>CM066041.1:141822378-143053031 GCA_033557465.1 Ichthyophis bannanicus | reverse complement strand
CATATGAACTTCACATATAATAATGGTGTTTATCGGGGACTGGCTGGGATATTTTTTAGGGGTGGAGGGCACAGGGATGGGGGGGGTGTCTGCTGGGATTTACGTTCAAGAGTGGGGACGGGATGGTTCCAACGGCGAAAAACATCCCACAGCAGGTGGGGGATTGACGGGCCTACCTTGGGAGCGATTTCCAGGTGGAAAAAAAAAAAAAAATCCAGGTTGTCCCAACACCTGGTTTCCCGGATTTGTTGCATTGGGCACGTCCCGCAAATCGCCCCCCCAAGGCATTATTATGGGACACAAATCTGGGACCTTCTGGCTTTGGGTACCCATCTTCCGAAAAATTAAAATCTTTTCTTTTAATTAAGGTATTGACAGACGCCAGGGGGCCACCGGAAACTCTAGCCGACTGAGCACAAACATATCCCCCCCCCTCCCCCCTCAGTCCCTTGCGGGGAGGGAGCGGTTATGGGTGGGGGGTTAACCCGCAATTCCCTATCGTAAACATTTAGGGAATTGGTGGGCATTCAAAAGGGAAAAATACATGTAACCTGTTTTTTTTTTTCTCTTGTCCCCAAAGCTGCTAATTGCAGATATGAAAGGGACACGGGCCATATACGCACGAAAGCTTTCAAGGGTAGGGGACCTAAGTTTTTTTTTTTTTTTCAAGAAACCCCCCTGGACATGCTGATCAAGACAATCATTTCACTGCCATCATTCAGTTTGGCATTTAAACAGCCCTCTTGCCCCCAGACATGAAGAAATAGTGTTGTCAGACCAAAAAGCACGAGAGGTGGAAGAGCCACCCCCCCCCCTCATCCCGATATTGTTTTACACTGTCTTGGATACCCCGTCAGTCCCCAGTTCACTCTCTTACATATGGGGAACAGTTTTTTTTTAGGTGAAAAACGTTTTATTTGTAAAACATAGTATTCAAATTCCCTACGGGGAGGTTTTAATTCCCCCAAACAGACCAACATATCTAGGTTTCACAGATAGACGGCACTCATATTCTGTATTTCAGGAATATGGTTTTTGGAGGGACATTGTGTGGGGGGACCATATTATCAACATTTTCGGTGGCAAAAGCTATATTTCATATGTTTGTATATTATGTTCATCATACCAAACAAACCAAAACACATACATCTCTATGTATTCCATTTTTTCTATCTAATCTATCTTATTTCTTATAAATCTCTCTCCTATCTCTAATCTCTATATCCATATTATATCGATGCTTATAGTTTTTTTCAGAGTTCTTTAAAATCTAAATCTATATATACACACAAATTTATCTCTATATTATATGTTGGGGCCCATGAATATTGCCACCGGGCAGCAAAATTTGGACATATGTATGTTAGAGTTATGAGGGGACCTATTCAAACATACCCCCCTTGACTTTATTCTTGACGGACAACATGGTTTTTTTTTTTCCTGCCCACTGGAGGGCCCCAACAGTTAGTTTTGGGATGGGGTATGTGGAGTGTGAAGGGACATTTCTATTTCGTAAAAACCAGGAGGGCCAAGCCCACCTGACAGATACAAATGATCATTCAATTATTCTCCATGGCATTTACAGGGATTGCAGTATTGCAAAACAGCCGAAATTCAACCAGGATGGTTGCGGGTGACAAAAAACAGGGGGAAATAAATAAAGGCCCCAGGTTCTGTGACCTGGGGGGACATTTGGCTAAACATCTGTTAGAATAATCGAAACACATGGGCAAAAAAGGTTACAGAAATCCAGCCGAACGGATAGTTACCCACAGGGTCCACCTGGTTGAGGGTGGATTATGGGCTGGGCGTTTTTACTATGCGTTCCCCAGTTAGCCGGTTGGGATAGTTTCATTGCATTGAAAAAAAACCATTCCACCCTCTATTTTTACAAAATAACAAAAAAAACCACGAGGTTGCCAGTTAAAACCCACAACCCAAGGGACCTCTGTTTGTGGGTCATAAAAACCTTGGTCTAAGCCATTTATTTAGCGGGTTCGCCCTATTTGAGGGATTGGTGTTCGCTCTAATATTCCAGGGGCCCTCATAGTGGATGAGCGCTCTGAGAGTGTTCAGAGGAGCCATATGGAGGTTGACTTTGAATTTCCACATGTGTTCTGTACGCAGCATTTTTTTACAGGTGCCTTATCCCCTGTGAACAAGGGGCGTTGTCCCCGAGAACTCCAAGGTGTTCCGGGGCCCCCCCCCCCCTCCCCATGCGTGTGACGATGTGTGTATCCACCTCAGAGAGCTGGTCGCCGCGGCGGAGAGGAAGGCGAATGGGTTGCAGCCTACAATGTACCAGTGACACGAATGGGGACCACACCGCCCAGCGGCGCACCAGAGAAAAATAGCGAGTTGATGTAGGAGGAGCGTGGGGACGATGGCGAGAAACGGCAGTAATGTTATATAGTATGAGATGACCCCCCCCCCTGTGTGAAGGAAAGGGCAACTACGGGCACTGTCGAGATAGCTTCAAAATGGAAAAACATGTGGGATGGTGCTCTGCAGTGGGAAATCACTGGTGGCCCTCCCTGCAGGCCACATGCAGCATGTAGAAAAATAAGATGGGGTGGCGGGGGGACCCCATTGGGCCAATGGACACAAAAGGACCCAGGTTGGATTGGTACCTGTCCCTGTCTTCTTACTGAGTTTATCCAGCCCACATTATGTGTTCATGGCAAGGACAAAAGGCAAATCAACCCTCCAAAGGAAGGCCCTTAAGGAGCATCTTAGTAAGGTAAAAACCTTCCAGCCTACGTCAGGAAGGTCCTGGATGAGAGGGTTTGAAATGTAGGTAAACGGAGGGGGAGGGGTGGACGTAACCCAAAATAGGGGGACCGTTTTTTCCCAGCCTGATGGCCCCACAGTTCGCTTCATTGGTTGTGGACACCAGGGGACACTATTATGGGAATAGTTTGTAAACCCCCCTCCTCTCAGTGATGAGAGAGGAAGAAGTGGGGGACAGATTCACTATTAAAAAAACCCACAGAAGAACAACAAGGATATCACGAACAATCTTAACTCTCCCCCCATGAGAAAAAGGGTATGCAGTGTAGGTTCTTCCTGGGGGGAATCCCCACACCAGTGCGGGCCAACCTATGAAGGAATTTCACCACTAACTGTATGTTCACACAAGTTCCCCCGCCACAACCCCCAAAACCTATGATTTGTTGTGTGAATTGCTGCGGCTGCCTTAGGACTTTGTTAAAAAAAAAAAACATCAGGGACCATGCTTCCGGTGTTTCCTTCGGCTGTTGCTTACATCTGCATTGATTGGGCAGAGGGGACCTGACACCTCCCCCCCCCTCATTTTCCACACACCCGGAAGGAAAAAAAGAGGGTTCAGGGTGGGCCCCACATTTTCCTCACCCCCCTTTTTGACACAGGGATGGTGGACTTTGGGAAATGGCCTGTAGGCCCCTTTTTATTGGGACGTCAGATGACAACAGTGGGGGCCCCACAACTTGACGTACAAAACCTCCTTTTTGGATGAGGCCTTTCTCCCAGTTACATTGGTGTGATTGTTGTCCCCACAGTAGGGTTGAGGGCCATTTTTTTTTATTCAAGGGGACCTGCCAAACACTCGAGTGAAAGCCCAAAAAAACCCCCTTGCAAAACGTTGCTACACAAAATGGGTGTTTACCAGGTGGATATTGGCCTACCCGGGAAACCCCAACAAAGGGGGTCAACATAAGCACGTGGTGACGAGGAAATTATTGAATATTACCATGCCTAGGGCACAACCTAGACAAGTTATCGGGTAGGTTCAAGCTAACCTTTGGGAACTCTGCCACGAAGGGCCCTCAAACGGGACAGGTTGTGTGTGCACCTCCATGGGGAGGGCGTTTTTTGGACTCATATAACACCCCCCCCATATGGGATATTTTTCAATCCGGGGATGGCGCAGCATTAGGACAACGGGTTTTGTGAACATTTGTGACGTTCCAAAAAAAAAAGGCCCATCATGTTGCTTTAGGAAAAGCACCGACCTGGCAGGGAACACCAGGATGGTCCGCCTCCGTTTTTTTTTTTTTTTTTTAACGTTTGGACCTTCCGCAATTGCTGATTTCCACTACCAAGGGAAAGGTTGGGGGGGGGTTCGGGTTTTTATTATTGAAAGATCCCGGAGAGGGGTGGCCCACCCCCCCCCCCCCTCATGACCTATGGAGGCAATCAAGTTTTGCTGGAAGGGGGGCAGGGGGGAGGGGAGGGAGCCCTCCAAGGGTGGGATATATCCCAACATTTCCAGGGGAGGCCAGGGGGAGGAGGGGCAGTTTTGGGGGGGAACCCCTGCGAAAAAAGGAAAAAGAATTTTAATTTTTTTTTTACCCGGCGGAGATGTTAGGTGTTCCGTTCTGGCAGAGTGGCGCCAAGTGGGTAAGCGGAAAGTCCCAGGGAATGGGAATAGGCAGATAGGTTTTTTTGCCAATTGTCCAGGTGGAAAATGGTCTTGAAGGGACGAAAGGTCATTTGCCAAAGGGAAAAACCATTTCCACTGGGCAAAGGTTAAGGTTTTGCAGTAGCAAGGCCTCAGCCCCCAAGAAGGGTTTGGGCAGGGACTTTGATTTATGAAAAAAAAAACCCCCCCACAAACAACCTTAAAGGTGGTGGTGTGGAGGCCACTTGCGATTCAGGTGAGGGGGACCAAGTTGCAGGAAGGTACTGCAATGATCCATCTCAGGTATCAAAAAAAAAAAAACTTCCCACCAACTGGGTAATCACATTGAGACCAGCCAGTGCATGTTGGTCATCGGTGGCTGCTGAACAGCGGCACCAGGGGGACAAAAAAAAACTGGGGCGTTGGGGAATAGCAAGTCCTCCGTTTTTAGGGACGGTTTGGCGTATCCTGAAAAAAAAAACAAACAATGTGCCGGTTTCAAAAAAAAAAACACACAAATCGTGGAACCCAATCCTCAGGGAGTTAATTATCGGTCAAATGGGAGTAGGGGGCATCTAAAAGGAGGGGTGACTCGATCGAAAAAAAAGTTATGCGTGTGATTGGGTTACGGGGGAACAATCGGCTATAAGCAAATGGGCCCAACACCACAGAAAAAAAAAAACCGGGGTCTGATGGGTTATTTACATTGTTTTCTTGGACGGTAAAACAAAGGCGGACATTGCAAGTTGACATGCGTTTAGGGGGGGGAGGGGAAAGGGAGAGTGGCAACTACATAACCGTTGACTAAGTGGGGGACAACGACTATCGGTACTTTGCTACGCGATAGGGGGGGATAAATTTCCCCTACCGGCAAAGGCATTTGGGGGGCTTGTGGTATGTTTCTTGTTGAAGGGGGTTGAGGCCCTGGGAAAGAAAAAAAAAAACAAAACTGCAAAAAAACCCCTTTGATGCTTTTGGGGCCAGGTGGCTCCCGCAAGCCTTATGTGAGGGTGCCAATGGCTTTGGTTTTTGGGAGGGGTTACGGACGGGGGGAAGGCCATCCCCATGCTGGGCCATTGAGGCGGTTTTTACCACGCCAAAGGCATTAAAAAAAAAACTCAGTCCCTCAGAGTGATTTTGTTGTGGGGTTAAACCTGGAAAATTTCCTGTAAGAAGGGGGGGGGGGGGAACAGCTTGTTAACCCCCCAGTGGGGGGGGCATGGGGGGGAAACCAAAATGTTATCGAGGGGGAAGGGGGGGGGAACCTGAGGACGGTTCATGGCTTCCAAAGCCCACGTTGTTTTGACAAGGGGCCAAATGGCAGGCGGGGGGAAAAAGGAAAATGGGTCATGGGGGAACCTCTTACTGGTTTTGGGGGGGACAAACAGTTTAAAAATGGAGGTTTTTTACAGGCAGGGGAACACGTTGTTTTTTCCACAGTTTCATAGGCAATTCCCATTTCCGTGGGAACGTTGGCTTCCATTATGCCCACAAGGGGGGCCCTTTGTGCCCCAAGCAGGTTGGGGGACTTGAGGATGCGGAAAAAAAAAAAAATGTTTAATCCACTGATTTCTGGAAACATTTTTTTTTTTTTGTTTTACAACCCCAGGGGTGGTAACCCTGTGTCGGGTGGGGGGGCAAACCATTAACAGCCGGCACACAAAACGATAACAAGGGGGGGACGAATTAAGGTGGTTGAACAATCCATTCCATTCCACACAAAAGGTTTAAGGGTGTTCTGCGGGGTGGGAACCAGGGGGGAGGAGGACGGTTTCCTTCGGGCTTCCATGGAGGCCTCAAACCCCCCACTGAAGGGAGGGCTCTTGGAGAAAGGAACAAGGCAGTTTCAGAGCGCTCAAGGCGCAAGGGGATGTTGCCAAAATAACGTTTATGGAATCGTTAGTTGGTTTTTGTAGCAGCCATTGCCCCGTGCAGGGCTCTGTTCGGTTTTTTACTTTGACCAGTTTCCCCCACCATTTTTTGATGGGCCTCATTCCTGCTTGTTACCTGTAGGGGATGCGTCTCGGCAGGAATATCAGTGGAAAACAAAAAAATCCCAAACCTTTGCCAACTCCCCCATTACAAAAAAAAAAAAAAACTTAATTCTTACACAATGGTGTGATCCCATGGGGGGTCAATTGATCGTAAATGGATATGCGTTAGCATACCATACCCTGCCTTGTGTGTTGTTGCGGTGATAACCCCAGGGGGCCGTATGCAAAAGGCCCATATTGTTGTAGGGACCAGTGGGGGGGGGACCGGGAGGTCTTCATGTGCCAAAGAAAGCTGCTTGCTCCAGTGGGGCTGAGCATGGTTTTGGGTAGGGGGCCCGGCCGCCCCACCTGTGTCCCACACGTGCATTTGTTGTTTTGCTGGTTTTTTTTATAACCGGTCCTCACACACATGTGGGAGGGCGCCCACACCCTCTTTTTGATTGTCGGAGGAGGATAACCTCTGTTTTTTGAGGCTTCTCTATGTTTCCAGCGGCGGTGTCCCCCCTGCCCTCTCAGCCCCACGCTGTTTTCTGGCTTAACCACTCCGCTCCCACGCCGCCAATTCCGGCCCTGCTGTTTGATGGGTTTCCGGTTTGTTGGGCTCAAAAAGCCTTGCCCCAAAAGAGAAAAAACCCTCGTAGTGCTCTCAGGCACACCATGGATAGGGAGGGTTGGTGGTTCTTCCCCCATTCTGTGAACCCGTGGTTGGCCCTCCCTTCCTCAGGGGCTTTCAGGGGCACAACAGGGGGACCCTCTCTTCCTTTTGTTTTTCCCAGTTGTGGGTCTGCTGGGGGAAAAGAAGGCCTGGCGCCCTTTGTCTGATGGGCTTCACCCTCCATTAGGGGCCTGCAGGTCCCTGGGGCCCAGTGGGGGGCCCCACTGGGGTGGGCCCACCACTCCTCCAATCCCTCCACCCCTCTGCCCAAAAAACTCGCCCTCACCCCTATTTACCCTCCTTCTCTATCCCTCCCTCCCTTCCCCCCTCCTCTCTCTCCCTCCTCTGCTATAATCCCACCCCCTTCTTTTCCCCCTCTCTCTTCGGGGGGGGGGAGTGGGCTGGGCCTATCTTCTATCGCCCTCGGGCTGGCGCCCTTCCTCCCTTCCTCTCTGTCCCCCTCTCTATCCCTCGCCTCTAATTCCCTTTTTCCACTCTGCCTTCATCCATCAACCCTCCTCTCCACATTGGGTCCGCTCCCCAACTTTCCCCATTCCTCACCGGGGAACAAACCATCATTTCCCTTCCTGCCTCTCCTATCCAAACCACGTTTACCAAACACAGGGGGGGGGGGGACAACAAAAACAAGCTATATACTCAAATAAAGCAAATAAAAAAAAACCAAACACAGTAAACGGACAAAAAACCAATTACACCCCAAAACAGTTACAGGAGACAAAATTGGGGGGGGGACAAAAAAACACCAACCACAACTTAGTTTGTCGATTACAAGATTTTTACAACACACCCTTTCCTACTATGAAAAAACCCTTCCACCAAAAAAACCTAGTTTCCTCCAACAAAACCTATCTTCTCACCAAAAAAAAAACTATTTTCGTGTTTCCTCCAAAACCAAAAAAAAACCCTCAAAAACGTTTTTCCCAGGCGTTTTGTAGTTTTGTTTTTTTATATTTTGTTTTTTGCAACGTTGCTTACCATTGCGCATTTGCGAACATTTTGTTGCGGGGAACGGTGCTGCTTGTGGCGCTGGGTTTTTTTTGGCGTTAAAACTTGCACTTTTACGCAATCAGGGCGGGTTTCGTTGGTGGGTTTTGGTTGGTGTGCGTGTTGAGGGCACGCATGTGCAACTCTTTGCGCATGTGCGTTTGTGTGTGCAGCGTCACGCACAGCCACGCATCCAGACAGGCATAACGAGATGCACATGGGCGCCGTGCACAAACCAACAAACATAAGCATCAAATTGCACATGCGCCTCGCACACATCCACACGCACATTGCTCTATCATTTGAACGTGTTGGGCGGCGCGCACAGGCAAACGCCCATGCTTATCGGATTGCACATGCGCAAACTGTTGTCCAGGGGCGCCGCGCACAAGCGGCGAAGTCGCACAACGGCGCATGCGCACTCTACGGACATCCATTACCTATATAAAATGATGCTGAACATTTGGCCACAGTGAGGGTTGTTTTTGTAGGCGCGGCGAGTGTTGTTTGGGAGATAGAGAGAGCTGAGAGCAGGTGTTGTTACTAGTGTTGTTTGTAGTGTATTTAGTGTTTTGCTGTTGTCTGTTGTGCTTGTAGTGCATGTACAGAAGATTGAATTGGTTTCTGAAGCTTTTGTAGTGTTTGTATTGTGGTATTTAGTGATTGTAGTGCTCATTGTAGTGTTCTTTGTTGTGTTGTCTGTAGTGTCTGGTCTTGTGTGGCTAGTGTCTGTATTGTTTTGTAAGGTGTCCAGTGTTTCGGGAGGTGTGTGGTGTGTGTGTGTGTGTGTGTGTGTGTGTGACCACAGTGGAGGGATTGATGGCGGGAGATATATGTTTTTGCCTGTGCCCGAAGACGTGGGCAGATGCTGCGGTTGCTGGACAGGGGATAGGGTGTCCATGTGGCTGTGGCACAGGGCATGGGTGTGGACCCGCAGCAAATCAGACCTGCTCCTGTGGAGGCGGCACAGAGATGTGCTGTGCGTAGACGGCGCAGACGGCGTGCCGAGGTGCAGGCTCGGCAGACTCGCCTCTACAGGCCCAGGGCCCAGCTCCAGGGCATGCGTGAGGACCAGGTCATCTCCCTTTACCGACTAAGCACAAGGGCTATTAGGGGGCTCTATGAGGATCTAAGACCTGACCTGGAGCCCCCTGACTGACCGGGTCCCATGCCATACCGGGTTTAGTCAAGCTCCTTGCTGCCATTACATTTTTTGCCTCTGGCTGTTTCCAGTCATCTGTGGCCGCAGTGGTTGCATGAGCCGCCCCACCTTCTCACGCTGTCTTCACCAGGTACTGCGTTGCCATGGTCAGCCGGGTGGGGAATTACATAGGCCTTCCCCACAATAGGCAACAGTGGGGGACCCTGAACCAAGCCTTTGCGGCTTTAGCCGGGATACCACACGTGATGGGAGCTATTGATTGCACACATGTTGCCCTGGTCCCGCCCAGAGACAGGGAGGTGGTGTTCCTCAACCGCAAACACTACCATTCCCTGAATGTTCAGGTTGTATTTGATGCTAATCTGCATATTCTGAATGTGGTCACAAGGTTTGCAGGTTCCACCCACGACTCCTATATCCTGCATCGCTCAGCACTATTTCAGCAATTTGAGGAGGGACAGTATGGGGATCTGTATATTGCTGGGTGAGTATTTCCAAATATCTCATGACATCATGCATATAGGTGTGTGTTTGAGTAACTTCTCTCATATAGTGCGCCGTTTCCTCTATGGCAGTTGGATATTAAACTCACATTCAGGAGACAGAGGAATGTTCTGAGTTTACATCCTTAGGGGGTTGTACACGTTGAGTAACAGGGGACATGATTGGACATGTAACATCAGTTGTGAATCAATATCTGTGATAAACGTGCTGATGGTGGTGTTGGAACTATGCCCCTGTGCAGATGTGTATCCTGGTTGTAGTTTGCTACCTGTGTGTGTATGTCATGTGGCCACAGGGAGGGGGAGGGGGTTTAGTGTCCTTCTCACCCAGCTGTGCATACGTGGCTTTGGATTAGAACTGCGGTATGTCCTGTAACATTTATGGTCCTTGACAATCAATGCACCTAACACTTGTCATGTGTGTGTGACGGCACAAACACACTCACTCAGTACTGTGGTTGTTAGCCATTTCATGTTAGCTAATGGGGGGGGGGGGTTGAGACGTATGATGTCTGTTCCTGCCCTTTGCAACTGGGCGGCCCTGTTCGCATCGGAATCTAAAGGGTTTCGGCCTGTGCCACGGCAGGGGGGGGCAAATAGTCTAGGGTTTGCATTACCTTGGGCCACTGGAGATGTGTGGTACGTAGGCATCATTGTATGTGATTATCCTGCTGATATTCAGCATTTGGTAAGGGTGACAGCAAGGGCAAGGGGCCAACTTGGGGCCATACAGAGAGGTATTGGTAGCACATACACAGGAATGTAGTCAAACTCAGTAAACTGTGATATTGGTAGGCTCATGTGGGGGCTACAGTGTGCAATTCTGTGGAGCGCTGATCAACACGGATGGGAACATGATGGGGACAATGCCCAGGGTGTCTACTAACATGGTTGGTGGTCAACAAGCAACAGCATATGGCGTCAGGCTGCTATATGTAGATATGTAGACCTTTCAGGACACGGGGTGTGGAGGTGAGCTTGTGTTGATCTTGTCAGACCTCCAGGTCAGACATGTTGTGTGTTGGCACCTACATTGCCTCACAACACATTATTGTGGTGTTTAGTTTGCTAACATATACATTTCACATGTTATCTGTGTATTGGTGGTTTAGTCTAACCTTGGTGGTGGTAGTGCTTATAACATTAACTGCATAACAAGAAGCATGTGCTACACATAGCGTATCTGTGGAGGCACAAATGGGACTGTGGTGTTGTTTGGCATGTCTGCACAGAATCAAGAGGCCCTTTGTTCCATTTCTATCACCAGAGGTCTTATTTTGGGCAAATGTACATTTCTGCTGTCAGAGCTATCTGTCATGAGGTGTTATGCATTTGTTTCTTACGTCTATACCTGTGTCAATTTGTGCTGGCATGCGTCCATGTATTCACCTGTAACATTTCGTTTTGCAGGTGATGCAGTGTATGGGTGTCGCCCCTGGCTGCTGACCCATGTGCTTCAGCCACAGACACGTGCAGAGCGGATGTACAATGAGGCCCCTGCCTCCAGCCTCTCTGTCATAGAGCGCACGCTTTGGCGTGTTGAAAAGTCGCTTCAGGTGTCTGGATAGGACAGGTGGGGCCTTACAGTATGAGCCAATGACTGTTGCAGAGATAATCCTAGCCTGTTGCATCCTGCACAACATTGCTCTCAGGCATGATATTCCTGCAGAGATTAATGAGGATCTGGAGGAGGATCCACCGTGCCCCCCTGTACATGGCAGTGGTGACACACAGGCGGGCACAGCGGTCAGGCGGAGGTTGATTGCAGAGATATTCACTGGTATGTATTGCATATATTCCCACATATATGTGTTGTTGTGTGCGTGTGATGGTTATCACGGGTGATGTTTCTGACCATGTAGCTTATCTGCTGCAACACTGCATTGTCATTACACTGAACATGCCATGGTAGCATATAGCCATGAGTGTGTGATGGACACTGTTCACAGGGCACAACAGCAGCTGTTGGTGTATTGTGTGGGTCAGTGTGGATACACCTTTCGATCTTTTTGGGCTGACAGTACCAGTCAGTGGCTGTTTGTGTTAACAACTGCTGTGCTAACCCAGTTATGTCTTTTTCGTGTGTGTGTGGAGCACGGTGTCAGGCATATGGTACGGGGTTCACTGTGGGAGGGAGGCACATGTTTGTGGAGAGGGCTTTCCTGTGGGCTCTTTGTTCATCTCCTACAATCTGTAGGTGCTTGTGTGTGTGTTATTCTCCGGTGCGCTGGCTATGTGTGTATGTTTGTTAGGTTATGGTGCAACGTGTCAGACATAGCCCAGTACACATGGCATGACTACGTTCCCATGATTTGATTGCTTACTTGGGACGGGTGTTGGTGCAAACACACATTGTCCCGTACGGAATACCTCCTCACGTAGCACAGACATGGATATGGTGAGTCATGTGGAACATGTGCATTGTGGAGCCAGGGGTCCATATCATTGCTACTGTTTTTTTTGGAGATGAGTCATTCATTGCAGTATTTTACATGTCGACACATACAGAGGTTCAGCGGGTCAGATCCCCAAGGGTGAATGACTGTAGCCAATGGTGACACTGCATGTGTGGGTGATGTTTGCGGTTTGCAGTTTTTTTCATTTGCCGCATGGCATATGTAGGTGATACTATCTCAACATTTGCCTCCTGTCTCTGGGACATGTTGTGTGTAGGGCAGGATAGCACAGTCCACATCCACAGATACCTTGTGGACACTAGCAAGGGATGTTATGTCCGCATACACACCCGACCTAGATGGGAGTTATTTAGAGCAGATGCACATATATCCTATCCATGGTTTAAACATTCTCACTGTCACACAGTGGGATGAGATGTAGCCATCATGGTCAGGTGACAAACAGACATGGGGGTATTGTTTGACAGTCATGGTGCTTACATTGTCATGTTTGTCAACACATGCGCAGCACACAACTGTCAGTATTATTTGGTGTAGGAGATGTACACTGCAGATGATGCAGGTGCACAGTGGATACAGGAGTAGTTGATGCATATTTCCGGGTGTCACAGCTATTTAGACGGGGATGACACAACATTTGGAGAACACTACACATGGAGATGGGGTATTGGTGTCAACATGGGTGACACAGTCAAATAGTGTCACCTTGGGATGCGCCCCAAACATGGGGGGTGCAGACACGTCTTTGGACCAGTGCGCGGAACAACAGAGGGGGAGGGGAGGCGAAAGTGGGATTCTGGGGACCGTCACTTAGCATCAGACATCTACATGCTGCCCTCCCATGTGAGATATCAGTACAGTGTGAGAGTGAACAGTCATTTCGGCAGGCCATGTTGTGGTGTCTGACAGCTGGGGACAGTGATTTGCAGTGTGGGATTCACAGCTAGAACATGTCATATTGTTTCTGTCTGGTGTTTTGTCCACTCCACAGGACATCATTCCTGAGGATGCTGTTCCTGTGTGGCATTTGCACGTGACGGTACATCAGCCAAGATGCTGTGGTCCAGGGTATGTGGTCTTCAGCTACATTGTATGTGTGTGAGGTCAGGGGGAGAACATGTCATCTGGGATGTGTCCATATTGTGCAGATGTTGTTGTTCATTTATTTTCCTTGAGCCTCCCTGACCCATATCTTGCTGTTGTCACACATCTCCCCATGTGTTTGTGTACAGTATATCCACTGGACAACTTGTTCAGCCATATTTACAGCAGCAGCTACATGTGTGTGTGTTTAATCTTGTTTGCTGAATCCAACACTTGCTGCCTCCAGCAACATAGTTCGATCAGACATCAATAGGGTATCTATGCATGTGACTGGGCGGTTATGTGCACAATGTTGCACTTGTGCACATACAGGCCATGTATTACAGCTGTCCCGCTGACCTACGCATACTGTGTGGGTGTGTGTTTCTGGGTTAACTAGTGGTGATGCAGTGTCCTGGCATGGTACATTATCATGTGGGTTGAGGGGTGTGGGTACCCGGGGGGCATTGTTGGGTATGCTACCTCTACCGTACTGCTGTTTACCTTGTCATCATGGTCAACATGTGTTGTGGGCTGTGAGCAGAACTCTGTTGTGTGTTTGGTGGACGAGTGTTGAACAACTTTTCTTTCTCTCATATATAGGCATAATGTGGAGATGCATCACAAGTGACTTTACATGCTGATTCTACATGTTTGGCTGACATTGTCTCCCTTCACTGTGACCAGATGTGGCTATGGAGTAGCTGAAGGAATTGATGACATACACATGTGCACAAACGGGGTATGTTGTACTCGTTCTTATTTGGGGATTAAATCTGGCTGTACCTGTTGTTGGGTTTCGTTTCATGCTAATGGACCTGTCATGTTGCATCTCTGTGGGACACATACAGATGCATATAGTGTGTTGCTGTGAAATGGCTGTGTGACATGGAATTGTAACTAACCATAGGCCATGTAAGACCCGTGTATGCATTGACATTTACTGTATGGCTATAATCTGATTTAGATTTGATGTCCATATCCTGTAATGTTTGCCTTTGCATCCCTTTATTCCCTATTTTGTGCGTTTTGGATTTTGGCAATTTGTGGTGTTTTTGCACAGTGTCTAATAAGACCATACTTATCCTCTTGTGACACAGGACCGGAGACATAATGGACCCCTTTCCTCTGGTGCACCTGGGCTCGCCATCCAACACCTGTTGTGGGACAGACCACCATGTACGTGTTTCTGGAGATATTTGCCATTGGATGTTTGACGTTTGAGAGTGGAACACAGGCCTGTGATGGACATTTTTCCTCTTGGACTGCTGGTTTGGGCCATGACTGACCTGTACAACACACAGTTTGTGCCATGCTGTGGCTGAGAGTCATGCTGATTGCAGGGACCCAGATGACCTTTCACGGAGTGTGTCCTATTGGAATGTGCCACCTTATGATGCAGTCCCCTGTTTGCAAGGGATGTTTTGAACTGCTCAGTTGGATTGCAGAGACACCTTGCTTTTGGGACACTGTGCGCATCAGGGACTGACATTCACTATGTATTTTGGACATTTCTCCACAGTTGGTTGGTGTATTGGTTTTGGCCATGTGTGTGACAGGGCACACAGGATACGCTCATCTGTTTGTTTTAACTAAAGCATACAGGCATGTTTGTGGCATAGAGGCACAGATGGAGCAGTCCTTTTGTCTATGTCCAATTGCCCTCCACCTGGACATGATACAGGCTTTGACACAACCACATGTTCATGGCCACCACCATCCTTGATTGATGTTTGGGGTGGGCAAGGGTGATTACATGCATGTGTGGCCTCACTGTATCATGTTTGTGTGCGAATGGTGATTGTGCTTGTGACTAACTATGTTTGTGAGACACAGAATGTGGATCTATGGCCTCTGTGTGGTTCATTGTAAGATGTTTGGCCATCATTTGCTTATGAACATGCTGGTTATTGTGTTTGTTTACTGTGCAGACGTGACACTCTGCATGTGTGTACACACCTTGCATTGCACGTCTGCACAGTCCTGTTTGTCCCCTGCAGTAACGTCAATCTCATTGCACCATTACATTTGGTGTGTGTCAGTGTGGGTGTCCATTGTCCTCCTGCACTTCTGCAGTCCATGTACCATGCTATATATGTCCAGACACTGTCTACCCACATAAACATGCAGGGTGTACCTCCTGCATGGTATTATGTCTGTAGCTTTCTGAAGGGTTTTTGATGTCTAGTCTCTCTGTGTTCATGTGCCTCTGCTACCTGTTAGCATATGGTCATTCTGCTTGTGATGATATTTGGGGTGTGCATTGTAGCATATCTGTCTTGAGGATCAGCCATTATGTGGTTCTGGAACATTACGTTCTGAGCTTTTTTTGTCACATTACAACATTGCCCCAGCATCTGTTTTCTTCATTTGTGTGCCTCCTGTGTTGGGTGATGGCTATGTTTCGGGGGTCCGGTGATTTTTGTCGTTTCGTCATCATGCAACGCCTACAGTCTCCATGCACTGATATCTGCGACACACAATTGAGCCATGCTGCAACAAGTGGGGTGTGTGGGCCTGTTACCCAGGGCATAGCATGCACCTGATGCACATTATGTCTCATGTCTTTCATGTGTGCTCAGGGCAGTGACCTTTATGTTGCATGTGGGTTTTTAACCTGCTACATATGTTTCCATCTTTCACCATGGAGGGACTCACCTTGATATTATGATTGCAGTGTCTAACGTATGTGTGAGGAGCAACCATAATAAATATGTGTATTTGACAGACATTTGTCTCTTTTACTACTTGATCATGGTGACAATCATGCAACACAATGGGTGCCTTTGATTCAATCATGACTCCTTGTGCCCCAGGGACTCCATGGTTTCCTTGACGGTGTCCCTGCAGTGACTTGAACAAGGTACATGTAGTGCCAGTGTGAGATGAGGCCTGTTTGGTTTGTGTCCAAGACAGCTTTGTGCGCACTAGGCTACTCCTCCACTCTTTGTGCACATTTACACTTGTGTCTACTGATTTGCTGGTCATGTCCACAGCCCACCTGTGCTCACATCCTTGTACAATGGCAGCTGTGTATGTGTCTGCTGTTTGGCACATCACTGGGTATGATACGTTCCCATATAGACCCTCCCTTTGGACTATTACTTCTGCCTTGTGCTCATTGTGTTCTTTGTGGGTGTGTTTGGAGGCATGTGTTTGAACTCATTGGTTTGCAGGTTTTATCCCCACATTTGTATTTATAGTTTTTCGATTATGATAACTGAGCCATCATTAAGCAGCAGGTTCATCACCTATACACACACCCTTGTCTGTCGTCATTGTACAGCAAGGTGTGCACTCAGTGCTCCCTAGCCATCATATATTATCTGTTACATAGGTCTCTTTCGTGATGGTCTTTACAGTGCAGTGCACCTGGGGGTTTTGTTGTGTTGCGGTTCTGGTGGTGTGTGTTAGAGTTGTCGTCATGTTGAGTTGTCTCCTGTCATGCCCGAGATTGCCTACCCAGCTCCACCAGGCATCCTTTGCTACCCTTGGGGTTTGTTTTCTTTCCTCTTTTGCATGCTTTATCGACTGCATAACATCTCATTGTGTGTGTGTGCATGTGCCCATGGAGCCAAATACAGACTGGGATCTGATCTGTAAACACCAGATCTGCATGTGCATTTGTTCATGTTTCTTCTTGGGGGGATTCCTGTCCTTATAACCAGCATGCATCTTGTGTGATGGCTTGGACTATTTCTGTATGCAGCCTTTGCTACTGCGCTCACGTTGGTGGTGTGTCCTGGCGTTTTTTTCCATTTGCATTTGTGGTAGTGGTCGTAGGTGTGATCCCTCTCTGTTCCCTTGGATGTGTGTGCTTGTCCTGCAGATGTGGTTTCGATTTGTTTTACGGTCATATGTCAGCAGATTGGTGTTGTGAGCACATTGTACCCTCATCTGAGTTGTGAGCCATGCTTCTGTCCATCTTCTGTCTGCCAGCTGTTGTGCCATCCTACCCTGATGTGCATGCTGCTACGACACGTCCTGCATTCCTACACCTTCCTGCATTTCATGTCCCCATGGTTGCCTCTCGTGTGTGTGCTGTGCATAGCACTGCTACTCCACTGTCATCCAGATATTTCACCTATCCTGCCATTTCAGTCTCCTGTGCTGGACACATCTTCCCATCCTATGTCACACACTCTCATTACAGCATGGTACATTGCCATCACTCTGTACATAGCTACACCTATCTCCAATATGTTTGTCCATTTGTGTAGCTGCCACATGGACTGGGGCTGCTTTTGTAGTTGAGCACCTGTGATCTCTGTTCTTGTTTTACTTCTGCATTGCCTTTCCTTTCAGCTCTGTGACGTGTTTAGGTTACATATGTGTTTGCCACATACCTCTGCTGCCCCTCACATTTGGGGAGCTTAGTGCTTCTGGGAAACGTTTTTTGGTTGACCTATACATGATTGAGCATCTTATGGCACACCTTCCATTCAGTCAGTTTATGGGGGATCTACTATGCTGCCCTGGGAGTTGCCAACATGTGAACATGGACGATGGATAGCATTATAAATCACCTTTGCTGACGTGGTTGTTTATGATGTGCATTCTGGTGCACCCTGATAGGTGCAATACTCTCTGGTGGGCTTCTGTTTAGGTGGCAGCACACAGATTGATGTACAGGTGCATGACGTAGACAGACTTACCTGAGCCAACGGTAATCACTGCTCATCTAACACCATGACGCCTGCACCATCAGTCACTGTCCTAACCATTGTGCTACACTGCTGTTCCTTCTTGCACGTCTGCTCACCTACTTACGATTTCGATGCGTTACAATGCACAGTGATGCCAGCACAGACAGTGCTTCGACCTTGCCCTGCCACATACGTCACCCTGTAAAGCGCCCTATACGCAACATTGTGGGGTGCCTTGGTGGAGAGTGCACCTTCAAATGTGATCTTTAAGGTACATTGTAGGGCGCCTTATGCATCACCTTATATTACAGTGCTTTTTGATAGTGCATTTGCTAACAGTAGAAATTACAATAAAATGTGACATGCCTCCTAGATTGCTATTCCTCATAACAGGTAATGGCTCAATCAGCCTTATTCATTGTGCACAGCACGGGATTGAACCCATGATGCCAGCACTATTGGTCAGTGTTTTCAGCATTGTGCTATGGCTCTGTTTCCTGTGTCTGGACATTTGCGCACCGCCTTATGCCCTTCACAACTGACAGCGCACCGCGCCTGATGCCGGCCAAAACGCACAAGATGGACAGCGCGCAAAATTAACAGCACAAAGCCTAATGCCGCACGAACTTAATTACTGCCGCCCACAATTAACAGCGCAACGCTAATGACGCCCAAAATTATTATGCCTCCTAAAGCAGTTTTAACCATGAAAATTCATGCCTCAGCCAGCCTTTTTCCTGGCGCACTATGGGGGATTGAACCCCTGATCCTTGCACCACTGGTCAGTGTCTTCTTCAGCATTGTGCTACAGCTCCGTTCCTGTGTCTGGATGTTTGCGCACCGCCTTATGCCCTTCACAACTGACAGCGCACCGCCTGATGCCGGCCAAAACGCACAAGATGGACAGCGCGCAAAATTAACAGCGCAACGCCTAATGCCGCACGAACTTAATTACTGGCCGCCCACAATTAACAGCGCAACGCCTAATGACGCCCAAAATTATTATGCCTCCTAAAGCAGTTTTAACCATGAAAATTCATGCCTCAGCCAGCCTTTTTCCTGGCGCACGATGGGGGATTGAACCCCTGATCCTTGCACCACTGGTCAGTGTCTTCAGCATTGTGCTACGGCTCTGTTCCTATATGTGCCCAGCAGCGCCCCACTTAGCCTTCCCCACGCGCTAATGTCGGGCCCGCAACTGTGCGCGCCGCGCACACGTACGGTCGGGTTTTTTCCTTTTTCTGCCTGACCCGCCCACTCCTTTTATGGCACAGGCACACTACCGCGGACCCGCACGATACGAATGTTTAGTAAACATGCCCCTTAATCACAATTTCTACATGTAAACTCAGACATATACATGTAGACATGGCAGCCAAGTGTAACTGGCATTTTTAGAAAGGGCTGAATTTACATGTGGATATCCTTATTATGTAGGGGGTCCACAAAAAGAACAGCGCTAGCCGCTCAGACGAGCAGAAACAAAAACAGGAAGCAGCAGAGTTAACACCCAAAATCTTTATTATAATCAATTTAAGTGGCCTAAGCCCAACACAGGCCGTGTTTCGTATATCACTTCATCAGGGGCTATCAGGACACACTAAAAAACAAATTATAAAATTACATTGATGTAATCAACCTAAAACAATAAATATGCAGGGAAATAGGGTTAAAATAAATAATAAAAAATTGTAACATGAATATGTAATACACATAAAAAAGGCAAAATTGGACTATATCAAATAAACTTAAGTCTCAATAAAACATTGATAAACTCAAAACAATCAAAAATTACTCAATTAAAATCATAAAAATTCATATAGAATTACATATAAATCTGAATTAATTCTAATACATTAAACGACCCAATCACTTTCTAGATAAGATGACATATGATTTTTATACTACACATATATAAATATGTAATTAATTAAATAAATAATTAAAATAAATAATTAAAAATATAATGAAATAAAATAATAATATAATAAAAATATATAATACTTATTGGAATACAAGAAATTAATAAAATTGCCAAAACATTCATAATTGTAGAGTACTTATACAAGCATATACAATAAAACTGTAAAAACCAAAACTATAAAAAACAACTATGTACAAACAGGAGATAAGAAGGGATGAGGAGACTGAAGGAGTAAGTCCAATGAAAACTAATTGTGTAATTGTTAAGTGAATCGCATACTATAAAAGTGGACATTACCTGTGGGTGTGATGTGCATAGACCTCACCAGGCTCAGTAGAGACAATGGGAGTCGCTATTATCAGAAAACCTTCTAAAAAATAAAGACATAAAACTTACACCAAAATAAATAGTTGCTAAATTATATAAATTATTTTTAAATTTATACTCTGCTTTAAAAAAATTAATTAAAAAATATAATATTTTTTAATTTTTTTAAAGCAGAGTATAAATTTAGTATGCAATTCACTTAACAATTACACAATTACTTTTCATTGGACTTACTCCTTCAGTCTCCTCATCCCTTCTTATCTTATTAGTATTATATATTTTTATTATATTATTATTTTATTTCATTATATTTTTAATTATTTATTTTAATTATTTATTTAATTAATTACATATTTATATATGTGTAGGTATAAAAATCATATGTCATCTTATCTAGAAAGTGATTGGGTCGTTTAATGTATTAGAATTAATTCAGATTTATATGTAATTCTATATGAATTTTTATGATTTTAATTGAGTAATTTTTGATTGTTTTGAGTTTTATCAATGTTTTATTGAGACTTAAGTTTATTTGATATAGTCCAATTTTGCCTTTTTTATGTGTATTACATATTCATGTTACAATTTTTTATTATTGATTTTAACCCTATTTCCCTGCATATTTATTGTTTTAGGTTGATTACATCAATGTAATTTTATAATTTGTTTTTTAGTGTGTCCTGATAGCCCCTGATGAAGTGATATACAAAACACGGCCTGTGTTGGGCTTAGGCCACTTAAATTGATTATAATAAAGTTTTTGGGTGTTAACTCTGCCGCTTCCTGTTTTTGTTTCTTTATCCTTATTATGTAGAAATTGTAAGAGGTTGTAGTTGGGGAGTGGTCTGGATGTTGAAAAGTCTACATATGTATTCTCTATTTGACATAGGGAATACTAGTGTATAACTGCAATTGTTTGTTCACATTAGGATTTACAGTTGTTCCCTGACACATATATGTTTTTTTAAAAAGTGCTCATTTCAGCCAGCCCTTTACAAGATGGATTAAGGGAGTTATCCTCTTTAATCCTCAGTTGTCCATTCCCCCTCCAAAGTGAATTAAATAAAGACGATGGCATTTGTAGTTAATTGGCAGTATTTATATCTGTAGTTTTTCAAAATAGATGACATACGTATGTAAGTACCAGCACTTACATGCGGAAGTTGTAAAATACCAACTTCCATGTGTAAATAGAAATATAGAACATGAAGACAGAAAAAGACCACATGGCCTATCTAGTCTGTGTCCTTCCATATCAACAACTACAACAGTCCCCTTTTTCCCTTTAGAGAACCTCTGTGTTTGTCCCATGCTTTTTTGAATTCATTTACTGTCCTCATCTCCACCACTTCCACTGGGAGACTATTCCACGGATCCACCACTCTTTCCATAAAGAAATATTTCCGCATATCACTCCTGAATCTATTCCCCTTCACCCTCATCCCATGTCCCCTTGTAGCAGAATTTGCTTTCAATTGAAAGAGGCTCTCCCCCTGAACATTTATGCCACGGAGGTATTTAAACATCTCAATCATATCACCTCTATCCCGCCTTTCATCTGAGGTGTACATATTAAGATCCTTAAGTCTGTCCTCATATGCTTTATAATGAAGACCACTAACCATTTTAGTATCCACCCTCTGCACCAACTCCATCCTGTTCACATCCTTTTGAAGGTGCGGTCTCCAGAATTGCACACTATACTCCAAATGATGTCACACCAAAGACTTATACAGAGGCACTATCACCTCCTTTTTTCTGCTAGCCATTCCTCTCCGTATGCACCCAAGCATCCTTCTAGCTTTTGACATCGCCTTTTCTACCTGTTTAGCTACTTTAAGATCATCAGCCACAACCACGCCTAGGTCCCGCTCTTCTTTAGTGGACAGAAGTACTTCACCCCCTATACTATATTGCTCCCTTGGATTGCTGCAGCCCAAATGCATGACCTTACATTTTTTAACATTAAATCCCAGCTGCCAAATTCTAGACCATACTTCAAGCTTAGCTAGATCCCTCCTCATGTTATCTACACCTTCCTGGGTGTCTACTCTATTGCAGATTTTGGTATCATCCACAAAGAGGCAAACCTTACCCTACAGCCCTTCTGCTATATCACTAACAAAGATGTTAAAAAGAATCGGACCAAGGACAGATCTCTGGGGCATACCACTGGTAACATCTTTCTCCTCAGAGTGAACTCCATTTACCTGTACTCTTTGTTGCCTCCCACCAACCAATTTCTAACCCAAGCAGTAACTTTAGGGTCCATCCCTAGGGTGTTCAGTTTGTTTATAAGTTGCCTGTGAGGAACAGTGTCAAAGGCTTTACTGAATTCTAAATACACCACATCTAGGGCTCTCCCTTGGTCCAACTCCCTGGTCACCCAGTCAAAAAAATCGATCAGATTTGTCTGATAAGACCTGCCTCTGGTGAATCCTTGCTGCTTCAGATCCTGTAATCCGCTGGACTCCAGAAACATTGCTATTTTCTCTTTCAGCAGCGTTTCCAATATCACCAAAGTTAAACTAAGCGGCCTGTAGTTTTCAACCACATCCTTACTTCCGCTTTTGTGTAAAGGACCCACATGAGCCTTTCTCCAGTCCTTTGGCACCACTCCTGACTCTAACGAGGCATTGAAAAGACCAGTCAGTGGAGCTACTAGAACGTGCCCAAGTTCCCTCAGTATTCTAGGGTTGTGATGCTGCAGACCCCCTGAGAGGGGAAGAAAATGTTTTAAACGCAGGATAAGTCAAGCACAAGCTGCAATATCGCGAGGAACCACATAAGGGGAGCAGGAGGGACCTCCGAGGAACTGAGGAACCACACCTCCTAGGTCATGAGGTAATGCCAGCCAGCTTCCAATCAAGAAAGAGAGGAGTGCCTCTTAAAGGGAATTTGGAAGGTTGGAAGGCAGAACAGGCAGAGCGGCCAGATTCAGAGCAGCGAGAACCGGATTCAGACCAGAGAGAATCAGGAGCAGAACAGCCTGGGAAAGGAGAACAGGCTGGGAAAGTGGTACAGCCCTGGAAAGGAGGATATCCTGAGGAGACAGGACAGCCCCGGAGAAAGGCACAGGCAGGACGGCCTGGGAAAGGAGGACTGCCAGGAGAACCAGCAGAACCAGCAGGTTGGGCAGGACATCCGAGTGCATGGGCTAGATATCCAGAAGGAGCAGTAATCCCTGAACCACGGTTCCGCAGGAGGCAGCAGCAGCCGCATTGGCTTGGAGAAAGGAGACCCCGTGGAGAAGGTGGGACAACTCCAGCCAGAGTGAGTGTTTGTTGTACAGAGAGGCAAAGGCGTGGCTGTGACTGTGGTCTAAAGCCAACATCAAGACGGTTGGAGAGCTCAAGGCCTATTGCTAAGGCCAGGCAGGATCCCAACTGGAGCAGGCCTCAAACCTCACCTGGAGCAGACAAGCCGGGAAGAAAAGGTAACCCATATTTAACTAAAAGCAGGGTACAAACTGCTGATGTATGGGGAGTACAGGGAGCACAGGAATATTATTCTTGTGAGAATGCTTATGAGATAAGGTGCAAGAAACACGCACCAACCAAGAGACTTGTTAATGACCAAGCTTTACAGAAAGCTAAGACAAACACTTGCAAAAGGAAGACAGTTCCCAGTATCTGAGGGCGCAGGACCGACGCCCTGTATTCAACTCTGAGCATTGGGAGGTTGTGCAGAAGATATTTAAAAAGCCTTATTACAACTTACCAACAAATACTGGCTTAGGCTCAGAGGCTTCAGAAGGGGAACCGATGCAGGTGGAATTTGCATCAGACACTGAGATGGACTGTAGCTTCTGTAAGCCAGGAAGCTTGGAGTCCTTACTAAGCAACTAAGCTAGGTCTTGGGAATAGAGACTGTTTGTTTGCCTGCTATACCATTTACTGTGAAGATAACAGTTTTCCTTTAATGCTTTCTTTTTCTTTATCCTGAAGTAAGGAATTTGTGTTTGACGTTCTGTGTCCAAGCATATGAACCTTTTTGCATGAAAGAGGAAATAAATTCCTTTTGTTTTCCCTCCACTCTGACCTTTTGTTTTCTGTGGGATTTTGGTAACAAAGGATGCTACCAGGGCTGAAAGTCCCTGGGCCCTGTAAGTTATAGGCCAAACCCAACCTTAAATGTTTTTATGTCCCACCTACCTCGCTCTGATACGCTGCCAAGGTAGGCTCTGTGACAGGGTGTATCCCATCCGGTCCCATCACTTTGTCTACTTTAAGTTTAGCTAGTTTCTCACAAACACAGTCTTTTGAAAATTGTTCAAGATGCCCCTCACTTCTGTTCCTGTTTGTGGGTGTTTTCTGAGGTCCTGCTCCTGGTTCTTCATCTGTGAACACAGAACAGAAATATTTGTTAAGCAATTCCGCTTTATCCTCATCAGCTTCTACATGTTAAGAAAACTGCTTTAATTTCACATTGTAAATAAACGTTACATACAGCAAATTCTATTTACAGAAATGGTGCTTCTATAGGATGGGTCGTAAATAACAGATTATATAGTCATTTATGGAGAAAATTTTTTTTAAAGCTTTTTGTGGTCAAAAGCAGAGCTCCACCTATCCCACTGCATTTCATGTTTGCAAATTGGCTCCTTCTGCCCTCCTTGTAGGGATACAGTCTTCTTCAATCAGTCTCTTCAAAAAGAATGGAAGCTTCATCTGAGGCATTCCTAACTGGGGCTCTATATTTCAAGCAAAGGTAAGAGTGTGTGACTTTTTAATTACTAGCTCTCTGCCTGAGAGTTCTTAAAAGGGTTTTGATACATTTTTAAAACAAAGTTACATTCTTTTTGGTGCTTTAATTCAAAGGGGGAAATAGTTTCTTTAGTGGTTAGATTTAAAGCTCTGCCTTTAGTATCTTTCTCTGCTCTTTGAAGCTACTGACACCTCATCAGGTGTTAGTTCCATCCCTACTACCCCAACTCCCACCCACCTCATGTGAGCAATCTTGCTTTATAGGGCACCTCCCCAATTAGCTACACACAGGGACTTAGAACAGCACATTTAGAACAGATTTAACTGAAAGATATTTAACTGCTTTTCTCTAAAAGGACAGCTGGGAAACTGGCTGGAACTTTGGTAGGTCTCGCTCTCTTTTGCTTCAACAAGTATCTAAGCTCCACCAACTGAAAAATGATATCGCCAAAGCTGTTGCCCCCATTACAGCTGCCACCTCTGTCCAGACAGAGATCCCAATGCCAGTTGAAGGACTGTTTCCATGTGCAGGATGCCTGCATGCTGAAGTTCTCAGAAAACAGGTGGAGGAGCTCAGAGAAGAGGTGGCGAGGCTGAGAAACATTCAAGACAGTGAGAAATACATTGATGAGATGCTTCTTGAAACATCCAAGTTCTTCAGCAGAGGAAAAGATGGGAGTCTACAGAATGACAAAGGTTGGACATGGGTCTCCAGAGCCTGCAGAATCACCAATCCAACTCCTCCAGCCTTTGAATTGAAGAACCATTATGCGGCCTTGAAAGTGGAAGAGGTGAAAGCATCCTTGGAAAGGGAAGAACCAGAACTGAAGCACCCCAAAGTTGCAGAATCAGTGACCACACGGAAGTGAAAGGCAGTGGTGGTTGGTGACTCTCTTCTGAAGGGTACTGAGGCGTCCATTTGCTGACCAGACTTGATGTCCAGAGAGGTATGCTATCTTCCAGGTTGCAAAATCTGAGATGTTTATGTTTATGTTTATTTGAATTTATGTTATGGAAAGTTTGCTGAGACTCATCAAGCCCACTGACTATTACCCGATGTTGCTCATCCATGTCAGCACAAATGATACTCAACGCATTTCGGCAAACACCTTCCTCAGGGGGTATGCAACTTAAAAGATAAACAGATAATAAATAAATAATTAAACATAAAAATGATAACAATAAATAAACAATAATAAGGTTGGATAAGGTATAAAAACAGAATGTAAAACAATAAAAACAGTGATCAACTAATAAAATTAAGTTGTAATATATCATAAGAGTAATAATAATAATAATAATAATAAATGATAAAAGCAATAAAACAATGCATAACACCACCCAAACAATGCTCTTCAAAAAAAAAAAGAATAAACAATAAAAACACACAATAAAAACTATCTGTCAATAGGACCTAATGATATAAAACAGAACAAATAAATAAAACAAAACGCAGGGCAGTGGGTAGCTCAGAGAACAATAGTAGTATAAATATGAAAGAGACAGAGGGGAGGAAGAGAATCCAAATGAGACAGTGTGAATGCAGTACTTTCTTATTCTATAGAGATACTCACATTTGTACTCTGTGAAAATCTTGTGCAAGAATGCTAATGTGCAATTGTAACTCTGTATGCTAAAAGCAATGGAAAGGTAAAAACATTATTCTCATGAGTTCATTACTACGTAATGAAGTGGGAGCAACATCTAAAGGGAGCTGTTAAAACTAAGAGCTTATTCAGCATAATCTTGCAGTTCTCTGTGCTAATGACTAATGGAGACTAAAATCCATCATTACCATATTAGAGAGGAGGGGCAGCATTATATTCTTTTTTTTTTAATATATATATATAATTGGAGTGATGAGTAGAAAAGAAAAAATGAACTTGGAAAGGAGGATGGGCAAACCATATCCAATCATATGTACATGTGCCATCTTGCTCTGATATTCATTGAAGGGAATATGATTAAATAATGATAAGTAATAAAATGTCCTACTACTGAAAAAAATGCCTCAATGACTCAAAAGTCTGTATACATCCTTAAGGTTAGGAAAGGGCTGGCAAAGTCTGTAGTACCAGCATGTAAATAAACTAATTGAGAGACAGGCACTGTATTCAGCTTAAGGGATAAAAAGTAATCCTCCTATTTAATAGAGTAACAACTGATATGTTGTATACTAGTACAGTACTTAAACAAAATGAGGTCCACATAGTGAAACAGAGGGACTGTGAGAGCAAAAAAAACGTTGAACAGAGCAGTGCTGTAAAAAACGCTAGGAAAACAGACACTCAAACTAAGAGCAGAGGTTTGCCAATATGCTATGTATGCTATCTGCCAGGTGCCAAAATCTGAGATGTTATGGAGAGTTTTCTGAGACTCATCAAGCCCACTGATTACCCGATGTTGCTCATCCATGTCAGCACAAATGATACTGCCAGGTTCCCTCTGAGCATATCAAAAGTGACTTCATGGCTCTGGGACAGAGGATGAAGCAGACAGGGGTGCAGGTGATGTTCTCTTCAATCCTCCCTGTTGAGGGTAAAGGCCAAGGCAGAGAAACTTGCATCTTGGAGATGAATGCATGGCTGCGTGGATAGTGACATTGAGAGCGTTTTGGTTTCCTGGACCATGGGATGCTGTTGCAAGGGTTGCAGAACAGAGATGGCATCCATCTGTCCAAGAAGGGTCAACGTGTCTTCAGTAGCAGACTGGCTAACCTACTGAAGAGGGCTTTAAACTAGATTAATTGGAGATAGGTGAAGAAAGCCCCCAGGTAAGTGAAAGCCCCAGGTAAATGAAACATTTAAATACCTTTATGGAAATGGGTAAAGGGGACAACATATGGAAAGCACTGTGTATCAATGCCCATAGCATGGGAAATAAGATCCTAGATGTTGAGGCTTTAATGGGAGAGGCTGACTTGCATTTAGTGGTGGTAACAGAGACATGGTTCAAGGACAACCCTGACTGGGATGTAACTATACCAGGCTATACTTTATTTAGAAAGGACAGGGTAGGAAGAAGGGGAGGAGGAGAGGAACTATATTTAAAAAATAATTTTAAAGCTATAGAAATACAGGGCATAAAAGGGAGAGAGGAGGCACTTTGGGTTAAACTAGAAAGAGGGAAAGAGAAATCTATTTGCATTGGTGTGATCTACAGACCTCTTCACAGGGAGAAGAGGTGTACAGAGAGTTAATTGAAGATATACACAGCATTGCCAGGAAAGGGGACGTGCTACTGATAGGGGATTTCAATATGCCAGATGTTGATTGTCACATCCCTGCTGCAGAATAATCTAGAAGTAAGGAGATCCTGTATTCTCTCCAGGGAGAACTATTCGGGCAACTGGTAACAGAACCCACATGTGAAGGAGCCATACTGGACTTGGTGCTTACCAATTGTGAAAGTGTTTCTGAGGTTATAATGGGAAATCATTTTGCATCTAGTAATCACCCAGATGGTGTGGTTCAGCATTAGGACTAGGCTGATAAAATCCATTCAAAAGCGAAGGTCTTAGATTTTAGGAAAACTAACTTTACCAAGATGGACCAATACCTCAGGGAGTCGTTAGCAGGGTGAGAACAGCTGGGGAATGCAGAAAAACAGTGGGCAAAACTGAAAGGGGATATTTTATGGGCAACCAACTTTTTTGTTAAAATGGTAAATAAAGGGAACCAAAATGGCAGCTTAGCAGGTGTCGGTGACTGCAACGATTTACTTATGGGAAAGCGGAAGGCTAAAGGGGTTAAGAAACCCTCCCTTGCTCCTACAGCTTCATCCTCATTACCTGGTCATGTAGTGGGTCCACTGGATTCCTTCCTGTTCCAGTTGCAGCAACAGTCAGGAGAGCCGGCGGAGCGGAGCCAGATTAGCGTTCCGTCAGAGCTGAGCAGCTCAGCGGTAAGTTTGGGGCCTGACATCTCTCCTCCAGTGCAGTAGCATCCTCCAAAGGATCCATTCCTGGAGCAGAGCCCAACACAGTCAGTGGTCTCGCAGCCTTCCCAGGTGGGCGAGCGTGCTGTGATCGGAGGGTTGTCTGCAGGGCTGAGTAGAGGAGAGGTTTCTTCTTCTCTCCTTTACTGTCCAGGAGTATCATCACCATGGAGGCGGGTCAACAGGACGGCTGAGGTCCTTCCTGTTCCTGGGGGTCCAGCAATGGAGCAGCAGACATCGGAGGCCGGTGCAGGAGTGGTTGATACTTTGGTACCTTTTGGCCTTTGAGCAGCCTGCTGTTTTTACTTTAGAAACTATCTGGACTGCTACAGTGAAGATTGGGGAATTGTTGGCTCCTCAAGTGACTGCATTGGCAGCTCAGTCTCATACTAATTTATTGCAACAACATACATTGGAAGTTTCTGCTTTGCAGTCTTCAGTGACTGAGTTACAACAGAAGGTGTCTCGGTTCGAAAATGGGAGTCTATCTTTTCAGAAGGATGCCATGGCTTTAAAAGCGAGGATTGAAATTTTGGAGAACTTATCAAGATATCAAAATCTTTGTCTTATAAATTTTCCAAAGTCATCTGTTATTAGTTCTAAAGAGATGTTTAAAAAATATTTAGTTGATGTTCTTGGGGTCCCAGATGAATCCCACCCTCCAATGACTAAGTTGTATCATCTCCCATTTGGTAAAAAGGGTGGTGGGATGATTCCTGATGTTGAGCAGGTTGACTCATTGGATGTTTCTGGTATGTTGGAATCCTCGATGTCTGAGTCTGTTTCTCCATCTACTCTATTGGCAACTTTTGCCCTTTCTTCTGACAGGGACTGGTTTCTACGAAAGTATTTTTGGAAGCGTAGTATGATTTTTCAAGGTTTGACTGTTCGAATCTTTCCTGATTTATCTAAAGAGACCCAGAAAAGAAGGAAAGAATTTTTGCTGCTCTGTCCTAGAGCTTTGCAGCTGGGGGCTCAATTATTTTTGAAATTTCCATGTAAATGTATGATTAAGTTGCAGTCTATCTCTTATATATTTTTTGAGAAATCACAGTTGCTGGCCTTTCTGAATGCTTGCTGCTCTGCTGAGATGGACCAGTCCCCATTGCAGTAGGATTAGCTTGACTGTTTAGACACCCATTAAAAATTTCTTCACAGGTTTTGTTCTTATTCATTCACTTGGCTCCCCCCTTATGGTGGGCTTTGTTAGGGGCAGATTAGGCAGGGGTTTTTTTTTTTTGCCTTTTCCTCTTTTATTTTCTTTATTTCCTTTTGTTTCATTGTGTTTATCAATGATGGTTTCATGTCTATACCCTTATCTCTATGCTGGCATGTATGCTTGGATTTATTGTAAAATGATAAATATTAAATTTAAAAAAATAGTAAGGAAAAGGAAACTACTATGGTTTTTGAAAGAAGTAGCTGAAAAGGTGAAGAAAAAGAGGGAGGCCTTCATGAAATACCAGAGAGAGGAAGACAGGCATCTATATTTGGAAAAAGTTAGAGAAGCTAGCAAAGTAGTCTGGAAAGCAAAGATTCAAAAAGAAGAGGAAATAGCCAATGCAATAAAATGGGGGGGGGGGGGGGGGAGAAAAAAAAAATTTTTCAGATATGTTGGTGAGAAGAGGAAGGGCAAAAGTGGTATTGTCAGACTCAAGGGTGAAGGGGAGGAATATGTAGAAGCTGATGAGGATAAAGTAGAATTGCTTAACAAATATTTCAATATTTCTGTTCTGTGTTCACAGATGAAGAACCGGGAGCAGGACCTCAGAAAATGCCCACAAAAAGGAACAGAAGCAAGGGGCATCTTGAACAATTTTCAGAAGACTGTGTTCGTGAGAAACTAGCTAAACATAAAGTAGACAAAACGATGGGACCGGATGGGATACACCCAAGAATACTAAGGGAACTTGGGGACATTCTAGCAGCTTCACTGTCTGACCTTTTCAGTGCCTCGTTGGAGTCTGGAGTGGTGCCAGAGGACTGGAGTGAGGCTCATGTGGGTCCTTTACACAAAAGCAGAAGTAAGGATGTGGTTGAAAACTACAGGCTGGTTAGTTTAACCTTGGTGGCAAGTAAATTATTGGAAGTGCTGCTGAAAGAGAAAATAGTGAGGATTCTGGAGTCAAACAGATTGCCGGATCCAAGGCAGCAAGGATTTACTAGAGGCAGGTCTTGTCAGACAAATTTGATTGATTTCTTTGACTTAGTGACCAGGGAGTTGGACCGAGGGAGAGCTCTAGATGTGGTGTATTTAGATTTCAGTAAAGTCTTTGACACTGTTCCACACAGGCAACATATAAACAAAAACTGAGCACCCTAGGAATGGACCCTAAAGTTACTTGGGTTAGAAATTGGTTGAGTGGGAGGTAACAAAGGGTACAGGTAAATGGAGTTCACTCTGAGGAGAAGGAGGTTACTAGTGGTATGCCCCAGGGATCTGTCCTTGGTCTGATTCTTTTTAAAATCTTAGTGATACTGCAGAAGGACTGTCAGGTAAGGTTTGCCTCTTTGCAGATGATACCAAAATCTGCAATAGAGTATACACCCAGGAAGTTGTAGATATCATCAGAAGGGATCTAGCTAAGCTTGAAGAATGGTCTAGAATTTGGCAGCTGAGATTTAATGTTAAAAAATGCAAGGTTATGCATTTGGGCTGCAGCAATCCAAGGGAGCGATATAGTATAGACGGTTAAGTACTTCTGTCCACAAAAGAGGAGCAAGACCTAGGCGTACTTGTGTCTGATGATCTTAAAGTAGCTAATCAGGTAGAAAAGGCAATGGCAAAAGCTAGAAGGATGCTTGGGTGCAGAGGGTGAAAATATTTCTATATGGAAAGAGTGGTAGATGCATGCAATAGTCTCACCATGGAAGTAGTAGAGACGAGGACAGTATCTGAATTCAAGATAGCCTGGGACAAACACAGAAGATCTCAAAAGGAAAAAAGGGGACTATTGCAGTTGCTATGGAAGGGCAGACTAGATAGGGTCCACCAAAGAACAGCAAGCTGCCACGTGGGCAACCAGGAACCAGTCAAGAAACGTGGCAGGGAGTTCTAAATGTGCCTTTATTGTTCCACGGATCAAGTGTGCCAAACCCGACACAGGCCGTGTTTCGTTCACCACTTCCTCAGGGGTTAAGGGCTCACTAAAAAACACATTCATATACATGTTAAATAAAAACACAACAAATAAAGCAAATATGTTAATACAATGCGCATAAAAAAGTTAATAAAATACAATACATCATGAATGGGTAAAACAATAAATACATAAATAGATATAATGTGATAAACCATTGATAAAATAACTATATGGCAATAAATAATGAATAAATAACACATGAACAATATAAACCGCATCAATATAAAAACAAAATAAAACCAAAAGTACATGCACTATAAAAGCAATACATAAACTATAAAACCAGAAAACAATAATCAATAGTAACACCAGGAGAAAAAAGGAAGAAAAAAGGAAAGAGAGGAGGACTGAAGGGACATGCCACGGACGCTGTCCATTGTATGAAAATTAGGCGAACTAAAAACAAAACTACTTCATAAACAATTAAAAGGAAAGAAAAACGATAAAGAAACACTGATGAGATAGGAGTGAATGACTGGGATACATAAGATGATCTAGGAACATCTTAGAGATACAATATAAAAAACAGAAAATTTGTAAATGAAAACATACCACTGTAACCAGACAAATGTAAAACGATACTCTCTGATCGACAGGACCGTGAAAAACAACCTGCCCCACACATGCGATGTAGGTAACTATATGCATAAATGAATAAATAAATAATTAAATGAATAAAATGATCAAGAGGATAAAAAGGTGCCACGAAGAATGATAAATATATGTACACACAATTATCTCAAAAAAAAATCTCAAAAAGGGGGGGGGGGGCGGGTTTCTGAATACTATCAACGGGACTCCATTATCAAGCTGATATCGACACACTCCAGCTAGGAGCAAGGAACCTCATCTAAATCTGACTGATCATTGTATTCGCAAGATGAGAAGGGAATTACTGCCCCTCATAGTCAATTTAGAAGCTTCGTACAAAAAGATAAAAACTAATAAAATATACATAAAAACATTAAATGAACAAGGATGAGTAAAAAACATAGTCAAAACCAGAACGGGTGACATTAATTTGCCTACCAGATGCAAAACCGGAGGAGGCCAGTTGCACGGGAATTAAATATAAAATACGTGAACTAAACGGAAGGTCACTTAATCCATAAATTTAAAAGGAAAATAAAATAAAATGAAAGCTTAAAACTTGAAAAGAGGCAAAACGGGGACAAGCCATACATGTGCCTAAGAATTACAGCAGAAAAGCGCCAGCGGGAACAAACGAGTGAGATAGCAGGCGCTGTGCTCGGTGCTTCAAAATTCCAAAATAGAAACTCAAGAACGTAAAACAAATCTTTACATAAGATGTCTTATTTCCCCATGGCCAGCATGTAAAAACCATAAAAATAGTTATAAAACCAAACCTGAGTCACAGATAATAAAAACGCCGTCAGCAAGCAAAGCTAGAAACCACTATCCATCGCAGCCACCCACACACGCGCACCTGGCTTAAAAAACAATCTTTTCGGCGGGAAAACCAGAGGGACCAATCACTTGCATGCCAGATGAATGAACCACTAAAAAAACCCTCAAAGGAATGAATGGCCCCACATCAGGATGAGATGTAATGGTGAAAATAAAAATGAAAATTGGAAATAAGCACCAATACAACAGCTGATTCAGAAAAACACTTATGAATACCATGACCACTCTGAAAAAACAGGAGGACAGCAGACAGAAAGGAGGAAGGGGGTGGAGGGGAAAAAAAGGGGGGAGGGAAAGGAGGAAGGGGGGGAAGGGGGAAGGGGAGAGGGGAGGAGGAGGAGGGAAGGAGAAAGGAGGAAAAGTGAAGGAAGAAAAAGGAGGGGGAAGGGAAGAGGAAGAAGAGAGGGGAGAAAGAAGAAGAAGAGGGGGGAAAAGGGGGGAGGAGGATGGGAGGGGAGGGGGGGAAAAGGGGAGGGGAGGGGAGGGGAAGGAAGGGAGAGGAAGGGGAGGGAAAGGGGGGAAAGGGAAGGGAAGGGAAAGGGGGAAAGGAGAGAGGGGGAAAAAAGGGGGGAGGGGGGGAAGAGAAAAGCGGGGAGGGAGGAAGAAGGGGGAGGGGAAGGGAGAGGGGGGAAAAGGGGGGAGAGAAGGAAAGAAAGGGAGGGGAAGGAGAAGTAGTGGGGAAGGAGGGGGAGGGGGGGAAGGAAGGTGGAGAGGGAAGGGGAGGGGAGAGGAAGGGGGTGAGGAGGAGGAGGAAAGAGAGGGGGGAAGGAGGGGAAGGGGGAGGAGGAGAGAGGGGGAAGGGAGGGAGGGAGGGGGAAGGGGAAGGAGGGGAAGGGGCGGAGGAGGAAGAAGGAGGGGGAGGGGAAGAGAGAGAAGAAGAGAGAGACGAGGGGAGGGAAAGGAGGGAGGGGGGGGGGAAAAAAAGGGGGGAGGAAGGAGTGTTGGGGTGGTGGGGGGGGGGGTTTGAGTGGGGGGTTTGGTGGTGGGGGTGGAGGGGAAGTGGGGGGGGAGGGGTAGGTGTTGGTTTAGGGGGGGGTGGTGTGGAGGGGGATAGACACCTACAGAGAATGTTTCAGTTATCAGTAGGAAGTCTAAATGGATCCCTCCCCCTCAGACGGACCCCCTCATTGAGGCCTTCGAACGCGTAGTTTTACAACAAATAGAGGCGATTGATGTGGGCAAAAAGTTGCCGTATCACAACTTGACACTGGGTGAGAAGCGGGCCATTAAATCTTTACAGGAAAATTCTAATATAGTGATCAAACCAACTGATAAAGGGGGTGCAATAGTGGTTTTGGATAAAGATATGTATATAGAAGAGGTTAACAGACAACGATAAAGACATAAATGACTTTAGAAGGAAAATAAAAACTCATCTTTTCAAATGTCACTATAACCTGATGTAAAAAGTGAAACCATTATGCCGACCTGTATAAATGTAAATAATAGAGAACTGTGTAAATGCCGACCTGTGTAAACGTAACTAATAGAGAACTGTAATTATGTAAATATTGTAAACCTAATTTTTGAAGTGTCTAACCCTGCATGTTGTGCCTAACCCTAAATCTATGTATATATGATCCAATTTTCCTGTCTTGATTTGACATATCCCACAGTTGTAATCAAACCGCTGCTGATCGCTGGAAGTAGCGGTATATAAGTGTAAACTAAATAAATAAATAAACGATAAAGCGTTCTACCAGAGGTTGGATAGTGATCCCACCGATACACTTAAACGCTGTATAGATAGTCTTGTATTGAGTGCGTATGACATTGGCCATATTACTAAAAAGGAAAAGGAATTCCTCATAGTAGATAAACCGGTTATACCCACGATATATGTTATCCTGAAAATACATAAGTCTTTGGACAAACCTCCAGGTAGGCCCATCGTGTCAGCTATTGGCTCTCTTCTGGAACCCCTTTCGCAGTTGTTAGATGTTATGTTGCGTCCCTTTGTTACACAGATGTGGTCCTTTGTACGTGATTCATCCCATGCCATCAAGATTTTTTCCTCATTCCGTGATTTAGGGGAAGATGTGTTGCTGGTGACTTTAGATGTTGAGTCACTATACACTAATATCCCACAAGATGGGGCTTTAGAGGTTATTGAGCATTTTTTTATGATTAGACAGGACCACAAACACATTCCCACTAATTTTCTTCTTTTACTTGCTGAACTTGCAATGTGCAAAAATTATTTTTGTTTTAGGGATCTTTTTTACCAACAGATCAAGGGGGTGGCCATGGGTTCCTCCATAGCTCCCGACATTGCCAACCTTTATATGTATCGGTTCGAAGAGAACTTTTTGAAAGAACATCCATTCAAGAATGAGATTTTATTGTGGATCCGATACATTGATGACATTTTTATACTTTGGAAAGGTTCTATAGATTTGCTTTCTGAGTTTAACAACTGGGTTAATGCATTAGATGATAAATTAAGATTTCAGCTCATGTACGATCCCACACGCATTCCTTTTTTGGATACATAAGAACATAAGAACATAAGATATGCCATACTGGGTCAGACCAAGGTCCATCAAGCCCAGTATTCTGTTTCCAACAGTGGCCAATCTAGGTCACATGTACCTAGCAGTTTCCCCAAGAGACACAAGTTCCACAAAGCTTGTACTGGGTCAAGCATTGATATCTTCGGTCACTTCTTAATAATGGTTTATGGACCTTTCCTCCAGGAACTTGTGCAAACCTTTCTTAAAACCAGCTACACTAACAGCCTTCACTGCATCCTCCAGTAACAAATTCCAGAGTTTGATTACACGTTGAGTGAAAAAATATTTTCTTTTATTAGTCTTAAATAGTTTACCCTGTAGCTTCATTGCATGTCCCTAGTCTTTCTATATTCTGATAAGGTAAACAATCGATCTACGTTTACCCGTTCCACTCCGTTCATTAATTTATAGACTTCTATCATATCTCCCCTCAGCCGTCTCTTTTCCAGGTTAAAGAGCCCTAACCTTTTTAGCCTTTCTTCATAGGAGTATCCTTACATACCCTTTACCATTTTGGTGGCTCTTCTCTGTACCTTTTCTAAAATCGCTATATCCTTTTTAAGATCCGGCGACCAGAATTGCACACAATATTCAAGGTGCGGTCTCACCATGGAACGATATAGAGGCATTATAATATCTTTTGGTTTATTTTCCATTCCTTTCCTTATCATACCTGGCATTCTGTTTGCTCTCTTGGCCGCCGCTGCACACTGGGCCGAGGGTTTTAACATGGTATCCACAATGACGCCTAAATCTTTTTCCTGGGTGGTGGTTCCTAATGTGGAACCTTGCATCGTGTAACCATAGTTTGGGTTGTTTCTTCCCTAGGTGCATAACCTTGCACTTGTCCACATTAAATTTAATCTGCCATTTTGATGCCCAGTCTTCCAATTTATCAAGATCCTCTCTTGCAATTTTTCACAATCCTCTTGGGTTTTAACAACTTTAAATAGTTTTGTGTCATCTGCAAATTTGATAACCTCACTCGTTATTCCACTTTCCAGGTCATTTATGAATATGTCAAAAAGCAGCGGACCCAGCACAGATCCCTGGGGTACACCACTATTCACCTTTCTCCATTGGGAAAATTGGCCATTTAGCCCTACCCTCTGCTTTCTATCTTTTAACCAGTTCCTGATCCACAATAGTACACTGCCTCCTATCCCATGACTCTTTAGTGTTGCCAAAAGTCTCTGATGAGGGACCTTGTCAAAGGCTTTCTGAAAGTCCAGATACACAATATCAACCGACTCACCTTTGTCCACCTGTTTATTCACTCCTTCAAAAAAACATAACAGATTAGTAAGACAAGATCTTCCTTGTCTAAAGCCATGTTGGCTGTCTCCCATTAGGTTGTGACTATCTACATGCTGAGTAATTTTATTCTTTATGATGGTTTCTACCATTTTTCCCGGTACTGACGTCAGGCTCACCGGTCTGTAGTTTCCCGGATCACCCCTGAACCCCTTTTTAAAAATTGGTGTTACATTGGCGATCCTCCAATCTTCAGGTATTAGAGATGATTTTAATGATAGTTCACAGATTACTGATAGCAGTTCTGCAATCTCAAATTTCAGTTCTTTCAACACCCTTGGATGTATACCATCCGGCCCAGGTGATTTGCTACTCTTCAGTTTATCTAATAGTTGTAAGACATCTTCCCGAGGTATCGATATTTCTTTCAATTCTTCCGCACCTTTAAATACCACTTCAGTCATGGGTAACATCCCTACATCTTCCTCAGTAAAGACCGAAGCAAAGAATTCATTCAGTCTCTCCGCTATCGCCTTGTCGCCTCTTAGTGCTCCTTTAACCCCTTTATCATCTAATGGACCAACTGACTCTCTCACAGGTCTTTTGCTATGAATGTACTTGAAAAGGTCTTTATTTCGCGTTTTTGCTTCCGCAGCAAGCTTCTTCTCAAATTCTCTCTTTGCCTGCCTTATCAATGCCTTGCATTTGACTTGCCAGTGCTTGTGCTCTTTCCAGGTTTCGTCGTTTGGCTCTTTTTTCCATTTCCTGAAAGATGCTTTTTTGGCAACAACAGCCTCTCTGGCCTCACCTTTAAACCATGCTGGCAGTTTTTTGGACTTCCTTCCACTTTTCTTAAGGCGTGGAATACAGCTGGTCTGGGCTTCCAAGATAGTATTTTTCAACAACACCCAAGCTTGATGTACGTCTTTAACCTTCGTAACTGCTCCTTTTAGTTTTTTCTTAACTGTTTTCCTCATTTTATCATAGTCTCCCTTTCGAAAGTTAAAAGGTAGTTAGTACTGTGGATTTCCTTACTATCCCTCCTCCACTAATTAAATCAAAGGCGATCATGCTATGATCACTATTGCCAAGTGGCCCCCCCAAACACCCTTATCTCTTGCACTAGATCTGGTGTTCCACTAAGGACTAGATCTAATATGGCTTCCCCTCTGGTCGGTTCATGAACCAGCTGCTCCAAGAAGCAGTCATTTATTTCATCTAGGAACTTTATCTCCCTAGCATGTCCTGACGTGACACTGACCCAGTCGATACCGGGGTAATTGAAATCACCCATTATTATTACTGCGCTGTAACTTTTGTTTAGCTTCCTTGATTTCTTTGAGCATTTCATCATCCATTTGGTCATTCTGGCCAGGCGCTCGATAGTACAACCCCCACTGCCATCGCCTTCCCCCTTTTATATGGAATTTCAATCCATATAAATTCTACAGCAGATTTTGTTTCCTGCAAAACTTTAATCCTTTCTGAGTCAATGCCCTCTCTAACATAGAGCGCAACCCCTCCACCAATTTGATCAGCTCTATCATTACGATCTTCTCGTTCAAAAAGAAGGAGGCCAGCTGATTACCTCGTTATATAGAAAACCCACGGATAAAAATCAATTTCTTCATTACACGAGTTTTCATAATCCTTCCCTTAAGACTAATTTACCTGTGGGACAGTTTCTTAGGGTGAAAAGGGTTTGCACTACCGCGCAGGAGTTTGAACATCATGCTAAAGATTTGACACAGAGATTCAGGACGCGTCAATACCCCACCCGTTGTATTGAAGAAGCCTATGTGAGGGCATGGGATGAGTCACGCGATACGTTACTTAAACCACAGATGAAAAGTAGTCAACCTAAAATTGTATGTCCTCTTTTGTACTCTTTGCAATCACAAAAAATAGTGAATATCCTCAAAAAGAAATGGCATCTAATCCAGACCCTCCCTGGCTTTCGCAACACTTCGCTCATAGTGTCTCATAAGAGGAACGTTAATCTTAGAAATTTGTTAGTCCCGTCGGCTTTTACTGAATGTAAGAGATTAGCTAAATATAAGGGACAATTCCAGTGCGGCCACTGTTCTGTTTGTCTTAATGTTTTGCCTGTGCATAACATCTTCACTCATCCTGTCACTCAGAAAAAGTTTTATATAAATGACTTTTCAAACTGTGAGACAGCCAATGTCATTTATGTTATCCAGTGCCCCTGTGGCAAGCTCTATGTGGGCAAAACTAATCGCTGTATACGTACACGTATAGTGGAACACAAGAGTTGTGTTAGGAGGAAATTGACTGACAAACCGATTGTGCAGCATTGGTTAGACATGGGACACACACTAGCAGACATAAAATTCTTTGTTTTAAAAAAAGTTCAACAGAATTGGCGAGGGGGAGATTTGATTAAAACAACTACAAGGTTGGAACAAAAATATATTTTTTTGTTGAATTCCATGGTCCCACATGGTTTAAACATGGATCAGGATTTTTCTGTGTTTTTATAATCAGTTTATTTGCGCATGTGTTCTTTTGATTCTTTTTCTTCTTCCTGTCGCTTCCCCTTCCCCTTTCCCTATCTCTATCCCCTCCACACCACCCCCCCTCCCCACACTTCCCCTCCCCCCCAAACCCCCCTCCCCCCCCACCCTCCTTCCCCTCCCACCCCTACCCCACACCCCCCCTTTTCCTCTCCCCCTTTTTCCCCCCTCCCTCCTTTCCATCCCCTCCTCGTCTCTCTCTTCTCTCTCTTCCCCTCCCACTCCTTCTTCCTCCTCCGTCCCTTCCCCTCCTTCCCCTTCCCCTTCCCCTTCCCTCCACCCCTCTCTCCTCCTCCCCCTTCCCTTCTCCCCCCCTTCTTCCCTTCCCCTTCTTCCCCCCCTCTCTTTCCTCCTCCCCTTCCCCTCCCTTTCCCTCTCCTCCTTCCTTCCCCCTCCCCCTCCTTCCCCCCCTTCTTCTCCTTCCCCTCCCTTTCTTTCCTTCTCTCCCCCCTTCTCCCCCTCTCCCTCCCCTCCCCCTTCTTCCTCCCTCCCCGCTTTTCTCTTCCCCCCTTCCCCCCTCTTCCTCCTTCTCCCTCCCCCTTTTTTCCCCCTCTCTCCTTTCCCCCCCTTTCCCTTCCCTTCCCTTTCCCTTTTCCCTCCCCTTCCTCTCCCTTCCTTCCCCTACCCTCCCTTCTCCCCCTCCTCCCTCCCCCCTCCCCTCCCCCTCCCTTCGTCTTTCTCCCCTCTCTTCTTCCTCTTCCCTTCCCCCTCCTTTTTCTTCCTTCTCTTTTCCTCCTTTCTCTTTCCCCCTCCCCCTCTCCCCTTCCCCTCCCCCTCCTTCCCCTTTCCCTCCCCCCTTTTTTCCACTCCACCCCCCTTCCTCCTTTCTGTCTGTTGTCCTCATGTTTTTTCGGGAGTGGTCATGGTATTCATAAGTGTTTTTCTGAATCAGCTGTTGTATTGGTGCTTATTTCCAATTTTCATTTTTCATTTTTATTTTCACCATTACATCTCATCCTGATGTGGGGCCATTCATTCCTTTGAGGGGTTTTTTAGTGGTTCATTGATCTGGCATGCAAGTGATTGGTCCCTCTGGTTTTCCCGCCGAAGAGATTGTTTTTTAAGCCAGGTGCGCGTGTGCGGGCGGCTGCGATGGATAGTGGTTTCTAGCTTTGCTTGCTTACGGCGTTTTTATTATCTGTGACTCAGGTTTGGTTTTATAACTATTTTTATGTTTTTTACATGCTGGCCATGGGGAAATAAGACATCTTATGTAAAGATTTGTTTTATGTTCTTGAGTTTCTATTTTGGAATTTTGAAGCACCGAGCACAGCGCCTGCTATCTCACTCGTAGGTTCCCGCTGGCGCTTTTCTGCTGTAATTCTTAGGCACATGTATGGCTTGTCCCTGTTTGCCTCTTTTCAAGTTTTAAGCTTTCATTTTATTTTATTTTCCTTTTAAATTTATGGATTAAGTGACTTTCCGTTTAGTTCACGTATTTTATATTTAATTCCCGTGCAACTGGCCTCCTCCGGTTTTGCATCTGGTAGGCAAATTAATGTCACCCGTTCTGGTTTTGACTATGTTTTTTGCTCATCCTTGTTCATTTAATGTTTTTATGTATATTTTATTAGTTTTTATCTTTTTGTACGAAGCTTCTAAATTGACTATGAGGGGCAGTAGTTCCCTTCTCATCTTGCAAATACAATGATCAGTCAGATTTAGATGAAGTTCCTTGCTCCTAGCTGGAGTGTGTCGATATCAGCTTGATAATGGAGTCCCGTTGATAGTATTCAGAAATCCGGCCCCCCCCCTTTTTTTAGATATTTTTTTGAGATAATTGTGTGTACATATATTTATCATTCTTCGTGGCACCTTTTTATCCTCTTGATCATTTTATTCATTTAATTATTTATTTATTCATTTATGCATATAGTTACCTACATTGCATGTGTGGGGCAGGTTGTTTTTCACAGTCCTGTCAATCAGAGAGTATCGTTTTACATTTGGCTGGTTAAAGTGGTATGTTTTCATTTACAAATTTTCTGTTTTTTATATTGTATCTCTAAGATGTTCCTAGATCATCTTATGTATCCCAGTCATTCACTCCTATCTCCTCAGTGTTTCTTTATCGTTTTTCTTTCCTTTTGTTTAATTGTTTATGAAGTAGTTTTGTTTTTAGTTCGCCTAATTTTCATACAATGGACAATGTCCATGGCATGTCCCTTCAGTCCTCCTCTCTTTCCTTTTTTCTTCCTTTTTTCTCCTGGTGTTACTATTGATTATTGTTTTCTGGTTTTACAGTTTATGTATTGCTTTTATAGTGCATGTACTTTTGGTTTTATTTTGTTTTTATATTGATGTGGTTTATATTGTTCATGTGTTATTTATTCATTATTTATTGCCATATAGTTATTTTATCAATGGTTTATCACATTATATCTATTTATGTATTTATTGTTTTACCCATTCATGGTGTATTGTATTTTATTAACTTTTTTATGCGCATTGTATTAACATATTTGCTTTATTTGTTGTGTTTTTATTTAACATGTATATAAATGTTTTTTAGTGAGCCCTTAACCCCTGAGGAAGTGGTGAACGAAACACGGCCTGTGTCGGGTTTGGCACACTTGATCCGTGGAACAATAAAGGCACATTTAGAACTCCCTGCCACGTTTTTTGACTGGTTCCAGGGCAGACTAGATAGGCCATATGGTCTTTTTCTATTGTCATGTTTCTATGTTTCTAGCTCTACTCCCCTGAAACTGTTTCTCAGGCTGGCTTTGCAGCACTGTCTATAAGGTGGCTGGCAGGCAGATTCCTCTGAGAGCTTTCTGCAGTCTTCAGGAGAGAGAAGGGGGGACAGAGAAGGAGGGAGGAGATGCTGAGGATGTGTGAGGCTGCTGCACTCTTCCAAATCCTTCCAATTTGTGGCTACTCAATAAGCCCTTATCATGGTAAGAGCATGGAGCTGAATCAATTTTCCCTCGTCTTATGGCTACCAAAAAGACCGCAGTCTAGTGGAGCTTCCCATGTTGCGCTGAAGTAGAAGTTACCTTTCTGTACTCAATGTGGTCGTTCACAGGCGTTTAATCAATCTCTTTTACTCTCAATCCTCAAATTTTCTAATGAGAGGGGAAAATACATCCGCCATCTGCTGGAGACAAAGAAATACTGAAAGGACCTCTGGTAGCTGCGGCGAATAGAGGCATAGGTGTGATGTCATTGAAATCTGTGCTTTTCATTGGTTTCATTGTCTCCACAAATCTGCTGGTAGGGGAACACAACTCACTTGTCTTGATTGGTCAAGCAGGACGATATGGAAATTTATTTATGTAAGGAAAATAAATGAAAGTGATAAGTAAAGGAAACCTATATGGTTTCACTCTGACTTCCCGGTTCTCAGCCCATTGTTCCAACCACTAAACTGCTCCTCCTTTGAGTATCATTTTGAATATAAAATATCACAATTCTGCCTTTCAAATTAACAAGTTATAATTTTCTACAGTTGCATCAGCAGAGGAGTAATATAGTGCCTACAGCCAACAGGCTGAGAATCGGGTACTCTAGGGTCCATATCCTACTGCTGCTCCTTGTAATTTTGGGCAAAGCACTTTACACTCAGTTGTCTCAAAATACAATCTTAAATTGAAAGCCTTCTGGAGACAGGGAAATACCTATTGTACCTGAATGTAACTTGTCTTGAACTACTCCTGAAACAGTGGGGGAGTAGCCAAGTGGTTAGAGCAACGGCCTAGTACCCAGGAGATCTGGGTTTGATTCCTACTGGCAATCCTTGTGACCTTGGGCAAATCACTTTACATTTTACCTCCATTGCCTCAGAAGAAAAGGCCTGGCAATCTACTTCTGGTAATATCTCCAGCTCCACCTCCCACTGCAGCTCCGGTCATCAGGGAGTGCCTTTAAATTCAAGCGTGCTTCGAGGGAATCCCTCTTTCTAACCAGCACTGGGGTACCAGAAGAAACAGCAGCAGCAGAGCCCTGAGGGAGAGGAAGCGTGATCTGCTTGCTCAGCCCAACTCCAACAGACTGCTTGATTCAGCACAAAGGTGAGCAGAGCTGAACTGTTGTAACCCCTCTGCTTCCTCTCCTCCAAAGACCTTAGCTCCACTATGGTAAAATTCTCATCTCACTCGTAACTCTAGTTTTCTAATAGGCTCATTTGATTTTCTATCAGATGCTCTTATTGCCTTTCATATGCTGAGTGCTTCCATGTCATTGCATAAGGATTTCCAGCTGGCACCAAAGGGTCATGCAGGTAGATAAAGTCTCCAGCCAAAAACCTGCAAGAATATAAGCTATTCTGTTGTCCATAGTTAAGTTACTTGATACTTTGTAATTCACTATGGGGCTTGTTTACAATGAAATCAATGGGGCCGCGGCTCTGATAATGATCGGAAACCGCTACCGCGGCTTTGTAAACAAGCCCCTATATGTTCTGTACTAAAACATTGTATCTGAACTTCTTTCTTCACTACTACTTTGTTACTTAGCATCTGTTAAATAATATAACATTGTGAATTACCAACTCTTCTCATTGTTACAATCTCTCCCTCTATTTAACCTTCACCTCTACCCCGTTACTTTTCCTCTAAAAACAACTATTGAATTTGACTCTCACCACTAACTTAAATTACAATCTTAGTTATTTCCTGCTTAATAACCTCCAAAATGTATTGGCTCCAATAATACTTGGTTTAATCATTCTGTCATGCCTAACAATAAAAGGCAATTCTTCTCACTCATACAACCAGAAATAATCCCTATTGTACGTTCACAACTTTATTCACATAGAACATCCAATAACACCAGCACCCGCAGACTTATATAGATTAATCCATCACATATAAACACCTACGGAACTTGGAAAGACCCTCAAAAAGCCTCCGTGTTTCAATGTTCATATGTAAATGCAAGGTTGATAAAAAAGAAGACCCCTATCATTTTTGATTATGCAAATGCTACCAACCCTGATATAATATTTAACACTGAAACTTGGCTATCTGATCTTAATAACGTTATACTAAATCAACTATGCCCACCCAACTATAAAATATTTCAGACCCCCCAGAACAGTTAAATGAGGTGGAGGCGTTCTAATTTTAATTAAAGACTCTTTAGGTCCACAACTACACTGCTCTGCCTCCACACCGAATGCTGACCTTCTAATAATCTTTACCGATGCAACAGCTTTCTGCCTTGTATACCAACCACCAACTGCTGACCCTGATGACCTTACAAGCATCATTGCGGAAATTGTTAACATCACACCAAATAAAAACCCCATGCTCTTAGGGGACTTTAATCTCCCTTCATTACAAAATTTGCACTAGGCCTCCTTCACCAATGCAATGGAAGATTTAAGTTATAAACAAATTATTACTAATTCCACACACAAGAAAAGGTAACATACTTGACCTTATATTTACTCCTCAAGAAATCCAACTGCCTCATGATTCCCCATCATGGATAACCCCAGTTCTATGGTCTGATCACCACCTCATTGAATTCACCCTTGAGATTAAACATCTACAAACCCATACTGAAAGAAATCATCCTAAATCCTATGCTAAATACAATTTGATAAAGACATCTTTAATGAAGTGCTTCAAAAGTCTGTTAACCTCAATTCAAATGATCTTGACACAAATATAAACTACTCAAACACCTCAATTACTGACATAATTACCAAACCACTTAATTCTAAAAATATGTAAAAAAACACATCTAAATAGTACACCCATAATTTATTTATTTTTTATTTTAGCTGTATTTATATCCCGCTTTTCACCGGGTCAAAGCGGTCAATTGGGAGATAGATTTAACACGTGGGGATATAGACACACATACGCTAATACTTACGGGGAACATGGGCAATGGAGGGTTAAGTGGCTTGCCCAAGACCACAAGGAGTGCCTATAGGACTAGAAATCCCAGTCCCTCCGGCCTGAGATTGCTGTCCCCAGGTGGGACTTGAACCCCCGGCCCTCCGGCCTGAAGTACCTTGTCCTAACCACTAGGCCACTCCTCCCCATAAGTTTAGAATTATGAAAAGAGAGCTTAGAAAGCTAGAACGTTCCTGGCATGCCAATAAGAAACTGTAAACAGGAACAAATACATGATCATGCTCACCAAATATCGGCACCATATTAATTCAACTAAAAAGAACTTTCATACAAAAGTCCTGAGGGCGCGGGCAGGGTCCCGGCGCCTGAGCATAACCGGGTGCGCAGCCCGGTGCGGACCCTGCTCGCTCCAAGATGGAAGGGGAGGGGCAGCGTGGGGGGTGTGCATGGCACGCCGCGTCACGGCGTGGTGTGCATTTTTTGAAAGGATTGGCTCCGCTCGAGCGTGCTAGAGCGGAGCCAATCAGGAGGGGTCCGGCCATGTGCTACAGCGTGCGCGGGGGCGCGCGGGAGCACATGCGGCCAGACGGGAAGGCAAGCGGATCATTGTCGTTGGTACTGGAGTCAGCTTTGGAGTCAGCTTTGGAGTCAGCTTCGGTTTTTCGGTCTTTTCTGGCAGGCGGGTCATCTGCTGATCGCTGGGCAGGAGTCAGCATTGCATCGGTGCAGGAGTCGGAGTTGGGTGCCCGTATTCAAACGGGAGAGTGGTGAGGTGACGGGAGTGCGATTGCTCATGAATTGCTAGTGGCATTGATTTGGTGTGTTGTTTAATTACTCTGAGTGCTGGGGGGGGGGGTGCGCTGTTTGGGTTATATAAAAAAAAAAAAAAAGCTTTCAAAAGAAATAAAGTCTTTATTTGACTGCTTTTGGGAGCTGACATTATGGCTGGAAAACAGTCTGGAAAAGGTCGGGGGAGGTGCAGAGCCGCTGTGGGCCAGCCGGTGGGGAGACTCAGAGGTCGGGGTTTGTCCAGGGCTGGAAGGGCTGGGCAACAGGGGGCGAGGAACAGTCTGAGTGCTGGCAGGGGTGTGAGGGGTGCTGCGAGGGAGCGGGGCAGGCTCTCTTTTCCGGGTAGGAGGGCTCGCAGGTCGGGCCAAGGGCAGGGTAGGGGTGCTGTGGGTGCTGGTGGTCAAGGAGCAGGGGATACTGGTGCTGGGGCTGAGGTGTCATTGGGACCGGGTGCAGAGGCTGAATTAGGGTCCAGGGCTGAAGCTGAGCAGAGGGTTGGCATTGGCAATATGGGGCATTGGGTGGAGGGGGGGGCGAGCCCAAGGTATGGCGGGGTAACAGGAATAGGCTGTGGTGTGGGATCTCCTGTAGGGCATATGGTTTCACCTGGGGGATATAGTGCAACTGAACAGCAGGTGGTGTGGGATCACTGGATACGTGGGGGGCAGGGCTCTTCCAGATCGGACTGGGCTGGGGTTTGGCAACCAGCTTGGTCCCCCGCTGTTCCCTCTTTTGGTTTCCCCTTTTTCTCTCCGCAGGTTCCGTTTCTGTCAGCTCCTGGAAGTGGGCCGTCTACAATGTTGTCACCGGCCGCTCTGAATGTTGATGCGGGAGCGGTCACTTCCAGCGGGACTTCGAGGGATGCGGATCGGCCTCAAGGCGACGGTGGGCTCCAAAGGATTGGGACTTCCTCCCGTGCATCTGAAACTCTGACTGCTGCTGACAGGACAGGTGAGTCGTTGTTCGTCGTGGGCGACGAGTCTGGTGGGAGTGGGTTGAGGGCTGAGACATCGCGACAGGCGCGCAAGAAAAGAAGGAAACATGGGTGTCGTCATAGGCGTAGTTCAGACTCTTCCTCCTCATCGTCTACTGACTCGGCCGACTCATCGATGGGCGAGGGTGGGGCCAGTGAGATGGTGCCGGGACAAGGTTCGTCGGGGACGCATGCTGGTGCTGGAGCGTCCTCATTAGTCGCTTTATCGGAATTATGGGAAGGTGTACCGAAGAGGTTGCGGCGGAAAATTAGGAAGCGTAAGTATATTGACATTTTTCGCTTGCTGGAGGGTCGTAAGCGTTCGGGAGATAGTAAGAAAAAGCGCAAGGAGGACGAGAAGGCGGGCCGTCTGCGAAATGTTTCTAGGAATGTGGTGAATTGGGTTAGAGCTTTTTTGCGGCTGGCGAGTGTGTGGGGACAACATTTCCCGGTGCAGTACGGTATGCTATTGTCTTATGCTGATTCGATTTTGGAGGCTTCTCAGGTGCACGAGGGCTGGTCATGGTTAAATTATGATGAGAGGTTTCGTGACAAGATGGAGGAAAATAAGTTCCTGACATGGGGTACTCAGGACATTAACCTTTGGCTAACACAGATGTCGGTGAAGGGCGGTGCATCTGGGGGGGGTGGTGGAAAGGGGGGGTTGTGGATGGGGGCCGTTGCGGGTCGTTCCTTTCGGGGGGCGTTTCCCCTGTTCAGAGCAGACCTGTACCCAGCGTTGGGAGCGATGTGTGCTGGCAATTTAATAGGTCGGCCTGCCCCTTCTCGGACTTTAAATTTCGTCACGTGTGTTCGATCTGCAGTGGCCCCCATTCGGCAGCAAAATGCGTTAAAAAAGGGGCCATCACTCCGTCTGGGTCCGGTTCCAAATAGGCGGGTCTTCTTCGAATTAGCTCCTTCTCCGATACGGGTTCCTCTCTTACATAGTTTGCTGCATGGTTACCCTAAGAAAAAGGACAAGTTAATTTTGCAGTTAGGTTTTCAGTCCGGTTTCGTGGTTCCGATTCGGGGTTCTGTAGGATGCTCCATGGCTCGCAATTCCCCTAGTGTGCGGAGATGGGCGTCGATTGTGCGGGAGAAGTTGGATTTGGAATTACGGTTGGGCAGAATGGCAGGCCCTTTCCGTCATCCTCCTTTCCTGGTTTTGTGGTGTCCCCTTTGGGAATTGTCCCGAAGAAAGAACCGGGGAAGTTTCGATTAATCCACAATTTGTCTTGCCCTGCTGGGTTCTCTGTGAATGATTTCATACCCCGCGAGTTTTGTACGGTTCGTTATGCCTCTTTTGATGCGGTGGTAGAGTTAGTCAGGAGGGCTGGGAGGGGATCCTTGATGGCCAAGGTGGATATTGAATCTGCCTTTCGTTTGTTGCCAGTACACCCGTCTGCTTTCAAGTTTTTGGGTTTCCAATTCGAGGGTGAGTTTTATTTTGACAAGTGTATGCCGATGGGCTGTTCGGTATCTTGTTCTCATTTTGAGAAGTTTAGCACTTTCTTGCACTGGATGGTCACTAGGAGAGTAGGGTCCCCGGAGGTAGTGCATTACCTGGATGATTTTCTGTTTGTCGGCCAGGCAGGGTCCTTGCGCTGTAGAGAGCTTTTGGATGGTTTCGTCAGCCTGGCCAGCGATTTGGGTGTGCCCTTGGCCGAGGGAAAAACCGTCGGCCCGACGACGATTCTCACCTTTATAGGTGTCGAATTGGATTCTGAGAAAATGGTAGCACGATTGCCGTTAGAGAAGGTGGAGAAATTGCGGGTGCTCGTTGCTAATGCCTTATCCTCTTCTAAGTTGACCTTGAGGGAATTGCAGGCCCTCATTGGATCGCTTAACTTCGCATGCAAGGTGATTCCTATGGGGAGGGTGTTTAGTCGGCGTTTGGCTGCTTCGACGGCGGGTGTGCTCAAGCCGCATCATCGCATTCGCGTGTCGAGAGTCATGAGGGAGGATCTGCGGATTTGGGATGTCTTCTTGCGTGAATTCAACGGGCTTTCTGTATTTTGCGAGACGGAGATCTCCAGTGAGGACTTGCAGTTGTTTATGGACGCGGCCGGCGGCATCGGTTTGGGGATCTACTTTGGTGGGGCTTGGTGTGCCGACAAGTGGCCGCAGGAATGGGTTGACAAGGGGTTATTGAGTAATATTACCTTTTTGGAGCTGTTTCCAATACTGGTAGCGATGGAGTTATGGCCGAGCAGGTTAGCCAACCGCAAGGTGTTATGGTGGTGTGACAACGAGGCAGTAGTTGCTGTTATCAATCGGTATTCTCCGCGTTGCAGGCAGGTAGCGTCATTAATGCATTTGGTTGTGCTGGCATGTTTGCGCTTGAATGTGGACCTGAGGGCTCATCACATCCCAGGGCGTACTAATGAAATTGCTGATGCTCTTTCTCGTTTGCAGTTGGGACGATTTCAGTCCTTGGCTCCGGAGGCGGACGAGGAAGGGCTCGTTGTCCCTTGGAGACTGTGGAGCGTTGGCCGGCTGAAATGAAGAGCCTCCTCAAGAATTCGGTGGCAGAGAGGACTTGGGCCGCTTATCAGCGTGGTTGCGAGCGGGTCATGGAATACCTTTATCAAGCGGGTTGGGGTGGGGGGGAGCTGTCAGAGTATGTACTGGGAGGGTACGTTGGTTGGGCTAAGGGGCGTGGGGTTACTCGATCGGCTGTTAAGATGCATCTTGTGGGGTTTGGATTTTTTGCCAGGGCGGCGGGTTTGGGATTGTCGGGCCGCGGATATTTAGCACGTCAACTGCTACAAGGGTGGGAGCGTTCTTTCCCTGGGACAGGTGACCGCAGGCTGCCGATTACGCACGACTTGTTGAGGAGGTTGTGTCAGGTGCTGCCAGGAGTGGCGGCGTCGCCTTATGAGGCCGCGCTTTTTCGGGTGGTTTTCTGTTTGGCCTTTTTTGGCGCATTCCGGGTGGGAGAACTGGCGGCAGCTTCGGGGAAGGCGGGTTTAGGTAATTGCTTGCTCCTTCGACACGTGTTTAGGGAGCCAGGGGGCTTACGCGTTTTGTTAGCAAAGTCCAAGACGGACCAGAAAGGGAAAGGGGTGTGGGTGGTACGTCGGGGAATTGGGGTCTCACGTGCCCGGTGGCTGCCATGGAGAGCTATTTGGGAGAGCGCCCCAAGGGTGGCGAGGGGTTGTTTGTGCATAGTGATTCCCGGATGCTGACGCGATTCCAGGTGATGGCTGTCCTGCGCCTGGTGCTGCTCCGGATCGGGGAAGACCCTCGGGATTTCTCTGCACATTCTTTTCGCATTGGGGCAGCGACTAGCGCGGCGGCGTTGGGTTTGTCAGGGGATCAGATTCAGAGTATCGGTAGATGGCGGTCAAAAGCTTTTAAAGGGTATGTCCGTTTATAAAAGTTTCTTATATTCTGCTGGGGGGGGGGGGGGAAATCTTAATGATGTTTTTTCTGTTGCAGATGGGAGTCAGCGGGCATGGGGCTGTTGGATATTGGGTCATTCTTACGTCTTTTGGGCCGGACAGCGAGCAGCAGTACGGCCGATTGGGCTGAATCTTGGACTGGATCCAGCGGTGGTGGCAGTGTCATGGCTTGGCAAGCGCGGGCTGCGGTGGCCTCAGATGCTCCCTTTGCTTCGTCATCACCAGCGCATCCGGGATTTCCCAACGATTATAATATTGCATTTGGGGGGCAATGTTCTAGCCGATTGGTCTTGTAAGCAGTTGATCAGAGCTGCTAAGAGGGACTTTGTCATACTGCTGCGTATGTTTGTGGGCATAGTCTTGATCTGGTCTGATATTATTCCCAGATCGTCGTGTTGGGGGGAGAGGAGATGGTCCCGGGGTTTGACAAAAATTAATAGGCAAATTGGGAGGTGGGTTTGTGAGAAGGGGGGGTATCAGGTCCAGCATTCTTGGGCTGAGGTGACCTGTTCTGGTCTATATCGGGCGGATGGTGTGCACCTATCTCCGGTAGGAACAGACTAGCTCCTCAATGACAGGCAGGAGATGCTGGAGAGGGTGGTGCAGGATGTAGCACGCTGGTCGCAGCTTAGGTAAGTTTGGCGGGGCGGCACAGTTAAGGATTGCTCCCTGTGCCGGTGGCGGGATCCCGGAGGTTTCCGGGGTCCGGAGCCTTAGGCGACTTGGGAAGGGGGCGGGGTGCCCTCGACCCGGACTACCCCTGGAAGACTTTTGCTAGTAATATGGCGAAGTCGGATAGGGGTGGTTGGAACGTTGCCGGTGGTGGGACCGGGGCTGGAGCGGAGGCGGGGTCACTTTGCTAGTTGCATGGCTGGCGATGCATCGCTCCGCTCTGGGGTTTGTTGCATTCCTGTTTATTGTAAATATGTTGTTTGGGAAATAAAGCTGCGACCTGTTGTTACCACAATAAGGCGGTCTGTGCATTTTGTGGGAAGAGGGAGGAGGAGGAAAAAAGGGGATATGATGTGTTGTAAATTGGGGGATGGGGGTTGGGGAGCACTGGGTCCGGCTACCCGGTTACTTCTCATGAGATCAATTAATAAACCAAAAGAGCTATTTGCTATAGTTAAGTCCCTTACAGCTCACCCTAACCATTCATCTATGTCTACAGACATAGCACCTCAAACACTTGCTGATTTTTACATGTCTAAATTAAACTCCCAAACACACACTACTAGTACAACTGACCACAACTCATCACAGCCTACAGAACTATGAAAAAAGTTCCATTCAATTTACCCTAAATCCCTTAAGAGGATTGCATCTATGAACACCACAACATCTAAAGCAGATCCATGCCCAGTTAAATGGATCAAGGATTTTATTGCAGAAATTGCCCCTATTTAAGCAATTGTAAATAAATCACTATCCCAAGGCTACATGCCTCTATAGCTTAAAAAAGCTAACATTCAGCTAATCTTAAAAAACGAATCACCTGACAAATCATGCCCAGCTTCTTACTGACCTATCTCCAGTTTGCCTTTCCTTGCTGAAATGATAGAAAAATGTGTTTGCATTCAAATGCAAGACCACATTGATCTCTATGCACCCCTACACGACAAACAATTTAGGTTTAGACCATTCCACAGTGTGGAGACATTGATCCTAACCATATACAACAAAATCATTAAGACAATAGATAACAATAACCAAGCCTATATGTTAATCTTTCTCGATATAGCTGCTGCATTCGACTCTGTCATCCACTCTCTTCTAATTCAACAGCTAATGCAAATATATATGTGATACCACACTTAAATGGTTCACATCCTATCTCTGAAAGATTTCAACAAGTAACCACTGAACACACATCCTCTACCTCCTACCCTCAAACTACTGGTCTTCCTCAAGGATCTGCACTATCAGCACTCCTATTTAATATTTATATTCAACCAATCTTTCAAATAATTAAACAATTCAAGACTGATTATGCCATCTATGCAGATGACATAAAGCTGTTCATTCCCTTTAACATAAATTCATCCAACTTTGACCCTATTACATCTTGTTTCAAGAAAATCGCAATATGGCTCAAAAATATAGGCCTAAATATCAATTACAAAAAAACCCCAGTCTTAATAATTACTAGGAACCAAACCTTTATCTCACCACAGTCCATACCAATTGATGATGTTTTACTTGAAGTTAAAGATGAGCTCAAATATTTAGGGGTTACTTTAGATAAACACTTATCTTTCATATCCACATCAAGAATACTACTAGCAATATTTAACAAAATCCTTCTACTGCAACATATAAAACCCTTAATACAGCCACCAGACTTCAGAACGATAATGCAGGCAATGATAACCCCACACATAGATTATTGTAATAGTCTACTGCAGGCATGTCCAACTTTGAACAGGTCATGATCTACTTTTTTCGGCCAAAAGTGCCAGTGATCTACCACCATGAAAATTAAGTTTCAAATTAGTTTCAAATTAAATTTTAACCCAATAAAGTTGGAGGATTCCGCCCCCCCCTCCATTTTTAATGAACCTTCTGTCATTTACTTGTATGTGATCAGCTGTTAAGCAAATTAAGCAAAAACAAAACAGAGAGACAAAGATCCAGTAAGAACTGAGAGGGGAAATGGAAAGTACATTTTTTCTTAAAGTTTTATTGAGTAATAACTTTCTTTAACCTTTATTGAGTAATTTGTGTTAAATTTAGGTCTAGTATTGATCCAGGCTGATCTTTCACAATCTTTAATATTTCGCTCTTGCTCATTAGTGAGATGTCTGAGCCTGCATTTCATCCACCAGCTTTTTGAAGTTGGGTGAATATTGCGTGAGGGCCAGTCTCAGGGAATCCTGGAGATGTTCATCTGTCATGTTGGAACATTGTGTACTCTGTCATTTTCAGATGGGAAAACGCAGATTCACACAAATAAGTTGAACCGAAACAGGAGTGTACAGCTTCACTGCGTCTTCTCAAGTTGGGAAATTTGTCTCTAGGCACTAGCTTCCAAAACGATTCTTGCTCAGCATGGGTCTTGAGAAAAATGTCATTAAGGGTTAATATTTTGTTTTCAAGGGATGGCTTGTTCAATGAGTAATTTTTACTGATAGCAGCTGCAGTTTCTTTAATGTCCACATCTACTTTGAATGGGTATGACAAGTACTCCACAACTGTTCCAATTTTTTGGAAGTCACAGAATCTATTTTCGAATTCCTGGATAACAGAAGAGATTTCTGTCACATACTTCTCGTTCTGAAAAACAAAATTTGGATATTGTCCCAGATGGTCCTGCATATTAGGAAGATGATCAAAAGTGTTATTTGCAAGGTCAGTCATCATTAACTCAAATTTGCTCTTGTAGGATGAAACTGTACTCATCATCTCGCCAATGCATTTGTTTTTACCTTGTAGTTCAAGGTTCATATCACTTAGTTTGCCTGTAAAGTCAGTGAGAAATGCCAGATCACATAACCACTCCTCATCTTTCAATTCTGCTTGGTCATCTCCCCTCTCCTTCAAAAACTTCTTATTTCATTCAGCAAATCATGAAATCTTTGCAGACATTTGTGCCTACTTAGCCACCTTACATCTGTGTGCAAAATGATTTCCGCTGCCCCTTCATCAAGAGTAAGATTGAAAAGCCATCTTTGACGTGATCTTCCATGAACTGAATTTACAATTTTGAAAGTGATATCCATGACAGTCTTTGTATTGAGTCTCTTACTTGCCAAAACTTGCTGGTGAATGATGCAGTGCTAAGAAAGGAAATATGGGAAGTCGTCATGCTGTCTACAGAGGGCTATGAAACCGTTAACCTCACCTGTCATTGTTCTTGCTCCATCAGTTGTGATGGAAACAAGTCTATGCAATGGAAGATTACACTTTGTTACAAAAGAATGGAAAGAACTGAATATTTTCTGACCGGTAGTTCTCCCCTTTAAAGAAATCATTCCAAGTAGTTCTTCTTTAATGCTGAAGTTTTCAAAAACCATCCAGATAAAGACTAATAACTGGGCTATGTCTCTTATGTCTGTAGATTCATCCAGTTGGAGTGAGAAAGCAACACAGTTTGAAACATCCTCCAACAATTGTTCAGTTGTGTCTCCACACATCTTTTCTATTCGCCACACGATGGCATTTCTTGACAATTGTACATCTTGAATAGCAGCTATGATCTCTTTCTTATTTTTAAATCCTTCAAAAAGCTTGTCAGCTGCTTCAAGAAAACAATCTTTTATAAATTCCCCTTCAGTGAAAGGTTTGTATTTATTTGCGATCAGTTTGCTGACCTTGAAGGATGCTATGGCTGCATTGACCGAATGTGATCTTGGCTTCGCCATCAACTGTTGCTGAGTAGCCAATTTCAATTTAAGTTCTTTGAGCTTCAGTTTACGAATTTCACTTTTGGGTGGAAAATCAGCATCAAACTTATTGCTATGCAGAGCCTTATGACGACGTTCCAGATTACCCTTTTTGGGCAAGGATACTGGGGCATTACAAATTAGACAACAACACTTGTCTTTCACCATGATGAAGAAGTAGTCCATTTCCCATTCATCATGAAAGTGGTAGGTTTTGCTCTTCTTTGGAACACTCATCTTCGTTATACTGGGGAGGCTGGATGTAAGAAGGCCAAATCTGCTAAGTCGTAGTATAAACACTGGCTGAATCTGGTCCAAAACTGTTACTGTCCCAAAGTATTAAAGATCAACAGGAACTGAAGACCTCTGGATGACGTGCAATACAAGGACTGGAGATGCCAAAACCACACATGCAGTTCTAAAAGTAAAAATAAGAATTCATCATACTGGCACCAATAATCAAATACCACCAAACAATCAACAAAAAACTCAAACACCTGTCCAGCAAACCAGATACAATCAAATACCGCCAAACAAGTTCAAATACCACCACACGCGATTTAATAAATTCTGCAAATGGTGTAGAATCAATGCAAAGGCTAGGCAAAATAAAATTGCAGAGGCAAGCAAAGGTCACAGTAGTTTGAACCAATTCGAAGGCAAGGCATAGGCAAGTTAGAACAAAATTGGAAAAGCCTGCCAAAATCACCAAATTCTTGACACTTTGTTGTGTCTGCCTGAAAACATTTAATGAAAGCGAACTATAAAGCGACCAACGACCAGCACACGGCACAACTAATACGGTAAGTGTATTCAGGTAAAGCCCGGGCGAATGTATATCACCTGGTATATAACACACTTCTAAGGGGTGTTGGGGCGGGGGCAGGAATGGGTGATTCTGAGAGGCAGGAGACCAGGTATGATGCCGGGCCTGTGGCGTCTCATCACGGGGAGCAGGCGGCAGCCCCCTGGGTACCCACAAACTATTGGCACGAAAACAACAAGCACCCCCAATACACCCATAGGCAAGCTTCCCGCAGGCAAGGAAAAAAGACAGACAAAGGATCAGCAGCGGCGGCAAGCCCTCGGCAGGTGACATGCCGGCACGAGCTCTCTCCTAGCGATGGGGCGAGCTGCTGGAGAGATGGAGGCAAGTGGGGCTGCTGATCTACCTCTGACCCCTCCACGATCTACAGGTAGATTGCAATCTACCTGTTGGACATACTTGGTCTACTGCATGGTCTACTGAATATAACCCTACATCCACTTATGATGGCACAACACACTGCTGCTCGAATCATTCACAATACACGTTGAATTGACCATATTACATCTATCTTGTATGACCTACACTAGTTACCCATCCTTAGCTGTATAAAATACAAGTTACTTATGATCACTTAATTTTATTTATTTAACAGAAATTTATATACCGCAATTTTCGAAGATCAATTGTGGTTTACAAGTAACAAGTTTGTATTGCTCAAACAAGTACTTGCTCGATTACATAAAACAAATAACTATTTACATTGAATTAATTCAGTCAGGCTGAACTTGCTGACATGGCAATAACAAGAGTAACTATTGTCACCAGCTCTCCTTAAACCCCCGTATATAAGTGTGTAGAGGTTAAGTGAGTGGGTCTTCCCCACTGAAGCAGCTACTTTACAAATCCTGAAGCTGGGCTTTTTGGGAAATGTAGTCCCTTCACTGAATCAATGAGGAGCAGTTGTGGAAAAGTGGTTTAAGCAACCAAAGGATTTTATTTCCCCTCCCGGGGTGGATTTCACCATGAACAAAGTAACACAAACCAGGTATTTACTGGCATAAGGACAAAACAAAGGTTCTTTAACAGAAAAGGCTTACTTCAGCAATAAACAGGTTGATATCTAGCATTCCAACGTAACAATGCTGTTTCTTCACAGCTCTCTGCTTCCCAATGCTAGTAGTGCTGTACTTTCTCTTTCAAAACATGCCTTCAGCGTAATGAGATTATTTCATTAGCAAGCGATATCGTACAGTCCATGATATCTTCATCAATATTCACACCCTCAGGTTCAAAGTCCATTAACTCTTCCTGGCTAGAAGGAAATGTTTGTAATGGCACTCCTGATGCCACGCCCTTTCTAGCTGCTTCAGGTTTCACCTGATATTCCTGAGTTAAATACTGGCTTTCACAAACGTTATCAGCACAGGTATTCTCTTCCCAGCTCCAACCCTTTGGGTAAATACAGTCACTGTAAATATTTTTATACCAGCCTTTTGGCTTACCTTTTAGCCTAGCTGGTGGAGGTTTTCTTTGTGGCTTTGGACTGGCTGTAGGTTCCCAACCTAAGCCTTGCACAGAAGATTTCACTTGCCTTCCTGGCTTCCTTTCACTTCTGTGTTCCCCTGGATACTGCAGGTAATCCACTCTGCCCTTATGATATCTTTCCCTTGGGTTTCTTTTCTTTTCCTGAAGAAAGACTCTGTCTCACCCTTCCACAGAGACTCTGGCTGTTTCCTGGCACTGCTGTCTTCACCGTAGCTCTCATTAGCTTCCTTATCCAGCACACATACATTAGCTCCTACTCCTTCTCCAAACCCTTCTTCTCCTTCTTCTTCTTCTAACTCCATAAGCTCAACTGAACTCTCTTTATCAGGGTGAATTCTAGGGCAGTGCTCAACTCCACCCCCTAGCAGGTGTCCTGCATTAGCTTGTAACTCATTCCCTGAATGGTAGCACGGGCGTTTCTCTTGCCTCTGTGCTTGGTTTCTAAGGTAATCAGGAGCCATGTGCTTTTGTTTACAACTCAGCCCTACTCCTGTTCCTGGCTTTTTAGCCTCATCTAACGGGCTGGAAGGACCCACTATGTCACACTATGTACAATTAAGGTTTCTGAGAGTGAAGTGGCCTAGTTTGTGTTGGGTTGTGTGGCTTTGGTAGTTGCTTTTGTAGTTTCTAGGGTGTTGGTTTGGTTCTGTGTGCTATAATGTATTGTAAATAGATGTGTTTTAAGGTGTTTTCTGAATGATTGAAGGTCATGAAGTTCTCTGAGATGGACAGGAGGGTGTTCCAAAGTATAGGGGCAGTGTGGGCGAAGGCCATACTGGCTGTTACTTTTTTGGCTTTCCTGAAATCTTTGGGGAAAGAAAGTTTGTTTTGATTCTTGGTACATTGGTTACGTGTGCTGTGTTCTATGGCTATAAATGTGGAGAGTTGTGAAGGTGCAATGTTATGTATTAGCTTGAATGTTGTTATAAGGATTTTGTATTCTGTGTGGCTGTGTATAGGCAGCCAGTGAAGAGCGTATAGTATAGGGGTGATATGTTCCATTGGGCTGGTGTTCGTGGTTATTCTCACAGCTACATTTTGAGCCAGTTGTAGGCGTTTTAATTTTTTTTAGTGATACCTTGAAGGATCGTGTTGGCAAAGTCAAGGTATGGTGTAATCATAGCATGAATTATAGATCTGAAGTCTTAGTGGTGGAGTAGAGGGCGGAGCTGTTTCAGAAGTTTTCATTTGAAAAATATTTTTGTTTGTTTGTTTGTTTGTTTTATGTGTGCCGTGAAGCTGAGAGCGCGATCATTTAAGACACCAAGTATTTTACTTTGTTTTTAACTTGAATGTTGATGTCGTTGATTTTGATTGATTGAGGTAGGTGGGGAGAAGCTCTTCTTTCTTGTAACATACATTGCATCCGTTTTTGAGAAGTTAATGTGGCGATTGTGGTTCTCCAGCCATGTTTTGATTTCAGAGAGGCATTCTGTGAGTTGTTTCAGAGGAGGAGTAAGTATGTCCCAGGGTAAGTAAATCATTATGTCATCTGCGTAAATATGGTAATTTACACGGAATCTTTTAAAGATGGAGCAGATTGGTTGTAAGTAAATATTAAAGAGAAGAGCAGAGAGGGCAGAACCTTGAGGGAGGCCCTGTTTCTGTTTGTATGTGCTGAGGTTTGTTGGTCGATTCTCACTTGCTGAGTCCTATCTGATAGGTATGAGCCAAACCATTTCATTACTGTTTCTGTGATTCCTATCTGTTGAAGTCGTGTTTGCATTATTTGTTGGATGACACTGTCGAATGCAGCGGTGATATCAAGGAAGATGAGAAGGAATATTTGTTTAGAGTTCTTTGTTCCTCTAGCAAGTGTATCAATTAACACCGTGAGGAGTGTTTCCACTCCATGGAAAGGTCGAAAACCGTATTGTTGGTCGTCTAAAGGGGCAATGGGTTCAATATGTTCTTGTAGTTGGATTAGTACTGTTTTTTTTTTTGTTAGTTTAGCCATAAGTGGTAGGCTAGATATTGGTCTGTATGACATTGGGAAACTTTTGTCGCTGGACGTATTTTTTAGGATTGGGCATATTTGTGCATGTTTAAGTGGGGCTGGTAGATATCCACTGATGAGTGAGAGATTTATAATTGTGAGGATAAATGAGGAAAGTTCTGGGATGGTTAGTTTGATCCAGCTTACTGGACAAGGATCAAGGTAAGATGTGGTAGTGTTGTTTGGATAAGATGTTTTTGAGGGCGTCTTTGGATAATGGGTGAAAGGCAGACCATTTAGTTATGTGTGGGGGTGGGTTTGAGCTTTGTGGTGAGGTAAGAGGAGATTTTTGTTTTAGTTTGCTCACGTAGAAAGTAGCAAGGGTCTGGGGTGAAATTGAGTGGTTATGTTATCGGAGCTTTTGTTGATTGAATTATTAGTAAGCACATGGACAATACCAGAGTTCCCGTGGGCGGTTTAGAGCTTTTGAAAGTTGGTTTAAGTAGTAGGTTTTTTTTAGCGTCATTGATACGTTCTTTATATAGGGAGAGTGTATTTACATAGGTGGATTGGGTGGTTTTATTTTTCGATTGACACCATTTGCGTTCAGCTTTGCGTAGCTCGGTCTTTATTTGTTTTATTTCAGGGTTATACCATGGGGTTTTTTTGTCATGTGTTTATGGCTTTGTTTTGAAATAGCTGCATTAGCTATGGTGGAGTTTCACGTTGCTAGTGCTTTGTCTAGTCTGTGAGAAGGTGTGGTATGGTTTGGTTTAGAAATTCTTCCTTGTTGAATTTTTTGAATCTGCTGAAATGTTGTGAGGGTGTGGGTTTGGTGGATGTTGTATCGTTTATTGGGATATGGAATTTTATAAGATAGTGATCAGACCAGGGGACAGGCTGTATTTCTAGTTAGTGTGATCAAAGGTGTGTATGAGCTTTCTGGGTAGGATGATGAGGTCAAGTGTGTTACCTTTTTGGTGTATATTCTCATCTATGATTTGGAAGTAGTCAAGTTCCTTAGTGTCTCTCCAGTCCGGTCCCTTCTACTGGGTTGCGCCCCACTTCCAGCAGCTTGTGGACTGAGCACGTCATCTTTTGATGACCCTGGGGTATAAGTAGACTGGCACCACCTACCAACACCAGTTTTTGTGCTCAGTCTGCTAGCAGCTGGAAGGGGTACAGCAAGCCAGGGATCTGGCTTACTGGAGAGACTAGTTTAGGCAGATCTGGGAGTTTTAATTTTATTTACTTTTATTCCGTTTAGTTGAATTTAATTTTAATTTTCTTGAAACCAATTTGGAGACTTCCCCCTCCCCCCCTCCCCCCCTGGTGTGGGAGCGGTCGGAAGGAGGCCTTACCGCCAAAGAGGAAGTTGGGCTGAGGCCGGCAGTGCTGGGGCCATTCCTTCTTCTTCGCTGGTGTGAGGAGACCAGCCTTTCCGTCCTTTCCATCTCGCCGCTGAAGCCCTCGAGGTGGCTGAGTGGGCGGGCGGGAGGACGAAGAGCTGGCTGGCTTTGCGGCACAGAGAAGCAACGCGCCTGAAGAGGAGGCTCGCGGCAGTGTGCCATCGCAGGAGTGGCCCTCCACATGGTCGCGGACCGCGTGCTTGCTGAGGCCGGACTGTCGGGAGGTGAGTCCCACAAGGTCTGCTCTCACGCGATAAGCGCGCGCGGAATTGACAGGGCTGCAAGTTTACAGTACCTTTGGCATTAAGGGGCTGTTTTTCCTCTAAGGAGAAAAAAAAAATGAATGTTTGAATGAAAGAGGGGATTCGAGGGGGAGTCAGCCAAGAGGTAGTTAAAAAAAAAAAAAAAGACACAATAAATTAATAAAGAAGGAAAGGAAAGGAGTTTTAGGTTTCTGCCTCCCTCTGCTCCTCTCTCCCTCGTTTTTCTTCCCCCAGCCCTGGGGCTAGCTGAGGTAGCTATGCCAGCTAAGCCCCAGTGCATGGTGTGTGGGTCCCGCAAGGGGGGAGTCTCGGACTCAGGCATCTGCAAAGCCTGTATGGCGGAGGCAGCCTCGAGGGAGTTAGGGAGCCGGACCGGGTTCTGGCAGGATCTTCCTCCCAGGATTTGGGCACCCCTTCGGGGGAGGTAGGCCGTCCTGAGTCACCCCTGAATATGGCAGGGGACTTTCCCACTCAGCCGCCTCCCAAGCCGGGTCCCTCTTCCGCGGAGCAGGAGATGGAGGAGGGGGTTGGTGGCGAGTTTTCCCCGGAGTGTGTTCTTCTTCTGCATAAGGCATTTTGCCTCCGCAGGCAGGGGCGGCATGGTCAGGAGCCAGCGCAGGCGAGGGCAAAGGCCTGGCAGGCGGACACCAGGGAGCTGGCAGAGGTAAGCCCGCTGCCGGCAAAGCGTCCGAGAATGTCGGAGCCCTTGGAGGGGGATCTGTCTGACATGGAAGGGGGGGACGATGAGGAGCTAGAAGAAGGTGAGATCCCCGAGGAACAGGTCAAGATTGTTCGGGTCTTCCGCAGGGAAGAATTGCCAGCTTTGATCGGTGAGGCCCTCAAGGTCCTGAACATCTCGGCCGGGGGGCCAGCGGAGGAAGAGGCGCTGGAGGATCCTTTGATTCAGGTGGTCAGGAAATCTCAAAGGTTTTTCCCAGTCCATCGTGTGGTGCGCCAAATGATCCAGGAGGAATGGGATCAGCCGGAATCTGCCATAAGGGGAGCAAGGTCCATGTCTCGATTGTACCCCCTACCGGAAGGGGAGAAGGAGTTGCTGTGCTCTCCCAGGGTAGACGCAGCGGTGGCAGCTTTCACCAAGAAGACCACGATTCCGGTCGAGGGCAGTTCGGCCCTTAAGGATTCCCAGGATAGGAAGCTGGACATACTGTTGAAACAGGCATTCGATGTAAGTGCCCTAGCGCTTCAGGCTTCAGTATGTGGGGCGTGGGTCGCCCGGGCCTGCTTGCGCTGGTTCCAACAGATCCAGCTGGCGGGGAAGAACCCCGTTGAAGGCACTGGGGAGGCAGCAAAGATTGAGTCGGGCACTGCGTACCTGGCAGATAGTCAGTACGATCTCATTAGAAGCCTAGTGAGGAATATGGCCTCGGTAGTTGCGGCCCGGCGGTATCTGTGGCTCCGCAATTGGGCAGCAGACAGTTCTTCAAAGGCTCGCCTTGGTAGGCTGCCCTTTAAGGGCAAGTTATTGTTTGGGGAGGATCTGGATAAGCTGGTGAAGGAGCTGGGGGAGTCTAAGGGTGGTAGACTCCCGGAAGATAGGCCAAAACAGAATAGAGCCCCCTCTTTGGGGTGGGCTCAGCCTCGGGAGATGAGGCGGTTTTGGACCACTCGCTCCTCGTCCTTTCAGAGAGGGAGGTTCTCTTCCAGGGGGCAGGGCTTCTGAGGGTTTCGGGAGGCAGGAAGGGGTTTTGGATCCTCACCCTCCTCCTCGGTTGCCAGAAAGTCCCAATGAAGCCACGGGGACCCAGGGAGAGGACCTGCCGGTGGGGGGCAGCTTGAGGCGGTTCTTCTCCGCTTGGGCCCGGGTCACGACAGACCAGTGGGTCTTGGAAGTGGTTCGAGAGGGTTATGCTCTTGAGTTCGCAAAGCCCATCTTTCCTTCCATTGTTCAATCCCCTTGTCGGTCTCCTTCCAAACGAGCGGCGGTAGAGGTGACGCTCAGGAGGCTGCAGGCACTGGGGGCAGTCGTTCCCATTCCCGCGGCACAGCGCAGAACCGGCCGGTACTCCATTTACTTTCTGGTGCCCAAGAAGGAGGGCTCCTTCTGTCCGATCCTGGATTTGAAAGGAGTCAACAGGTGCCTACGGGTTCCACATTTCCGAATGGAGTCCTTACGGTCGGTGCTGGTGGCTGTAAGACAAGGAGAGTTTCTGACTTCTCTCGACCTCATGGAGGCATATTTGCATATTCCCATCCACGAGTCCCATCAACAGTTCCTGCGGTTTGCAGTTCCACAGGGACACTTTCAGTTTCAAGCGATGCCGTTTGGCTTAGCAACTATATAAACCTCCAACCCCTCACTCAAATCTCTAAACACTCCCCACCTATTGAGTGAAACCTAAGTAACTGATAACTTTTTTGCTTTTTTTGTCGGAAGTTTTTGCCGTGAGAGATTCCTCCCTCTTGGAGCTTAACTTCCCTTTTAATCACTTATGTGGTAACCTAACCACTGTATAAAATACTGTGAAGTAATCGCATTCAAACCTGATGCTACATCACAATCACACCTCCATTTAGAGTTCACACTGCAGATCTCAATGGACACAGTACTGCGTTTAGAACCGCACATCCATTTTCGGCTCTGTCTCAACGCTTACAATCTGCTAACTTTTTTACTCATCTGATTCTTGTGTCCAGTCAAAGAGATTTGTAATTTCCCGCCTTCTCTATGAGCTTCTCTTATCCTTTCAGCTCTTTATCGAGGTGGTGGTATAGTTCATCCCTCTCTGGAACTGGACATCTCCTTCCATGCAGTCACACTTACTGATCAAACTCTAAAGGGTAGCGGAAAGTTTTTATGAGTTGACAGCCCTCCTCCCTTGTGACATCATATCAAGCTCATCCAATCAAGTTCTAAGTTCAGCCCTTTTGGTTCTAAAGAGCCAATCCGAAAAATCCAGCTTTGTTCTAACCACTGAAGATGCTGCTCTCTATTTCCTCCTCTAGGATTCGCTGGAACATGATCTATTATTCGCCATTGAAAATCAGAAAATGAATGATTGAAATCTATACAATGTTGGACTAAAGGGGCTAAATTTACCCTATTTCTTATTCGCGAAGCATGCTCATGCAGGCGAATTTTTACTTTCTGTATTGTCCGTCCAACATACAGCTTCATGCAAGGGCATACCAATATATAAACTGCATAAGTTGTAGAACATGTAGTGAACCATTTAGACGTCTGTTTCAACCTTGAATTAGGAATATGCCATTCTGAACCTTCAATTTTATGTTGGCAAAGATCACAAGATGAACTCTTCGAACAAGCAAAATGACCTGTCAAGAAATCTTCTGATATTTGTATTGATCTCATCTGTGTGTTTGTGATCAAATTCCCTATGTTCGGGCCTCTAGTATAAGCTAGCCGTAATGGCTTCTGAAAACAGGGATGAAGGGCTAGAATATGCCAATGTTTATTTAGAATGGTTCTGATTTTTGAAATATTTGACATATAAGGTAGAATACCTGTTATAGAATCTGACTCAGCTTGTTTGGCAACTGGAGCTCTTAACCATTCCCTATGTGTATACCGTGCTCTGATAAGGGCTTGTTTCACTATAGTAGGAGGGTAACCTCTATGCAGTAGCCTCAATTTCAAATCTTGAGCATGATATTCAAATTCTTGGATAGAACTACAAATGCGACGTAAACGTAAAAACTGCCCATAGGGTAAACCACACTTTAGAGCTGGAGGGTGGAAGCTTGAATAATCCAAAAGAGTGTTTCTTTGAACTGATTTTCTATAGAGTGTCAAACCCAAACGAGAACCCTGTTTAAAAATTTTTACATCTAAAAACTCCAACTCTTGTGAATGAAAATGTAAGGTAAAAGATAGATTGGCCTTCTGAACATTCAACCAATCTATAAAAGAATGTAAAGCTTCTTCTGTATCATTCCAGAGAAAAAAGATGTCATCTAAAAATCTAGCCCACAAACCTATCTTAGAGTACCAATCAGAAAGAAATATTGTATTCATCTCAAAATCTGCTAAATAGAATGTAGCAATCGATGGGGCTACAGTGGCCCCCATTGCAATCCCATGAGTCTGATAGAAAAAATCTCCCTCAAAACAGAAGAAATTTTTCATCAAAACCAATGACAGCATTTGAAGAAAAAAATCCTTTGGCAGATGAGAGGGTAATGGGACCTCCAGTTTTTTAATAACTTCTAAAGCTTCTTCCTGAGCTATATTGGTATATAAAGCTACCACATCTAGTGATACCAGAAAGGCATTCTCAATAGGTTGTGCAATAGAATCCACTTTTTCCAAAAAATGAGATGTATCCCGTATGTATGAGGCTACTTGTTGTGCACACGGTCTCAGAAAAATGTCGCAAAATTGTGAGAGTGGTTCTAATAGAGATCCTCTACAGGACACTATGGGTCGCCCAGGCGGAAGTGAAAGGGATTTATGTATTTTAGGTACAGTATAAAAATTAGGAATCAGTGGATATTTTGGTGTCAAAAACTTAAATTCTTTTTTTGTTAACCAGCCACGGTCTAATCCCTCCTGTACCAAATTCATAATCATTGTCTGAACTTCCATTGATGGATCATAATCTAAATGTTGATAGAAATTACTATCATTCAGTTGGATTCGGGCTGTACTCAAATATTGTTCTACTGATTGTATCACTGTTGCCCCTCCTTTATCTGCTCTCCGCACTATTATATTCACATTTTGACAGAGCCGAAAATGGATGTGCGGTTCTAAACGCAGTACTGTGTCCGTTGAGATCTGCAGTGTGAACTCTAAATGGAGGTGTGATTGTGATGTAGCATCAGGTTTGAATGCGATTACTTCACAGTATTTTATACAGTGGTTAGGTTACCACATAAGTGATTAAAAGGGAAGTTAAGCTCCAAGAGGGAGGAATCTCTCACGGCAAAAACTTCCGACAAAAAAAGCAAAAAAGTTATCAGTTACTTAGGTTTCACTCAATAGGTGGGGAGTGTTTGGCTTAGCAACGGCACCACGCACCTTTACAAAGGTCATGGTGGTGGTGGCTGCGGCTCTACGCAAAGAAGGGATCTTGGTCCACCCATATCTCGATGATTGGCTGATCCGAGCAAAGTCCGAGCAAGAGAGTTGAGAGGCCACGCACAGGGTGGTCACCTTTCTGGAGAGCTTAGGATGGGTCATCAATGTCTCAAAGAGCAAGTTAGTTCCCTCCAGAGAGCTGGAGTATTTAGGAGCAAGGTTCGACACAGAAAGGGGCAGGGTGTTCTTACTGGAACGAAGGACAGAGATCCTTCGGGAGTTGCTCCACCAGTTCCTGGCTCTGAGGGCGCCCTCAGCGTGGCACTACCTTCAGGTGCTGGGAACCATGGCTGCGACAATAGAGCTGGTCCCGTGGGCCAGAGCTCACATGCGGCCCCTTCAGCGAGCTCTGCTCCGTCGGTGGTCCCACCAGAGAGAGGCCTTGTCAGTAAAGCTGTCCTGCCCGGTGTCAGTCAAGGAGTCCTCGCAGTGGTGGCTCCTTCCGGGGCCCTTGGAACTCGGGATGCCCCTCGAACCACCGGAGTGGGTGCAGCTGACGACGGATGCCAGTCTCTAAGGCTGGGGGGCCCACTGCGAGGGTCGGATTGCTCAGGGGCTTTGAAGCATGCAGGAGGCACAGTGGCCCATCAACAGGTTGGAACTGAGGGCGGTTCGCCTAGCCCTCAGGGATTTCGGAAGCTGGATGGGCCGGAGGGCGGTCAGAGTTCTTTCCGACAACATGACCGCCGTAGCATACCTCAATCGTCAGGGCGAAACGAGCAGCCCCTCCCTGGAAGAGGAAGCGGAGGAACTGATGGCTTGGGCCGAAGTCCATCTAGTGGCTCTATCGGCGCAACACGTGGCAGGAATAGAGAACGTAATGGCAGATTACTTAAGTCGTCACAAAGTGGATCACGGAGAGTGGTGGCTGTCGCAGGAGGTGTACCAAAGGATGGTGTGCAGATGGGGTTCCCCCATCATGGATCTGATGGCGACGTGGGAGTCAGCCAAGACAAGCCGCTTCTTCAGCCGAAGGAAGGAGAGGATGTTCGAGGGCTTGGACACCCTAGTAAGAAGCTGGCCATCCGGCGGTCTCTTGTATGTGTTTCCGCCGTGGGCACTCATCGGCAGGGTCATTCAATGGATAGAGGCTCACGCGGGGCTGGTGGTCCTTATCGCCCCGGATTGTCCGCGCTGGCCGTGGTATGCCGACCTCATGCGTCTCCTAGCCGATCGTCCGTGGCACCTACCGGTGAGGGACGATCTTCTGTTCCAGGGTCCTGTGCGCATGCCGCAGGTGGATCGATTCTCGCTTACGGCCTGGCTATTGAGAGGGCTAGGCTGAGAAAAAGAGGTTACTCCGGAGTGGTGATCTCCACTCTGTTAAGTTCCCGCAAGCGTTTGACCTGTCTGTCCTATGTGAGGGTCTGGCATATCTTTGAGGCCTGGTGTGCAGAGAGGGAGAAGAGGGCCCTCTCCGTTTCTGTTCCTGAGGTCCTGAATTTTTGCAGGCAGGGTTCGACAAGGGCCTAGCCGCTAGTTCTATGAGTGTGCAGCTGGCGGCTCTTTCCTGTTATAGGGGCAGGATTCAGGGGAAGCCCTTGGGCGATCATGCGGACATAGGTAGGTTTATGAAGGCAGTGCGGCGGCTTCTACCGCAACAGAGATCGCTGGTTCCTCCGTGGGACCTCAACCTCGTTTTGGACGTCCTTTCCGCTGAGCCCTTTGAACCCATGAAGCGGGCGTCTCTTAAGGATCTTACTCTTAAGGCAGTGCTTTTGGTGGCTATCTGTTCGGCCAGACGCATTTCGGAGTTGCAGGCATTGTCTTGCCATCCGCCCTTCTGTTTTTTTCTAGGGAAAGGGTGGTCCTCCGTACGGTCCCGTCCTTCTTGCCAAAGGTGGTGTCGGCTTTTCATGTGAATTAGTCGGTTTCTCTCCCCTCCTTCGCGGAACTCAGGGAAGGGGATGACGCTCGTCTGCGTCTCTTGGACGTAGGCAGAGCTCTAAAGCGCTACTTGGCTCGCACTGAGCCCTTCCGCAAGTCAGAACGGTTGTTTGTGCTGTTTGCGGGACCGCGTAAGGGGAAGGCAGCAGCGAAGGCCTCAATTTCCAGATGGATCAGGGAGGCCATTTCCTCGGCTTAAATTTTGAGAGGCAAACAGGTCCCGGCGGGGCTTCGGGCGCACTCCACTCGGGCCCAGGCGGCCTCGTGGGCAGAGTTCAGTCTGGTCCCTCCGCTGGACATCTGTAGAGCAGCGGCTTGGTCGTCCTTGCATACCTTTGCTAAGCATTATAGGTTGGACGTTCAAGCGTCTGAGGAAGCAAGTTTTGGAGGTGCGGTTCTTCGGTCCGGCATTGCTGGGCCCTCCCGATTTTGAACTGCTCTGCTACATCCCAGTAGAAGGGACCGGACTGGAGAGACGCTAAGGAAAGAATAATTAGACCTTACCTGCTAATTAGCGTTCCTGAAGGAACTCCAGTCCAGTCCCTGTTCCCTCCCAGATCTTGGATGTCTTATTACAGGTGTGGTCGGCCCGAAGAAACAAGCAAAGATTGGAGTGGGTGGTTGCTCCTCTGAAGCCTTTTCGGTGAGGCAGGCTGGCTGCTTTAGGCGTCTCACCTGTGCGGGCGATTCAGGTAAGCCTTCCTTCTCCGGGGATGGTGGGAAGTTCTCCCAGGGGAGTGTAGGGTATATTAGTAGCACAAAAATAAGTTAGACTCTCTGTTGTCCAGGGGGAATGGCTACTATTACCCAGCCCAAAGTTCGATGAGTTATTCTGGCAATGAGCCACGAAAGAAGTCTGGTCTGCAGATATATATTAGACTTTATTATAGGCAACCAGGTAGAAAAATATACACACACACATATAGCTAATTAGAAACATGAGGTAGAAATTTGTTGGAATAATTGCAAATTGCAAATGCCCAAGAATGAGCGCAGCTCACTCACGTTGGTCGGACGTTTGAGTTGTTGCAAGGCCGCAATTCTCTTCCTTTGAGGCCGCAGTCCCTCAGCAGAAACTTCGTAACCCAAATAATTGAGGGATTTCCGGCACCATTGGCCCTTTGACAAGGACAGCTTTGCTCCCGCAGCTTTCAGTTGCTGGAAAACATGCTCTATTTCTTGCAAATGATCAGAGAAACTGGTGCTCTTCACCAGAATGTCGTCTACATAGACGAGGGTGCCTTTAGTCTCAGCATCAGGCAAAGCCTTATGCAGGAAAATATTGAAGTCTGCTGGGGCATTCAAATAACCAAACGGTGTCCGATTCCAAGTATATTGTCACCTACCAAAGGTAAAAGCCAGCTTATGCTGGTCTTCTGGATGGACAGGTATAGTCCAAAATCCTGAGGCCAGATCCAGGCTTGTAAAGTACCTTGCATCCTTGATGGTGGCTAAGTTCTGTTCCAGATGTGCCATAGGCCATCTGGATAGAGGTACCTTTTTATTAAGCTGGCGATAGTCCAAAGCTAAGCGCCAGCTAGAATCCTTCTTGATGACAGGCCACAGTGGGGCATTGTAAGTACTGTTGCATTGACGTATAATTCCCTTTTGTTCCAGGGAATTAATGATGTCCTGAACGGATTCATAGGAGGCCAATGGGATTTTATACTGCCTCACAAAAACAGGTTTACTGTTTGGATCCGTAGGAATACGGGTGACATGTAGGTCGGTGAGACCACAGTCATAGGTGTCAGTGGCAAACAGGTCCTTGTGACGGTACAGCAGTTCTTTTAATTGGGCCTTTTCTGACTCATCAGTGCAGGCGTCCGCTTCAGCAAGTTTTCCCGCAACCATTTCGTCAAATCCCAGGACAGGTGTGTTTGAGGGTATTTCAACCTTCTCCTCAATCTCATCTTGGAGAGAGGAGACCTGGATGGCTTGGACAGCATGGGGCTCCCCCCCCTGGTGGGTGAGGGAACTAACAGCCTCATCGAGTTTACTTGACAAAATCAGATGGTCAGACTCGAGGTCCACCTGTGAGGTCACAGCACTATGTGGCCAGACAAACTGTAAGGTGAGGAGGCCTCGGGGTGAGGATCGAACACACGCAGGGGTCCCCCCCCCTTCACAGATGTTCCAGGAAACAGGAGCTTCCCCAATAATCTGGAGACTCAATTCCACACTTGGGAACGATTCTCCCACTAGGAATCCCAGGGGTTTCGCTTTCACAAGGTGAATGCGATCTGGATTTGGATTGGTGAGCAATAAGTGTAAGGAGGGAGCTGTGGCCTCCATGCAGGGTATGGGACCCATGGCTAGGCCCAGCTCCTCAAAACGGGAATTTGGACTGAAGAAGACCAAGTTGTCTGAGATCACATGTCCTCGGGTCACCTGTATCAGCAGGGGACAATCCTGTACCCTCCCAGGTATGTGGGTGTCTTCGGCACTGACCACTTCACAGACTTGAGGAATAGTCTGACCAGCCCGTAGGGATGGGTGGGCACCAGAGAAATCCACATAAGTTCCCAGTCGAACAAGGCAATCTGAGCCTAAGGAGAGGGGCACCTCAAGTCCTCTGATGATGGAGAAGGTGTGCCGAAAACCTTTGACCCCAACTTGCAAGGGGAGATTGCAGTAGCCCATTAATGTCTTGAGCCCTTCCCCAGGCACTTGGAACAAAGTCTTCGCTCCCATTACCCAATCAAGGGTAAGCTGTTGTTTGAGCCGATAGAAAAGCGTCTCACTGATTAGGGAGTGGTCACAGTGGGGTAATAGGTAGGCCCTTTCCTTTTGGGACATGCCCACCTGCACATATATAAAGGGACCTTTCTCAGCCGAGAATATGTCCGTCAGTCTCCTAGGGTGATCTAGGCAGGGATGGGATGGAGGAGGGGTTTGCACCTCACAACCTTCCACAGGTTCCTTCAGGAATATCTGCAGGCAGTCAGTATCAAGGACAATGTTAGCTACTGAACCCACTGCAATGGCAACCACGTCGCTGATGCCCTGATCCTCATTTCCAGCCCTTTCATACTGGAGCTGAAGGATTTGGGGATCAGCTGACCTCTGGAAATTAATCCTGATGGACTTGTTTGTGCGTTCCACCGAACAAGGACCACTGACTCTGCTGTCATGTTTTACCCTAACATAAGGTATGGGATGTGTGACCTGTGTCCAGATCACTTCCTGGACGTAGTCCAGAATGGGGCGAAACCGTTTCAGGAGCTCATTGCCAATCAAGAATTCTTCCCCAGGGCACTTAGTAATGATGACAGGATGTTTCACCTGTAATTTTCCAATTTGGAGGTTAAGCCAGACCTGCCCCATTGACTCTATGGGCTGATTTCCATAGGCTGCGAGTGACAACTCACTGGGTGTGACGTGTAGGGTCCTCTGACTCCCCAAGGAAGCAGTGAGTCTATCAAAGAGACTCGAGGTAATCAGGGTAGCCTCAGAGGCTGAATCTATCAGGCCCTCACAGAGAAAAGCCTGCTGAATTGTAACAGGAACAGTGTACCTCTGTCCTTTTGGCTTGAGTTTACCCAGAAAGTACTTGTGCTTCCTGATGGTGTCAAAGGCTGGACCCTCGCTGTCCATTGCAGGACTGTCACTCTGTGTCCATGGGGTGGCATCTCCATCTGGTCTGGATATCTGAACTGGCTGCACCTGTGCAATAGTGACCTGTGGGACAGAAACAAAGTCGGTTAGTCATTCAGTCGCATTAGAAGGGGAAGAGGAGTCAACCAGTTCCTCCTCTGGCTTCTGAGGCTTTGCTCGTGGCTTAGGTGGCGCACTACTAGCAGAAGCCTCCTGTGAGGAGCTGAATGCAATGGTAGCCTTCATCACTCTTCTCCAGCTCCTGGAATTTGTCAAAACTGGGCTTTCTCTTCCAGTTCCGGTTCTGCGGAGTGAAACGCTGATTCCCAGAGCGCTGCTTAGACCCAGATGACTGGTTATTCTGGGGTGGCCTGGGAGGATTCTGTGGAGCAGAAGGAGAAGAGTTATTTTCCAACGAAAGAGTAGATTTTACAGCACTAACACTCTGTTTTGGCTCCTTGGGTTTGCTTGAAGCCTTTGAGGTGCTGCCACAATTGGTTGCTCTCATGTTGGGAACAGCTTCCCAAATCCACTAAGCATGTTCTATCACACGTGACAGGGGTTCGTGATGCTTGTCAGACATATAAGGCTTAATAGATGGAAGGAGCAACTGACAGAAAAGATTACGAAACTCCTGATGGTGTTCTATTGTTTCCCAAGAAGGGTCACTCTGAAAGAAGGTCTGCATAAGTCTGTAAGCAAACTCTCGGGGTGTTTCATTTTCCCTATGAGTCATACTAAATGCTGCCTGCTTTGCAGCGATATCATCAGGGTATGGCCCATGATGTTTCTTTAGTGCCTGTTCAAAGATGACAATGTCCTTCTTTTCATCGTCTGCCATGGCCCTAATAAACTGCTGACAAGTGTCACGGAGCAGACTCACTAGCGGACCCTATGGAGATAGATGAAATAGCAGATCAGGGAGACACTGACGTTTTTGGGAGAGCACATGTTAGAAAGTTGCCATGAGCAACGAAAGCAAATGAGGTCACGAGATAGGGAGACACACCCAGCCAGCAGAGAAGCTAGGAGATTCTCACCTGATACAAATCAGCTGGGGGGAGGTGCTGCTCGGAGATACCTAGATAAGCACAGCTCACAAGCAGTTAGGGAGATGAAGGTTGAGTCTAAGTCTCAGAGGCAGCCTAAGACTCAGAACAAAAGCAGAAACAGAAGGAACTGGGTGAACAGAGAGGACGAGAGAAGCTGGAGAGATAGCTGTGAAGAAAGCGTGTCTGACTACCACTTTGGAAGCCTGAACGGAGGTCTGAGTGAGTCCAATGAGTGCTTGAGTGAGAGGCAAAGACAGCTGGACGCAGAAAGTGAGATTGAGTATAACAGCCCAGGTTGGAACGGAGCCAGGAGGAGAAAAGGTACAAGCCGAGAAGTTTTACTCTTATCCTAAGAGGGGAAGCACAGGGCTTGGCTATAGGAAACAGTTCATTGAGGTACAAAAGCCATATGAAGCCAGCTTAAGGGAAGCAGAGAAGCTTCACTACCCCTATTATAAGCAAGAGAAAGTTAAAGGCTTTTTACCTGCAGAAGTTAATCATTCTGAGAGAAACGTAAGGAACAGAATCTCAGAAAGGCTGCCGTTCAAAGCTCCAGCTATCCACAAGGTCCTGAGCCAAGCAGAGGCTAGAGGTGAATCAATTCCTTCTAATAGGAGTGCAAGAGAATATTTTAGCTTACCTACCAGGCACCAGCAGGGGAGAGGCTCTTACCAACAGAACCCCAGTGAATGTGGTAATAGCAATCAGTTTACTCTCAGAGATAGGAAAGTACGTCACAGCCAAGACGGACTGTTTGAAAAGCTCCCACACGAGGAAGGTAAAGATGTGTTAATCCCTGCTGAAGAACTCATGCAATGTGAACCATCTGAAGTAGAGAATAATGTTGAGCAGATGGACTGTAGTATTTCTGTGGTTGACAACATATTCTCACTAAGGTAAAGAGAAATAAGAAGCCTGACAGTGTGAAAGGAAGGCTTATTCCTATCTCTGCAAGTCTGTGTTTTGAATACATTTTGTTTCTGGTTAAGAAGCTGAAAGGAAGCTATTTTTGGTTACAGTTTTTCCTTTTGTTATATGCCCAAGAAGGGTTATGTTTCTTTGTTTTTGTACATGATAAGAAGTCCTTTTGGGAAAGGGAAATAAAGCCCTTATAACCTTACCAACGATTCCACGACTGATTTTTAACTGGCAGCACAACTACAACTACCAGAAGGCCAGTTATATTAAGGCCCCAGTGCAGTACCCTGCTTAACCTACAGGTGTGCAGAGGGGGGCATGTAACACAAGGTACATCAAAGGACCATGGAAGATACAGAACCATGTCCTCCCCCCTGGTAATGTTCAGTGCCCAAAAGGCATCTTTGACTGCAGCTAAATGTTCATTTATGGTGGCATGACCAGTTTTTTCAAAAGGTGTGACCATGCTCTGCAAGGTCTTGATAATTTGTAATTGTGCGACAGAAGCACCTTCATTTATTTGATTTCCTTGCAGGACACGGGAGCATAGAGGATATTGCTTGCCTTCAGCTCCCTCTGGTGGTCGCTGCTGGTACAGTCTTCCATCACTAGGGGGACTTCCCACCCCCCCTCCACCGCTCCCTGTATGGGGAGGGGTCGAGAGTAGGGTGTTTCACTCCGCCCTGTTTCTCTCCTGTGCTCATGCGCTGATGGGAGAGAACTGACTTTGTTCTGGAAAAGCTGCCTTTCAACACTGGGCAGGGTTTCCAGTGGCAAACTGCCGTCATCTACCCTCCGGTAATTCGAGAAGCCTAGAGGGATCAAATTATCCCTGTACTCTGTCTGAGAGGTGGACTCATAGGCCAAGTCAAAACAATCAGCTCTTAATTGCTGGATTTCGAGGTTAACTCTCTGTATTTCTTGCCCACATTCCTGACGTGCAACAACTAGCTCCCTTTGCAGATCGGCTGTACGCCGTCTCGCTGCACTTAGAGCAGTCTCTGTAGACTCGAGCTCAGCCATCAAAGCACTCTCTCGCTGCTCATAAAGAGCAGCGTCCGCTTTTAACTTCTTGGTCTGGGCGGCTAGTTCAGTTCTACAAACTGTCAGAAACTGCAATTCCTTTTGATCCTGTTCACCCCGCTTCTTAAGAGCGGAAACCTGAGCCACTAACTCTTGGCATCGCAGACACCACAGGCTAGTAGTACCCGGGGAAAAGAGGCTACTGCTAGCCCGTCTGGTCGCCTCAGCCTGAAGTTCGTCAACTTGATGACGTAATTCAGCACTCTCCTTTTCACACTGTTTTGCTGTATCCTTGGCACACTGTAGCTGACTGTGAGCTGTCCTTAAATCAGACTCTAGTGATTCAGATTTAGTTTGCAGGTGACATAATGCCTTCTGCAGTTTGTCAGTAAAAATATGCAGCACACAGGCATGCTTGGCTACCATATCCACCGGTAATTTAGCCTTATGAGCAAGAAGCCAGTCTAGGAACTCACTGAAAAAACTATCAGCCCTAACAAGCTCTTGCGTATCTGTTGTAAGGCACTTAGAAATTCTTTCAGTGTGGTCGGCAGTGGTATCTTTCGACCAACATAGGGAAACTAATTTCTGGAATGCCAAATCAACCTTATCTGCGTGAGCCATCGTAAATTAATAGCTGAGACTGTAAGAACAAAGACAGGAATAGCTGCTGAAGAATTACTCTAATGCAGAGATCCTGTAATGTGGGTTCCAAAGCCGTCTCAACAGACAATGCTCTCTCGCCACAAACCTCAGCATAAACAGCTGCTTTGACCACAATAGGACAATTCAGAAATATTACACAAATTCTGAGAGACGTAGCACATTCAGAAATACTCATCCCTTGGACGAGACCACCATTATTATGTAGGGTATATTAGTAGCACAAAAATAAGTTAGACTCTCTGTTGTCCAGGGGGAATGGCTACTATCACCCAGCCCAAAGTTCGGTGAGTTATTCTGGCAATGAGCCACGAAAGAAGTCTGGTCTGCAGATATATATTAGACTTTATTATAGGCAACCAGGTAGAAAAATATACACACACACATATAGCTAATTAGAAACATGAGGTAGAAATTTGTTATAGTACAGATGTACACTTGGACAACGTAATAAATCACTGATTAGTAACCAGACATCACTGATTCGCTCTGCACTGAGGAAAAGTAAGAAATATATTGCTAACCCCTTGCCCATCCGGAGGAGGAGAGATAAGCCAGTACCTTAGTTCTGTCGGGCTCTCAGGAATAATGCAGTCCAAGGAGGCAGCTCCTAGCTAATGCAGGCTCTAGCCTCGTCAGGCGAGCCGCAGTAAGTCCGAACCGGAGGTATCTGTGAAAGTCTTATCTCAGACCTGTGGAGGACGGCCTAGCCCACACTTAGTGGCCGTCTTGCGGAAGGGTCAGGTCGCAGGAATCAGGTACGTAGTGCACAGCAGAGAGGAACCGGTGCAGAAGTCTGTATGAACAGGTGGGAAAAGCCCCCAACTCTCTCTACTAAAGTTCCAGTGCAGATTGCATTATTCTGTGTAAGAATCCTCCGTCATAGGTCCGATGATTGGTTGGCACCAGGCAGTCTGAGGTGTTCTCAGCGAATCAGGAGGTAGACGATGAGCAGCTTCTTGCAAACAAAGAAGCCATAGTAAGAAGTCAGGCCGAGGCAACAGTATGTAACTTCTGGGCATGTACAAGTGTCCAAGGCCAGCCACGGACAATAGCTTCTGTATGTATGCTTAGAAACGCTGCGCCAGCAGTTGCTTGGAGGTCGTTTGTAGCTGAACACAGCAAAAGTGTAGTGAAGAATCCATCTGCAGTTTGGTTCAGGCCTGAGTTGCTGAGCAGGCCGGAGATTTGCATGTAGAATTGCAGGGGTACCAGCCTTACAGGAGGGGGTAACAAAGTTTCTTGGTCTGAGTTTATAGTTCAGTTTTAGTTTTAAGTTTGGAATGTATTCACTTGTCTCTCCGTTAAAGTCTGCTTTGACAATAGGTTACTGGTGTTGGTGGGCGGTGCCCTTATATCCCAGGGTCATCAAAAGATGATGTGCTCAGTCCACAAGCTGCTGGAAGGAGGGCACAACCCAGTAAAAGGGACAGGACTGGAGTTCCTTCAAGAACGTTAATTAGCAGGTAAGGTCTAATTATTCTTTCTTCCGTGGTTTTTAGGAATGCTTCTCTTTGTGAATCTGAGATTGATGGAAGATTGAAGTCTCCAAGCAGTATTAGTGGTTTTGATTCCAGAGATGTGCCAAGGAGTTCTATTAGGGTGTCCAGGTTTTTGTGTTTTGGGTCCGGTGGTCTGTAAATTAGGCATATTTGGAATTATTTTATATTTATAGTTAGGATGTCTATATTTTTAATGTGATTGGAGGCTGTTAAGGATGCTTTGAGGGTTTCTTTTATGATGATTACACCACCACCTCTCTTTGATGTTCTATGTGTGTGAAAAATTTCATAACCTGGACTAATTAGTTGATTGATTGTGACTGTGTCAGTGTTGTTGAGCCATGTTTCCATGATAAATATAATGTCGGGGTTGGATTCGGATATTAGGTCTTGCATTATTAGGAGTTTCTTTCTCAAGGATCTAGCATTAACAAGGTCATCAGAAAACTATCACCCCTACCCCTCTCGCAATTAGTCAAAGTCATACCTTGTTAGAGTCAGGAGTGGTGCCAAAGGACTGGAGAGAGGCTCATGTGGTGCCTTTACACAAAAGCGGAAGTAAGGATGTGGTTGAAAACTACAGGCTGGTTACTTTAACTTCGGTGGTGAGTAAATTATTGGAAACACTGCTGAAAGAGAAAATAGTGAGGTTTCTGGAGTGCAGTGGATTACAGGATCCGAGGCAGCATGGATTCACCAGAGGCAGGTCTTGTCAGACAAATCTGATTGATTTCTTTGACTGGATGACCAGAGAGTTGGACCGAGGGAGAGCCCTAGATGGTGGTGTATTTAGATTTCAGTAAAGCCTTTGACACTGTTTCTCACAGGCGACTTATAAACAAACTGAGCACCCTAGGGATGGACCATAAAGTTACTGCTTGGGTTAGAAATTGGTTGGATGGGAGGCGACAAAGAGTACAGGTAAATGGAGCTTACTCTGAGAAGGATGTTACCAGTGGTGTGCCCCAGGGATCTGTCCTTGGTCTGATTCTTTTTAACATCTTTGTTAGTGATATAGCGGAAGGGCTGTCGGGTAAGGTTTGCCTCTTTGCGGATGATACCAAAATCTGCAATAGAGTAGACACCCAGGAAGGCATAGATAACATGAGGAGGGATCTAGCTAAGCTTGAAAAATGGTCTAGAATTTGGCAGCTAGGATTTAATGTTAAAAAATGTAAGGTCATGCATTTGGGCTGCAGCAATCCAAGGGAGCAATATAGTATAGGGGGTGAAGTACTTTTGTCCACTAAAGAAGAGCGGTACCTAGGTGTGGTTGTGTCTGATGATCTTAAAGTAGCTAAACAGGTAGAAAAGGTGACAGCAAAAGCTAGAAGGATGCTTGGGTGCATACGGAGAGGAATGGCTAACAGAAAAAAGGAGGTGATAGTGCCTCTGTATAAGTCTTTGGTGCGACCTCATTTGGAGTATAGTGTGCAATTCTGGAGACTGCACTTTCAAAAGGATGTGAACAGGATGGAGTCGGTGCAGAGGGTGGCTACTAAAATGGTTAGTGGTCTTCATTATAAAGCATACAACACTTCTCACAATGTACTGGCTCTCTTACCCGTCTAACACAAACCAATGATCATGGCTAGCCGAATAAGTTCCTGAAACCTCACTACCTGTTCCAGATCAAAACCTCACAGACCCCCACCTTTATTACTCAAAACATTTGAGTATCTATTGTAAATAGTTGTGAATATCTGTTATTTATTTTAACCCCAGTTATCCATGTTTTCATACCCTGTTACCTGTAAACTTGACATATGTTTTATGCTTAAGTACAAAGTTGTTAAAATGTAAACCGCGCTGATGATAAAAGTGCGGTATATAAAAGCTGTTAAATAAATAAATAAATAAATATGAGGACAGACTTAAGGATCTTAATATGTACACCTTAGAGGAAAGGCGGGATAGCGGTGATATGATTGAGATGTTTAAATACCTCCGTGGCATAAATGTTCAGGGGGATAGCCTCTTTCAATTGAAAGCAATTTCTGCTACGAGGGGACATGGGATGAGGGTGAAGGGGGATAGATTTGGGAGTGATATGCGGTAATATTTCTTTACGGAAAGAGTGGTGGATCCCATGGAATAGTCTCCCAGTCGAGGTAGTGGAGATGAGGACAGTAACTCTATTCAAAAAAGCATGGGACAAACACAGAGGATCTCTAAAGGAAAAAGGGGACTGTTGTAGTTGTTGATATGGAAGGACATACTAGATAGGCCATGTGGTATTTTTCTATCGTCATATTTCTATGTTTCTTATCTAACAACTCTCAAAGACGAGAGCAATTGAATAACACCCTGGTTTCTCCATCTGAATTCCGTAAAACTAAAAAAATGTACAAGCAGTAGATCTTTTGAATATATCTCCCCTATGCTCTGGAATGCTTTACCAGCTAGCCTTCGAAACATCACAGACCTCACCACCTTTCATTCCTTCATCAAAATTCAACTCTTTACTGAACATTTTGGTCAAAACTCAGCACAATTCAACACAGATCCTACATAAATAACTACTCTCCCCCTACTATTCAAACTATACGAAGCCATAACATAACAGTCTCCCACACCAGTACCCCCTGAACTTACCCTTTTGCTTCATAATGTTTCTTGTCTATTAATTGTAAATACGTTATTTTCTCCTGAATCATGTAAATTATTGATTGCAGCACCAGTTATTCTGTTAACATGTTCTATGTTCTTGTTGTTCAATTGTAAACCGCTATGATTACCTGATATAGCGGTATAGAAAACACTCAAATAAAATAAATCTTGTCAACAAAATCCAAAAGCTGCTGGGGCCCCAGCACTGAATGGACAACACTTAAAAAAGAAACTACTATAGGCAGTGTGTCAAGTAAAAAAAAACTAAACTAAAACACTCCAGAAAAGGCCTGAATGAAGTCTAAATAAATAAAAATCATATACATGGAATTTACTGAGTTGAATAACAGGAACAGGATACATCATGGCTTCATTCAAGGAGATGTGATGCATTGAATCACATGTATGGCACACAGCCACATAATGCTATAATCACACCCCCCTGTTTCTTGCAGAGCTGGAAAATTCTACAGCAAACTGCTCTCAAATTATGCTACCACCAGTGGCAGAAATTTAAATTATGGGCTTCCAAGCATTAAAGACCCCTAGAGCTTCAGAAGATTCATGAGGAGCTGCAGGTGTGCACCCTTCTTCCTTGGGGCGTCCTGTATGGCAGAGGCCGCTTGGGCAGAATTTATGTCACTGTATATGTGAATGACTTATGCACACCCAGGGCTGGATTTAACATTTCAGTGCCAACAAGAAAGTCCAGATAGCAGATTCAAGAGAGAAGGGCATGGTGGGAGGATCAGAGATCCCAAAGATTAGAAAGCCAGAAAAGAAGCAGAGAAAAGCCCTAGTGCTACAGTGGTACCTCTCTGGAGCAGCACCTGCACATAGCCCTAAAATAAGAAAGCGCAGGCTCCCCTTTGGCCTCAGTATTTGGCTCCTTCAAACATTTATAGTTTATTTGCTTCTTAAGATACCGCTTCTTGAGCAGAGCAACAAAGTGGTTTACAATAAAATAAATGAGTTAGGAAAAAGAACTACAAATTGGTACAGGAAAGAAGGAATAGAAGAAAAAAGAGAAAAAGCAAGGAGAGTACAGTTGTTATTATGAGTCACGGCTTTACACACAATTCCATACAGATCTCCAGGAAAGTCTTAACAGAGGATGGGTATAGCTTCAAACTCTCCCCAACTCGTCCTCAAAATCTAACTTGAATAGGGCTTGAAAAACTTAAATGAGGGCTTGATGTGTAGATCTGGGGGCAAATAATTCCACAGAGTGGGGGGGGGGGGGAGGAGGGGGGGACACACAAAAAAAGCAGTGTCTGGTGCTTTCCAGAGCAATGCTTTCCAGTCTTGCTCTGGTAACCAGGGGGATGTTTAAATGATTACAATAAAGGGATCACCAAACTCTCACAGGGGTGTATAGTGAGTTAGTCGATGCCAAATATGGAGGGGAATCAGAGTATAAAGCTTTATGTGTACAGTTGTGGTCAACATTATTGCACTCATTCAGTTTAGGTATGTTGTGTACAATATCTTGAGAAATAATTGAAAATATTCAAACTGTATGTAATCATAATATTTCAATAGTATATTGCGACGCTTCTGCTGGGGCCCGAGAGCTTACCAGCTGGAAGTGGCCTTTGAGTGTCCTCTTTTGAATAAAGCTATCTCTATTGTCGCCAGGGATTCTGGGACTTGTAGTTTTGCTTATTTCTTTAAGGACAAAATTGTAGTTATGACACGAGTGTTTCAAGGCTGCAAGAATATTTATTGTGGGGAATTTCCAGCGCATCAAAGCTTAAACACAAACAAGCATAAAGGATGCATCTCTGACATACAGGTATTTCAGGAACAGAAGAAAAAACGTAGCAGAAATATCTCAGCACTGCTCAGCTGTTTCTCAGTCCCACAAACTTTCCACAGGACACTGCCCCATGTGGTTATTCAACGGAAAACAATTAAACTGCAACAGCTGATTTTCTTTCTCACAGCACGGCTTCTTATCCTCAGAAGACAATTAAGCTTATTAAACATAAAACAAGCCTTTCCAATTCTTCAGCAGGTATGGCAAGTACTCTCTATATTATTTCATACAGTTTCAGTGCTGTTCAACAATGCCTTCTTCCTTTAAACATAAAGAGCAAGCCATGGGAGAAGATTCACTTTCTAAAGCTGGCAAACAAGAGTCTATTTGCATTCTTTCAACAGTATTAGAATTACTGGCATCTCTATCAGGTTTAACAGTTCTCCCTGACTTTCTTTCCTCCAGAAATTCCTTGAACTGGTTCAGGAGCAATTCAGCGTGTACAGGCACATTAGCGTTAAGAGAGAAAACTTTTCTTTCTGACAACAGCTTGCTTATAACTTCTAACTCTGAAGGCTCGGCTGTCTTGCTTTTGTCAGTGTTATAGTTTTCCCCGTATGTAAGACTCTCCCCCCACCTATTATCAGTTAAAGGTGTTAGGGAGTTAAAGGCAAATGGCTTCTCTAACAATGATTCAGCATTAGAAATGGTAGCTTTACCTTTGGCAGGGTTTCTTAGACAACTGCTGAACCCTTTTTCCCTGCTATCTTCCAGGTTCTGGAATTCAGCTTCCTTATGTCTATTTCCAGTGCCAGTTAGGTACCTTCTCTGAAGAGGCTTTTCTTCCTTCTTTCCTCTACAGCTGCTATAGCCCTTGTTGCTGTATGTCCAATTGCTGTCTCTCCAATTGCTTCCCTTGTTAGCTCCCTTGCTCCAAGATTCTGCTTTGCTGTAAGGTCCTCTCCAAGGCTCTCTCTCTCCCTCACCTTCTTCATAAGGTTCCTTTCTTGCTTGCTCTTTTCCTTCCTCGCCACTTCTCGTGCCTCTTCCTGTGCTCCTTCCCATCCTCACTCTCTGCTCTGTTTGTGGATTTAAAAAGCATTTGCTTCCCGGCACTCCCTGTCCTTCCCCCAGGTGTGACCAATCAGTGAGGAAGCCTGTCTCTCCCTCTGAGCTGGGGCGTGACCTGAGCTCAGCAGAAAGCTGTGTTTTTTTCTTATCTGGCTTGGAAATCCTGTGCACAAGTGAAGTGTCATTTATTTCAACAGGATTTTCCTCCACCTCCATCTCCTCCTGGGGACTTTCACCATTACAATATTCAAAGGTATACAACAAAAAAAGATGTCTGTGCAACTTAGACATAGCAATTTCTGGAAAAAAAATGACCTGGAAAGGATTAATTACCCTTCAGTAATATTTGGTTGCACAACTCTTGGCAGTGATGACGACCTCCAAATGTTTCTTGTAGCCATCTATAAGCTTCATACATCTGTCTGCTGGTAGTTTCTCCCACTCTTCAACTGCAATTTGTTCCAGCTTATGAATGTTTCTAAGGTTCCTTTTACTAATGGCAGATTTCAGCTCTTTCCAAAAATTCTCCTTTTTAACCATTCTTTGTACTTTTGGATACATGTTTTGGGTGTCTGTAATTAATTTACTTTTACTTATTTTTCTGGCCACGTTCCAATGCATTGTGGCTCCCATGGCGACATAGTACAGATGTTAACGTTATGGCATAAGCACGTTGCTCAAGCGTCTGACGCTCCAAATTGTGCAACACCCATTTTTATTTCTGGTACATGTTCAGTGGTATACACGATTGCCGTCCTCACCTTGGGCCTCTTTTCCTTTCCCCCCTCTCCTCTTTTCCTGACGCCCTCCATGCCCCAGCCCCCCCCCCTCCGTTTTTCAGTATTTCTTTTATTTATGCAGTTTTTTATTTTTTTTTTATTTTAATCTTCTTTCCACGTACCATTTCTCAATGGGTATTTGGCATTTACCCTTCTGGTCGTGCCTTTGCTCATTGCGTCTTTCATGGTGATACATTATAGGTGGTGTTCAACATATTATTTTGTCCATTTTGGAGTACGTGATCAGTGGCTGCTGATTAATTTTGCCGTCTCTTCCCCTTTTCCTCTCCTCCTCCCCCTCTCCCTTTTGTGATCTTATTGAGTCCTTCACTTTTTCTGCTCTTACTTTTGGTTTCATTAATTAATTTTTCTGCTTTTACTTTCCCTGCTCTTACTTTTTATTCAGTTATCCTTGAGTGATTTTATAGTATCCCCTTGGTCTCTATGATTATCATGGTAACATACAACCAACTATTTTTGCCGGAAATCCTCCTTTAAATGGCCTCTGTATTTGTGGTTTTGATTCACTCCCGATCATTTGGCCAGAGAATTACATTGGCTTTCCACTGTGTCAGGTAGTTGCAACATTCTTCTTTTTAGCCTTATGTCACATTTGCACGGCTTCATTGTTTTAATTGCAGCTCTATTCTCTTCTGTTCACTTCATCTGCACATTCAATACAATTGCGTACCCCTTTGGGAGCCCTCTGTTCTCTTTCTGCTGCGATTTCTATATTACAATTGCCTTTACAGCATTTAGATGTTTTAGATGATAATGCAAAGAACATATCCTTGCTTAATTATTACACACTACACCCATTGGATTTTCTCTTTATTCTTACTTTTATAGTAGTTTTATACAGGTCTTCTCGGTGAGCTCTGTCTATTCCGTTAGCCCCTTTCAGCATTTCACAGTGAGTTCTTACACTGTTTTATCTTTATAATTGTCACCAGTCTAAAGTTCATGATGCCTGAGATACTTCAGGCAGTTTTATGCACATTTTTATTGATATACTTTTAACTGTTGGCTATTATGGTTTATTGGTTATTTGATAGACCACCCTTTGCAAGTGTACAGGGTGGTTTACAATAAAATAAAGTAAAAAACACAAAAAAATAAAACATCAAATTGTCATAGAAATGAGAATTCTATTGCAATACAGGACAGAATAGAATAGCAAAGAGGTAGACAGACATTATTCAGACAAACAAAAAGAAGTAGGCTATCTTCATTATCTGCAACTCAAGGGGGAGGGTCAATCCCAAATGCTTGGGTGAATAAATATGTTTTTAGAAGACATTTAAACTGGGGTAACAAGGGCTCAAGACAAAAACGAGATGGAAGACCATTCCAAAGGGCCAGGACAAGATAAACGAAGGCCAAATGATGGGTAGACTCATATTTGATTCGTGAAGGTGAGGGAAGGATGACACGATTATCTTGCAGTGATCATAGACAGCATTGTGGAACGTAAAGGATGATAGAAGAAGAAAAGGTATATATTACCTCTGTCATTAATATTATTAGTATTACCTTTTACTATTATTTTATGTATGTAAAGTATTTTACCTGTTACTATTACTTTGGTAATTGATATTATTACTACTATACTTTTTATTATTATGCTTTATCTTATTATGTATGTTTTAGCAATATTTATAATGTTAATTTTATTGTGATTATTTTCTCTCTCATGTGTTCCTTTAGTTTTAAGTGCTTATGTCCTTCCCTCCCCCCTCGCCTATGTAACAGCCCCCATAGAGCTACAATAAGTGCTTTTATTGTTGATGTTTAATGAGTGAGTTGGTAGACTCCATTTCATTTGGATCCTCATTTCTTTTGCACCCCTGTAGTCCTCCTGCATTGTTCTGCGTCCCTATACTCTGTGCTTCTTGGTCACTCTCTTTTGGTATTATCATAGTTGTGATGCTATTCTTTGTTCCAGTTTATTTTTTTCTAATAATTTAGTTTAAATTGTTTTTATTTTTAGTACCCTGTATGATGCACTTTTATTGTACTATCATTCATCTTCTCCATGTTTTTAATTTTTACTAGTGTGATTTGTACTATTTTTATGTTACTATTTTTAACTTTTTATTTTAGTTTAACCCCTGAGATCATACCCCTGATGAAGACCTGAGCTGAAACACCTTGCTTCTGTTTGTGGGGAAAGGAGGAAGACCAGAGGTGGAATTGTAAGACTGAAGTGTGCTAAGGATCAATGTATGGAGGTTGAGGAGGAAAAGGCAGAAATACTTACAAATACTTCTTTCTGGTTTTTATGAAGAAGACTTTGAAGAATAGGAGCATGCATCCATTTGAAACAACATGGGAAATATCAGTGCCATTCCCCAAATCATTTTATGGGGGGTAGGAGGGGTTGTGTCTTCAATAATGTGCCCTGTTGCTCAGTAATGCTATTTATCAGTAGGTGCACTATTGATACCCCCCCCCCCCAAGAAAAAAATGCCCCCCACCCTTGATAAAACAAAAAATCCCCTTAAATAACATGAAAACTAAACAAAACAAAAATATTAGGTCTGCATATCCCTACTGGAGAAGGACTGCAGATGGCAGGGAATGGAGAAGATATCATATTGTTCATGAAAGAGACTATTTACTATAAATTGCTAGCAAATAACATAATTTAATTATTAATTGATTGAAACTGCTACCAGTTAGTTTAATGTAGTGTTCCCTTGCCTTACTACTACTGAAAGAAGTTTATCTTCCCTACTGATTTGTTCCTTAGTCTTCTCATATTTAACAAATGTGATGATTAATAAGTACCATAGGGTCCATCTAGTCTACCTGATTTCATTCCTAGTGTAATACTATACCTTGCAATCTGTCACTGGCTTTCCCTTCACTTCTTAGCACCTAAAGATTCTTAGTGCTCACCCTAGTCTCGTAAATTCAGTTATTTTTGCCTTCACTATTGTCATTTAAAGGCTGTCTCATGTGTCCACCACTCAGTTTCTGTGAAAAAAGGTTTGGCAGGCAGTAGTCCATGTCTCCCTCTACCTATGCAAATAGAAAGTGCAGCAACAATATGTGGCATTCCTGCAGGAAAACATAGAAACATGACGGCAGAAAAAGACCACATGGCCTAACTAGTCTGCCCTTCCATATCAACCACTATGACAGTTCTCTTTTTTTCCTTTAGAGATCCTCTGTGTTTGTTCCATGCCTTTTTGAATTCAGACACTCTCCTCATCTATACTACTTCCACTGGGAGACTATTCCTCTGATCTACCACTCTTTCCATAAAAAAATATTTATGCATATTACTCCTAAGTCTATCCCCTTTCACCCTCATCTTATGTCCCCTCGTAGCAGAGCTTGCTTTCAATCGAAAGAGGCTCTCCTCTTCTGCATTTATGCTAGGGAGGTATTTAAACTTCTCTATCAAATTTCCTCTATCCCGCCTTTCCTCTAATGTATCCATATTAAGTCTGTCCCCATATTCTCTGACCCTTTTCAAATCCAGGCTGAAAACTCACCTCTTCACTGCCACTTTTGGATCTTGACTGACCTGATTGCCTTTGTTTCTTTATCATTCCCCCTAGATGTATCCCAGTTCTACAGCTACTGTGTTGCCTGTCTTGACTAGATTGTAAACTCTGATGAGCAGGGACCATCTTTTGCATGTGTCTGTGCAGCGCTACATGCATCTTGTAGCACTATACAAATGTTCCATAGTAGTATAATGAAGACCACTAACCATTTTAGTAGCTACCCTCTGCACCGACTCCATCCTGTTTATATTTTTTTGAAGATGTGGACTCCAGACTTGCACACAATACTCGAAATGAGATCACACCAGAGACTTATACAAGGGCACTATCATCTCCTTTTTTCTGCTGACCATTCCTCTCCATGTACACCTAAGCATCCTTCTGGCTTTGCTGTCACCTTTTCTACCTGTTTAGTCACTTTAAGACCATCCAAAACAATCATGCCTAGGTCCCGTCCCACTGTTCTTTCGTGAACAGAAGTACTTCACCCCCTACGCTATACCGCTCCCTCGGCTGCCAAATTCTTGACCATTCTTCAAGCTTAGCTAGAACCCTCCTCATGTTATCTACGCCTTCCTGGATATCTACTCTATTGCGGATCATTTTGGTATCATCCGCAGAGAGGCAGACCTTACTCAACAGCCCTTTCACAATATCACTAACAACGATGTTAAAAAAGAATCGGACCAAGAACAGATCCCTGCGGCACACCACTGGTAAATTCCTTCTCCTCAGAGTGAGCTCCATTTACCTGTACGCTTTGTTGCCTCCCACTCAACCAATTTCTAACCCAGTCAGTCACTTTAGAATCCATCCCTAGGGTATTCAATTTGTTTATAAGTCACCTGTGCAGAACATTGTCAAAGGCTTTACTGAAATCTAAGTACACCACATCTAGGGCTCTCCCTCAGTCCCGGGTCACCCAGTCAAATAAATTAATCAGATTTGCCTGACAAGACCTGCCTCTGGTGAACCCATGCTGCCTCGAATCCTGCAATCCATTGGACTCCAGAAGCCTCACTATCCTCGGTTTTAGCAGCATTTCCAATAATTTACTCACCACAGAAGTTAAACTAACTGACCTGTAGTTCTCAACCTCATCCTAACTTCTATTTTTGTGTAAAGGGACCACATGTGCCTATCTCCAGTCTTCAGGGACCATTCCCGACTCTAAAGCATTGAAAAGATCAGTCAGTGGAGCCACTAGAACATCTCCAAGTTCCTTCAATATTCTTGGATGTATCCCTTCTGGTCCCATGGCTTTTTCTACTTTTTGTTTAGCTAATTCTCCAGGAACAAGCAGGAAGTCAGTCCTCACTTATGGGTGACGTCGGCACCAATGCAGCCCGTGCGGAGCAATTCCCCAGCTTTCAAAGAAAGCCTTTGGGATTGCTGCAACGCATGCGTGGTCCTCTTCCCGCCTAAGGTGCCATCTTGCTCAGTCTCCCTTTTTCTGCGGAGCCCTTCAGACGCACATCCTCATCCCTCATAAAAAGTTTTTTGACTTTGGCCTTTTGGCCCCCTTTTTCCAGTTGCACCGGTACTCTCCCGTCCTCCCCTTCACCCCTGCTTCGGCTGTGGGCTAGGGGATCCCTTTTCTTTATTCCTTAGTGTTTTTTCTGTTGGACCCTTTTTGTGCCCTTTTTTCTCCAACCGCTGGCCTCGAGGGTTTTCTACCTCCCAGGGGCCCTTTTTGCCCCTATGGCCACCAGTTTTAAGAAATGTGACAGATGCTCCAAACATATGTTGCTAAAGGACACCCACGACTGCTGTCTATGGTGTCTGGAGGCTGACCACAACCCGGAGCTCTACTCACTCTGTAAGAAAACGTCCGCTAAGGCCTTGCTCAGCCGCAAGCAGAAGTCCAATGACATTTTCCACAAGGCAGCCCCGGGATCCCCGGTAGCACCTCACCCTTCTGATCCACCGTTGGCGGGGTCCCTCGCAGTAACCCCGTGGCCTAGGCATCACTCCGATCAGGGTTTGCCTGAGGTGGAACAGCAGAAGAAGACCTTGAAGTCGCTATCAAGGGCTCTGGAAAAGCGCAAGCGGTCTCACTCTCATTCCCTTAGCCCTCCCTGGCGTTCCTGAGGGTCGGACAAGGAGTGGCCTCAAAGTACCTCATACGGACACAGAGGCCCTTCGGCGATGGCGCCCGGTCTCCTGAGGGTTGTCCCAGTAAGGACCCCTTCTCCTCCTCCACACCAGACCGGGTAACCCCGACTTCGGCGTATGCTGGCACTGGAGCACAGCGTTTCTGCCTTCCTCACTACACAGCAGGCGCTCTTGCCCAGCATGGCTGGCTCATGCCTCGAGACCGAGGGTCACCCAACTGGGGTCCTGAAAACTGCCCTGAAAAGCCCCTGAGAGCCATGGGCCTCGTGATGGTCATCGGCATTGGTCTCGCTCGTCGTCCTGTTCTTCGAGGGTGAGGTCTTCCAGAGCCAGTGCCTCCAGTTTCAAATGGGCCTTGGTCTCAGGGTGCAGGGCCCAGCCTGACTCCAAGTCCTCCTCGGACCTCTCGGGCTGGGAATCAGACAGTGGGACTTCCCTGGAAATCCGTGTCCACAAGGATCTCCCCTCTGACCTATCCCCACCCGCCTCGCAAAGGCAGTCGCCTCGAGAGGACACCTCTTTCTTGGTGTTTGTGTGGGATATGGCTCGGGCCCTCAACCTGCTGATGCAGACCGAGAAGGAGCCAAAGGCAGAAGAACTCGACATCTTGCAGTACATTACTCCGCCCAGGGAGTCATGGTTCCAATACCATCCATTCTATCCCGGCTACTGCTTCGCATGTGGAAAATGCCTGCCTCGGTCCCTATTGTTAGTAGGAGACTCGATGCCATGTATAGGGTCCAGCGCTGCCTGGAATTTCGGAAGACCCAACTTCCTCACACCTCCGTGGTAGTCGAATCTGCTATGCGGAAACAGAAGAGTCCGAAGCCACACCCTTTGGTCCTGCCTGGCAGGGAATCCCGTGTCCTTGAACGCCCTCATGCGCAAAGCTTACCAGGGATCTATGCTGGCACACCGCATCCAGGCGTACCAAATGTATATGGGTATGTTCCTGCATGACCTCGCCAAAGAGCTCGGCGGTTTTTCCGCAGGTCTGGGTGGGGAGCACCTCCTCAGGTTCCAGTCTCTCCTGAGGTCAGTCGCAGATTGCTCAAAATATCTTTCCCGTGCCGCATACGATGGGTTTGAATCTTCCGCCCATGTAGCAGTGGTGGGCATCGGAGCCCAAAGTCAGGCGTGGCTCCAATCTTCTGACCTAGAACAGTGGGTCCAGGAGAAGCTCCTGGATGTCCCCTGCCTCAGTGAAAAGCTGTTCAGCAAGCCCATGGAGGACAAGGCAGTCGAGATCGAGATGGAATTCGTGACTCGCATCCGTCTCTCTCGCAAAACATCCTCGCTTCCACGGAAAAAGCAGCATATCAAAAAGCCCTTCTTCCAGTGGAAAGGGCTCCCCTACCGGGGATACCCACCTTCCCCTGCACCGACAACCAGCTCTCAGGACAAAGGGAATGCACAGGGTCATCGGAAGCCCAAGGCCAAGCCACTGACGCCACCCCCGCCAGCACTGGGGTTTTGATTCCGAAAGCATATCCTCTCACCCCCCGGGGTCACTTCTGCTCGTGGGAGGATGCCTGTCTCTTTTTGCCCCTGAATGGGCGGCTATCACTTTGGACACCTGGGTCCTACAGGTTGATTCGGGATGGGTATCGTCTTTGCCTGGACAGATCCCCTCCTCCCTTCTCTCCGCGAGAGCCTACCCGGCTTCCCTCTCACCAGGCTTGCTTGCAGCAAGAGTTGAACAATCTCCTCGGCCAACAGGCAGTCGAAAGGGTCCCGCTGCACCTCCAGAGTCAGGGATTTTATTCCTGGTACTTTCTTGTTCTGAAGAGGATGGGGGGGGGGGGCCTCCGCCCCATCCTCGACCTCAGGAACCTGAACAAGTTTCTGGTGTGGGAGAAGTTCAAAATGCTATTCCTTGGCGTCCTGCTGCTCTACCTCTGGCAGGGTGATTGGCTATGCTCCTTAGATCTCAGAGACACTTACGCTCACAATCCTGTCCACCCCAAGCACAGGAAGTACCTGTAATCAAACTCTGGAATCTGTTACCGGAGGATGTAGTAAGGGCTGTTAGTATAGCTGGGTTTAAAAAAGGTTTGGACAAGTTCCTGGAGGAAAGGTCCATAAACCACTATTAAAAAGGGACCCAGGATATCAATGCTTGACCCAGTACAAGCATTGTGGAACCTGTGTCTTTTGGGGATATTGCTAGGTACGTATAACCTAGATTGGCCACTGTTGGAAACAGGATACTGGGCTGGATGGACCTCGGTCTGACCCAGTATGGCATGTCTTATGTTCTTATGTTCTGTATTTCAGGGTGCAGGGAGAGCACTTCCCGTACAGAGTGCTTCCCTTTTGAGCTTGCATCTGCCCCGCGAGTCTTCACCAGGTGCCTGGCTGCGGCCACGGCTCACCTCCAGCTGCAGGGCATATCCATCTACCCTTACTTAGACGACTGGCTCATCTCAGGCACCTTGGCAGAGGAGGCTCATCTCTCGGCGTCGCACACAATTCTCCTCCTTGAGCATCTCGTTTTTTTGATCAACTACACCAAATCCCACCTCATACCGGTGCAGACCCTGGAGTTCATTGCCACTCTTCGCGACACAGAGCATGTGACTGCTTTTCTCCCTTGAGCTTGCATGGATTGACTCCTTGCTCTGGCTGCCGAAGTCCAAGGTCGGCCCAGATTCTGGGCGCGGGTCATGTTATGCCTCCTGGGACACATGGCCTCGACGGTGCACGTCATTCCCCTTGATCACATGCACATGCGAGTGGCCCAGTGGTGCCTCTGGGTGCAATGGATCCAGGCCTCGGGCTGCTTCTGGGACCTTGTCCAGGTGTCTTGCAACCTAGTTGAGTACCTAGTCTGGTGGCAAGACCCCCCAGAACCTCCTTCGGGGCAGGCCTTTCCAGACTCGTCCACACGAACTCATCTTGACGATGGACGCCTTGCTATTGGGCTGGGAAGCCCACTGCTGCCACCTCTATATCCAGGGAAGGTGGTCACCCGAGGAATCTCGACAGCAGATCAACCTGCTCAAGCTTCGAGTGGTCCAGTTGGCCTTGAAGGTCTTCGAGTGCCACCTGAGGGGCAGGTCGGTGCTCGTGCAGACTGACAACAGAGTCGCGATGTTCTACATCAACAAGGAGGGGGGCACGGGCTCCTGCCTCCTCTGCCGGGAGACAGTCCTCCTCTGCTCCTTCGCAGTGCACCGGGACATGACCTTAAGAGCTGTCTACCTCCTGGGCCAAGACAGTGTCCTTGTGGACAGGCTCAGCAGGCTTCTCCGCCCGCACAAGTAGTGCCTGAGTCCACAGGCCGCTCTCCACCTGTTCCGCCATTAGGAAACTCCATCCATGAACCTGTTCACCAGCCCGGCAAATGCGCAGCTCCCCCGCTTCTGCGAGTCAACACCACACCGAGCAGGATGGCCCCGGATGCATTCCTCCTGTCTTGGACCTCCAGGCTGCTGTATGCGTTCCTTCCTCTCCTGGCGAGCACCCTCCACAAGATCCAACGAGACCGAACATTGGTGATCCTCATGGCTCCTTCGTGGCTTCGACAACCTTGGTTCCCGCTTCTACTCTGGCTCTCGTTGGAGCCTCCGGTTCCCCTGGGCAGTGCCCCCACTCTGCTTATGCAAGAGGAGGGGCGGGTGCTTCATCCGAACTTGGTCTCGCTAGCCCTGGTAGCCTGGCAGCTGAACAGGTCTCTTTAGCCTCTCTGTATCTCCCAGTGGAGATCGAGGACGTCCTCCTCGCTTCGAGGAAGGACTCGACAAGGCGGACCTACGCCCTGAAGTGGCGGCGGTTTTCGATCTGGTGCTCCGAGCTCCAGAGTGACCTGTTCTCCTACTCCATCTGTTGGGTTCTCCAGTACCTTCTCCACCTTTCGCAGGTAGGGCTGAAGTCCAATTCGGTCAGGGTTCACCTGAGCGCCATCTCGGCCAACCACTTGCTCATCGAAGGGAAACCCCTTTTCGCTCAGCCTCTGGTCTCCCACTTCATGTGGGGTCTCCTGCTTTCCAAACCTCCCATCCAGCCTCCACCGGTAGAATAAGAGCTGAATATCATGCTCATGCAGCTGACGCGGCCACCCTTCGAGCCGATGGCGACGTACTTGCTCCGGCACCTCTCCTGGAAGATGATTTTCCTGGTGGCACTGATCTCGGCGCGGCGAGTCAGTGAACTTCAAGCCCTCATGGCCAAGGCCCCTTATACCAGGTTTTACAGGAACAGGGTAGTCCTTCACACCCATCCCAAGTTCCTACTGAAGGTTGTATCAGATTTCCACCTCAGTAAGAAGGTGGTCTTGCGAAATTTCTTTCCGAGACCTCACGACTACCGGGCATCAGAGGTCCTGCATACACTCGATTGCAAGAGGGTTCTCGCCTTCACCTGCAATGCACCCAAGGGCATCGCAGGTCCACCTGGCTCTTCATCACCTACGATCCCAACTGCCTGGGGCTGGCAGTCACCAAGTGCACCCTTTCCATTTTGGTGGCAGAGCCTTCGCCCAGGCAAAGTCAGGGACTCCGCTGCATTGTCAGGTCACCGTGCATGGCATCTGTGCCAAGGTGGTGTCGGAGGCTTCACTGCGCTCAGTGCCTCTGACGGACATATGCCAGGCGGTGACCTGGTCTTCAGCGAACACCTTTGCCTCGCACTACTGCCTGGAGAGGGAGTCCCGCTGGGACAGTACCTTCGGCCAGGCTGTACTCTGTAGTCTTTTCGGGGTATAAGCAATTCCTTCCCGCTGACCCTTCTTCTGCAGCTACCGAGAGCTTGCCCCAAGGACCCGAAGACTCGGGTTCCCTTCAGACATTGGATTCTGCTTATGGCCTCGCAGAGGCGTTTTTGGCTTACAGGTTCAGTAGCCTGTAGCTGGGGAGTCCCATAAGTGGGGAATGACTTCCTGCTTGTTCCTGGAGAAAATGTAGTTACTCACCTGTAATAGGTGTTCTCCAGGGACAGCAGGAATCAGTCCTCACTACCCTCCCACCTTCCCTGAGGAGTTGCAATTTTTTTGTCCTTCCCGTACTATTCTGCTTAGTAGGGCTCTAGCTCTGGGACCTGACTGAGCAAGATGGCACCTTTGGGCGGGAAGAGGACCACGCATATGTGGCAGCAATCCCAAAGGCTTTCTTTGAAAGCTGGGGAATTGCTCTGTGCGGGCTCCATTGGTGCCGACGTCACTCATAAGTGAGGACTGATTCCTGCTATCCCTGGAGAACACCTGTTAAAGGTGAGTAACTATGTTTTCTTTATGAGCACAGTCTTCTGAAAATTGTTCAAGATCCCCTTCACCTCTGTTCCTATTTGTGTTTTTTTTCTGAGGTTGTGCTCCTGGTCCTTCATCTGTGAACACAGAACAAAAAAGCAATTTTCAGGAAATGGAAAAAAAGGAGCCAAATGACAAAAACGAGAAACATCATAAGAACTGGCAAGTTAGATACAAGGCATTGATAAAGCAGGCAAAAAGAGAATTTGAACAAATGCTTGTCATGGAAGCAAAAACGCATAATTAAAACTTTTTCAAATACATTTGTAGCAAAAATTCTGTGAGTCAGTTGCACCTTTAGAGGGTAAAAGGGGCACTAAGGGGGAACAAGGCCATAACAGAAAAATTGAATGAATTCTTTGCTCGGTCTTTACTGAAGAAGATGTAGTAAAGTTACCCATGCCTGAAATGGTATTTAAAGGTGATATATCAGAAGAATTGAAAGAAATATCAATATACTGGGAAGATGTATTACAAGTATTTTATAAACTGAAGAGTAGTAAATCAACTGGAGTGGATGGTATACATCCAAAGGTCTTGAAAGAACTGAAAGATGAGATTGCAGACCTCATCTGTGAACTATCATTAAAATCAACTGTAGTACCTGAAGTTTGAAGAATGTCCACTGTAATGCCAATTTTTAAAAAGGGTTCAGGGGGAATCCGGGAAACTACAGACAGTGAGCCTGACATCGGTACCAGGAAAAATGGTAGAAACCATTATAACGAAGAAAATTATTGAACATGTAGATAGTCATGGTTTAATGGGAGAAATCCAACATGGATTTAGCCAAGGAAAGTGTTGTCTTACCAATCTTATATTTTTTTAAAGGTAGACAAAGGTGCGCTGGTTGACATAGTGTACCTGGATTTTCAGAAAGCCTTTGACAAAGTCCCTCATGAGAAACTCTTGGCCAAATTAAAAAGTCAGGGGATTGGAGGCAGTGTGGTATTGTGGAACAGGAACTGGTTAAAAGATAGAAATCAGAGAGTAGGGATAAATGGACAATTTTCTCAATGGAGAAAGGTGAATAGTGGTGTACCCCAGGGATCTATGCTGGTCCCGCTGCTGTTCAACACCTTCATAAATGACCTGGAAATGGGAATAACGAGTGAGGTGATCAAATTTGCAGATGACACAAAATTATTCAAAGTTGTTAAAACACAACAAAAGGATTGTGAAAAATTGCAAGACCTTGATAAATTGAAAGACTGGACGTTCAAATGGCAGATGAAATTTAATGTGGACAAGTGCAAAGTTATGCACCTAGGAAAGAACAACCCAAACTACGGTTACAAGATCCAAGTTTCCAGATTAGGAACCACCACCTAGGAAAAAGATTTAGGTGTCAACATGGATAATATGTTGAAATCCTCCACTTGTGTGTCGTGGTGGCTAAGAAAGAAAACAATGCTAGGACTCATAAGGAAAGGAATTGAGAATAAAACCAAGGATATTATAATGCCTCTGAATCATTGCATGGTGGGACCACATCTTGAATATTGTATGCAATTCTGGTCACCATATCTTAAAAATGATATAGTGGAATTGGAAAACGTACAGAGAAGAACCACCAAAATGGTAAAGAGATGGAAGAATATCCCTATGAGGAAAGGCTTAAAAGGTTAGGGCTTTTCATCTTGGAAAAGAGACGGCTGAGGGGAGATATGGTAGAGATCTATAACTTAATGAATGGAATGGAATGGAATGGGTAAATGTAGATTGGTTATTTACACTATCAGAAAGTAGAAAGACTAGAGGACATGCAATGAAGCTATAACGTAACCCATTTAAGACTAATAAGAGAAAATATTTTTTTCACCCAACACATAATCAAACTCTGGAATTCATTACCGGAGGATGTAGTGTTAGTGTAGCTGGGTTTTAAAAAGGTTTGGACAAGTTCGTGGAGGAAAGGTCTATAAACCATTATTAAAGAAGACTCAGGAAATCCATTGCTTGCCCTGGGACAAATATTGTGGAACCTGTGTGCCTTTTGGTAACCTGCCAGGTATTTGTGACCTTGATTGGCCACTGTTGAAACGATACTGGGCTTGATGGACCTTGGTCTTGACCCAGTATGGCATTTATGATATGCTTATGTTATGTTCTTGTTTGTTAAGCAATTCCGCTTTATCCTCAAGAGCTTCTACATATTCCTCTCCTTCACCCTTGAGTCTGACAATACCCCTATTGGCTTTCCTTCTCGCACCAACATATCTGAAGAATGTCTTATCCACCCATTTTATTGCAGTGGCTATTTCTTCTTCTTTTTGTATCTTTCCTGACTACTTTCCTAGCTTTTCTAATTTTTTCAAAATATTGATGCTTGTCTTCCTCTCTCTGTGATCTCTTGTATTTTATGAGGTCCACCCTCCTTTTCTTCACCTTTTTAGCTACTTCTTTTTGAGAACCATAGCAACCTCCTTTTCCTTTCACATTTATTTACTGGAGAAGATGTAAGGAAGTTACCTGTGCCTGAAATGGTATATAAAGGTGATGTAGTGGAAGAATTGAAAGAAATATCAATAAAGTGGGAGGATGTCTTACAACTGTTTGATAAACTGAAAAGTAGCAAATCACTTGGACAAGATGGTTTACATCCAACAGTGTTGAAAGAACTGAAATATGAGATTTCAGACCTACTATTAGTAATCTGTGAACTATGATTAAAAACATCTGTTGTACCTGAGAGTGGCCAATCTAACTCCAATTTTTAAAAGGGTTCCAGGGATTATCTGGGAAACTAGACTGGTGAGCCTGATGTCAGTACTGGGCAAAATGGTAGAAACAATTATAAAGAATAAAATTACTGAACATTGTTGGGTACAGTGTTGGCCACTGTTGGAAACAGGATGCTGAACTTGATGGACCTTGGTCTGACCCAGTATGGCATTTCTTATCTTTCTAACAAAAAGGTTTGTTGCCTTTAAAATATCCTCTTTCAGTTTTTCCCATTGTTTTTCTACATCCCCGCTAATGACTCTGAGGTATTGTCCCATCTTGGCAAGGTTAGTTTTCCTAAAGTCTAAGTCCCTCACTTTTGAATGGATTTTATCAGCTCTAATCCTAATATTGAACCACACCATATGGTTATCACTGGTTGCAAGATGATCTCCCACTATGACATCACAAACACTTTCCCCATTGGTGAGCACCAAATCCAGTCTGATCCCTTCACATGTGGATTCTGTTACCAGTTGCTGGAATAGTTCTCCCTGTAGAGAATCTAGGATCTCCTTACTCCTAGATGATACTACATCAGGGATGTGCCGGTCAACATCCAGCATATTGAAATCACTTATCAGTAGCATTTCTCCTTTCATGGCAACTCTGCATATGTCTTTTAATAAATCTCCATCCACTTCTTCTCCCTGTGAGGGAGATCTGTGTATCACACCAGTGCAAATGAATTACCTTTTCCCTTTTTCTCATTTAACCCACAGTGCCTCCTCGCTTCCTTTTAAGCCCTGCAATTCTATAGCTTTAATGTTACTTTTTACATATACTGCCACTCCTCCCCTTCTTTCTACCCTGTTCTTCCTGAATAAAGTATAGCCCGGTATAATTACATCCTAATCATGGCTGTCCGTGAACTGTGTCTCCGTAACCACCACTAAATCCAAGTCAGCCTCTTCCATTAAAGCCCCAACATCTGGAATCTTATTTCCTATGCTATGGGCATTTATGCGCACTGCTTTCCAGATTTTGCCTCTTTTACCAATTTCTACAGAGGTATTTAATGTTTCACATACCTGAAGGCTTTCACTTACCTGGGGGCTTTCTTCACCCATCCATAATGAATCTAGTTTAAAACCCTCTTCAGTAGATTAGCCAGTCTGTTACGGAAGATACTTTGACCCTTCTTGGACAGGTGGATACAATCTCTGCTCTGCAGCCCTTGGAAAATCAACCCATGGTCCAGGAAACCAAAACGCTCTTGATGATGCCATCCATGCAACGATGCATTCATCTCCAAGATTCAAGTTTCTCTGCCACGGCCTTTACCCTCAACAAGTAGGATTGAAGAGAACACTACCTGCGCACCTATCTCCTTCACCCTCTATCCCAGAGCTATAAAGTCACTTTTGATATGCTTGGAGGGATACCTAGCAGTATAACATCGGATAATAGTCAGTAGGCTTGATGAGTCTCAGCAAACTCTCTGTAACATCTTGGCTTTTGACACCGGAAAGATAGCACACCTCTCTGGACATCAAGATGGACTCCTCAGTACCCCTCAGAAGAAGTCACCAACCACCACTACCCTTCACTTCCTTGTGGTCACTGATTCTGCAGCTTTGGGGTACTTGAGTTGTGGTTCTTTCCTTTTCTGGGATGCTTTCAGCTTCTCCACTTCCAGGGCTGCATACCGGTTCCTCAGTTCGAGGGTTGGAGAAGTTGGACTGTTGATTCTGCAGACTCTGGTGACTCATGTCCAATTCTCTTCATTCTGTAGCCTCCCATCTTCACCTCTGTTGGAGAGCATCGATGCTTCAAGAAGCATCTCATCAATGTACCTCTCGCTGTCTCGAATGCTTCTCAGCCTTGCCACCTCTTCTCTGAGCTCCTCCACTTTTTTCACGAGGGTTTCAGCTTTCAGGCATCTTTCACATGCAATCGGTCCCTCTATTGGTATTTGGCTGTCTATCTGGACAGAGGCAGAAGCTGTAACGGGGGCAACAGCTTTGGCAGTATGATTTTTCCCACCTACCATTCAGTTGGTGGAGCTTTGGTGCTTGTTGAAGTAAAAAAAAAAAAAGCGACACCAACCAAAGTCCCTAACTTTTTCTCAGCTGTCCTTTGAGTGAAAAAGCAGCTAACCTATTTTATGTGCGTTTTAACAGCGCTCTTCTATTTTCCTGTATTTAGCCCTACTTACTGGCTAAACAGTTATTACCGTACACTAGTAAATTTTGATATTATGTGTCTGAGTATTGTTGCACCGCCGCCCTAGTGGCCAAAAGTTGCTAAGGTAGGTCGGGTGGACATGAGTTATATTTAGGTTTGGGTTTGGTTCTTCTATGCGGGGTCTAGGTATCTTGGTCCCAGTAGCCTTCCGTATACCAAAGTCTCCCAAAAAGGAACACAAAGTCCGAGTGAGGGGAAAAAAGGCATTTATTTCCCTCAATGCAAAAAGGTTCAATGTTTAGAATCTACATCAACTCAAAATGACCTTGATTCAGGTTAAGAGAAAAATAAACAATCATTGCATTACAGTCAGTTATGTTCACGGGGATTATATATATCAAACCCTCAGCCTGGTTCAGTAGTTATAGCTTTCAGTGTTGGTCAGGGACTCTAGGCTTCCAACCTTGCAATAACTACAATCCATTTCTGTGTCTGATGGGTCCGTAATAAATTCCACCTGCATTGGTTCAGAGTATGAGAGCTCTGAAGCCGTGTCAGCAAAGTCAGGTAGATTATCCTTAGGCTTTTCGTATAAGTTTTGTACCAGCTTCCAATGTTCTGGGCTCAAGGTTAAACCTTGGTCCTGTGCCCTCTCAATGTGAGACCAGCCTCTTCTATCCAAAGGCTTCTTATTAAAAAGTCTTTTGCTTGATAAAAGTTTACATCCTGTCTTACAAACAGTTCAGTAGGGACAGCTCTCCCCTGTCTCCTGTGCTTTCTGTATCTCAAGGTTATAGCAATTATTATCATAGAAATATGGATTACCTTTTTCTTTTGGTTGATTCAATCGAGCTGAGGCTTGAGGCCTAGTCCTGCTGGAATCTGGCCTGGCTCGTATTGCAGGCCTTCTGTTCTCCAGCCGGCCCTCGGGTGGTGTTAACCCACAGTCACACCCGTACCTTCTCTTCTCTAAGCCAGGAGTGTTATTTCTTATGGAGACCCCTTTTTCTTCCTCTGGGGAATTCTTTATACCTTGCCTCCCAGGTTGCTGGCTTCTGCCCAACTCTGGTCCAGGAACGGTTGCCCTAGTCCTTCTCTCTGCAGGACTGGCTTCCTCTTGGTACCTTCTCTCTTTGGAAAGTGTACCTGCTTTACTCCCGGTCTCCTTGCAAAGAACCTCCTCTCCGAGTTCTGCTGAGTCTGCTGGCTCTGGTCCTTCAGCTAAGACTCTTGCTTCTTTTTCTCTCCTTCTCCAATCCTCCCAGCCTTTCTTAAAAGGAACTCCTCCTTTCCTGGATTGGATGCTGGTAGGCATTACGTCATAAGCTCTGGGGCGTGGTTCCCTAGGCCTTAGAAAGTCTCTCTTGCTCCCCCTATCTGGCTCCTCGTAATGTTGCATCCTGTGTTGGAGTCTTTTTTCTGAATTTAAAACACTTTTCTCTGACTGCACGGGATCTGCAGTACCACAGTATATAGATTAATGGGTTCCTTTAGTAAAATTACTTAATCAGAACTCCTTGATGAACTGCAAATTGTTTACTTTTAGTATATATCCAAATGTGGAACTATTTGCTGCTTAGACTTTCTCTACCAACCACTAAAACTCTGTTGCCTAAGGGCCTGATTCTGGGACATGGGTTGTGGGACTGTACATCCTGGCGGGATGTGCAGCCCCGCAAACTGTCTGGGCCCGATTCCCTCTCCAGCTGTCCCTGTATATCCTGAGCATCAGGACGGAGAGAGCCAGCAGGGGGGAGGGATCTGGGAAGAGTGGGGGCGGGATATGAGTGGGGACGGGCTAGCCCAGCAGGATGTATAGGGCCTATTCAAATCACAGCTCTGTACGTCCTGCCAGGCTCATGGGGACGTGCTGCTTATTCCACCTCAAAGGTGGAATAATCAGCACAAATCCCGCGATCGGGCCCGGGGATCCCCTGCTGGGGCCAGATGTGGGAGGGTCTCTGCTGCCTGATCCAGGCCATGGCAGGCCAGCCGTGGGTTGGGCAATGGGGAAAAGGGGGGTCAAAGCCGTGGGAGTCCAGGGTGCCTACGGGGAAGACATCTCCGCAGGTGGCAGGGGCATGCTGGGCCATCCACAGGCTCAATTCTGTGCACCACAGGAACGTTTTGTTCCCGCAATCCAGAATCGGGTCCAAATGACCCCGTCTTCCTCAGTGACAACTGGACGGCCCGGACATCGCCCTACCTTATTTAAGCTCAACGTCAACAAATGAATTGGAGAGTTGCCCTATATAGCAAGAATTCTCAGATGGGTGGGAAGAAAGGGATCTAACACTTGATGAAGTCAGTGACTTCAAAGGGCATGCCCTGTCCTTTTGAACTTGAAGGCCAGAGGAAAAAAACGCTAACTGCCCCAAACACAAAAAATCCCCAAAATTCCCCCTTTGTAATACAGCAGAAAAACAAAATTTAGCTATTAAAAGATGACTAAAAAATTCCCTTTAAGAGTTCTCAGGCAGAGTTTGTAGCCAGGAACCCACAATATTACCTTGCTTGCAGTGCAGACCATCTAGGAATCCTCTGCCAGGGGCACTCAGGGGGTGACTACCAAGACTTGACCTTGTTATTTCCTTGTTGAGGGCTCCCGGTTCCATCTGTGTGGAACGCAATTCAAGGTGGACTGTTGGCAACCGTTGGCACTGTGTGGAGGTTTCCTACCATTATCTGAATGTGTTAGTAACATTGCAGTCCTAACGTGCATTCCGCCCAAGCAGCTCCATGTGCTCCTTCCCTAGTGCCTGTAATGCATGTAACGTAAACACGCAGTTAATGCATGCTTGTGGGCAAATGCATCCTTAACGTGCACTGTTGTGTACTTGCCCTAACTCTCGGTCTTCTTTCGGGACACGTTGTTTGTCCTGTGGCAATTAAGGTGTTCATCCCTGGATTCTGGACTTTAACTTTCCTGCATGACAGCTTCTGAATCGCCCGGAGGGTCTGCCTTCCTTCTCTCAGCGGAGGGTTGCAGTTATTCTCCAAGAACAAGCAGGAAGTCAGTCCTCACATATGGTGACATCGGCGCCGACAGAGCCTCGTGCAGAACAAATTCCCAGCTTTCTAAGAAAGCCTTTGGGAATTGCATCACGTATGCACAGTCCCCTTCCTACCCAAGGTTGCCATCTTGCTCAGTCTCCTTTTTTCCGCGGAGCCCAACGGACGTTGTCCCAGTGTCCCTGAGAAAAAAGTGTTTAAAAGTGAGAAATTGCTTTTCTTTTTTTACCGGTTCGACATCAGTTCCCCTTCCCACCTTTGGCTCGGTACACCGGTATTGAGTCCGATCCAGTTTTTCGTTTTTTGTCTTTAGTGACTATCGTTTGCGCTCTTTTCATTTTCACTGGCAGCCCGGTCTTTCGACCTCACAAGGGCCCTTTTTCCCCCGATGGCTGCCAGCGGGTTTAAAAAGTGTGATTGGTGTACAAAATTAGTGTCCCTCACCAACACACACGACTGCTGTCTCCGGTGCCTTGGGCCCAACCACGACCCGAAGGTCTGTGGCCCGTGTTGGAAAATGTCCTCTAATGCCTTGAGGAGCCGTCAGCAGCAGCATGATAGGATTTTTCTTGAGTCCGCACCCACCCGGGCCCGGACCTCATCGGAGGCCTCAACATCTCGGGAGCTGTCTGAACCCGAGCAGCGTCAGGTGTCCTCTGAAAGGGGGTCTCCCTTGCGGGAACACGGGAGAAAGAAGAAATCCGTGAGGGCGGCATTGTTGGACGGTTCTGAATGGCCTGGTTCCTCGTGGGACCGGTCGCGGAGCCCCGACTGTCGTCCCGGAGCCTCGGAGTCAGAGCGGCCTGCAAAATTCCCTCAATGGGAACCGGAGCAGCCAAGGCAGGGTAACCACTGTCCTCATCAAGGACTCTCCTCTGGGAGAACCGGTGTTGGGACCCGACCCGGGGGGCTATGGAGCCTTCTGAGCTCGGTCTAAGAATGGTGGCCTTGGAGCGCAGCATGTCTGCCTTCATGGACCAGCAGCTGGCGCTGATAGCCAGTCTCACTGGTCCTTCCACCCCAACCACCAGGACATCGACATCCAAGTTGACCCCGGAGGCTGAGCCGATTCTCGAGACCATGAGGACTCGAGTCGATCCTCAGCCAAGTTCTCCCTCGACCTCCCATTCGGGACCGAGGTCGTCAAAGCCGAAGCCACTCGATTCCTCCTCGGAGGTGTCGAGGTGGGAAACAGAGGATGAGGAGTCACTGGACACCCGTCAGACCAGAGAAATTCCCTCGGATTCCCCGGTGTCCAAACCTCAGAGAAGGTCCTCCCCGGAGGACACTCGGTTCTTAGACTTCATTCGGGGTCATGTCAAAGGCATTGGCATTCCCGATGGAGGCTGGGGAAGAGCCTCAAGCCAAAGAGCTCGAGATCCTCCAGTATGTTTATATTTATTAGAGAACTTGATATACCGCCCATCACGACAGCGTCTGAGCGGTTTACAAAAAATAAAACAAAGCTGCTAGAAAAGGAAAAGAATGCCAGAAGGTTTGATAGGAAAGAATAGAATAATGGCTGATAGAGGACAGATGAGGAGCAAAAAGCAAAAGGAGGGGGCAGACTGATTAAGCATCAGCGAGGGGGGGGGAGAGAAAGAAGATGGGGGTAGGAGAAGGTCAAAAGCCGTACAGAAGAGGTGGGTTTTCAAGATGGCCTTGAAATTTTTGAAGGAGGACTCAAGACGGAGGGCTGGGGGAAGCGAGTTCCAGAGTCGGGGGCCGAGGAAGTAGAAGGCAGAGGAGCGGGTGGATTCCAGGTGGGCTTGGGATGGGGAAGGGAGGAACATGCGGTTTGCGTGTATGGAGCGGAGGGAGCGGTGGGGGGTGTGGAGGCGGACCAAATCGGCGAGATAGAGGGGGGTGCCGGTGTGAATAGATTTGTCGACAAAGATGAGGAACTTGTATTGAATTCGAAAAGTGAGCGGGAGCCAATGCAAACGGATGAGGAGAGGAGTGACGGGGTCGAAGCATGAAGAGCAGGTGAGAATACGGGCAGTGATGTTCTGAACTCATTGCAGGCGTAGAAGCTGAGATTGAGGAAGACCAGCCAGGGAGACATTACAGTAGTCTAAGCGGGAGATAACAAGGGAGAGAAGAAGAGTGGTCAAGAAAAGAGGAAAAGAGGAAAAGAGAAAAGGACGGACAGAGCGGAGTTGTCTTAGGGTAGAAAAGCAGCATTGGACAACTGAGGAAATATGAGCTTTAAAGGATAATGAGGAATCAAGGGTCACACCCAAGTAGCACAGGGAGGAAACTATTGGGATAGGAGAAGAGGATAACTGGGGAACGAGAGGGGGCGGGGCTACCAGTGGTGAACCAGATGGCTGATGTTTTGGAGAGATTGATATGGAGGAAGTTGGAGGAAAGCCAGGATGACACAGATGAGAGACAGTCGTTGAGAGGAGAGATGTCAAGGGAGGCAGAGTCGGTGTGTTAAAGAAGAAAGATATCGTCTGTGTAGTAGTAAGCAGAGACTCCGTGCTGTTGAACTAGGAGAGTGAGGGGGGCAAGAAAGATATTGAATAGGAGAGGCATGAGGACAGAGCCCTGGGGAACACCACAGGAAGAGGAGTGGAGGGGGAAGAGAGGGACCCAGTGTGAACAGAAAAGGAGAGACCTGAGAGAAAAGATCGGAACCAGCGAAGAACAGTACCTGAGAGGCCAGCGTATGACTTTCCCCCTCGGGAAGCCCTTACTGTACCGGTGCCTCCGATTCTTGAACGGCTGATGCTCCGCATATGGGAGACACTGGCATCGATGTCAGTACTCAGCAGGTGAATCGATTCCATCTATCGAGTTCGCAAGAGGCCTGGATTCCAAAAGGCACACTACCGCACAACTCCATGGTTGTGGAATTGGCCATGTGCCAGCTCCCTGGCAGGGACACCTGCAACATGAAAGCCCTTGGCAAGAAGTGCTACCAGGTTTCAATGCTATCAGGCCGAATCCAGACATACCAGCTATACATGGGCATGTACCTATGTGACCCTGGCAAAGGAGATTGCCGGGTTCTCAGTTGGTCTCTCCGAGGGACCTTTGCAGCGCTTCAAGACCTTGTCCACTGGGATCCGTGAGTGCTCTAAGTTTATGACTCGAGCAGCCTATGACAGCTTCGAGGCGTTGGCCCGTTTAGCTGCAGCTGGCATCGGTGCACGCTGCCAGGCATATCTACAGTCATCAGACCTGGAGCAATGAGTACAGGACAAGTTGGCCTTGCTGAGGTGAAAACCTCTTTGGCAAACTCATGACAGAGAAGGCTGCTGAGATCAAGTCCGAGTACTTGACCTGGACACGGCTCTCGAAGAAGACTTCTGCCCCTTTTCAGAAGAAGGGCTCGGGTAAAAAGCCCTTTTTCCCGAGGAAAGGTACTGCTTACCACAACTACCCTACATATCAGGCTTCCCCAGCTCCCCAACAAGGGCATGGCCCGTGTAAGCAAAAATCCCCTAAGCCCCAGGCACCGGCTCCAGCCCAGCCGGGAGGGGTTTTTTGACTCCCAAAGCATAGCTCCTCTCTCCAAAGCAGTAAGGCCAATCACAGGAGGAAGACTGGCCCAGTATGCCCACAGGTGGCCAGCCATCACAACAGATACCTGGGTTCTCCAAATAGTCCAAAAGGGCTATCTGCTACATTTCACCCAGGTACCTCCCTCTTACTTTCCAGGGGAGCCTCTCGGACCCCTCTCCACAGGGACCTCCTCTTGAAGGAGTTAGCAGGTCTTCTCGAGGATCAGGTGGTAGAACCGGTACCCCACCACCTGCAGGGAAAGGTATTTCCTGATACCAAAAAGGACAGGAGGCCTAAGACCCATCCTTGACCTGTGCAACTTAAACAAGTTCCTGGTGAGAGAAAGGTTCAAGATGCTTTCCCTTGGAATATTGCTGCCTTACCTCCGCCAGGGAAACTGGCTATGCTCCTTAGACCTAAAGGATGCATATACACACATCCTAATTCATCCAGACCACAGACAATATCTCCGTTTTGTGGTGGGAGGAAACCATTTTCAGTACAAGGTACTTCCATTTGGCCTAGCCTTTGCACCCAGAATATTCACAAAGTGCCTGGCTGTAGTAGCCGCTTTCCTCAGAAACCAGGGGGTATTTGTCTTCCCCTACCTAGACAACTGTCTCATCAGAGCCACGTCAGCTCTGGAGGTCCAACAGGCCACATCTAACACCATTCAGGTGCTGCAACACCTCGGATTTGTGATCAGTCACACCAAATCTACTCTAGTTCCCACTCAAGGTCTGGAGTTTATAGGAGCAAGGCTAGACACCCTTCAAGCAAGGGCTTATCTACCAGAAGACAGGGCACAAAGGCTCCTGGCCCTGGCACAACAAGTGAGTCGACAGTCTCAGATATCAGCAAGATACTTCCTGTGACTCCTTGGGCACATGGCTTCCACAGTGCATGTGACACCCAATGCCCACCTCCACATGCAAACAGCTCAGTGGTGCCTCAGGGACCAGTGGACACAGGCCATAGGCAGACTCCAAGACAGGATCAAAGTGTCCAAATGACTGGTGCAGTCATTAACATGGTGGCTTCGACCACACCACTTGGTGGCGGGGGTGGAATTTCAGGCCCCTCTGCACACAAGGGTCCTGACTACGGATGCATCTTTGCTGGGCTGGGGAGCCCATTGACAGGAACGGTGTACCCAGGTGTGTGGTCTCCACAAGAGAGTACACAACAGATAAATTTCCTAGAGCTGCGAGCTATCCGCCTGGCTCTCCGACTTTCTGTCAGACCTTGGCTCATCAACCTTAATATAGACAGACAACCAGATGGCAATGTTCTATATGAACAAGCAGGGAGGCACTTGGTCCCACATTCTGTGTCAAGAAACCCTGAACCTGTGCTCCTTTGCAGTCCGGCATGGAATGCATCTCAAAGCGATTTACCTGCTGGGCCAGGAAAATTAATTAGCCAACAAGCTAAGCAGAATTTTCCAGCCGCACAAATGGCAGCTGGATCCCAACATAGCCCAACAGCTGTTTCAGACCTGGGGGCAACCATTCATAGATCTCTTTGTGAGCCCACAGAATTATCAGTTGTCCCAATTTTGCTCTAGACAGCCACACCCAAACAGAGTGGCTGCGGATGCTTTTCTAATCTCATGGTTTGTGGGCCTCCTCTATGTGTTTCCTCCCACGCCTCTAGTGGCCAAGACTCTGTTCAAGATCCTCCAGGACATGGCCTCGGTCATTCTGGTAGCCCCCAGGTGGCCGAGGCAACCCTGGTTTCCACTTATGCTTCAACTAGCAGTGGAGGCCCCAATTCCTCTGGGATCACATTCCAACCTCCTGTCACAGGAGGGGGGCACTCTCCTGCACCCCAACCTCAGATCCCTCAACCTGATGGCCTGGCTGCTGAAAGGGTAGTACTTGCAACACTCCTTCCCAAAAATGTGGAAGAAGTGTTACTAGCCTCAAGGAGGCACTCAACGAGACGACCTTATGCTTTCAAGTGGCATAGGTTTGAGGTGTGGTGCACAACACAGAAGGAAAACCATTTTTCCTGCCGGGTTTCTGTGGTACTCTAGTACCTTCTTCATCTTTTCGATTTGGGCCTTAAGTCCAACTCGGTCAGGGTCCACCTTAGTGCCTTGGCCGCATACCACTCTCCAGTGAAAGACAAACCTCTTTCTACACACCCTTTGGTGTCCAGGTTCCTAAGAGGTTTGCTTCTGCTCAGGCCCCCGGTTTGCCCTCCAGCAACCAAATGGGATTTAAATATGGTCTTAGGGCAGCTCACCCGCCCACCATTCGAGCCGATGGCAACCTGCCATCTACGCTACCTTTCTTGGAAGGTAGTTTTCTTGGTGGCACTCACATCGGCCAGGCGAGTGAGTGAGCTGCAGGCTCTGGTATCCAACAGACCTTACACAAGGTTCTAAAGGAACAGGGTGGTGCTCTGCACTCACCCCAAGTTTCTACCGAAAGTGGTCTCTTCGTTCCACCTCAACCAGGAGGTAGTTCTCCCTACCTTCTTTCCCAGACTGCATGCCAGTCGGGCAGAGGCAGTACTGCATACCCTGGACTGTAAGAGGACGTTGGTCTTCTACATTGAGTGTACACAGGGGCATCGAAGGGCTTCTCAGCTCTTCGTATCCTATGACCCCAGTAAGTTGGGGTTGGCTGTCTCCAAGCATATGTTGTCCACTTGGGTGGCAGACTGTATTGCCTAGGCATACAGGGTGGCCGATCTTCCGTTGCAGGGTCAAGTTACAGCCCACCAGGTCAGGTCTATGGCGGCATCAGTGGCTCACTTCCACTCTGTTCCACTAACAGACATCTGCCGGGCCGCCACCTGGTCTTCGGGTCAGACTTTTGCAACCCATTACTGCCTGGATAGGGAGTCCCGTCGGGACAGTGCTTTTGGCCAGGCTGTACTCTGTAACCTTTTTGAGGTCTAGGCAACTCCTACCCTCCGACCCTTTGGTGTCAGGCTACCGGAGTGTTACTCTCTCAGTTAAAATCCTATTATGGCTGCTGCGGCTCTCATAGAGGAAGCCTATTTTCAGCTATGGGTTCTCGGTAGCCTATAGCTAGGGAGTCCCATATATAAGGACTGACTTCCTGCTAGTTCCTGGAGAAAGCATAGTTACCCTGTAAAAGGTGTTCTCTAGGGACAGCATGAATCAGTCCTCACAACCCTCCCTTCTCCCCTTGGAGTTGCAGTCATATTATTATTATTATTTTGCTATTTTGCCATCTTTTAGCTATGTCATTTGACTGAGCAAGATGGGCGGGAAAGGGACTGCGCATGCATGATGCAATTCCCAAAGGCTTTCTTAGAAAGCTGGGGATTTGCTCCGCACGAGGGCTCCATCGATGTCACCATATGTGAGGACTGATTCCTGCTGTCCCTGGAGAACACCTGTTACAGGTAAGTAACTACGCTTTCCGAACTTACCTGCCTCAGGGTAGGAGGTGATGGATGGCCCCTATGGGTATGGATATTCAGCTGTCCAGAGGCTCCAACAACCGTGCTGTGAGCTGCTCTTCATCCTTTATGGGGTATTGGCGGCCATACCCCCTGATGTTGGGGAACCTTATCTGAGAGAAGAGCTTCTGGACTGGATTGTCCTCCCTGGAATTTGTTACCTTCTTGCTACGGGCCTTGTCCTTTTGATGTGGAAATTCAGACCCTGCGGCCTCTGGGTGCCTCCAGATTAAGTCTTGTGCCAGACAGGCTGAAAGTAGAAGCCCTGTTCAGTTACCTTTGGCTAAGCGTCCCTGGTGAAGGACGCTCCCTGGAAGGGGGAACAGTTGGGAACTATCAGAGATGTTGGCTATGCCTTGGATTCAGATGGCTTGGTACTGGGCTCTGATGAGGTCAAGTGCTCTCACCTTCAGAAGATTATGCAGAGGCCAGCATGATCCACTAACCCGGAAGAAGGAGCTGGCGATGATGATTTCCAGAGGCTCATCCGCCCTGAACTTGACAGAGGCTTCCAGCATGGAGCAGTAGCCGAAGGTATACCTGTTTCTTTAAGGTGTGCAAAAATCCACCGCTGTCTTCCTATTCCCAGAGGTGATTAAGGATATGATACAGTTGGAGTTGAACTCCTCCTACTCCCTACCTAAAGGGCTAAGGGTGTATAAGAAGAACTTGGCTCTCCCGAGGGAGTAGTGTGTTGAGTGGTTTGGCACTCCTAAGATGGATGTGCAGCTCATGGCAGTTTCAAGTCAGACCACCATTCTTGTGAAAGGCAAATTGGTCTTAAAGGTTTTTTTGGACCATAAGGTGGATTCCTTACTGAGGAGCCAGTTCACTGGGGTGGCAGCTATTCTGCATCTGGTGGTATGTACCAGCCTGACCTCTCAAGCCCTGCTCCAGTGGATTCAGTCACTTCTGCTGAATGATACCAACCTTCTTTTGGAGTCGGCTCTGGCCTTCCTTTTTGATGTCATGCATGACCTAGTATGTTTGGCAGCCAGGGATGGTACCCTGATGACGTTGGATTTGATTCCGGCAATGGGCATTGGATACATCCTCCAAAGCCCAGTTGACTAAACTGGCTTTTAAGGGGGAGTTTCTATTTGGAACTGATTTGGAGAAGCTGATGAAAGGACCTAGGTGAGATAAAATCTTACTGTCTTCCAGAAGACAGATCTAAAGGGTCTGTGAAGTAGGCTAGTGCCTCTTTCTCATCAGCCTCCACCCATCCAGCAAGGGCGTGCTGGCCGGATTCCTGGGAGTCTTGGGACTCTTGTCATTACCGACCTGAAAAAAAACCAAAAAAACCTCTGCTTCTGGGCCTCAGGCTTGTTCTCATTCCTTTTGTGGAGTACGTGGCCTAGAGACTCTGTCCCCTCCAGAGGAGGCCCCTTCTGGGTAGACACCATTCAGTTTGGCTATGTCCTGGAATACAAAGAGCCGATTCCGGATGCTTTCATCATTTTCCCCTTTGGGTCTACGATCAAAAGTACAGCTGTGCGGACCACCTTGGACAAGGTGTTCCACCTGAAGGTGGTGGTGGTGGTGGTGCTCATTACCCCCCACCCCCCCCAGATGAGAGGGGCAAGGGCAGATACACCATCTATTTCATGGTGCCAAAGGAGGACGATTCCTTCCGGCCATTTTGGAACTCAAGAGGGTCAATGAGTACTTGTGTGTCCTGCGCTTCCAGATGGAAACCTTTCACTCTGTGCTTCAAGCAGTGTGCTAAGAGGAGTGGCTTCTCTGGATCTGGCTGAGGCATATTTTCATTTCCAGATCTGAGCAGATTAGCAGAAGTATCTGCGTTTTGCCATGCTTGGCTTTATCAGTTTGTCGCTCTTTCTTTCAGGCTATCTACTGCTCCAAGGACATTCTTCAAGATCATGGTGGTAACAGCTGTGGCACTATGGCACCTAGGGAACTGCATCAATCCCTGTCTGGACAACTGACTCATCCAGGCCCTCCCAAAAGTGTCCTTTTTGGTAAGCCTCAGCTGGGTGATCAATCAGGGAAAGAGTCAGCTGTTGCTTTCCCAGACCTTGGAGCTTGTTTCAGCACTTGAGTGGGCAGAGTTTTCCTGCCAGAGGAGAAAGTCCAAAGACTGTTGGACTTCCTGATACGGCTTGTGCACAGCAGGCTCCCAGAGTCTGGAGTTATCTTCATATCTTTGGATTAATGGTAGCAACCACAGACATGATGCCATGAGCACAGCTCACATGAGACCGCTCCAGCGGTCCATGTTAATTTGGTGGTCCTCGAGTTCTCAGGACTTAGAGTGCAGGCTTCCGCTCCTGTTGATAGTGAAGGGCAGCTGGCAGTGGTGGCGGCAGCCCTGTCATCTGAGGACAGGTGTACCGCTAGACATTTTCTCCTGGATCCTGCTGATGACCGATGCCAGTCCCTTAGGCTGGGGAGCCCATTGCTAAGACCGTATGGTCCAGGGCCGTTGGAACCGCAGGAAAGCAGTGTGGCTCATCAACCACCTCGAGGCAAGAGCCATCAGGTTGGCTTCTCTGCGTTTCTGGCCCCTGGTCAAGGGCCAGATGGTTTGATTGTTTTCAGATGCCATGGCAGTGGCTTATGTCAATTGGCAAGGTGGCACAAAGAGTGCTGGGTTAGCTCTGTAGATGGCTCTCCTGTTTCCCTGGGTGTAGAAGAACCCCCTAGCCCTGTTGGCTGAGCACATTGACGGGGTGGATAATGTGGAAGCGGACTTCCTCAGCCAGCACTCACTGGATCCTGGAGAGTGGGTTTGAGTCAGGAAGCATTTCACTTGATAATGCGCTGCTGGGGTCACCCTGAAATGGATCCAATGCTGAAGTATGCTGCTTCTTCAGTCACTGCATGGAGAAAGGGTCCAAGGGCATCGATGCCTGGACCCAACCTTGGCGAAGTCATCAACTACCGAATGTGTTTCGTCTGTGGCCCCTTGTGGAGCGTGTGATTCAGCATATAGAACGCCACTTGGGCAGGATTGTTCTGGTGGCACCAGATTGGCTAAAGACAGCATGGTTCGGAGACCTGATGTGGCTCTTGCAGGCGCCTCCTCTTCAGTTGCCTCTGTCTCAGAGTCTATTGCTGCACGGACCAATCATCCCGGAGGACCCGGCTCCCTTTTCACTTACGGCATGTCTCTTGAAAGGACATGTCTAGCACATAAGGACTACTTTCCAGCAATGATCTCTACTCTGCTCAGTACCAGGAGGAGGTATACCAAACTAGCATATGTATGGATATGGTGCCTTTTTGAGCGCTGGTGCGGCTCACGACATTTGGCCCCTGAGGTGGCCAAGATGTCCTCCTGTTTGTCTTTCTACAGGATGGCCTAGAGAAGGGCCTTTTCCTTGGCTTTCTGAAGGTTAAGGTGGCAGTTCTAGCCTGTTTTCAGGATCCGGTGGCAAGCAGATCCTTGGCCTTTCATCAGGACATCTCGTGTTTTTTTCTCCGGGGATTCGACATCAGAGTCCTCTTCAGTCTCTGATCCCTTCTTGGGATCTGTATCTGGTGCTCAGAGCCCTGATGGTGCCCCCCTTTGAGCCACTGAAGTGCACTACCTTAAGGATTTGATGCGCAAGACTGTCATCTTGGTCACGATTTGTTCCGCAAGGCAGATTTCTGAGCTGCAGGCTCTGTCTTGCTGAGATCCTTATGGGGCCGTTTTCATTTGGCCTATGCCTTCCTTTTTGCCTCAGGTGCTTTCTGCCTTTCATGTGAACCAGGTGGTTTACCTTCCCTCCTTCCCAAAGGAGCAGTATTGGGGGAAGGATAAGGATCTTCGCTTGGTGGATGTCCAGAGGTTACAGACCCCTTTAATAAGTCCAACTATCATTTTATGCTATTTGCTGGCCCACACAAGGGTGAAGCGGTGGCCATGTCTATTTTGGAGTGCTGGATTAAGCAGGCCATTGACTTGGCATATCTGTTGCGGAACTGGCCAGTTCCAGAGGGTTTGCATGCCCATTCTACCCAAGCACAGGTGTCCTCATGGGCGGAGTGGAGCTCAATAGCCTCTGCAGACATTTAGCGGGCAGCAATATGAGCATCACTTTCCAATTTTGTCAAACATTACCACTTGGATGTTCACGCGCAGATGGACATTGCCTTCGGCTCGAGGGTTTTGCGAGCTGCTGTGTCTTCTTCCTGCCCAGTGATGTTGTAGCTTTGGTACATCCCACTTGTCTGGTCTAGTAGAACGATATGGAAGGTGACATTTTATTTACCAGTTAATGACTTTTTCTTGAGGCCTGCTAAACCAGTCCAGGACCCACTTCTGTAGCTGTATTTGCTTTGTTCTTCTGCTGCGGTTCTCTTGGGTCGATTATGATTTTTTCTGCTTGGATCTGCAGGTTCATCTTCTATGGACAGCCTTATGATGATGTTTTCCTATACATCATTCTCTACTGTTGCTTACTCATTGTTGCCCACGATTGAGAGTGTGTGAGGCTTGCCATGTTTCTCCCATATGCTTTGGGATGAATACTGAAGGGACTTCTGGTGGCTGAGATGAATAGAGGCATGGGTGTGATGTCATTGAACTCTGAGCTTTTCATTGGTTCTTTGTCTCCACCAATCTGCTAGTAGGGAAACACAATACACTTGACTGGATTGGTTTAGCAGGACTCAAGGAAAGGACATTAACTGGTAAGTAAAATGTCACCATATGTGTCATTTCTGGGCATCTTGGGGAAGTCACTTCACCTTCTACTGCCTCATATACAAGTAAGATTTTAAGCCAACTTAGGCAGGGAAATACGTCTTGTAGCGCTATACAAATGATCAGTAGTAGTAGTATTTCACTGTAACTAGCCTTGAACATTTCATAAGAACATAAAAAATGCTATACTGGATCAGACCAAGGTCCATCAAGCCCATTATCCTGTTTCCAACAGTGGCCAATTCAGGTTCCCAAAAACATACACAGATCCACAATGCTTATCCTGGGATAAGCAGTGAATTTCCCTGGCCCTCTTTAATAATAGTTTTTGGACTTTTCCTCCAGGAACTTTTCCAAACCTTTTTTAAACCTAGCTACACCAATAGTGTTATTAGTCCCAAATTGGCTACATTGTAGCTTCATTGAGTGTACCCTGGTCTTTCTATTTTTTTGAAGGAGTAAACAACTGAGTGACATTCACCTGTTCTATTCCATTCATTAATTTATAGATCTCTAGCATATTTCCCCTCAGCCGTCTCTTTTCCAAGTTGAAGAGCCCTAATCTTTTAAGCCTCTTCTCATAGGGGTATCCTTCCATCCCCTTTACCATTTTGGTTGCTTTTCTCTGTACCTTTTCTAATTCTGTTATATCCTTTTTAAGATATGGTGACCAGAATTGCACATGATATTCAAGGTGCAGTCATACCATGGAACGATACAGAGGTATTATAATATCCTTGGTTTTGTTCTCCTTTCTTTTCCTTAGGATTCCTAGTATTCTATTTGCTTTCTTGGCTGCCGCTGCACACTGGGCAGAGGGTTTCAATGTATTTTATTTATTTATTTATTTATTTAACAAATGCTTATATACCGCTACCTTCCAGAAAGATCAGGTGCGGTTTACAATGGAACAATTTAAGCAGGGTAAACATTCTGCTTTTTACATAGAACATAGGAAACTGTGGTTATACATTACAATAAAACGTTTTAAAAAGGGTAAACATAAACTGTAGTTATACATTAATAATTGTACTTGTGATATATCAACTATGTACAGATCAAAATAGCTATATGCGAAAGGTTTGAAATTCCATTGATTTATTTTAGTGTTACATGTTTATTTACCTATTATTTATATGGTAAGATTTGAAGAGCGGGTGGATCTTTTGATTGTCATTGGTAGAGATAGGCTTATTTGAAAGCTAATTTAATTTGTTTTGGATTTAATTATATGCGAAAATTGTAGATTGTGGTAGGGTATTACACCAGGATAATTTTATTGAATTGTAATTTATAGTTCTGTTTTAGTTTATTATTGTTTATTTAGTTTATTATTGTTTAATGTATTATCCACAATGACACCTACATCCTTTTCCTGGATGGTGGCTCCTAGTATGGAACCTTGCATTGTGTAACCATAGTTTGGGTTGTTCTTTCCTATGTGCATAACTTTGCACTTGTCCACATTAAATTTCATCTGCCATTTGGACATTCAGTCTTCCAGTTTATCAAGGTCTTCTTGCAAAATCCTCTTTTGTTTTAATAACTGAATAATTTTGTGTCATTTGCAAATTTGATCACCTTGCTTGTTATTCCCATTTTGAGGACATTTATGAAGATATTAAAAAGCAGTGAGCCCAGCACAGATCCCTGGGGTACTCCACTATTCACCTTTCCCTACAGAGAAAATTGGCCATTTAGCCCTACTCCGTTTTCTACCTGTTCCTCTGTTTTAAACCAGTTCCTGATCCACAGTAGTATACTGCCTCCTATCCCATGTTTTTTAAAATTTGCTAAGAGTCTGTTATAAGGGACCTTGTCAAAGGCTTTCTGAAAATCCAGATACACTTTATTGATTGGCTTGCCTTTGTCTAACTGTTTATTCACACCTTTAAAAAATATAACAGATTAGTAAGGCAAGACTTTCCTTGACCAAATCCATGTTGGCTTTCTTCCATTAAACTATGACTATCTACATGTTCAGTAATTTTATTCTTTATAATGGTTTCTACCATTCACCTGTCTGTACTTTCCAGGATCACCCCTGGAACCCTTTTTAAAAATTGGCATTACATTGACCATTCTCCAGTCTTTAATGATAGTTCATAGATTAGTAATAGTAGGTCTGCAATCTCATAGTTCTTTCAACACCCTCAGAAAAATACCATCCAGTTGAGATGATTTGCTACTCTTCAGTTTATCAAATAGTTGTAATATATTTTCCTAGTTTATCTGATATTTCTTTCAGTTCTTCTGATACGTCACCTTTAAATACTATTTCAGGCATTGATAACATCCATTTTACCCTCTATCGTCTAATGGTCCAACTGACTCTCTTACAGGTTTTTTGCTACCGATGTACTTGAAAAAACTTTTATTATGTGTTTTTGCTTCCAAGTCAAGCTTTTTTTCAAATTCTCTCTTTGATTTGAAAAAATGATGAGTAATTAAATGCAGTTTTCTGAGGGAAAGATGAGCTAATCTGTATTTGACTAAATGGATAGTTGTCTGCAAATGCTCATACCTCAAACTGGTTAGTCTATAAGGTGCCACCTGCCTCTTTCATTCTTGGCTAAATCCAAGTTTCAGATTTTGAAATCCATATGACAATTTTGTAGTTTTAGTACTATCTTTTTAGAAACAATTACTTGTAACACCTATGAGAAGAACAAAACGGCTGGCGATGCACCCGAAGCTCCAAACCATCCCTACTTATGGCCACACCTTAAGTGCCCTCACCTGAACCAGTCAGGGCTACACAACCAAGCGCCTATCCAGAGGATCCACCTTGCCAGAGGTGTTTAAGCTCTTTAATCGAACGCCTACTCTCCGATCGCCATGTCTAATACAGTATCCGCTCTGCTCGGCTTTCAAAGACTCAGGTAGGACGCCTCGAGCTATTTTAAATCGAGTGCCTATCTCTTCAAACTGCCCATGTTGATCGGTGACTAGTCTATCTTGTCTGGGAACTGCACCTCTCGCGGGCGCCCTTAGAGGAAGCAGCGCGAGGGATTGCGGGGATCGAGAGCGAGTGAAGGCTGGTGGAGTGAGCCGGGGGGTGCAAAGGGGAGGAAGATACTGGGGGAGATTGGCTGCGACGGATGCCGAGATAGGCCGGAATAACCTCCCCTGGTCCGCGACGGGGCCTGGAACACGCTCGCACTTCTCTTTGCTGCGGCACGGGACGACGCCTTACCACAGGTAGCTACTAGCAGCAATAGTCCTCCCACTGGCGCTATAGTTCTCAGGTAAGACCGTTTCAGTCATTTAGTAGATCTCATGATTTAATCTGCATGTTGCATATCGTTCCCCATTATATTTTTGGCGAACTTTTTGGATCTGCAGAGGAGGGCCATCACTTTATTCTGAACGAAGGTTGAGAAGGGGCTGGGTCCCGTAGTCGCACAGAGAGGGCGGTGTGGGTCCCTTGAGGGGATGACAGGTTGTCCGGGCTTTATTTATTTTTTTAACTTGATTTGGTTTTGACACCAATGGACCGGGAAGAGGCGCCTGTTGCCTAATGGGCTCGTTTTTGCAGTAGGTTCGAGGGCCCTAGGACGAAAGAGTCCAGAGAACATTGCATACGAAACAGCAGGGTTTACTTTACAGTCTCGCTGAGTTCATTTCCGCCACCTCCTCCCTCTGTGCTGTCATACAGTTCAGTCCTCCCTTGAGAACAGAAAAATCTCTCACTGTACAGAGGAAAAAAAAACATAGACTTGAAGTCAGGAAGTGATGTAGAAAAAAGATCAGTCCAGCGTTGGAAAGAACCGACTCTTTTTTTTTTAACGTTTATTGTTACCAAAAACGTAGTCTAGGTCTACGTAATATTCTTTTTTTAGAAAGCTATAGCCTGGTTTACTCAAGAGTTCTGTTCCTCTACCCGACTTTTCTCTCTTCAAAAAGATCCCAAGCGTTGATTTTATATCTGGGGTATGTACTTTTGCTATATGGATGTCGTCTTTGCTGCAGGAAGGCACTTAAAGACAGAGGAAGGTGTAGGGGGAAAGGAAACTACAGCTTTTTACTTGTTGTTTTAGAACTTCCCATTTCGTTGACTCTTCTGTTTTGTTTATTTGCCACTCTAGAAATACTTGTGTTTTCAGACCTCTCTGTTGCCTTTACTAAACAATTCTTTGCCATAGTGTTTTTTGAGAGCATTAGGGTCCAGGGAGTGGTGATTGTTAACTTCTTATTTTGCTGACAGCTCTAAATCCTACTATCTTTTGTTCTGACCCCCTTCCTCTGGCTTCGGGGGAGCGGAGATCCGAGCACCCCTCTCCCATTGGCAGAGAGCAAGTAGCAATCTTGCAGGGGGGGGGGGGGTGCTCCATTCCCCATTCCCCATTCACTGTGACTGCCAAGCAATTTATTTGGCCCTAATACTGCTGTATCTTCCCTACTACATAAGAGAAGTTCTGATGATGTGACACTTTGTTGCAGAGCCTGCATTTGTTGCCAGTTGTATAGACTTTAAGGTGTTATGATAACTGAGTCAAAACTTGATAGATTATATCCGTCTTAAGGAGAGAAGCTACGAAATGTTGTTTTTAAAGTTTATCTCCTTCATCAGGATGTACTTTTCTGGGGAGGGGGGGGGGGGAGGTAATGCCTGGAATGCCCTCCTGGTGGAGGTGGTGGGGACAAAAACAATGACTGAGACATGGGATAAATATGGAGGATCCAAGAGGAGCATTCCTGCTCAAAGGCAAACTTAAATAACTTTTATATTCCTGAAAAGGGGCAGAATGGGAGTAAACTGCATAGAGCAGCAGTTAGAGCCCAAAGTATAAAAGCACCTTACTGGGCAGACTGGATGGGCCATACTGGTCTTTATCTGTCATAATTTCTATGTTTATGTATTTGAAATTGTTTCCTGCAGATGTGTGATTGGAGAGTGATTATCTTCATGTCTGCAAGAAGTTGAAAGCTTTTCGCTTAGGCAGTTGGGTGAAAAGCTTTCTGGTTCATAATGGGGGGGGGGGGGGGAGGTTGTCCTTTTTAGAATAAAAAGGTGTTTTGTTTGTGGTTGGTTTTTTTTTTTTTTTTTACCAGGGAACAGTTATTGGAGGGATGGTTTTTATTGGTTAACATTTGTAATGTTGGTTGTGGTTTGTTTGTGTTTTTTTTTTTGTAAGGCATGTAATCAAATGTAGAGGGGTTTGTTTGCATTAATACAAAAATTAGAGTAGAAATCCAGATGATGGGGCTTTGAAACTGCAAGTACAAGTTTAAATGTAATAAATATTTGTAAAATAGTCATATTACAGGGTTAGTCTTTCACTACTAAAATATAATTTAGTTACCTTCCTCTTATATTTTTGCTACTCTGTAGGAGACCATTATTTATTACAATGAAGATTTAGTAATGAAAGATGAAAGGATGTGAAGGGCATATTTTGGAAGATGTAATTTTGGCTTTAGTAGCCTGTGAGTTTTAGAGATTAAGTTCCAATACTACTCTCCAGTAGATATTCTAATTGAAAGTTATAGTTCATCTCAGGTGCCAGGTATCACTCATTCATGTCACATTTATTTAAAGGCTTATCTTATTCCCACACTCTCTTTGAAAACTTTCTCTCACTCAATTCACAGAGTTCATGAGAGATAAACCTAAGAGAAGAAAAGACAAATCCTGACCAGTATGAAGAAATTTGAGCAGATCTTCCTGTGTATTTTGTTTCCTCTGTCTTATACCTGAACCTTGCACTTATATGTGCTATGAAACTTGTATACATACCAAGTGGAGGGCAATTTCAGCCTACAGAGTTTACCCAAGTAATTGCTTAGTTACCTTGGCAAATTCCTTTTGGAAGCTCTCATATTGCTTTCATAGTCTCTCCCCTCTTTAGGGGCACCAAACAAAATCATTTTATGTTTGTTTTTTGTCTTGTGTGAATCAGTACTGCACGTAAAATCTTTTTATACTACAAATGCACCATCTGAAAATCTCTCTACTATTTTTTTTTTTTTGGCAGTTTATCTCACTTCAAAGAAGGGCTTAACAGACCCCAAGCGCCAGGTCACCAAGGTAAGTAAAATATCAGAACTGATGCCTGGGGTTTGAACACTTATAGCATGACCAGCATTGGCTGCCCACAGGGATCCAATCCCCCACGGGCAGAAGGGCTGCCAAGTGCTGCAATTGTCATGTGCATCGGCACTGACTGCCCATGGGGTTCCCATACCCCATAGTCAGAAGTGCTGCGATTGTAGCAAGGACTGGCTCTGGCTGCCCACTGGCAGAAGAGAAGGGGACAGCCATGATCGCAGCACAATTGCAAGCTGTCTGTCTGTCTGTCTGTCTGTCTGCAAGGGATGGGATCCCTGCTGGCAGATAGCTTGCATCTCATCTGTGATGGCAGTCCTTCCCTTCTTCTCTTCTTCCACTGGAGATCAGATTCCCGTGGCAGAACAAGAGGGGAGGCAGGCTAATCATGGGATCTGAGCTGTTCGGGGCCTGCAATAAAGAAGAAAAGCTAGGAGAGAGGGAGGGAGTTTAAATGTTAAAGGGCCAGGCATCCGCCTCCCCCCCCCCCCCCCCTCCCAAAAAAAAAAAAAAAAGGGGGGGGAGTGAACTTTAAACTTTACAGGACCAGAAAATTTAAAAAAGAAAATGGTGGGAATCCAGGGTAGGGGGTGGAGTTCTAGGGGGGGGGCGGTGGGGGAAGTGATTGGGTGAGAGTCTGGCGTGGAAACAGAGAAAGGTTAAAGGGATGGGACAAAAGGGCACAATGTTTATTTACCTAAAGGTGCATTCCCCTCCCCCCAAGAACACACATACAAAAGCACACCACACAATACTCTGGCGCACGAAGGCACCCTGCCTCTGTAGAGAGACATGTACCCCAGCTCTATACTACATACAAACATACATAGACAGGAACCTTACCTTTGCAGCACACACACACACATGCACCGCAGTCCTGCATACCACCCACACAAAGGCACCCATAACCACATCCCACACACAGACTCGCACCACACACACTTGCTATCTGAGGCTATAGCTATTCTTATCTAAAGATGAAGCTCAGTGTAGGAACTCTAGCGCTGGTCTCACAAGACTTGAGTACATGAAACCAGCGCAAGAGAACCGGGGAGGGGGGTGGCATGAGGAGGTCATGAGCGCTGGCTCCTAAGATTTTGGCCTGGCTCCTAAATCTGCACCAAATTTGTCAAGGCTTGCTTTAAAGACGTGGTCCACCCTTGACATCTCTGATCTGTATTAGTTTCCTTGTGCTATGCTTCTAATAACATGTTAAGGCTGCTTTTCCAGTTGATGTTCAAGGTGATTTACAGTAGACTTAAAATTTAGGTACATTAAGTCTATACTGCAAATATTTTAAAATCTAAGTGGGTACCTGATAATGTAAATCATTCATAGTCATGCTATGTGATTTGGACCAAGTGGGATTCTAATCCATTGCTCAAACCAATTCTTTCTCAACCCAGTCTTTTGATAACTCATCCATTTATTTTCTTTCATTAATTAAAATTTACAGTCTGCGTATTGGCTCTGTTCCTGTTGAGATTTCAGGATTAATAAGCAAATCATAGTCTTTATTTTTACACACTGATGACTTCTGGCTATTTAATTTGCATGATGTATATCAGAGCTTGATAAATCCTGTGTGCCAGGTCACCATAACAATTATAAATTGCACCCTGGTGCTTGTGCCGGGGATTTGATTGAATGCCTCCCTCTTCTGGCCAGTCATAGCCCAATATCTCACTGTGTTCAGGTCTGTATGTAGTTTGAGCTGTGTGGTGAATGATGCTTGCCAATCTTGTGAGACTTGAAACAGCGAGATTTGAGCCAATCGCGGTGCAGGAAATTTGTTCTTACTATTTCAGGTCTCATGAGATTAACAAGCTTCATTCATCGTACAGTTGAATGATATGCAAAGCTGATTGCATTTGAAGAGTGAAGAAGGGTAAAACATTGGTTGGCTGGGAGGGAGGGGCAAGAGAAGGGTGTTCGTGGTTTTTTTTTTTTGCTTCATGTATTACTAGGCCATGGTGATATATGAAGCAAAAAAGGAAGTTGTCTCAGGAGCTATAAAGAGTCGTCAATATGCTGCTGACAACATAGTCATTGGGAGTGATGGGAGGGGGAGAAGGGTCCACTGCCTTCTGTTGGTACTGTGCAAGGACACATGAAGGACCTGATTTATTAAGTTTTCTTTTCTCATGGGAAAATAGTAAATTGCGGCCCTAAAAAGAAAAAAAAGCTGTGATTAGTTTTTCGGAGTGGGGGAGGGGCACTGACAGGTCTCAGCAGCTGGCTCCTCAATGTTTAATCTGAATCCTGGATTTAAAAAAAATCGTCAAGGACTGATGTATGGCATTTTACAAGGAGGCAACTATAAAATTTCAAGATGATCTTTTCAGAATGCTAACAGTTAATATGCATTAGACTATCATTGTTATACCTTGATTTGTATAGTAGCATCTTCAGTTGAGATTATTTTGTATTTATAAACTTGTCTTAAATTGCAGAATTAAGAAATACTTTGTGTTTTCATTGCTGAGATTGCATTGTTTGCTGTGGTTTAGTGAAGACAAGTGATATTCAGGCCTATCATGAAGTTCTGAATATTTTCATAAGTTAAAAATGCATGAGGATGATACTGTTGCTTGGAGCTTCTTACTACCATTCCTGAAATATCTCCAGTGCTCTGGGATGACCTTGAACATTGTTCATCTGTAATGACATACAAACTAGAGTTCCAGTGTTTGGGGAGGGGAAATTATTCTAAATTCATTATTGTTAAAAGTAACCATTTTATTTACATCTTGTTCAAATAGATAAGATGTGTGCTTACATTATGTTGAGTTTAAAATTCCAGTTGGAGTAGAAACAGTGGTTGCACTTTTTTTTTCTCTGTTATTTACTTCCTTTGACATAATGGATCCAGTTGTATAAGACATAATGAAACCTGGCCATAAAGTTCCGATAACAGGTTTCATTTTATGCATTGAAGTATGCTTGCAAAAATGTTTCATGTTTCGTGTTTTTTTTATTTATCAGGGAAGCAGATTACTTTAAGCTAGATGGCTTTAAAAAGAGTTCAAATTAGGTTGTCTGCAAGGATATTTGGCACTGGGTGCTCTAGTGAACCATGAGCTTTCTGTTCCCCTCCTTCCTCCCCCCCCTTCCTCCCCCCCCCCCCCAATTTGAGATTTATTGGCTCAATCATCCCAACTCCTCAAACAAATCCTGTAAAACTGCATCATTGGACAACATACTTTATTAAATGTCAAACTTTGCTTTGCATGCATGTGTGCCCATTCTCCCTGCAAGCAAAAGTATGTACTGATGGCTTTTTGAATTTGTGTAGTTGGCAAGATCTATTGTTTTGACTTGACTGCTGTTGCTCTATTATTCTGCCCCTTGGAGGCTGCTGCCCTAGGCAACTGTCCAGTTTTGCCTAATGGTTGGGCCAGCCCTGGTTAAGGTTCACTGTTCTTATTGAGGTACACAAGATATGGCATTTGTCTTAGGTGTAGTTTGGAGGGGCATTGCCCCCCACCCCCAAACTAGTTTCTGCAGTGATGACCATGATGCTTGTCTGTTCACAGGGATCAGATTTCCCATGGACAAATAGATCGTGGCAAAGTCCCTTTCTCTTCTGCCTGTGGGAGATCAGATCCTCATGGGCAGAAAGCTTACATAAGAACATAAGAACATAAGATATGCCATACTGGGTCAGACCAAGGTCCATCAAGCCCAGTATTCTGTTTCCAACAGTGGCCAATCTAGGTCATACGTACCTAGCAGTTTCCCCAAGGGACACAGGTTCCACAATGCTTGTATTGGTTCAAGCATTGATATCCTGGGTCCCTTCTTAATAATGGTTTATGGACCTTTCCTCCAGGAACTTGTCCAAACCTTTTTTAAACCCAGCTACACTAACAGCCTTTACTACATCCTCCGGTAACAAATTCCAGAGTTTGATTACACGTTGAGTGAAAAAATATTTTCTTTTATTAGTCTTAAATAGTTTACCCTGTAGCTTCATTGCATGTCCCCTAGTCTTTCTATATTCTGATAAGGTAAACAATCGATCTACGTTTACCCGTTCCACTCCGTTCATTAATTTATAGACTTCTATCATATCTCCCCTCAGCCGTCTCTTTTCCAGGTTAAAGAGCCCCAACCTTTTTAGCCTTTCTTCATATGAGTAGCCTTCCATCCCCTTTACCATTTTGGTGGCTCTTCTCTGAACCTTTTCTAAAATTGCTATATCCTTTTTAAGATATGGCGACCAGAATTGCACACAATATTCAAGGTGCGGTCTCACCATGGAACGATATAGAGGCATTATAATATCTTTTGTTTTATTTTCCATTCCTTTCCTTATCATACCTAGCATTCTATTTGCTCTCTTGGCCGCCGCTGCACACTGGGCCGAGGGTTTTAACATGGTATCCACAAGGACGCCTAAATCTTTTTCTTGGGTGGTGGTTCCTAATGTGGAACCTTGCATCGTGTAACCATAGTTTGGGTTGTTCTTCCCTAGGTGCATAACCTTGCACTTCTCCACATTAAATTTCATCTGCCATTTTGATGCCCAGTCTTCCAATTTATCAAGATCCTCTTGCAATTTTCCACAATCCTCCTGGGTTTTAACAACTTTAAATAGTTTTGTGTCATCAGCAAATTTGATAACCTCACTCGTTATTCCACTTTCCAGGTCATTTATGAATATGTCAAAAAGCAGCGGACCCAGCACAGATCCCTGGGGTACACCACTATTCACCTTTCTCCATTGGGAAAATTGGCCATTTAGCCCTACCCTCTGCTTTCTATCTTTTAACCAGTTCCTGATCCACAGTAGTACACTGCCTCCTATCCCATGACTCTTTAGTTTTGCCAAAAGTCTCTCATGAGGGACCTTGTCAAAGGCTTTCTGAAAGTCCAGATACACAATATCAACCGGCTCACCTTTGTCCACCTGTTTATTCACTCCTTCAAAAAAACATAACAGATTAGTAAGACAAGATCTTCCTTGTCTAAAGCCATGTTGGCTGTCTCCCATTAGGTCATGACTATCTATATGCTGAGTAATTTTATTCTTTATGATGGTTTCTACCATTTTTCCCGGTACTGATGTCAGGCTCACCGGTCTGTAGTTTCCCGGATCAGCCCTCGAACCCTTTTTAAAAATTGGTGTTACATTGGCGATCCTCCAATCCTCAGGTATTAGAGATGATTTTAATGATAGTTCACAGATTACTGATAGCAGGTCTGCAATCTCAAATTTCAGTTCTTTCAACACCCTTGGATGTATACCATCCGGCCCAGGTGATTTGCTACTCTTCAGTTTATCTAATAGTTGTAGGACATCTTCCCGATGTATCGATATTTCCTTCAATTCTTCCACACCTTTAAATACCACTTCAGTCGTGGGTAACATCCCTACATCTTCCTCAGTAAAGACCGAAGCAAAGAATTCATTCAGTCTCTCCGCTATCGCCTTGTCGCCTCTTAGTGCTCCTTTAACCCCTTTATCATCTAATGGACCAACTGACTCTCTCACGGGTTTTTTGCTACGAATGTACTTGAAAAGGTCTTTATTTCGCGTTTTTGCTTCCGCAGCAAGCTTCTTCTCAAATTCTCTCTTTGCCTGCCTTATCAATGCCTTGCATTTGACTTGCCAGTGCTTGTGCTGTTTCCAGGTTTCATCATTTGGCTCTTTTTTTTCCATTTCTTGAAAGATGCTTTTTTGGCAACAACAGCCTCTCTGACCTCAGCTTTAAACCATGCTGGCAATTTTTTGGACTTCCTTCCACTTTTCTTAAAGCGTGGAATACAGCTGGTCTGGGCTTCCAAGATAGTATTTTTCAACAACACCCAAGCTTGATGTACGTCTTTAACCTTTGCAACTGCTCCTTTTAGTTTTTTCTTAACTGTTTTCCTCATTCTATCATAGTCTCCCTTTCGAAAGTTAAAGGGTAGTACTGTGGATTTCCTTACTATCCCTCCTCCACTAATTAAATCAAAGGCGATCATGCTATGATCACTATTGCCAAGTGGCCCCAACACCCTTATCTCTTGCACTACATCTGGTGTTCCACTAAGGACTAGGTCTAATATTGCTTCCCCTCTGGTCGGTTCATGAACCAGCTGCTCCAAGAAGCAGTCATTTATTTCATCTAGGAACTTTATCTCCCTAGCATGTCCTGTTGTGACACTGACCCAGTCGATGCCGGGGTAATTGAAATCACCCATTATTATTACTGCACTGTAACTTTTGCTAGCTTCCTTGATTTCTTTGAGCATTTCATCATCCATTTGTTCATTCTGGCCAGGCGGACGATAGTACACCCCCACTGCCATCGCCTTCCCCTTTTTACATGGAATTTCAATCCATAGAGATTCTACAGCAAATTTTGTTTCTTGCAAAACTTTAATCCTTTCTGACTCAATGCCCTCTCTAACATAGAGCGCAACCCCTCCACCAATTTGATCAGCTCTATCATTTCGATATAGTTTGTACCCAGGTATCACAGTGTCCCACTGGTTGTCCTCCTTCCACCATGTCTCTGATATTCCAATCATATCTAACCTCTCGTTTAGTGCTATATATTCTAACTCTCCCATCTTGTTTTGTAGACTTCTAGCATTTGCATACAAGCATTTTAGAGACTGTATTTTATTCATATTAATTTGGCTATTGGTAGACATGGGTAATTTGGGATCTTTAAGTTCTGTCTGCTCCATACTCGAGGGCATTTGGGCTACTTTACTCTTTTTTGGAACCTCTCTGCTTTTTGTAGTATCCTTCAAGGATACATTCTTCCGAACCATGCGCTCTTGGGCGACTGTCGGCTTTCCCCTATTATCTAGTTTAAAAGCTGCTCTATCTCCTTTTTAAAGGTTAATGCCAGCAGTCTGGTTCCATCCCGGTTAAGACTGCTGGCATTAACCTTTAAAAAGGAGATAGAGCAGCTTTTAAACTAGATAATAGGGGAAAGCCGACAGTCGCCCAAGAGCGCATGGTTCGGAAGAATGTATCCTTGAAGGATACTACAAAAAGCAGAGAGGTTCCAAAAAAGAGTAAAGTAGCCCAAATGCCCTCGAGTATGGAGCAGACAGAACTTAAAGATCCCAAATTACCCATGTCTACCAATAGCCAAATTAATATGAATAAAATACAGTCTCTAAAATGCTTGTATGCAAATGCTAGAAGTCTACAAAACAAGATGGGAGAGTTAGAATATATAGCACTAAACGAGAGGTTAGATATGATTGGAATATCAGAGACATGGTGGAAGGAGGACAACCAGCTTCGTGGCTATCGTCGCAGTAACTCGTTTGGGGGGCGAGGCAATGCTTGTGGGCAGAAGAGAAGGGGATTGCTGCACCACACGTGTACAGACAGTTAATATCTGAAGTTATAACTGTCATATGTATTTCTGTCTAAAGATGTCACATGGTATAGGAACTCTGGCGCCTGTCTCATGAGATTTAAGAATGTGACAGACATTGGGGGGGGGGGGGGGTTAATGCGAGGCATTCACAAGCATTGGTTTTAAAGATTTTGGTCTGGCTCCTAAATCCACACACAATTTGTCGAGTCCTGCAATAGAGGCACAGAGCATTTTTGTCCCATCACCATGTGCACCTCTCAGCTAGTTGCTGCTTTTACATTTGCTGAGCAGTAACATGGGGCACAGTTCTCTCTGATCCCACATGCTCTCCTCATGGTCTGCCCCCTCCCTGATCCCAGTGATTATTGTGCTGAGATAGGCACGGCGATGGCTCTCCCTGCAGCCTAATCGGCAGTACAGCAACCTCTGAGTGAGTGGGAAGACTATATGGGGAGAGAGGCTGCGCTGCCTGCATGTGGGATCAGAGAGGCCTGTGCATCTCATACTACTGTTCAGCAAAGGTGAGGTAAAGTGTTCCCTGCCTGCTCTATTTCTTGTTACACTGTATTTACAGCCTGGCTTATTGGTGTTTCAATTTCATTTTATCTACATATTTCTATTTCGTTAATTAGACCCTCACCAAGTACAGAATAAATTATAACTGTTTGTTTTTTGACTGTGTGACTGAGACCAAGTGTTCTGTTATCATGGAGTTTCTGTGTTGGATCTGTAATAATCTGGCTTGTTAAGTTTTTCAAATAGGTGAAAGCAGGGGCAGTTCTATCATTAGGCCAACCGAGGCGTTGGCCTCGGGCAGCAGTTTTTAGGGGGCAGCACTCCGGCTGTGTGTGTTTCTGATTTTGCTGCCTCTGGGCTGCTGCTGCTGCCTTCCTGCTGCTCTTTTTCCTGCTTAAGCTCGTCCAAACGTGAGAGAAAGTGGCGGGAAGGCAGTGGCAGGCCAGAAATGGCAAAATCAGAAATAAATACAGCTGCAACTTCTGGCAGGGATTCCAAGTGTCGTGGTCGCCGTTGGATGACATTATCAGTCTGGACCCTCTAGTTCTCGTGGCTGATGATCCTAGACCATGCTGAAGTTTTTTTTCCCAATTTCACTGGTGTCTTTCCCTTACCATGGCACTTCCCCCCACCGCCCCTACTTGAACCCAGGGCCTCATTCAGAAACAGGATAGTGCGGAAGCTCAGATTTCGGCATTTCATTCCCCTGTCAGCATTGGCAGAGGCAGGCCTACAAGGAAATACTTCGCAAGGTCTTGTATTTTATATTATTAGAATTTTTTTACTAAAAAATTAAATATATCATACTTGCTATATTATTATAGGGATTCATTGCAATATTTTATTTATTACAGTTTCTTATATACCGCACTATTTTTGGTATCCGCGCGGTTTACATTATAACATAATGACCATAACAACAAGCTGTTTGGTTTTACATAGAACAGGAGTACAAACTTGGATAACAGGGGTGAACTATATACATAAAATATTTTGTTTCCTTTCACAGCTATTGAAATAAAAACAAGCTGCTGCCTCACTGTTTCTGTGAATCATTACAATAAATCCTTATTATAATATAGCAAGTATGATAGCTTCACTATTCTAATAATATTATATAATTGAATGGCATCATTAATCTAATATCCTGTAACAGGCCATGTAACAATGCAACACATTGGGGTTTTAGTTTAAATTTTATCTACCTATTTTTTATTTTTCCTTTAGGTTATGGTCACATATTCTGTATTTGGTGAGGTTCTGTGTGCATGACTGCGGCCAGATGTTCTGCTTCTCCTAATTTGTACATAGGGATCTCTACTGTAATAATTTGACTTGTTCAGCTTTTCAAATAAGTGTATCGGTGTTCTAGGGCCCACTGCTTTTTTTTTTTTTTTTTTTTTTTTGTATGAGTTTTGGAAGTTTTATGCTGGTATGTGATAGGATAGATTTGGCCTTGTAAATCTTTGACTTGTATAGGGTTTTATATTAGTTCCTAATATGTCTGGTACTGGAGAATGTTTGTTGTTGGTGAGATGACCAGAATCGGAGATGTTTTCTTTTGTTTTTATTTTTAATATATTTGAATATTGTGGGTAAATGTCCTACCTCTTTTCTGCACCCATTGTTGAGGAAGGAGTTCTGTGAATACAAAATGTATGTTCAAAAAGAAAAAGCAAGCATCATAATGCAGTTCCTTATCGTCACTCCAGTCCAGTCCCTTTACTTCTGGGTTACGCAACCCTTCCAGCAGCTTGGAGGCTGAGCCAAACCTTTTTGGAGGTGGGGCGGTATAAATACCACTGGGACCACCCCTCAACTCCAGTATTCTCAGCCTCCAAGCAGCTGGAGGGTTCCGTAAGCCTAGGGCTTACTGGAGTCTTCCTTTAATTAAATTCCTTTAGAATTACTTTTAAATTTATCATATTATTTGCTTTATTACCTTTTAGTTTCTTTGATTTCATTTTTGTGTCTGTCAGCTAGCATTTGAGTTCTGTTCCTTTAACTGCTCTCTGCTCTCTTCCCTCCCTCACCCCCCCCCCCCCCCGGGCGGGGCGGGCACCGGAGGTAGAAGGGTGCGGTCTGTTTGCGGGAGATCACCTGCGATTTCCCCCGCTTTGTTCTGCCTCGCGCCGAAGCCCTTAAGGTGGCTGAGCGCTGGAGGCATCCCCGGGAGTTGGATTCTGCCCGCCGGTCCCGCCCCGCAGCTGAAGAACACGGCGGTGACACCCGGGTCTCCCGATCGCGTCGGAGGAGTTTTTTCCCTGCACTTCAGGAGGCAGCACATTCCCTGGCGGCATCCTTGCCTCGGCGGCGTTGTATTTTCGCCCGGGGGGAGATCAGTGACCCGGAGAACGCGCTCGCGATCCCCCGTTCAGGCTCCACGTGGTGAGGCCTACCACGTGTAGAGCCAACGGGCAGAGATCGCTGAGCCAGATCCACCAGGCTTTAAACCGCAAGTACCAGAGTGAACTACTCACAGTTTCTTTATTTGGCATTGCTTGTTTTATTGGGAATTAATTTGAGTGTTATTTTGAAGTTTAAAGTTTAATATTTCTATCTGCTCATTTACTTAGCCTCTGGGACTTGATTTACCAGTAGAGAACAGAGGGTCTGGTGGTCCCCTCTCTCTCTCTCTCTCCCTCCCTCCAGTATAAATTTGATCTAAGGAAGGAGAGGACAATTCCTTAAAGCTGCACCTTCTGCTATCCTTATAGCTGGGGATCTGAACCAGGGCGTATCCTTCCAATCAGGAACCAAGATCCCTGGGAACAAGAGCATGGCGGCTAAGCCCAGATGCCCTTCCTGTGGCACACGTAGGGGCACATCCTCGGAGGCAGGAGTCTGCAGGGGTTGTGCTGCAGTGGCTGCCTCCGTGGAACAAGAAATTAATTTGGCCATGTCCCAATCCTCTCAGAGTGCTGGAGACCTCTTGCAAGGGGAGGGGGGGTCCCAGCCTCCTTCCACCTCAATCTCAGATTTACCCACCCCCTCCCCTCCTCCTTCCACCCCCCCTCCCTCGGGGGAAGGGGGTACAGGGGATTTCTTCTCTCCAGACTTTATTCTTTTACTCCACAAGGCCTATTGCTTGCGCAAGCAGGGTTCGGGCTCAGGGGGGAATGCCCCGACGGCCGACACCATATCCAAGAGGGCAAACATCCCTGACTCAGGCCTCCCACCTAAACGCCCGAGCTTGGGCGGGGAAGAACCTCTCTCCTCCCTTTCCCAGAGCTCTCCAGAAGAGGAGGGCTCGGACAAAGACTGGGACGGGGAAGAAGAGGAACTGGAAGAAGGGGAGATCCCGGAAGAAGATCATTCCAGGATAATTAGAGTCTTTCGGCGGGAAGAACTCCCGGCCCTAATTGATGAGTCTTTAAAAGTTCTCAATGTATCCTCAGATGCACCGACAGAAGAGGAGACGGTGGAGGATCCGTTAATCCAGGCCATCAGGAGATCACAGAGGGTCTTCCCTGTTCATAGAGTGGTGCGCCAGATGATCCAGGAAGAATGGGATCAACCCGAGTCTAGTCTAAGGGGAGTCCGATCCATGTCTCGCCTGTACCCTCTACCAGAGGCAGACAGAGAGCTACTGAAGTCCCCAAGGGTGGATGCAGCGGTGTCAGCAGTCACTAAGAAGACTACTATTCCAGTGGAGGGCAGCACAGCCTTGAGGGATTCTCAAGACAGAAAACTAGATACCCTCCTAAAACAAGCTTTTGATGTGAGCGCCCTGGCATTGCAGGCCTCGGTTTCAGGGGCTTGGGTGGCAAGAGCCTGCTTAAGGTGGTCTCAACAGCTGCAAGCAACAGAGGGCCCATCTGGCGAAGCTCAGGGCCACTCTGCTAGACTGGAATCCGGAACAGCCTTCCTGGCGGATAGTCAGTATGACCTCATCAGAAGCCTAGCCAAGAGCATGGCCTCGGTGGTAGCAGCTAGACGTTATCTGTGGCTACGGAATTGGGCAGCGGACACCTCCTCGAAGGCACGCCTGAGCCGCCTTCCGTTCAAGGGAAAACTGTTATTCGGAGAAGATTTGGAGAAGTTGGTAAAGGACCTTGGCGAGTCTAAAGGGGGCAGGCTGCCTGAAGACAGACCAAAGCAAGGGCGTCCCGTACCCTCAGTGCGTAACCAGTCCAGGGACTCCCGAAGGTTCCGCCCAGCTAGGACAAACCCCTTTCCCAGGGGCCGGTTCCCCTCTAGGGGACAAGGTTTTAGAGGGTTTCGAGGAGCAGGCCGAGGTTTTGGCTCGTCCTCCTTCTCCTCCTCTCAAGCAAATAGAAAACAATGAGGTGACGGGGGTCCAGGGGGGAGAGCCGTCGGTGGGCGGTCGCCTAAGGCGTTTTCTTCCTGCCTGGTCCCGGGTCACGTCCGATCAATGGGTTCTAGAAGTCATCAGAGAGGGCTACACTCTCGAATTCGCAAAGCAAATTCCTCCAGCCTTTGTTCAGTCTCCCTGCGGTTCTTCGGAAAAGAGAGGGGCGGTAGAGACAACCCTCTCCCGTCTGATAACGCTCGGGGCCGTAGTCCCGGTGCCACCAGACCAGCGCGGTTCTGGTCGGTACTCGATTTACTTCGTAGTCCCAAAGAAAGAAGGCTCCTTTCGCCCGATACTAGATCTAAAACAGGTCAATCGCTGCCTCAGAGTTCCACACTTCCGGATGGAAACCCTACGTTCGGTCATAGCAGCAGTCAGGGGCGGGGAGTTCTTAACATCCCTCGATCTGACAGAAGTCTACCTGCATATCCCGGTCAGGGATTCCCATCAACAATTCCTGAGATTTGCAGTGCCAAGGGGCCATTTTCAATTCCAGGCTCTTCCCTTCGGCTTAGCTACGGCTCCAAGGACATTCACCAAGGTGATGGTGGTGGTAGCGGCCTCTCTACGAAAAGAGGGAATTCTAGTACACCCCTACCTGGACGATTGGCTAATCCGGGCAAAGTCCGAGGAGGAAAGCCACTCCGTGACAACAAGAGTGGTGCAAGTGCTAGAAGAATTGGGGTGGGTCATCAATCGAGCGAAGAGCAGGATGACACCCTCCCAGGAACTGGAGTACCTCGGAGCAAGGTTCGACACCAGCAGAGGCAGGGTGTTTTTGTCTCAATCAAGATCAAGAGAGCTAAGACTCCTGGTAACTCAGTTTCTGGCCAGACGGAACCCTTCGGCGCGGCATTATCTGCAGGTCCTGGGAACAATGGCAGCGGCAATAGAGGTGGTACCATGGGCTCGGGCCCACATGCGGCCGCTGCAGAGGGCCCTATTGCGTCGGTGGTCGCCGCAACATCACCCCTTATCAATGCCGTTACCTTGCGCGCCACGGACCAAACAGACGCTGCACTGGTGGCGGTCCCCGAAGAATCTGGATCTCGGGATGCCCCTCGAGCCTCACCAGTGGTTATTACTGACGACGGATGCCAGTCTGACAGGCTGGGGAGCTCACTGCGAGGGCCAGTTCGTTCAAGGCAACTGGTCTCCACTGGAAGCCCAATGGCCCATCAACAGACTAGAATTGCGAGCCGTAGGGTTGGCGCTCAGGGCTCTAGAGGCCTTAGTACAAAAAAGGGCAATTCGCGTACTCTCAGACAATGTTACCCACCGCGGTGGCTTACATCAACCACCAGGGCGGCACCAGCAGTCCCGCCTTAGAGAAGGAGGCGGGCACTCTGTTCCAGTGGGCAGAGACTCGGTTGGAAGCTCTCTCGGCCCAGCACGTGGCAGGAATAGACAATGTCACAGCAGACTATCTCAGCAGGTGCAAGATAGACCACGGAGAGTGGGAACTGGAGCAGGAGACGTTCAACCGGATAGTAGCCCTTTGGGGCCTCCCAGTCATGGACCTCATGGCGAGGTTCGCAACCGCCAAGGTGGATCGGTTCTTCAGCCGGCGCAAGGAAAGGATGTCCGAAGGCCTGGATGCCTTGGCCCAGAAGTGGCCCTCGGAGGGTCTACTCTGTGTTCCCTCCCTGGGCTCTGATCGGAAAAGTGCTACAACGAGTGGAGTCCCATCAGGGATATGTAATTCTCATAGCCCCGGATTGGCCTCGCCGGCCTTGGTATGCGGATCTGATGAGATTGATCGCCGATCGACCTTGGCGTCTTCCTTGCAAATGGGACCTGCTGGGACAAGGTCCATTGCGGATGCCTCACGTGGATCGGTTCTCGCTTACGGCCTGGCTATTGAAAGGGCGAGGCTCCTAAAGAGAGGTTATTCAGGAGCGGTCATCTCTATTCTGCTAAACGCTAGGAAGCGTTCGACCTGTCTCTCCTATGTTAGGACTTGTCGCATCTTCGAAGCGTGGTGCGCGGAGCACCGACGAAAACCCCTCTCCGCTTCAGTCCCCGAGATTCTGGAATTCTTACAGGCAGGTTTTGACAAGGGCCTAGCTCACAGCTCCTTGCGAGTTCAGCTAGCGGCAATCGCATGCTATAGAGGGAAGGTCCGCGGAAAGCCCCTAGGGGCGCACTCGGATGTCTCCAGGTTCTTGAGGGCGGTAAGGCGCCTGCGCCCTCAACAGAGGTCAGTCGTTCCCCCTTGGGACCTCAACCTAGTGCTTAACGCTCTGATCAAGGAACCCTTCGAACCAGTGAAGAGGGCCTCCTTAAAGGACTTAACCCTGAAGACAGTCTTTTTGGTCGCGATCTGCTCAGCTAGGCGGGTCTCGGAACTTCAAGCGCTGTCCGCTCAGCCCCCCTTCCTACTGTTTCTCAAGGACAAGATAGTTCTACGTCCGGTCCCCTCCTTCTTGCCCAAGGTCATTTCTCCTTTTCATATGAACCAGGCAGTTCACCTTCCGGTTCTCTCCGCCGAGGAGGGCGGAGGTAGGGATGACAAACTGCGACTCTTGGATGTCCGGAGGACCTTGAAACGCTACCTCTCCCGCACAGCCCCTTTCCGGAAGTCCGAGCGACTATTCGTTCAGTTTGGGGGTCCACACAAGGGAGAGGCGGCGGCCAAGGCCTCTATCTCCAGATGGATCAGGGAAGCGATCGCTTCCGCCTACATCCTGAAAGGGAAGCAGGTGCCAGCGGGGCTCCGGGCGCACTCCACCCGGGCTCAGGCTACTTCTTGGGCAGAATTCAGCTTGGTCCCTCCAGTGGACATCTGTAGGGCGGCAACTTGGTCTTCGCTACATACGTTCACCAAGCACTACAGGCTGGACGTCCAGAGCGCAGCGGATGCTCGGTTTGGTCTGGCGGTCCTTCAGTCCGGTTTGCCGGATCCCACCCAGGGTTGAACTGCTCTTGTACATCCCAGAAGTAAAGGGACTGGACTGGAGTGACGATAAGGAAATAGTAATTAGATCTTACCTGCTAATTAGTGTTCCTGAAGGAACGACAGTCCAGTCCCTGATCCCACCCGGTTAGGACCTAGCAGTCAGACGGAAACTCTGGACCGAGCGTGGGGCCATTTCAAGATGAAGGGACACGGGAGAATAGCCGGACCGGGCAACCTCAAGCATTGCTCCTCCGTCCGGCCCTCCTCTCTCTCTCTCGCCCTCTCTCTCTCTCTCGCTCTCTCTCTTCCTCGCACTAACCATTTTCTATTGAAAAAAAAAAAATTATATATATAGGTATTGTACATAGTTAGACAATGTTGGATAGATAAGTTCTTATGTTTGATTGCTAATGGAAACTCTGTAGATCTGCTTTTTCAGTCGAATACTGGAGTTGAGGGGTGGTCCCAGTGGTATTTATACCGCCCCACCTCCAAAAAGGTTTGGCTCAGCCTCCAAGCTGCTGGAAGGGTTGCATAACCCAGAAGTAAAGGGACTGGACTGTCGTTCCTTCAGGAACACTAATTAGCAGGTAAGATCTAATTACTATTTTATAACAATAAAATACAAATTAATTATAATTTGGAGTTATAAACTGCTGTGGTTCTCGCTCTTTCTTTTAGTTCCTTGGGGTGTGAACATCTTGCATTTGCTTTGTATTATCTAATTGGCTTTTTGGTTTGGTTCAGTCCCTGATTGGAGTTTTGAGAGAGTTTTTTCCTCCCCCCCCCCCCCCTGCTCCGGGGCGGGGGGGGGTGTGTGCCATCTCATCCCTCGCCTCAGGCAGCAGATTACCTTGAACCGCCCCTGGGTGAAAGGAATTTCTAAGGCCCACTGCAATATGTATGATGCTGCTATTTTGGGTAGGCTCCTTATTGCGTTAATTTTAGAAGCTGGTTTCATTAAGGTATGGTAGATTGCATTATACAGTTGTGGTAAACATTTATTGGCACTCTTGCATTTTAGATATGTTTCATAGAATATCTTGAGAAATAATTGTTAATATTTCAACTGTATGTTATCACTTGGTTTGAAGCTTGTCGTGTTGTGAGGGCTTGTGTACATCAGTAATGCTGAGAGCTAAGCTATCGGTAGCTTAACAACTGGGAGAGTTTCCCAAGATGGACATGTCTCAGCTGAGGTGCCAAACCAAGACAAACCACCTATTTGAGCAGCAGCTGAATGGGATGATGTTTATGGCGGAGGATCACATTTCTGTGACAACGGCAACAACACTAGACTTTCCTGCATGGAAGAAAGGCCTGGCAATCTTCTTCCTTATCGTGCCACGAAAACCCAATGGATAGTGTCAACAAAACAAATTGCACTGTAACGCAAAAGTTGGCAACAAAGAAGTTGGCAAAGTGGTTGGAAAATATGGACTTGACAACAGAAAAGAAGTTGGAGAAAGAGACTGATAAATAGATCATTGGTCTTGCAGAATTCTATCTCAAAGACCTTCTTCCAGCAACACAAGTGATAACTGTACACACGGACGTCATGCAATAGATTGTACAAAAGTCAAATTGACTACATCTGATGAAGTCAACGATGGAAAAGCTCTATAACATCAACAAAGACAAAAGCTGGAGTTGACTATGGTACAGATCACCAAATACTATATTATGCAAGTTCAAGCTAAAGTTGAAAATGAGCAAGCCGTTCATGAATGTAGCAAAAATATATGATCTGAAGACTATACCTCTGGAATTTAAAGACTGCAAAATCAATTTGCTGCTTTAAATAAAAATAACGGAGCTCCAGAATAGTTATGGGATGACATCAAGGAGAAAGTGAGAAGTCTCTGTAAAATGTGAAAAAAAACCCCGGCCAAAACGGATGACTGATGAAACTCAGAAACGCAGAGAAGCTAAAGCCAGAGGAGAAAGAGAGAGGGAATCGCAGAACTCGACAGATTTTCAGCATCAGCAAGACAAGAAGTACTGCAATGACACATGCAAGGAACTAATATCAGTAACTATTAGGAAAGCCGATCTTGTTCTTAATCTAAAGCTATGAGAGTTAAAGAACAAATTCCAGCCTCTAATTGGAATGTTAAAAGATGCTTAAGGATCCATGTTGAATGATGCTGAGGAGAATCAAGAAAAGGTGGAAAGATTATACAGAGTTGTCATACCATAAAGATCAAGTGGACCAACAGCTGTTTCAACCTGTACCTTATGATCAGGAACCATTGGCAGCATTGAAAGCCTTTTCAAAGAACAAAGCACCAGGCATTGATGGCATTTCCATTGAAGTATTTACAGTAATCGGATGCAGCTGTTAGCATACTTACAAGGCTCTGCCAGGAAATTTGGAAGACAAATTCTTGGCCAACTGACTGGAAAAGATCTGTGTTTATACCAATACTGAAGAAAGGCGACCCAACTGACTGTGAAAAATATTGCACAGTCGCTCTGATCCCACATGCCAGCAAGGTTCTACTCAAGATCATTCAGCAGACTACAACCATACCTGAAATGAGAACTGCTGGAAGTGCAAGCAGGGTTCAGAAAAGGGCGAGGAATGAGAGACATTATGACCAGTGTGAGATGGATCCTTGAAAAGGCAAAAGGATATCCATATGTGTGTTATTGACTACAGCAAGGCTTTTGACTGTGTAAAGCATGATAAACTCTGGGCCACATTAAGAAGCATGGGTATACCGGAACACCTAATACATTGATCAAGAAGCAACAGTTTAAATGGAACTAGGAGAAACAGAATGGTTTAAAATCAGCAAGATGTACAGACAAGGCTGCATAATTTCCACCTACCTGTTTAATTTATATGCAGAACAAACTATCAGATAAGTAGGACTGTACGGAGACAACCAAAGTGTGAAGATTGCTGGAAGACTCAACAACCTCTGCTATGCTGATGATACCACATTACTGGCTGAAAGTGAAGATGATCTGAAACATTTGCTTCTCAAGATCAAGGAACATAGTCTTAAAATGTGCCTGTGCCTTAATGTAAAGAAGACAAATATCCTGACAACTGGCAAAATCAATATTTATCATTGATGAAGAAGAAATTGAAATAGTTGAGCCAAGTAGGTTAAAGATGTCCACTATCAATAAAGAAACAACAAGCTGTCAAGAAGTCCGATGACATATTGCTCTTGGCAGAATGGCTATGAAGGACCTAGACAAGATTCTTAAAAGCGAAAGATGGACAGTGAAAAGATAGAAAGAAAGAAAATTGATGCTGTTGAATTATGGTGCTGGCGATGAATACTATGTATGCCATGGACTGCCCAAAGAACAAGCTATTCAGTACTAGAGGAGATCAAACTTAAGCTTTCTTTAGAAGCTCAGATGATTTCAACTTTCATACTTTGGACACATCATGTAAAGAAAGATCTTTAGAAAAAGATATCATGCTTGACAAGTTAGGTCAGCGCAAAAGAGGAAGGCCAGCAATGAGATGGATTGATACAGTAACAGCAGCTATGGGTGCTGCCTGATTGAAGACCAAACACGGTTTAGGACAACTGTCCAGAGGGTTGTCAGACGACGACGCCACCGCCGCCGCCACAGTGGGCCAGAATATCTATACATCCATTCAGAAAATGGAGCAAGCAACATTACTACAGAAACTACTACATAGAAACGCCATGCTAACAGAACACCTGGCCTTGGTCACACATAACATGGATGTAGACAAAAATTATATTGCATTCTGACTTCTTGGAATTTCATTGTTTACATCTCTCTGTTTTATGATGTTAAAATCTCGTACTGTACAAATTATAAAGATAGAACATGCAAATTGCGAGAACTGAGATATATGCCAATCACTAAATTTGAAAATTAAAGTTTCTATCTTTTCAGCTTTCTTCCATTTGTGTCTATCTCTCAACTCAAATTTTACTACTTGTCCTTACCTTCCAGTCCTTGATCTCTCTTTTCTTATTCACTGTATCTACCATTTTTCAGCCCTTAAGAGTCTTCCCATTCTCTATTTCTCTTTCCTCTACTTGATTCCCATTCTTTAACTTCACCCTTCTCATTTCATCCTTCTGTGTCAGCATTCCCCTTCTCTCCTCCCACCAAGCTCTGCATCCCCCTTCATCTCCTTATGCCTTCCCCAATGCTTAACATTTCTATCTCCCTGGCCACTCCATGCCTAGCATGTCTTCCACTCCACCCCTGCAGCCACAAGATCTGCAATAAATGCGAGCCTTTCAGACTTCCACATGTTTCAAAGGCCTGACCAGTTTGCCCTCTCTGACATAAAAACATACATCAGTGGGGCTGTACTGCAGGTCTTTTAAGCCAAGGAGGTCTGAAACTTCCCATGTTTTAGTACAAATGTTAATGCCACCGACCTCTGATGCGACAGCTTGAGCAGCATTTGTAGGGGGGCAATGCCCCCCCCCCAACTTACATCCATGCTACATGGATTTTTTTGTCTGACCTAGCATAGCACATCTTGTGTCATTTTAAACACAAGGCTCACAGTTGAGTTCTCTTCCTTTAGGTATTTGCCATCTCCTTCATTTGATTTCTTTCCACTTAGCACCTGATCTTGTCCTGGTCTTAAAGGAGGAAACTGTTCTTTCTCCAAACTTGCTACTTGTTCTACTTGGCTTGTAAATGACTTGCTTCAGCTCGGTCTTCCTTTCACTCAGCCCTTCCTTCTGTCACATCCTCTCTCATTTTCTACTATAATAATCTGCTGCTTTGCCAAATTCCCCAACGACCTCTTAATGGTTAAAACCAGGAGCTTTCACTCAATCTTTGACCTGTCTGCTGCCTTCAAAATATAGATGCAAGGAATAAATGATGATCGTCATCTTCAATAGGCATCTTGGAATAATTTGATTGTACTCGTGTCATGCTTTCCCCTTTGGGTATATTCTCTTCTTTTCCTTTGTCTCTATATTGCTGTAGGGTTAATGTGCTCTAAGGCTCTGTCCTACTGCTAAAGTATGTATTCATGCTTTTCCACATATGGAATGTTAGACTTGTTTGTTTGTTAATTACTTTTTTTATTTGTTCTTTGTAACATTTACAAAATATATCCAAGCATTACACGTGTAAATAGAAAAAGGCAGAGCAAGTTAAATAACCAAGTAGAAAAACTGAAATTATATAGGTAACAAGAAGACGTTTATGCATACTATACCCAAAACCTACTAGCCCAGCAACAAGAGGATCCAAAATGACAAAAAAACCACAATCCCAAACATGTAAGGCAAGCTAACAATGACTGCCCAATCTGCAACTCTAACAAATGTTGCAACTAATATCTATACGACTACATCCTGAGAAGCAGTCAAACAGGAGCTAACAGAGGCACCCAGCTGGGGTGGGGTCAAAGAAAGGAAGTCTCAAACTGCAGCCTAATGAGGCATTTACATGGAAATTTCAGAAAGAATTGCCCCCCAGCTGGGCCACCACTGGTTTAAATAATAAGAATTCTCGGTGCCGCCTTTGAGTATCATAGGCTAAATCCGAACCTGCAATCCTTGAAAGGTATGGAACGTTTGCGGAAATATAATTTAAAAATCCACTCCCGGTCAGAGGGCAACACAAAAAAAACTAACATTGTAACTGGCACAACGGTGACAGCAGCAGAAGATTCAAGTATTCCTGAAATATTCAATATATGATCATGTTGTAACCCAGGAAGAGAAGACTGCTGAACTCTAGCAGAGCTTTTCTTCCTTGGAGGAACATAATACACTTTAGACAGCGGTGGTGCAGATTCATTAGTCATCCCCAAAACCTCAGTCATATATTGCTTCAACATGTCTCTCACAGAGATTAAAGGGAGGAGTGGCTCAGTGGTTGGGACAGAGATTAATAGAAGAGTGGCTCAGTGGTTGGGACAGGTTACCTCAGGCCAGAAGGCCAGGGTTTCAATTCCCACATGGGGACAAGCAACCTCAGGCCGGAGGGATTGGGGTCTCTAGTCCCATGGCCACTCCTTGTGGCCTTGGGCAAGCCACTTAACCCTCCATTGCCTCAGGTACACTTAGATTGTGAGCCCTTCGGGGACAAGGGAGTAAAAAGTACCTGTTAGTGTACATGTAAACTGCACTGATTCTAAAGAGCGCAGTATAAAAAAATAAATGAAGAGTGTGGAAAGTTTACGAAATGCAAATTAGAAAATCAAACTTAGTTCTCCAGCAACTCGGTTCTAACCTTCATAACTGCCAAATCTTTGGTTACTAAAGAGTAGTAATTTTCATGTTTCTGCACTTCCGACTGCAAATTCTTCAGTCTCTGTAACCCCAGTAAGTTCCGGTAATGCTGGATTGCACCGAAACAGTTAATCAGTATCTGAGATGCAAGTTTATTAGTTTGCTGTACCATTACATTACCCAAAGATGAAATTGCTGACCAAATCAATTCTAATGAACGTTCCAAAGTGAAAGAAGGAGAAATTTTAATCCAGGCTCAGTGGACAGTGTAGAAGGGATGTTCCCAGCCACATCAATCATTGTTGCCTCAGCTGCCCCATTCTCCATGCCCCTCTGACAATCCACCTCTCCTGTGGCTGACACCATGTTCTTCACTGCCAGCCCATCCACCGGACCCAACCCAGCAGTACTGCCTCCTGCCAAAGAAACAGCCCGCCCCAGCTTAGGGTCACCTGCACTGGAGACTCTTGGGCAGGGAATCTTGGCGGGAAAGCTAGGAGGGGTCCGCAGAACCAGTGACAGTTGACAGCCGGAAGAAGATGCTGAACTCTATGGCCGTGGCATTGACCAACTGGCCCAGCAAAATGTCGATCTGGTCCCACAGAGTCCCCAGACAGACAAACTTATCCATATGTTAAAATTATTTAAAATGGGACGTTCTGGTGACGTCAGCAGGCAGGATGGTCGCATGGTGAGGGAGCTCTGTGGCAAACGGCCTCTAATAGAACTATAAAGGTGGCAGAACTCAATCCTGCTTGCCCTGAGTGATAATAGAGCGATGGACAAGGCGAAGGGAGGATTATCAGCAAAAAAAAAAAAAGATTGGCGGCATATTGCTCTTTTTACAGCATTGCTGAAGCCCCACAGAGAGAAGGAGATGGCAAGATGGCCATTGGGATAGCGAGTGACGCCGAGGAGGAGTAGATGAGACTTTATTCTTTGGGGCAGCGGAGGTACTTTAAAATATGGCTTGAGGAGCTGAAAGCCGAAATTAGTGGAGTTAAAACAGAAATTAAAGAGACCCTGAGAGCATCGAGACAAGATATAACAGACCTCGGCGCTAGAGTGGAAGAAAATAAGAATCAAATAGAACTCCAGTCGGACATGCTGGGAGATTTGCAGTGAGGGTGGGAGGCTTTGAAGCAGACACAACAACTGTTGCAAGAAAAGACCAAGGACCTTGAGGACTGCTCCCATAGGAGCAATTTGCGGGTGAGAGGAATTCTGGAGGAGCTTCAGTATAGAGACTGATGCATTGTTAAAAGATGTGTTTGGGTCTTTGCTGTGACCTGCTGATTTGAAGCTCACAGGAGAGGAAATTCAGATACAAATGGAGCAGGCGCACAGGAGCATTGGGCCTATTAAAGAGAACCACCCCCACGATATAGTGGTGTGTCTGAGCTCCTACAAATTGAAAGAGCGGATTCTGGCAGGAGCTCAAACAGGGGCTTTTTCAGTGGAAGGACCATCTAATTGAGATGTATCAAGATCTATCACCAGGTACACTACAGCGTTGGTGGGAAATGAGGGAAGTGATGGCACTACTACAGAGAGAGGGGTTGAAGTACAAGTGACTATACCTCTTTGGATTGGCAATAACAGTGAAAGGAGTGACGAAATGTGTGAAGAACAACGGGGAAGTGTGGAGAGTATTGAAGGATCTGGGTGTTCAGAGTATCCCAGATGGCCCTTGGTGTAATTCCAAGCTAGAGCGAACTGTGGCACCAAAGAGGGTGGACTTGAGGCAGCAGAGAGTGAATACCAAGGGCCGGAGGTTGACCAGACTGTCTAAAAGCAGGAGTGGAGAGGGTACCCCGGAGAAGGACATCACCTGAAAGAGAGACTTGTTGATCAGTAGTGGTGGATGAGGAAAGCCTGTGGTCGTCAGGGCCCTGACACTCTTATGTGAGAACTTAAGTCTGGGTTTGAGCGGCCATGGCCTTCAGGGGTGGATGTTGTTGGTTGATGGTTAATTGTTAAATGTTGGGTGTGGGGAGGTAGGGCTACAAGGTCTATGGCTGTTTAGCAATGTCATATTGTAAGTGACATTTGAGTGTCTGTGCATACATGTGGGCTGGAGGAGTGGACTTTGAAAGTGGTTGATATGCGAACGAGGGGCCAAAGGGGGGAAAAACTAGTAAGACGTCTTTGGAAGGGAGGAGGGGCAAATGGGTTTATGAGAAGGGGTGGCGGAGGAGAGGAGGAAATGAGATGAGAAAGGGGCCAGGATGGACGTCGTCGCCCTAGGATGGAGAAGTCTCCAGGAACAGATTGGTGAGCTGGTGAGGGGGTGCAGCACGGCAAGATGGTGCAGATAGCATTTATAGTACCTAAGGGGCTTAACACTCCACAGAAAAGACACCTCTTTAGGGTAGCAGAGAGGTCGCAATGGGCCATTGTATTGGTGCAGGAAACTCATTTAAGACGTAAGGATGAAGGGCTATTGGTTAGCAGTCAGTATCCATATCACTTTTTTTTGGAAGCCCTAGAGGGGAGGGGGGAGTAGCCATCTTGGTAAGGAGAGGGTGACCATTTCAGCCGGGGGAGGTAATTCGAGAGAAAACAGGGAAGTTTCTGCTATTAACAGGAGAGTTGCTGGGGGAAACGATTACCTTGGCGAATATCTATGCTCCAAACACGAGACAAGTCCCCTTCTGGAGTGAGGTTCGTAAGTTACTGGCCCGATCAGTGCAAGGGAAACTGGTCATGGGAGGGGGTTTTAACCTGGCATTACAGCCCAGCTGTGAGCGGCAAGCTAAAGGGGGTGGGGGGGTGGCAATGCAAAAAGTCGTCAAATAGTGAAAGGAATCATAAAGAAATTCCAGCTTTCCAATGCGTGGCGGTTACAAAATAAGGATAGTAGAGAATATACCTTCTATTTGCACCTCCATAAAAGCTTTAGTTGGTTAGATTATATATTAATTGATTGATAGAATATGGGAACTAAAATTGGGAATGACAGAGATTGGTAATATAACATGGTCTAATCATGCCCCAACTTGGGTGGAGGATTGCAAAACTAAAGGGGTAAAGGAGAGTATGCTTTTGGAGACTCGATGAAAGTCTTCTTTGAAGGGAAGAGGTGCTAAAGGATATTAGGAAATGCCTTCAGGACTATTGGGAGTTGAATGATAACAGGGAGGTGAGAGATGTGGGTTTATGGGATGGCATGAAAGCTGTGATTAGGGGGCGCTTGGTTATGTGGGCAGCTCGGATTAAAAAACAGGGAAAATGAAGAAAAATTGCATGAGCAGATTAGAGAGGCTGCAGAACAGTATAGAATAAAGGGACTGGCAAGGAGATTGAAATACCTAAACCAACTGAGAATGCAGCTGAATAAGTTGCAACTGGAGCAAATTGCACTCCACATGCAGAGAGTAAGACAGAAGTATTATGAATGGGGAAATACAACAGGGAGTTTACTTGCATGTAAATTACAGAAAAGAGAAATGGATAATGCCATAGTGGCAATTAAGGGGAAGGATGGGAAAGTATTAAGGACAGAGAAGTTGATTGGGGCTAGATTTTGCCAGTTCTAAAAAGAATTGTATACCCAACAGAGAGGAGAGTCGGCGATAAAAGTTCAGAAGTACCTAGAAGGGATAGAGCTGCTGAAGGTGGGGGAGGATCTGAAGGAAAGGTTAGAGGGCGAGATATAACAGGAGGAAATAGAGAGGGTAAGACATGCCTTTTAGGGAAAGCACCAGAGTTAGACAGGCTACCTAATAGCTTTTATAAGACTTCCAGGGAGGAAGTGCTGGAGATAATGGGGAAGGGTGTTCAACGGGATCATGGAGGAGGGAAGGCAACTCTCAGCAAATATGTTGACTGCTGGAATTACAATTTTACCAAAGGCAGGGAAGGACCTTCTGTTGTGCGGATCCTACCAGCCAATATTGCTGCTTAATACAGATGTAAAGATACTAGCGAAAGTAATGGCTAATAAGTTAGCTAAAGAAATGCCCACACTTGTAGACATAGATCAAACAGGCTTTATTAGTGGACAGCAGGCCTCGGATAATATAAAAAGGGTGCTGGAAGTGGTTTGAGTGGCTCACCAAAACCAGGCAAAATTGATGTTATCAATAGATGCTGAAAAAGCATTTGATCGTGTTAGTTGGAATTTCTTGTTTGCGGTGATGCATAGAATGGGGTTTGGGCCACATTACTTAAACTGGGTGCAGGCTCTATATCAGGATTCCTGGGCCAAGGTAAGAATTAATGGCAGATACTCAGAGAGAGGTCAGGCAGGGATGTCCAATGTCCCCACTACCTTTTGCTCTAGCAGTAGGGCCTTTAGCTCAGACCATCAGAGGGGCAGTGGGAATTCAGGGACTAGAAGTGGATGGTCAGTGGCATAAAATATCCCTCTTCGCAGATGATATATTGTTAATGATATCATAGCCGAAGAAAACATTGCTAAGAGTGAAGGAAGAATTGGAAAGGTATGGAGAGGTGTCTGGATTTACCGTAAATATGGACAAGACAGAGGCACTTAACACTAATTTACCTAATTCAGAGGTTGTTAAATTAAAACAACAATACCCCTTTAAGTGGGCCCATAAGGCTATTAAGTATTTGGGAGTGAAGATAGCGCATCTGAAGATGGGCTGTTATGAGGCAAACTACCCCTCACTGTGGAAGTGGGTAGCGTAGGACTTAAGGGTTTGGATGGAGACTGAAATATCATGGCTGGGTCATATTGCAGCAGTTAAAATGAATATTTTGCCAAGGGTATTATACTATTTTCAAGCACTTACCATAGCGATCCCTATAGGGTACATGAGAGATCTCCAAAGGAAAGTGTTCCGATTCATATGGAGGAAAAGGCCAGCATGAGTAGCCCGAGCTGTGATGTATAGATCTAGAGAGGAAGGGGGATTGGGCGTGCCAGATTTTCAAGCCTATTATTGGGCAGTGCAGGTTAGACATCTGATGGACTGGAGAGAGGGGGGGGAGAAAGGAAAACGTTTGCAATTTTGGAAGGGGCGGCTAATGAGGGGAGGCCCCAGGGTGACATTCCGTGGATGTCCAGGGAGGAACCGGGGTATCAAATACAGGATCACCACTTTGTATGACATACCTTACAAATATGGGACAAGGTACAGAGGTCTGTAGAGAGCACGAGAGATTCAGACTTCTTGATAATGAAGGCCCTATGTTACACAAAGGACTTTGTCCCGGGACAAGAGGGGGGCATCTACAAGAAATGGGAAAGAGTGAGACTGAGATGTGTGGCTTTTTTTTTCCACTTTCTAGACAGGGTGGGTGGGGAAATGGGTCCCATTTTGGGGAATTACGAGAAACATTTCAATTAGGGGCAGAGTTTTTTCCGTTATGGGCAGGTGCTCTGTTTTTTTAAAGCAGAAATTGGGCAAAGATGGATTAGAGCGGGACTATACAAATTTAGAAGCTATATGGTTTGAGAAGAGACAGTCCTTGTGATTAGTTCCATATTATATAAGGCGGTGAGAGGGGGGAAAAAGGGATGAAAAGCTTGGATATATGCTGGCTTGGGAGAGGGAACTGGGGGTAAATATTGAAATACAACAATGGAAGACTACCTTTGATCAAGCCCAACGCCATTTCGGTGGCTATTAAAGAAAATTGGTATAAAGTTTTAATGAGATGGTATTATACGCCAGTTTGAATAAAATGTTCCTATCGGCATCAAAAGGATGTTGGAGAGAATGTGGAGAAGAGGGGTCCATGTTCCATATTTGGTGGACGTGCCCCCAGATTAAGTTTTTCTGGGAGCAGGTCCAAAAGTGGATACAGCAGGTAGTAGGGGTGGAGGTAAGCAGGGACCCAGAACTATTTTTACTGGGATGGTGGAGAGAGGGGAACCCAGGTAAGGTAAGGAAACAAATTTATGGCCTGCTTAAGTGCAGCGAAATGTGAAGTTGCATACAGGTGGAAGCAGTCAAGGCCACCCCTAATAGAACATTGTGTGGAGAGGCTCCGTCAAATATTCCTAATGGAAAAAATTGACTTCTATATGCAGGCAGAGAAGGAGTAAGATTGAGAGTGAATGGCAGAACATGCTGGATTACTTATGTAAGGAAGCTGGGGAAGGCGGTAGATATGGATAAAACAGAAAAGAAGGAATGTATTGATAACGTGGTGTAAAGTTGTATGGATTAATGCTGTGTGTGGTTATTGATTTGGGGGTGTAAAGTTCTGATTATTCTTTCAATAAAAATCTTATAAATTAAAAAAATATATTTAAAATGTATCCATGTTTTTCTGAGGGTAATCTAAGTGCACAGAAGGATTGTAAAGTCATGATTCTCCATTACCTGAAACAGTCTCTCTTTCTTTCAGCAAAATTAAAACCGGAAATGGTGGGTCAGTATTTCCATAAAACAGACCCTCCCCAAAATCTTCTTCATGGATTAATTTTTTTTACTATGAGAACACCTCTGCTTGCCTGCACCCATATTAGTATTTTTATTTTTAATCCCTATGCATTTTTCTGAATCTGACAAAGCCAAGGGTAAATGGATACAGTGTAATTTTTTAACCTTCCTAGGATGGCTTGTGTATTTTAGCAATCAAAAAAAAATCACCACTAATTTGCAAATAAAACCAAACAAACACAATGAAAAAAAAATATATACATTCAGATATTTTAATATAATTCATAACATTCAAAATATGCACACACATAATATCATATTGCCCTCAAAAATCCAATTCAGTGTGTTTAAAAAAATACATTAACAAAAAACAACAATATATTCAAAATATTACACAAACATCAGAGTACCCTCTTAAATCATAAAACCCCAATTACACACAATATACATAAAACCACATCTTACAAACAATACAATAAAAGTTTCAATATCATTCATCAAGGGAATCTTCCGATATTTGAATTTCTCCCTGACCCATATGAAGGGAAACTCTGTAGGCTCCACTGTGGCGGCACCAACACAAGCACAAAATCTCACATGCCGTTATTATACTGACTTGACCCAGCTAACCGCCGAACTTATAGCAAACGTCATAAAATGCATTTTCTCTGGGTCCGGCTTCCTTAGTTATAGCAAGTTTCCGCGAGGAAGCTGGGACCCGGCGAAACTGCAAGATTCCCTTGATGAATGATATAAGCAGCACTGAGGGTTCCCTGGTACATTCTCATTGGGCCGTTGGTCTGTGGTGAATCCTTTTTGACTGCTCTTCGGCACATGTGGAAATGGCTTCTTTCTGAGAAGGGTTGTCATCGGCACTGCATATCTCCTTGTAATTTGATTATTAACAATGCCATAATTGATAGTTGGATTGGATAGAAAAATGTGGGTTTAATCATGAATAAAAGGAAAAGGAAAAAGTGATTGTTGTGGGTAATCACTGTATGTGATTAGATTAATTTCTTACTATTTATTATAGGGATTGTTGAAACTTTTATTGTATTGTTTGTAAGATGTGGTTTTATGTATATTGTGTGCAATTGGGGTTTTATGATTTAAGAGGGTACTCTGATGTTGGTGTAATATTTTGAATATATTGTTGTTTTTTGTTAATGTAATTTTTTTAACACACTGAATTGGATTTTTGAGGGCAATATATTATGTGTGTGCATATTTTGAATGTTATGAATTATATTAAAGTATCTGAATGTGTGTGTGTGTATGTGTGTATATAATATATATAATTTTGCATTGTTTTGTGTATTTTAGCACAATTTAATACTTAAAACATGATTAGATCTTAAAATGTACCCTGATGAGAGAGGTGTACACTTTGTCTGAATTTATTTATTCAGTGGAGTTCTTTTGGAATCGTTTTCTTAAGTAAATAAAAATAAGAATCTTTGTGTGAAAAAGTATGAGTTCTTAATTCAGTAACTGTTGATACCTTTTTGATCTGCAATTACTTCAACTTATATGGCTATAGGAAACAATGTTCAGTTTCATTTCACCCTTGAGAAATTTTGGCCCATTCTTTCTTTCATACAGAACTGCTTTTTGATCCCTTAACATTTCTGGGTTTGTCTCAACATTTCAGTAGCGTTTAAGTCAGGACTTTAACCTGGTTATTCCAAAACATGCATTGTCTTTAGCCATTCTATAGTAGATTTACTTGAATATTTAGGGTCCTTGTCTTACTATATGATTCACTTTTTTGGCTTGCCTTTTCTCATGAAAGGATATCCTGACATTCTCCCCTAGAATTTTCTTGAATAAAGCAGAATTCATCATTGAAGGGGAGTATTTACTACTACTACGCTACTACGCATTTGTATAGCGCTACAAGTCATATGCAGCGCTGCACAGACATGTAAGAGACAGTCCCTGCTCATCAGGGCTTACAATCTAGTCCAAGATAGACAACACAGAAGGTGCAGACAGGGATAAAACAAAGGGGAATGGTAAAGAAACAGAGATCAGGTGAGTTAAGAACCAAAAGCAGCAGAGAGGAGGTGAGTTTTCAGCCTGGATTTGAAAAGGGTCAGAAAAGGTGCCTGGCCTACAGACGCAGGTAGTTTGTCCAAGGCATAAAGTGCATCAAGGTGTGAAAGGAGCAAAGTCTGGAGTTAGCAATAGAAGCGATTTTGCCAGAAGAGTGGAGTTCCCAAGGGGGGGTGTAAGGAGAGAGAAGAGAAGAAAGGAAATGAGGAGCTGCAGAGTGAATGCATTTTTATAGGTCAGCAAGAGAAGTTTGAACTGGATGTGGAAACGGATAGGGAGCCAATGAAGTGACTTGAGAAGAGGGGTAATATAGGCATGATGAGGCTGGCGGAAGATTAGCAGCGCAGCAGAGTGCTGAACAGATTGAAGGGGAGAGAGATGAGTCAAAGGGAGACCAGCAAGGAGTATTTCAGGTCCTGGGTGTTGGTTTATTGATCATTTTGATATACAATCCTTTATCAGGCTAACACTGGAGTGGTTTAAAACTAATAAATGACAAGCAATAAGAAAAGAATTGCAGAATGTAAAATGGGACAGAGGAAAGCAAGCAAATCAAAGTTAGCAGAAAGAAACAGTTGCTGACAGGCAGCAATATCCACCCCCCCCCCCCCCCATGGGACCTAGTCCACAAATCACTGGCCTACGAATGCTAAGTAAGCAAACTAGTTTTAGGCCAGATCTGACATTTCTGTAGGATAATTTTAAATCGAAGGACTGAGGGGAGAGCATTCTACAATGAGGGGGCTTTAAAGAAAAAAGACATCTATCTAGAACAGGCCTTGACACTTTTGGATTTAAGAGTCAATCCAAAGACTTAAAAGCCTGTGGCTGAGACTCCCCCTTCCCCCTTGTCCCCACCGAAGTTGAGGAGCTTGGGGGGGAGGGAGGAGGACTTTTTGTAAGCGCCTTTTAGGACCTGATTTACTAAGGCTGTTTTCCCATACTTTGTCTAAGGTGGGAAAGAGTTTAGTAAATTAGGCCCTTAATGCATTGCTGTGGCTACTTGTATTTAGCAGCACCCCACCTGCCATCGCCCCCTCCCCCCCCCCCAGTCATCCACAGAGTCTCACTCCTCACTCCTCACTCCTCACCATCTCCATTTTCTTTTTTAAAATGGCTTTCTATTTGCTCCACTATATTTATTTATTTATATTTATACGCAGGCTTGATATACCGCCCAAGACCGGAGCATCAGGGCAGTGTACAGAAAAAAAAGCAGGCTGTTAGCAAATTAAAGGAGGAAAGGAACGCCATTCAGTGACAGGAAAGAACTAGAGAAGTAGATAGAAAGGACAGCATCACACGACTAGAAGGCTAAACACTGAGGTAAGGGTGGGGGGGTGGAATGTAGTATCGGAACCGTCGTACCTGTCATAAGGATGCTGGGAGAAAAGATGGGTTTTAAGGAGAGCTTTAAAGTGCAGGAATGAGGACTTGGTGCGGAGTGAGTGAGGGAGGGAATTCTAGAGGGCGGGAGCTAGGAAAAAGAATGCGGAATGATGGGTGAGTTCAAGATGAGCCTGGGATGGAGAGGGAAGAAAAAGACGATTGGTATGGGAAGAACGGAGGAGACGGGGAGCGGGCTGATGATAGATAAGATCGGATAGATATTGAGGAACACCAGTGTAAAGAACTCTGTGGGTAGTGATGAGATACTTTATAAACGAATCGGAATTTAACAGGAAGCCAGTGGAGGGAGAGAAGGCAGGGAGTGATGTGGTCAAAAGGGGAGGAGAAAGTAATTAAACGAGCAGCAGTGTTTTGGAGGAGTTGAAGACGACGGAGTTGATAAGAGGGAAGGGCAGCAAAGATAGAATTGCAGTAGTCCAAATGGGAGGTAACCAGGGAGAGAACTAGAGTGGTGAGGGAATTAGTAGAGAGGTAGGGTCGGAGGGATCGGATGCAACGAAGGTGAAAGAAACAACTGCGGACAAGGGAAGAGATGTGAGGGTGGAAGGACAGGGAAGAATCAAGGGTGACACCAAGGTAGCGGAGGGAAGGAACGACAGGAATGGGGAGGGAGGACATGGTGGGGGCTAAGGTGGGAGGAGGAGTGGAGAAAGAGAGAACCAAATGGCTGAAGATTTAGAAGGGTTGACGCAGAGGAAATTATCAGAAAACCAGGAGGCGATAAGGTCAAGGCAGGCATTAAGAGCAGAGAGGTCAGGGGAAACAGAGCTAGTGTGATGGATGAGAAGAATATCGTCAGCATAGAAATAGGAAATGCCGGACTGTTGGATGAGGAGGGCCAGGGGGGCGAGGAAGACATTAAAAAGTAAAGGAGCGAGGATAGAGCCTTGTGGAACACCACAACGTAGAGGGAAAGGAGCAGAAGCAGTGAGACCTGAGTGAACAGTGAAGGAACGGAGTGAAAGGACTGAAACCAGTGCAACACAGTGTCCCGGATACCAGAATCAGACTGGTAAGGAGAGTGCGGTGATAGATGATGTCAAAGGCAGTGGAGAGGTCTAGAGAAACGGCAATGGATAGGTCACCCTGGTCTTGAGAGCGGTGGAGTTCACTGAGAAGGGCAAGAAGAATAGTTTCAGTGCTGTGTCCAGACCTAAAGCCAGATTGACGGGGGTGAAGAGAGAGGGTGGTGGCAAGATGTGCTGAAAGCTGGGTGAAAACCAATTTCTCAAGAACCTTAGAAAGAAAGGGGAGGTTTGAGACGGGCCGCCAATTGGCAGGAAGGCAAGGATCGAGGGTGAGTTTCTTTAAAAGAGGGCGGACCATGGCGTGTTTCCAGCGGGTGGGAAAACTGCCGGAGGAAAGACTGGTGTTGACTATTGCTAGGATATATGGCTGAAGTCGAAGAGAGGGATCGAGGAGCCAGGAGGAGGGGAGGGGGTCAAGTGGGCAAGTCGTTTTGTGGGATGAGGAAAGTACCTTAAAGAGTTCGGGGGAGGTGACGGGGTGGAAGGAATGCCATGTATGAGGAAAGGCACTGGAGGGAGGAGGGGAAGGAGTAATGGGGGAGGCAGAGAGGGGTGGAGGGGGAGGCAGAGAGGGGTGGAGGGGGAGGCAGAGAGGGGTGGAGGGGGAGGCAGAGAGGAGGGGGACAAAGAGGAAAGGAAGAACGAAGAGACTGGATCTTGATGAAAAGAGGCGAGACTCGTTGGGCTAGGAGCAGTGGGGGGGAGTGCTGATGAGAGGGGCTGGCGTGAGGGAGAAGAGAGAGTGAAGTACCTGATACAGGCAATGGGAGGAGTTAGAAGAGGAGGCAATGAGATCCAAATAGTGGTCCTTTTGGCCGCAGTGATCATAGAGCGATAATGGTGGTGCTCACAGCGGAAGGAGGTGAGAGAGGCAGCGGAGGGATGTTTGCGCCAATGATGCTTGGCCCGTCGAAGATAGGTACTGTAATGAGGAAGATCCATCCTTTGCCTTAAAAACACAGGATTCTGTGAGAACTAGGTCAGAAGCTGACAGGCAGGCAAGCCATATGATCAGTAGTTGTCAGGGGCAATGTAAACAAACCCAGCCACGAGGTTTGCAACCCCGCCCAACTAGCAAGCAATCCCTAGTTACTAATAGTTTCACCTGAGTGGGGGAAGTGCTAATCAGCACTATAAGAAACACTCAGGAAACTCAGAGAGGGAACAGCCAGGAGCAGAGGAGTCAGAGACCAACTGTGAAAGTCCGTCTGCTGTGACGCAGTTTGGAACTCAGAGGCAACGTTCTTTACAGAGTGAATGGAAGCCTGAAAGAGTGAAACAGTATGTATCTGGGAGCTGTGATCCTGAAAGTGATTCTGAACCAGATTTAAGGAAGTTTACTGGCAGCAGAAATACCTGGAGGGTTAATGCTCAAAAGCCTCATAGGAAAAGTCCAAGGTGGGTGCCGTGCTGTGAAAGCCAACCGAAGGATTTAACTAGAGAGCTAACGTGGGAGCATTTACAAGTCCCTGAAAGGGAGAGGTATTCTGTAGAAGATATTTGCATGTCAGAAGAGGAAGTGTTTGAAAAGCCTAAACCTCAGAGAAAGATTCACCGAGCAAAACCCTGTGCTGACAAGGGAGAACAATTCCTTTATTCCCAGTCAAAGCCTGAAGTTAGAACAAACAAATACTTAAAAGGGAAAAGTTCTTATAAGAATGTATGTTCTGAAAATCCTGAATGGTGGGTCTCTCCTCTCTCACACTCTGATAAATACGGTAACAGCAATTCTAGCCCTAGAGAGAGCTGGTCAGATAAGCTCCGTGACGAGACATTGCAAGGAGATTTACAAACGTTCTGTAGCAAGGGAAACGTTTGTCCATCTGAAAGTCAGCATGAATCCATGGTCATTGATTATGCTAGTGAAAGCTCATTTGATGATCCAATGGACTGTACGTTAACTATCTCAGACAAAATTACTTCTTTATGTTAAACCAGTAATTGTACATTTGCTTGAGCCTAGCAGTGAAGATCAAGAGTGCCTGTTTATCTACAGAGGAACTATGTGCTGAGTATTGTTTTCTTATGGCTATCATTTAATTAAGAAGCAAGAAGAAGCTATCATTATTTCCTTTATAACATGCCAGAGAGTATGGCTTTATTGTCTTAAGTTTACTGTGTTGTGCATTTGAGAATCCGACCCCGGGAGGGGAAATAAAACCCTAACTTTACCTGAACCACTCGTGTCTACAACTACTTATTCTTCATAAACATCAGGCAGCCAGACCTGCTACCCTAGGCGGCAACCTGCCCACCTGGTGGTGACAGTACGCTGGAGATAGAGACCTGAGTGATACCAAGGGTGATGGGACATAGGATGGTGGGGAGTGGGACGGAGAGGAGCTAAGGTGTCAAGGATACCAGTGAGAGTAGAGGACCAGGAATCAACCTGCTGGTCTACAGGAAGAGAGAAAAAGTTGGGGGAAAAGAGTCAGCCGGGGGAAAGGCTTGCAAGGTGAGGGGCGTAAGATGTCGCTTGAGAATCTTAGATGAGGTGACAGCAGCAGATGGGGTGAGCGTTCGCATGGTGGGAAGAGAGAAGGAGAACAATAGACAGTGATGATCAGACCAGGGAAGAGGGATGGATGATATAGCAGAAGGAACATAAGGAGACGAGGAAGAGGTAAGGATGAGGTCGAGAGTATAGCCAGAAGAGTGAGTCAGACAGTCTACATGCCGGGTTAGGCTGAGGTCAGTGAAGAGTGAACTGAGGGCCCTGTTGCGAGGACGGGTTAGGGAGGACAAGTGAGCATTGAAATCGCTGAGGATAACCAGATGTGAAGAGAGAAGGGACGTCTCGGAGAGGGTGAGCAGGAGAGTCTCCCAGAGGTCAAAGCGCATTGAGGGTGGGGCATAGAGAAGAAGGAAAAGTATAGGAGCGGAAGTCCCCAAGCACAGCAACAAGGCTTCAGGATAACGGGGCTGGGGGGGAGACAAGCGAGAGAGGGACAGAGGATCGGTGGATAACGGCTACACCATCGCCCGCCCGGTGAAGATGGGGGACATGTAAGACAGAGTAACCAGGGGGAAGGCAGCGATGGAGAATACCGTCCTCACCCTCACGGAGCCAGGTTTCGGTAAGGAACAGAGCATCAAGGGAGTGCTGTAGCAGAAGATCATGAACCAGAGGGGTTTTTGCATGGAGGGACCTGCAATTTAAAAGGGCGAAAGAGAGTCAGCAAGGAGGAAACGGACCAAAGGGAATGCGAGGAGGAAGGCTGGTCAGTGTGGCCGACAACAAGATTATTCAGATTATATGGAGCTCAGCTTGTTTTATGCAGTCCTTCCTGTTTGTGTTTTTTTTTTTTAATGCTCTGTCTGCAACCTAAAATGGAACTGTCAATCTCGTATGATGACCTTCATCTTTCCGTTTGCACAAGTATAGCCAACTCTGATTTTAGAATAGGACTATCTGTTTCAGGGGTGGCCTCTGGGACTATGCTGCTTTTCAACTCTTCCACCATTTCCTCTCTGGGAGCTATTTCTTTTGATGTTCTGCTAAATTTAGAGACCATTTCAGCATAAGTGGGCTTATCCTTTAGCACAGATCTCTAAACCCAAATAGTGTGTGATTAAGACTTTACTGTGGATACCAAGTTCATAGTACTTAAGAAATTTTATAATTCAATAGAAGATTCAATTAAATAACAGTAAGAATAGAGTTTAATCAGAACCTCAAAGACTGAAGTCTCATAATTTTAATAGGCTAGTAACAGCATGGAGGTAAGTTCACTATCTTATAGTCCAGCATTTTACACTCATTGATAGACAAATAAGAAATGATCTTCACCTGGGGAAACGGATCAAAAGTTGTCAGTTAATGGGAGGAATTACAAAGTGATGCCATTGCCTCCTGCTTCTCGCTACCTTGCACACATTGCTGAAGCTATAAATGCAAAGGCTGCTGTACCTTTCACTCCTGAACCCCAGGGTGTGAGCTGAAGAGCTGCAGTGCACAGGAAACTGTGTTGCACAAGCAAACAGCTGACCTCTACTTCATTTCTAGCAAGCACCTAGCACCTGCTGCCTGCAGAAGTGACCATCTGGAGATACAGCACTGGTACCTTGCTGCGCTGCAGTCCTCTGCCAGGGCCCTATGCTTTCTGTTCTCCCCTAAATGGCAGCAGATTAAAGGAAGGTGGTTAGCACACTGAGGATTTACTGAGTCTCACAGCCATGGAAACGCCATGCTGCATTACAAATGGTTGCTCCAGTCCTTGGTTATCCTCTCTCTGTGCTACAGAAGTGCTCCAGCGCAGTGAGTACTTCCTGTCCCAGGACCCCCTAATAAAGAACAGACAGTGGTGTGTCTCCTCCCCCTTAGTTGGTGTTGGCCATTCAGTCTCCTGCTTCAGTCAGGCTATCTGGCTGTCTCTGACTCTCGTCATTTGTGCAGCCCCATGTTGAAACATAGGTGGCCCATATTCTGTGCATTCAAGATCAGGTGCTTGGGGTCTGTAAGTCCTGGTCTAGAAGATTGGAGTTTTGATAGGGTTACCAAAGGAATTGACAAAAGATGACTGAAAAAGAAGAGCATGGGCAAGATTAAATGAAGTAATGAGAGAGAAAGTCCAGCATGCATAACTTAAAGTTAAGCAAGGATTTTGAGTTGTCTGCTAAAAGATAGGAAACCAATGCTGCTGGAATAACAATGGGGAAACATCTTTTTTTATGTGTGTGGCAGAGAAGTCTGTACAGAGTACATTCATCAATCTGTAAATGCTTAAGGTCAGAGGCAGTGAATTCTGCATAGATAATGTTGCAGTAGTTGAGATGAGAGGTTATAGTAACATGTCTTAGTGTGTGTGTTGTGCTTTTGGTGTCCAGGAAACTGCAAACTGCTCCACACCGACAGAGTGCGGAGAAAGGGGATCTAACAACTGTGGGCACTTGCTGTTGGAAAGATTGGTTAGTGACAACTCACAACTATTTAAAAAAGTCAACTAGGATAACTTGGGCAACTGCCAAGATAGGGAAAAGGAATAAGCAAAGGGAACCATCTGTGATCAAAGATGCTTTAGTCTTCCTAGGATTTGGGAGAAGGTAGTTTGTTTCTAGCCAGGATGAGATGTGACTGAAGTGGGAATTCAAAGCTGAGATATGGGGCATATGGATTAACAAAGGTGACCAAAAAAATAGAATAGAATATCCACATAGTAGTAGGCACTGATTTCCAAGTCCTAAATAATAGTGGCCGGGGGCTGAGGAAAACGTTGAATAGCACTGTGGCCAGGATTGAAACTTGTGGAATCTAGCAAGCTGACAGTTGCCCAAGAGCAAATGGTTTGGAAGGATCTACCCCTGAAGGATACTAGCAAAAGAGGGAAGTTAGGACATCCCTACAGAGAGGCTCCAATAAAGTTAAAAGTAACCTAGATGCCCTTATGTACAGAGCTGAAAGTTTCCAAATTACCTCTATCAACTGATATTCGGATGAATATGAATAAAATACAACCTCTAAAACAGTGGTTCTCAACCTTTTTTGTACCGTGACCCCTTTTACCGTTGGTCAACTTGTGATGACCCCCAATGATAAAATCAAATGCGTCTCTCTTCCTTTACTGTTAACGCATTGTCGCTGTAATCATTTGTTGAATTATTAATATATTATAGGCCTTTGCAATATGTTTTTATTTATAAAACACTTATTTAAAACCACAATAATTAATCACAAGTAACAATATTTGATTTCAAAATTATGATGATTTTGTAGTCAAATCACTAATATGAAATAAAGTTATTTTTTCTACCTTTGTTGTCTGACCAATTTATTCTCTGATCATGCTGGTCCCGATCTGAGGCTTCTGCTTTCCTGTCTTCTCTTAGCTCTCTTCTGTGGTCTATGGTCCATCTGCCATTTCTTATATCTTCTTTCGTTTTCTTCACGTCTTTCCATCAGCCTATTTCCAGTCCCAGTAACCCTCCCCAGTATCAGCCCCTTTCCAGTCCTCACTCCCAGTACCTTCCAATGTCAACTTGCATTCCCATGACTGCCACTGGGGTCCATTCCCTTCCAGTCCCCTCCTTCCCCACTGACCAGTCCCTTCTAGTACAATACCATGGCAGCCCCTCTCAGATCCACTCCCTTCCAGGTTCCATTCTCCCATCCCCTTGTATCAGCCCACTTGTTAGCCTTAGCCCCCAGTGTTTCTCCAGGGCAGCAGCTCTATCCTCCCTCCCACAATCAGCCCATTCCCAGTCAAAAGCCCCCCAATCAGCTCACTTCTAGTGCTAATCCCCCCTCAACCCCATTACCAGCGCTAGGCTCCCCTAATCAGCCCAATACAATCCTACCCCCCCATCAGCTCATTACCAGTCCTAGCCTCCCCTAAATCAGCTCATTTCCAGTGCTGGTCCCCCCTCAACCCCATTACCAGTGCCAGGCTCCCATAATCAGCCCATTTCCAGTCCTAACCTCACCGATCAGTTCATTTCCAATGCTAGACCCCCATCAGTCCATTACCAGTCCCTAACTCAATTAGTTCATTCCCAGTCCTAGCCTTCCCTAATCAACCCATTACCAGTCCTAGCCCCCCCCCCCATCTGCCCATTACCAGTGCTAGCTCCTCATCAGCCCATTATAATCCTAACCTGCACTGTCTCTCGCCTCTGTCCAGCATTTATCCCGTCTGTCCAGTATGTCCCCCCGTCTCTCCCCTTTGTCCATTTCCAGCCCCCTCCCTCCATGTCAGCCCCAATCCTTCCATCTGTCCATGTCAGCCCCCCTCCATCCATCCATGTAAGCCCCGATCCTTCCATGTGTCCATGTCAGCCCTCCTCCATCCCTCCATCCAACCATATCAGCCCCCTTCCTCCCTCCCTCCCTCCATCCATGTCAGCCCCCATCCTTCCATCTGTCCATGTCAGCCCCCCTCCATCCCTCCATGTCAGCCCCCATCCTTCCATCTGTCCATGTCAGCCCCTCTCTCCATCCATATGAGACCCCCTTCCTCCCTCCCTCCATCCAAGACAGCCCCCATCCTTCCATCAGTCCAAGTCAGCCCTCCTCCCTCCATCCATTCCTGTCAGCCCCCTCCCTCCATCCATATCAGCCCCCTTCCTCCCTCCCTCCCTCCATCCATGTCAGCCCCATCCTTCCATCTGTCCATGTCAGCCCTCCTCCCTCCATCCATCCATGTCAGCCCCCCTCCCTCCATCCATATCAGCCCCCTTCCCTCCCTCCATCCATGTCAGCCCCCATCCTTCCATCGGTCCATGTCAGCCCTCCTCCCTCCATCCATCCATCCAATCAGCCTCCTTCCTCCCTCCCTCAATCCATGTCAGCCCCCATCCTTCCATCTGTCCATGTCAGCCCCCTCCATCCCTCCATGTATGCCCCATCCTTCCATCTGTCCATGTCAGCCCCCCTCCATCCCTCCATGTCAGCCCCCATCCTTCCATCTGTCCATGTCAGCCCCCTCCTCCATCCATATCAGCCCCCTTCCTCCCTCCCTCCATCCATGTCAGCCCCCATCCTTCCATCTGTCCATGTCAGCCCTCCTCCCTCCATCCCTCCATGTCAGCCCCCATCTTTCCATGTCCATGTCAGCCCCCCTCTGCCGATGTCAGCCGTTTTTGCAGGTTCCCTGCCCCTAATCCCCTCTCCTCATGTCTGCCTCTCTTTTAATGCAGCCGCGGCTCCCTGCCTCTTAGGGAACCGCGGCTGTACCTGTAAATCGTTGCGGAGCCCCTTCCTGTCTCGACGGGCTCCGTGCAGCATTGTCCCGCCTCCAAAGGAAGTTGTTTGCCACTTCCTTTGGAGGCGGGACAATGCTGCACGGAGCCGTCGAGACAGGAAGGGCTCCGCAACGATTTTACAGGTACAGCCGCGGTTCCCTATGAGGCAGGGAGCCGCGGCTGCAGAAGAAGGCAGTGAGTTTAAAGGAGTTTGCCGCTGCCGAGAAGCGGACTCGGCAGCGGCAGCAACTTGTGCGCGTTTTTTTAAAACTTGGTGGAGGCTAAGCGACCCCCGCCAAATCCTGTGGCGACCCCCGTGGGGGTCGCGACCCACAGGTTGAGAACCGCTGCTCTAAAATAACTGTATGAAAATGCTAGAAGTCTACAAAATAAGATGGGGGAGTTTAGAATATATACCGTTAAATGAAAGGTTTGACATAATTGGCATCTCTGAGACCAGGTGGAAAGATGACAACCAGTGGGACACTGTGATACCTGGGTACCACCTATATTGCAATAATAGGGTAGATGAAATTGGTGGAGGGGTTAAGCTATATGATTGCAAAGCAAGGACGGCTGAAAAACAGGTAGGAACTTTCGTAGGTCTCTCTCTTTTTTTTTTTTACTTTAACAGGTACCAAAGCTCCATCAATGGCTGGGAAAAATCATATTGCTAAAGCTGTTGCCTCCATTACAGTTTCTGCCTCTGTCCAGACAAAGATCCCAATGTCAGTTGAAGGATCTGTTCCACGTGCAAGATGTCTGCATGCTGAGGCTCTCAGTGAAGAAGTGGCAAGGCTGAGAAGCATTCAAGACAGTGAGAAATACATTGACATGCTTCTTGAAACATCCAAGCTCGCCGACAGAGGTGAAGATGGGAGGCTACAGAAGAAAGAAGGTTAGACACGAGTCACCAGAGCCTGCAGTATCAACACTCCAACTCCTCCAGCTCTTGAATTGAAGAACCAGTATGCAGCCCTGGAAATGGAGGAGGTGGAAGCTTTAGAGGAAAGGGAAGAACCACAGCTTGAACACCCTAAAGTTGTATAATCAGTCACCACAAGGAAGCGAAGGGTAGTCATGATTGGTGACTCTATTCTGAGGGGTACTGAGGTGTCCATCTGCCAACCAAATTTGATGTCCAGATAGGTGTGCCAAAATCGAGATGCTAAGGAGAGTTTGCCCAGACTCATCAAGCGTACTGACTATTATCTGATGTTGCTCAAACATGTCTGCACAAATGATACTGCTACGTATCCCTCCGAGCATATCAATAATGACTATATGGCTCTGGGATAGAGAGTGAAACAGGTGTGCAGGTGGTGGTCTTTTCAATCCTCCCTCTTGAGGGTAAAAGCCAAGGCAGAGAAGCTCTCATCATGGAGATGAATGTAGTGCTGCGTGGATGGTGTCATCAAGAGCGTTTTGGTTTCCTGGACCATGGGGTAATGTTGCAAGGCTGCACAGCAGAGAGAGTTTCCATCTGCCCAAGAAGGGTCTAAGTGTTTTAGGAGCAAACTGGTTAAGCTACTGAGGAGGGCTTTAAACTAGATTAGTTGGCGATGGGTAAAGAGAGCCTCCAAATAAGTGAAACTTTAAATACCTCTGTAGAAATGGGTAATAGGGGGCAACATCTGGAAAGTGGTGTGTATAAATGCTTGTAGCATGGGAAATAAGGTCTCAGATGTTGAGGCTTTAATGGAGGATGCGTACTTGCATTTAGTGGCGGTTACGGAGACATGGTTTGTGGACAGCCATGACTGGGATATAATTATACCGGGCTATACTTTATTCAGGAAGGACAGGGTAGGAAGTAGGGGTGGTGGAGTTGCACTAAATGTGAAAAATAATAATAGAGCTATAGCATTGCAGGACTTAAAAGAAAAAGGAGGCACTGTGGGTTAAACTAAAAAGAGGGAAAGAGAAAAACATTTGCATTGCAGTTATATACAGATTCCCCTCACAGAGCATAGAAGTGGATGAAGATTTTAATAGAAGGTATACACAGTATTGCCATAAAAGGAGAAGTACTACTGACAGGTGACTTGAATATGCCGGATGTGGCTTGGCACATCCCTGTTGCGGTTTCATCTAGAAGTAAGGAGATCCTGGATTCTCTACAGGGAGAACTATTCAGGCAACTGGTAGCAGAACCTACACGTGATGGTGCCACACTGGACTTGTTGCTTACCAATGGGGAAAGTGTTTCTGATGTTAGTGGGAGATCATCTCATATCCAGTGATCGCCAGATAGTATGGTTCAGTATTAGGACTAGGGCTGATGAAATCCATTCAAAAGTGAGGGTCTTAGACTTTAGGAAAACGAACTTTGCCAAGATGGGCCAATACCTCAAGGAGTCGTCAGTGGGATGGGAACAGCTGGGGATGTAGAAAAGCAATGAGCATAATTGAAAGGGGATACTTTTAAGGGCAACAAACCTTTGTGTTAGGTAAATAAATGTAAAAAGAAAAGGAGGTCGCTGTGGTTCTCAAAAGAAGTAGCAGAAAAAGTGAAGAAAGAGGGAGGCCTTCATGAAATACAAAAGATCACAGAGAGGAAGACGGGCATCTGTATTTGGAAAAAATTAGAGAAGCTAGCAAAGTAGTCAGGAAAGCAAAGGCACACAAAGAATTAGAAATAGCCAATGCAATAAAAGGCAGGGATAAGACATATTTTTTCAGATGTGTTAGTGAGAGGAGGGAGGGTAAAAGTGGTATTGTCAGACTCAAGGGTGCAGGGGAGGAATATGCAGAAACTGATGATAAAACAGAATCCCTCAACAAATATTTCTGTTCTGTGTTCACAGATGAAGGGCCAGGAGCAGGACCTCAGAAAACACCCACAAATAGTAACAGAAATGACGGGGATCTCGAACGACTGTTTGTGAGGAACTAGCTAAACTTAGTAGACGGGATACATTCAAGAATACTGAGGGAACTTGGGGACGATATAGTGGCTCCGCTGTTTTGACCTTTTCAATGCCTTTTTGGAGTCTGGAATGATGCTAGAGGACTGGAGAAAGGCATATGTGGTCCCTTTACACAAAAGCTGACATAAGGATGACATTGAGAACTACAGGCAGAGTCTAACTTCTGTGGATAGTAAATTATTGGAAAGGCTACTAAAAGAGAGAATAGTGAGGTTTCTGCAATCCAGTGAATTAAAGGATCCAAGGCAGCATGGATTCACCAGAGGCAAGTCTTGTCAGACAAATCTGATTGATTTCTTTGATTTGGTGACCCGGGAGTTGGACAGAAGGAGAGCCCTAGATGTGATGCACTTAAATTTCATTAATGCCTTTGACACTGTTCTGCATAGGCGACTAATAAACAAATTCAGTACCCTATGGATGGACCCTAAAATAACTGATTGGTTGAGTGGGAGGTGCCAAAGGGAGGTGCCAAAGGTGGGAGGTGCCAAAGGTGCAAGTAAATGGAGCTCACTCTGAGGAGAAGGAGGTTGCCAGTAGTGTGCTGCAGGGGTTTGCCCCAGGTCTTATTTATTTTTAACATCTTTGTTAGTGATATTGTGAAAGGACTGTCGGGTAAAGATTTGCTTGTTTGTGGATGATACCAAAATCTGTGCTAGAAAAGACGCCCAAGAAGTAGGTAAAATGAGGAGGAATCTAGCTAAGCTTGAAGAGTGGTCGTGAATTTGGCAGCTGAAATTTAATGGTAAAAAAAATGCAGGGTCGTTCCTTTGGGCTGCTAAAATCCAAAGGAGCTATACAGTGAGGTACGTCTGTCCACAAATGAAGAGCGGAACCTGGGCATAATTGTGTCTGATCTTAAAGTAGCTAAGCAGGTAGAAAAGGTGACTGCAACAGCCAGATGGATGCTTGGGTGTATAGGGAGAGTTATGACCAGTAGAAAAAAGGAGGTGATAATGCCTTTGTATAAGTCTCTGGTGCGACCTCATTTGGAGTATTGTGTGCAATTCTGGAGACTGCACCTTCAAAAGGCTATAAGCAGGTTGGAGTTGGTGCAGAGGGTAGCTACTAAAATAGTTAGTGGTCTTCATTATGTAGCATATGAGGTCAGACTTAAAGATCTTAATATGTATACTTTAGAGGAAAGGTGGGATAGAGGCAATATGATGGAGACAACTAATACCTTCATGGCATAAATGCACAAGAGTGTCTTTCAATTGAAGGCAAGCTCTTTTATGAGGGGACAGAAGATGAAAGTGAAAGGGGATAGACTCAGGAGTAATATGCGGAAATATTTCTGTATGGAAAGAGTGGTAGAAGCGTGGAATAGTCTCCCAGTGGAGTTGGTGGACACCAGGACAGTATCTGAATTCAAAAAGCATGGGACAAACACAGAGGATCTCTAGAGGGGTGGGGGGGGGGGGGACTGTTGTTGATATGGAAGGGCAGACTAGATAGGCCATGTGTTTTTTTTCTGCCAGTATGTTTCTAGAATCTCTATGGATAGAAATTCCATGTCAAAAGGGGAAGGGAATTGCAGTGTGGGTGTACTACTTTACACATGGCCTGAATGAATAGATGTATGATAAAATACTAAAAGAAATTATGCAAACTAACAGAAGTTAAAACTCAGTAATACTGGGGTAATTGAAATCACCTTATCTCCAGGAACAAGCAGGAATGAGTCTTCACATATGGGTACGTCGGTACCGACGGAGTCTGCGCGGGAACGCTCCCCAGCATCCAATCAGAACGCTTTTGGAAGCATCCCAACACGCCTGCATGCTGCCTTCCCGCCTTTCCCAACTGTCTCTCCTCAGTTTTCGTTTTTCCGCAGAGCCGGCAGGACGTCCTCCTGTCACCGCAGAAAATCCTTCCTTATTTTTTGTTTTTTCTTGTGGTCGCGTCTACCTTCCGACGCACCGGTACCGCCGGTGTTTTCTTCTTCTTTTCTTTTACAGATATTACCTTCTGTAGGAATTTTTTTCCTATTTGGTGCCTGACAGGCTTTGGCCTGCTAGGCCTCTCCATTTCCCTGATGGAAATTCTAGCCACTAGAAAGTGTTTTAACTGTGGCACTACCAAATTACTTTTAGACACCCATAACTGGTGCCTTCCATGTTTGGGACCTGAACACAATCCGCTGGACTGTCCCTCCTGTACTTCTCTTTCTGCAAGAAGTTTTCAGCATCGAGCTCAACTCGATATGCCGTTCCCCTCAGTCCTGAGGGTACCAGCTCCATCTTCTGTTTCGCAGGATCAGGTAACCAAACAAAAGTCTGTAAAGACTAGCCAGTCCTCGAGTGGTAGATCTTATGTCCTTTATAGAGATGCCTTTCGGCTTGCCCTTGAGGACATTTTGGCTTTAAAACCCCGGCGGGAGGCTTCTGTCTCCAAAGCACTAACGGGGTTTCAGGTTGTTCCCGGGGTTTTTACCTCGGTGAACATGCCTGAGCCATGCCCGGTGGTGGTATCCGCTTTGAGCGGTGCCGGTACCCCAGCATCGGCAGTGGTGCTGGATGAAACATTCCACACCGATGATCGCAGTCGAGTGCTCTCGGTATCTTTGGTGCCGCTAGAGACGCTAATGACCGATCTTCCCACATCGGTCCCGGTACCGATGCTGGTATCCACATCGGTACCCTCCCGATATGCATCGATAGACTCGCTTCTTTCGATATCGAGTCTAGAATCGATCTCTAGTCTGGATGACTGGGTACCGCCTCCTCTCGGTACCGACTTCAGACGGTACCGTAGACATTCCCACCGATGATCAAGATCTGCCACATTCGGTTACCACGGTACCGATGGTGCCATTGCAGACTGATCTTCATATATCGGTGTCACCAACGGTACCGATCTCGGTACCGGTATCGACATCGGCATCGGTGTTGGTACCTCCCATGCTAGCCGGCTCGCTTCCTTTCATACTGAGTTTGGAATCGATCCCTAGCATGGACGACTTGATACCGACCAGTCGTGGTACCGATTTTCATCGGTACCCACAACTAACTTTCAAGGATAATCCGATGCTCCACCCCTCCAGAATCTGAATGAGCAGGTGGCTGCTAGAGCTAGTTCTTCAACAGATCTAGTTCTTCCTCCTCTTCCTCGAGGACTCCCCTCTGGGGAGATTTCTTTTCATACTTTTCTGATTGATATGGCGAAGTTACTTGCCATTTCTATACCTGGTCAAGGCCCTGCACCAGGGGATCCACAACCTCTACAGATCCCCTGCAATCCAAAGGAAGTTATTATGTTTCCTTTGCATCAGACCTTGCAGGATCTCCTATTTAGAACGTGGGAAACTCCTTTAATGGTATCCCCGCCTTCTAGGGCGACTGATCTTCTATACAAAGTGCCCCCTTCTCCAGGGTTTCAAAAGCCTCAACTCCCTCCTCATTCTCTGGTTGTAGAATCAGCAATGAGGCGTGTTAAGAGTACTAAAAAGCACTCTTCTTATCCGCCAGGTCGTGAGGCTAAGACTTTAGATGCCTTTGGACGTCAAACTTTCCAGGCATCCATGCTTTCAACAAGAATCCTTTCATATATTTTCTATAGATTTATTACTTTTGACCCCTTGCCTCCAAGAGCCTAAAAGAGCAGATTTTTCTAGGCTAGTCAATCATGCTCAAAATATTTCCAAATTCCTGACTCGTGCTTCCCTAGACTCTTTCGAGTCTGTCAGCAGAACTTCTGTTACAGCCATAGGAGCACGACGTAGAGCCTGGCTCCAAGCTTCAGACTTGGACAAATCTGTACAAGATATATTGGGAAATGCTCCTTGCACTGGAGAAAATCTCTTTAATAAGGAGACTTTACTCCAGGCTGCTCAGTTTACCACTGACACGATTGCTTTCAGAGGCTTGTCTACGCCTTCCTCTATCCCAGTTTGTAGTAAGTCTACTACTAAGCTTTGTTCCCCTAATGGGAGAAGGTTTTATCCATCTTCTACCCATCATACAGATATTTCTAGGCAGGGGAATCACCCAGCCAGGCTCAGGAAACCACAACCTCAACGGGTTCAGCAAACCCAGCAGCCGCAAAGTTGCTGATAAACTCTAACCTGAATCCTTTTTCCTATTGAGGTTTAGATCCTGTAGTTTGCTTCTTACCTCTACAAGCATCTACATCGGTTCCATCCAAAAATTTACATATGTCCCTCTCAAGGACACATCCTAACTATTAGCTCAATAAGCTTCTTGAGATGATTATGCTTTACAGGTACTACAGTTACTCCTCGTTCTCTGAACTACATAGAGGAGTAACAGCTGTCAATAAGGTCACCATCCCTTACCTTTGACTCTTCTCCTGTATCAGCATCTCTCTTACTACTTATTAAGGATTTCCTCCACAATAAGTCTTCTTTTCAACTCTGCCACTCTTCCAGGACATTTGGTCTGTAAGAGTGATACCACTCTACTGAGGGCTTTTCCTAAGGCCCCTAACAGTTTTCTTTCAGAGTTGTCTCCCCCTTGCATTCTTAATTTTTCCTGGCAGCTTCTCAGACAGTAGCGGAGTCTTACCTCTCCTACTTCTGTCTGTATTTCTTTCCCAACCTTGGAACCTTCTGCTGCCCTATTCAATAGTTAGAACTGCAGGGGCTCTTACTGCTTAGACCACTAACTTGCTGTCCAAGCAGCCAGGGCTTGTTATCCAATTTCAATGGTTTCTGGCCTTGCCACTAAATCCCAGACGGTTTAAGAACCTTTTCTGGCTATTGTTGCAGACCTTACCTTCTCTCCTTAGCTTCCCCAGTTCTGGGTTTGGCGGAGTAGTTGATGATACCTACTGGCTCTTAAACACCAGTTTTTCTTCTGATTAACCTGCAACATGCTCTCTGCATCTCTACGGAGCAGCTCTACACTATGGGGCCTTGTTAGAGAGCACATAATGTCAGATGGTTAGGAAGGGTTTTACCTAGTCAGGCTTACTGGATTCTCCTTGCCCTTACCATTTCCATTAAAGGCTTCTTAATAAAGGTCACAGGCCTTTAATTAAGAGAAGACCTAAAGAATTATCCAAATCCCTGGTTTGCTTCATATCTCCAGGGGACCTCTTCACCAGAGATGGTTTCTTTCTTTCAGTATAGACCATCCCTGTATGGTTTTTTTCTTTCCATCCTCAATTCTTCATGGCGTCACCATGTTGAGCACAAGAATGCACCATACCCCTTTTTACCCTCATTGAGGGTAAATATGGTATTTTTATGGCATCTTTTTCTCCAGTTACCTGCTGGAGTTACGGAAGGATTAAAAACATCCTCTGCATTTTCCAGGTAGGTCTCCATTCCTGGTTTTTCAAGGGCAAGAGTTCATAGAGGACTCTAGACTTCTCTTGCCAATGAGAGAACTCCCTGCACTTCCTACCCTTAACCAGGAAGTAGGGATTCTCTGAGTTTCTTCTCAAGCAGGTACCTCCCTTCTTGTTAGATAACTCTTCTCCACATACCCTATGTGCGGACACGGGTGTGTGTGTATATATATATATGTGTGTGTATATGTATATATAATGTATGTATATGGACATCTGTACGTCTATGCCCATATCTATATACATATGTGATGTATATGTCTATATACTCTTCCTGTCTGTCTGTGTATGTGTGTGTGTGTATATATATATACATACATACATACATACATACATACATACATACACATATATATATATATATATATATCTATATCTATATATCTATATATATTCCACCACAGACTGACAGATACTCTCTATCCCTATCCATGCTGTCCCAGCATACTAAGGGTTATCCATGATCAACCACTTCCTGTGGTAGTTCAGGAGGTTTTCTACCATGACCTTCAGTTTGGGTACACCTGAAGCCCTTCACATACTTTCCTTTTCCATTACGAGGGACTTTTTCTGAATCTTCAGAAAATGGGAGGCTACAATGCCTCCTAACTCCTATTCTTGTTTTCGGATATGGAGATCTTGGAAGCTCCCTCTCCTATAAGAACTAGGTCTCTTAAGGTCAAAGGAGTTTTCAGTTTTATCCAATGGAGACTTCCGCGTTTTCTGCTAAGTCCTACCTCATTGAACTGCCCCAGTTCCACTGGGATTGTTTCTCTCACCCTAAGGGTTCTACCTCAGCCTGTTTTTTGCACAGTTCTTTACCTCTTCTTACATTGAGGTACCCCCTGGGGATATTCTGTTGGTTCATATTCACAAATCCTCATGAACCTCCATATACCCCTCTACAGTGCCACCAGGTGAGGTCCATATTGGTTTATTGCTCTTCAATATTACCACTAAATATCACCTGCACAGAGCCTCTCTAGGCATCCTGTTTGGTCCAGCTGTTCCACAGCACATCTTTTTAGCTCAACTCCTACTCTCCATCCCTGGAATGCCTGGGAGTTCGGTAAATTAGCATGGCTCTCAAACGCGCAACATGCTGGGACTCCTCCAGGCATCTTAGCTTGGGAGTCCCCATATGTGAAGACTCATTCCTGCTTGTTCCTGGAGATAGCACAGTTACTTACCTGTAACAGGTGATTTCTGGGAACAGCAGGAATACATCTTCACAACCCACCCACCTCCCCTAGGAGTTGCTTTTCTCTATCTCTATCTTTCCCTTTCTTGCTCGCTCTCTCTCTCTCTTTGCCTCAGCTTTAAAACTTAACTGAGGAGAGGCAGTTGGGAAAGGCGGGAAGGCAGCACGCAGGCGTGTTGGGATGCTTCCAAAAGCGTTCTGATTGGACGCTGGGGAGCGTTCCCGCACAGACTCCGTCGGTACCGACGTACCCATATGTGAAGACTTATTCCTGCTGTTACAGGTAAGTAACTGTGCTTTATCGACTGGATCAATGTCACATCAGGACATGCTAAGGAGATAAGGTTTTGAGATGAAATAAATGACTGCTTCTTGGAGCAGCTGGTTCATGAACCAATAGAAGAAGCTATTTTGGACCTAGTCCTTAATGGAACACAGGATCTGGTACAGGAGATAAGGGTTTTGGGGCCACTTAGCAGTAGTGGTCATAGCATAATTGCATTTGATTTAATAAATCGAGGGAGAGCAGCAAGGAAATGTGCAGTACTACCTTTTTAATTTTCAAAAGGGAGGCTATGGAAATAAGGGAAATAGTTAAGAAAAAATTAAAAGGAGTAGCTGCAAAGTTTAAATATTTGCATCAAGGATGGGTGTTTAAAAATACTATCTTGGAAGCACAGACCAGATGTATTCCACACTTTAAGAAAAGTGGAAGGAAGGCCAAAAAACCATTGTGAGCATGGTTTAAAGGTAAGGTCAGAGAGGCTGTTGTAACCAAAAAAGCATCTTTCTGGAACTGGGAAAAGGAACCAACTGATGAAAATGGGAAAACATAAGTACTGGCAAGTTAGATGCAAGGTGTTGATAAGGCAGGCAGAGAAGGAATTTGAAAAAAAGCTTGCTGTGGAAGCAACTATGCATAATAAAAACAACAAAAAAAAACAACAACAAAAAACCCCAACCCCTTTCAAGTTTATTTGAAGCAGAAAGCTAGTGATAATGTCAGTTGGACTATTAGATGATAGAGGGGTAAAAGGGGCGCTAAGGGAGGTCAAGGCTATAGCCGAGAAACTTTATGAATTCTTTGCTTTGGGTTTTATTGAAGAAGATATAGGGATGTTACCCATGTCTGAAATGGTATTTAAAGGTGTTAAATTGGAAGAATTGAAAGATATATTGATTTAAACTGGGAAGATGTATTGCAACTATTTGATAAACTGAAGAGTAGCAGATCACCTGGACCAGGTGGTATACATTTGAGGGTGTTGAAAGAACTGAAATATGAGATTGCATCCCTAGTCATCTATGAACTAATATCTTTAAAATCATCTGTAGTACCTGAAGATTGGAGAATGGGCAATGTAATGCCACTTTTTAAAACTGGTTCCAGGGTTGATCTGGGAAACTACAGACCGGTGAACCTTATGTCAGTACTGGGCAAAAAGATAGAACCATTATAAAGGAAAAAAAATACTAAACATGAAGATAGTCATGGTTTAATGGGAGAAAGTCAACATAGATTTAGCCAAGGAAAGTCTTACTATCTGTTGTATTTTTGAAGGTGTGAATAAACGGGTAGAAAAAGGTAAGCCAGTCGATTATTGTGTATGTGGATTTTCAGAAAGCCTTTGACAAGATCCCTCATGAGAAATTCTTGACCAAATTAAAAAGTCATGGGGTAGGAAGTAGTGTACTAAGGTACAGAGAAAAGCCACCAAAATGCTAAAGGGATGGAAGGATACCCTTTATTAGTAAACATTTATGAAATGTTACTAGGCATACTCAGCGCTGCACATACAAAGGCAGTCAAAGCTTACAGTTTAATCGGACAAACAAGACAAAAGTGAGAGAGAATAGAATAGGGAAGGGTAAGGAGACATAAGGAACAAGGAATCGGGATCCAAAGGCAGCCTTAGAGGTAAGCCTTTAGCTTGGATTTGAAAAGGGGCAGGGATGAAGCCTGATACACAGACTCGGGAAGTTTATTCCAAGCATAAGGAGCAACGAGGTGAAAGGACTGGTCTGGAGTTAACAGAGGTAGAAAAGGGTAAAGAAAGAGGAGACAGGAGGAACTTGATTTGTTGAAATTAGTCAAGTTTTGGTGGATACCTTTTTTTTTTTTTTAAATAATTAAATAGTGATGACATTTTCTAAAGCTGAGGAAATGTGGGATAATGCAGGTTAATGAGCCGATCTCAGTTGTGTTTTCCAGATGACATCAAGGGCAGTTATTTGAAGAATTGGTAAATGCGTAGTGATATGATCTTTTAGCTAGTTTTAGGACTTCATAACACTGATAAAGATGCTACTTTTTGACAGGTGATGTGCTTGATATGATTACAACATCTCCATAGACTAAAAACAGCAATCCAGAAGGGCAGTGAACAGCTGGGGACCAGAATGAAACCAGGAATGTTTTAATGGGCTAGGGCAAGTCATTGGTGTCTCAGAGGAGAAATGGTGTCATGTGTCATGATCAGAAGTTCCATGAAGTAGCTTTCTAATTGAGAAGAAGTCAAGGGGAAGGGAGATACAAGGTAGACTTGGTTAAGACTTCTGAAATATCAAGTGGTGGTTGACAGGAGACTAGATGTTAGAGGGATGGGGAGGTAAATAGTAAAATAAAAAGCAGTTGTACACAATGATTTTTGCCATTATGCTTAACAGGAAGTATTGTTCTTGCCAAACAAAACCTTTCAATTTTTGATTCCTCTGTTCGGAGAACATTTAATTCTAGAAGTCTTGCAGATTATCCAGATGCTCTTTTGCTAAGTTGAGGCATGCAGCAATGTTCTCTTTGGTGAGCTGTGGTTTCATCCTCCCTAGTCTCCCATGAACCCTAGTGCCATCTTTTTTGAGGTTCTTTGCGACTTCATGGATGATTTTTCTGGTTGCTGTTGGGATGATGTCGGCAGAATAACTGCTCCTGAATAAAGTTGCTGTAATCTTCAAATTTTTCTTTTTGTATACTGTCTTATAGAAACATAGGCCATGTGGTCTTTTTCTGTCTTCATTTTTCTATCTAGTCTGTCCTTCCATATCAACCACTACAACAGTCCCCTTTTTTCCTCTAGAGATTCTCTGTGTTTGTCCCATGCTTTTTTGAATTCAAATACTGTCCTTATCTCTACCACCTCCACTGGGAGACTATTCCATGGATCCACCACTCTTTCCATAAAGAAATATTTCAGCATATCACTCCTGAATCTATCCCCTTTCACTCTCATCTCATGTCCCCTCGTAGCAGAACTTGCTTTCAATAGAAAGAGGCTCTCCTCTTCTGCATTTATGCTAGGGAGGTATTTAAACTTCTCTATCATATTTCCTCTATCCCGCCTTTACTCTAATGTATCCATATTAAGTCTGTCCCTATATGCTCTGACCCTTTTACTCGTCCTGTGCATTTATGCCACGGAGGTATTTAAACGTCTCAATCATATCACCTCTATCCCGCCTTTCCTCTAAGGTGTACGTATTAAGATCTTTAAGTCTGTCCTCATATGCTTTATAATGAAGACCACTAACCATTTTAGTAGCCACCCTCTGTACTGACTTCATTCTGTTTATATCCCTTTGAAGGTGCAGTCTCCAGAATTGCACACAATACTCCAAATGCGGTCGCACCCAAGACTTATACAGAGGTACTATCACCTCCTTATTTCTGCTAGCCATTCCTCTCCGTATGCACCCAAGCATCCTTCTAGCTTTTGCTGTCGCCTTTTCTACCTGTTTAGCTACTTTAAGATAATCGGACACAATCACGCCTAGGTCCCGCTCTTCTTTAGTGGACAAAAATACTTCACTTCCTATACTACGAGGGTTGCTCATAAAGTAATGCCCCACAAGTTTTTTTTTCTCAGTCCAGAATGAAGATAGAGGTGTGAAATTGAAAGGGTAGTAACTTGGAACTTCAAAGGACAGGTGTGTGTAATTTTACAGTCGTCCGACAAATAGCGAGGCGGTAGTGATCCTTCAAATGGTGTCCGTGAATGATACATGGTACAAACAATGAGCTGTAATTAACTTCTTGGTGGAGAAGAAAAAAAGTGTGGGAAACATTCACAAATGGTTGTGTGCTGTGTATAGACGTTCTGCGGTAGATAGGAGCACCGTTGGACGATGGGTGAAGAAAGTAAAGGCTTCAGGAAGTGGTAAAATGGAACTGGAAGATCGGCTGCGGTCTGGGCATCCTGCATCATCCACCAGTCCAGACAAGCTGCAGCGCGCTGATGACGACATTCATGTGGATCAGCGCATCACGAGTCGGGAATTGTCCATACAGCTTTCCGTCCAGTAGAGGTAGTGCAATGGCAATTATTGACTCTTTGGGATATTCAAAGGTGTGTGCAAGGCACACCACAACAGCTTACAGTATTTTAATGCCCGCTGGCAGCTATCGCAGGGTGCTGCAACTTGTTTGCACTGGTGGCTGAGGGAGGATGCCCAGACCGTGGCCGATCTTCCAGTTCCGTTTTAACACTTCCTGAAGCCTTTAATCTCCAGGAACAAGCAGGAATATAGTCTTCACATATGGGTATCGTCGGTACCGACGGAGCCTGCGCGGGAACGCTCCCCAGCATCCAATAGGAAAGCTTTTGGGAGCATACCACAGCGCCTGTGTGCTGCCTTCCCGCCTTTCCCAACTGTCCCTCTCCAGTTCTTCGTTTTCCGCGGAGCCGACAGGTCGCATATCCTGTCTCCGCAGAAAGAATCCCTTCTTTTTTGTGGTCGCGTCTGCCTTCCGTCGATGCTACACCGGTACCGCCGGTTCTTCTTTCTTTTCTTCTTAAAAAAAAAAACGACAAAAAACCCCCCTTTCTTCTGGAGTCTTTCCAGTAATTTTCTCTTCAGATGCCACGTGCCATTTTGGGCACTAGGCCCAACTTTTTCGTTTAAAATGGAAAAACCCACTTCGGGTTTTAAAAAGTGTTCTAAGTGTGGCGGTACCATCTCTGTCACCGACACCCATGAGTGGTGCCTAAAATGTTTAGGTCCTGACCACTCTATTTCTGAGTGTGTTGCCTGTGGGATGATGTTGAAAAGGGGCCGGCAAAACCGAGCTGCTTAACTTAGCACCCTTTTTTCCCTCCGATGCAGCTTCCATGGCATCGACGTCTTCCAGGGCTTCGTCTTCCTCCCATGGATCTCAGGTAACTAAACATAAATGTAGCCGGTCCTAAAAGGGTAGATCTCCTTCCAGACATCGAGATGCCTCTGGCGTTGCCCTTGAGGGACGTTCACCGGCAAAATTGCCCCGGCGAGAGGCTTCGGCTTCTGAAGCACTAACGGGGCTCCAGGATGTTCTCGAGGCTTCAACCTTGGCAGAACTACTGGTGCCATGCTCAGGGGTACGGCTGCTTCATCTGGTACCGATACCTAAGCGTCGATAGACCAGAGATTCTTGCCTATGGAACGCAGTTTGGCGGCTCTTCTCACAGCCTCGATGCCCCTGAAACCGCTTCAGACAATTCAACCGGTACCGGCACTGACTGCATCGACATCGGCAGGTATTCTATCGGGACAGTGTCATGCGTGTCTATCCCGGCATCGACAAGTCAGTACCGGACCACTCCAATACCCACTTCGATCGGTACCATGCCTTGCACGATCACCCGGATCTGAGATACTTTGAATCCTCGGATGAGTCTGAAGACTCTGCCGATACCAGAGTACTTCTTCCTGAGGATTCCTCTTCTCCTCGGGGTAGGATGTCTCCACCAGAGGATATGTCCTTTCAGGATTTTATCCGAGATGTGGCCCGAGGTCTCTCCATCATAGTGACTCCTGAAAAAGAGCCTATGGCAAAGGAATTAGAAATCCTGCAATACCCTAAACCTCCCAAGGAGGCAGCTACCTTACCTATTCATGAGATCTTGCATGATCTCATGTTAAGGATGTGGGAAACACCTTTAATCACACCTCCTCACTCGTGAAGACTCAACACCGTGTATCGAGTTCCTGCTTGTCCTGGGTTTCAGAAGACTCAATTACCACACCATTCCATGGCAGTGGAATCAGCTATGAGAAAGATAAAAGAGTGCAAAAAGGCATGCATCTAATCCTCCAGGACGTGAGTGTAAAACTCTTAATGCCTTTGGATGTCGAACCTTCCAGGCGTCCATGCATTCTGCTAGGATCAGTTCCTATATCTTATATATGGAGGTCACGGGAGATTTAGAGCTTATGAGCTCTCTCCTTCCTGATGATAAGAGGCAAGATTACCTCGCCCTTGTCAAACATGCTCAGGATGTTTCCAAGTTTGTGAATCGTGCAGCCTTTGACTGCTTTTGAATGCATAAGCAGAACCTCTGCCATTGCCATAGGTGCACGTAGGATTGCCTGGCTCCAGGCATCTGACTTGGAAATTTGGGTACAGGATAAACTAGGGAATATTCCTTGCACAGGAGAGAATCTCTTTGGCAAGAATTGTGTGACAAGGCAGAGGCTCAGAAACAGAAGAAAAAGGGTTTAAAACACTTTCTGTCACCTCAGATGTTGAGAGATGCAGGACAGGAAGGGGTTAAGATTCCAGCACATGAACCTTCTCTGCAAAGAAGGGCAGGGAAAGAACCACACCCTAGCTCTAGGCTAACCCAGAGACATAGCCAATCAGGGAGGTGGGCGGAGTCAGACCGGATTGGGCCACTCTGCACTCATAACCAGGAAGCAGTTGTTAGTAGGAGGAACAGCAGCAGAGTCGAAGGAGGCAGAGGCGAAGGGAGGAGAAGCCGAGAAACCTCCAGGAGAGAAGGGAGTGAAGATAGAAAACTCCCAAGCAGTGAAAGAGGAACCAAGGAGAGAACCAGGGGAAGGAGAGTTCCTGTGGGTGGTCCAGGAAGAGACCCAGGCAGAGCTCAGCTCCAAGAGAGAGTGAACCCTGGAAGAGACCCAGAGCTGGACTCAGAAGCCTTGAACACAGACTTGGAGTCAGTGGAGTTCCCCAGAGACAGACGCTGCCAAAACCAGGTCAGAGCAAAACCTTTTAAACCTTGTAAAGTAGATAGCTCTGAAATAAGCCAGTCTCTAGGAAGTGATAATAGAGTGCTTTCTAGAAGAAACAAGTTTAAACCAAGCTTTGAAAGGAAACCTGAAGTTACTAGAGGGAAGTTGGGCTATAGGAAAGCCCCTATTAAGAAGCTGCAAGCATTTCCCTTATACAGACAGCGTGACCAGAGCTCTAGCTCAGAAGATAGCACACCTGCTTGTCAGCAAAAGGCTAATTGGCAGCTACCGTGCAGAGAGCTAGGAACAGACCCTGAGGACCAGGCTGTGCTGAGGGATCTCACAAGGCAGTTCCATAAGAGACATATTCCTCCCAAACAAAGGCAACTACCTAGGCAAGGCAAGGAAGAAACAAACCCCTTTTATGAGCTGTTAAAAGGTGCTGAGAAATACCAAGCCTTACAAGTGCCTAGAAGGCAGAGAGAAACTAAATGGAAACAGCTTCAGAATATAATTAAAGAATTAAAGTCTGAAGGCTTGTATGTTCCACATGACAAAGGGATATCAGAGAGCCAGGAAGAACCAATGGAATTAGGGGCTCCTTTATCCAATACCAGTGATTCTGAAATGGAGTGTGGAGTATGTATGAGAGAGTAAGGAGCTATAATTTGTTCCTGTTTTATGATTGAGTGCTGGGAAGCCTAAACTAATGTTCTTAGAAGTTTGCACCAGAGACAGCAGCCTTCTGCTGGGTGCAATGACTCAGAGCTTCATAACTTGCAGCTGTGAATGAAAGGCAACGTATGGAAGTGTTCCTACACAAGAAGCCTGTTACTAAGAGGCAAGAGAGTGTGGAGATTGCCATTTCTATTTAAAGCTGTTAAACAAGATATGGACACTAGAAAGAGAATACAACAGCTAGAAGACTTCTTTATTGAAAGCTGATACTAGGAAAGCATTACTAGCATCCTGAAGTGTTGTTGTATTGATGAAGCTGGAAGAATCCTAAAAGCATTTAACTGTATTACGTGTCCCTGAGAAGAATCAGGAGAACTGATTTTACACTGGAACTTTTATTTGGTACAAACAGGTTACCACTTTACTTTTGTGTTGGGGTAGTAAATCCTGTGCTGTTCTTTTGCAATACTTTGTGCAATACCTTATGCAATAATAAAGTATTCTTTAACTTGGAAACCCAACCTTGGCTGTCGTCACTTCAGTCCACAACTACAATAGGATACAGGGCTTCAGCACTACCAAGGACTTTTAAAACCCCCATGTGTCACGCACCAACTGCCTGATTACGCCTAGGGCTAGGCGGTGCGGTGTCACAATTGGCAGGAAAAAGCTAATGATAGATGCTGACAATATCACTTTGGATAGATTGTCTAAATCTACAGCTGATCCTGCGAGGAAAAAATTCTATAAGAAACCATTCTTAAGTAAGAAGAAGTTTTATCCCTCCTGTACCCAGCAGGGGCATCGTTTTTAGGTCAGTCTGCCCAAAAGGGACAGCAACAACAACCTAGACAGAGAAACAAAAGCAGCTAAGCCTCAACCGGCTCAGCAGACTCAGCCTCCACAGGGGCTTTGACTCCTATCTAGAGAACTTTGCCTTCCTGGCCCTGAACGGCCCAGAACCCTCCACCATCCCCGGAAGGTTATGTCATTTTACCCCCAGATGGGGTCAGATAACAACAGAAAATTGGACTCTGTCTGTTGTAAGAGAGGGGTACAAGCTTCATTTTCTCAGCATGCCCCCTCCTACAATGGTAAGACAGTTCAATTCTCAGACCTCTCTCAACGACCAGTTAGGTCAAGAGGTCACTGTGCTCCTTGCTCAAGGGGCAATAGAAGAGGTACCCATTCCCCAACGGGGTACAGGGTTTTACTCCCCCTATTTCCTTATTCCAAAGAAAACAGGAGGACACAGACCCATTTTAGATCTCAGAGAATGGAACAAATTCCTGTTCAAAGAGAAGTTCAAAATGATTTCTCTAGGAACTCTGCTGCCATGCCCTCGGAGTCAGGATTGGCTTTGTTCTCTAGATCTCAAGGATGCGTACACTCATGTTCTTGTCCATCCAACTCACTGAAAGTTCCTTCACTTTCTGTTTCAAGGGAAGCACTACCAATACAGGGTTCTTCCCTTTGGCCTGGCCTCTGCACCAAGGGTTTTCACAAAATGCATGGCTGTGGTGGCAGCATTTCTCCTCACCCTGGGAATATTCGTCTTCCCTTCCTTAGATGACTGGCTTATTTGAGCCCCTTCAGAGCCAGAGGCCAGGGTTGCCCTCTCTCGCACAATGCGCATCCTTCATTATTTGGGACTTGTCATAAACTTCCCAAAATCCAACCTTGCTCCCACTCGGTCCCTAGAGTTTATAGGAGCTCTGCTGGATACCAGACAGACAAGGGCCTACCTTCCACAGGCCTGCTGCCTTCGCATTGTGCAGTTAGCTTCCCAAGCAGTGCTAAAACCTCACCTCACTGCTCGGGAAATGTTACAGTTGCTAGGCCACATGGCATCCACCATGCATGTGGTTCCTTATGCTCGCCTCCATATGAGGGCAGCCCTGTGGACTTTATTCATTCAGTGGACTCGGGTGTCAGGTTACCTGTCAGACAAAATAGCAAACTCAGATCGCCTTATTTTGTTCCTCCAATGGTGGCAGTCGCCCCAAAACCTTTTGGTGGGGTCTCCTTCATGTGAACAAGGTATATTACACGTATTAGGTACAGTGTTATTAGTATAAATATCCATAGCAACCCTTAGTAAGTAAAGAACTTAGATCTAAACACAAACTTAAAACTAAGATGAAGACAGCAGTCCAGCAGCGGGATGGGGGCTTTCCAGTCTTTTGCATTGAGTGTCACATGTATGATTTTCTCCCAGTTGGTGAGAGGTCTTACGTGTGCACTAGGTGCAAGGAGCTCTTTGCTCTCAGGGAACGAGTCCGTTCTCTAGAGGCTAAAGTAGCAGACTTGGAAAACATAAGACAGACAGAGAGGTACATAGACGAGACCTACAGGGATATAGTCCTGAAGTCCCATCTCCAGTCTGGCAGCATCCCTGTTGCCATGGAGGAGAGAGGTCACGTGACAGGAGAGCATCACCCTGGTGTGGCAGGAAGTGATCCTGTAACTAGGACCTGTCCTCCAGGTGATGTAAAACCCTCTCGCACCGAGGAAGTTTCTCCAGGGCCATGTGCCCATGAGGGAAGGGTTAGGACAGCCGTTATAGTTGGTGATTCGATCATTAGGCATGTAGATAGCTGGGTGGCTGGTGGACGTGAGGATCACCTGGTAACATGCCTGCCTGGTGCAAAGGTAGCGGACCTCACACGCCAACTAGATAAGGTCTTAGATAGTGCTGGGGAGGAGTCTGCTGTCTTGGTACATGTCGGTACCAATGACATAAGAAAATGTGGTAGGGAGGTTCTGGAGGCTAAATTTAGGCTTTTAGGTAGGAAGTTGAAATCCAGAACTTCCAGGGTAGCGTTCTCCGAAATGCTTCCTGTTCCACGCGCAGGACCCAAAAGGCAGGCAGAGCTCTGGAGTCTCAATGCGTGGATGAGACAATGGTGCAGAGATGAGGGTTTTGGATATGTTAGGAACTGGGGAACATTCTGGGGAAAGGAGGGGCTCTTCTGAAGGGATGGGCTTCACCTTAACCGGGATGGAACCAGGCTGCTGGCATTAACCTTTAAAAAGGGGATAGAGCAGCTTTTAAACTAGATATTAGGGGAAAGCCGACAGTTGCCCAAGAGCGGATGGTTCGGAAGAATGTATCTTTGAAGGATACTACCAAAAGCAGAGAGGTTCCACAAAAGAGTAAAGTAGCCCAAATGCCCTCAAGTATGGAGCAGACAGAGCTTAAAGATTCCAAATTACCCATGTCTAACAATAGCCAAATGAATACGAATAAAATACATTCTCTAAAATGCTTGTATGCAAATGTTAGAAGTCTAAAAAATAAGATGGGAGAGTTAGAATATATAGCACTAAATGAAAGGTTAGATATGATTGGAATATCAGAGACATGGTTGAAGGAGGACACTGATACCTGGGTGCAAACTGTATCGTAATGATAGAGCTGATCAAATTGGTGGAGGGGTTGCTCTCTAAGTTATAGAGGGCATTGAGTCAGAAAAGGATTAAGGTTTTGCAGGAAACAAAATCTGCTGTGGAATCTATATGGATTGAAACTTCATGTAAAAGGGGGAAGGCAATGGCAGTGGGGGTGTACTATCGAGCGCCTGGCCAGAATGACCAAATGGATGATGAAATGCTCAAAGAAATCAAGGAAGCTAACAAAAGTTACAGCGCAGTAATAATAATGGGTGATTTCAACTACCCCTGTATCGACTGGGTCAGTGTCACGTCAGGACATGCTAGGGAGATAAAGTTCCTAGATGAAATAAATGACTTCTTGGAGCAGCTGGTTCATGAACCGACCAGAGGGGAAGCCATATTAGACCTAGTCCTTAGTGGAACACCAGATCTAGTGCAAGAGATAAGGGTGTTGGGGCCACTTGGCAATAGTGATCATAGCATGATCGCCTTTGATTTAATTAGTGGAGGAGGGATAGTAAGAAAATCCACAGTACTACCTTTTAACTTTCGAAAGGGAGACTATGATAAAATGAGGAAAACAGTTAAGAAAAAACTAAAAGGAGCAGTTGCAAAGTTTAAAGACATACATCAGGCTTGGCTGTTGTTGAAAAATACTATCTTGGAAGCCCAGACCAGCTGTATTCCATGCTTTAAGAAAAGTGGAAGGAAGTCCAAAAAACTGCCAGCATGGTTTAAAGGTGAGGTCAGAGAGGCTATTGTTGCCAAAAAACATCTTTCAAGAAATGGAAAAAAGAGCCAAACGACGAAACCTGGAAAGAGCACAAGCACTGGAAAGTCCAATGCAAGGCATTAATAAGACAGGCAAAGGGAGAATTTGAGAAGAAGCTTGCTGCAGAAGCAAAAACATGAAGTAAAGACCTTTTCAATTACATTCGTAGCAAAAAACCTGTGAGAGAGTCAGTTGGTCCATTAGATGATAAAGAGGTTAAAGGAGCACTAGGAGGCGACAAGGCGATAGCGGAGAGATTGAATGAATTCTTTGCGTCAGTCTTTACTGAGGAAGATGTAGGGATGTTACCCATGACTGAAGTGGTATTTAAAGGTGCGGAAGAATTGAAGGAAATATCGATACATCGGGAAGATGTATTACAACTATTAGATAAACTGAAGAGTAGCAAATCACCTGGACCGGATGGTATACATCCAAGGGTGTTGAAAGAACTGAAATATGAGATAGCAGACCTGCTATTAGTAATCTGTGAACTATCATTAAAATCATCTCTAATACCTGAAGATTGGAGGATCGCCAATGTAACACCAATTTGTAAAAAGGGTTCCAGGGGTGATCCGGGAAACTACAGACCGGTGAGCCTGACATCAGTACCGGGAAAAATGGTAGAAACCATCATAAAAAATAAAATTACTCAGCATGTAGATAGTCATGACCTAATGGGAGACAGCCAACATGGCTTTAGACAAATAAGATCTTGTCTTACTAATCTGTTATGTTTTTTTGAAGGTGTGAATAAACAGGTGGACAAAGGTGAGTCGGTTGATATAGTCTATCTGGACTTTCAGAAAGCCTTTGACAAAGTCCCTCATGAGAGACATTTGGCAAAACTATAGAGTCATGGGATAGGAGGCAGTGTACTATTGTGGATCAGGAACTGGTTAAAAGATAGAAAGCAGAGGGTAGGGCTAAATGGCCAATTTTTTCCCAATGGAGAAAGGTGAATAGTGGTGTACCCCAGGGATCTGTGCTGGGTCCGCTGCTTTTTGACATTTTCATAAATGACCTGGAAAGTGGAATAACGAGTGAGGTTATCAAATTTGCAGATGACACAAAACTATTCAAAGTTGTTAAAACCCAAGAGGATTGTGGAAAATTGCAAGAGGATCTTGATAAATTGGAAGACTGGGCATCAAAATGGCAGATGAAATTTAATGTGGACAAGTGTAAGGTTATGCACCTAGGGAAGAACAACACAAACTATGGTTACACGATGCAAGGTTCCACATTAGGAACCACCACCCACGAAAAAGATTTAGGCGTCATTGTGGATACCATGTTAAAACCCTCGGCCCAGTGTGCAGCGGCGGCCAAGAAAGCAAATAGAATGCTAGGTATGATAAGGAATGGAAAATAAAACAAAAGATGATATTATGCCTCTATATCGTTCCATGGTGAGACCGCACCTTGAATATTGTGTGCAATTCTGGTTGCTGTATTTTAAAAAGGATATAGCGATTTTAGAAAAGGTTCAGAGAAGAGCCACCAAAATGGTAAAAGGGATGGAAGGATACGCCTATGAAGAAAGGCTAAATAGGTTAGGGCTCTTTAACCTGGAAAAGAGAAGGCTGAGAGGAGATATGATAGAAGTCTATAAATTAATGAACAGAGTGGAACGGGTAAGCGTAGATCGATTGTTTACCTTATCAGAATATAGAAAGACTAGGGGACATGCAATGAAGCTACAGGGTAAACTATTTAAGACTAATAAAAGAAAATATTTTTTCACTCAACGTGTAATCAAACTCTGGAATTTGTTACCGGAAGATGAAGTAAAGGCTGTTAGTGTAGCTGGGTTTAAAAAAGGTTCGGACAAGTTCCTGGAGGAAAGGTCCATAAACCATTATTAAGAAGGGACCCAGGATATCAATGCTTGACCCAATACAAGCATTGTGGAACCTGTGTCCCTTGGGGAAACTGCTAGGTACGTATGATCTAGATTGGCCACTGTTGGAAACAGAATACTGGGCTTGATGGACCTTGGTCTGACCCAGTATGGCATATCTTATGTTCTTATGTTCCTTTTCAGCAACCCCCACCCCAGGCCACTCGAACAACAGATGCTGCACAGGTGGGTTGGGGAGCCCACCTGCAAGGCCTCTTTACCCAGGGTACCTGGACTCCACAGGAGGCCTATTTACACATCAATCTCCTAGAACTTAGAGCAAGTTTCCTTGCTCTTCGAGTATTCCACACCCAGCTCGGCTACAAGAGAGTCCTAGTTCAAATGGACAATCAAGTAGCCATGTTTTACGTGAACAAGCAGGGCGGAACAGGTTCTCTGTTGCTTTGTAGTGAAGCTTTGCGACTATGGGTCCTTGCCAGAGAGCATCAGATTCATCTCCTTGCGGTGTATCTTCCAGGCATTCAAAACTCTTGGGCAGACAGATTGTCGAGTTATGCTTCCACATGAGTGGTCTCTCCATGCAGGCCAGAGGGCCTACATTTTTTTTCAAATTTGGGGAGCCCTGGACATAGACCTCTTTGCAAGTCCGCTGAAGTCGAAACTTCCCCGGTTCTGTTCCAGAATTCCGGCTCAGGGTTGTCAGGCCAGGGATGCTTTCCTCCTCTATTGGGGCAGGACTTCCTGTATGCCTTTCCACCCATTCCCCTAATTCCCAAAACCCTGTTCAAGCTTCAGAGAGACAGAGATCATATGATCCTCATAGCTCCACGTTGGCCACGGCAAATGTGGTACCCTCTCCTCCTACATCTCTCTCAAGCTCCGCGTCTGGAGTTAGGATCTGCTCCAGATCTCCTTTCTCAAGAGGACGGGATGCTGTGGCATCCCAATCCCCAGTGTCTGCATCTCAGGGCGTGGTTGCTGAAAGCCTAGAACTTCACGGTCTTAACCTTTCCCAGCAGGTAAAGGATATCCTTTATGCTTCCAGGAAGCCTTCCACAAGATGCTCTTATGCATTTAAGTGGAAAGGTTTACCATATGGTGCTCGCAGAAGGGTATTAACCCTCTTGCAATACCTCTGGAATCATTACTGGAGTGCCTCCTTCATTTACCAAATGCAGGGCTTAAGACTAATTCAGTGAGAGTTCATTTGAGTGCTATTGCAGTTTCTTTCAAGCCTCTAAATGGACAACCTATTTCCTCTCTTCCTCTCATAGCGAGATTTATGAGAGGCCTTCTTTTAATTAAGCCTCCCATTAAGCCACCACCGGTGGCATGGGACTTAAATCTGGTTCTTGGGCAGCTCATGAAACCGCCTTTTGAACCATTAGCCACTACCTCTTTGAAATTACTTTCCTTGAAGGTCATTTTTCTTATTGCAATCACATCAGCACATCGCATCAGTGAATTGCAAGCATTGGTAGCTGATCCTCCTTATACAAGGTTCCATCTTGATAAGGTAGTCACCTTTATGCCAAAGGTGGTGTCACCTTTTTCATTTAAACCAAGCGGTTTACCACCTTGTATTCTTCCCAAGGCCTCACGCCTCAAATGCAGAAAGGAATCTTCATACTTTGGACTGCAAAAGGGCTTTGGCCTTTTACTTGCAAAGGACACAGCAACATAGAAAGTCCTCTCAACTCTTTGTTGCTTTTGATCCTAGTCATTTGGGACTTCCAGTCTCCAAAAGAACACTGTCCAGCTGGATTGTACAGTGTATATCGTTTGCCTGTGAGAGTAAAAATCTTCCTCTTGAAGGCCATGTTACAGCTCACAATGTGAGAGCCATGGCAGCCTCTGGCTCATCTTCACTCTGTGTTTGTCGACGACATCTGTCGAGCAGCTACTTGGGCTTTGGTTGATACCTTCACAGCCCATTACTGCTTAGACAAGGACTCCTGCTGGGATGCCTTGTTTGGTCAGGCTGTTCTTCAACACCTGTTGCATACTTATATCAACTCCTACCCACCATCCCTGGTACGATGTCAGAGATCCATGGGGGGGGAGTGGAGCCCATTCACAAGGACACACAACTTCTGGGGCCTTCTCCCTGTCATCTGCAGCTAGGGAGTCCCCATATGTGAAGACTACATTCCTGCTTTTTCCTGGAGATAGCATAGTTACCCACCTGTAACAGGTGATCTCCGGGAACAGCAGGAATTTAGTTTTCACAACCCATCCACCTCCCCTAGGAGTTGTATCTCTCTCTCTCTCTATCTCTCTTTCTCTCTTTCCCTCTCTCTTTGTCTCAGCTTTAAACTCAACTGGAGAGGGACAGTTGGGAAAGGCGGGAAGGTAGCACACAGATCTCCAGGAACAAGCAGGAACGAGTCTTCGCATATGGGTACGTCGGTACCGACGGAGCCTGCACGGGAATGCTCCCCAGCATCCAATCAGAAAGCTTTTGGGAGCATCCCTTGCGCCTGTGCGCTGACTTCCCGCCTTTCCCACTGCCTCTCCTCAGTTTTTGTTTTTCCGCGGAGCCGACAGGACGTCCTCCTGTCACCGCAGAAACTTTCTTCTTTAAAGTTCTTATTTTCCTTGTTTTCTTGTGGTCGCGGCTGTCTTTCCCGCCGATACCGGTACCGCCGGTGCTTTATTCTTTTCTTTTCTAAACTTAGAGAAATTTTTTCTCCTCAGTTTTTGTTTTAACTTTTGGGCCTACCAGGCCTCTCCAACATGGAGCCTTCTTCCCCTAAGAAGTGCCTTCACTGTGGAAACATAGTTTTCTTTTTAGACTCCAATGCTTGGTGTCTAACCTGTTTAGGTCCTGACCCTTTTTTCCCTGATCCATCAGGCTGTATTGGGAGAAGACCTTCCCTTTTTCGAGTTTCCCTCAATGCCGTTTTTCCTCCTGAGGTGAGGACACCGGTTTATTCTTCTCTCCAGGATTAGGTAACCCACAAACAGTCTGTTAAGACTAGCCAATTCTTGAAGGGTAAGTCTCATGCTCAGCATGATGACGGCTCCGGCCTTGCCCTCAAGACCCCATTGGCAATAAAACCCCGGCGGGAGTCTTTGGGCTCCAAAGCATTTACGGGGTTTCAGATTGTTCCTGGGGCTCACCCCTCACAGAACATACCTGAGCCGTGCTCGGGGGTGGTATCCGCTTCGAGCGGCACCGATAACCCGGCACCGGTGTCGAGTGTTCCACTCTTCACCAGGGATCGTCATCTGGTATCCTCGGTACCTTTGGGGCCAATTGATACGATCCAGATTGACTTTCCTGTATCTTCGCCATGCTCGGGGTTGGTATCGGCTTCAAGTGGTACCGATACCCCAACATCGGCGCCGGTGTCGAGTATTCCTCTCTTCACCAGGCATCGTCTTCGGACATCCTCAGTACCTTCGGAACCGATTGATACGATTCCGATTGACTTTCCTGTATCGGCATCGCCGATACCACCACCAACGTCGGTACCTTCTAGACATGCATCGATAGACTCGCTCCCTTGGATGCCGAGTCTAGAATCGATATCCAGTCTAGATGATTTGGTACCGACGCGTTTCGGAACCGATCCATATCGTTTCAGACTACGCAGTACCAAGGATATTCACCAGGGTTCTCTGGCTACCTCGATACCGCTTCAGCAGCCCCCGATTACTGCTTCGATGACATTATCGTCTCCGATACCGGTATCGGTATCGATGTCGATTCCTGTAGTTCCATCGGTGCCATCGATCCTTTCTATGCCTAGCTTGGAATCGATACCGGGCACTGACGATGCAGTACTAACTGCCTCAAATCAGAACTGTCAGTATCACTGTCCATCTAGCAGGATTCTTTTTCTGCACCAGTCCAGTATGTCTTCTGGTGCTCAAGCTGCTCCTTCAACCTCAGCCTACCCAGGAATAGTTCCTATTGGAGATCCTTTTCAGAAATTTCTCCCTGACATGGCAACGTTTCTTGCCATTCCTATTCCTGGCTCTACTCTTGGCCAAGATCCTGCAGAAAAGGAAAATATAATGCTTCCTTTACATCATTCTTTGCAGGATCTTCTTCTGAGCATGTGGGAATCACCTTTAAAGGTTCCTTCGCCTTCTACAGCCATTAATGTTCTGTATCAGGTGCCTCCCTCTCCGGGGTTTCAAAAAAAACCAACTTCCACATCATTCCATTGTAGTGAAATCAGCAATGAGGAAGGTAAGAAGCAAGAAGAAGCATTCTTCTTATCCGCCAGGTCGTGCATCTAAAGCACTTGATGCCTTTGGACGTCAAACCTTCCAAACTTCTATGCTGGCTTCAAGAATTATTTCATATATTTTTTTATATGAGTCTGACACTTCAGGAGGTCACAGAGAAATTATCTCTTTTGTCCCCTTTTTTGTCAGAACCTAAGGCCACTGACTATTCCTTGCTTCTTAATCATAGCAGGAATATCTCTTGGTTTCTTTCTCGTGCTTCTCTAGACTCTTTTGAATCTGTTAGCAGATCCTCTGCTATTGCCATTGGAGCACGTCGTACAGCCTGGCTGCAAGCTTCAGACTTGAGCAGATGGGCACAACATACACTGGGTAATTCTCCTTGTACTGGAGAAAATCTCTTCAATAAAGAGGCTTTACGTCAGGTTGCTCATTGCTCCACTGACTTCCCTGGTTCTGGAAACCATCCTAAGCCTTCTTTTTCCCCAGGACGTAGGAAATGTCCTACCAAACCTTCTTTCCCTAAGAAAAGAAGGTTTCACCCTTTTCCTGCCCATCCTACAGATGTACCCAAGCAAGGGACATCTCATCCTAGTCTGAAGTCTCCAGACTCTAGCCAGTCTAATCATAACCAGCAACCATAGGTTCCTGTATGTTGCAATCTACAGTTAACTTCTTCTTAGCAGAAGTTTATTCTTCAAACTCTACACTGTTTTTTTCTTTTTCAGTATGCTAAGCTGTTAGGATACTTTTGTCCATGGGTTACAGAATTCTCCCCTTCTTACTACTACGAAGGGAGGTTACAACTATCCCATGATAGTTTCTGTCCCCACATGGACATCTTTTCCTTCAGCTGACTTACCATATGGTAAGTCACTTTCCAACCCCCTCTCTTCCAGGGTTTTCCCTGCTTGAGTTGGTACCATACTGAAACACTTCTTTCTTTCCAGTGTAGATTTTTTGTTATCCTTCAATGCATGCTCTGAACAACTCATCAGACAGGGACGGGAATATTACCGCTCCCTTTGTCTGTTTTCTCTGTTTTTATACAGGAGAATCCCCTCTGCTGTTTTGTTCAGTTGCTGTGTATGCAGGAGTTCCAGTGATTACTTTAATGCTCATTGCAAGCTACTTTCAACTATCTTGCATAATACTACTCACTGCAGGTTATCTTCTTCTAGCCATATCCTTTCCTAGGATGTGGGAACACACCTGACTTCTGTCAGTTTTCTCTTATAATACTATGGGCCCTTGCTACGGAGCATTGGACTTTGTCTCTGAGGGTTTTTCCATATAGTAGAAAAAGCTTATATAATCATTCCATGGCGTGAATGTCCAAGGAGTTCCCAACTTGCAGGAATCTACCCCTTTTTTCCTTACAGCTTGGCATTATGCTTTTCTGCTCCACTTGGACAACGCATACTCTTTTAGTGTACATGATACCCCTGTGTCCCTTGACTGGGTCATCCTGGTGTATTAGTCTATGCATTTTCTTGTCCTTTGGACATGTCAGAGTCCTAAAGTACTCCTGACGTGCTCTTGCCAGACTGCTATTACCCTCTGTTTTTTCACGCAACCATACTGGTTATTCCACTGAACTACATTCCTGCACCGCAGAAATAGATTCTCTATATATGTTCAGCTGGTTTTTACCCCCTCATTATTAGATGAATCTTTTCCCATCACATTCCCCATGTGAATGTTTTTGTGGGGCTCAGTTGCAGGCATGTTTCCTCAGACTTATATTCATGTATGTATATGTCCTATACATAAATATTTCTGTAGTCTGTGTGGGCATGAGTCATATATATATATACACACATCACACATATCTAGACATATATGCACATCACACATATCTAGACATATATGCACATATATATAGATATGTATGTCTCTCCATACATATATATATGTGTGTGTATGTATGTATATATATGTGTGTGTATGTATGTATGTATTGTAAACGGGGGCGCTGGGCGTGAATGTGCACAGTCCTGGCAAAGGCAAAATACTATTATGACTTGCAAAGGATTGTGGGGAACGTAGTCCATTCATACCAGAATCAGCCGTTCACAAATAATGAGTTGTGTTGCTCGAGTGTAAGCAAAGAAAAATATATTTTATTCATGGGGTTAATTCTCCCACACAGATTTACTTGGTAACACAAAAGGACACTTGCTTTCAGTATTGTACTTAGGAAAAACAAATCATGATATAAGCAACTGAACTTCTTAAGCAATCAAACATTAAAGACCTTGATGGGAAACAGAAAAGGTCTTTTTGAGGGCTCCTGCTAATAACTTCTAGCAGTGCTCCAAAAGCAAAAACAAAACCCAAAAGTAACCAAAAACGGTTCTTTTTCAAGGATAACTTTCTTCTATTTTCTCACACAAACAGTAGTTTCCTTTCAGAGCTCACGTGCAACTGTGCATGGCTTAATTACCCATAATTAGCCAGCTGCAAACCCCTTTGCTGGTTCACTTTCTCTACGTGGCTCAAATCCTACCCTAAAGCTTTCTTACAGGCTTTTCTGGGTAGATAAAAGAACAAGTTATAGTTCCTTTTGATGGTTTTTGTATTTTGTGAAAGTATTTTACCACAACAGCCTAGTCAGAGAGCAATCCATGTATTCATTCTGATCATTTAAAATATCTCCTTCTTCAAATATCATAGAATCAATATCATGGTCTGGCTCAGAGGAATTCCTTAATGGATCACTCTCAGGATAACACTTGTTTCCCTGCTGTCTTCCAGGTAAAGAGCTAGGGCATAGATCAGAGTTCATACCTGAGCTTCCTTTGCTGTTAGGGTTCCTCTCCAGATATCCTGGCCAGTAAGTAGTCCAGCTTTTATGTCCAGCCTTCCAATCAAGATCCCTGGACACTGGGTATCTCTTCACATACCTTCTTGCAATGGTCTTAGGGCCCCTTCCATATGCAGCCGTCTCCTTCACAGGTGCCGTCCGGGAATTCCTGGCTCTCTAATCCCACTCCTCTGGCTTCCTCCAGTCCAATGGAGTATGCTTGCCTCTGGAATGACTCCCAACACACGTACTGCTGTGGGCTCCTTCTTTAGACCTTCAAGATGTTTTCCTCTTCTTCCTTCCACATTGCTGCTGCTTCTTGCTCTCTCTGTCCTTCAGCTCTGAGTTCCTCATCTGATTCTGTGTAGAATATGTTTTACTTTTAACTTGTTTAGAGGGATACTCCACCCTAGCACAGTTCAGCTGTGCTGAATCAAGCCCTGCCCTTGGAGATGAGTGATTGGGGATTACCTCATAGCTCTCCTGATTGAACACACGTTTCCCCACTTCAGCTCTTCTAGTGGCTGTTTGAAACCTGGTGCATTCTGGGACTGGTAGTCTTTTATGAAAATATTCTGTTTTAGTATTTCTACCAGCAAAGACAGGTTGCTTGTTCAGAGCCACTTCACCTCTTTTATAGCTCCTTCCTGAACTATGATAAGCTTCCTTAGCACAGTATATATATGTGTGTGTGTGTGTGTGTGTATGTATATATATATATATATATATAACAATGCCCATTGGGAGATGTCTATAGGACGCTAAGTATTACCTGCTATCTCCCTGTCTGTGCTATAAAGCTTTTCCCTTCTTAAGGGGTCCAGACAGTCCACTTGCCTATTCTCATACGGCTCAGTAAGTGGGAGCGGTTATACACAATATTATTGCTGTGATGCCAACAGCTTCCATATTTGTTATAGATCTCCCTGTCTATGAAGTATCAAACTTCAATGTCGTCCTATCTCCTACCAGCTAGGAAAGACAGTGTACATCTTCAGTATTTCTGAATACACTTCTGTTCTCCTTGGGAATAGGGGCTTTTTTCCATACCCCCTCTTCCCTCCAGGACTGGGCTAATTCTCCAGATCGGTCAGTCGTCTTCTTTTAGTCCTCAATGTTAATAACTCTGTACCTAAAAGAGTTTTCAGCTTTTTCCCATAAAGCTTTCCATTGAAGACCTGCCGTTCTTCTCCTGCCCCAGTTGACACCTGGGTCACCTGCCCATTCCAGGTTTGGAACTTCATTCTCACTGCTGTGAAGTTACCTTGAGGATTCCGCTACTGCATCTACAGTACACTCCATCACAGTTCTACTTCCTACAATCCAGTAGGTAAGCTCTATATTGTACTAGTTCATTAAATATTTTAATGATACTTGACATACATTCTAAAGACTCTTTTTCTCTGTAGTCTTTAGATTCGCTGTTCCTCAACAGCTTTTCTCTATTCAACTCCTACCCCCCATCCCTCAGGGGATGCCGGGGATACAGGTTTGGGAAATGCCGTCCTGTTCCAGGGATACACATTTTCTGGGATCTCCCCTGGCACCCACAGTTAGGGAGTCCCCATAGGTGAAGACTCATTCCTGCTTGTTCCTAGAGATAGCACAGTTACTTACCTGTAACAGGTGATCTCTGGGAACAGCAGGAATTAGTCTTCACAACCCACCCACCTCCCCTAGGAGTTGTATCTATCTATCTCCTTTCTTCCTTCTGTCTCAGCTATGAAACTCAACTGAGGAGAGGCAGTGGGAAAGGCGGGAAGTCAGCGCGCAGGCGCGAGGGATGCTCCCAAAAGCTTTCTGATTGGATGCTGGGGAGCATTCCCGTGCAGGCTCCGTCGGTACCGACGTACCCATATGTTAAGACTAATTCCTGCTGTTCCCAGAGATCACCTGTTACAGGTAAGTAACTGTGCTGCGCTGTGGGATGCTCCCAAAAGCTTTCCTATTGGATGCTGGGGAGCGTTTCATGCAGGCTTTTTCGGTACCGATGATACCCATATGTGAAGACTAAATTCCTGCTTTTCCTGGTAATCACCTGTTACAGGTGAGTAACTATGCTCTCTCTTCACCCATCTTCCAACGGTGCTCCTATCTACCGCAGAACTTCCATACACAGCACACAACAGTTTGTGAATGTTTCTCACACTTTCTTTCTCCACCACCAAGAATTCAATTACAGCTCGTTTGTACCATGTCACTCATAGATGCTATTTGAAGGATCACTACCGTCTCGCTATTTGTTGGATGACTATAAAATCACACACGTGTTCTTTGAAGTTCCAAGTTTACTACCCTTTCAATTTCACACCTCTATCTTTATTCTGGACTAAGAAAAAAATATGTGGGTCATTACTTTCTGAGCAACCCTCATATATCACTCCCTTGGATCCTGCAGCCCAAATTCATGACTTTAATTTTTTAAACATTAAATCTCAGCTGCCAAGTTCTAGACCAAGCTTAGCTAGATCCCTTCTCATGTTATCTACACCTTCCTGAGTGTCTACTCTATTGCAGATTTTAGTATCATCTGCAAAGAGGCAAATCTTACCCGACAGCTCTTCTGCTATATCACTAACAAAGATGTTAAAAAAATCGGACTAAGGACAGATCCTTGGGGCACACCACTGGTAACCACCACCTCCTCAGAGTGAGCTCCATTTACCTGTACCCTTTGTCGCCTCCCACTCAACCAGTTTCTAACCCACGCAGTAACTTTAGGGTCCATCCCTAGGGTGCTCAGTTTGGTTATAAGTCGCCTGTGAGGAACAGTGTCAGACTTTACTAAAATCTAAATACACCACATCTAGAGCTCTCCCTCGGTCCAACTTCCTGGTCACCCAGTCAAAGAAATCATTCAGATTTGTCGGACAAGACCTGCCTCTGGTGAATCCATGCTGCCTCGGATCCTGTAATCCACTGGACTCCAGAATCCTTACTATTTTCTCTTTCAGCAGCATTTCCAATAATTTACTTGCCACCGAAGTTAAACTAACTGGCCTGTAGTTTTCAACCACATCCTTACTTACGCTTTTGTGTAAAGGCACCACATGAGCCTTTCTCCAATCCTTTGGCACCACTCTCGACTCCGAGGCATTGAAAAAGGTCAGTCAGTGGAGCTGCTAGAACGTCCCCAAGTTCCCTCAGTGTAATCTAGGGTGTATCCCATTCGTTCCCATCGCTTTGTCTACTTTAAGTTGAGCTAGTTTCTCACTAACACAGTTTTCTGAAAAATTTTCAAGATGCCCGTCGCTTCTGTTCCTGTTTGTGGGTGTTTTCTGAAGTTCTGTTCCTGGTTCTTCATCTCTGAACACAAAGCAATTCCACTTTATCCTCATCAGCTTCTACATATTCCTCCCCTTCACCCTTGAGTCTGACAATACCACTTTTGTCCTTCCTCTTCTCACTAACATATCTGAAAAATGTCTTATCCCCCCATTTTATTGCATTTGCTTTTTCCTCCTCTTTTTGAATCTTTGCTTTCCTGGCTACTTTGCTAGCTGCTCTAAGGGTTGGATGGTGCTCCAAAGGTTTAAAAAGGTTCTTGTAACCCTATCGAAAGATGAACATCTGCTACTTTTTTTGTAGGTCCTACTGAAATTTTGTTTTGATCATGGCATAGAGTTCCCACTTTTAATGGTTTTATGGGGAAGACTGAACTTGAAACCCTTTGAGGACTTTGCATAGTGCAGGATGTCCAATCCCAGTTGTGTGGATGTATTTTGTAAAGTGGTTACCCACTTATTTAAGTACCTGTTTTTGGTTTAGCTGTTAAATTGTCCTGAGTAAACTAGGGATCCACTTATTTCACATACTAGCTCTGAATTGGTAGTCTTTGAGTTAACTTTGCACATACTGTGCAGAAATGTACCTCGCCCCCTATGCCAGAAAATTGGAGATGAATTTGAGCTGTGATTTCACTCCTAATGCTCTTCTGTGCTTGCATTGTTTTGAAGAGAGCCACCTCCTGGTGTTCATAAGAGGCAATATGCACGATTAACATAGTAAAGTGTGCTTAAAATCTTTTAAATCAGGCTGATGGCATCTAATACACTTGGGAGAATTTCTGTATTTTTTTTTCAACAATTTCTTGGCTTTGATGGTGTTTTTTTTTTTTTTTCTTTTGTTGTTCAAGGCAAAAGCATTTTAGGATTTAAGGAATCTATAAATGCTAATACTTCTTTTATAGTTGATTTTTCATTGGAAAAAACAATCTATGACTGATTTTAATCATGTGATTCAGGTTCTAATAAAGAATCCAGGAATCATTCAGGTATTAAAAATATTATTAAATGTGAAGTTGGCATTTAACCTTGCTAATATTGATCAAATAAGAATTTTAAGTATCAGGAAGAGATCTATATAATCTAATCTTAAAATTTTTAAGAAGTGTGGTAATGATTCTTATCTTGGCTTCCTAGAACAGATTAGAGTTTTCAATTTTTCCAGTTTTCCTGATCATGGAAAACATTTTTGGCAAGACTCTCTTTTTGATTAAATGAGGCTTTATTTGGTCCGTTTAGTTATACATGAGCTGTAGGAGAAATTTACTATACTGTGCTACTGCATTTAATGTGTGCTAAGATATAGTATTGCTTAATTGGGTCCCATTGCATGAAATGGGACTTGTACTAGATAATGAGCATTAATATGTTAATCTTGAAGGACTACCAAAAGGTGCTGCTACTGCTGGAAATGAATCTGCACTTGTAAGTATTTACTTGCTGGGAAATTCTCTAAATCTTGGGGGGAAAAGGGAATTCTCTGGGTTAAAGCTGATAAATCTATGTATTTTAGAATTCAGTGTTTTTAAGTCGGTCAGGACTTAGTACTACCAAAGAGCTTTCATTTAAATCAAATCGGAGTATAGCTTAGCATGGAAGGTAGAATAGCATAAATATCTTTTGACTAGTAAGAAACAAATTGTTTCTAGAGACCTGTACAAGGAGGCCTTCCAGTTAGGAGGCAAGAGACCTGTGAAATTGTTTTAAATAGGTGTTAAAGCCAAGTGACAGAGGGAACCTTTCAAAATTGCCTCTTCTATCAAACCAAGGACGCTGAGAATTACCCAGAAAATTAAGAGATTACTTTTAGAAGCACAGGTCAGGGCACTGTGTAGAAAGCAAAGCTTTTATGGAGTGTTTTTTCCTCCCACCTACCTAGACTCCCACCCACCCCAGCATAATCTTAGGTTTCAGAGCCTATAAAACTATCAAAGGGAAGGAGACTGTCAAATTCATTTTCAGGTCAACTGGTTATCCTCATCAGGAATAGATGAATTAAGGCCCTGAAATTAAGTTGAAGGGACTTGCTTCACCTCAAGCTGATTAGATATAGTTTGTATTGGTACAAGTATCCCTAGCAGCTATAAGTAAGTAAACATCTTAAATATCTAAACAAATCCTTAAAACTAAGATGCAGGACTGAGGGCTATCCAGTTTTTTGCATTGAGTGTCACATGTACGATTTTTTTCCAAGTTGATGAGGGGTCAATGTGTGCACTATGTGCAAGGAGCTCTTTGCTCTCAAGGAAAGAGTCTGATCTCTGGCAGGTAGAGTAGCAGACTTGGAGGAGCTAAGGAAGACTGAGAGGTAGATAGACACAACTTACAGGGAATAGTACTTAAGTCCCACCTCTGTCTGTCTGGCAGCCTCACTGTTGCCATGGAGAGAGATCACATGAAAAGAGAGCATTACCACCTTGTTGTGGCAGGAGGTATGGCAGGAAGCTAGGACATGATCTACAGGTGATATAAAACCCTCTTGCTCCAAGATGTTTTCTCCAGTGCTGTTAGCCAAGAGGGGAAGGGTTAGGATGGCCTCTGCAGTTGTCAATTTGATCATTAGGCATGTAGATAGCTGGGTGGCTGGTGGATGTGAGGATCGCCTAGTAACATGTCTGCCTGGTGTGAAGGTAGTGGACTTCACGCCACCTAGACAAGGTTATAGATAGTGTTGGGGAGGAGCTTGCTGTCTTGGTACATGTGTACCAGTGACATAGGAAAATATTGGAGGGAGGTTCTGGAGGCCATGTTGAGGTTTTTAGATAGGAAGAACTTCCATGGTAGCCTTCTCGGAAATGCTTCTTGATCTAAACTCAGGGCTCAAAAGGCAGGCAAAGCTCCAGGGTCTCAATGTGTGGATGAGACGATGATGCAAGCTTGAGTATTTTGGATTTGTTAGAAACTGGGCATCACTCTGGGGAAGGGAGGGGCTTTTCTGAAAGGGTGGGTTTCACCTTAACCAGGATGCTAGCATTAACTCTTAAAAAGAAGAGAGAGAGCAGATTTTAAACTAGATAATAGGGGAAGCTGGCAGTGAAGATATCCTTTAAAGATATTAGCAAAAGAGGGAAGATGGGGCATCCCAATAGAGAGGTTCCAATAAAGATAAAAGTAGCCCAGATGCCTTTAAGTACAGAGCAGACAGAGCTGAAAGATTCCAAATTACCCTTGCCGACTGATAACAGGAGTGTTTAATATGAATAAAATACAACCTTGCAAGCAAGGTATTACTTTGTGGCTTGTAAATACAATCTCTCTGCCTGAAAGCTCTTAAAGGGGTTTCGGTTTTCCTTTTTAAAAGCAAATTCTTTCTTCTTCTATATTGCAAAAGGGACATTTTTTTGTGGTGTTGCGCAAAGCTTTCCAGAGTTCATTTTTTCTTATTCCAGCTTCCCATTCAGAGCAAGCTCTTTGAAGCCACTGACCTCATTAGGTGTTAGATCCGTCCCTACCCACCCCAACTCCCACTCACCCACCCTGTGTGAGCCGCCTTTCTTTATGGTATTCCCTAAAAATCATCCTCCTTTGTGTCTAACCGGAAACGTTGACAGAAACTCTAATTTTTGTCGGATCGCCTGATACGAGGGTGTACAAACACTCTCTTTAAACAGGCCCTCCTTTTATTTAACTTAGTTTTAAAAGGTCAGTATAACCTGAGGTCCACACAACCTGAATATGCTCCGGGCTACAACTAGCCCAAAAGGACCAGCCCATGCATAGTGAAGATGCTGTACTCGCATCAAAAAATTTTTTCAAAACAGAACAAATCTGTCATCAACTAACTGGATATATGTGGAAGTAAAAACACTTAGCTGAGTGGTGAAGTGAAATGGAGCATTCCAAGCTCCAAGCTCTCTGTCCGTCGGGTGTGGAAAATAGCGGTCCAAAAGCAATAGACCTGCATGAGAATTCCAAACACAGTCCAATCTTCAGATGATAACCCAGAACTTCACCATACATCAGCCAAAAAAACGTCCATCACAGTCGGGCTATGGTTGGGTATTGATGCGACACAAACGGTTTGTGTCGCATCAATACCCAACCATAGCCCGACTGTGATGGAAGTTGTTTTGGCTGATGTATGGTGAAGTTCTGGGTTATCATCTGAAGATTGGACTGTGTTTGGAATTCTCATGCAGGTCTATTGCTTTTGGACCGCTATTTTCCACACCCGACGGACAGAGAGCTTGGAGCTTGGAATGCTCCATTTCACTTCACCACTCAGCTAAGTGTTTTTACTTCCACATATATCCAGTTAGTTGATGACAGATTTGTTCTGTTTTGAAAAAATTTTTTGATGCGAGTACAGCATCTTCACTATGCATGGGCTGGTCCTTTTGGGCTAGTTGTAGCCCGGAGCATATTCAGGTTGTGTGGACCTCAGGTTATACTGACCTTTTAAAACTAAGTTAAATAAAAGGAGGGCCTGTTTAAAGAGAGTGTTTGTACACCCTCGTATCAGGCGATCCGACAAAAATTAGAGTTTCTGTCAACGTTTCCGGTTAGACACAAAGGAGGATGATTTTTAGGGGATAGTGAATGATCTTTAGGATATAGTTTAAATAGTGTTCATTTCACGGGGGTTTTATAGTTTATAGTTACTTCTTTCTTTATGGGGCAACTCTCCAATTAGCTACACACAGGGACATAGAACAGTGCTGTTAGAACACACTTAAAAAGGGTTAACTGCCTTTTCTCTTAAAGGGACAATTTCAGTAAACAAGAGGTCTGTTTTGACTCAACCACCATTCCCACCATTTCACCCAGCAAGAGAGCAAACTTATTCTAAAATTTTGCCAATCACTGGGTAGAGCCACTACATGGAAAAATCCCTTCCCCCCACTTGGCCACATCCATGCCAATACCTTGCATCCCCCTTGTACAACCATCAGATGGAAAAACACCAGGTAAGATAGATACAATACAAAACTTCATATCCATGCTCCACTAGAGGCACTTCCATAGATAATTTACTAGAACTCGCAAAAATACGTGCCCATATCCCTTCCCCAATTGAGCACTCACATTTCTTTCCCAATTTTTAAGTAAGATGGCCCTCTCACTAGGCCTTTGATTTAATATTTTGTAGAGGCTCAGACAATAGGCCATATGATTCCTCCTGTCTTGAGAACAAGTAATCATTCTGACCTGTACCCCAATGAAAACATAGGATTCCAGCTGGGCTGCACATAGTGGCATACGTGCCAAAAATTAAAACTTGTGCTCTGGTTTTAGCTGAAACTTCTCTCTTAGGGTATTATAGTCCAGTAACTCTCCCATGTTCCCCATCAGTTGACGCACCCATTCCAATCCCACTTGCTGTCACTCCATAAATACCCCCCATGCATTAGGCCAGGCTTAAACTCCACATTTTGCCTTATGGAAGTATGCCAAAAAAAGTTCTCTCCTACCACACAACTGGTCCTTATAGTGAAACCAGACTTCAAGGTGTGAAAAACAAAAGGATTGTTTCCCTACCCTACTCCCCCCTCCCCCCAGCTGCCCCCTCAGCCAAAGCTCCTTCCCTAATGGAATAGGATCCCACAGCTCCTGCTCAATCACCCTGCATTGCTTCCCCTTTTGTCATCTGTTTTTTTGTTTTTGTTTTTTAATTTATTTATTTTTTCTATTCTACTAGCCCACTCGACTCTGCTCCCATTTGATACCATTTTTAAATTTGAGATGCCCATATTCTTTTTCCCTCTTCTCGCTCATGAAAACCGGTTGAGCCACTCTAGGAGGGTGTTTCCTCCAAATGAAATAGAAAATACACTTGTGCCACTTTCTCAATACCATATTCAATATCTCCAACAGTAGAGCCAAAAACAGAGCAGCTGCGACAAAACATTAAGTTTGATAGTCACTATCCTACCCATCCATGACATGGTGAGGCGGGTTCCATCTGTCCAAATCCTCCTTAATAGTTAGCCAAAACCTCTCGTGATTAAATTTTAAAAAGTTCCTCCCAATTCCTACCCACCTGGATCCCCAAATACTGAATCGATTCTCTAGTTCATTTTAAAGAGTCTGCTAAATACCTCAGTTTACTTGAAGGTTAGGCTGAGAGATCAACAGCAGTGGCAAGGTGTATATCGCATTGTCTACAAATAAACCAATGTTTTATATATCCACCTTCCCACAGTTATCCCTGCAATATTCCAATTGGAGCATATTTTTTCTGCCAAAGTTCTATTAAGGTAAACACTAGGGGAGATAATGGGCACCCCTGCCTACTTCCCCTCCCCATGGTGAATTCTTCTGAGTAGCCCTCATTATCCCAAATACGAGCCTTTGGGGTCACATACAAAGTTCTTATCCACCTGATTAAACTGCTCCCCAAGCCACCAAACTACAAAGCACCTGTACCATAAATTCCCACTCAACACTGTCAAAATGTTTTTTCTACATCCACCATGATCAAAAGGGAATCCTTTTTCACCTCCTTTTTTTGCCTTCCAAATGAAATTCAGCAGTTTTCTAATATTATCTTCCACATGCTGTCCTGGAATAAAACCAGATTTTTCATCTCTAACCAACCTGGCAATGATCCTTTGCAACCTATTAACCAATACTTTGGCAACCACCTCTGCATTTGAGTTAATCAGGGAGATGGGTCTATAAGAACCATGCTAGGAGCCATCTTTTCTTGGTCTGAGTATTACTGTTCTACCTGCAGTGTACATGGAATCTGGGACCCCTCCCACAACTAATCACCTCATGAAAGTCCTGCACCATCCTACTACCCGTAGTATCATGGAACGTTTTATAATATCAGGCCGTGTTACCCATCTAACGCAGGGGCTCGTCCCACCTTCATACTCCCAGTCAGGCCAATTACTTCTTCCAGGGTGATCTCTGCCTCCAATTGGACAGATTCCTCCTTCGTCAACTGTTAAATTGTACTCTGTATTCTCATACTCCCCAGATTTCCCCAGTTGTCGCTGCCATCTTGCTACTATAAAGCTTAGAGTAAAATTGTCTAAAGACATCTCTCATAGGCTCACCCCCAAATCGTAAGGTACCTGTCATCTCAGGTTTTTATTACTTGTTGCTTCTTTATTTGGGCTTTCAACCTGGCAGCCAGCACACTACCTGCTTTATTTCCCCATTCAAAATAGGTTTGTCTCACGAATTCTATCCTGAAGACAATATGATGTTTTTACCCAAGAGATCAGGGTTCAGTTCTCACTGGCACTCTTTGTGACCTTGGAAAAGTCACTTTATTCCCCATTGCTTCTGAAGAAAAGGACTGGCAATCTAATTCCTGTCATTTTATTTATTTCTCTTTTTCTATATCGCTTAGTCAGGTAATCAAAGCGGTATGGCATTCGTACCTTGCCAAAAAAACCAAAGGGCTCTGGGTCGGCAGGAGTCGGCATTGATATATGGCACTTTAAAAACAAAACAGAACAAGCAAAACCTAAAGATATGTTGGACCCAGTGAAAAGACACCTATAAAATGTGTCCAATTAGTAGTACTCTGCCAGTATGTTTACTTTTAAGTTATTTTGTATGCTATAATATACTATATTTTTCTTACTTTAAAGCACAGTGTCCTAGCCTATTCATACTTTGGACAAAGCTGTATGAACAAGTTACTTTCTCAATTTTCGCATTGGAAATTTAAAAACATTTAAAATATTAAAATATACCAATTTATTGTACAACATTGTTTATATTAAAGTGGGATTTCTTTTCTGCAATTATCAAACTACCTATGCAGTCTAGCAGGTTGATTTCCTGCTTCCTGATAGAAGAATGATAAAGGGCAGTTGGATATGAAGTATCCATAAAACAGCCTTTAGTATGTACCTTTTGAGTCAATGCTGGATCCTGGCGACCCAGCAGCTCCTGGGTTTTCTTGGCAGTGTGACCGGAAGTAGATAACCCTCTACTGCCTCAGAAGAAAGGACTGGCAAAGTGACTTGCTCAAGGCCACAAAGAGTGCCAGTGGGAATTGAACCCTGGTCTCTTGGTTACCAAGCCAGTGCTCTAACCACTAGGCTAGAGTGGTTAGAGTGGAGGAGTGGCCTAGTGGTTGGGGCAAGGTACTTCAGGCCAGAAGGTCGGGGGTTCAAATCCCACTAGAGGACAGCAACCTTGGGCCGGAAGGACCGGGGTTTCTAGTCCCACAGGTGCTCCTTGTGGTCTTGGGCAAGCCACTTAACTATTTTACAGGGAATATGGGCTATGGAGGGTTATCTCCAAGTTATAATGCCCTGTTCAATGTAATTTCAGTTTGTTCAATGTAAACCGCACTGATGCAGAATAGCGTGGTATATAAGAGAATGTAAATAAATAAATAAATAATAAATAGGCAACTCCACCACACCAAAAACAGCCTTGTGCATTAAAAAAAACAAAACAAAACCAAAAAACTTTCTTTCCATTTTGTCCTGCTAAGCCAGTCCAGACAAATGCGTTGTGGTCCCCTATCAGCAGAGGTGGAGATAGAAAAAATACAGTCTTTTGTTGACCTCTTTCTGTAATATATCAAACAGCTAGAGGGCATACTTCTGTCTCGCAACACAGTGTGGCTATATCTGAGCAGCTAAAACTTTGAGAAAGATTTAGCTTGTGAGTAGCCACTCTTAAGGGCAACTTCCTTACTTGAGCTAAACCTGGGAGATACCCTTTGGGCCACCCTTAAAATTGGTGCTCTGCTGGTCTCACCACGGAGGAGATTCAGTTCTGTTCCCCATCCTTTATTCTCTTAAGGGCCGGTTGAACAGCTAGAATTGTTGTATCAGGACCCCGGAGGAATTGCTGGTTGCACAAACTCTGTGCCCCCTTTCTCTTCCTTCTCCACCAGCTCTCCCCTGAAGATGGCATGAAGATTCAGAGATATGTGACTGCAGGCCTTGGCAGCAGGGGAGTAACATTGAGTCTAGCACCATTGCTACTTGTGTTGCCTGGGATAAATTACCAGTTTTAATTCTTGTTTTCTAAACCAAATTTCTCTTCTGTACTACTTCAATATTGTCTGTGGAAGGTGCCTTTTACTTTGGCCATTTACAGAGGTAGTTGTTGTGTAAGGGATTGTAACCATTGGTACTCGGGGGGGGGTCCTGCTGGTTCCTGCCTCATATTGGCACTGAATGTGCGTGTTAGTAGCGCTTGGCTGAGCTCTATCCTGTCTCCATACTGTGCATGGTGGTATGCATGTTATCTGTGTGCTTTGTCACATGCCGCAAGTGTGTGCCTTTGTTACTCCTGCTTCAGAGCACCATTTCAGCAACATACAGTAGCTCTGTGCTTTCCACTGTGTGTGCTTTAAGCGTGGCTTACTTCAGCGCCTTGTTTGGATGGAAAGATTTGCTTCAAGAAGTCTTCTGCATGGCATAGGTGTTTGTCTTCTGGGAGGAGACATGGACTTTCTGCCCTTCCTCAGTAACTTGGTATGGAGGGTCTTGCTTGCCTCTTTGAGGTATCTTTACAGTTGATGGACATATACTTTTCTTCTGCCTCTTCAGCTTTGCAGGCAGTAATGGGGTTGGCTGGAGAGAGAGAGAGGGGGAGCGTCCTGGCTCAGGATTCCTCTATTTGTTCTTGGGAGCTCTGCCTGCCAGCGCCTTCCCAGTGGAATTCTCCAATGACTGGCCTACCTCCTGCTATAGTCCAACCAAAAAGCACTATACCATGTGTGGCAAGCAAACAACTCGGTCTGAGTGTGGTAAGCAAAACACACTTTATTAGGTTATCTTCAACAGGGATAGTGATGATCAACTCCACCAGAGGTAACACACAGCCAAACCCGACACAGCTGTGTTACGGCTATGACTTCTTCAGGGGTTCTTTGGCATTCTAAAACTATAAATATCAACATAAGTAAATAAATAATTACAAACAATGATATAAAATGTCTCATACATAAAAACGTACTTAAAACAACTTAAAACAATGTAAAACAATATTAAAACATGCAACTCTATGAACAAATATTAACTAATATAAACAATTTGTAAAATAGTGAGTAATTAAATGAATAACCAATAAATATGTAATAAATAATTTATATACATATCAGTTTATTTTTTTATTGGATATCAGTAAACGAGTATATAATCAAACTTAAGAGACATGACATGTCCAAGGGGATAGAAGAATAAAAACTTAACAGACCATTGTTGATGATCCCTCTGACAAGACCCTTTTGTTGTGCATTAAAACTAAGGAAAGGAAAAAGACATCAAATATTTAAACTCAGCACCTGTTTGGATGAACAATACCATACATATATTACAACCACACTTATACTGAAACTGTATGTGTGAAAGGAGCAGGAGTGACTCGCTAACTAAGGGGTGTCTAATGTCACCCCACATAAATATTTCTTCAACTGTTATCACTACAAATAGGATCTGACTGTTTAAAAGGAACCCATTACATCCCGTTAAACTTTGCTGCTATTCTCTTCTATAAGCAATGATCATTAGATTTAACTTACTACATTTAAAAACTTGCATTCATTATACATTTGCTAGTGAACATGGAGTGCGCCAGCTGTCTATCCCATCACCAGCTGTCTATCCCATCAAAAGTGGAGAAATAAATTTTCACCGTGCAGTCTGTTTGTCAAAGGCAAAAAACGCCTGCTTCTGTGCTATAAAGACTTACATTTTGGAGCGAACCAGCCAGCATTTAAATGTCTCAATTGTTACTCACTACGATATCTCTTTATTTAAGTGAATGTTACACATAAATGTGTGCAGTGTGTAAACTTAATAATTTTTTTCATAAGTGCAGGGGGAACAGCCGCGCAATTTCTCCCCCGGGATTGACCCTTTTGTAGGTTGACCGTTTTACCAAGTGAGGAGCCATACCACAACCTCCACCACTTGACATACTTCATCCATATATTTTGTTGTGGTAATTAAATAATGACTCATGAAATGATAAAAAATGATGAACATAGTACGTTAGATGACATAAAACAGCTGCAAGGATGGGATGCAAATAATAAAACTAAGAAGGAATAGATGATCCTCATATATAATCCTTGTATGAGAAAGTGTAAATAACATAATTTTGAAAGATTTGTAAAATAGTTAAAAACTCAGTCGTTGGTTCTGCATACCTACTTGGCCCATGTACTTTACGTGTTTAAAATTGAAATTAATTTATAATCGGCTCACAAACTCGCTAAAAACATTGTTAGATGACATGTTCAAATGTGTAACTATTACAAAACCATAAATACCATCCATACTGTATGGGATGGATAGATAGATAAATAAAGCCATATTAAAACATGATGCTCTAAAGCACTTAGTCATAACTCATTATCATCCTCATATTCTCCTTAATCTATCAAATGATCAGGGACTGCTGACTGAAGCTAAAACCTAACAGTATAGTTCAAAATGATTCCTTAAAGAAAGGGAGGCATTGGACCCATAACAATGCTAAGGCAAATGGGTGCAATCAATTAATAATATGATCATTAAAAACAGGTTAAAATAAATAAATAATTGAGTTCATATAGAAAACACCCAAATCAGTAAAAAAACAAAAAAAAAACCCAAACAAAAACAACCCTGCAACCTGTTCATTAAAATTGCCTTCAGCCAATAGGTACTAATAGTTTTATGAGTTCAATTTAGGTTGGTCTTATTAGTTTATTCATTTATTACATATTTATTGGTTATTCACTTATTTAATTACTCATTATTTTATACAATGTTTATATTGGTTAATATTTATTCATGGAGCAGTGTGTTTTAATATTGTTTTACATTGTGTTAAATTGTTAAGTACATTTTTATGTATGAGATGTTTTTTATATTCATGTTTTTAATTATTTACTTATGTTGATAATTATAGTTTTTGAACGCCAAAGAACCCCTGAAGAAGGCATAACCAAAACACGGCCGTGTCGGGTTTGGCTGCAAGTTACCCCTAGTGGGGTTGACCATCACTTCCCCTATTGAAGATACCTAATAAAATGTGTTTTGCTTACCACGCTCAGACTGGGTTGTTTGCCTACCTCCTGCTATGGACATTTGCCAGTCTCTGGCCTAGCTCTCAAGAATTCTTCTCTTCCTTCCTTCTGCAAGCATGATCCTTCTGGCAGGGCAATTCGGACCCATCGACCTCGAAGCCCTCTTGTTCTTTCTCCATTCAGTCAGAGGAAAGTCTCTCATTGTGGGATGGGCAGGCTCCTGTAGGGGTCCCCAGTAGAGAATGGATTTGGGGTGCTCCACTCAGCTCTCTTGTGCTAATGATCTGCCTTGCATTCCCCAGGGATCAACCAGTGACTTCATGAGTGACGAAGATGAAATACTGGCACCGGACCACCAGGATGATGCTCTCGTATTTTTTGTTTCGGAAAGGGGATCTGGTGGCACTGTTGTTCAAGTTTCTTCTGCCCTGCGGCTTTTTGATACTGCGCCAGCAGAGCAGGATCTGCAAGAATATCTCCCCTCTGGTAAGGGACTCAAAGTTCTCTAGGGGAGGGGTTCCCAAACCTGTCTCCCAGACAGTTGTGTTTTCAGGATATCTGCAATGCATATGCATGAGAGAGATTTGCATGTACTGCCTCCATTGTAATCAAATCTCTCTCATGCATATTCATTGTGGATATCTGGAAAACCTGACTGGCTGGGGAGACCCGGGACAGGTTTAGGAACCCCTGCTCTAGGGCGTTTCCTTTCCCATAGGTCCTGAAGAGCATGGTATGCTCAGAATGGGACTCGCCTGTTGCCCTGCTGAAAGGGGGACAGGAACATGAGTCGGCTCTGTGCTGTCCTCAGGGAGACCTTGCTGCTTGGATATGGTTGCTTCAGGTGGATGCGCAAGTGATGGGCTTTCCTAAATGCACCATCATTCCAGTGGAGGGTGGTGCAGCTGTCGAGGACCAAGTGGATTGCAAGGTTGAAGTTTATTAAAGAGCAGCTTTCATCAGCCTCCCTTATTCTCTAGGCAGTAGTTTGCAGAGGTCTTACGTCTCGTGCCTTACTTCATTAGATCCAGTCTCTCCTGCCGGATGACACTTCGATGCTTTTGGAATCAGCAGTGGTTTTCCTGGTGGATGCCATGTACGTTTTTTTGGTCTGCTCAATGGCTAAGGATATTGCCTTTGCCATGTTGGCACTTCACTGGCTTTAGCTTTGCCTTTGCCTTCGCCTTCGGGCAGCTGTCGTAAATGTCCATGTCCTGTTTATCTGGACTTCTTTGAAAGGGAAGCTTGTGTTTGGGGAGAACTTGGAAAAGTTGGTCAAAGAGTTGGTGCATCCAGACCACATTGTCATCTGGAGGGCTTTTGCATGGCCTGTCGTCCTCTGCATCATGTTGTTCTTATTGCTCCTGCCACCAGGAGTCTCAGGGGATCAAAGACTCCCAGAAGAAATGCCTGGGGAGGCCTGCCTTCCTTCCTTCCTTCTGGCTCCCATTTCTGGACCCAGTCCTTTTTCATGGGATTCGCAGAACTGATGAGGCTCCCTCCGTCTCCTCCAAATCTGGGTTCTCCCATCAGATGCAAGGATGGGATGAACCTGTGTAACCTCAGACCAATGAGAGCCACATATCATTTGGTTTGGCAATAATGCAAGTACCCCATCCCAAATGCCTTCCTGATATCTCCATGCGGGTCTATGGCTGGGAGTTTTGCTGTTCAGACTTCTCTGGAGAGACTCCTTAGCCTCTGGGCTGTAATTGCGCAGTAATGTAGCGATTATAGAATTTGCAGCTGTCAAACAGCTCTCCCTTCTCATTTTCTTTCCTGATCAGACATACAGAGAATAAAGTGATTATAAAAACACATGTCACCATACTAACACATTCACGCATACACATACTAGCATGCACAAACACACACGCAGTAACTCGTACCAGCCCACACAAACTCGCAAGGTAGCTATGCGCACATGCGCGCACATGCAGACACATGCCCTATGCAAGCCTTATGCCCCTTGGCTATTGTAATCTATTGTTTTAAGTTTGAATGCCCTGCTCTTTGCCATCCCCCAGAAGCTACTGCCCTAGGTGACAGCCTAGTCTGCCTAGTGGTTGGGCTGGCCCAATACATACATACACACAATATACAGATACAGACAAGTGTGTGCATGCATGTGTATGTGCACATGAACACATACATGGGAAAGAATTCCATGAGCCATGCTCTGCGTATTTTCCCCCACCTATTTTTATTTGTGCGTTTCATTTTTAATATAAAGCCATTTCAACATTTTAGATTTTGATGCGGGTGTGGTGTGTGTGTGTGTTTTTTTTTTCCCAGAATAACAGTTTGATCTTTTCAGTTTGTTTTATTTGATGAAATATAATAAATATAATTTTCATACATGGAATAGTTCAGTGTATAAAATTATATGATGGCACACCATCCTACATAGCAGCAAATGTCCCTAAGAATTCTCATAATGGCTTGCACTTGCAAATGACCCTTCTATGCTGCTTAAGCCTTTCCTTGTACATGCCAAGATACCACCACATATTAAACTCCTAATGCAGCACTGTTCTTTTAGTTAAGTAGAATGAGCTTCAAGACCAATGCCAACAGAGTATTAGTTGAACATGCTTTCCTTTTAGACACATCAGATGGTATAGTGATGTTTTTACACATTACAATTTTATAAGAAAAAAAGGTTTTTATAGGCAGACGGCAGACTTAGCATAAGCTGTGCTATACTGTGTGCCAAAAAACGTGTACATTATTATATTCATAAAGCATTTGCAAAAGGATGCCCCGTGCCAGCTTATATGGCCAACATTTCGTTTCATGATTACCCTGAACTTTGGAATTTCTCTAGCGTGTACAGTGAGCGGTTTTCTTCCCCCCCCCCCCCCCCCCCAATGGAGCAATTGGGTCATGAATGAAGAGCAGGTGGTTTTTTTAGTCGAGTATCCCAAAATTTCTCCCACTACTTAAGGTCCACAAGTTCGCTTATAGTCGTTCCCTAGTACTTATATAAAATTAATTAGACTCAGATTTGCAGTATTTATCTAAGTGGTTTATAGTAAAAATGCCAAAAGGCTTACATAGAACAAAAATTAAAAGAGAGGAAAAAATGAAACAAAAATTAAAATAAAGGCATAATAGAAAAATCTAATCTGAGAATTAAATTGAAACATTTGAGATGCAGATCTCTCTTCCTCCTCCAAGGTTGTTGTTGAGCTACTAGTTGCGTTCAAGCTTTTGAATTTTTAGTGTTAACAGAGGTCTAATTGAGAGTGGTATCGATAGTGGTGTGTTGTATAAGCACATCTGTACTCTGACTTGTGGGCTGATGCAGAAAAGCTTAGTATGGAATTTTCCTGGTGCTTTTCCCATGTTAGGCTTGTTCTCTGATGCAGAAAGCAAGCTAGTCAGTCAGCCAGCCAGGCAAGAGCTGCTGCAGATCCCCAGTCTTCCTAGCAGCAAAGGAACGGAAGACTCATCTGCATATCCATCCCAGCAGCCTCTGCAGAGGACTCCAGAGGTCACTGCAAGTCAGCTAGGCAAGAGCTGCCACAGACCCCTGACATTTACCAGAGCCTCCCATAGAGCTCATAGATGAAAACCAGCATGGCCTAATCCCACGAGACAGCGAGCTGTGCCCCAAAGAAGACATCACTCACAGTCGCCACTGACTGCGTTACAGCTACATGCCTCAGTCATGGCCGCGCCAAAGGGCCCTTAGAGGTAGCCTTTGGAGTGGACTGGAGTGATTCCTCCAACAGTGAGCCCTATATGCACCATTTGGAGCATCACATAGGCATAATCTATCACCCGCACCCTCATGATGACCCTGCGATCCTACAGGTTAACATCTGACCACCTAAGTAATTTGGAAAAAGCAAGAAGACAAGGTAAGAGAACCAAACGTAACAGAGCCCGCTGTGTCCTACCATGCTCACACTAGAGCATCATGTGCTACATGAGCGAGATTTGCCTCTACAACAGTTCTGTCCATGCAGCTCTAGATCATTGAGATGAAAAGACAAATAGCCATCATCATATCTGTTGGCCTGCAGAGATATAATATAAGAAATACCATCTCCTGCCCAAATTCTAAAGTTATTATTATTTATTTATTTATTTATTACAATTTCTTATATACCGCACTATTGTCAGCGCGGTTTACATACAACAAAATGACCATAACAAACTGTTTGGCTTCACATAGAACAGGAGAAAACAACTTGGATAACATGTTTATGCTTTACATAGAACAGGAGTAATAACTTGGATAAACGGGGAATGCAAACTAAACTACTTACATATGTACAATGAGACCGAGTATTGGGAATTCAGTGTGAACATGTGTACAATGGAGTTGATATATTAACTTGAGGGGGTGAGGGAGAGGCACTTATGTAGTGGTAGGGTTAATCTGGTAGTATTGAGTAAATAAATGGGATTTGAGAGCCTTTCTGAATTGTGATAGGTCAGTAATTGCACGGATGCCTACTGAATCAGTCATGGCCACTACAGTGTTCTTAATAAGCGTTCTATACATCTCATTACTGATCATACACACAGAATCATTAGTTTTCAGCTCAACTCTCATCCCAATCATACATCATAGCACCCACTATGATATATAACTACTTCCACATTCAAAGCATGGTCTAGATCTCCTTGGAATCTCATTAAAGTCAAGCCCCATGAATCCATAAGAGCACACCTCAAAATCGTGTGATTCACTCCCATAGCGTAAAATGTGTTCTCAGCGCCCGTTTGGTACATAACAAGGTTGCTGTATTATCTGATTATCTCAATGACTGCAATACAGATATAATATGCTAGACAATCATGGTTCACAGACACTGACAATAAATCAACTCCTACTATCAGATTTTAGTCTTTTGACCTACCTCGGGTCTAGCCACTGAGCCGGAGGCGTCTTTATTGTAGCCAGGGACCACCTCAAATTATCACCAACTCAGAAGGAGGAATAGATATCCTCATCTCAAATAAGTATATCATGCCGTTCTTAGCTTACAGATCCCCCAACTGCACCCGCTGATGAATTATCATCCCTCCTGCAGACACTCTGATCTCTCTATAAGAAATGAGCAATTACTGCTACTAGGTGACCTGAACCTCCCCTCCGCCACACCTAGGCTCTCCAAATCCTTCATTGAAGCTAGCGGTGTATTAGAATTCACCCAGATCATCAACGAACCAATGCATGAAAAAGGAGCTATCCTAGATCTCATTTTCGCTCCTAAACATAAACATAAACAAATGACCATATTCCTCCCCCGTCATATACCCAGTCCCTTGATCTGACCATAAAACAATCACTGTTCATCTTCCTTTAAAAATGCACACACTCTACTACAGCCCTTCTAAAAGAAGATACCGATGCCTAAACAAGAATGACTGACTTCTTAACACTAGAAGCCCCAAAGTACATCAATTGACGCAAATGCATCTTTGAAGTTGTATACCTGCACCACTGCTAGAACCATGTCAGTCATGTTCCATAACTTTGTTAGCAAGGTCAAGATGTTCAAATATGTGCATCGAAAATTAATGACAGATGCACCACCTAGCGGGAAAATGAATTTATACCTAGAAGCCCCAAAGTACGTCAGTTGACGCACTCAATTGTCTTGGATGCGTCACTTGATGTACTTTGGGGCTTCTAGGTATAAATTCATGTTCCCACTAGGTGGCGCATCTCAATCATTGTTTACAGTTTTACTCCGACATTACAAACAATAAACACATGATGATGTCATGTAATGATATCACATAGTGAACGTATTTAACAAATAAGTAACTTCACAATAATTCACATCTGCATTTCATGCTAAATGCAGTCGTTGTGATAATGCGTCAATTGACGCATTTTGGGGTTTCTAGGTAAAATTCCTTTTGGGGCTTCTAGTGTTAAACCCCAATATCAATAAAGCACCAAAAGAGCATTATCACAAGTCTCAACACCACCACGTCCCCTTTAAATCCATGCCCAGTAAGCTGGATCAAGGTATCTTGCACTCGGCTTGCCTCCGCACTACTCTATCACACAATACATTCTTCCAAGACTACATGCCCACCAAACTCAAGCATGCCTCTCTGTCCAACAAATAATAGAGTCCATCACTAAACCCAGAGAGCCCTAGCTCATGTAGACCAATATCCAGTCAACATTTTTCTGGCAAAGATTGAGAATGTCACGCAACTTCAGTTCCAGGATCACCTCGACTTGCATGCACCTCTTGACCCATAACAGTACGAATTTAGGCCCAAACATGTTGTAGAAACACTTCTAACTGTACTCGTGACAGATTAACACAAGGCCTACTACTACTACACATTTTATATAGCGCTGCAAGGCATATGCAGCGCTGCACAGACACATGTAAAAGATGGTCCCTGCTCATCGACGCTTATAATCTAGTCGAGACAGATAATACAGTAGCTGTAAACATAGGATACAACTAGGGGAATTGTAGGGAAATAAAAATGCTATCAGGTGAGTCAAGATCCGAAAGCAGCATTGAAGAGGTGAGTTTTCAGCCTGGATTTGAAAAGAGTCCGAGAAGGCACCAGACATACAGATTAAGGTAGTTTATTCCAGGCATAAGGAGCAGCAAAGTCTGGAGTTGCAATAGAAGAGAAGGGCACAGATAGCGATTTGCCAGAAGAGCGGAGTTCCTGAGGAGGGTGTAGGGAGAGATAAGAGGAAAGGTAGTGAGGAGCTGCAGAGTGAATGCACTTATAAATCAGCAGGGGGAGTTTGAACTTGATGTGGAAACGGATAGGAAGCTAATTAAGAGACTTAAGAAGAGGGGTAATATGAGCATGATGAGGCTGGCAGAAGATTAGCAGTGCAGCAGAGTGTTGAACAGATTGAAGTGGGAGAGTGATGACTCAGAGGGAGACCAGCAAGGAGCAGGTTAAAATAGTATAGATGGGAGGTGACTAAGGAGTGGATAAGTGTATTAGTGTGTTCAGAAAGGAATGGGTGAATTTTGTTGTTGTAGAGGAAGAAATGGCAGATTTTAGCTATCAAGTGAAGAAGGAGAGAGAGGCATCAAAGACAACCCCAAGGTTGTGAGCTGAGGAGACAGGGAGGAGAAGAGTTATCCACAGAGACGGGGAGAGGAGGGTTTAGGGGGAAAAATAAGAAGCTCAGTTTTGGCCATGTTCAATTTCAAGTGGCGGTGAGACATTCAAGCAGCAATGTCAGAAAGGCAGGCAGAGATCCAGGCCTGGATTGCTGGAGAGATTTCAGGTGTAGAGAGAGAGATCTGGGAATCGTCAGTGTAAAGATGGTACTGAAAGCTATGGGAAGATATGAGTTCACCAAGCAGCTGGGTATTGAGAAAAAAAAAGAGTGGACCCAAGACGGATCCTTGGGGTACACCAACTGAGAGCAAGATAGCAGTAGAGGAGGATCTGCCAGAACAAACACTGAAAAATAGTGATGGGAACGATAAGAAGAGAACCAGGATAGCACAGAGCCCTTAAAACCAAGTGAGGACAAGGTATCAAGGAGAAGGTTGTGGGCAACCGAAAGGTCAAGAAGGATGAGGATCAAGTAAAGGCCCTTGGATTTTGCCAGGAAGAAGTCACTAGAGACTTTGGCAAGAGATGTTTTGGTAGAACGTAAAGGACAAAAGCCAGATTGTAGAGGATCCAGAAGGGCTTGAGAGGAGAGAAAGTTAAAGCAACTGCGGTGAACCACAAGTTAAAGTAGTTTAGAAACGAAGGAGAGGGGGGAGATGGGTTGATAGTGAGAAGGATAGGTAGGGTCTATTGAGGGTTTCTTGAGGAGAGGAGTGACCACAGCATGCTTGAAGGCTACAGGGAAAGTTTGTTGGTAGAGAGCGATAGGTTGAGAATATGAGAGATGGAAGGGACTACAGTGGAGGAGCTAGAACTAAGGAGACAAGTGGGAATAGGATCAGAGAACCAGGTAGTGAGTTTGGATGAGGAAAGGTGGTGAGTGGTTTCCTCTTCAGAGATCATAGAAAAGGAAGAAAGGGGAGGGGGGGGGGTAGCTGAGTAGCTGACCTCCGTGGGGAATTTGGAGTGTGATCTTGTGGATTTTGTCATGGAAGTAGTTTGGGCAGAAAGGGAGGGAAGGATCAGAGGCAGAGGCACCTTGAGGAGAGAGTTGAGAGTTGTAAAGAGACCGTGAAGGTCAGAGGCAAGAGTATTAATCAGATGGACATAATAGTCTTGTTTGGCAAGCGCTGTGGCTGATTGGAAAGAGACAAGCATGAATTTGAAGTGTAGAAAGTTGACAAGGGTGTGGGACTTGAGCCAAGCTCACTCAGCTAAGCGGACACAGGAATGTAGATAGGTAGTGGAAGACTGCCAGGGTTGAGGTACAGTACATCTCACAGGATGTGGCATGAGTGAAGAAAGAGAGCATCTAGAGCAGAGCAGATTCTGATGACATAGTGGAAGAAGAGGTATTGAGACAGTGGAGGAGAGAGCCAACGGGTCAATAGCATGAAGATTTCTAAAGAGTTGGAGAAGACAGGGCAAGGTTGAGACGGTGAGAGATGAAGAGTGAAGCTTAGCAGGTGATGGTCCAATAAGGGGAGAAGTGAGGTACAGGGTAGACTAAGAACTCAAGGATTCATCCTACTGTTCCTGGACATTACATCTGTCTTTGACTAGGTTCCTCACAATGCAATATTACAATGCTTGCAATCCATAGGAATAGGCAACACAGCATTAAAATGGTTCAGCTCTTACTTAACAGACCACCAATATCAAGTAAGAGCAGCAGGAATACTTTCTGCTTCATACGAACTACACCAAGGAGTTCTCAAGGCTCTGCACTGTCGTAGTCCTTAGTGGAAGACAGGATCTGACAAAAGAGATAAGGGTGTTAGTGCCACCTGTCAGTAGTGATCATAGCATGATTGCATTTGATTTAATAAATGGATGGAGGATGGCAAGGAAATCCACAGTACTACATTTTAACTTTCAAAAGGTCTCGAGACTATGATAAAATTAGGAAAAGAGTTTGAAAAGCAGTAGCTGCAAAGATTAAAGATCTGCATTAAGCATGGGCGTTGCTTAAAAATACCATCTTGGAAGCGCAGACCAGATGTATTCCAGACTTTAAGAAAAGTGGAAGGAAGGCCAAAAAACTACCAGCATGGTTTAAAGGTGAGGTCAGAAAGGCATGTTTCAGGAAATGGAAAAAGGAGCCAAATGACGAAAACGGGAAACATCATAAACAAGCAAGTTAAATGCAAGGCACTGAAAGGGCAGTCAAAGAGAATAAAAAAAAAAAAAAGAAGCTTGCTGTGGTAGCAGCAACACATCATAAAAGCTTTTGCAAGTACATTCATAGTCAAAAACCTGTGAGAGAGTCAGACCATTAAATGATAGAGGGATAAAAGAGGGCAAGGCCATAGCGGAGAAACTGAACAACCTAAGTAACTTCTTTACTTTGGATTTTACTGAAGATGATGTAGGGAGGATACCCATGCCTGAAATGGTACGAGTTTTAAAGGTGATGTTTTATAAGAATTGAAAGAAATATTGATAAACCAGTAAGATATATATTACAACTGTTTGATAAACTGAAAAGTAGCAAATTGCCTGGACCTGATGGTATGCATCTGAGGGTGTTGAAAAAACTGAAATGAGATTGCAGATCTACTATCATTAAAATCATGTGTAGTACCTGAAGACTGGCATATGGCCAATGTAACGCCACTTTTTAAAAAGGGTTCCAGGGATAATCCAGAAAACTACAGACCAGTGAGCCCGACATCAGTACTAGGCAAAATGGTAGAAACCATTATAAATAAATTTAAAAAAAATTACAGAACATGTAGATAGTCATGGTTTAATGGGAGAAAGCCAACATGGATTTATCCAAGGAAAGTCTTGTCTTACTACTATTTTTTTGAAGGTGTGAATAAACAGGTAGACAGAGGTGAGCCAGTCGATACAATGTATCTGGATTTACAGAAAGCCTTTGACAAGATCCTTCATAAGAGACTCTTGGCAAAATTAAAAAATCATAGGATAGGAGGCAGGCCCCTGCAATTCCTCCAGCACCTATTGGAGGCCTGCGGGAACATCTGTAAGTGCTCAGGCATGTAATACCACCTCTATAGCAATTTATAGGAGGTTTCCCTAATAGCCACTGAAATGGCCTGCTTGCCCAACCCCTCACACTCACACACACACACATCCATTCCTTCACCAAATCCCTCTCCCATGCCCACTGATAGGGGACTTTAACTGCAGGTCTTCCTGTAAACCCTGGTAAAAAAAAGGTAAATCAGCCCTCTACTCTTGATAGCCCTGCCGGAGAGCTTTGAGTGAATTGTGTCCCTCTTCGTAGGGGGCCCACTGCTTTTTAACATATTCCCATTTCCAGGTCAGTTATAAATAAGTGCGGTGATCAAATTTGCAGATGAGACAAAATTATTCAAAGTTATTAAGACAAGAGGTTTGTGAAAAATTGCATGACAACCTTTATAATTTGGAAGACTGGATATTCAAATGGCATATTAACTTTAATGTGGACAAGTGCAAAGTTATGTACCTAGGAAAGAACAACCCAAACTACGGTTACATAATGCAAGGTTCTACATTAGGAACTAGCACCCAAGAAAAGGATTTAAGCGTCATTGTGGATAATACGTTGAAACCCTCTTCCCAGTAAACAGCCATGACCAAGAAAGCAAATACAATGCTAGGAATCATAAGGAAAGGAATAGAGAATAAAACCAAGGATATTGTAATGCCACTGTATCATCCTATGGTGCGACTGTACCTTGAATATTGTGTGCAATTCTGGTTGCTATAGCTTAAAAAGGATATAGTAGAATTATAAAAGGTACAGAGAAGAGCCACCAAAATGGTAAAGGGAATGGAAGGATACCCCACTGAGGAAAGGCTTAAAAGGTTTTAGTGCTCGATGGCGGATGTGAGCGGGGTCGAGTGAGCTGCCCTCCTGAGTTTTGCTGTGCAGTCGGGCTGCTGCCGTCGGAATGGGACGGAGGAAGCGTAAACAAGCCGCCTTACCTCCGGGCGAGAGAATCTCAAGCTAGGCCGGTCAGCGAACGCTTGGGGAGTGCGGGTTTGACCCACGTGTTGGAGCAGCGTCTTTGGTTGGGGCGGTGGAAGGAGTTTCACCTCAGAGCGTTTCTGGTATCTCGTTGTCCTCAGTCAAGCAGACACCTCCCCCGCGGCCAGGAAGTTCGATCTCGGCTGTTGCTCTGCCCTCGGTTTTGGTGGCGAGTACCCCGATTTCAGAGGGAGACTGAGGTGCTTTGGCCGAGCTGGATATCCCCCTTGAGTAAACAGGCCAGAGTCGGTTGGGAGAAGTGGCGATTACAGCGGAACGATCTTTGTCTGGACCCTCAGTGGTGAGGGAAGAACTTCCTGACTTTCCTGCAATGGTGAGACTCGCGGCATTTACTTTGCAAACGCTATGGGAAGGACTGGCGACCTTGAATGACTCCATGAATAGAGTTTGTGGGACTTTTAAAAAGGACATTAATCTTGTTAGAGATTCTTGTGGTCTCCGTACTAAGGCTAATGAGATAAAATGCAGTCGCTTAGCCAGCTTGGAAAGAGAGATGGGGGAGGTCCGGGATTTGGTAAATGCCCAAATTAAGGATAGTAATGTCTCTGGTAGAAAACTGGAATACTTGGAGAACCAGGTTCGGAGAAATAATCTCAGTTTTCTGAGTTTTCCTCGATCACCAGTGCTGTCAGCGACTGAAATGGTTCGAAAGTATTTTGTGGAGGTATTGAAAATCCCGCCGGAACAGTTCCCTCCTATAACCAGGGCTGTGTATCTATTCCTGGGGAGTAGGGGTGGAACAGCTGCCCCCTCTCTTCCATAGCCGGTGCTAGAGGACCTTACGGGTCTCCTTGAGAGTTCTTAGGAGATTGTAATTGAGAGAACCACCCTGCTTGTTACATTTGCTTTAGAAACGGATAAAGTGTTTATTCTTAGAATGTTTTTTCAAAATGCTAATGAAGCTTTTTTGGGGTCTAAGGTGAGGGTATTTCCTTATCTTTCACGAATTACACAGTTGCGGAGGAGGGAGTTTTTGGCTCTTCGCTCCAGGGTTTTGACCTTGGGTGCCTCCTTACAACTCAAATTTCCTGTTACATCTTTTGTTTAACAAAACATTTATCTGTTTTTTGTTCCCAAGCAGCTCTTGGCTTTTCTGGAGACTAGGGAAGGGAGTAATATTGAGGTTGTTGTTTCTCCTCATACAGCTGACGTGTAAGTCTCTCTTCCGCCTTTATTGTTTGTGTTAATGCTGGGATTTCTTGGCAGTATTTAATTACCTAGTACTCCCCAATTTCCTGTTTTTTGGGGTCTATATAAGATGAAGGACTAGAAAGGGGGGCTGTTACTTCTGGAGAGAAATCTGAAATTGTGAGTATATACTTCTGGGAATTTTTCTGAAAGGAATTTTTTTTTCTTTTAAAGCTAATTAATCTGTGAACCCACTATTTTTTGTTAAATCAGTCAGGGCCTAGTAGCAACAGTTTAAGATTCAATTTAAAACACAGAAGAGAACTTTCTGGTTACCTTTCATACCCAGTAGAGAGCTGTAGTTTAAATTTCATAGTCACTCAGGGCCTAGCATCAGCAAAGTACTTTTAGTTTCAATTTAAAACACAGAAGAGAGCTTTCTGGTTAAATTTAGAATCCAGCAGAGAGCTTGTAGTTTAAATTTCATAGTCACTCAGGGCCTAGCATCAGCAAAGTACTTTTAGTTTCAATTTAAAACACAGAAGAGAGCTTTCTGGTTAAATTTAGAATCCAGCAGAGAGCTTGTAGTTTAAATTTCATAGTCACTCAGGGCCTAGCATCAGCAAAGTACTTTTAGTTTCAATTTAAAACACAGAAGAGAGCTTTCTGGTTAAATTTAGAATCCAGCAGAGAGCTTGTAGTTTAAATTTCATAATAGGTTAGAGCAGGGGTCTCAAACACGCGGCCCGCGAGAGCATCTTGTGCGGCCCGCGAAGCACTTACCGGCGTCTAAAAAAAAAAAAAAATTCCAAACTTGCCGCCGCAGTATTAAGCGTCCCGCGGGCCCCTCTGCCTGCTCTGAGTCCTCTCCTCCCTGCAGCATCAGCTCCAAAAGCGGCGGCTTTCAGAGCCGCGAAGAGAGAGAGTTTCTCTCGCGCGGTTCTGAAGACTCTCTCGCTGCTCTTCAGAACCGCGCGAGAGAAACTCTCTCTCTTCGCGGCTCTGAAAAGCCGCCGCTTTTGGAACTGATGCTGCAGGGAGGAGAGGACTCAGAGCAGGCAGAGGGGCCCGCAAAGTAGTAAATAGTGGAGTGCCCTAAGAATTTGCATTAGGACCAGTGCATGTTAGCATATTTAGAAATGAACTGGAAAAAACAAATGAGATGACCAAATCTGCAGGTAACACAAAAATGTTCGGAGCCATTAGATCGCGAGCAGATTGTAAGGAACTGCAGTGGGACCTTATGAGACCGGGCATCTGGATGGCTGATGAAATTTAATGTAGATAAGTGAAAACTAATCATATAGGGAAGAATAATCCAAATATTTGCTATAAAATGCTAGGTACCACATTAGAAGTCACCATTCAGGAAACAGAATCCTCAGCATAGTGTGCAGAGGTACTTAAAATGCAAATAGAATGCTATAAATTATTAAAAAAGAAATGGAGAATAAATTAAAGTGTATTATAATGCTTCTATTGCTTCATAGTGCTACCGCACCTTGAGTACTGTGTACAATTATGGTCACCACACATCTGGATCTGCTGTTGCTCATGGGACTGGCTGACGGCATCAGGACTTACAGTAGTAGATGGTGGCAGGATAGGGGAGCAGCATTGGGGGCTCCAGAGCAGGAGAATGCAGGCAATGCTAGGCACGGCTAGGTCTAGTGAATTCTGGAGGGGGAGCCAGTCTTAAAGGGGCCAGCAGACTCTTCTGGGTGCAGGGTTCAGGTGCCGCGGCGGCAGGGTGAGAGCGATCGGGACAGCAGTAGTAGTTCCTAATGTGCCTGGCGGTTGGCACTGGATTATAGTAATGTAGAAATCTTTTAGTCTTTCTTTATTCATGCACTCATTAAGAGGCATGTTTACTAAAAGTTAGGGTATGGTAACATTATGCAAATATTTATGCAAATGAGGTCCCTTATGCAAATGAGGTCCCACATCTCATGCGGCCCCCGGGTTATTTTAGAAGTCCTCATTTGGCCCTCAAAGCAATTTGAGTTTGAGACCCCTGGGTTAGAGCCTAGCAGCAGCAAAGAGCTATAATTTAAATCAAATCAGAATATAGCTTACCTCAGCAGCACAGGACAGGGTACTGTGTAGCAGCCCTCTTTTAATAAGTGTTATATCCCTCCCTCCCTCCCCACACCCACCCTCCCCTGGGATAATCACAGCTTTATAGGTACTTGCTCAACTTAAAAGACAGGAGGTGCTCTCAGGTGAAGCTCATTACCCAAATCAGTCATACACTAAGGACCTGAGATTAATTAAGCTTCAGGTGAACAAGGTATATTAAACTTATTAGGTACAGTTTTAGTGGTATAAATATCCATAGCACCCTTTAGTACGTAAAGAACTTAAAGATCTAAACACAAACTTAAAACTAAGATGCAGACAGCAGTCCAGCAGCGGGATGTGGGCTTTCCAGTCTTTTGCATTGAGTGTCACATGTATGATTTTCTCCCAGCTGGTGAGAGGTCTTACGTGTGCACTAGGTGCAAGGAGCTCTTTGCTCTCAGGGAACGAGTCTGTTCTCTAGAGGCTAGAGTAGCAGACTTGGAAAACATAAGACAGACAGAGAGGTACATAGACGAGACCTACAGGGATATAGTCCTGAAGTCCCACATCCAGTCTGGCAGCATCCCTGTTGCCATGGAGGAGAGAGGTCACGTGACAGGAGAGCATCACCCTGGTGTGGCAGGAAGTGATCCTGTAACTAGGACCTGTCCTCCAGGTGATGTAAACCCCTCTCGCACCGAGGAGGTTTCTCCAGGGCCAAGTGCCCATGAGGGAAGGGTTAGGACAGCAGTTATAGTTGGTGATTCGATCATTAGGTATGTAGATAGCTGGGTGGCTGGTGGACGTGAGGATCGCCTGGTAACATGCCTGCCTGGTGCGAAGGTAGTGGACCTCACGCGCCACCTAGATAAGGTCTTAAATAGTGCTGGGGAGGAGTCTGCTGTCTTGGTACATGTCGGTACCAATGACATAGGAAAATGTGGTAGGGAGGTTCTGGAAGCTAAATTTAGGCTTTTAGGTAGGAAGTTGAAATCCAGAACTTCCAGGGTAGCGTTCTCCGAAATGCTTCCTGTTCCACGCGCAGGACCCAAAATGCAGGCAGAGCTCCGGAGTCTCAATGCGTGGATGAGACAATGGTGCAGAGATGAGGGGTTTGGATTTGTTAGGAACTGGGGAACATTCTGGGGAAAGGAGGGGCTCTTCCGAAGGGATGGGCTTCACCTTAACCGGGATGGAACCAGGCTGCTGGCATTAACCTTTAAAAAGGAGAGAGAGCAGCTTTTAAACTAGATAATAAGGGAAAGCCGACAGTCGCCCAAGAGCGCATGGTTCGGAAGAATGTATCCTTGAAGGATACTACAAAAATCAGAGAGGTTCCAAAAAAGAGTAAAGTAGCCCAAATGCCCTCGAGTATGGAGCAGACAGAGCTTAAAGATCCCAAATTACCCATGTCTACCAATAGCCAAATTAATATGAATAAAATACAGTCTCTAAAATGCTTGTATGCAAATGCTAGAAGTCTACAAAACAAGATGGGAGAGTTAGAATATATAGCACTAAATGAGAGGTTAGATATGATTGGAATATCAGAGACATGGTGGAAGGAGGACAACCAGTGGGACACTGTGATACCTGGGTACAAACTATATCGTAGTGATAGAGCTGATCAAATTGGTGGAGGGGTTGCGCTCTATGTTAGAGAGGGCATTGAGTCAGAAAGGATTAAAGTTTTGCAAGAAACAAAATTTGCTGTAGAATCTCTATGGATTGAAATTCCATGTAAAAAGGGGAAGGCGATGGCAGTGGGGGTGTACTATCGTCCGCCTGGCCAGAATGAACAAATGGATGATGAAATGCTCAAAGAAATCAAGGAAGCTAGCAAAAGTTACAGTGCAGTAATAATAATGGGTGATTTCAATTACCCCGGCATCGACTGGGTCAGTGTCACAACAGGACATGCTAGGGAGATAAAGTTCCTAGATGAAATAAATGACTGCTTCTTGGAGCAGCTGGTTCATGAACCGACCAGAGGGGAAGCAATATTAGACCTAGTCCTTAGTGGAACACCAGATGTAGTGCAAGAGATGAGGGTGTTGGGGCCACTTGGCAATAGTGATCATAGCATGATCACCTTTGATTTAATTAGTGGAGGAGGGATAGTAAGGAAATCCACAGTACTACCCTTTAACGTTCGAAAGGGAGACTATGATAAAATGAGGAAAACAGTTAAGAAAAAACTAAAAGGAGCAGTTGCAAAGGTTAAAGACGTACATCAAGCTTGGGGGTTGTTGAAAAATACTATCTTGGAAGCCCAGACCAGCTGTATTCCACGCTTTAAGAAAAGTGGAAGGAAGTCCAAAAAACTGCCAGCATGGTTTAAAGGTGAGGTCAGAGAGGCTGTTGCCAAAAAAGCATCTTTCAGGAAATGGAAAAAAAAGAGCCAAACGATGAAACCTGGAAACAGCACAAGCACTGGCAAGTCAAATGCAAGGCATTGATAAGGCAGGCAAAGAGAGAATTTGAGAAGAAGCTTGCTGCGGAAGCAAAAATGCGAAATAAAGACATTTTCAAGTACATTCGTAGCAAAAAGCCTGTGAGAGAGTCAGTTGGTCCATTAGATGATAAAGGGGTTAAAGGAGCACTAAGAGGCGACAAGGCGATAGCGGAGAGACTGAATGAATTCTTTGCTTCGGTCTTTACTGAGGAAGATGTAGGGATGTTACCCATGACTGAAGTGGTATTTAAAGGTGTGGAAGAATTGAAGGAAATATCGATACATCGGGAAGATGTCTTACAACTATTAGATAAACTGAAGAGTAGCAAATCACCTGGGCCGGATGGTATACATCCAAGGGTGTTGAAAGAACTGAAATTTGAGATTGCCGACCTGCTATCAGTAATCTGTGAACTATCATTAAAATCATCTCTAATACCTGAGGATTGGAGGATCGCCAATGTAACACCAATTTTTAAAAAGGGTTCGAGGGGTGATCCGGGAAACTACAGACCGGTGAGCCTGACATCAGTACCGTGAAAAATGGTAGAAACCATCATAAAGAATAAAATTACTCAGCATGTAGATAGTCACGACCTAATGGGAGACAGCCAACATGGCTTTAGACAAGGAAGATCTTGTCTTACTAATCTGTTATGTTTTTTTGAAGGAGTGATTAAACAGGTGGACAAAGGTGAGTCGGTTGATATTGTGTATCTGGACTTTCAGAAAGCCTTTGACAAGGTCCCTCATGAGAGACGTTTGGCAAAACTAAAGTGTCATGGGATAGGAGGCAGTGTACTATTGTGGATCAGGAACGGGTTAAAAGATAGAAAGCAGAGGGTAGGGCTAAATGGCCAATTTTCCCAATGGAGAAAGGTGAATAGTGGTGTACCCCAGGGATCTGTGCTGGGTCCGCTGCTTTTTGAGATATTCATAAATGACCTGGAAAGTGGAATAACGAGTGAGGTTATCAAATTTGCAGATGACACAAAACTATTTAAAGTTGTTAAAACCCAGGAGGATTGTGGAAAATTGCAAGAGGATCTTGATAAATTGGAAGACTGGGCATCAAAATGGCAGATGAAATTTAATGTGGAGAAGTGCAAGGTTATGCACCTAGGGAATAACAACCCAAACTATGGTTACACGATGCAAGGTTCCACATTAGGAACCACCACCCAGGAAAAAGATTTAGGCGTCATTGTGGATAACGTGTTAAAACCCTCGGCACAGTGTGCAGCGGCGGCCAAGAGAGCAAATAGAATGCTAGGTATGATAAGGAAAGGAATGGAAAATAAAACAAAAGATATTATAATGCCTCTATATCGTTCCATGGTGAGACCGCACCTTGAATATTGTGTGCAATTCTGGTCGCTGTATCTTAAAAAGGATATAGCGATTTTAGAAAAGGTTCAGAGAAGAGCCACCAAAATGGTAAAGGGGATGGAAGGATACTCCTATGAAGAAAGGCTAAAAAGGTTGGGGCTCTTTAACCTGGAAAAGAGACGGCTGAGGGGAGATATGATAGAAGTCTATAAATTAATGAACGGAGTGGAATGGGTAAACGTAGATCGATTGTTTACCTTAACAGAATATAGAAAGACTAGTGGACATGCAATGAAGCTACAGGGTAAACTATTTAAGACTAATAAAAGAAAATATTTTTTCACTCAACGTGTAATCAAACTCTGGAATTTGTTACCGGAGGATGTAGTAAAGGCTGTTAATGTAGCTGGGTTTAAAAAAGGTTTGGACAAGTTCCTGGAGGAAAGGTCCATAAACCATTATTAAGAAGGGACCCAGGATATCAATGCTTGAACCAATATAAGCATTGTGGAACCTGTGTCCCTTGGGGAAACTGCTAGGTACGTATGACCTAGATTGGCCACTGTTGGAAACAGAATACTGGGCTTGATGGACCTTGGTCTGACCCAGTATGGCATATCTTATGTTCTTATGTTATGTTCTTATGATTGTTTGTGGGGGGGTGGTTTCCCTGATAATTGGAAGAGTTCCATTGTATTTCCTATGTCGTTCATGGTATGATATCTGAATGTTTAATTTGATAATTGATAAATAAATGAAAAAAAAAAGTTTTTAGTGCTCTTCAACTTCGAAAAGGGACGACTGAGAGGAGATATGATAAGAGGTCTATAAATTAATGCATGGTATAGAATGGGTAAATGTAGATTGTTTTTTACACCTTCAAAAGGTAGAAAGACTAGGGGACATGCAATGACGCTACAAAGTAACCCTTAAGAGAGAATATTTTTTCACTCAATACATAATCAAACTCTGGAGTTTGTTACCGGAGGATGTAGTAAAAGTTGTTAGTGTAGCTGGGTTTAAGAAAGTTTTTGACAAGTTTCTGGAGGAAAGGTTCATAAGGATTATTAAAGAGGACCTGGGAAATAAACTGCTTACTCTGGGCCAAGCACTGTGAAACCTGTCTACCTTTTTGGGAATCTGCCAGGTACTTGTGACATGGATTGGCCACTGTTGGAAACAGGATACTGGGCTTGATGGACCTTGGCCTTGACCCAGTATGGCATTTCTTATGTTCTCGTTTCTTTTCAACATATTTCTGCAACCCATTTGTTCAATTATTCAAGCACACAATGTTTTCTATCATATTTATGCAGATATTCTGCTCTATGTATCATTCACCACACAGTCCATCTACACTTCACTAATGAAGTGCCTTAGCCATTGGGTGATTGATATATCATAACACAACCTGCTTGTGAAGTACGAGAAAACAGAGGTGCTCCATATAACAAGAGACACAAACTTTGACCCACCAACACCTACAAGAATTCCAGGAGCACAGCTAAAAGTGAAAAAGATTGAGTATTACTTGGGAATAACTCTTGACCAGCAGCTAATCCTACAACCTCTTATCAGCAACACCGTCAAATGCATCTACCACAAAATAAAAACAGTGCAGCACCTACAATCATTACTGAGCATCCAGGACTTCCATACAGTGTAAGCCCTCGTCTGCCTACACTGGGATTATTGCAATATCTTCCTATAAGGACTACCGAATTGCACAATTCCCCCATTACAGCCGGCACAAAACACTGATACCTCAATCCTCTATGGAGCAGATCATTTAACCCCAATCCTCAGACTCTTACTCTGGCTCCCCATAGCAAGCCGCACAAAATACAAGGCCATGCTTACAATTTTCAAAGTCTCATATAGCCTTTCCTCAGTACACATACAGTCTATATTACATAAGACATCAGATATAGAAGAAGCAACACAAGGTTCCTTCACCATCCCCACAGTGAAAGTGAAGAACAACCAGAGCACCTAGAATCAAGCCTTCTTGCTATATGCCCTAAGCATATGGAATGCACACTTTCAGAGCATATGAGCCATCCACGACTTATTAGACTTTCGCAAGAGACTGAAACTCACTTGTTCTCCAGGACCAAGCAGGAAGTCAGTCCTCACTTATGGGGTGACGTCGGCGCCGACGGAGCCCTCGCGGAGCAATTTTCCCCAGCTTTCAAAGAAAGCCTTTGGGAATTGCAGCGCGCATGCGCGGTCGTCTTCCCGCCCGAGGGTGCCATCTTAGCCAGTCTTCTTTTTTCCGCGGAGCCCTGCAGACGTCCCCGTCTTGTCCCCGCGAAAAAGTTGATTTTCCTCTTTATTGTATACTTTTTTCTTTCGGTTCGACGCCGATCGTTTTCCCGCCCGGACTCGCGACGCCGGTCTCGAGTCCTCTAGCGTTTTTTTCGGTTTTTCTGACTTAGTCAGCTTTCATTTTCGTTTTCCCTGGCAGCCCGGTCCTTTGACCTCGCAGGGGCCCTTTTTCCCCCGATGGCTGCCAGTGGCTTTAAGCGGTGTGGTCGGTGTGACCGAAATATGTCACTAACCGACACACACGACTTTTGCCTCCGCTGCTTGGGCCCGGATCATGAGGAACTGATCTGTGGGCCCTGCAGCAAACTGTCCTCGAAGGCGTTGAGAAGTCGGCGGCATCAGCGCGAGAGAATCTTCGCTGACCCCAGCCGTACCCGGACCTCGTCGGAGGCCTCCGTGTCAAAGGGCTCCAGCTCGGACCGTCGCCGGAGCTCCTCCGACCGGGGTTCTCCCTCCGGGGACCATCGTCGGAAGGAAAAACCCGCGAGGGCGGCGTCGGTGGACGCTCCTGGCTCCGCGAGGGCCAGGTCGCATAGCCCCGACAGCCGCCCCGGGTCCTTGGAGAAGGAACATCTCCCGAAGCGACCTCGCCTGGAGTCGGAGATGCCTGCCCGGGTAAGTCCTGTAGTCCTTCTGGACTCGCCTCCGCGACAGCCGACGTCGGGCCCGACGCCGTCGGGGCCCGAGTCGGGGGCTGCTGGGTCACCTGAGCTCGGACTCAGGTTGACGGCCTTGGAGAGCAGACTGTCTGCCTTCATGGACCAGCAGCGGGCACTGCTCGCTGGCCTCGCTGGCGCCGCTGCCCCGACCGCCGGGACGTCGACGTCCAAGTCGACCCCGGAGACCGAGCCGATCCTCGAGTCAATGAGAACTCGAGTCGATCCTCGGTCGAGGTCACCCTCGGCCTCCCGTTCGGGACCGAGGTCGCCGACGCCGACTCCCTCGACGTCGGGGCGGCTGGCGCCGCACCCTGCCCGGGCCGACCCCACCGAGTCCTCGTCGGAGTCGGTCTGGGAGTCTGAGGAGGAAGAGTCACCTGATTCTTTCCGGACTCGGTGTGTCCCATCGGACTCACCGGGGTCCGAACCTCGGAAGCAGTCCCCCCCGGAGGATGCCCGGTTCTCGGACTTCGTTAGGGATATGGCCAAGGCTTTGGCCTTCCCTGCGGATCCCGAGGAGGAGCCTCGAGCCGAAGAGCTCGACGCCCTCCAGTATGACTCTCCCGCGAGGGAGCACTTTACTGTGCCGGTTCCTCCTATGCTGGAACGACTACTCTTCCGCATGTGGGAGAGTCCGGCCTCCGCGCCGGTCCTGAGCAAGCGGGTCGATTCTATCTATCGGGTCCGCAAGAGCCCTGGCTTTCAGAAGGCACAGCTGCCACACCATTCCATGGTAGTGGAATCGGCCATGCATCGTCTTAAGAGCCAGAAGATGCACTCCTCGGTGCCTCCTGGAAGGGAGGCCCGTAACCTGGATGGCCTTGGCAAGAAGTGCTTCCAGGGCTCTATGCTCGCATGTCGTGTCCAGACTTACCAGCTCTACATGGGCATGTATCTCCGGATCTGGCTAAAGAGCTAGCCGGATTCTCCGCTGGTCTCTCCGAGGAGCCCTTGCGGAGGTTCCTAGCCTTGTCCACGGGCATTCGGGAATGCTCAAAGTTCATGTCCCGAGCAGCCTATGATGGCTTTGAGGCCTCGGCTAGAGTGGCCGCAGCCGGCATCGGTGCCCGCCGACAGGCTTGGCTTCAGTCGTCGGACCTTGAGCCCTGGGTACAGGACAAGTTGGTCGATGTCCCCTGCCGAGGCGAAAACCTCTTTGGCAAGCCCATGGCGGAAAAGGCTGCACAAATTGAGACTGAGACTCTCACCAGGACCAGGCTTTCTAGGAAGACCTCCGCCCCTTCCCAGAAAAAGAAGGGCTCGGGAAAAAGTCCTTTTACCCGAGGAAGGCGGCTGCCTACAAACAGTACCCCCATTATCAGGCCCCTGCAGCTCCCCAACAGGGCCAGCAGGCCAAGGGACGGGGTAACGGGTCCCGTAGGCAGCAAGCCCCCAAGCCTGCACCACCAGCCCCTGCTCAGCAGGGAGGGGGTTTTTGACTCGCTCAGCATAGCCTCTCCCCCCCCGCTGGTCCCTCCCAGCACCGGAGGCCGGCTGGTTCACTTCGCCCACAGGTGGTCCAGCATCACCGCAGATGCCTGGGTGCTTCAGGTCGTGCGAGAGGGCTACCTTCTCCACTTCCATCAGGTCCCTCCCTCCTATTTTCCGGGAGAACCTTCGCGCCCCCCTCTGCACAGGGAGTTGCTCCTTCAGGAGTTAGCAGGTCTTCTGCAGGAACAGGCGGTGGAACCGGTGCCCCACCACCTGAGAGGTCAAGGCTTTTATTCAAGGTATTTTCTGATACCAAAGAGAACAGGGGGCCTCAGACCCATCCTGGACTTGCGCAACCTCAACAAGTTCCTTGTGCGGGAGAAGTTCAAAATGCTTACCCTTGGAATCCTTCTGCCCTACCTCCAGCAGGGAGATTGGCTATGCTCCTTGGATCTAAAGGATGCCTACACGCACATCCTCATCCACCCAAGCCACCGCCAATACCTAAGGTTTGTGGTGGCAGGAAATCATTACCAGTACAGAGTACTGCCCTTTGGCCTATCCTCCGCACCGCGAGTCTTCACAAAATGTCTCGCGGTCGTGGCGGCCCATCTCCGGCTTCACGGCCTCTATGTCTTTCCGTACCTCGACGACTGGCTCATCAGAGCAGCGTCCGCTCAGGAGGTCACCAACGCCACGTGCCGCACGGTGACTCTGCTGCAGCACTTGGGCTTTGTCATAAACTTCGCAAAGTCCACTTTGCTCCCCTCACAGGATCTCGAGTTCATCGGCGCAAGGCTGCACACTCCTCGGGCACGAGCGTACCTACCGCTCGACAGGGCTCAACGGCTCATGGACCTAGCCGACCGCTTTCGCAGCCAGCCCCTGGTCTCCGCCAGGCGCTTCCTGAGACTGCTCGGCCATATGGCTTCCACTGTCCATGTGACCCCCAATGCCCGCCTGAACATGCGGTCTGCTCAATGGTGTCTCCGCCAGCAGTGGCGACAAGCCACGGGCGGCCTGGCAGACCTAGTGCGCGTCTCCGAGCCGCTGCTCTCGTCTCTCCGGTGGTGGCTCCGGCAGCCGAACCTGATATTCGGAATGCCTTTCCAGTCACCTCAGCCGACCCGGGTGCTGACCACCGATGCATCCCTCCTGGGCTGGGGAGCACATTGCCAAGAGGCACGTACTCAGGGCCTCTGGACCACGTGGGAGTCTGCTCAGCAGATCAACTTCCTGGAGCTCAGGGCGATCCGCCTCGCTCTCAAGGCCTTCTCCCACCTGACTTCCCAACAGTCCGTCCTTGTCCAGACGGACAATCAGGTTGCCATGTTCTACGTGAACAAGCAGGGGGGCACGGGCTCCTTCCTCCTCTGCCGGGAGGCACAGAAGCTCTGCTCTTGGGCCGTCAGTCACGGCATTCTCCTCAAGGCAGTTTATCTCCCGGGCCAAGAAAATTGCCTTGCAGACAAACTCAGCAGGGTCCTCCAGCCGCACGAGTGGCGTCTGGATCCCTTGGTAGTTCAGAAGCTCTTCCTCAAGTGGGGTCTCCCCACGGTGGATCTCTTTGCCAGTCCTCACAACCGGCAACTTCCTCGCTTCTGCTCTCGTCAGCCACACCCCCTTCGGGTTGCGGCGGACGCCTTTCTGATCTCGTGGTCGGGGAGCCTTCTGTACGCTTTCCCTCCCATCCCGCTGGTCTCTCGGACTCTTTTCAAGGTTCTCCGAGACAAAGCCTTCATGATCCTGGTGGCCCCTCGCTGGCCCAGGCAGCCGTGGTTTCCACTCCTGCTGCAACTGGCGGTGGAGGGCCCAATCCCTCTGGGGATACAACCGGATCTCCTCACTCAGGATCAGGGGTCCCTTCTGCACCCCAACCTCAGGTCTCTCAACCTTATGGCCTGGCTGCTGAGAGGGTAGTCCTTGCTCCCCTTCTCCTGCCGGCGGAGGTGGAGGAGGTCGTCTTAGCTTCGCGACGGCCTTCTACCCGCAAATGCTACGCCCTTAAATGGCGTCGCTTTGCAGTCTGGTGTACCCAACAGTCTCAGGATCCCTTCTCCTGCCCGGTGTCGGTGATCTTGCAGTACTTGCTGCACCTCTCTAATCTGGGACTTAAGTCCAACTCCGTCAAAGTTCACCTCAGTGCTCTTTCAGCACATCATGTGCCAGTGGACGGCAGACCTCTCTCCAATGACCCTCTCGTAGCGAGGTTTCTCCGAGGTCTCCTTCTACTTAAACCACCTCTGCGCCCGCCAGCGCCTGACTGGGACCTGAATGTGGTTTTGCAGCGGATCACCTGTCCGCCTTTTGAACCTATGGCTACCTGTTCTCTACGTTTTCTGTCTTGGAAAACACTGTTCTTGATAGCCCTCACTTCCGCTAGGCGCGTAAGTGAATTGCAGGCCCTCGTGTCTGATCCCCCTTACACTAGGTTCTACAAGAATAGGGTAGTCCTACGGACTCACCCAAAATTTCTGCCTAAAGTGGTCTCCCCTTTTCACATCAATCAGGAGGTGGTACTTCCAACCTTCTTTCCCAGACCACACTCCAGCCGAGCTGAAACGGTCCTCCATACCCTGGACTGTAGAAGGGCATTGAACTTCTACCTTGACCGTACGCGGGAGCACCGTAAAGCTGCTCAGCTTTTTGTGTCTTTTGACCCCAATAAATTGGGGCTCCCGGTCTCCAAGCGTACTCTGTCCATCTGGGTTGCGGACTGTATCTCTTGGGCTTATGGGGCAGCCGGACTCTCCTTAGAAAGTCGAGTCACGGCTCATTGCGTTCGGTCAAAGGCCACGTCAGTGGCTTACCTCCGCTCGGTTCCGCTGGCAGACATCTGCCGGGCCGCTACTTGGTCTTCGAGCCAGACTTTTGCGGTCCATTACTGTCTCGAGAGGGAGTCCCGTAGGGACAGTGCTTTCGGACAGGCAGTCCTCCGTAATCTCTTTGAGGTCTGAGCAACTCCTACCCTCCATCCCGGATGTGGGCTACCGGTGGGTGATAATTCAGCGAAGATTCTATCCTTCTGTGCTGCTGAGCTAGAGGGAGCTCATTTTTGTGCTTAGGGTCTCCGGTAGCCTTGAGCTTGGGAGTCCCATAAGTGAGGACTGACTTCCTGCTTGGTCCTGGAGAAAGCGTAGTTACTCACCTGTAACAGGTGTTCTCCAGGAGCAGCAGGAATCAGTCCTCACTACCCTCCCTCCTCCCCTTGGAGTTGCAATCGTCTGCTTATGTTCTTTTTGCAAATTTTTATGCTGTCTTTTTCAGCTATGTCATCTGACTGGCTAAGATGGCACCCTCGGGCGGGAAGACGACCCGCGCGCATGCGCGCTGCAATTCCCAAAGGCTTTCTTTGAAAGCTGGGGAAAATTGCTCCGCGAGGGCTCCGTCGGCGCCGACGTCACCCCATAAGTGAGGACTGATTCCTGCTGCTCCTGGAGAACACCTGTTACAGGTGAGTAACTACGCTTTCATCGAGCACCTCGGTAGAGAGGACTAGTTTCTTACCATTAAGTGCACAAAACGTTACTGTCCATTTAGCTATTCTGAACACACTGTATAATTTACTGGGTTGCATTCCCTGGTTCTCCCCCCCCACCCCCTTCCTGCTCGTCCCCATTGATTTTCCATCAATATCCATATTGTTCCTTAGTTTCATTTGTACTTATTTGTTTATATGCAACTTCAATGTCTTGTTAATCAGTTAATAATATGTAAGCCACCTTGATATTCTGATAAAGCGGCATATAAAAATAGTTAAAAACACCAAAAAACAAATCTCGCTAAATTGTAGTGCACTTGGCATGCAAATTGCTGAATAATTAATTGCGCCCCATATAAAAAAAAAAAAAAAAAAAGAAATTAAAAAAAATCTCTGAAACAGTGTAGTTTTTCATATTGTTTTTAATGCTAGATCTTAATGTTGGCTTTGAGGAGGTGTAAAGTTCCAACCAGGAGCAAAAAATGTTATTTGAGGGGAAGTTTGACACTTCCCTGATGCTTGGATCATCTGAGGTGAAAGACCACATTGCCATTGGCATACTCTCTGGAGGGGGTCTATGCCCCCCAACCCCGGACAGAAACAAAAATTCCTGGTGACCTAGCAGCCCCGAATCTCTCCCCCCACTTATATGGCAGAGTGACATCCTACCACATACGGACAGCTCGTGTTAGAGAATGCAACACGGAGGATGGGCAGTCTGCCAAACAAGGCATTTTTTTGTCTTATATGGCAGTCTTACTTCACCCAGTGCATCCCAGCATGCTTTGCATGGGGGTGGGAGCATGTGGGCAACACTCTCACCCCATCATTTAAGGTACTGGGGGGGTGAAGGGGCTCAGGGCCACCAGGGGCATTTTTGTTTTGGATGGGGAGGTCAACCTCCCAAGGGAGGCACTGGCTTCCCCGACTGTGTCGGGGGCTTTTCCTGATTTCTGAATCATCTGAGGTGACGTGTCATACTTCACCTCAGATGACCCTGTTTGTCCTGGATAGCATGCCAAACTTGCACCAACTTCTGTGCGCACTTGTTTTGGCTTGTTCTCCCACGTTAATGCATTTTAGGCACTGGATAATTTGCATATTGCATCCCAGTACAAAGAATGAGCGTTTAAACTCACGCTATGCAACCCTATGCTGGAGTTTTAAGCACTAGCTCTAGCACAGGGTTTCTGCATTTGCCTGTTAGATAACATTTGGGTAAACGGAGCTGATGGTGTTTTCCTTGCTGTTGTGTTTGCAAGTATTGCCAGGTATTTTATCCACTACTGCTTTCACTAGGGTTTTAAAGACGGTGCAGGTTTGTCCAGCACCAATGCTATGTAAGAGACCTAGATGAGCTTTCCAGACACCTGCTCCTTTAGGCCCTAGATGTTAAGGAGGTCTTGTTGTTTTCCAGGAGGTTTAAAGTAACACCTACTGGAAAGCTCTAAAGTACATCATTTTCTAGTTCTTAAAGAAACCGCAATCTGTTCTTGGTGAGAGGACTGTTTAATTCACTGACTGGCAAGTTGGAAGAGGGAATGAGAATGAGTTCACGAGCCAACGGAAAGCCTTGAAGGCTCTGTATGTATGGAAAGTGTTAAACTGTTTAGTTTGTTGATAATAATAGCTTACATAAATCTGTAAGTGAATGTGAAAGAACCTAGACACTAAACTGCCTAGTAGTAAGTTCTGTATAGCTTGACGTCTGAAGAATTTTTTTCAGATGACAGTGAGATTGCTATGCATGAGAGCAGTGTTTTAGTCAGAGTGTTCTGTTGACCTCAGCATCTTGGTGGAAATTAGTTCTATATGTTGTATGATACTAGTAAGTTTCTTTTAAAAAAAATCTTTTAGGGAAGAAATCTTATGTTATCCTGTGTTTACTTTTGCCTGTGAAACTTTTTTTTTCATTCTGGCATAAGAAATATTGTATAGTTTAAATTAACATTGCTTTACCTTTGAATGCTGTACAAGGGGTTTTGTGATTATATCTTAACTGTAAAGCTTATGATGGAATAGAAATATATATTTTTAAATGACCTTATGCAGAATGAGCAGGTAGGTGTTAAGGACATGGTGGTCATGTTTTTATGTTTCTATAGGATCTCTAAAGGTAAAAAGTGGACTGTTGTAGTTGTTGATATGGAAGGACAGACTAGATGGGCCATGTGGTCTTTTTCTGTCATCATGTTTCTATGTTTCTATGTCAAAAATCTGGCCGTCTAGGAGTTATCCACTAGGAAGAGTTCTCTTCACTTTGAATTTAGCTCGTACCTTTTACATCCCAGTGGAATACAGTTCACAGAAAATAGATGAATTGCCATGGAGTGTTTACTGGGATGGAGGATAGTTTTATCTGTATGTTTCTGCTGTGCTTTAGCCTTTAATGATTTTAGTTATAGATTTTGCAATGAAATTTAGACTGAATTTAAGTGAGCAGAGATCAGTCAGGCCTTTACAATTTCTAAAGCTACAGGGCCTGAATGATTTAAAAGATCATCAAATTAGCCAAAAATTAAAACATTGCCCAAAAGAATATAGAGCCCCAGACTTACGTGCTACTATAAAATAAAGTTTAATAATAGAGCTGGATTTAATACAAATTTTTGGATATATTCTGGAACAGAGCTCTGTAAACCCCAGGTGCCATTCTAACCTGGTGCTTCGGGCTCAGAGCACATGGGCAGAAGTACGCAGGCAGGACCATCCTGTTTGCCTGCAGAAGATGTACGGGTTGGTCCTGTACCCACTAGGTGAGCTAGGCGGCCACCTACAGTGGGCCAGCCTGTGTGAGTGGTGGTGGCAATGGCACGGATGGCAGCAGCGCCACCCCCCAGCTGCCGCCAATTCCGTTTGGGGAGGAGCAGTATTTCCAAAAGCAGCAGCAAAAAGCTGTTCCTGAGCGGTCCTCCAGTTTAGTCCTCCACATCCGGGTAGTGCCCCTCCTCCTACAGCCTGGAGACTGGACCAATCAAAATCTTCCTCTGGTAAGAGGTATTCTGTCGGAGCTCCCATCAGCCCCCAATGTGTCCAGTCTCCTTGCAGCTGGAGGACGTGTGTGCCTGGTTGGGCTCACTTAGGGACGACTGGAAGCAACACTAGAGAGCTATTTTGTTAGGATTTTTCTTTTTCCCCTATATATTTTACTTTATTTTTTGTAGGGTAGCTATCTCTTTAATTACAATCTGCAGAAGTTCTCAGCAGGGCAGACGAGGACCCGGGCTACACTGACCTTCTCCCTCTCATGCAGGAGTTGGTTGCAGTCAGAGGGGTTTGATCTCTCCTCCTGGACTGTACGGAGGGGAGATCTGCCTTAGCCAGCACTCTGTTGTCGCCGGGCAGCCTAAATTCATTCAGCTGCCTTCCTCATCGCGATCCGCGACGCTTTGGCTGGTGATTGACAGCCCAGCTCGGCAGCGTGCTCCCGCTCTAGATTCGAGCGGTGGGCTGTCTGCCGGCGATCCTCGGCCGGTGCGGTGAGTGTTTCCTTCAGGGGGCTGTTTATTCCTCTATTTCTTTCTTTATTTTTTTTCGTCGGGCTGTTTTTCGCGCCGTTTTTTTCGCCGGTGAAAATGTGCCGGCAGCCATTTTCTTGTTCAGTTTTTTTCCCGCCCGATCTGAAGAGCACGGCACGAGTTCCCCCTGCGTTTTTCCATGTTTTTGGGATAGCGTTTCTGTTTGGGAGCATCCCCCCTTCCCTCCTGGATTGAAAAAAAAAAAAAAGAGAATAAAGTAAGCCATTTTTATTTATTTCTTTATCTATTTAGTCTTCTTTGATACTCAATTGTGCCTGCTCCCTGGGGTGCCTCTTCGTCCTGCATGGCTTCGCGACCGCAGTGTGTGATCTGTGGCTCGCGCAGGGGGGCTGTGGCGGAGTCTGGCATTTGTAGGGGCTGCGCTTCCGTGTCCTCGGACTTAGAGCTCTGCATGGAACATAAGGAGCTGTCTGACCCGGACAGTCCGCCTGTCCAGGCGGAGCGAGCTCCTTCTCCGGGATCTCTTCCCGCTCTTTCTGCGGTCCCCCCTAAGGGGCAGGTCGACCCACTCCCGCTTGAGGCGGCGGAATCTGCTTTTACGGATTTTTCTCCGGATTTTGTCTTGCTTATGCACCAGGCCTTTCGCTTGGGGCGTTCCGGCAAGTTGCCGGAGGCTTGGCCGGCGTCCCTTCCCGCTTTAAAAGGTAAGGAGCCCCGGCAACAACTTCAGCCTTCCGCCAAGCGTTTTCGATCTTTGGATCTGGAACGCGATGACTTGAGTTGGCAGGATCAGGATTCAGAAATGGATCCTGAGGCTGGAGTGGAAGACCTAGAGGACGGTGAAATCCCCGAGCAGGAGGATCAGGCCCGCATAGTTCGGGTGTTTTGTAAGGAAGAGTTAGTGCCTTTGATTACGGAGTCTCTAAATACTCTTAATCTGTCGGCTCCATGTCGTGTGGAAGAGGACGGCTTAGAGGATCCTCTCATTCAGGCGGTGCGTGACTCTCAGGTGGTGTTTCCGCTTCACCGAGTAGTGGAGCAAATGATTCAGTCAGAGTGGGATCAACCTGAATCCGGTTTGAAGGGTATTCGGACTATGAACCGCCTGTATCCCCTGGCTGACAAGGACAAGGAGAAATTTCGGTCCCCACGGGTTGATGCTGCTGTTTCGGCGGTAACCAAGAAAACCACTATTTCTGTCGAGGGCAGTGCGGCTTTAAAGGACGCGCAAGACAAGAAAGTGGATGGTTTGTTGAAGCAGGCTTTCGAGACCAATGCCTTATCCTTGCAGGCCTCCATTTGTGGCGCCTGGGTGGCTAGGGCATGCCTGCGTTGGGCGCAGTGCCTGCTGCAACTTTCTGGCTTGGATCAGCAGGGATTGCTGGAGGTTACTCGCTTGGAGTCAGGGTCGGCGTATTTGGCAGATGTGCATTATGACCTCATCCGAACACTAGCAAATAGTATGGCATTCTTGGTGGCGGCGCGCAGATCTATTTGGTTACGGAATTGGGCGGCCGACGGTTCTTCTAAGTCTCGTCTCAGTAAGCTCCCCTTTAAGGGCAAACTCTTGTTCGGGGACGATCTGGATAAGTTGGTTAAAGATCTCGGCGAGTCTAAGGGCGGTAGATTGCCGGAGGATAAACCTAAGGTGTCTAAAAGTTTGCCGGCCGGGCGGGGTCAGTTTCGTGACTTTCGAAGGTTTCATTCCTCCCGCCTTTGGGGTTCTCAGCGCGGTCGCGTTGGCTCCCGTTCCCAAGGTTTCAGAGGTTTTCGGGGTGCAGGACGAGGTTTTTCGGCAGCATCCTCCTCCTCCTCCTCGTCCTTTAGTCGAAAGCAACAATGAAGTGCGGCGGGCTCCGGAGGGAAGCCTAGTCATCGGGGGTCACCTCTGCGACTTCCTTCCTTCCTGGGCCCAAATAACCTCGGATCAGTGGGTGCTCGAAATAATCCGCGACGGTTATGCTCTGTTGTTTGCTTCTCCGATTCCGGATTCCTTTGTCCTTTCTCCCAGCAAAGGCGAGCAGAAATCGCTCGCCATTCGGTGGACGCTGCACCGACTCTTAGCGCTGGGAGCGGTGATTCCCGTACCCCCTTCAGAGCACGGTGTCGGTCGCTACTCCATTTATTTTGTGGTGCCCAAGAAGGACGGATCCCTTCGTCCGATTCTCGATCTCAAGGGTGTCAATCGTTTTCTGCGGGTTCCACATTTCCGGATGGAAACCTTACGATCCGTCATTGTGGCGGTACGTCGCGGGGAATTTCTCGCGTCTCTCGATCTCTCCGAAGCCTATTTGCACATACCCATTCGGGAGGCTCATCAAAAGTTCCTGCGGTTCGCCTTCTCTTGGGGTCACTTCCAGTTTCGGGCCCTGCCATTCGGCCTGGCTACAGCGCCCCGCACCTTCACGAAAGTCATGGTGGTGGTTGCGGCAGCCTTGCGAAAGGAGGGGATCCTAGTCCACCCTTATCTCGACGACTGGTTGATTCAGGCGAAATCCCTCGAAGAGAGTGTGCGAGTTACGAGCAGGGTGGTGGCATTGCTACAGACCCTCGGCTGGGTGGTCAACAAGAAGAAGAGTCGTCTGGTTCCCACTCAATCCCTCGAATATCTCGGCGTTCATTTCTGCACGGCGACAGGGGTAGTTTGCTTGCCGGAGCGCCGCTTTCAAGCCTTACGGAGCCTCGTGCGCTCCTTCCTAGGGATCCCTTCGCCGTCCGCCTGGTGGTATCTGCGCTTGTTAGGCACTATGGCAGCGACATTGGAGGTGGTTCCTTGGGCGCGGGTTCATATGCGCCCTCTTCAGAGCGCCCTATTGCGTCGTTGGTCGAATCAGGTCCACTCGTTGAACAAGAGGTTACCTTGCCCGTTGTCAGTGCGCCGGTCTCTCCGGTGGTGGCTGTGCTCGAAAAACCTGCGGTTGGGGATGCCTTTGGAGCAGCCCCTTTGGGTTCCGATCTTAACGGACGCCAGCCTGATGGGCTGGGGAGCACATTGCGAGGGCCGCTTTGCGCAAGGGACGTGGTCTCCCCTCGAAGCTTCGTGGTCGATCAACCGCCTTGAGCTTCGCGCGGTGAGACTGGCGCTGTTAGCTCTCGAGACGCTGGTGAGGGGGCGTGCGGTGCGAGTTCTTTCGGACAACTCGGCGACAGTGGCCTACATCAACCGCCAGGGCGGCACCGGCAGTGTGGCAATGGAGACAGAGGCAGCGACTCTGTTCGCTTGGGTACAGACTCAGCTGCCGGCGCTGTCGGCGGCGCATATCGCAGGGAAGGACAATGTGATGGCGGATTATCTCAGCAGAGTGCAGGTGGGTCCCGGGGAGTGGGAACTGCACCCACAGATCTATGCGCAAATAGTATGCCGCTGGGGGCCTCCGGTCATGGACCTCATGGCGACCTTTCAAACGGCCAAGACGGGTCGTTTTTACAGCCGGCGGCGGGAGCGCATGTCCGAAGGCATCGACGCGCTCATTCAGCCGTGGCCGGAGTTCGAGCTTCTTTATGTCTTTCCCTCGTGGGCGTTGATCGGTCGTGTCGTTCAGCGCATTGAGGCGCACCGAGGGCGCGTCCTGCTAGTGGCTCCGGGTTGGCCCAGGAGACCGTGGTATGCGGATCTGGTGAGGTTACGCGATGGGCTGCCTTGGAAACTGCCTCGGAAACTGCCTCCGTTACCGGATCTGTTGCTTCAGGGGCCCCTTCGGATGCCTCAGGTGGATCGGTTCTCGCTTACGGTTTGGCCATTGAGAGGGCTCAGCTGAGTAAAAAGGGTTACTCCGCAGCGGTGGTTGCCACTCTCCTTCGGGCGCGGAAATCCTCCACCTCGCTCGCGTATGTCCGGGTGTGGAGAATTTTTGAGGACTGGTGCTCCAGGCGTGGTGGCGTGCTGCGACCGCTTCGGTGCCGGTAGTTCTCAGCTTTCTGCAGGATGGTTTTGACAAAGGTTTAGCAGCCAGCTCTTTGAAGGTTCAGTTAGCGGCGCTTGCTTGCTACAGGGGTAAGGTTTTGGGACTTCCCCTGGGATCGCATCCCGACGTGCGGCGTTTTCTTCAGGCAGTATTTAGACTGCGACCTTTGCGCAGAGTATCCATGCCGCCATGGGACTTGAACCTGGTGTTACAGGCCTTAGTGCGCGAGCCTTTTGAACCTCTTCGGCGGGCGTCTCTTAAGGATTTGACCTTGAAAACAGTTTTTCTGGTGGCCATGTGTTCGGCGAGGCGCATTTCTGAGTTACAGGCGCTTTCGTGTAGAGAACCGTTTTTGTCCTTTTCTCAGGATTGCGTGGTTCTTCGGCCGGTTCCCTCCTTTTTGCCTAAGGTAGTTTCGCTTTTTCACCTGAATCAGGCCGTTTTCCTTCCTGTTCTTCCCTCGGGGTCGGCAGGTGCTTCCGATGCTGACCTACGTTACCTGGACGTCCGGCGAGTCCTTCGCTACCTCAAGGTGTCGGAATCGTTTCGCAAGACCGACCGGTTGTTCGTGCTTTTTGGTGGAGCCCGACGGGGTGAAGCGGCAGCGAAGGCTTCCATTGCTCGCTGGATTAAGGAGGCGATTGCTTCGGCTTATATCTTACAGAGTCGGCCGGTTCCGGTGGGTCTGTGGGCTCACTCTACCAGGGCTCAAGCGACGTCCTGGGCGGAGCATAGTCTTGTTCCGCCCGTCGAGATTTGTAGGGCGGCTACCTGGTCGTCTCTGCATGCCTTCAGTAAGCATTATCGATTAGATGTGCTGGCCGCTCAAGATTCTTGTTTTGGTTCGGCAGTGCTGCGCGCCGGTTGGAAGGGTCCTGCCCGGTGTTGACTGCTCTGTTACATCCCGGATGTGGAGGACTAAACTGGAGGACCGCTCAGGAAATAGAAATTACACTTACCTGGTAATTGTAGTTCCTGGAGGGTCCAGTTTAGTCCTCCTTCCCTCCCAGGTGTCAGATTGTTCTTTTTTGGTACGGCGCGCGTGCTGCGAACGGTACGAAACTGCATCAGTAAATTTTTTCTTCGGGTTCCGTCTCTCGGATCCGTCTTATGCATTCTTTTCTTCCAGTTCTTGGATTCTTGTCTTCTTGAGGCTGGGATTCGCACAACTTCTGCTTTGCATTGAGAGCGGGACGTGGACAGAGTTCTGGCTTCCTCGTTTGGGGAGGGGGTCGCTTCTTTCATAAGGGGTTACTTACTGTTATATATTTATGATAATCTCATGTGTTGCTTCTCTGAGTCTGCTTTGTTACTAGTTCACTGGGGGCTGATGGGAGCTCCGACAGAATACCTCTTACCAGAGGAAGATTTTGATTGGTCCAGTCTCCAGGCTGCAGGAGGAGGTGCACTACCCGGATGTGGAGGACTAAACTGGACCCTCCAGGAACTACAATTACCAGGTAAGTGTAATTTCTATTTGCTTTTGTTAATACTGCCTCTGCTTGCCTCCCTTTCCCGAGATGGAATCGGCGGCAGCTGGGGGAGGGGGTGGCGGTGGTGACAGCAACAACAGCGGCATCAGTGGGGGGATGGCGGGGCTGAGGTTTCTGCCTAGGGACGGCCCTGGACGGGAATCCCCTCAGGCAGACAGGATGATCGTGGCCTTCTTGAGCACTTCTGCCTGCAGGATATGGGATCCCAAGTGCTGTCTGATCTGACAAGTTCTGGTATCTTCTGAGCCTGAAAAGAAGGTTAGAGATTGGGGCGTGGGGGGGGGGGAGGGGGCTGCACACACAGCTGAAGGAATTTAAAGGGGCAGAAGGTTTTACTAAATAATGAATAGTAAGGAGATTGGAGGGCAGATGGTGAGTGCAAGGGGGGAAGGAGAAAGGGAGAGAATCTGAGAAGGGAAACAGAGTTGGGGGTGGGGGACAACAGGAGAGTTGTTGGAGTGCTATGGGAGGGAATAGTGCAAGTGGCTGTAGAGTGAAGAGATGAATGTATGGTAAGTAAAGAGCACAATGTGTATGTTCAAAAGGCACGTCCTTTTCCACCACATATGCATTTATGCACACATACCTGATCTATTAAGCTTTTTCCCCATAGAAAATGGGAAAACAGAAAATGAAGCCCTAAAATCTTAAAAGAAGCTGTGCTACACCTTTTGGGGGCAGGGGTCTGCACTGTGACCTAGGTATCGGTAGCCAGCTCCCTGATTTTTAGACTGGCTTCTAGATTCAAAGAAAATTTGTCAAGGCCTGTTCTGGAAAATTGGTCCATTTGCCCAACCCAACATAGCAATGTCTTGTAATGACTTACCGAGGTCATCATAAAGTGCCTTGCAGAGCTCAATGGGAAGATCCTATCCCAGGCATATCCTTTGATGCCAAAGTGGTGAGCCCCATTTGTTTGGCTAATAATTATAATTATTAGCCAAACAAATAGGATCTTCCCATTGAGCTCTGCAAGGCACTTTATGATGACCTCGGTAAGTCCTCTTAGATTCTTAATTTTTCAGAGTGTGAGGCCTCCCTCTGTTACCTTATTCATGGCTTATTTTCTTCTTTTTCTACAGGTGTATTCTGAGGTACATGGGGGGAAGAAATCTTGCCTAAAAAAATTAGAAGAAACAAAAGGTATGCATATATTAAACCAATGTCCATAACTTATCAATGTTAGATTAGAAAGCATATTTTTTTAAGTAAAACCAACATAAGATCTAAAGGGAAATATTTTGCTCCCTAAAAACAAGTGGGGAATGCATGCAGAACATGGCTCATGGAATGCGGTAGAGAAGTTTGAAAGGAGCAATTCATTACCTCTCTTTCACTATTATATAAGTTTCCATGCTACAGAAGTTGAAACCCTTTCTATAGGTAAACATTAGGCTATATTTTTTCAGAAACTTATGTCTGTATGCTCTGATTTGGCCCATTTTCAAATCCACTGTATCTATCTACTGTACCAGTTTTTCCCATATGCCAAATTTCATTCTGTTTCATTAAAATTTCAGTTATTTTGCTCCCAACCAGGAGAAAAATCAGTATCTATGACAACAAGTGAATAATAAAGAAATTTAAGCTCTTCAATGGTCAGGCTTATTCGACTGCCAATTTAAGCTGAAGAAGATAGAAAATAAGAGACATCAAGTTTTAAACAATTTGTCATGCTTATCTAATTAACTCTTGTCCAGTAATTGGATAAATCTCTGTTTAGCCAATTATTCATGCTAGAGTTTGAAGATAATCATTTTAGTTGGTGGCTAAGATTCTTGAACTTCCACTAATGAGAGGGCCAACTTTTTTTTTTCCTTCTTCAAAGGATGTAGCATGTGATAGTCTAAATACCTATGGAATCAATATAATTTTATTCGTTGTAATGCTCATTACAGAGCATTTCATGCCACAATTCCTCCAGCACATTATTGCACTAAATTTTTAATTTTTGTATGTTTCATTGGGATTCAGTATATGGGCTCTATAATGCTAGAATCATTCTCCAGTATCCCTGTGGAAGTTGATGCTTATTTTTGCTCTCTTCTACATCAAGACCCATTGGCTGCTATTTAAGTGGCAACCTAAAACATTTACCCATTTGAAATCGTAATCAGGTGTTCCATTTTCTAATGAAACCTAAAACTGATTAAGCAGGATTTTGATTTGCAGTATATTATCTTCTTAATCTGGGTATTCTTAAGGACACATTCTAGGGTACTGCTACCATATATACATTTCTTTCTCACAATGAAGTTGTAACAGCAGTCTTTGTATGTCTATCTTAAAAACCAAAAAGGATATTTAGTAGTGAATCTGTTTTCCAGTTTCTTAATTCTTCATGCATCAGAACTGATGGAAGTGTAAGGGGTTACCTCATGATCAAATCTGAAAATCTTTGATTAAAATCTTCTTCTTTTTTTTTTTTTTTAATATATAGCAGAACCTGACTAAGGTGCATGAAGATTGCTGTTTAGCTACATTCACTTTCTCTTTTGTACATGCTAACATTGAACCCAGCTCTGGGAATATAGAAACAGGTGCCTTTTTGTTACAGTCAGAGGACCCTACCCAGTGCTCAGAAAGGAAATCATGTCATAGCACATTTACTTAACAACAGCAGAGGGACAGGAGGAGTGAGCAGGCACGTATTATAGCAATTGAAACAGACACAATGGGAAAATGCAAGTTTACAAATGGAGGCATGCCCAGGGTGCTGGAGAGAGGCAGGAAATTCTTGACCTGCCATGGGCAGCAGCAGAACTTTCTCAGGGGCTCATTTTGCCACCACTGTGATGAGGCTCGAGAGCAACAGTGTGAGCCGTTTCCATGCCAGGGGCTGCAGAGGAGGTTGGGTTTCCCCAGCCCTATGGGTGTGATTTTTGTTTTCTCCCCCTTACCTGTCTCTGCCCTTCCACTTCCCAGTACTCTGATAGACTGGGTCTGAATTGGTGTTACGAGGGGCTCCTAAAGAACAAGAGGACCTACTTGAGGGCCCAGGTGTAGCAGCACCAAAGTTGCTTTCACCCCCTCCCCCCCCCTGCTTCTGGAATTCATTATTCAGTCATAGCGTAAGTTGCTATGAGAGAGCACTGTGGGGCGTGACTCTGTAGGTGACAGGATTAGGTTTAGTGCCTAAGATGTTTAAATTGGTGCAAAACGGGAAACCAACTGGGAGAGAATTTTCTTTTCTGTTTCTTATCTCGGAGGGAGGGAGGGACCTTGCAAATGGAAAAGATGGTCTTGAATGTGAAAAAGATTGAAGAAATGAAAGGAGGAGACTGGAAGATAGCTCATTAGGAATCTCCAGTTATCGGGCTAGGAAGGAGAAACTGGATTTGATAAACCAAATAGTCTTCTGCATGGCCTGATAGTTAACGCATCATTTAAGCACCGAAAACGGCATGTTTAAGTACATTTAAGCTAACATCAAATGCAGAAAAGAGATGGACACATGTGCAAATGGCGACAGAAAAACTAGTGCCCAGTTAATGCCACGAGTGCTTACTTAAATGTATTTAAATTGCAGGCAAATGAGCTGCACATAATATGGTATGCAAATGATTGCTGTACCCGATGCAGACACAAGTGTAGAGGATTTTGCAACTAGCTTTAGCGCCAGGCTCTCTACACCTGGGTCTGAGGTGGCTTAAAACTCTGGTGTGTACCTCCGACAAGATTTTGATGGCATTGGGGGCAATTGTAGCATGGGAAAAAGCCCCCGATGCCATCAAAATACTGTCAGGGTCTGGTGCCCAACAGAAGGTGACTCACTGGTGGTCTTACGGCCCCAGAACCCACTCCTGGTATCTTTCAAAGAGGAAGTGCTATCTATGTGCACCTGCTCTTGGTCCGCCATCTTTGAAAATGGCGGGGCCTGGCCCCTCACGTGGTGTATCCTGGGATAAGCTGGGTGATGTCCAACTGCCAGGATGCACTGCACGGGACCAGGTACTGCCATTTGCCAAGATGGCAGACCAGGACTGCTAGGTAGTACTCCCGCTTTGAAAGATACTAGTAGGGGGTTCTGGGGCTGCTAGACCACCAGGGAGTGGCTTTGTCAGGGCACCAGCCCCCAACAGTATTTTGATGGCATCAGGGGCTTTTCCCAATGCCGCAATTGCCCCCAATGCCATCAAATTCCTGTCAGGTTGATATACAGATTAGCCATGCGGTGCCCATTTCTCTGGGAGAGCATGCTGAGCCGGTCCATTTCTTGTGCGCGTGCGTTTGGCTTGCTCTTCCGGTTTAACGCTGGCATTTTGCGCACGGTTTGGCTTGTGGCTCATTTGCATATGAGCCTCTATCTGCATAACCACACTGAAGTTGTGCGCTATCAGTGCGCTGCTAACGGGCATGTAAAAACTGTTACCGTGTGACTTCAGCGCTCGCTTTCTGCATCAGCCTGTATTTTAGTTAATTTTTTGGGCCATCCTCTTATTCGGAATATGCAAGCTGGCAAAAACATCCCTACTCTGCCAAGCACTCGGGGAGATGGCAGTAGCAGAATGTGATTTACCAGATGCTAAACTCAGAGTGTAAGGGCAATAGGAGAACTCTATCCATGGCTTACGGAAAAATGGGATAAGCTATTTGGTGTGCCTAAGTAAGAAGTTCTGATGTCAGTAATGACATGAAGGACTCCTGTCTTGGTGGAAAGGGGAGAATAGCATTCAAACCACAGGGCAAGAAGATCAAAGCTCTTGAGAAGCAGTTCTTTGAGGTGGTTGGTCTTTGTTTTAGAAGCTGCAGTGTGGTGGTTATGTGGGTTCTCCAGGAACAAAGCAGGAAGTCAGTCCTTGCATATGGAGCCTGCACAGAGCATTTCCCCAGCTTTCAAAGAAAGCCTTTGGGAATGCTACCATGCATGCATGGTCCCCTTCCCACCCAAGGGTGCCATCTTGCTCAGTCTCATTTTTTCTGTGGAGCCCAATGGGCGCATTTCCTGTTTCCCCGGAAAAATTCCTTAAGTTCCTTATCGTCACTTCAGTCCAGTCCCTTTACTTCTGGGTTGCGCAACCCTTCCAGCAGCTTGGAGGCTGAGCCCATCCTCGTTTTGATGATGATGTGGTATAAATACCACTGGCACCACCCACAGGCACCAGTATTCTCAGCCTCCAAGCAGCTGGAGGGTTCCTGTAAGCCAGAGAGCTTACTGGAGTCTCAAGGTTATTTTTATATAACTTTAGTTTTTTTTTAAATTTCTTTGAGTTTTTTGATTTCTTTAATTTTCTTTATTTTTCTAGCTTTTTAAGTTGAGTGGAGCTAAGCTCTCCTGTGCCTTTAAATTTTTAGCTCCTCTTCCCCCTCCCCCCTCCTTCACGCTCTCTCTCTGCCTGTTTTCTTCCCGGAGGAGGAGGTTTACCCGAGCAGCGGGGAGGATCAGAGAGCTCTCCTCCCGCTTGCTCTGCCAGCCGGCTCACCGACGCCTCTTCCGCCGGCCCCTTCTGCCTCGTGCCGAAGCCCTTCGGGTGGCTGAGCACTGGAGGCAGCATCGCGGTTTTCCCCCCGACAGCCCTTATCTGCCTCGCGCAGCAGCCCCCGGGTTGGCACTGTGTTGGAGGCAGCACCGGAGCGCAGGAAGACGTTCTCTGGCCCGTTCAGAGAGCCCGTAGACTGGCGGCGAGTGCAAGGCTGCCATTTGCAGGTCCAGGCTACACGTGGCTGCGGCCTACCATGTGGGAACCAGCGGAGGACGGCTGGTTCCCTCTTTCAAGACTGCGTGTTTTGAGGGGAAGAGCAGCAAACCGCAAGTATTAAAAAGAATTTTGGCACAAAGGGGTTTCTGGAATTAATTTAAAAAAAAAAAAGGACCCTTTCTCTGTGCCTTTTCTAGGGGGGGGGGGGAGGGGAGGACTCTTGGAACCGTTATTTCCAGGCTCCAGATTGGAATTTTTCAATTTGTTTAATTTTATATAACTTTAGTTTTTCTTTAATTTTCCTTAATTTTCTTTATCAAAATTTTATTTAGGATTGGAATCTGGTTTTTTTTTTTTTTTTTTTGATGTACATTTAAAGTCAGAATTTTGGGTACACTCTAAGTCCTCCTGGGCCAAAGGGGACATGACTGGCAAACCACGGTGTCCTTCCTGCGGCACTCGTAGGAGTACCGCCTCGGAAGCAGGGGTCTGCAGGGGTTGTGCTGCAGAGGCTGCTTCCGTGGAGCAAGAAATCCATTTGACCATGGCTCAGGCTGCCCAGGGTTCTGGAGACCCACTGGAAGGGGGAGGGGAGGTTCTTTCTCCTCCTTCCACAGCCTTAGTTCTGCCGGGCCCTTCCCTATCCCTTCCCCCCTCGTCTACTGGGGCGGAGGGAGACTGGGAACACTTTTCCCCAGAATTTGTCCTCCTATTGCACAAAGCCTACTGTTTGCGCCGGCAGGGGGCAGGAGAGCCAGTGGCAGCGAAGACCAGTCCGGGTAAGACAAGGACCCTTGACTCCAGGGTCCCACCCAAACGCGCAAGGCTGTTGGGTGAGGACCCTCTCGAGTCCCCGTCACTTGACATTCTGGAAGAGGAGGTCTCGGACAAAGAAGTAGGGGAAGAGGAGGAGGAGCTCGAAGAGGGAGAGATTCCGGAGGAAGAACAATCCCGTATAGTTCGAGTTTTTCGTTGAGAAGAGCTCCCTGCATTGTGAGTCGCTGAAGGTGCTCAATAGGCCTCGGACACTCCAGCAGATGAGGAAGCTTTGGAGGATCCGTTGATTCAAGCCGTCAGGAAGTCTCAGAAGGTGTTTCCAGTCCACAGGGTAGTACGTCAAATGATTCAGGAGGAATGGAATCAACCAGAATCAAGTTTGAGGGGAGTCCGAGCTATGACTCGTCTGTACCCATTGCCGGAACTGGACAAAGACCTACTGAAGTCACCAAGGGTGGACGCGGCAGTATCGGCGGTAACAAAGAAGATGACTATTCCGGTCGAGGGCAGCGCGGCTCTGAGGGATAGTCAAGATAGAAGATTGGATACGCTACTGAAGAAAGCCTTTGATGATAGTGCTCTCGCCTTACAGGCCTCAGTATCTGGGGTGTGGGTAGCTAGGGCCTGTCTGAGGTGGTCCCAACAACTTCAACTAGCAGACAGTCTCTCAGTCGACACGCAAGCCATTTCGGCTAGGTTGGAGTCCGGTTCGGCCTACCTGGCAGATAGCCAGTACGACCTCATTAGGCGTCTGGCTAAGAATATGGCCTCGGTGGTAGCGGCCAGATGGTATTTATGGTTACATAATTGGGCAGCGGATGCCTCCTCAAAGGCGCGCCTGAGCCGGCTTCCTTTCAAGGGGAAGCTGTTTGGAGAAGACCTGGATAAGTTGGTGAAGGACCTGGGCGAGTCTAAGGGAGGCAGGCTTCCGGAAGACAGGCCTAAGCAAGGCCGCTCGCTAGCTCCGGTGCGGAGTCAGCCTAGGGATTTTCAGAGATTCCGTCAGGCCAGATCGAACTCCTTTCCTAGAGGCCGCTTCCCCTCTAGGGGTCAAAGCTTCAGGGGGTTTTGTGGGGCAGGTAGAGGTTTTGGGGTCTCTTCCTCCTCCATGGGCCCCAGAAAACCACAATGAGATAATGGGGGTCCAGGTGGGAGGCCTCCCGGTGGGGGGGTCGGTTAATGCAGTTCCTTCCCATCTGGTCCCGGGTCACATCAGATCAATGGGTCTTGGAAGTGATCTGAGAGGGTTACGCTCTCGAATTTTGCAAAACCGGTACTTCCAGCCTTTATTCGGTCTCCCGGCGGACCACGAGAAAAGAAGGCAGCGATAGAAGTCACGTTTTCAAGGCTTATAGCTCTGGGGGCGGTGGTTCCTGTTCCAGCAGATCAACGCGGGTCTGGTCGATACTCGATTTATTTCGTGGTTCCAAAGAAGGAAGGGTCTTTTCGTCCAATTCTAGACCTAAAGCAAATCAATCGCTGTCTCAGAGTACCACACTTCCGAATGGAAACCCTAATGAAGTCGGTTATTTCGGACGTTCGGCAGGGGGAGTTCCTAACATCCCTAGATCTGACGGAGGCATATTTACATATCCTGGTCCGAAGGTCTCATCAACAGTTCCTAAGATTCGTGGTACCAAGAGGTCACTTTCAGTTCCAGGCCCTACCCTTTGGTCTAGCAACAGCTCCCAGGACTTTCACCAAAGTAATGGTGGTGGTAGCTGCGGCTCTACGAAAGGAAGGAATTTTGGTATATCTGTACCTGGACGATTGGCTGATCTGGGCGAAGTCAGAAGCCGAGAGTCGCTCGGCGACAGCCAGAGTGGTGGAATTCCTGGAGGAGTTGGGGTGGGTCATCAATCGGGCAAAGAGCAGATTAAGTCCCACGCAGGAGATCGAATATCTCGGAGCAAGGTTTGACACCAAAAGGGGAAGAGTTTTTCTGTTGAAGCAGAGGTTAAGAGACCTGAGGAACCTCGTTGCTCAGTTCCTGTTAAGGCGAAGCCCCACAGCCTGGCATTGCCTTCAATTGCTGGGAACCATGGCAGCGGCGATAGAGGTAGTGCCGTGGGCCAGGGCACATATGCGACCTCTTCAACGCGTGTTATTACGGCGTTGGTCCCATCAGCATCATCCCTTGGCCATGCGGCTACCCTGCCCTCCTCGGATCAGGAAAGCTCTTCTGTGGTGGAGGTGCCCAAGGAACCTAGAATGCGGAATGCCCCTCGAACCTCCCCAGTGGGTACAGCTGACGACGGATGCAAGTTTAACAGGATGGGGTGCTCATTGCGAGAACCAGTTTGCACAGGGTTGCTGGTCTCCGAGGGAATCTCAGTGGTCCATCAACAGGCTGGAGCTGAGGGCGGTAGGCTTAGCACTCAGGTCTCTCGAGCCCTTGGTTCATCAAAGGGCAGTCCGCGTCCTCTCCGACAATGTCACCACGGTGGCCTACATCAACCGCCAGGGGGAAACAAGCAGTCCTTCCTTGGAGAAGGAAGCGGACAGCCTCTTGCAGTGGGCAGAAGCCCATTTGTTAGCTCTATCAGCGCAGCACGTGACCGGAACAGACAACGTAACGGCCGATTACCTCAGCAGGTTCAGGATAGACCACGGAGAGTGGGAGCTAGCACAGGAAGTATTCGACCAAGTAGTAGCCCGTTGGGGGACGCCGATCATGGACCTCATGGCTCAATACGCAACGGCCAAGGCAAGCCGGTTTTTCAATCGCAGGAAGGAAAGGATGTCTGAGGGCTTGGATGCCCTGGTGCAAAGGTGGCCTTCGGAGGGTCTCCTGTACATCTTCCCTCCCTGGGCTCTCATAGGGAGGGTGCTGCAGTGGGTGGAAGCCCACAAAGGCTTGGTAATTCTCATAGCCCCGGATTGGCCTCGCCGCCCTTGGTATGCAGATCTGGTGAGGCTGACGGCCGACCAGCCCTGGCGGCTCCCATGCAGATCGGATCTGTTACGGCAGGGTCCAGTTCGCATGCCTCACGTGCATCGATTCTCGCTTACGGGCCTGGCTATTGAGAGGGCACGGTTCCGGAAGCGAGGTTACTCGGGATCGGCGATTTCAACATTGAGCGCGCGAAAGCGCTCGACCTGCCTTTCCTATGTGCGAGTTTGGTGCATTTTTGAAGCCTGGTGTGCGGAGCCCCTGAAAAAGCCTCTTGCGGCCTCAGTCCCGGAGGTCCTGGAATTTTTACAAGCAGGATTCGAGAAAGGGCTAGCGCCTAGCTCGCTGCAGGTCCAGTTAGTGGCCATTTCTTGTTATAGGGGTAAAGTTCGGGGTAAATCCTTAGGAGACCACGCGGATGTGAGCAGGTTTCTAAGGGCAGTCAGGAGGTTACGTCCCCATCAAAGATTTGTAGTCCCTCCCTGGGACCTCAACCTGGTATTGAATGCCTTAACCAAGGAACCCTTTGAACCAGGAAGGAAATCCTCCCTAAAGGACTTGACCCTAAAGACAGTTTTTCTGGTAGCTATTTGTTCGGCTAGACGCATTTCCGAACTTCAAGCGCTGTCTTAGCCCCCCTTTCTTTCATTTTTTAAGGATAAGGTGGTCTTGCAGACAGTTCCTTCCTTCTTACCCAAGGTCATCTCTCCCTTTCATGTGAACCAGACAGTATCTCTCCCTTCCTTCGCGGGAGAAGGACATTCAGAGGATGGGGAGAAGCTTCGTCTTCTGGACGTGCATAGAGTGCTGAAGTGTTACCTCTCCCGCACGGCCTCCTTTCGAAAGTCCGAACGTTTATTCGTTCAATTTGGGGGGCCGCACAAGGGAGAGGCAGCGGCCAAGGCTTCCATTTCTAGGTGGATCAGGGAGACAATTGCCTCCGCCTATATCCTGAAAGGGAAATAGGTTCCAGGGGGTCTTCGAGCACATTCTACGCGAGCACAGGCGACCTCTTGGGTGGAGCATAGCTTGGTTCCGCCGCTGGACATTTGTAGAGCGGCTACGTGGTCGTCGCTGCACACCTTTACCAAGCACTACAGGCTGGATGTCCAGAGGAGGGCGGATTCCAGGTTGGGGGATGCAGTACTTCGGTCCGGGATGGCGAACCCCTCCCAGGTTTGAACTGCTCTTTTACATCCCAGAAATAAAGGGATTGGACTGGAGTGACAATAAGGAAGAAGTAATTAGTCCTTACCTGCTAATTAGTGTTCCTGAAGAAACTCCAGTCCAGTCCCTGATCCCGCCCAGTTTCTGTTTCTCGGTAGGTAGAAAAGATCAATGGGCCGAAGTCAGAATGCGAAGCGGAAGTGGGGGATCCCGGTCAAAGGGCCCCGGGAGCATGACGGTCCGCTAGGACGGGGCCGGTGGGGAGTGGGTAAAGGCTAGGTCAGCCTCAGGTAAGCCTTCTCCTTCCGTACCCTCCCTTTCCACCGATACTTCCTAAGATTTAAAAAAAAAAAAAAAAAAAAGCGTTGGGGTTATAGTCTATTTTGTTTATTGCATGTTACGGTTATAGGTGCTTAAGCGAGTATCCGATAGGTCTGCTTTTTCAATAGATTACTGGTGCCTGTGGGTGGTGCCAGTGGTATTTATACCACACCATCATCAAAACTAGGATGGGCTCAGCCTCCAAGCTGCTGAAAGGGTTGCGCAACCCAGAAGTAAAGGGACTGGACTGGAGTTCCTTCAGGAACACTAATTAGCAGGTAAGGACTAATTACTTCTTATCCTCTATAGTTGTTTTCCTGGTTTGTGTACCGGTTTCTCTTCCCGCCTCAAGCCGGCACCATCCCCGGTGCTGTTCTGGGCTCCTTTTTTTTTTTTTCCCTACTTTTTTCATCGAGGCTTGTCTGACCGGTGTTCATGCCCTTTTTCGCCCATGGGTTGTCAACCCTGTGTGATCCACCATGTTTTCCCGGTGGTTTTAAAAAGTGTGTTCGTTGTAGTCAAATTGTGTCTGTCACAGACACCCATGACTGCTGCCTGCACTGCCTCGGCCCAGACCTTGACAGTACCACCTGTCAGGCCATGACTCCACGGACCAACAAGAAAAGTTTGGAGTTGCAGGAGATGATGTTACCGCAGTCCGGCTCAGCCCCTGCTTCCCTGACGCTGAGCCCAAACCCGAGCACCTCCCATGAGGCCCAGGCATCTTTGGAGTCCCGCGGTGGCAGCTCCTTCGGAAAGACTTTGAACACGGGCAAGAAAAAAACAAACCTTGAAGCCAGTCAAGGTTCCACCGAGGAAACCTGAAACCCTTGGTGCCCGCTCCTAAAACTGCAGAGTCTTTAATGTTTTGGGGGTTTTTTGTCTTCTATTATTGAGGCCAGAATGGTGGTCCTAGAGCAGAATATCTCTGCTATCCTGGCCATACAGCAGGCGATGATGTCGGGTACGTCTGCATCATCTGCCCCGACAACCAGGCCCCCGACTGCAGTGGTGTCTATCTGGGCCCTGAGCACTATCGGCCTCAGGCTAGTACTCGGCACCGATCAAAGTCCCGGTCCTGATTCTTGGGTGTCTGCTCCTCCCTGGCTAGTTTCCGGGAGTCTGACCTGAGACCTGTTGGGGAATCCCAGTTCCCCGACCCAGGCCTCGAGGTGTGGGAGCTCTGAGCCTCTGACTCCTCAACGCCCTCAGGTTCAAACTGGGAGAATGATGTCGAGGCCTTGCCTGAGACCTCTCGATGCAGATTTCCCCTCTGAGCCATCTTCCCCTGGAACTCCGGCATCATTCCCTACCTGAGGACGTGGCATTCCACAACTTCATCCAGGACATGGCCCGAGCTCTCTTGGTTCCGATAGAGTCCAAGGAGGACCCATGCACTGAAGAACTGGAGTTCCTCCAGTATGAGTCCCCCCCCTTCCCCCCCCAAGGAGGCTGTGTCAGTGCCGGTGCAACCCATCCTTGAACGACTGCTCCTACGGATGTGGGGAAACCCTGGCCCCTGTGTGCTGGTTGTCAGCCGACGTCTTAATGCCATCTACAGCTTCAGGAGAAGTCCAAGCTTCCAGAAGGCCTGACTTCCCCACAACTCCATGGTGGTGGAATCTTTGATGCAGAAGCTCAAGAGTCAGGAGACTTATTCTTTTGTACCCCTGGGTAGAGAGGCCAGAGCCCTCAATGCCCTGGGGCACAAGTTCTTCCAAGGGTCCATGTCGGGCTGCCGGATACAAACCTATGAGCTCTACATAGGAGCTCGTGGACTTCTCAGCAGGGCTCACTGTTGAATCCCTGCAGTGGTTCCAGACCTTGGTAGCCACCATCCGGGATTGTTCAAGTTCTGTCCCAGGCCGCCTACGATGGGTTTGAGGCTGCAGCCCTGAGCAGTAACTGCAGGCATCGATGCTTGGTGACATGCCTGGCTGCAGAACTCAGACCTTGAACAATGGGTCCAGGAAAAGCTGCTGGATGTCCCATGCACCGGTGATAACCTGTTTGGGAAACCTATGGCCAACAAGGCGGCAGAGATTGAAGCCAAGGTGATGACAAGCAGCTGCTCTCAAAGAAGACCTCTATGTGTCCCCATAAGAAAATCTTGGGGAAAAGGCCAAATTTCTCAAGGAAGAAGGACCCTTTCCACCAGTGTTACCACTATCAAGCCTTCCCAAGCTAGCAGCAGCAGAGATCCCAGCCAAAGGACCAGGGACATGGATCCAGGAAGCCAAAGGCCCCCAAACTGCAGACACCAGCTCTGGCTCAGCCTGGTGGGAGCTGTTGACTTCCAGGGCAGGGCCTCCATCCCTCAGGGAGACCCTCACCAGCTCACAGGGGGCTGCCTAGCACTCTTCATCCACAAGTGGCCCGAGGCCACCTCTGATTAGTGGGTGCTCCGAGTGGTGAAAGAGGGTTACTGCTTCCACTTCCAGCTGCCACCTCTGGGGCATTTTCCAGGAGAGCCAGTGCAACCTCCCCTTCACCAGACCCTCTTGCTCTTAGAGATAGCAGGTCTATTAAGGGACAGGGCAGTAGAGCCTGTTCCCCAGCACCTCTGAGGCAAGGACTTCTACTTGAGGTACTTTCTTGTCCCCAAAAGAACTGGGGGTCTCGGGTCCATTCTGGACTTCTGAAACCTGAACAAGTTTCTGGTGAGGGAGAAGATAAAAATGCCCTCCCTTTGGACACTGCTGCTGTACCTCCACCAGAGAGATTGGCTTTGCTCCTTGGATCTAAAGAATGCCTACACTCATATTCTGGTCCACCCATCTCACCGGCAATACCTGAGATTCATGGTAGGGGGAGGCCACTACTAATATAGGATACTTCTCTTCAGCCTGGCCTCCTCACCAAGAGTAAGAGTTTTCACAAAGTGCCTAGCAGTGGTAGCCACCCATCTGCGCCCTCCAATCCTCTGTGTTCGGGTTACAGTGTAACCTGTTTAAGATTAATAAGAAGAGAAAATATTTTTTCACTCAACGCATAATCAAATTTGTTACTGGAGAATGTAGTAAAAACTGATAGTGTAGCTGAGTTTAAAAAATGTTTGGACACGTTCCTGGAGGAAAGGTCCATAAAACCATTATTAAAGAGGACCTTGGGAATCCACTGTTCGCCCCAATACAAGCATTGTAGAACGTGTGTGTCTTTTTTGGAAACTGCCAGGTACTTGTGACCTGGATTGGCCACTATTGGAAACAGGATACTGGGCTTGATGGACCTTAGTCTGACCCAGTATGGCATTGTTCATGTTCTTATGTTCTTACCATCTAGCCTATCCAGTCTGCCTATCCATATTAACCACTAAACTCTACAGTCCTTCCTCTCTCATAGAGATCCATGTTTTCTTTAAGTCTGATATAGTCCAAGACTGTTCACGCATCTACCACCCCTTCCATAAAGAAATATTTCCTTAGATTACTCCTGAGTTTGCCCCCTTTGACCTTCATCCTATGCTCTCTCATTTTTAGAGCTTCCTGTTCAATTGAGAGGCCTGCCTCCTGTGTATTTAAGCCACAGAGGTATTTGAGCATTTCTATCATATATCCTTTCCCCTTTTTTCCAAAGTGTATATAATGAGATCTTTAAGCCTGTCCACATAGGCTTTATGATTGAGACAACTGATCATTTGAGTAGCCCCTTCTGCACAGACTCCATCTTGTTTATATCCTTTTGAAGGTGTGGTCTCCAGAAGTGCCCACGGTACTCTAAATGAGGTCTTATCAAACAGAGGCACTGATTTCTGCTGGCCATTCTTCTCCCTGTGCCCCAACCATCATCCTGGCTTGCTTTTACCTTTTTGTACCTGTTTGACCACCTTAAAGTCATCAGATACCATCACCCCCAGGTCCTGCTCTTCTGTGCACAAAAATATTTCTCCACTGCACAGTGTACAGTTTTTGCAGCCCAAGTACATACCCCCTGCATCATTTTCTTAGCATTAAATCTTAGTTGACAAATTCTCAACCATTACTTAAGCTTAACCAGATCCCTCGTCATGTTTATCTGCACCTTCCAGGATATCTACCATATTGCAGATTTTAGTATCCTCCACAAAGAAGCAAAGCTTGCCTAACAACCATTCTGCATTGCTTACAAAAATGATAAAGAATCCGGCCAAAGACTGGTCCCTGGGGCTCATCACAGATAAATGGATTTTGATCTGAGAATGTCATTATCGCTACCCTTTATCACCTCCCACTCAACTAATGTCTAACCCAGTTAGTCATTTCAGGATTCATCCCAGAGGTGCTCAGTTTAAAAGTTGTTCAGTGTGGAACTGTGATAGTCTTTGCTGAAATCTAAATACACCTCATCTAGTGCTCTTCCTCAATCCAATGCTCTGGTCACCCTGTGAAAGAAATTTTTAGTCAGGTTTGTCGGATGACCTACTTCCCCTAGTAAATCATGCTGCCTCAGTTTCTGCAATTCATTGGATTCCAGAAACTGCACTGTTTGTATTTAGCAGTGTTTCCATTTCATTTACTCATCTGAGGTAAGAGAAACCGGCTTGTGACTTTCCATGCTCTTGCTTCTCCAGCCCTCTGGGACCACTCCTTACCCTAAAGAAGTATTGGAAAGTTCTAAATTCCTTCAGTACTCTCATATGTACCCTATCCGGCCCCATCACTTTATCTATTTTTAGTTTAGCCAGCTCCTTATGAATACAGTCTACTGAAAAATGTTAAAGATCTGCCTTTCTTCCATTCTTGTCTGTGTTTTCAGAGGTCCTGCTTCCTTCTCTTCATCTGTGAACACAGAAATATTTCTTAAGCAATTATGCTTTATCCTCATCAGCTTCTACATATTCCTCTGTCACCCTTGATTCTGACGGTCATTTTTGCATTTCCTTTTGTCATTAACATATCCTAAAAAAAATGTCTTGGCCCCAATTTTACTGAATTAGCTAATATTTTTCCCTTTGCACCTTTGTTTTCTTGACTACGTTCCCAGTCTCTCTTGGCTTTTTTTTACTGCTGCTACTGATCATTTTTGTAGTGCTACAAGGCATATGCAGTGCTGTACAGAGACATGAGAGACAGTCCCTGCTCATCAGAGTTTATAATCTAGTCAAGGCAGACAACACAACAGCTGGGGACTAGGATATGTTTAGGGGAATAAGGAAACACATAGTTAGAGAGTAGGAGACTACATGGATCAGGTTTCAAAAGTCACCTCAAAGAGGTGAGTTTTTAGCCTGGATTTGAAAAGGGGCTGGAGATGAAGCCTGATGTACTGACTGACATAGTTTGTACCAGGCATAAGGATCAGCAAGGTGGAAAGATCGAAGTTTGGAGTTGGCAGTGGAAGTGGAAGACCTGGTCTTCCTCCTCCTCTGATATTTTTTAGGAAGATTAACCTTTCTTTCAAGAACCATAGTGGCCTCATTTTTTTCTCTTATTTCTATTTACTTTCCTAACCAAAAAGGTTTGTGGTCTTCTTTTATTTTTTTGGTTTGCCCACTGCTTTCCTGCTCCCTCAGATGTTCCCTTTTAGCTAATGATTCTTTGATGTATTACCCTATTTTGACAAAATTAGTTTTTCTGAGGTCTAGGACTATAGTGGCGGGGTAGCCTGGTGGTTAGAGCAACAGCGTAGCACCGAGGAGATTGGGGTTCGATTCCCACTATTGCTCCTTGTGACTGTGGGCAAGTCATTTTACCCTCCATTGCCTTGGAAGAAAAGGCCTGGCAATCTGCTTCTGGTCATACCTTGCCAAGAAAACCCAGGGGCTGCTTGGTCAGGAGTCGGCATTGACTTGAAAACAATAAAAACAAAAACAAAAAAAAAAAAACCCCACAAACCCTTCACTTTTGAATTATCCTTCTTCACATGTCTTCATGCTGAAATATACCATCCAGTGATCACTAGATGCTAAATGATTACCCACTATAAAGCGTACTCGCTAACCTGTAGCGGGTGTTCTCTATGGATGGCAGGAAAATCCTGAAATATGGGTGATGTCTGACCAGAGCACCACATTGTATCATTCCCAGTTACTAGAAGCGTTTGGAAACTCTACTGCCTGTGCATGCCTTCCCACCTGACTCTACAGTGCTAGTTCAGCCTCTGTCCATTTAAAAGCTGATGTGAATACAACTCAAATGGGAGGAGAGAGGAGTGGGAGGACTTTACTGTTGTCCACGGAGAACATATGCTATAGGTGAACAACATTTTCTCTGGGACAAGCAAGAAAATAGTCCTCACATATGGGAATCTCTTGCTACAGGCTTCCTTGAACTAAAAAATGGGGATAATAACATGCCTAGCTGGAACTAACATAAAATACTTTTGTTGGCAACGGATCTTTTATGAAAAATGCAGACTTTTTTGGAGAAGCCAGTTCCTCTGAGTGTGAAACCCATTGAGATTAGTTTCCGATAACTTTGGACACATTTTTCAGGCATTTTTGATGGGGAGAAATTTGAAAGAGCAGACATTTTTGAGTTGTGGGGTTTTTTTGTGGATGGTCCACCAGGCCAGAGACTGAATGAGCGACAGACAGTCTGAGTTTTCCCATGACCTGAGTGCTCAAGGTCCATTGAGCCAATCTCATATGGAGACATCCAAGGGTGTTACATGAGTTGAGGTCATGTGGTCCAGCAGTCTTGACATGGCACTAGGTGATGTCTTCAGACTCATTTGAGTCTTTCACAGTATTGCTACTAGCCTGGATAGTCCATGTCAGAGAAAGGTCTTGCCTCAGTCATTTCGAGCAGAGGGATGAAGATGGGATTTGGAGTAATTGATTACGAACTCTAGTAGCTCCAACATCTGAATGGTGGTTCTCAAAGATTCCTCTTTCTAGAGAGGTGCTTTTGAACAGCCAATTGTCCAAGTAGGGAAAAATGTGCGCACTCAGCCTATGTAGAAAACTTAGGAAACTGCTACCACTGCGAGGCATTTTGTGAATACCTGAGGAGCTTAACGCAAGGCCAAAGGGCAATACATGGTATTGGATGTGCCCGTTAACTACAATGAATCTGAGATGCTTCCTCTGACTGGGACGTATCTGGATGTGTAGTGTATGCATCCTTTTAGATCCAGAAAGCATAGCCAATCCTCTTTTTGAAGACAGGGTGCCTAGAGAAGTCATTCATTCTGAACTTTTCTTTGACAAATATTTATTCAGATCTTAAGTCTAGGATGGGACGGTATCCTCCTGTCTTTTTGGTGACCAGGAAGTACTTAAAGTAAAATCCCCTCCCTTCCTGCCCTGATGGAATCTGATTGCGGATTCATTCTGAAAGGTGGAAATTTCCTGAAGAAACAGTTCTGATGCTGAGGGCTTAGAGATTGAACTCCCAGAGGACAATTTTGGAAGGAGGTTAAATAGATGTAATTTGTAGCTTTTTTGGATAACTTGCAAAACCAGGTGTTGGAAGTTTTTAAGGGGCCATGTCTGAGTAAAGGGGGAGTGAGCCACTTTTGCGAAGTTCTCCTCTAAGGCTACTGGAAGAGTAGCCATGTTCTGCAGAACCAGTCAAAACCTGGCCCCAGATTTTGGCTGGGGAATGGGCTGAGCCTTTTGAGACTTCTCTTGCTTGGATGAGGCTCAATGAGTCTGTTTAGACTGGGAGTAGCAGAAGTATTCTTGGGGGAATTCTACACAACTGCGTGGCACAGAATTTGCGCAGAATTCCCCACTTGAGTAGAATTCTGCGCAGGCACCGGCTTCAGTGAGCAGTGAGGCAGGCTCTGAGCACCCAAGCTTTAAGGGTACCCAAGCCTGCCTCTCTGCAGCACAGCCACAGGAGCATTTCCCTTCTCTCCTTTGGCTGTGCTATACTTCCGATGCTGACATCGCTCTTTTAAAAAGGTCAACAGAAGCACTTTCTGTCTCCCTCAAGAAACAGGAAGCGCTCTTGTTGATGTATTTTAAATGTGATGAAGCTAGCTTGGAAGTATAACACAGCCATGGGAGTGGAATGAAATGCTTCCGTGGTTGTACTTAAAATGCCACGATCAAGCAGAGGAGATGAGTGGCTGAGGCTGGGGGCTGAAGAGAACTGATGGCGAGTCGCGGGGCGGGGGTGTGACTCGGGGCTGGAGAGAGATGGGATAGGCAGGGAAAGTTTAGGTGTTGGAGAGAGAACTGTGATTTTACACCTGGGGGAATTCTGAGCAAAATATTTTAAATTCTGAACAAAAAGGTACTAATAAAACGTGCAGAATCCCCCTGGGTATAAGCAGGAATCAGAGAAGTACTTACACCTTTGAGAATAAGCCTGTCTTTGGTTGCCACTCTGAAACCTTTTGTGGTAGGAGACTGGCTCGGACATGTGCCTAGAGAGATTCTGAAGTATAATTGCTTCTCTATGGAGTCCACAGTTTCTTCAACTTTCTCTCAGAATTCTCTCCATAGCTTGACACGTTAGCGAGCCTGTCCTGCACTGATGTTTTTGAAGGTCCTGAAGCCCAAGGCCAGTTGAGTCTCCAGGCGCCAATATCCATTGAAGAAGTTCTGGATGTCGTATTGAAAACAACATAGATTGCTTTGACCATGAATTTTGAGCAGTCTTTGCCGTGACTCACTAGGAAACAATAATGCTAGAGTTTTTCTCTGGAGGAAGAAACACTGACATATCAAGGCTGTGCATAATGTCCTTCAGAAACATGGTCATACAGAACTGTTAAGAGGTCACCAGGAAGCAAGAATGGCACTCTGAATTTTCTCTCAAAAAAGTCCAGTGTCCTAGCCTCCCTCTCTGGGGGTGCCTAGTAGTGTGTCTTGGAATTTCTGAGAGTGATTCGATGACCACAGAATGGCACAGAAACTGGGGCTTTTTGAATTTGGAAGCCTTTTGAACTCTCTACATTGAGTCAATCTTCCTATAACTGGAAGTACAATGAATGAGATGCCTCATGTTCTCATCTGTAATCTCTGAAGGAAGTGGTGCATAGGCACTGTCACCCCTTCCTTGGGTTCTGTGGAATACTGAAGGATCTCCAATTCTTCTGCCCTGGGCTCATCCGCAGTCTCCAAAGAAAATGGTATGGCCTTGGCCATATCTCTCAAAAAATCCTGGAATGTAATATCCTCAGGTGGAGACTTGTGCCTTTCATGAGGAGGAGGAGGAGAAGGGTCAGAGGGAAGCTCTGGGGATCTATCTTCTGACAGACCATCAGACTCCTCATCTGTGATCCAGCCTTCTGAATCAAACTCTGAGGAAGTCAAAGTACTTCTGAGCCTCTGCCTTGTAGAATCTCCTTCCCTGTGGGGATCAGGAGCTCCTCTGGGAGAGTTTATGCATGGATGACCGACTTCCTTCCCACTGGGGGTGCATTGGTTCCTGATGTGCTGGAGACTGATATCTGCCAGACAGGAATCTGTGTTGGGACCTTTTGATATCACAATGTCCATGCTTCTCCCACAGGCATGCTGTGCTTCTTGAGGATGGGCAGGATGTCCTGAGGTGGCATGGTTGCATTCATCTGAGGCTCTAACATGTTGCATGGCAAAAGGCATCATTATTCTCTCCTTGACAGACTTCAGAATGCAATTTTCCATAGCTACTATCTCCAAAGGCTTGAGGGGCACAGCTGAATCGGATGATTATCTTGGGATCTGAGTGGGGGTATCAACAGGCTGGTCTTGTATAAGAGAAGGCCACCGCTGCTTCTCTGGAAATGGTGAGGTTGAGCCTTCCTCCCTTCGGAGCAGCTTGGAGGGGTGCTCCTGCAATTCCTCAATGCTGTTGTTGCCGTGCTTTGGAGGACTATGACATCGATGCACCCGGGCTTCCACCTGATGTTTCATATCCTTTTTTGATGCTGATGAAGGAGAGAACATTGATGGATGACTGATATTCTGGTGTCCTACGGGTGTTTGGCTCAGAGTGCACTCAAGAGCTCCTCGGTCTATGTTTGGCCCTTGTCTGTGCAACCTCGGATGTCATTGAGACTGATGCCTCAGCCAATGGATTGGACTTAAGCACCAAAAATATTTGCTGTGCTGTTTCTCTTGGCCTTTGAGCCCTCTTTTTTTTTTTTTTTTTGTAATCTGTAAATATAAATTGCAAGAGACTTTTGATCAAGCCCTTGAGGCAACATTTATTCATGTCCATGATGGATATGGTCATCAAGCACTTAGAACCCTTTTTGAAACCCACTAGCCAGTTCGTGAAATGTTGTCCAGAAAAGTAGCCACAGTGAAATAAAATTACTTTTTAAAACACAACAAAAAACCCCCAAAATCTCGCCTGAAATGCCAAGCACCAAAGGGGACTGAGGCATCTCGATAAAGAGAGACTTTTCAGCCCTTTAAAGTTTTGCATCTGAAAAATAAAGGGAACTAAAGACAACCACAATGGCAAGCTTGAGAAAATTTGTGAAAAAATAGCAGAAAAATGTTATGAAAATTGTGGAAAAAAAATCTTTCTTGCACACTGAGTAAAGATGCACGTCAGTGGCCCTTGGCAGAAAGCAACAGACTGAGGCTAAGATGCTGGCACACAGGAAAGGCACATGCAGGCACAGTAGTACTTCCAAAAGCTGCTAGTAGGAGCTACGAATGCTTCCACGCAGTGCTCTGTCTGATATCATCATGGCCCCTTCCCAATATGTTTCTGTTACCAGTTGCCAGAATAGTTCTCCCTGTAGAGAATTACTACTACTAGTACTACTGAACATTTGTATAGCACTACAAGGCATATGCAGCACTACACAGACCCATGTAAAAGATAGTCCCTGCTTATTGGTGTTTACAATCAAGTTGAGACAGTCCAAAACAGTAGTTGTAGCCATGGGGGGGAATGGTAAGGAAACACAAAGGACATCAGGTGAGTCAAGATCCGAAAGTGGTAGTGAAGAGGTAAGTTTTCAGCCTGGATTTGAAAAGGGTCAGAGAAGGCTCCAGGAGCAGCAAGGTGAAAGGAGTGAAGTCTGAAATTGGCAATAGAAGAGAAGGGCACAAATAGAAGTGATTTGCCAGAAGAGTGGAGCTCCCGAGGAGGGGTGTAAGGAGAGATAAGAGACGAAAGGTTATGAGGAGCTGCAGAATGAATGCACTTATAGGTCAGCAGGAGAAGTTTGAACTTATTTCTCTACTTTTAGAGGACACCACAGCAGGGATGTCCCAATCAGCATCCGGTATATTAAAATCACTTATCAGTAGCCCTATTGCTTTCATAGCAATACTGTGAATGTCTTCAATTTAAATCCTTGTCCATTTCTGCTTGTGTAAATAGATGTCCCATTCTCTTTCCATATTAACCCACGGTATTTCCTCCTCACTCATATGGCCTGCAATCCTATTACTTTAATATTATTTTTTACATAGTCGCTCCTCCTCCTTTCTTCCTATGTTGACTTTCCTGAATAGGTTATAGCCCTGTATAACTGTCATGCTTCTCCATAAGTGTGTCTCTGATGGAAAAGGCTAACAGATTTAGTCATTATAGCCTCTTGGTCCAGAATTTTCTCTTATACTCCAGGCATTAATATACACATGCTTTGTTAACCCATCCCTGATGGAACCTAGTTTAAAGACCGCTTCAGTAGGCTAGCCAGTCTGCTTCCGAAGACACTTTGCCCCTCCATTGATAGGTGGATGATATCTCTGCTCAGCAGCCCTTAGAAAATCATTCTATGGCCCAGAATCCCAAAATGCTCTTCATGACACCATCTACATAGTCAGGCATTCATCTCTAGGATGTGAGCTTCTATGCCTCACCTTTATTCTCGATGAGAAGAATTGAGGAGATCGCCACCTGTTGACCTACTTAGTTCCCCCTCTTTCCCAGAGCCATGAAATTACATTTGGTTCGATAACTAGGAGTATCATTTGTTTCAGATGGATGAGCAGCATTGAATAACAGTCAGTAGGCTTGATGAGTTTCTGGAAACTTTCTGTAATGTCTAGGATTTTGGCACTTGGCAGACATCAGTAAAAAGACTTGAGAAGTGCTGTGACTTTGAAGACTGTAATTAGCTTTCCTCTTCTTTTGAACTAGAGGTAAAAAGAAAGCCCTAAAGAAACTAATGCTCCTTTTTAAAATATCCTTCCATTAAAGCAACAAAAAATGCCAACAGCAAACCCAGCAAGAAATGATGGAGACGTTTAAATACCTCCTTGGGATAAATGCACAAAAGAAGAGCTTCTTTCGATTGAAAGCAGGCTCTGTTACGAGGGGACATAGGATGAGGGTGAAAGGGGATAGACTCGGAGCAATATGTGGAAATATTTCTGTACGGAAAGAGTGGTAGATGGGTGGAATAGACTTCCAGTGGAGGTGATGGAGAGAAGGACCATATCGGAATTCAAAAAAGCATGGGACAAACACATAGGATCTCTAAAGGTAGAAAAGAGGTCTGTTGTAATTGATATGGAAGAGCAGACTAGGTATAAACATGATAGCAGAAAAAGACCACATTGCCTGTTTCTAAAATAAAACTGTGTGTAAAAAAAACAAAAATTTTTTTTTTAAAGAAATCTGGCAGAGCACGTAATATGAAAAGCTAGAAAAGTGACCTCAGTTTATAATCTCTTCCTCTTTCATACTGATCTTCTTTACCATAGCTGGTTCTTTTAAGGCTGCATGTGTTTTGATGTCTCTGCAGGAATACATATTTCATAGGTTTATGAACTTTGCAACTGTTCATGTTACTACACTGCGTGCTGCTGATAGGCTTTTACTGGAGCTACCTTCAGTGAAGGATTATCGATTTTGAAATTTGTGATGGAGGGAATGTTTTGCAACTCTTCACCAGCAGATACAAGGAAAGAGCAATTACTTGATCTTTAGCAAAAGATTGAAGATTGAAAATATACATATTTCAGAAGAGGCTTAACAGCCAGGAGAAGGATACAAGCTGGGGTTAGGAGAGAGAGAACAAGGCATTTTGTTTTAAATTTGATACTTAAAGGAATGCATACCCCTAACTGAGGACTCAACAAATCCTAGTCACCAGGTGTTCATGGTGCCCACAGATTGTACCATGGTGCTCGGGTTTTCACAGCCCTGAAAGTTTCTCTTATGCTGCTGGCCCCAGTTGTGTCTCACTCCATCGCGATTGGCTGTATGCAAAGAGCTTGAGCTGTGCAGTGGAGGAAGTTTGGGCTGATCCTCCTGTTTCAAGTCTAGCATTTTTATGTATTACTAGGCTGTGGTGATATGTGAAGCAAAAAAGGGTTGTCTCAGCTGCAGCTGTAAAGGGTCATTATGCTGCTGACAACATACTTGGTGGGAGGGGCGAAGAGGAGAAGGGTTGCTGCCTTCCATTGACACTGTGTAATGGTACATTAAGGATCTGATTTATTAAGCTTTCTTTTCCTATAAAAATATGGGAAAATTGTAAATCAGGCCCTTAAAGGAGCTCTGATGCACCTCTGGGGGTGGAGTGGAGGGACCCATTGACCATTGAGGTCTTAGCAACCAGCTTCCCAATTTTGAAGCTGGCTCCTAGATTCCAAGAAAATTTGTCAAGGCCTGCTCTCCTTGATGAAACTTAGGATGGTCACCTATTTTCACCTGACTAGTGCAAAGTTTAACTTTTTTATTCTTTAGGATTTACTGTCCCTTTTAAATTTTTGTTTTTGTCTTTGCTGATCATGTGCTATACAGATGTTTGGTAGTGAGCCCTGAATTTACTGTTCCAAAATATTTTAGGGATAAGAGAAACACTTCCATGATATGATATGCTGCTGTGTGTGTTTTTTTTTAAATTTAGTGCACAAACTATTTGGAGTTTAGGAATTGGAACGCAGGTTGTCACATTTTTGAATTCTTGCCAGCAAAAAGATTGTACTGGATAGAACCTCTGCAAGCTTTGTGCTTTGTAATCCATCACGTATTCAGTAAATTTGGATTGAATTTGAAGTTGAACAGTATACCAGTAGGTGTTTTCCCTTTTTGACATATGCAATTGTGCAAGTTTTCTTTCCTGATTGTCAAGGACTCATCCATACTGGAAGTGGTAAAGATTTCAGGGTGCCATGAAGCAAGTATTAGTATAGAACACATCTGTAAGCACATAGTCACCATGGCAACCTGTTTAGAGCAACCAAAACCAACTTAGGCATTGAGCTTTTCTTTTTTTAGGAGAATTACACTTGCAATATTTTTGATCTATTAATATTTTGGCTAAATATTTTTTTTCTTCAGTGTACTATTTTTTTTATATGAATCTGGTCAATTTGTGTTTTTTCTCTATTTTCTTTTAGTTCCTCATTGTAGTATGTGTTTGTGTTTTTTTTCTTTTTTAATGTATTTATCCTGTTTTTTAATTTTGTGTTTATTATTCTCTTTCCCTCATTCAATTATTTTCCCATGTTCTGCATAATCTCTAAAGACCAAAAGCTCACCTATCACACAAATGAAATGAGCAGTTAACAGAACTTTCTGAGAATTTCTTGAAGAGGCCTCTTTGGCCATGCCCAGTACCTGTAGGGCACAGTGTGCATCAGGGCTAGTGCAAGGGTATAGGGCACCTAGGTAAACGTTCAGTCTTACAATCTCTCCCTGAAATTTTGATAGTTTAAACTAAAAAAGCATGATCATCCCAACACTACCCTTTCTGCAACAATCTTGTAAAAATGCATAATTCCGTATCGTCCTGCTAGACCAGTCCAAATAAGTAGGTTGTGTTCCCCTACTGGCAGATGAGTGGAGACACAGAGTCAATGAAATGCCCAGGTTTCAATGACATCATTCCCATGCCTCAATCAGCTTGAACCACTAGGGGTAACTCAGTATTTTTCTGTCTGCAGCAGATGGTGGTCTTTGACTTGGTGGTCTCTGGAGTTCAAGCTTAGGCTTCTGCTCCAACTGGCGGAGAAAGCCAGCCTGCAGTGGTGGCAACAGCCACATCATCTGCAGAAGGGGCATGCCACTAGATGACTGCTTGTGGATTCTTCTAACAATGGATGACAGTCTATCGGACTGGGGAGCCCATTGTCAAGACTGAACTGCTCAGGGCTTTTTGAGCCGCAGGGAGGCGGTGTGGTCTATCAACCATCTCAAAGCAAGGGCCATTTTTTGTATATCTGGCCTTTGGTTAAGGGTCAAGCAGTGTGAATGTTCTTAGACAATGCCAAGGTAGTTGCATATGTCAATTGGCAAGGAGGCACAAGGAGTGCCAGTGGCTGTGGAGAAAACACTGTTTTTCCTAGGCAGGATAGGAACCATCTAGCTCGGTCAGCTCAGCACATTGCAGGTGTGAACACTGTGGAAGTGGACTTCCTCGGTCATCGCTTTCTGGATTCCAGAGAGTGTGAGTTCAATCAGGAGGCATTTCAGATGATTCTCTGCTGTTGGGGTCACCCCGAGATGGATTTGATGGCAACCCAATAAGTGACAAGATGGGCCACTTCAGTCAGCACACGAAAGCAGGGTCCGAGGGTGTTGATGCACTGGTTCAGCTCTGGCCAAGGAAATGCCTGCTGTATGTGTTTCCTCCTTGGCTGCTGTTGGGGCATGTGATTTGGCATGTAGAGCACCATCTAGGCTGGATTGTTCTGGTCACACCAGATTGGCCGAGGAGTGCATGATTTGGGGACCTGATAATGGCTCCTGCAGGAACCTTCTCTTCATATGCCCTCGCTCTGGGGCCTGTTGCATCAAAGGCCGTTTTTTGTTCTGGATGACCCAATACCCTTCTTGCTTACAGCTTGGCTCTTGAAAGAAATCTGTTATCTCATAAGAACTACTCTCCTGCAGTGATTTCCACTGCTCAGAGCCCAGAGAGGGGTTCTACCATCCTGGCATACAGGCGGGTCTGGTGCCTCTTTGAGCATTGGTGTGGCACTTGAAAGCTTGTTCTTGAGGCCGTTGTCTCTATTGGTCTTTCTGCAGGACAGTCTGGACAAAAGCCTTTCTCTTGGCTCCCTGAAAGACCAGGTGGCAGCTTTGTCATGTTTGAGGTCCGGTGACTGAAAAATCCTTAGCCTTGCACCTGGGTGTCTCTTGCGTTTTCTTCAGAGGGTTCAACATCTGTGCTCTCCCCTTTGGTCAGTTGTCCTTTCCTGGGTTTTCTGTTTGGTGCTTAGGGCCCTGATGTCTGAGCCATTTGAAGCATGCTACTTTGAAGGATTTGACTTTCAAGACTGTTTTCTTGGTCGTGATTACTTAGGCGAGGTGGATTTCTGAGCTGCAGACTCTGTCTTGCTGGGATCCATCTGTCTTTTTTGAAGGAGACCGCCTCCATTTGGCCTGTGCATTCCTTTCTTGTGAGCCAGGTGTTGTCTGCCATTCTTTTCTAAGGAACATTGTTGAAGGAAAGATAAAGATCTTCGCCTTGTGGATGTCTGAAGTGTGCTTCTCAGGTACTTGGGGGTTACGAATTCCCTTCGTAAGTCAGATCATCTTTTTGTGCTGTTTGCTGGCCCATGCAAGAGGGATGCGGCAGCCAAGTCTACTTGGGAGGGCTTGATCAAGAAGGCTATTGCCTTGGCATATTTGTTACAGGACTGGCCTCTTTTGGAGGGTTTGCATGCACATTCTACTCTAGCACACGCATCCTCGTGAGTGGAACATAGCTCAGTAGCCCCTTCAGACATTTGTCGGGTGACAACATGGACATCTCTTTCCACTTTTGTCAAGCATTACCACTTGGATGTCCATACTCGAGCGAACAGGGCCTTTGGCTGTAAGGTTTTGCGAGCTCCTGTGTCATTGTCTTCGTACCCAGTGGAGGCATAGTTTTGGTACATCCCACTTGTCTGGACTGGTCTAGAAGGACGATATGGAAGGTGACATTTTACTTAACAGTTAATGTCCTTTCCTTAAGTCCTGCTATACTAATTAAGGACCTGCCTATGGAACTATTTGATTTGTTATGTTGTGGTGGTATGGTTTTGGTATGCTATGATCTACATGTTTGGCCCTGCAGGCTCATATCCTACTGACAACGTTCTGTTCCATCTCTCCTATACATAGTTTCTCTGATTAATTGTTGTTTTGTTTTTGTAATTTATAATTTTATTATGATTTTCCAACACTGTACAGTCCCGATCAGCAATTAGTACAAACAATCAACAACTTTTACACACAGTCATACTTCATTTCCCACCTCCTCCTCGCCCTCCACCCTTGAGCATAAGCACCCTCTTCCATATCGCTTCCCCACCCACTCCCCCCCCACCTCCCCCCCCATTTATACACTTCTTCATACCCTTTACTCTATAACATGAAGCACATTAATACATCAACAAAAACATTCCATCCAGCAGCTATCCGTCCCCTTAATCATAGGCTCAAATGCAAAACAAATATTACAACATCCTTATTGCCTTAATCTCATTAACCAGTGGCCCTTGGGAAGGCCCCTATTCGTAGTGCTATTCTATATGTCTGCCATTTCACCCGAACCCACCCCCATGCACTATTTGCCCAGCTTATACAACATACAATTTAACCCCGCTTATACTACTTTACATTATCCCAAGCAGAAATTCTCCCCCCCTCCCCCCTCCCCCCACATTTTATTAAACTCCCGCCCACCCACCGGCCATAATCCCCCCCCCCTTAGAAACCACCCCAGCATACTAACCTCAAATTCTCCACTTCCCCCCCCCTTTTCCCCCCCCCACCCCATCCTTCATCTAGATCTCCCCCCCCTCTCCTCCCTCCAGTGTTCATATCTTTCCCACACTTTATTGAATCGTGGAACAGTATGTTTTCGGTGGGCTTCTATTGCACAATACTCCCAAAGCTGCTCCATTCTCCCCACCACCTCCGCCAATGGGGGAACATCCGGCTTCTTCCACCAGCGGAGAAGACTCATCCGCCCTGCAATTACACAATACCCCTGTAATCTCCCCCTGTCTCTCCCGCCCTCCCCCATCCCTCCTTCATTCAATATTACCATACTAGGAGTAAAGCCTATCTGCACCCCTGTAATGTCTACCGTGAGTCTTTCTACCCCACTCCAATAGTCCTGAACTACCGGGCAGCCCCACACGATATGCAGCAAGTCTCCTCTAGCCCCGCACCCCTTCCAGCACTGGTCCGAACTAGCAGGGTATAGAGCATGTAGCCACACCGGGGTCCAATACATTCTCAGCCTGATCTTGTAGCTGTTTTCCAGCATGGTTGTACCCGGTGCTAATTTATGAGTTCTGATGTAGATTCTATCCCACCTCACGTCGTCCCATTGCCCCCCCCAGGTCTTCCTCCCACTGCTTCTGGCCCCGTACGACCCCTTGCTCGGATTCCCCCAGGATTCTGTATAACTTCGATATTATCCTAGTCGGCATTCCAATACCCCCCATCATTTCCTCAAAGGGCGTGGGTTTCGCCATCCAGTCTCGCTTCACCTCCTTCCTCTGAAGCCAGTACCAGAGACTAGCATATGCATACCTATCCTGCCTCTCCAAGCCGTATTTCTGCTGCAACTCCTCAAAGCCTCTAACCCTCCCCCCCCTCCCCCACCAATTGTCCCAGCGTCCGTAACCCTTCCGCCCCCCATCTCCTAAAGACCCCTGCCTCCTCCCCCATCGTACCCTTCATGGCTAACGGGATTGGAGTTTCTCGTGAGTATTGCTTCCCTCCTAACAGGTACCCCTTCCATTTCATCCAAACCTGTCTGGTAAGTTCTCTGTAGGGATTCTCTTCACCCGACCGCCTCCCACCCCCCCCCCCAGGGTCCCAAAGCCAGGTTCCCCCCTCAATCCCCGCCTCCCCCTCCATCTCCACCCACCCAGGCCTCTCCACCCCCTCCTTCCAGGCAAAGAGAGCCCGAAGCTGCGCCGCTTCATAATACCGGAGCAAAGAAGGAACCCCCAACCCCCCCTCCGATTTTAAGTCTGTACATGGTTGCCCTGGCTACTTTTGGTCGCTTTCCATCCCAAATAAATTGCATCAACAAGTTTTGCATCCGAGCTATTTCCTTTCGGACCAACCGATACGGCAAGGACATATAAACAAACAGCAACCTTGGAAGAACATTCATTTTTACTACTGCAATACGGCCCATCCAAGACAAATACAGCCCCCTCCACCGTGATAGGTCCTGCCTTATACTCTCGACCAGTCCTTGATAGTTCCATTGCTTAATCTTAGTGAGAGGGGTCCCCAACTGGATCCCCAGGTACTGAAAACTCCCCTCCACCCACCTAAATTTAAAATGGTGCCGCAGACTTTCTTCCACCCTGGGCGCCAGATTAAATCCCAGCAATTCTGTTTTCCCTTGATTAATTTTATACCCCGCTAGGCGACTGTACCTTTGTATAGCCGTCATTAGCACTGGTAACGTCGTAAGGGGTTGCGTCAGGGTGAAAATAATATCATCTGCAAAAAGGCCAATTTTTTTCCTCCCGCCCTCCTATCTGTACTCCCTTAATGTCCCCCAGTCGCCTAATATATGCCGCCAACGGTTCTATTGCCAAGGCAAACAGCAAGGGTGACAGCGGGCAACCCTGTCTGGTACCTCTATGCAGCTCAAAACTCTCCGAGTATCCCCCATTAACCCGGACCCTAGCACTCGGGCCCTGATAGAGAGCTTTGAGCCACCTAACATACGTCTCCCCAAACCCCATTCTCTCCAAAACTTGAAACATGAAGGACCACTCCACCCGATCAAATGCTTTTTCCGCGTCTACGGTGATTAACACGGCCTCTTCTTTAGTCCGCTGAAGATGCCACATAATATTCAAAATCTTTTGCACATTATCGCTACCCTGACGTCCCTTCACAAAGCCCGTCTGATCCGGGTGGATCAGATGCGGCACAATGTCCTGGATACGGTTGGCCAAGACCTTTGCCAATAGCTTTGCATCTAGGTTGATTAACGAGATGGGCTTATACGAACCGCATACCCCCTTATCCTTCCCTGGTTTCGGCAAGACCGTTATACCGGCCTCCGCCATTGTGCGTGGGAGGCCCTCCCCCTGTAGCACCCCATTGACTACTTTGGTAAATATGGGCGTAATCTGTTCCGACATAACCTTATAAAATTTTGCCGTGTATCCATCCAGCCCTGGCGCCTTTCCCAATTTCAATGTGGTTATGGCCCTCCTCACCTCCTCTTCCTGAATCTCCCGCCCAAGAAGCTCCCGTTCCTCCTCCGTCACCTGAGCCAGCCCACATTCCTCCAGAAAGTCCGTAGTGTCCCTCCCTCCCCCCTCCAGTTCACTTTCATACAGAGTCTTATAGTACTCTCGAAACACCCCCCTAATTCCCTTGGAGGTTTGGACCCACTCCCCTTTATTGCTCCTAATGCCCACAACATGCCTGGCCTGCCTCCTTCCCTTCAAGCGACTGGCTAACACCCTCCCTGCCCTATTCCCCCCTTCAAAATGGGCCTGCTTCAAGACCGCCAGTTGGAATGCTATCTCTTGGGCCCGCAATTTACTCAACTCCCCTCTCACCCATTGTATTTCCGTAAGGGTACCTGGATCTGCCACCCTCTGATGCACCCCCTCTAATCGCCGCAGCTTTTGCAATAACTCCCATTCCCTGGCCCCTTTTTCACGTTTTACGCGCGCCCCCAATCCTACCAGCTGACCTCTAATCACTGCCTTTAAACCGTCCCAAAGCACCCCCATAGACACCTCCCCCGTATCATTTAGCTGGAGATATTCCTTTATATGAGCCTTAAGCTTCTCCACATGCTTCTCCTCCTCCAGCAGGGAGTTGTTAAGCCTCCAGAATTTTAAACTCTCATCTTTCCATCCCATATCAAAGCGTGCACTCACTGGGGCATGGTCCGTCCAAGTAATTTGACCATGTTCCACTTCCTGCACTCTGTCCAACCAGATTCCTCCCCCCCAAAGCATGTCCAACCTGCTATAGGAGCTATGCACTGGGGAGTAGTAAGTATATTTCCGTTCTCCCGGATGCCAACTTCTCCACAGATCCACTAAACCCAGGCGCTCCCGCAGCACATGTAGGCTTCTTCTATCCCCCCTTCCTCCTCCCCCCTGCCCCCCACTTGTATCAATCCTAGGGTTACATGTTAGATTGAAGTCCCCCCCCATGATTATTGGTGTATTCCCCAGGCCTTCCAGTTCCTTCAAGAGTTGCTCATACATCTCCCCCTGCTTCTCATTAGGACCATACACACTAATCACCCAGACCTCCTCCTCCTCAATTTGCAATAATACCCCAACCCATCTCCCTCCTTTCCCCCGTCTAACTTCCTTCACCATGGTGGGGTACTCCCCCCCCCCCCCCCCACCAAAATGCCCACCCCCCCTCTCCTAGAATTTAATCTCTGGCCCGCCAGAACTACTTTAGGGAATTGCCTAGATTCCAACAAGTATTCCTGTCCCACCCGCAAATGTGTTTCTTGTATGCACATTATATCAACCCCCATTCTTTTACCCTCTCTCCCCACCAACTGGCGTTTCTGTCGAGTTCGCAGCCCCTTCACATTTAAGGTCATAATACTTAACATTCTACGCTTCCCATTCCCCCCTCCCTCCCTCCCCCTTTCCCTCCCCCTCCTTCCCCCCCCCTTTCACCTCGCCCCCCCTTCCCCCCCCTTTCACCTCTCCCCCCTTCGATCTCCTCAAGCCCTTAGCCCCCCTCCCCCCCTCCCTCCACCTCCCATCCCCCTCCTCCGTCTCTTCCAGAGGATAACTCAGGAGTAGTGCGCCCCTTACCGTCCCCAGCCTTACGCCTTCACACACCCCTCTCCCCTCCCACCTTCTACCCGCTCTCCCCCCTCCTTCCATCCACACCCTCTTCCCCCCTCCCTCTACCTATGCCCTCCTATCCCCTCGCTGACTTGTCCCTCCCTCCCTCTCCTACACCTCCCGCCCGGTACCCCTCCACCTCCCCCCCCCCTCCTCCCCCTCACCTCCCCCTACACCTTCCCCCTCCCCTTCACTCCCCCTCCTCCCCTACCCTCCTCTCCCCCAATTGCTTTACCAAATACTTGTATACTACTTATGTAAGCATGCTTAAAGTTAACATTCCTCCACCACCTTGCAAACCATATACCATCATATTATCAGTCCACAAGTCTTTTCAAGTGCCGTCCAGCCGCTGGGCCTCTTGCATCTCCTGCCCATGTCGTGGCCCTCCGATTCTTCCGCACTCTGGGCTGCCGCCCCTCTGCACCTGCTGCCTTCCGATAGAAGAACCTATCGTCAGGTCTGCCCCGTGGGTGTTCAGGCCCGCGCCCCTGAGAGCTTTCTGGGCCTCCTCCGGTGTCTGTGCTCGCCATGTCCGCCCTTTATAAGTAAAGGAAAGTCCAAAAGGATGAAGCCATCGATATTTAATGTCCTTTCTACGCAATAATTGTGTAACAGGCTGCATGGCCCTCCGCCTCTGCAATGTGCCTGCAGAGAGATCTTCATATATGTGCACCGGATAGCCCTGCCACATGATGGCTCCTTCTCGCCTGATTTTGTTAACTATTGTCTCTTTAGTTTTGTAACGTGCCAAACATATGATTATGTCACGGAGTTTGTTACCCACGGGTTTCCCCAGTGCTCGGTGGGCTCTTTCAAGTTGGATGTCTGTAGCTGTCGCCTCCCCACCGCCCAATCGTAGGGCCTCCAAGCAGACTGAACGAGCTACCTTCTCGCTATCCTGGAATTCTTTCTCCTCTGGTATTCCACGGAATCTTAGATTATTGTGGCGAGAACGGTTTTCCAGATCCTCCAGCTTATATAACAAAGTCTCATAATGTGCCCCCAGTTGCACCGATCTTTGTGCCTCTTCTTCCTGATGCAGTTCGATCTCTTGCAGCCTGTTCTCGTGGTCTCTCATTCTACAGACCAATTCTCCAACCTCTTCTTTCAGGGGGGCCAACACGTTCAACTCACTCTTCACTGACTGCACTTCATTTTTGATTTCAAGGAACCAGTCTCTAAGCTCCGCTCTCGTAATAGGTTGCGTAGGGTCTGTTCCCGGGGCTTTTACATTCTCCATATCTCCTGCTCCCCCCTGCTCTCCTTGCACCTCTGGGAGCCTTTTGTTCTCCATCTGCCCAACATCACCTTTTCCTCCATGCGCCCTGAGTACGCGTATTCTTTAAGATCTGCTGCTTTTCGTCTGGTGGTCATCTCTGGACCCGATGCCTCTTGTACTGTCAGCAGGAGATGTCCAGTAGTTGGGCTCCTCAGCCCTTTTTTTGCTAATTTACCAGGCTCGTAGGTCCACCTCTGCAACCTGCTGTCCAGATACTGGCGGCCGGCTCCCTCCGGGTCCCCTCAGTGTCCTTCCACCTGGCTCAGTGCTCCCACCGGCTTCTCACTGCTGGCCCTCAGCCTTCACAGCCTGCACTGATCTGCTCCGAGAGGCCCCTCTCCTCAGCCCCTGCTCTTCCACCAGCAGCACTTTATACAACTGGCCTGCTCCTCACCTTCCTGCTAGTCGCCACAATCCAGCTCACCTCCTGCTCGTTGGTTCCAGTAAGTCTCTCACATCTGGGGAGCCACAGCACTGTCGAGCACAGGTTCCTACCATCCGCCTGCTTCATTCACCATCTCGGCTCTGCCTCCGGGTGCCATTTTCGGCCCACCATGCTGCCGCCGTGTTCTCCCGTTGGCGCTTCGCACCGCCGAAACTGCTTTTCTTGCTGCCGGCGTTTCAGCGGTCGCGGCACCTCCCGCCCGCTTTCTGCCTCCAATGCCCCCACTTGCCGCCTCCGAGGGAATTTCTTTTAGGGCTTTTGGCTGGGTCAGTGCCGGAGCAGCTCTTTCAAGCCGCCATCGGCTCCGGTGACGTCACTTCCTGCCCTGATTAATTGTTTTGCCCTTGTTGAGGGTTGTGCGAGGTTTTGCCATTCCTTCCCATATGCTTTGAGAATCATACTAAGCTGCCTCTAGTGGTTCGGGATGATAGAGGTATGGGAGTGATTTATTTATTTATTTTGGAGACTTTACATGCTGTTCTTGGCATAGGCATTGTAACGGTTTACAGTATAACGAGTAGTTGTATATGCAACAAAACAAGGTTAACAAATTGGAATAAGTTCATGCACATTGAATAGGACACAAGGAGAGAAATGGTGGGGGAGGTGAAGTTGCACAACAGTTGTTGCCAGGACTGTTGAGATCTGACAGATAAATATAAGAATATAAGATATGCCATACTGGGTCAGACGAAGGTCCATCAAGCCCAGCATCCTGTTTCCAACAGTGGCCAATCTAGGTCATACGTACCTAGTAGTTTCCCCAAAAGACACAGGTTCCACAATGCTTGTATTGGGTCAAGCAATGATATCCTGGGTCCCTTTTTAATAATGGTTTATGGACCTTTCCTCCAGGAACTTGTCCAAACCTTTTTTAAACCCAGCTACACTAACAGCCTTTACTACATCCTCTGGTAAGAAATTCCAGAGTTTGATTACACGTTGAGTGAAAAAATATTTTCTCTTTTTAGTCTTAAATAGTTTATCCTGTAGCTTCATTGCATGCCCCCTAGTCTTTTTCTATATTCTGATAACGTAAGCAATCGATCTACGTTTACCCGTTCCACTCCGTTCATTAATTTATAGACTTCTATCATATCTCCCCTCAGCTGTCTCTTTTCTAGGTTAAAGAGCCCTAATCTTTTTAGCCTTTCTTCATAGGGGTATCCTTCCATCCCCTTTCCCATTTTGGTGGCTCTTCTCTGAACCTTTTCTAATTATGCTATATCCTTTTTAAGATACGGCGACCAGAATTGCACACAATATTCAAGGTGCGGTCTCACCATGGAACGATGTAGAGGCATTATAATATCCTTTGTTTTATTTTCCATTCCTTTCCTTATGATACCTAGCATTCTATTTGCTCTCTTGGCCGCCGCTGCACACTGGGCCGAGGGTTTTAACATGTTATCCACAATGGCGCCTAAATCTTTTTCCTGGGTGCCTGGGTGGTGGTTCCTAATGTGGAATCTTGCATCGTGTAACCATAGTTTGGGTTGTTCTTTCCTAGGTGCATAACTTTGCACTTGTCCACATTAAATTTCATCTGCCATTTTGATGCCCAGTCTTCCAATTTATCAAGATCCTCTTGCAATTTTCCACAATCCTCATGGGTTTTAACAATTTTAAATAGTGTTGTCATCTGCAAATTTGATAACCTCACTCGTTGTTCATAAATGACCTGGAAAAGGGAATATGTCAGAAAGCAGTGGACCCAGCACAGATCCCTGGGGTACATCACTGTTCATCTTTCTCCATTGGGAAATTGGCCATTTAGCCCTACCCTCTGCTTTCTATCTTTTAACCAGTTCCTGATCCACAATAGTACACTGCTTCCTATCCCATGACTCTAGTTTTGCCAAAAGTCTCTGATGAGGAACCTTGTCAAAGGCTTTCTGAAAATCCAAATATACTATATTAACTGACTCTCCTTTGTCTACCTGTTTATTCACACCTTCAAAAAAACATAACAGATTAGTAAGACAAGATTTTCCTTGTCTGAAGCCTTGTTGGCTGTCTCCCATTATGCCATGACTATCTACATGTTCAGCAATTTTGTTCTTTATGATGGTCTCTACCATTTTTCTCGGTACTGATGTTCAGGCTCACCGGTCTGTAGTTTCCTGGATCACCCCTGGAACCCTTTTTAAAAATTGGCGTTATGTTCGCCATCCTCCAATCTTCAGGTATTACAGATGATTTTAATGATAGTTCACAGATTACTAATAGCAGGTCTACAGTCTCATATTTCAATTCTTTCAACACCCTTGGATGTATATCATCTAGTCCAGGTGATTTGCTACTCTTCAGTTTATCAAATAGTTGTAATACATCTTCCCGATGTATCGATATTTGCTTCAATTCTTCCGTACCTTTAAATACCACTTCAGTCATAGGTAACATCCCTACATCTTCCTCAGTAAAGACTGAAGCAAAGAATTCTTTCAGTCATTCCGCTATCACGTTGTTGCCTCTTAGTGCCCCTTGAACCCTTCTATCATCTAATGGACCAACTGACTCTCTCACAGGTTTTTTGCTACGAATGTACTTGAAAAAGTCTTTATTATGCGTTTTTGCTTCCACAGCAAGCTTCTTCTCAAATTCTCCCTTTGCCTGCCTTATCATTGCCTTGCATTTAACTTGCCAGTGCTTGTGATGTTTCCGGTTTTCGTCATTTGGCTCTTTTTTTCCATTTCCTGAAAGATGCTTTTTAGCAACAATAGCCTCTCTGACCTCACCTTTAAACCATGCTGGCAGTTTTTTGGACTTCCTTCCACTTTTCTTAAAGCGTGGAATACAGCTGGTCTGGGCTTCCAAGATAGTATTTTTCAACAACAGCCAAGCCTGATGTACGTCTTTAACCTTTGCAACTGCTCCTTTTAGTTTTTTCTTAACTGTTTTCCTCATTTTATCATAGTCTCCCTTTCGAAAGTTAAAAGGTAGTACTGTGGATTTCCTTACTATTCCTCCACTAATTAAATCAAATGTGATCATGCTATGATCACTATTGCCAAGTGGCCCCAACACCCTTATCTCTCGCACCAGATCTGGTGTTCCACTAAGGACTAGGTCCAATATGGCTTCCCCTCTGGTGGGTTCATGAACCAGCTGCTCCAAGAAGAAGTCATTTATTTCATCTAGGAACTTTATCTCCCTAGCATGTCCTGCCGTGACACTGACCCAGTCGATACCGGGGTAATGAAATCACCCATTATTATTACTGTGCTGTAACTTTCATTAGTTTCCTTGGTTTCTTTCAGCATTTCATCATCCATTTGTTCTAGCAAGGCAGTCAAAATACAAAAGGATAAGGGTGCAGAAGGAGTGAGGGGAGGACAAGGCTAAGTGTCAAATGCCTTGATGAAATGTTGGGTTTTCAGGCCTAACAAATTTTACATATGAGGATTCTGGATTGCTTTCATGACTCAAGCACCTCACCTGTGAAACTCTGCCCATCAGACAATCGATTTGTACGTAGATAGATGAAGTGGTGTGGGTTGTTTTGGGTGGTGGTTTTTTTTTTTTTTAAATCATTGGAATAACCAGAAGGTTCTCGGTTGAGGAGCGGAGGGTACGAGAGGGACAGTAGAGAATAAGATGTGAATGATGATAGGCAGGGTAGCCCCAATAGAACGTGAGATGTTTTAATGAGAGAATCTTAAACTGAATGCAAAATGAGAGACAATGCCTGTGTTCCCGTTTAAAAGAAAAAAAAAAAATGTTGCACGATCAAAGCATTTGATATGAGGAATGAGGTTGACATCTATGTTTTGAATTGTTTGTAGTTTCCTGAGCTGAAATTGGGAGACGCCAGAGAGCAGCGAGTTAGAATAGTCTAGCTTATTTATTTGTGTGTTTTATATACCGCTATATCAGATAATCATAGCAGTTTACAGTTATAACAACAGGTACATTAAACATTTTAACAATATAACTGGTGTGAAAGCTAATCAGAAATTACATAATATTAGATACAACTTATTTACAATCCTAATGAAGATGTCAGTCAAAATTTAGGGTAAGTTCAAAGGGAGATAAAGGGGGCTGATAGCTATATTAAAAGGTAAGGGAGGTTAGTTAGAGAAGGGGGGTGGTTATTTAAGTAGGGTCTGTATAGGTTGTAGTTTTGTTCTTATCAAAATGTTCAATGAAGAGGTGTGTTTTGAGATATGAACGGAAGGAGGATAGGTCAGTAATGTTTCGGAGGGTAGTTGGCAACGAGTTCCAGAGCATTGGGGAATTGTATTCAAATGCTCTGTTGCTAATGCATTGTTTAGTTTTACAGTATTCTGATGGGGTAGTGAGGGTATTGCTCATGTACCCTCTTATTTGGTGATCATTGGGTGCCACTTTGATTAGTTGCGATAGAGTTGGGGGAGCAATCTTCCTAATGATTTTGAAAGTGATCATCAATAAATTGTATCTCATGCAGCTTTGGATGGGAAACCAATGTGATCGATCAGATGCGGGTTGTGGCGGATTTGGGCTGCTGTATGTTGTCATTATGAGAGGGTGCAGGGATATTATTACGAAGGAGTGAATTAGGATTTTGAGTGCCTGGATGTCGAGGTACAATTTTATTGATCTTACTCTCCTCAAGGAGACAAAACGACTTTTGACCATATTTGAGGCATGGAGGACAAAGGTGAGTTTATCATCAAAGATGACTCCCAGAGAGCGTATGGAGTCCTAAAAGAAATCGGAGATCCAGCTAAGTTGGGGTGATAGGCGGTGGCTTTCGAGTGTGAGAGATCCAAAGGGCCTCTGATTTATTAGGATTAAGAATTGTTTTGTGCGGTGTAAGCCAGGTTGCTATAGATTGAAGTTTGGTGTCTAGTTCAGCCTGAAAACACAGGTCTCTTGGGTAATGACTAACTGATTTGTCACCAACTTAGGGCAGTGCTTTCAAACTTTCATCCCATATGACCCCATTTTAGTAAACGAAAATTAATGTGACCCCAAAAGATGATGAAATCAAAACAGCAGTCTCCAGCCTCCTTCCCCTTTATCTAAAGCAGGAAGGCAGTGGTAACAGCAGCAGCAGTCAGTTCAAGGTCCCTTATGTCAGTGTGCAGTGTGTGCTTATAGATCCCAGTATTCAGCATAGGTTGCCAGTCTAACAAGACATTTTCCCAGTAGGGAATGTTCACTGGCTCACAGTCCACATGCTGACTAGTGACTGCCTCTACTTGGCATAGGTCACAGTGAAAGCCCAGAAAGGAGGAAGAAATAGCCATGTTTCTGTGACCCTATCCACTGATGATGTGTCCCCATTTGGGGTCCCGACCCCAAGTTTGGGAGCCACATGGTGTAGAGGAAGGAAGTGATGTTTGTTTAAATTCTGAATATGGAGGGCTAGAGGGGAAATAGAGAGATTAAAAAAGGTGGGAGCAAGAATGGACCCTAAAATGTTGAGGGATAGGGGCTGATGTGCTGTCAACAATACAGGTCTGAAAGATGATCATAACATTTGTCATTAACTTTCTACCCTCATCTTCTGGTAAGGGATCACAACCCACTTATCTGGACTGGTCTAGCAGGATTCAAGGAAAGCGGATTGTCTATTAAGTACAATGTCACCTTGGACATCCATACATACTTTGCTTTGCATGTGTATGTGTGCTGCTACTCCCACTGCAGATAAAAATTTGTTTGTTTCATTGTGTTTGTGTGGCTGTTGGGCTATATTTATTTATTTTTTTTATTTTGCTGCTACTGTTTTTTGCAGTCCCTCAGAAGCTGCTACCCTAAGTGGTGATTTAGTCTTGCCTAATGGTTGGCCAGTCCTGCCGCACAGCCTGATTGATTTTTTTTTCCTGTGAGCTAAATGATTGCCTTTTTCTGAAACGGGAAACTTTCAATCTGCTATAGTAGTAATCTGCTTTTTTTTGGTAGTTCAGAATCTGTATGACACTTTGACTCTCCTAGCCCATTTTCAGCATTTTTTTTTTGCTTACTCTACACAAGAAGGGCAGCCTATGAATTTGTTTGTATGTATGCCCCACCCAGTAATCTTTTTTTTTTTTTTTTGTTCCTTTTAAGAAAAATAGGCAAAATAAGCATACTCTAAAAGAACGTTTACAATCAAAATTCATAAAATTCTAAACAAACCTTCTGACCACAACAGATATTTTAGAAAAAGTAATAGATTTTATTTCTTTGTAAAGCTTCTATACAGCCCCTTCCCAAAATCAAGGGTGTTTTACAATTAACAAACATTTTACATTGAACATAATGGGCTGAACAAAAGTAAAGTTACATCAAACAGATGAACAACAGTAATAAAACTAAATGAGTTATTTACATGGCAACTATTTACAAGTGTGGTTTTTTTTGTTTCTTTGTTTGTTTTTGTGCCATTGAGTCAGTTCTGACTCCTGGTGACCCAGCTGCCTCTGGGTTTTCTTGGCAGTGCATCACCGGAAATAGATTGCTAGGCCTTTTCTTCCGAGGCAATGGAGGGTAAAGTGACTTCTGGGCACTAGGTAGTTTGCTCTAACCATTGGGCTACTCCTCTTACATAGTTAAAATATTATAGGGTTATGTGAGCATAAGCTGTGGGTACAGGGTAGCGATGTCTTGTATCATGGGAGGTTTATCTGGTGGAAGGGAGGAATGAGTGTTTCTAATAGGTTGTTTTTATGTTGGACAAAGATCATGTATGTTGTTACTGCCGTAATGCTCAATAAATAGGAATGTTTTGATTTGTTTCCTGAATGTTTGGAGGTTTTGATCATCCTATACCAGCCTTGATAAATTTTCTTGGAATCTAGGGGCCGGCCACTGAGACCTAGTGCACACCCTGCCAACCCAAAGAAGGTATATCATGGTTATTTTTTTAGGTTTTAGGGCCTGATTTATTAAGACTATTTGGTTGTTTTTCCCCATTTTTTATGAGAAAAAACTTAAGAAATCAGATTTCTGTGTGTGTGTGTGTGTGTGTGTGTGTGTGTGTGGTGTTTCTCTTTCCAACCACTTACGCTTTTCCCTTCCTGTCCCCCCCCCCCCCAGAACTCCAACCCTTCTCATGCTATCCCTCCTCCACCCCCATTTTTCTTCCCAGATTCTCTCCCCCTTGCATGCACTCCTCTGCCCTCCATTCTCTCTCCATTCTTTCCTAAATAAAACTTGCTGCCTGTTTAAAATTTCTTCAGCCTCTGCACTTTTTGTTTTGCAGGCTCTGGGAACAGTTACAGTACTTCTTTACGATTTTCTCCATACAATTCAAACTTTTTTTTTCTACTGGGTTATATAAGTACATTCATACATTAATTCTGCTACTTCTCGTTACCTTTCCTCTCACTGTCCCTACACCCCTCCTTGGGAACTCTGCTGTTCTGTCAGATCCCTTCTATCTATGCCCTTCTCTTCCACTGCCAACTCCAGACTTTGTTCTTTCCACTTTGCTGCTCCTTATGCCTGTAACAAGCTACCTGAGTCAGTGCATCAGGCTTCATCTCTGGCCCTATTCAAATCCATGCTAAAAAGGCATCTCTGAGGCTCCTTTTGGATCCTTATCCCCTTGGTCTCTTGTTCACCTCCCATTTGTTTCCTTACCATTCTCCTATATATATTTACTAAATTGTAAGCTCTGATGAGCAGACTCTTAATGTCTCTACAGCATTGCTTACGCTTTGCCCCCATATTCAGAAAACCTTGCCCTAAACATTTATAGTTGGATAACATATATGTGTACCTAAAGTGTTAGGTCTCAGACTAATTTTCAAAACTGCAAATAGCCTCTACCTGGATGAAACATAGGTCATGTGGTCTTTTTCTGCCTTCATGTTTGTATCTAGTGTGCTCATCCATATCATCTACTACAATAATCCCCTTTTTTCCTTTAAAGATCTTCTGTGTGTGTCCCATGATTTTTTAAATTCAGATACTGTCCTCATCTCTACCACCTCCACTGGGTGACTATTCCATGGATCCACCACTCTTTCAGTAAAGAAATATTTCTGCAAATCACTCCTGAATCTATCCCCCTTCACCCTCATACCATGTTCCCTCGTAGCAGAACTTGCTTTCAATTGAAAGAGGCTCTCCCCCTGAACATTTATGCCATGGAGGTATTTAAACATCTCAATCATATCACCTCTATCCTGCCTTTCATCTAAGGTGTACATATTAAGATCCTTAAGTCTGTCCTCATATGCTTTATAATGAAGACCACTAACCATTTAGTAGCCACCCTCTGCACCGACTCCATCCTGTTCACATCCTTTTGAAGTTTGTTTATAAGACTGTGAGGAACAGTGTCAAAGGCTTTACTGAAATCTAAATACACCACATCTAGGGCTCTCCCTCGGTCCAACTCCCTGGTCACCCAGTCAAAGAAATCAATCAGATTTGTCTGATTCCAGAAACCTCACTATTTTCTCTTTCAGCAGCATTTCCAAAGTTTACTCAGCACAGAGCTTAGGCTAACCGGCCTGTAGTTATCAACCACATCCCTACTTCTGCTTTTTATTTATTTTATTTTTATTTATTACAAATTCTTATATACCGCGCTATTTGGCATCAGCGCGGTTTACATTATAACACAACAACCATAACAACATGCTGTTTGGTTTTACATCGAACAGGGGTCCAAACTTGGATAACAGGGGTAACTATATACATGAGATTTTTACATAGTAAAGAGTAGCTTGTCTAAAGGGATTACATGTGCCTCTCTCCAGTCCTCTGACACCACTCCCAACTCCACAGTCATTGAAAATGTCAGACAGTGGAACTGCTAGAATGTCCCTAAGTTCCTTTGGTATTCTCTGATATATCCCATCCGGTCTCATTGCTTTGTCTACTTTGGGTTTAGCTAGTTCCTCACAAACACCGTCTTCTGAAAATCGTTCGAGATCCCTGTTGCTTTTGTTCCTATTTGTGGGAGTTTGCTGAGATCCTGCTCCTTCATCTGTGAACACAGAACAGAAATATTCCTTAAGCAATTCCACTTTATCCTCATCAGCTTCTACATATTCCTCCCCTTCATCCTTAAGTCTGACAATACCACTTTTGCCCTTCCTCTTCTCACTAACATATCTGAAAAATGTCTTATCCCCCCATTTTATTGCATTGGCTGTTTCTTATTTATTTATTTAAAGTCTTATCTATACCATGCTTTTTAAAATCAGCGCGGTTTACAGTCAACAGCAAATTTGTACAGTCCTGGCCGAGCCGGGACTGTACTTACAATGAACAGGATTTGCAACGTGGATTAACTGGGGTAACTATGTACAGGCTGCACAGCAGGTCAGCATGGCAGCTCTTTTAAGTAACTATATACAGGCTATGTGGTCGGGCCACCGATGTGCGGTGGCAACAGGGGCTGCTTGGCCACTTTTACACAATTAGGTGACTATATACAAGTGCATACCAGGGTGTCTGTTAGTGCTCATGTGCCGGGCTGGGTCTGTGTATTGTGGGTGCGTTGGGGAGGTTGTCTTGGTGGTTGAGTGTGACTGGTTGTGGCATGTCCCCTTTGTGAGAGTAGTGCTGGAGGAAGAGGTGGTGCTTCAGGGCCTTCTTGAATTGGGTAATGTCAGTGAGGGCATTCCAGCATGTGGGCGCATAGTACACAAAGGCTCTGTTTCTTGTTGCTTGAGAGTACTTTGTAATTTTGCTGTGGATTCTCGGTGTGTTGGCAGCGGCTGACCTTTTGACTCTGTTTATGGGAGTGGGGAGGACGAGATCTGTGATGGAGGAGGCGGTGAGGCCGTTGATGGCCTTGAAGGTTAGCAGTAGAATTTTAAAGGAGAGTCTGCAGTGGACCACCAGCCAATGAAGGTGTTTCAGGATTGGGGTTATATGGTCTCTCCTGGCGGCTCCGTGTAGTATTCTGGCGGCTGCATTCATTGCAAGCTGAAGTGGGTTCAGTGTATTTTTTGGGCGTCCCTGTAGGATTGTGTTGGTGTAATCGAAGTGGGGGATTATCAAGGCTTGATAGACTGTGCGGAAGTTGTCTGGCTCGAGTAAGGGTCGTAGATACCGGATTGTCTGTATTTTGTGGTATACTGCCTTGACAGTGTTCTATGTGTGCTTTCATATCCAGCTGTTGGTCTAGTGTGACTCCTAGGTAGCGGATCGTGGACTTGCTTTGGAGCTCGGCGCATTTTACTTTTGCAGGGGGAGGGAGGTGTAAGTTTGGTTCCTGGTAATGAACAGTGCCTCCGTTTTCTTGAAGTTTTTGTATCTTTGCTTTCCTGTCTACTTTGTTAGCTTCTTTGTTTTTCCAAATATAGACGCCTGTCTTCCCCTCTCTGTGATCTCTTGTAATCTCCAGGAACAAGCAGGAATGAGTCTTCACATGTGGGGAGACGTCGCCGACGGAGCCCGCACGGGAATGCTCCCCAGCATCCAATCAGAAAGCCTTTGGGAGCATCCCCCGTGCCTGCGCGGTGGCTTCCCGCCCTTCCTACTGCCTCTCCCCAGTTTTTCGTTTTCCGCGGAGCAGGCAGGATGTCCCTCCTGCCACCGCAGAAATTTCCTTTTTCCTTGTTTCCTGTGGTCGCGGCCTTTTTTCCCGCTGACAACGGCACCTTCCGTGCCCCTTTTTTTCTTTATTCTTCGTCACCTAGAGGGAACCCTTTTTTTCCCTCGGGTCGTTGAGGCCTACCGGGCTTACAGCATGGAGCCGCCTTCTCCCCAGAAGTGCCCTCACTGTGGAGACTTAGTTTTCCACTTAGACTCCAACGCCTGGTGCCTCTCCTGTTTGGGTCCTGACCCTTTCCTCCCGGGTCCTCCGGGCTACAGTATCGGGAGAAGACCCTCCCTTTTTCGGGTATCCCTCGATGACGCCTTCTCGCCCAAGGCGCGGTCATCGGGTTTTTCTTCTCTACAGGATCAGGTAACCACACAACAGTCTGTTAAGACTAGCCAAGTCTTGAGGGGCGAGTCTCATGCGCGGCATGGCGACGGCTCCGGCTGACCCCTCAAGCCCCCCTTGGCCAATATACCCCGGCGGGAGTCTTCGGGCTCCAAAGCATCCACGGGGTTTCGGGTTGTTCCTGGGGTTCGCTCCTCACAGAACATTCCCGAGCCATGCTCGAGGGCGGTATCCGCTTCGAGCGGTGCCGATTCCCCGGCATCGGCGCCAGCGTCGAGTGTTCCACTCTTCGCCAGGGATCGTCAGCTGGTGTCCTCGGCACCTCCGGGGCCGATCGACTCTACCCAGTCTGGCTTCCCTACATCCCAGCCATGCGCGGAGGGGGTATCCGCTTCGGGCGGTACCGACCCCCCGGCGTTGGCATCGGTGTCGAGCGTCCCGCTCCTCACTGGGGATCGTCAGCTGCTGTCCTTGGCACCTCCGGGGCCGATCGACTCGACCCAGTCTGGCGTTCCGTCATCCCTGCCATGCGCGGAGGTGGTACCCGCTTCGGGCGGTACCGATTCCTCGGCATCGGCGTCGGCATAGAGTGTCCCACTCCCCGCCGGGGATCGTCATCGGGTGTCCTCGGCATCTCCGGGGCCGATCGCCTCAACCCAGTCTGGCGTTCCTACATCCGTGCCAGGCGTGGGGGTGGTCTCCGCTTTGGCTGGTACCGACCCCTCGGCATCGGCGTCGGTGTCAAGCGTTCCGCTCCTCACCGGGGATCGTCAGCTGTGGTCCTCAGCGCCTCCGGGGCCGATCGACTCGATCCAGTATGGCGTTCCGACGTCCCGGCCATGCGCAAGGGTGGTATCCGCGTCGGGTGGTACTGACCACTCGACGTCGGTGTCGAGCGTTCCGCTCCTCACCGGGGATCATCAGCGGCTGTCCTCGGCGTCTCCGGGTCCGATCGTCTCGACCTGGTCTGGCGGTCCCACATTCAGGCCATGCGCGGAGGTGGTACCCGCTTCGGGAGGCACCTCGGCATCGGCGTCAGCGTCAAGGGTTCCACTCTTCGCCGGGGATTGTCATCGGGTGCCCTCGCTTCCTTCGGGGCCGTTCGCTTCGACCCGTGCTGGTTTGCCGGTATCCCAGCCCTGCGCGGGGGTGGTACCGGATTGGAGCGGTGCCGCTCCCCCGGGGTCGGCAGGGGCGTCGAGCACTCCACTCGTCTCCAGGGACCGCCGTCGGCCTTCCCCGGTGTCCTCTGGGTCTGTCGATCAATCCCAGACGGGCGATCCCCTGGCATCGACATGGACGTCGAGGGCCCCGCCCATTGCTCGAAGGGGGACCCCGGTGTCTTCGATCGCTTCGATCCAGCCTGGGTTCCCGCCGTCCCGGCCTACCAGGGGGTTAGTTCCAGTGTCAAGAGGCACCGGTGCCCCGGCGGCAGCGCCGGAGTTTTGCGCTTCCCTCCCCACGGGGGCGCGTTATCGGGTTGCCTAGGTACCATCGGGGACGGATCGTATGCCCCGGAAGGATTTCCCTCCGGGTAAGACGGGCTCGAGAAGGGGCCCGGCGCCTGGCAGTGCCTGCCGCCCGACATCAGCGCCGGTGTCGGAGGACCCCCTCTTCACTGAGCTTCATTCTCGGGGGCCCTTGATGCCTGCGACGCCGATCGACGCAGTTCCGATTTGCTCCCCGGGGTCAGCATCGCCGACACGGCAACCGCCGCCGGCGCCCTCTAGGAGGGAGTCGATCTCCTTGCTCGGTTCGCTGCCCAGCCTGGAATCGGTATCCAGCCTCGAAGGCTTGGCTACGACACGCTTCGGGACCGGCCCCTGTCCCTTCCCACGACGCAGAGCAGAGATTACTAACCACTGCCCTCCGGCTGCCTCGGAACTGCTTCAATCGCCGGGGGCAGTGCCGCCCCCGGGGTCGGGTCCGAGGCCGATTCCTGCGGTCCCATCGGTGCCATCGATCCCTTCGATGCCTAGCTTGGAATCAATTCCAGGAACAGACGACGCCATGCTAACTGACCCGATCCGGAACTGTTGGTACCCTCCTCTGCCCAGCGGACATCAGCCCGATTGGCCTTTTGGTGCCCTGGCGGCCCCTCCCGCCATCGCCTCCCACGGCATAGCCCCTCTGGGAGAGCCGTCTTTTCAGGATTTTCTTCTTGACATGGCGGACCTGCTTGCCATTCCCATCCAGGGTCCTTCCCTAAGTCCAGGTCCTGCGGAACAGGAGGCTGTAATGCTTCCTCTACATCCTTCCCTGCAGGATCTTCTACTGGGGGCATGGCGGTCGCCTTTGAGGGTTCCTGCACCATCGACAGCGATGCATGCCCTGTATCGGGTGCCCCCCTCCCCGGGGTTTCAGCAGCACCAGCTTCCACATCATTCCATCGTGGTGGAATCGGCGCTGAGGAAGGTGGGAAGCAAGAAGAAGCATTCTTCTCGCCCTCCAGGTTGCGCCTCAAACGCTGGATACCCTGGGGCGTCAAACCTTCCAAACGTCCATGTTTGCTTCCAGAATTATTTCATATATCTTTTATATGAGCATGACACTCCGGGAGGTCACCGAGAGATTATCTCTGTTGTCTCCCTTTTTGTCTGCAACCAAGGCCTCTGAATATTCCTTGCTTCTTTATCACTGCAGGAATATCTCTGGGTTCCTTTCTCGTGCTTCTCTAGACTCCTTCCTGTCGGTCAGCAGATCCTCTGCTATTGCCATCAGAGCACGTCGTACAGCATGGTGGCAGGCGTCCGATTTGTGCAGACGGGCGCAACATAACTTGGGTAATTCTCCCTGTGCTGGGGACCACCTCTTCAATAGTGAAGCCTTACGTCAGGTTGCTCAGTGCTTCGCTAACTCTCCCAGCATTAGCAGCCATCCTAGGTCCCGTCCTCCCCCCGGGGTTGGAAAATGCCTCAGTAGACCTTCCTTCCCTAGGAAGAGGAAATGTCATCCCTCTGCCCACCCGCCAGGTGCGCCCAAGCAAGGGACCTCTCCCTCTGGTTTGAAGTTCCCGGGCCCGCGCCAGGATACTCATACCAAGCAGTTTTAGGCTCCTGTAGGCGGCTGCCTACAATTAACCTTCTCTTACCAGAAGCATAAATTGAGCTCTACTCTGAGGTTCGTTCAGTAGGGCAAATGGTTCGGATGCTTATCCAGGGGTTCAGGTATTCTCCTTCCGTTGGATGAAGGAGATCACCTCTATTCCATGTTAGCTCTGGCCCATGGACTTCCTACCCCTCAACTGACTTACCTTTAGGTACGTTCCCCGAACCCTTCTCTGCCAGGGTTCCCCTGCTGATTGATACCGTACCGGTTTGTCTGCTGTCCCTCACAGCATGTTCGGAACAATTCCTCGACAAGGCCGGATCAACCCTGTTCCCCTTGTCTGTTTTCTCCGTTCAGGCAGGAGAACCCACACGGATATAGTCCCCCAATGCTTTCCAAGGACTATACCCTCTGTCCTCCACGCTACCGTGCTGTTAGTTCGCCGATCTGCCCCTGCTCCACTGGAATAGATCCCTCCTCCCGGATGGATCGTGACACCACCTCCCCAGGGGGACATTTCTGTGGATCAATGGCAGATTTGCCTTATCAGTGCTATGCTCATGGAGGTAGGTTCCTCGGCATACCTGCGTTAGTGCCTGGGTGGGCGTTCCCCATGCCCAACTACCTAGATATTTCAGATATCACCTGCTCGGTAGGCGCATATTGGGAGATGTCCACAGTGCCTGTGTTCTACCGCCTATTCCCCCCCCCCCCCTCCGAGGCCCGGCCAGTCCCCCTGCCTATTTTCCTTGGATCGGCCCTCGGAGTGGTTGTACTCTGCGTACTGCTGTGAAGTCAACAGCTTCTATTTTTAGTTATGCCCTCCTCCCGGAGGTTCAGACCCTTGTCTCCCTATCCCTTAGCTAGGGAAGACTGTGTACCCCTTCTGCTCCGGGGTACACCCCTACTCTTCTCCGGACTAGGCTATCCAGATCGGCCAGTCTTCTACTGTTAGTCCTCCGAGTCATGGACTCTGCTCCTAAGGGAGGAGTGCTCAGCTTTTTGCATAAAGCTTCCTTGAAGACCTGCTGTCCTTCTCCTGACCCAGTTGACACCTGGATCTCCTGTCCTTCCGGATTTGGAACTTCCTCCTCGCTGCTGTGAAGTTCCCTTGAAGACCTCGCTACTGTGTCGATAGTACCTTCATCACAGCTCCACTTCCTACAACCCTGTAGGTAAGCTCTGCACGGTACTAGGTCATTAATTCATTAAATGCTTAATGATAACTCTCATGCGTTCTAAAGACTACTCTCCCTGTAGCCTTTGGGTTTTGCTGTTCCTCTCTTCTCAACTCCTACCCTCCATCCCTCAGGGGATGCCGGGGATCCAGGTTGGGGAAACGCCATCCTGGCCTGGGCTGCGCTGATGGGATCTCCCCGGGCATCCTCAGCTAGGGAGTCCCCACATGTGAAGACTCATTCCTGCTTGTTCCTGGAGATAGCACAGTTACTTACCTGTAACAGGTGATCTCCGGAACAGCAGGAATTAGTCTTCACAACCCGCCCACCTCCCCTAGGAGTTGTATCTATCTCTCTCTATTCCTTCCTCTCCTCTCCTTCCAGCTCAGCTATAAAACTCAACTGGGGGAGAGGCAGTAGGAAGGGTGGGAAGCCACCGCGCAGGCGCGGGGGATGCTCCCAAAGGCTTTCTGATTGGATGCTGGGGAGCATTCCCGTGCGGGCTCCGTCGGCGACGTCTCCCCACATGTGAAGACTAATTCCTGCTGTTCCGGAGATCACCTGTTACAGGTAAGTAACTGTGCTTTTCATGAAGGCCTCTATCTTTTTATTCACCTTTTCAGCTACTTCTTTTGAGAAACATGGCGGCCTTCTTTTCCGTTTACCTTTTATTTATCTTTCTAACAAAAGGTTGGTTACCTTTCAAATATCCTCTTTCAATTTTGCCCATTTTTTTTCTACATCCCCTAGCCGTTCCCATCATGCTAACAATCCCTTGAGGTATTGGCCCATCTTGAGAAAGTTAGTTAGTTTTCCTAAAGTCGAAGACTCTCGCTTTTGAATGGATTTTATTAGCCCTAGCCCTAATACTGAACCATATCATTTGGTGATCAATGGATGCAAGATGCTCTCACTATAACATCAAACACTTTCACCATTGGTAAGCACCAAGTCCAGTATGGCTCCTTTACGCTTGGGTTCAGTTACTAGTTGCCTGAATAGCTCTCCTTGTAGAGAACCCAGGATCTCCTTACTTTTAGGTGACACTGCAGCAGGGATGTGCCAATCCACACCGGTATATTGAAATCATCTATCAGTAACACTTCTCCTTTTCTGGCAATGCTGTATATGTCTTATATTAAATTTCCATCCATATCTTCTCCCTGTGAAGGGGGGTCTGTATATCACGCCAAAACGGATATCTCTTTCCCTCTTTCTAGTTTAACCCACAGTGCCTCCTCTCTCCCTTTTAAGCCCTGTAATTCTATATGAATATTCTTTGATATCATATTGGATCACACATGATCAATTATGGCAAAGAACCTTTCTTTTCCACATGAACCTTAGCCCTTCTAGGAATAACCAGTGGCTATCAGCATAGTTTGAAGCTGATGCCTGATGAAAGACACCTTTATTTCTTCCTTCAGTAGCCAGGCCTCTGTAACATCTTTTAAACCTAACCTGCTTCTGAATCAGCTACCAGCATAGATCTTCCAGCAGGGAAGAGACCTTAATCACTTAGACTCAGGCCTCCTACAATATGGGCTAGTATGGCACTATATCTTGAAGATTCCATAGCGTTTCCTGCAGAATTTGTCGATTACTAAACAAGTACACTTAGGATTCTTAATGGATAGAAATTCCATGAATGGTGGGGAGGAATATTGTAGTAGGCATTTATTACTATAAATTGTGAAATGCTAATGGAGATTAGACCAACTACTAAATGTGAAAAATATGGGAGAGATCAATTACTTCATACTATCTGGGCAAATGTCATGTTACGGAGAATAGATTTCTAGATGCTAAAAATGGCTGCTTCATGGACTCTATGGTCCTAGAAAGAATAAAAGGAGATGCTACTTTAGATCTAGCTTTCATGGAATGCATGATCTGCTGCAAAGGGTAATGGTTGGGGAGCTACTTGCAAATAGTAGTCATAATACAAACCTGAGATAATTACTGAGGAATTAACAAAACTACTGCAGTAACATATATAACTTAAAGGGAAACTATAATAAAATGAGGAAACTAGTTAGAAGGAAACTGAAAGGCGCCATTTAAAAGTATTGTCTGAATAAGGCATGGAAATTGGGCTTCCAAGCTGCTATTTTTAATCAGATACAATATGTTCAAAGGAAGAACAAGCATCTGCCAAGGTGTGAAAAAGGCTGTTATAGTCAAAACGGCACCCTTTAAAAAAAATAGAATGCAGGACAGCAGTGAGATTATTTGTAAAGCAGAAGTGCAGGCTAAGAGAATTTGAGGAGACATTTCAAAGCTGGGAAAAAATACTTTAAAAAAGTGTATTATATTATGGGAATCAGATGGGCATCAGATGGTGAGGTTAAAATTGATAATTGAGGAAGATTAAGACCATAGTTAAAAAGTAAATGTTGTTGTTTGTCTCTATGGTAGAGGCAATTGGAGATACCCAACCATGTGGAATCACACTTTTTTTTTTTTTTGGAGGTTATTCAGAGGAATTAAAACAAATCTGTGTGAATCTGGTAGATGTACTAGAGAAAATTGACAAACTAAATAATGCAAATCACTGAGATCTGATGGTCTTTATCCCAAAGTTCTAAAGACACTCAAATATGAAATTGCAGAACTGTTAGGTTACAGTTTACCACTACCATTTGTTTTAAGCTCTTTATTTGCCAAAACAAAATAAAAAACAGATTACCTAATCTAGTATGTGGGGTTCCTCACACATACTGAACATTAATAAGCCACAAGTAACATTTTCATTTATAATACCCATTTATAACCCCCCTTCCTCCCTACAGTATTGCTCCCATTTTAAGCAATTCATGAACAAGAATTCCAACATTATCGCTGTACAATATCATGGATTGTCTCCATTGGGTTTTGCATCTGTTATAAATCTTATTTTATTATTTATAAAGTACTACAGATTGGTCGCTTATTGCATCTGTCAGAGCATCTTGTCCTACAATGTTTCTTACAGCTACCAGGTCACAAAATATCTACCAGCTTTGTCTTCCTCCTCCAGCACAAATAACTCGGGGAAACTACTAGGCAGACAGCTTCTTTCAGATCTCAGAACAGAACCAAATATAACCTCTCTTGAAACTAAACTAAAAATTAATATGTATCTTTTATTACTTCCTCAAGTTATACACATCACAGTGATTTACAAAAAAAATAAGGTGATAACAAAATACAAAAAACAAACAAGCAAGCAAAACACAATGCAGGATTCAACAACTGATTAGGAACCCCTGCATAACTGATCAGGTACCCTTCTATCGACTTCCAAAAGTTACTGCAAAGCTTGTTTGACCTGCTTATCTCTTGTTTCCTGTTTATTCTAAGACTGTGGGCCCTGTTTACTAAAGGTTTTCTTTCATTTTGTGTCTGTGGGAAAAGTGCTTAGTAAACAGGATCATATAACTACCTTGATAATCTTTTCTTTCCTTTTGAAATGTTGTATTTCTTTTCTCTCTTAACAAAGCAGTTTACATAATATAATTAAGCTGTATTCCTTATTTTTCATTATTCTTTATTTTCTATTTTCATTTTATATACTGCTCTCACAGAAGCATCTAGGCGGTTTACAATAAAAATTTTCTTCTGGGGTGAAAGGAGCAAAAAAGGGGGAGGGGGAGAAGGAATGTATTGGGGGCAGAAGGGAAGGAGGAGCTGTGGGACTAACATTCGGAAGGGAGGAAATCAAAGGCCAGCTGGAAAAAGTGGTATTTCAATAGTGCTTTGAACCTCGGGAAGAATGACTCTAAACAGAGTGCAGAAGGTTGGGAGTTCCAGAGCATGGGGCCAAAGAAAAAGAAGGCAGAGTTGGTGAGCTCAAGGTGAGCCTGTGAAGGGGGGAGGGAGATGGAGGCGGTTGGAGTGGATAGAACGGAGCAGTCTGTGAGGAGAGTGGAAATGAATGAGGTCAGTCAGGTATTGCAGAGTGGATGTGTGAAGAGCTTTATGCAGGAGGGTGAAGAGCTAAGTGTATCTGAAATTTGAGCAGGAGCCAATGGAGGTGGATGAGAAGTGGGGTAATGTAGTCAGTGCGGGATGTGTGGGAAATGATACAGGCGTCGGCGTTCTGGAAGAGTTGGAGTCGTCGTAGTTGATATTGAGGAAGGCCTGCGAGAACAGTGGTAGAGTAAATCAAGTTTTGAGATGACGAGGGATAGAAGTGTGGTCAAAGAGGAGGGACGAGGAAGGACTGAACAGTGTGGATTTGACAGAGGGACTAAAAGCAGCAATGAATAAGGAAGGAGATAACCTTGATTCTTCCCTTTCCTTCCACAAACTTAACACCTAGATAGTGGAAGGATGACACTGAGGGGATGGGGGTGCCAGCGAGTGTGGAGTCAGAGGGAGGGGGGATCAGGGAGACCGAAGGTAAACCAAATGGTGGTCAACTTGGAGTAATTGAGGTGTAGATAGTTTTCATGGAGCCAGGAGGAAACCACGGAAAGACAGGAGTCTAGTGGGGTCAGATCAGGAGTGGTGGAGCTGGTGTGATAGAGAATAATTGTCATCAGCATAGTAATATGCAGACATATTGCTGAACGATGAGAGTGAGGGGGCCAGGAAAATGATGAAAAGAGTGGGAGATAGAACTGAACCTTGGGGGACACGACAGGGGAAGGGGGTGATGGCAGAGGAACTGGAATGACCAGGTTGTGAGGAAAGAACAAAACTAGTGTAGGACAGTTTCTAGAACTCCAGAGTTGTGCAAGCAGCTGAGAAGGGTAGTGTGGTCTACTAGGTCAAACACTGAAGAGAAGTCCAGGGAGACTGCAAGAGAGATCACCATGTTTTAGAGGTGGTATAACAAGATTCCAAATAGACTACATTAGACTAAATATGACTCTTTCCACTGGAATTAACTTGTGACCCACCAACTCAACTGTTGCTGGCCATGTCTTATTCCTTGCTAGTTTCCACCCTTCTCAGCATATGGATCCACTCAACCCAAGCTAACACCACACAACCTCTCACCACACTCCATTCTCAATGCAATCCTTCCCTCCTAATCTGTTCTCTTAGACCCTGTGTGTCTCCACTCACACCTACATTAGGTGACAACTCCCAAAATTGTCCCCTCCAAACCTTCCAGCTAAGGGAAATTTAAGATCTAGCCCTCAGTGTAAACCTTAGAGGTAGTCACTCCAAGTGTCCAAAGACCTGGCCCAGCACTTAAGCCTACTTTTGCTCCATTTGCATTAGCTAGTGCAGAGCATTCTACCACTGCTAGGGTGAGGGTGCCTGAGAGGACATCCAGGAGGACATGATGGTTGTCTTGTCCATTAGCTACGTCTTCTAAGCCACGATTGCTCTGTGCCCTGCATCTCATTAAAAAAAATATTGCTCATGATTTCATAGCAAACCATGATACCAAAACTCTCTCCAAAAAAAACCCTTGCACTTTCCCCAGAACCTTTGCCTCTAGTACACATCCAAACCATATGACCCAGAGACACACTGCTCACCACACTTTACACAAAGCTGATGTAATCGAAGAGCCTGTCTTGCAGGCTCTTACTGAGAAAAAGAATGCATTGTGCTCCAATTTATATTGCATATCTCATCACAGAGTTGGTACTGTCCCAGATTATAAGTCGCAGAGGCCAAAATGAGGCATTTTGCCAGTAAAATAATAGTATAAGTCGCCGTACTATATAAGTCGTGGATTCTAAGAATAAAGCACAAGACAACACTGCTGTGTTTTTTTTTTTTTTTTTTTTTTTTTTTTTTTTAAACCAGATTTATTCTGTTTCACTCTCACTTTCCAATAACACTCTTGAATAAAGTGCATAACAACATAGCAGCTCATTCCACATCAGATTTATTCTGTATCACTTTTAGGAAAGCCATTGAATTCTACGTAAATTTGTTAGATAAGTCGCTCCCTTGTACAGGTCGCACCATCCTTTGCTTCCAGTATTCTGGCTTATGACCTGCTCTGTATCCTTGCTCATCAATTCCATACTTCTCATCTAAGACCTCACAGCCCACTGTAGAGTAATAGTGTATCAAATTCCCTTTAAGTTTTGCCACTGTAATGCAACCAGAAGATGAGAGAAACTCCAGTTCCAAATACAGTGCACTCGAAAGATGCTCCTTATCAAGCTTCCTTACATAACTGCGCACCTGCATGTATGCAAAAGCATCCACACACCCCCAGGCCAAACTACTTCCTCAGTTCGGAAAAAGAGAAGCACTCCCTTCTCCATAAAGCTGCACCACTTGCATAATTGCCTTCACTCCCCATTCCTGAAATTGCCAGAGCAAAATGTTTATTTCTTTATAGAGGCAAATAGAGAGCATCACTCAGCAGAGACATATCTGGTTAACAGGATTTTCCATGCCCAACGCACTGATGGAACCAGACAACATCACAGCTCTGCTGACAATTTCTTTGAACTAGTGTGCATCATGAACTTAAGGGAGAAAGGCATGGACACCCCTTCTCTAGTTCCAGCAGTGTGTAAACTGTGGTATTAGATAACCAATCCTTAAGATGTTGCAGAATACATGCCACACTATACTACTCCACGTCTGGGAATCCAGGGCCTCCTTTCAGTCAAGGAATTTTCAATGCTACTAGAGCAGTGGTTTTCAAGCTTTTTTCCCGTTCTGACACATCTGACGTTGATATTTGCTTATGTGACTACACTGCATACATGACTCTCACGGACCTTTGGTCTGACACAGTATAGTAGTTAAATGTAAACATGTTTTGCTTCTGCAAAAACTCAACAGGTGCAGATTAGAACTAGGATATTTCTCCCTGGAAGAAACCATACAGAAAATATTATGATGCACACATTTGAGAAACAGCAACATAGCGCTACCCCCACTACCAGGCACTTTTGAACACAAACCTGAAGAAAAAACTACCACTGACATATGTAGCAAATATGCCATACCATAGCAGCACTAATTCCTATGATTCAAGCAATACTGCAAATATGTGAAATATTTTATGCGGTTCACAAACTCTACCAAACATAGGCAGCACTACAAATACTACATGGGCCGTAGAATACCATTATACCAACTTCTGGTAAAACAGAACAGGTGGGACTGCTACAGATTTCTACAGAAATTGCACACTAATGCACTGCACCTTGGTCACATGCAAAATTTCAGTAGACTCTCATCAGATATAGAACAAAGGGCCACAAATTAGAAATAGAAATATGAAGACAAAAATTGAACTGGGAATTCCAAGAAGTCAAATTTGGCAGATACTGCAGTGCTGGAAAACTAAAAATAGAAATGCTTGTTCTCCTGTTGTACAGAACAAAATGCAAAAATTTTGCAATGCATATGTCCCAAAACCTAACATTCCATTAATTCATACTAAAATACCATTTTCTACATTTTTTTTGCCTGGGTATTTTATTTTTCCAAATATGTTGGTCCCAGTTTCTCTCTGCTTCTTTCTTCAACTGTCTTCTGCCAACTCTTTCCAGTGTTTGCTACCATTTATCCTTTCTCCTCTATCCTCCTTATCCTCCTCCATGTCATCTCTATATCTGTTTCTGACATATTGATCATTCCCTTTTCTTTCTTTCCTCCTTCTCTGTCCATTTAAATTTCACCTTCTAATCTTCAATCTCTTCCTTTTTGTAATTTTCTCATATCGATCACCTTCCCATCTTCCCAAGCTCTGCCATTTTCCCCATCTCACTCTTTTCCCAGTTTTATTCCTTTCTACCTTTCACCCACTCTCCATTGCCACATTTCGACCCTCTGTACTCACCAGTCTCCTCTCACTTGTCTCCTTGACAATTCCTCATAAGGTTCAGCACCATGCCCAGCATCTATGCTCTCCCCTCCCACCCATTCTTGTAGCCCAGCATCTATCTCTCTCTCCCGTCGCTCACCCACCCATCCATCCATCAATGCAACCCAGAAACTCCCCCTCTACCCTGCCTTTGTAGTCCAGCATTTCCGTGTCCTCTCTCTTCTTCCCCGCCCCCTCCAAACCGTGCAGCATTTTCTCACAGCCCTTCCCTTTTCCCTTTGAACCCCAGCAGGTGCAGGTTCTCCTTGTGTTGCAGAACCTGCGCAAGCAACGGCAGGGGCAGGAGCCACATCTGCACCAACCCTGGTGATTCCCGTCTAGTATCAGCAAGTGGTGCTTAAGTGATTTCACTTCAGGTGCACACAACAAACAGAAATTGTAATAACAGCCCCAGGTATGGAGTAGGAACACAGCCGAATCTACATTAAACGAGAATTACCAATAGCCGATACAATCGCGTCCCCTGTCCCTGCCTCTGCTTGTGCAGACTCTGCACACATCTCATTTCCTGGATGATGGCTGCATCTCCTACCCCTTTGTGTTGGTTCCATGACACACTTCTTCTGAGTGCTTATGATACATTAGCTTCAACTGCGCTAGCTCCTGCATATCTTTATTCACTTGCAGTGGGAGGAGCTGAAGAGACTACAGCCAACAGAGCAAGATAACGATCTTAAATAGCACCACCCTGGCCCCTAGAGATGTGGCTGCTCTAAATGTTAAGCCTGTGTCCCTCAACAATGGCTGTATAATACAAAACTATACCCAAATATTTTAAGGACCTCACCACTCACTGCAGCAGGAATCTCCTCTCGAGCACGCTTGCACAGATAAATGCATTTTGAGTGCTTATTTCTCCAAATTCAGCTGTAATCCTGAGACTCCCCAAAGTAATACAAACTCGTGCATCAACAAGGACAGAGAACTTAAAGGCTCATTAAATGAACTAATAACTAAAAGCAGCAATATTTGAATTTGAAGTGTCTATTACTACTACTACTATTTATCATTTCCATTTTGTCCCTCTAGTCCAGTCCAGACATTTATTTATTTATTTATTTATTTGTATTTCTTCTATACCGCACTCTTTTTCATCAGCGCGGTTTACATTAAACAGGAATACTCATTTCAATCAACAGACTGTGGTGAGTTTACATATAACAGGAAATATACAACTGGGATTATAACTTAGGGAAACTATGTACATATTTGTAGCATGTATAGGACCTATATACAAGGGATAGAGTTGTGGGTTATGTTTATCTACCAGCAGATGGCGATAAAGAACAAACCAAAGAACTCCCCTTAAGTAGTCTGTGCACCCTTGCAGAGCTACTATTTCTCAGTCTCCAGCAGGTAGTTGAGCATAAGCCTGGGTTAGCAATTTATTTTCTCAGTACTGGGCCGCAGCTTCTCGTCCAGCCGCTCCTCAGGGCTCTCTGGGTGAGCAGGAGATGGCTGCTCCCACTTCTTCTCCTCCCCAACTTCTGGGAGGAGGCCAGGGGTTGAGCCCTTTTGAGCTGCTGCACTTCCCTCCCTTTGGAGGGAAAATGAAAATCTCCAGGAACAAGCAGGAATGTAGTCTTCACATATGGGTATCGTCGGTACCGACGGAGCCTGCGTGGGAATGCTCCCCAGCGTCCAATAGGAAACCATTCCACAGCGCCTGCGTGCTGCCTTCCCGCCTTTCCCAACTGTCCCTCTCCAGTAATTCATTTTCCGCAGAGCCGACAGGTCGCACATCCTGTCCCCGCAGAAAATTCCTTTCTTATACTTCTTTTTTGCCTTCCCTCGACGGTATACTGTGTGACGCCGCGCCCCGGCCGCACAGCACTCCCTGGTGGCGGCGTAGTAGTTCCACAGGAGGGCTGGAGCCGGGGAGGGTCACTAAGATGATGGTAATCAGGGTTGGCCAGGTGCGAGGGTCGTGGGTCAGAGCCTTGTGTCAGCCTCGTTACCAACTCCTGAAGAGATTCAGACTTGCACAAAAGTGGTGGGAAAAAAACAGGCTTTATTTTCCCCTTTAAGCACTAAGGGTTCAAAAACAAAGGATATACACTCCGGTACGTGGCAAAATAAGTCTTTACAGCAGATTTTTAAAGGTGAGAACTAAAATAACCAAACACTGTTAACTTCACAGTATTCAAATATGTAACAGCCAAAAAGGCTTCTTTCGCTCAATGACTCTGGAAGGCCTCTATTTCGCTTCCAGCACAGTATGTGCATTCCATGGGACTATCACTGTCTTCATATACAGATTCCACTTGCATGGCCTCCTCTGACTGCTCTGAGGTATCAGGGTAAGTGTCCTTCATGGGATTTAGTCTTATTGTTTCCCACGGCTTAGCAGTCTGTCTAGGCCCACGATTCAGCTTAGTGGAATACCAGAAAGGCATTGCTTGCTCAAGAGGTTTAAAAACATTATCTCTATGTTTTCCTCTAACAGTCCTTTTGTTGCACAAGCTATCCTTTAACTTTTGCTTCTGCTCTTGTCTTCTATATAGAGAATCTCCTTCCCAGGATTCTTCTCTTAGCTTAAGTTCAGGTATACAGTGACAAAGGTTAAAAGTTTTACCTTTTGCTTTGTGTTTGATTCTCTGGGGTGAGGCTGGAGGCGTACCGTGACTGCTGCCTTCAGTATCGGTGCTCTCTGGAATATACCTCCTGCTTTCCCAGTCTTTCCTTCTCTGGCCCTTAAGGCCTGTTCTCTTGTGAGCTTCTGGGCCCGGTCTGGCTTGGCTTCGGCCTTCTCGGCCTGTCCTCTCTCTCTCAGGACTGGTTCTCCTCTCCCAGCCTGTCCTTTTTCTCTCAGCTGATGAGGCTTTGGCAGCTGAGCTCCTTGCAGGCAAGTCCCTTGACTCTTGCTTGCCTCTTGACTCTGGCTTGCCTCCAAACTCTGGCTTGCCTGCTCTTAAATGTGAGCTTTTGGAATAAGAGTCCTGCCCCCTAGGGCGTGGTTCTGTGGTCTCTGTCCTAGCTCTCCTGCTCCCTCTAGGTAAGTTCTCTGGAAATTGCAGGCAATTTCTTTTTCTTTCAGGGTTTAAAACTTTTTTTTTCTTTCCAGCAGAGGGCCCGCTGCATCACAACTGGTACCGCCGGTTCTTTTCTTTTTTCTAAAAAACCAAAACAAAACCCAACAACCTTTGTTTCTGTTCTCCAGTAAATTTCTTCTCGGTTGCCACGCGCCATTTTGGGCACTAGGCCCAACTTTTCCTTCAAAATGGAAAAACCCGCTTCGGTTTTTAAAAAGTGTTTTCTAAGTGTGGCGGTACCATCTCCTTCACCGACACCCATGAGTGGTGCCTCAAATGTTTAGGTCCTGACCACTCTATTTCAGAGTGTATTGCCTGTGGAATGATGTCAAAAAGGGGCCGGCAAAACCGAGCTCATAAGCTCAGCACCCTTTTTCTCTCCGATGCAGCCTCTGTGGCATCGACGTCCTCCAGGGCTTCATCCTCCTCCCATGGATCTCGGGTAACTAAACATAAATCTAGCCAGTCCTCAAAGGGTAGATCTCCTTCTAAACATCAAGAAGCCTTTGGCATTGCCCTTGAGGGACTTTAACCGGCAAAATTGCCCCGGTGGGAGGCTCTGGCTTCCAAAGCACTAACGGGGCTCCAGGATGTTCTTGAGGCTTCAACCTCGGCAGAACTACTGGTGCCATGATCTGGGGTTCCGGCTGCTTTAACTGGCACCGATACCCTGGCCTCAATGCCCCTGAAACCGCTTCAGACAATTCAACCGGTACCGGCACCGACTGCATCGACATCGGCAGGTATTCTATCAGAACTGAGTCATGCGTCTCGATCCGGCATTGACAAGTCGGTACCGGACCACTCCAATGCCGACTTCGATCAGTACTGGTACCGTGCCTTGCACGATGACCCGGATCGGAGATACTTCTAATCCTCGGATGAGTCTGAAGACTCTGAAAGCTCTGCCGATACCAGAGTACTCCTTCCGGAGGATTCCTCTTTTCCTCAGCGTAGGATGTCTCCACCAGAGGATATGTCCTTTCAGGATTTTATTTGAGATGTGGCCCAAGGTCTTTCAATCACATTGGCTCCTGAAAAAGAGCCTAGGGCAAAGGAATTAGAAATCCTACAATACCCTAAAGCTCCCAAGGAGGCAGCTACCTTACCTATTAATGAGATCTTATGTTAAGGATGTGGGAAACACCTCTAACCACATCTCCTCATTCTCGAAGACTCATCACCATGTATAGAGTTCCTCCTTGTCCCGGGTTTCAGAAGACTCAATTACCACACCATTCCATGGTGGTGGAATCAGCCATGAGACGAATGAAGAGTGCAAAAAGGTATGCATCTAATCCTCCAGGACGTGAGTGTAGGACTCTTGACTTTTTTGGACGTCGAACCTTCCAGGCTTCCATGCTTTCTGCTAGGATCAGTTCCTATATCTTGTATATGGGAATGATACTTAAGGAAGTCACAGGAGACTTAGAACTCATGAGCCCTCTCCTTCTGATGATAAAAGACAAGATTACCTTACTCTTGTTAAACATGCTCAGGATGTTTCCAAGTTTGTGAATCGTGCAACCTTTGACTGCTTTGAATGCATAAGCAGAACCCCTGCTATTGCCGTAGGTGCACGTAGAATTGCCTGGCTCCAGGCATCTGGTTTAGAAATCTGGGTACAGGACAAACTGTGGAATATACCTTGCACAGGAGAGAATCTTTGGCAAGAATTGGCAGGAAAAAGCTAATGAGATAGATGCTGACAATATCACTTTGGATAGATTGTCCAAATCTACAGCTGATCCTGCGAGGAAAAGATCCTCTAAGAAACCATTCTTCAGTAAGAAGAAGTTTTATCCCTCCTATACCCAGCAGGGACATCGTTCAGGTCAGTCTGCCCAAAAGGGACAGCAGCAACAACCTAGGCAACAAAGGAAGCCAAAAGCAGCTAAGCCTCAATGGGCTCAGCAGACTCGGCCTCCACAGGGGTTTTGACTCCTATCTAGAGAACTTTGCCTTCCAGGCCCTGAACGGCCCAGAACCCTCCACCATCCCAGGAAGGTTATTGTCATTTTGCCCACAGATGGTGTCAGAGAACAGCAGAAAATTGGACTCTGTCTATTGTACGACAGGGGTATAAGCTTCATTTCCTCAGCATGCCCCCTCCTACAATAGTAAGACAGTTCAATTCTCATATCTCTCTCAACGACTGGTAAGGTCAAGAACATAAGAACATAAGATATGCCATACTGGGTCAGACCAAGGTCCATCAAGCCCAGTATTCTGTTTCCAACAGTGGTCAATCTAGGTCATATGTACCTAGCAGTTTCCCCAAGGGACACAGGTTCCACAAGGCTTGTATTGGTTCAAGCATTGATATCCTGGGTCCCTTCTTAATAATGGTTTATGAACCTTTCCTCCAGGAACTTGTCTAAACCTTTTTTAAACCCAGCTACACTAACAGCCTTTACTACATCCTCCGGTAACAAATTCCAGAGTTTGATTACACGTTGAGAGAAAAAATATTTTCTTTTATTAGTCTTAAATAGTTTACCCTGTAGCTTCATTGCATGTCCCCTAGTCTTTCTATATTCTGATAAGGTAAACAATCGATCTGCGTTTACCCGTTCCACTCCGTCCATTAATTTATAGACTTCTATCATATCTGCCCTCAGCCGTCTCTTTTCCAGGTTAAAGAGCCCTAAACTTTTTAGCCTTTCTACATAGGAGTATCCTTCCATCCCCTTTACCATTTTGGTGGCTCTTCTCTGAACCTTTTCTAAAATCGCTATATCCTTTTTAAGATACGGCGACCAGAATTGCACACAATATTCAAGGTGCGGTCTCACCATGGAACGATATAAAGGCATTATAATATCTTTTGTTTTATTTTCCATTCCTTTCCTTATCATACCTAGCATTCTATTTGCTCTTTTGGCCGCTGCTGCACACTGGGCCAAGGGTTTTAACATGGTATCCACAATGACGCCTAAATCTTTTTCCTGGGTGGTGGTTCCTAATGTGGAACCTTGCATCTTGTAACCATAGTTTGGGTTGTTCTTCCCTAGGTGCATAACCTTGCACTTGTCCACATTAAATTTCATCTGCCATTTTGATGCCCAGTCTTCCAATTTATCAAGATCCTCTTGCAATTTTCCACAATCCTCTTGGGTTTTAACAACTTTAAATAGTTTTGTGTCATCTGCAAATTTGATAACCTCACTCGTTATTCCACTTTCCAGGTCATTTATGAATATGTCAAAAAGCAGCGGACCCAGCACAGATCCCTGGGGTACACCACTATTCACCTTTCTCCATTGGGAAAATTGGCCATTTAGCCCTACCCTCTGCTTTCTATCTTTTAACCAGTTCCTGATCTACAATAGTACACTGCCTCCTATCCCATGACTCTTTAGTTTTGCCAAACGTCTCTCATGAAGGACCTTGTCAAAGGCTTTCTGAAAGTCCAGATACACAATATCAACCGACTCACCTTTGTCCACCTGATTATTCACTCCTTCAAAAAAACATAACAGATTAGTAAGACAAGATCTTCCTTGTCTAAAGCCATGTTGGCTGTCTACCATTAGGTCATGACTATCTACATGCTGAGTAATTTTATTCTTTATGATGGTTTCTACCATTTTTCCCGGTACTGATGTCAGGCTCACCGGTCTGTAGTTTCCCGGATCACCCCTGGAACCCTTTTTAAAAATTGGTGTTACATTGGCAATCCTCCAATCTTCAGGTATTAGAGATGATTTTAATGATAGTTCACAGATTACTAATAGCAGGTCTGCAATCTCGTATTTCAGTTCTTTCAACACCCTTGGATGTATACCATCCGGCCCAGGTGATTTGCTACTCTTCAGTTTATCTAATAGTTGTAATACATCTTCCCGATGTATCGATATTTCCTTCAATTCTTCCGCACCTTTAAATACCACTTCAGTCATGGGTAACATCCCTACATCTTCCTCAGTAAAGACTGAAGCAAAGAATTCATTCAGTCTCTCCGCTATCGCCTTGTCGCCTCTTAGTGCTCCTTTAACCCCTTTATCATCTAATGGACCAACTGACTCTCTCACAGTATTTTTGCTACGAATGTACTTGAAAAGGTCTTTGAAGAAGAAGTCATAATGTTCCTTACTCAAGGAGTAATAGAAGAGGTACCCATTCCCCAATGGGGTACAGGGTTTTACTCCACCTATTTCCTTATTCCAAAGAAAACAGGAGGACACAGACCCATTCTAGACCTCAGAGAATTAAACAAATTCCTGTTCAGAGAGAAGTTCAAAATGATTTCTCTAGGAACTCTGCTGCCATACCCTCGGAGTCAGGATTGGCTTTGTTCTCTATATCTCAAGGATGTGTACACTCATGTTCTCATCCATCCAACTCATCCTTCGATTCCTGTTTCAAGGGAAACACTACCAATACGGGGTTCTTCCTTTTGGCCTGGCTTCTGCACCAAGGGTGTTCACAAAATGCATGGCTGTGGTAGCAACATTTCTCCGCACCCTGGGAATATTTGTTTTCCATTACTTAGACTGGCTCATTCGAGCCCCTTCAGAGCCAGAGGCCAGGGTTGCTCTTTCTCGCACAGTGAGCATCCTTCAGTATTTGGGACTTGTCATAAACTTCCCAAAGCCCAACCTTGCCTCCCACTCAATCCCTAAAGTTTATAGGAGCTCTTCTGGATACCAGACAGACAAGGGCCTTCCTTCTACAGCCCCGCTGCCTTCACATTGTGCAGTTAGCTTCCCAAGCAGTGCTAAAACCTCACCACACTGTTCGGGAAATGTTACAGTTGCTAGGCCACATGGCATCCACCGTGCATGTGGTTCCTTATGCTCGCCTCCATATGAGGGCAACACAGTGGACCTTATCCACTCAGTGGACTCGGGTGTCAGGTAGCCTGTCAGACAAAATAGCAAACGCAGATTGCCTTATTTTGTCCCTCCAATGGTGGCAGTCACCCAAAAACCTTCTGGTGGGGTCTCCTTTTCAGCAAACCCTACCCCAAGCCACTCTAACAACAGATGCTTCACAGGTGGGTTGAGGAGCCCACTTGCAATGCCTCTCGACCCAGGGTACCTGTACGCCACAGGAGGCCTATCTCCAGATCAACCTCCTGGAGCTCAGAGCAATCTTCCTTGCTCTTCGAGTATTTCACACCCAGCTCAGCTACAAGACAGTCCTAGTTCAAACGGACAATCAGGTAGCCATGTTCTATGTGAACAAGTAGGGCGGAACAGGCTCTGTCGCTGTACAACAAAGCTTTGCGACTGTGGGCCCTCGCCAGAGAGCATCATATTCATCTCCTTGCAGTATATCTTCCAGGCATTCAAAACTCTTGGGCAGACAGACTCAGTCGAGTTCTGCTTCCACACGAATGGTCTCTCCATGCAGACCAGGTGGCCCAGATTTTTCAAATTTGCGTAACCACGGACATAGACCTTTTTGCAAGTCTGCTGAATGCCAAACTTCCCCAGTTCTGTTCCAGAATTCTGGCTCGAGGAGGTCAGGCCAGGGATGCTTTCCTCCCTCATTGGGGTTAGGACTTCCTGTATGCCTTTCCACCCATTCCCCTAATTCCCAAAACCCTGTTCAAGCTTCAGAGAGACAGAGGTCATATGATCTCATAGCTCCAGATTGGCCACAGCAAATATGGTACCCTCTGCTCATACATCTTTCTCAAGCTCCGCCTCAGGAGTTAGGATCTGCTCCAGATCTTTCTCAAGAGGACGTGATGCTTTGGCATCCCAATCCCCAGTGTCTGCATCTCAGGGCCTGGTTGCTGAAAGCCTAGAACTTCACGGTCTTAACCTTTCCCAACAGGTAAAGGATATCCTTCATGCTTCCAGGAAACCTTCCACAAGACGCTCTTATGCATTTAAGTGGAAAAGGTTTACCATATGGTGCTCGGAGAAGGGTCTTAACCCTCTTGCGATACCTCTGGAATCATTACTGGAGTACCTCCTTCATTTATCAAATGCAGGGCTTAAGACCAATTCAGTGAGAGTCCATTTGAGTGCTATTGCAGCTTCTTTCAAGCCTCTAAATGGACAACCCATTTCCTCTCATCCTCTCATAGCGAGACTTATGAGAGGCCTTCTTTTAACTAAGCCTCCCATTAAGCCACCACCGGTGGCATGGGACTTGAATCTGGTTCTTGGGCAGCTCATGAAATCACCCTTTGAAACATTAGCCACTACCTCTTTGAAATTCCTTTCCTGGAAGGTTATCTTTCTCATTGCAATCACATCAGCACGTCACATCAGTGAATTGCAAGTGTTGGTGGCTGATCCTCCTTATACAAGGTTCCATCATGATAAGGTAGTCCTTAGGACTCATCCACACTTTATGCCAAAGGTGGTTTCATCCTTTCATTTAAACCAAGCGGTTTACCTCCCTGTATTCTTTCCAAGGCCTCATGCCTCAAATGCAGAAAGGAACCTTCATACTTTGGACTGTAAAAGAGCTTTGGCCTTTTACTTACAAAGGACACATCAACATAGAAAATCTTCTTAACTCTTTGTTGCTTTTGATCCTAGTCATTTGGGACTTCCAGTCTCCAAAAAGGACACTGTCCAGCTGGATTGCACAGTGTATATATTTTTTTGCCTATGAGAGTAAAAACCTTCCTCTTGAAGGCCATGTCACAGCTCACAATATGAGAGCTATGGCAGCCTCAATGGCTCATCTTCACTCTGTGTCTATCGGCGACATCTGCCGAGCAGCTACTTGGGCTTCGGTACATACCTTTACAGCTCATTACTGCTTAGACAAGGACTCCCGCTGGGATGCCTTGTTTGGTCAGGCTGTTGTTCAACACCTGTTCCAGACTTAATCAACTCCTACACACCATCCCTGGTAGGATGCCAGAGATCCATGGGGGTGAAGTGGAGCCCTTTCTCAAGGGCACACAACTTTCTGGGGCCATCTCCCTGGCATCTGCAGCTAGGGAGTCCCCATATGTGAAGACTACATTCCTGCTTGCTCCTGGAGATAGCATAGTTACTCACCTGTAACAGGTGATCTCCGGGAACAGCAGGAATTCAGTCTTCACAACCCACCCACCTCCCCTAGGAGTTGTATCTCTCCATCTCTCTCTCTTTCCCTCTCTCTTTGTCTCAGCTTTAGACTCAACTGGAGAGGAACAGTTGGGAAAGGCGGAAAGGCAGCACGCAGGCACTGTGGGATGCTCCCAAAAGCTTTCCTATTGGATACTGGGGAGCGTTCCCGCACAAGCTCCATCGGTACCGACGATACCCATATGTGAAGACTAAATTCCTGCTGTTCCCGGAGATCACCTGTTACAGGTGAGTAACTATTTATTTATTTATTTATTTAACAAGTTTTTTATACCGCCTTTTCCTTCAATCAAAGCGGTCACAAGAAATACAAGGTATAAACAAGGGAAACAAACAGAATAGACATGACAACATATGGTAATGTAGGAAAAATAACAAGGGTTAACAAAATAGTGGATTATTTATAAAATATATACAATAGATGATATCTTAGTCATTTGTTGATCCATAGTGCTCAATAAAAAGTAACTATGCTTTCTGTTCAGAGGACGGCTACTGTTTGGGGAAGATTTGGACAAATTGGTTAAGGATCTAGGGGAGTCCGAAGGTGGCAGGCTGCCAGAGGACAAACAAATCAAAATCTAATGCCAAATATCCAATCTGTACTGTTAAATCCAACTAAACAATCAGATCACAAATAAAGGGACATACACTAAACATAACCAAACATTGATAAAATGTAAAATGTAGGAACGTCCGTCAGGTCAGGGGACGGAAACACCTTTGAATAACTGACTTCTCCCTTTAATCTTTTTTATTATTCGCGCAACAATTGTATTAAGATATAAGAGTAATATGACCCCTAAAGCCACAGTGCTAAGAATAAAAAATATTTTTTAAAAACTTCGCTGGCAGTCGGGTCCTTCAACAATTTGGTGAGACTGTAGTTTCGATAGTTTTAAACAGAAGGGTTCCTCTTCTCCAATAATTCATGAACGAAGAAATTCTCCTCAAAACACCTCAAAACAGCACTGAACGAAGAAATTCTCCTCAAAGCACCACAACCTAGCGCCGTGTTTCGGATCCTCCGATCCTGCCTCAGGCGGTAGCCGATATCTCACTGGTTTTGGAAAAAAACTCTCCTTCTCAGCTCAGAATGTCCATTGTCTTTTCAGAAAACGTCCTCCCATAAGATGGTGTCTGACGTCAGCCAAAGCAGATAGATATTTTATGCCCAATCAAATTGCTCAAAAAACCTAACATGATGACATCAGATGTGCAAAATGCTCCACCAATCCAGCTCCTAATTAAGTCCATTCGGAGCCACAGTCTTTAATGAAAAAATCCAGTGTTGTTCCAAAAATTGCAAATGCCACTTCCGATCTCCTCTATAGGGACTTACTGGTACATGGTCTAAAACGCACCAGGAGAAATCTGTAAAAATATGATCGGTTTGAAGGCAATGAGATACTAAGGGAGCCGTAATTGTTTTGATATGTATTTGGGATTTATGTTCTAATAAACCTTTTTTTTTTATCGGCCGTATTGTTCGTCCTACATAATGGAGTCCATATGGGCACGTTAAAACATACACCAGATAAGAAGAGGAACAGTCTGTATGCCATTTTAAATGAATAACCCGTCCAGTGCTAGTATGTGTCCACATTGAACCAAGTTGTGATTGCAGACAGTGAGTGCAACGTGAAGAAAGACATGAAAAATGACCCGGGTTCGAGTGGTATCCCAATTGCCGATCAGTACCCATCATAGAGTGTGCCACCATATCTCTGATATTGGTACCACGCTGATAAGCAAACAGGTCCTGTTGAAAATTAGGGCATAACTGTAAAATATACCAGTATTTGCGTAAGATAGTAACAACCTGTGCAGCTCCTATCATATATGGTAAAACACTAACATTTTTTTTTTATCATCTTTCTCAGCAATATTTTCTTCCTCAATAGGCATGGTTGTTAGATGAGATGCTGTAATCACACCAGTGGAAGTTCTATCGGCCCGATTAGCAGATCGTAACAGCCAATCTCAATGTGCATGCTTTGCTGTTTTATAAGCTTTCTTAACTTGTATTGGATAGTCTCGAAGAAAGAGACGTTGACATAAATCTTCTACATGAAATGCAAAATCCTCCTTTGTAGTGCAATTATGTTTTATTTATAGGAATTGTCCTAATGGAAGGGCTCTCCTAAGAGGGCCCGGATGATGACTCTGAAACTGCAATAGAGTATTCCATTGAACCGGTTTACGATAAAGGGTTGAACAAATAGTGTGACCAGATTTATATAAACGGACATCCAAAAAATCTATTGTGGTATGATCATATTTGGCCGTAAAACCAATATTCATTTTTCTGGTATTAAGCCAGTCCAGGAATAAAAGTAAAGATGATTTATCCGCTGTCCAGACAAAAAATATATCATCCAAAAAGCGTACCCAGAATGGTATATTAAACCAATCAGAAGTGTAAAGGAATTCCTCCTCAAATGCAGCTAAATATATGGTCGCAATAGAAGGGGCAACAGTGGCACCCATTGCTATACCATAAATTTGTTGAAAATATTTTGAGTTATACAGAAAATAATTTTTAGTAAGCACTAAAGAAAGGAATTCCATAAACAAGGCTTTTGGGATTCGATCTGGTAAAGTTAATGATGATGTCTCTAATATGTAATGTTTCTTTTTGGTCTATATTAGTATATAATGGCGTTACATCTACCGTAACTAACCATGCTGAGGCAAAAGAAAAATTGCATTGGGATAATAAAGTCAAAAAATGTGATGTGTCCCGTAAATATGATTTCAACAAACACACAGATCTCTGCAAAAATCGGTCACAAAACTTAGATAAGAGTTCTAAGACCGAATCTCGGCAGGAAACTATAGGTCTGCATGGAGGGGCTGTCACAGATTTATGCACCTTAGGGACCATATAAAACACCAGAGTCTTTGGATGAATAGGCGTCAAAAACTTTCCTTCCTTAGTAGTTAGTTGACCCAGCTTCCTTAGCTTGTGTCACTAATTGTTTAATTTTTGTTTGTAAATCCAGTAAAGGATCTTGAGCAAGTAGTGAATAATATTTAGCATCAGAGAGATGAGAAATAACTTGTTGATGATAGTATTGCGAAGAAAGTATATCTATAGAGCCAACTTTATCTGCATTTTGAATCACTATCTCAGGGTTAGAACTTAATGATGTCAATGCCATCCATTCTTCACGTTGCAAATTTGAATATCTCGGGACTGTGGCTTCTAGGCAGGCTAAATCTGCCAATACTAATTGTTGAAAAGTTTGTAGTATAGGTGGAGGAGGAGCTGGTGGCAACCAGGTGGAAGGCCCTCTTACAATTGTATCATCCGAAGTCAATGGTTGTTTATCTGAAAAATAGTATATAATATGCAATTTACAAAAAAACCGATATAATGCCCGATGCATCTTAAAAGAATCAAATCGGGATGTCGGAACAAAAGATAAACCCTTGTTTAACACTCGTTCCTCTATAGGTGTTAACATATAGGAACTCAGATTTATCACCACTGATGTTGAAATGTCCCTGGATTCTGCCATCTGAACAGACTGGGGAACCAGGGATGAGCGGGGAGACGTCCACCCCTCCCCCCTCCTTTCCGAAAATCCTGATTATTTGTATTCTGATTATTTGTACTTGGAGCTGAAAAAATCGCAGAAGTAGTACTGGAATCTGTATCTTCTGAAGAATTTTCAAAAGTGACCTGTTTAGGACGAGCAATATGCCGTCTCCATGTATACACCTGATCATTATCATAATCCTGTTTATCACGATTGTATTTATCAAGCTTTAAAGATCTTAAATATTCATAAAAATAATTAGTTTGTTGAATAATGGATCGGAGGATCCGAAATACGTCGCTGGGTTGTGGTGCTTTGAGGAGAATTTCTTCGTTCAGTGGTGTTTTGAGGAGTATTTCTTTGTTCATGAATTATTGGAGAAGAGGAACCCTTCTGTTTAAAACTATCGAAACTATAGTCTCACCAAATTGTTGAAGGACCCGACTGCCAGCTAAGTTTTTTTTAAATTTTTTTTTTTATTCTTAGCATTGTGGCTTTAGGGGTCATATTACTCTTATATCTTCATACAATTGTTGCGTGAATAATAAAAAAGATTAAAGGGAGAAGTCCGTTATTCGAAGGGGTTTTCCGTCCCCTGACCTGACGGACGTTTTTACATTTTATCAATGTTTGGTTATGTTTAGTGTATGTCCCTTTATTTGTGATCTGATTGTTTAGAGGACAAAGAAAGACAGAGTCGCTCGACTCCCTCGGTCAGGGTTCAGCAAAGAGATTTTCGTCGGTTCCGTTTTCCTAGATTCAATCAGGCTCAGAGAGGACGTTTTCCTGTTCGAAACCAGGTGTTTCGTGCCTTTCGGGGAGCAGGAAGGGGTTTTGCGACCTCTTCTTCCGCCGCAAATCTTTGAAAGTCGCAATGAAGTCAGGGGGACCCAGGTAGCTCTGGTACCCATAGGAGGTCGGCTACGGGAGTTTTACGCTGCCTGGGTCCAGATAACGGCAGACCAGTGGGTGTTTGAGGTCATTCGAGAAGGTTATGTGTGGAATTCCAGAGGCTGGTAAGAGATTCCTTCATCTAGTCCCTTTGCAAGGCACCGGCCAAGTGTGCAGCGGTGGGGGAAATGGTACAGAGGCTTCTAGACCCCAACTCAATTGTACCGGTACCCTCAGACCAGTGCGGCTGCGGTCGGTACTCCATATACTTTAGTTCCCAAAAAGGAAGGGACTTTTCGGCCAATTCTGGATCTAAAGAGGGTAAATCATTGCCTTCGGGTGTCTCATTTTCACATGGAAACTTTAAGGTCCGTGATTGTGGTGGTCAGAAAGGGCGAGTTCCTTACAGCCTTAGACCTGTTGGAATCGTACTTGCATATTCCGATTCGGCAGGAACACTAGAAATTTCTCAGGTTTGCAGTACCGCTAGGTCATTTTCAGTTCCGGGCTTTGCCGTTCGGTCTAGCTACGGCACCATGGACACTCACCAAGGTGATGGTTGTGGTAGCAGCGTTACGAAAGGAGGGTGTTCTCGTTCATCCTTACTTAGACGATTGGTTAATTCAAGCGAAGTCCAGAGCCGAGAGCGAAGCGGTTACGAACAAGGTGGTGACGTTCTTACAGAGTTTAGGCTGGGTTGTCAATATGGCAAAGAGCAAGTTGGTTCCCTCACAGCATCTGGAGTATTTTGGTGTAGCAGCTGATAAGCATGCAATAAATAATACCAGGAGTCAGTTCAAAGATCCAAGCCAATTTATTGTGCACAGGCTCAAACAGACACCTTTTGTGTCTGAAAAGAATGAGCAATCAAATACAGCAGCAGATTCATTATATACAATTTCGCAGTTTGATACAGGCAACCTTTCTATTGGTCCCAACGCCCCCTGCACCTGTCCAATCGGGGACCCTCTCTGGGCCTAGCACCCTGTTCCCCCTTCCCAGGCTATTCTAACAATGGTACAGTTTCTAGACATGGATACATCTCTACTGCCAGGTCATTTCTAAGTTCAGAGAATCTGAGAATGCATAACACTGGAACATATCTATCATTAGCATAAAATAATTTAATAAAGGATTCATACAAACTTATCAAAAGCAGTTTAAAGCGGATTCTCAAACTTCTACTGACTTTGGTTTTTCTTCAGCATTTATTATTTCCAAGTGGGGGTGGGGAACTCAGGCCTAGTTTACAGGCCTCTCATATGTTCTACAGGCTATTATAGGAGTCCAACAAAAAGCACAACACCACGTGCGATAACAGTCCAACAAAGAGACATGGATAGCAGGGAAGGTGACGTAAATGAACCTTTATTGAACCAACATCAGCCACTGGCCCAACACAGGCCGTGTTTCGGAAATCCCTTCTTCAGGGGCTTAAATGGCTAAAACAAAATATAATACAACAGCATAACAAATATTAAAAAACAGTTAAAACAAACAATCTAAAACAGCGGACATAAACGAATATATAATGTGTAAAAAATATTTCTCCCACGTGATCAACTACTTTCCAGTGCAGAAGATGCTCCTGATGAAATTCTACATTTATGGGAAGACGTCATTCGAATCTCCCAAAAGCAAATAAAAGAAGAAATGCACGGGTTGTACCTCCTCGAATGTTGTAGATCTAAAATTATTCCTCGTGGACTTCGAATGTATAAGGCTCCAGGTTTGTATCTAAATGAGGATGGTTTTATCAAATGCTGGAACGCAATTTTAAATAAATGTTCATTAGATTTAATGATTTTATTAACAAGTACGGCTAACAAACAGTCAGAGCTACACAAAATTGAGTTGGATGAGAAACTTGTCGCTCTTAAAGAAATGGATAACAATTTTAATACATCTCATAAAGATCATTTACGTAATATGCAAAGTTTTAAGAAAGAGATTAAATATCAAAAACGAGAGAAATTCAAGAGGGATGAAGATGATTATTTATTTGGGTACGTGTACCCTGGGAGTAAAAAGATAGGAGATCGCCTTTTTAAAAAACGTACCACGGTTTTCGATCAAAAAGACCCTGAGAAGGAAGAAGAGCGAGACCGCGGATGTGAACAAAACAAAAAAAGAAGTAGGCAAGATTGTTGAGGCAGCCTTCTCCTCTGCTCCCCTGTTTCCCTCTCAAAGAGATCATGAAGATATTTTAAAAGAGGATAAAGAAAAAAAGAATAAGAAACCTTTTTTAAATATGGATCTCCTATGGAAAGGAGGGGGCAGAGGTCAGTCACGCACTCGCAACACACGGAACGAACACCAATGGAATCAGGAGAGAGATCAAGACAGATCCTACGCATCGAACGAACAATTCAGAGGCCGAGGACACGGTCGAGGCCGAGGGAGGGGTCGTCGAGGCTCAGTGAGGTCAACAGAGAGGAGATATTGACACCTTCGGTAGATAATGTTATTAACATCTCACAATATGTACTCTCAGCTGGAGAAACATCCTTACTCAAAGGTCTGTCCTTTGTCCCCGTTCGCAATTACGATCCTTTTGAAACTCGGGTTGACCTTTTTAAATTTTTTCGTAAAATTCGTATCAAACATTTCTTTCTGAATCAAACACATGATGATTGTGATCAATCTATTATTAAAAATAAGTCCCGTTGGATTCCCCCTCCTAACACGGACCCTCTTATTGAAAGTTTCGAAAGAATGGTCTTAAAAGAGGTTCAGTCAATTAGGCATTCTACTAAGGCTCCATATCACAATTTGACACTTATGGAAAAACAAGCGATCAAATCGTTACAAACCAATAACAAAATCATCATCAAACCCGCCGATAAGGGAGGTGCGATTGTAATTATGGATAAATCTTCCTACATTAAAGAAATTGAAAGACAACTTAGCGATGCTAAATTTTATTTACGCCTTCCCGATGATCCTACTACCACTCTCAAACAATCTATTGATAATTTAGTATTAAATGGTTTTGAGTTCGGATACCTTACAATGAAAGAAAGAGATTTTCTCATTGTTGATTTTCCGATCACACCCACTATTTATATACTTCCTAAAGTACCTAAATCTTTATCTCAACCTCCAGGAAGACCCATTGTAGCCGCAATAGGATCCCTTTTGGAGCCAATATCACAATTTTTAGATGTTTTTTTACGACCGTTTGTTGAATCCATGTGGTCCTATGTCTGTGATTCCTCACATGTGATTAATATTCTTGCATCTATCACTAATCTACATCCTGATACGCTTTTGGTTACTCTTGACGTTGAGTCATTATATACCAATATCCCTCAGATTTTAGAACAGGTTTTATATTTGAGAAAAGAAAATAGACGCATACCTACAGTTTTTTTGATTGATCTTGCCTGTTTCGCAATGTGCGAAAATTACTTTTGCTTTCGAGACTTGTTTTACAAGCAGATCAAAGGTGTTTCTATGGGCTCTTCAATGGTCCCTGATGTGGCCAATTTGTATGTAGCTAATTTCGAGGACAAATTTATAAAAAATAATCCTTTCAATGCACATTTGAAATTGTGGATAAGGTATATAGATGACATTTTCATCCTTTGGCAAGGTTCAGTTGATACATTAGGAGAATTTAATACCTGGATCAATGATTGTGATATCCATCTTCGTTTTCAATTGACTTACAATCCTATTCAGATTCCTTTTTTGGATCTATTGATTATTAAATCTGGTGATTGTTTAACTACTTCTTTATACAGAAAGCCAACAGATCGCAATCAATTATTGCATTACTCAAGTTTTCATAATGCTGCATTGAGAAATAATTTGCCGGTAGGACAATTTTTACGTACCAAACGCATTTGCACAACGGATCTTACCTTTGAAACACATGCTACTATTATGAAAGAGAGGTTTAAAGTGAGAGGATATCCACAGTCCCAAATCACTAAGGCATATTTTAGAGCCTGCAATTCAAAAAGATCCGATTTGTTAACATCACAGGAGAAAAAGTCTAACGTCGGCATGGTTTGCCCACTTTTGTATTCACACCATTCCACAACTATTAGTAAATGTTTGAAAAAATATTGGCATCTAATACAGGCTATTCCTGGGTTCGAGGAAATACCCTTGACCATCGCGCACAAACGTAATATTAATCTCCGTAACCTCCTGGTCCCTTCCGCTTTTACAGAACGACGTTTCTTATCAAAATACAAAGGGCACTTCCAGTGCGGTCAATGTTCCGTATGCACCCATGTTATATCTATTAAGGACTGTTTTTCACATCCATTAACTAATCAAAAGTTCTATTTAGATGATTTTTCAAATTGTACAACCAGCCATGTGATTTATGTTGTGAAATGTCCTTGCAATAAATTGTACGTAGGGAAAACTACACGCCCTATATGGACCAGAATAATCGAGCACAGGAGTAATATTAAAAGAGGCGCAATGGACAAACCACTTGTTGCGCATTGGCAAACGGCAGCACATAAGATATCTGATTTAAAATTTTTTGTTATCAAAAAGCTTAAATTCAGTTGGCGCGGTGGAAATGCTGACAACACTCTCTTGCGATTAGAACAACGTTATATTTTTAACTTGCATAGCCTGTACCCTGAGGGTCTTAATATGGAAAGTGATTTTTCAGTTTTTCTTTAAAATGGCCACTCTTTATGACTGTTTCCTTTTTAATTTTTTAATTATTTATTACATTTCTATCTTTTTAAGTTAATTATAGCGCGCGATCTGTTCGCTCGTTTTTGTTAAATATGGGTTGTTCCATCCCAATTCATTAATTTAATTAAATTTTTTAAATTTTTTTATCAACATGTAGTGACTGTTCACATGGTAAAATACATGTTCAGGTTTGGCACCCACTGTTGTACCATCTTTTATTGACCCTTTCCCTGTTTTATTTATTTCCATTATTTTTACTTTTCTATTTTTACATATCTACTCACATGTTTTTATGGTCCTCTTGGTTTATATGTACCAGTCATCCTCTTAATTGTTTATTCAGGGTGATCCTGCTCATCGCAGTTCCTATTTTTTTATTTACTAGGCAATCATGGCTTTTGTTGTTGTTTCATTTGACCCTTTTTCTTTACTAGCCTCATTTTTTAGTTTTGGGTTTTTTTTTTTGTTTTTTTTTTACATATTCATTGTTTGTCTTTCGCAATACATTCTATTTGCATATTCTACTGACGTCATCAGCCTCATTCTTATTTTATCTCTGCACTGCGCAGCTGTCGGCGTTTTGTGATTACAAAGAGAAAGCTGTTTTTGGCGCGTTTGTTGCTGGCTGTGGAATCTCTCATCTTTTGGTAGTAAGTTTTTATTATGTTCGTTTTTAATATTTTTATTACCAATTTGGTTCTTGTCCATCTTAGTTTTACTTGGAGCAAGTTTTATTTCCACCATTTTTACAGCCCTTCAATGTCGTCTGTTTATAAATACTATTTACTTGACTTCCGGTGACATGGTGGGCTAGGTAGGACGTCTCCTGCTTAGCTCCGGAGCTCGCGCCCTCCCTCCCGGCCTATTACCCTGATATACGCCGTGAAATTAACCCAGAACGCGGGGGGAGACGGTTCTCAGCTCGAAAGCCCGAATCTTGGAAACCCCGAGACGCTCGCGAGGACATGGCTGCAAAAACAACGTGCCGGGAGCACCCTCGACTCAGTGAGCACAAGATGGCTGACGGGGCTGCTGAGGGGCCAGGGTCACTGGCGGCGCCGGTGGTGGCGGAGGTCACAAAGGCGGTAGTGGAAGCCCTGGAGGGGCGCCTGAGCGGCTTAGCCTCACAAATAGCTGCGGTTGGCCAGGCAGTCACCGACTTCACCGCCCGAGTGGAACAGGTGGAGCAGCGTGTGGGCACGCTTGAGGACTCATGTGCGCAGGATGTGGCCCGCATCAAACAGCTGGAGGAGGCCTTGGCACGACACGCGGAGAAGCTGGAGGACTTAGAAAATCGAAGCCGGCGTAATAACCTCCGCTTCATTGGAATTGCCGAGTCAGTGAAGGAGAGCGACCTCCGGCAATATTTGGAGGCATGGCTACCCGAAAATCTACCTCTGGAAGCAGGGATGGACGCCATAATCATAGAGAGAGCGCACAGGCTGGGGCCTTACAAACCCGGTGATAATCGGCCCAGAGCAGTGATCGCGCGCTTTCTCAATGCCTCGCAGAAGGAGGGTGTCCTGAAAGCGTGGAGGCAGCAGCGCCGGACAGGGAGCGATGCCTGTAGCCTTTTGATTTTTCAAGACTACTCCGCCGGGGTCTCACAGCGGCGACGGGCCTTTAAAGATGTCTGTGGGCGGCTTGTTGCACGTGGCCTGCGATTCACCATGGGGTTATCCAGCGACTCTGCGTGTGGAGTGTGAAGGGGGAAAACGGACTTTCTTAACCCCGGAGGCAGCGATGACCTACTGCAATGGACTGAATTGAATACCGGAGAGACTCTGGAGGCTCTGTATCACAATATTCAGGCCCTAATCTGGACGGTACTCTGGGAGGCTCTGTGCCGACGTGCCGGCCTTTGCTTTGAGAAATCTGGGGCTGGCCGTGGAGTGTACATAGCCTTGGGGGTGCTGCTATTTTGTTATGCTCCTCTCTCTCATTGTTCCCTATCTCCTCTTATTTCTCTCTCCTTTTATTTTCTCTACACTTTTCTTTTAGAATATCTTGTGTTTTTCTTTCTCTCTTCTCCCCCTCCCCATCACACGCTCCAATGGTTTTCTTAGCTCTCCTAATGTTGTAGCCATTGGGGCATATGCTCTGTTCGGGTAATACTGTTTAGGCGCTGTTGCCTTTTTGCACCTTGTGACAGTCAGTTGCATTTTGTTTTACGGGGATACCTTGAAGGGATAGAGAATGGACTCTCAGTACAGGTTCTATGCAACATCTGCTGTTCTCTCATGTCAAGTGCTCTTCCTAGGGAGGGGAGGAACCCCACAACTCTGCCTGATGGTGTTAGCCTAGGCCGAGGTGTGGAATTCCATGGACAGGTGGAGGAGTATTGGATACTTGGATTGTCACATTCTCGGGTGCATGATCTGGATTGGTTAGTGCTGCTTATTGGGGGGGACTGGGGTACGTAGTGAGCTTATGCTGCAGCATGTATGGGCTGGTTTTCCCTATCGTCAACCGGGATGCTAATCTCCTGGGGGAGGGAAATGGGGGAGGGGGGCCTCGGGGAGGGAGATCGCACGCCATACGGGCTACTACTCGGAGGAAATGAATCTATCTCCCGGGAAGGTACTTCTGGGCTTATGATTCCTGATCCCCTGGACTCGAGAAGATCCCGAACCATGAAGAGGGTGGAGGGGTGGGAGCGGTGAGAACCACGGTGGCCCTGGGGCGGGAGGGTTGGCTATGTTAAGATGTTCCCCGGGGGGGGGAGGGGAGGGAGCTCTGCATGTACAGGAGGTCATGGAGGAGTTAGTTGGTGCGGAGGACAGGGTGGTGTTGTACGAGGGGGTAGGGGTAAAGGGTTATGGGGGGTGTGGGGTGGGACTTGGGGGAGGGAGGGGGGGTGGATTTGCCACATCCAGGGACTGGGTCAAGCTATTTAACTTTATGGAGGGAGTACTTAAGGCATTACAGAGGAGTGTGGGGAGGGACTCTAGGCTGGGGGGGTCTCTCCATGAAACGACGGAAAGTACATAATTGGCATGAAGATCAAGAGCAGCTGCATGCATGGTGAGGATTATCTCATGGAACGTTTGTGGTTTAGGAACGCCTATTAAGAGATATAAAATACTTAAAGCCCTAGCCAGGCAGCGGTGTGACATTGCGCTACTCCAGGAAACTCATCAAACAGCGGAAGAACATGCCAAACTCGCCCGGGACTGGGTGGGTCAGGTCTGGGGGGCTCCTGCAGTGGGGAAGAAGGGGGGTGTTGCTATCTTAGTGCATAAGAGAATGCGGTTCACGTTGCTCAAACAGGTCTCGGACTCTCACGGACGTTTTCTCTTTTTGCATGGAATGCTGGATGATCGGGAAGTCCTTCTGGGTGATATTTACGGTCCTAATGTACCGGACCCTGATTTCTTTAATCGGATAGCAGCAGAAGTCGAACAATTGCCTGACACCCCCCTAATTTTGGGTGGTGATTTCAATGGCGTCTTTGAAGCTGACTTAGATACCTCGCGGGAGTCGAGTACTCGGGAGAGACAGGCGTTAGCTAAGATAATGCAAAGACTTCGTTCGAGACTCCACCTGGTAGATCCTTGGCGCTTACTACATCCTACTGAAAAAGATTTTACTCACGTGTCCCGGGCGCGAGGTACTAGTGCTCGCATCGATTATGTCTTAGTCTCTGCGGCTCAGTTTGCATGTATTGAGGACGCTCAGATTGGCCCACTTGAGATATCTGACCATGCCATGGTCTGGATTGACTGGCAGGGGAGCAGCGGACAGGGCTCCACTCGCTTGTGGCGGTTCCCTCTTGATTTATATCAGGACGCCCAATTCCGGCAGTTTTTGTGTGACAGATGGCGAGAATTCGAGGAGAACCATAAAGGTCATTACGACGACCCTGAATTGGTGTGGGAGACGGCCAAAGTGGTTCTCCGCGGAGATATTATTGGCTATGTAGCCCGGAGGCGCAGAATGTTGAATGCGCAGATTGTTCGCCTCGAACAACAAGTAGCTCGTGCGAGACGCATTGCTGGGCGCTCCCCCACAACTCAAAATAGAAAAAGCTGGTGGGAGCTTCAGGTAGCGCTTAATACACTGCTGCACCAACGTGCCAAGAAGTCTCTATTATATTATAAACATAAACTATATTGCTTTGGGAATAAGCCCGGCAAACTGTTGGGGAGGTGCCTGCAAGGGCAGAGAGGTACGAGGCTAGTGGCTGCCCTCCGAGATGGACAAGGAAAATTACATAGTAGTAAAAGTGAGATTAGTGTCATCTTTAAAGACTTCTTTCAAGCTCTGTACCAGGAAGAAGAGATCGACCCCATTTGTATGGCCGAGTATCTTAATAAGTTGGATCCCCTCGGGTAACGGAGCAACAGCGGGCGCTTCTGGATCAACCTATTACTATACCAGAAATCCAGAAGGCGATTTCGAATGCGACATGTTATAAAGCACCCGGCCCAGATGGCTTTGGGGCCGAATTTTATAAGATACTGTCGGAGGGAATTAGCCCGGCACTGGCAGAGACTTATAGGCAACGGGTTGGAGGGGAAGGGAGACGTTGGGGGGAAAACCAGGCATATATTACCCTGATTCCTAAACCAGGTAAGGACCAATTGCAGGCTTCGTCTTACCGGCCTATTTCTTTATTGAACTATGATATGAAACTTCTGGCAAAAATACTAGCGGACCGGCTGGCAGTGGTTCTTGGTGATTTAGTACATGACTCGCAGGTTGGGTTCGTTAAGGGCAGATATGCGGTACGTAATTTGCGTAAAATCTTAACATCCTTAGAGTGGGTGCATTTACATGGCTTGCCCTCATTGTTGGTGAGCTTCGACGCTGAAAAAGCGTTCGACAGGGTTAACTGGCAATATTTACATTCTTTATTGCCACGATACGGGTTGGGCACTACCTTTTGTGAGATGGTGCAGAGTCTCTATGAGCATCCTACAGCGAGAGTGTTGAGTAATGGAGTTTTGTCTGACACATTTGCCCTTCATCGGGGAACTCGGCAGGGATGCCCGCTGTCTCCACTGTTATTTGTACTGGCCTTGGATCCCCTGATTTGGAGTGTGGAAGGGACCAGGGAGATAGGGGGAGTGGTGGTTGGTGGCTGTGAGTTCAAAATATCTGCCTTTGCGGATGATATGCTGGTACACTTAACTACGCCCCGAGAGTCTCTTGTGAGATTAATGCGCGAATTCCGGCTTTTTGGTAGTTTTACGGGTCTTCGTATTAATGAGGACAAATCAGAGGCCCTTGATGTGTCGGGCCAACTGCGTGGGCACTGGCCTGGAGAATTCCCATTGAAATGGGCGGATCAGAGTTTTGTGTACTTAGGGATTGTCTTGACGCGGCTGCCCCAAGAATTGTACCCCCGTAATTTAGAAAAGATTTTGGCTGGCATGACAACTCAGATGAGAGCTTGGCAACCCCTCCCATTGTCCCTGTTGGGAAGAGTGGCTGCTGTACAAATGGTTATCCTCCCTTGAATTCTGTATTGGTTGCAGACCCTACCAGTCTGGCTGTGGAAGCGGGACATACGTAAACTAGAATCTGAGATTCAGCGATTCCTATGGCGGGGAGCCCGAGCTCGTATTCCGATGACGCGCATGATTGGCTCGTGGCATAACGGGGGTATTGGTCTCCCAGATCTATGGCTGTATGCCTTGGCTTGCCAGGCATGCCATGTGGGGGATTGGCTGTGCGAGACCAGTGTCTTTACTCCCCGACGAATAGAGGCGGCGGCGGTGGCCCCCTTGTCTTTGCTGGGGGTGTTGCATGCAGACCTTGCCCAATTGCCGGTCGGTGTTAAGCGGAGTCTGCTGATAATGGCGGCTCGCCGTACTTGGCAGCAATTGAATAGGTACTGGAATCGAAGCTGGCGAGTTTCGTGCTGGTTGCCTTTAGGGGGGAATGCTAACTTCTCGCCAGGGTCGGAGACTGGTGGCTTTCATAGATGGCGGGAACAGGGGATACGTACTTTAGGCCACACGGTCGGATTGACGGGGGCCTGCAAGTCGTTCCAGGAGTTAAGTACCGAGTATGATCTACGGCCGTCTCACTATTTCACGTATATGCAGCTTTCCCATTATGTGGCCTCCTTACCTAGGGAGGAGCTTGCGGTGGAGCGCTCTGCGCAACTTATAGAATTTTTTGGTCTTGGGGAGGACTCCCCCCCTTCGATAGCCGGATTTAAGAAGCGGCTTGCGGGCTTTCGGGTTGCGCCGAGCTATGGTCACACGGAGAAGACCTGGGTGAGGGAGCTGGGGTCCATCCAGAAGGCTTTGGGACGGATTGCTAGGCTGGTTGAGGGGGCCCGTTGGCGGGAAATTCAATTTAAGGCATTAACTCGGGTACATTTTTCACCTCGACGAGCCTTGAGGAGCCACCTTACACAAGATGGGTCGTGCCCTAGATGCTCCGAGCCCCTGGCAGATTTAGCCCATATGTGGTGGGTCTGTAAAAAAATTCACCCCTATTGGAGGCGTATACATCTTTACTTAGTGGAACTGCTACAGCAGCGCTTCCCGTGGTCGGGGTCATTGGTAGTGGTGGACCATTTGCCTCCGTCTTGCCCTAGTGGGCGGGGAGCCCGCCTTTTGGTGCGAAAGGCGTGCCTGGTGGGGAAAGGCCCCATCCTGCACTGCTGGCGGGAGCAAACCCCGCCGACTTTCCTGGAGTGGCGCAATGGTTTTCACCAGCTGATGTTGGCGGAGTGTTGGCGGGCTAGGAGCCACGTAAAACACTGGGCCACGTTCATGCTGATTTGGGAACCTTACATTCAGCGGTTGGGACCGTATTGCAGAAATGCAATCTTGCAAGTGGGCCTCTAGAACTTGGGCGTGTAGCTTGGGCCTTATGGGATAGAGTAAGATACTTTCTCGTAATTAGCTCCTTAGACTCTAGTGGATTCCCTGGATGTGGCATGGTGCTTTGGGTGGGAGGGGGGATTAGGGGGGGGGGATGGAAGTGGGGGGTTCTAGCTCAAAAAATTATAAAATATTGGTTCTATTTTTGCCCTTCGTGGCTATTGTGTATGTGGGCTCATTTGTGTTGTGTCCTCCGGCGGGGATAAGAGTACACCCTGCCGTGGACTTTGTTGTTTGACATTGTATTGCCTGTTGTTTGGTGCTGAACCATAAATAAAGTTGCTAAAAAAAAAAAAATAAAAAAATACTATTTACTTTTCTTTTTAAATGCAGAACGGCACAGCCATTGGCGTTCAGTATCTCAATACTCTGGTTCGTTTTATAAGTTTGGTTCATACTGTTTAGTTGCAATTTGATTTTTGCACTTCCAACCCCCTTTTCTATTATATTATTTAGACTCCTTATTTGGGATTGCCCTACTTGCTATACAGCGCGGTTGCTTGCGTTTTATGAAGTTATATTTATATAATTATTTATTAGCATAGCTCACAGTATTTTTTATCAGATACCTTTTTTATTCATTCCGTGGTTTACTTTTAATTGGCTGCAATAGTAGTATTGCATGTTTGGATCTGAGGTTGCCCGACTTGCTATATAGCGCATTTTATGAAGTTATATTTATATAATTATTTATTAGCATAGCTCACAGTATTTTTTATCAGATACCTTTTTTATTCATTCCGTGGTTTACTTTTAATTGGCTGCAATAGTAGTATTGCATGTTTGGATCTTTTGGCTTATTACAATCAATTTGATACAATGTTTATAGGTCTGTCTTATTAACTTTTTTTCAAACATAGTTTGGTACACCTGTTTCAACGTTTCCATTGTTGTTCAGTTTACAAGTTTGTCTTATATTGTTAACGTCGTAGTCCAGTTTTTCCTGTATGGGTTTATATTTTTTTCACTTTATCTTTTTCATTGCACAATACGATCACATTGTTCAGATTCTCTATTTTCATTTGCCTTTGTCTTATTCGCTATCTAGCGCGGTAGCTTGCAATTTATGAAGTTACTGACATATTTGTTCAATGACACTGTTCACAGCATCTTCCATCAGACATCCTTTTTCATTTTCACTTTTAGTTGTCTAAAATACCAGCATTGCAGGTTCAGAGCTTGTATTTACTACATTTATTTTCACACACACTTTAACACTTTTCACAATATAGCTATATAATTGCTTAATAATTTCACGTTTTTTTACAATTAGTTTATATAGACTTTATTCACTTATTTCACGGTAGTTCTAAGATATTTTTGGCACATCGTTTGCATGGTTTTACTTATCTTTTACATTTTTTTTTAAAATACTTTATTTATATACCACCAACACATGAACAATACAGTACATACATATTTCCACGGGGGGCGGGGTGTACTCTGATCCCCCCCCACCGGTACAACAATGTGAATACATAGAAGGTGGATTATAACATTTTTCCCCCCAGCAGATTACCCCCCTCCCCCCCCCCCCAGTTCCCCCCCACCCCCCAACATCCCCCCCTCCCCCCCGATACATTAATTGACCCTGCACACCTCCCCTCCTATCTACTCCGTGCCCCCACTCAGAATGTCTCGTCAACTGCCCCCCTGCAAAATCTCATTTCGACTCCGGGCCCCCAGTTGTAGGATATAAGGCTCCCAGACTGCCATAAAGGCCGTCCAACGTTTGACACTGCCCCGTGCCCACCAATGCTCCATCCGCATCATCTGATGGAAGCTATTCCTCCATTCCCCGAAGGTAGGAGGTTGGGGGTCTCTCCAAAGGCGAAGGATCGGCGCCTTCCCCACCAGACAGGCTTTACGAATCAGTAAACGTTCCCCTTTCTTCGCTGGGCAAGGAGGAGGTATGCAATCCAACACCACAAGAGGGCCCGACCACCGTAGTCGTCGCCGAAGCAGGCCCCCGAGAAAGGAGCAAATCTTAGCCCAGTAGGGCTCCAAACACTTGCAGCCCCACCACATATGTAGCAGGGTCGCCAAGGGCTCCAAACAGCGAGGGCAGTGGCCATCAGTCGTCAATCGACTCCATAGCGCCCGCCTCGGAGAAAAATAGGCCCTGGTGAGACACTTGAATTGTACCTCTCTCCAACGCATCCCCTGCGTTAGGCTGACTATACGGCGCAAGGCGGCGCATACCGTTCCTGGAGGCACCTTGCTGCCCAACTCACCCGCCCAATTCTCCTCCACCCCCCGATAATCTGGGGGGGGAACAAGCTTTGTCACTCGAGCTTTAAAAGCGGAAATCGACACTGGGGCAGCGCCCCCCAGTCCAAAGAATTCTAGTATCCGCTCGGACCGCTCGCTCTGTAGGGCATCTCGTGGTAGGGAAGATACATAATGGGCCACCTGAATATACGCATAGCAGTGTCAGGAGGACAAATCATATTCCCGACTCAGCATCAGGAAAGATTTGCATTCTCCAGATGGCTCTACCAGGTGCCCAAGAAGCTTCAAACCTCGGTCGTACCAGTCTTGGAAAAGCGCCGATTCAGAGCCCGGGGTGAATGAAACGTTTCCCCGCAGCGGCAGCCAGCTAGAGATCTGCCATGGGGCGTCCCAGCGCGCATTAAGATATTGCCAGGTCCTCTTAGCCGAGTTTATCAGCACACTCTGCACTAGATAACGGGGGAGGGCAGGATTTGCTCTGTGCAGGACACTCAATAGAGTTAGTGGGGCCACAAAACATTCCTCGAGGGCCTGGGGTGTGAAGAAGGCTGTCTCACCTAGCCAATCCCCAACATGTCGAGCCTGGAAAGCTAGGGCATAAGCCTTCAAGTCCGGGAATCCCATCCCCCCCTCGCGCCACTTCCCCAGTAACCGAGACCACGGAATGCGTGCCCTACCTCCCTTCCAAAGAAAGGAGTGAAAGCAAGCCTCAATACGTCGCAGATCTTTGCGAAGCAACCATACTGGCAGAGTCTGGAACCAGTAGAGGAGGCGAGGCAGCACCACCATCTGCACCGCCGCCACTCTTCCAGAGAGTGACAATGGAAGGGACCCCCATGCCCTCAGCTGCGTTTGCAACCTCCGCAGAGTGCGGTCGAGGTTACGGCTGTATAGCCTAGCGGGGTGGCTGGGCAACACAATACCTAGATATATGAACTCATCAGTCGCCCATTTCAACGGGAACTCTCCATCCCATGTAGCTCGCAAGTTACCCAGGACATCAAGGGCCTCAGATTTCTCCTTGTTAATTCGCAGCCCCGCAATCCTCCCGAATCTCTCAAATTCTGTCATCAGACTCCATAGGGACCGCTCCGGGGAGAACAAGTGTACTAGTAGGTCGTCGGCGAAGGCGGAAATTTTGAATCCCTGTGTCCCGATTTGTATCCCCGATATCGCTCTTGAGGCCTCAATAGTCCGTATCAGGGGGTCGAGACAGAGAACAAACAAAAGAGGGGAGAGAGGACAACCCTGTCGTGTCCCGCGGCCTAAATCAAAGGCTTCCGAAAGTACTCCGTTACATACGACCCCGGCCGTCGGTTGGGCATAAAGGCTCCTTACCATCCGACAAAAGTTGGTGCCCAGGCCATATTTAGGTAGGAGGCCCCACAGATATTCCCAGTTCACCCGGTCAAAGGCCTTCTCAGCATCAAAACTGACCAACAGAGAAGGCAACTGGTGGTAGTGTGCCCACTCAGGGAGGCCAAGATTTTCCTCAAATTCCGCACAGCGTAGCGTCCCTTAACGAAGCCCACCTGCGAGTCATGTACTAGATGTTCCAACACATCCGCCAACCGAGTAGCCAAGATCTTTGCAAACAGTTTCATATCAAAATTAAGCAACGAAATGGGACGATAGGAGGCGGCCGACAGTGGATCTTTGCCTGGCTTGGGGATCAGCACAATGTGGGCGTGGTTATTCCCCCAACGAAAAGCCCCCCGCTCAGTATGACTTCCAAAAACCGCTAGTAACACTGGGCTCACTGTCTCCCCGAGGATCTTATAAAACTCCGCGCCCAGACCATCCGGGCCGGGCGATTTATAGCAACAAGCCGCCGAAATGACAGACTGTAGCTCCTGTGCCGTCAGGGGTTGTTCCAAGATCTCCCGTTGGTCTGCTGTGAGTTGGGGAAGATCTAAACCCTCCAGATAATCGCCGAGTTCTGCCCCCGGCACACGTTCTGCCTCATAGAGAGATTGAAAAAATGTCCGAAAAATTCGAGTGATCCCCCCACTCTCTCTGTGCAGTCTACCCGTATCGTCTCGAAGAGCTGCTACCAAGGGGGAGCCCCGCTGTCCTCTCAAACACCGGGCTAGTAACTTCCCCGCCTTATCCCCATGGCAATATATCTGATATCGATAGTAAAGGAAGGATTTCTTTGCCCGTTGGTGGAGCAGTTCGTTTAAATCTACTTGAGCTTCCCATAACCGTTTTTTATTCACAGCCAGTGGGGCGCGAGCACATAACCGACGCAAGCCCTGAACCCGCCGCTCCAGGCGTATGATACGTTCCGCAATCATCCGGCGTTTCCGGGCCGCAAAACCAATTATGTCGCCCCGTAGCACCACCTTCGCCGTCTCCCAAACCAACTCCGGGTCCCCCACATGGCATTGGTGATCGCTCAAAACTTCTTGCCAGCGTCGGCGAATAAAATGGTGGAACTGGACATCATGATAAAGGTCTAAAGGAAACCACCAGAGCCGAGACCGAGGGGACTGTTCCCCCCCCAATGTAGCTCCAACCATACCAATGCATGGTCTGAAATTTCTAGGGGGCCAATCTGGGTCTCCCCCGTCCGGGCAAAAAGCCCCCCGATAGCAAAATATAGTCAATACGGGTGCTAGTGCCGTGTGCCCGGGACTGATGGGTATAATCCCTCTCGCGAGGGTGAAGCAGCCTCCAGGTGTCTACCAAATCCAACCGCTTCCGAAACCTCTGTAGCATTCGGGTCGTGGGGACTTTATCCCGCCCCTCCCCCTCTCTCGAGGTATCCAAATCGACAACAAGGACGCCATTGAAGTCTCCCCCCAAGAGCAAGGGGCAGTCTGGGAGTTGCTCCACTCGAGACGCCAAGCCACTAAAAAAGTGGGGATCAAACGTGTTCGGCCCATAGAGATTCCCGATTGTCACCGGCTTCCCTTCAAGATGGCCATAAAGGAGAAGATACCTGCCCATATCATCAGCTATGACTGAGTCCAACGTGAAACGGACCCTCCTATGGAACAAGACAGCAACACCTCCTTTCCTCCTGTTAGCAGGAGAGCCCCAAACCTGCCCCACCCAGGAACGGCATAATTTATTATGCTCTTTGGCCGTCTGAGTTTCTTGCAAGAGGGCGATGTCGCACTGTTGGCGTGCTAGGGCCTGCAATACCTTATATCTCTTGATCGGGTTCCCCAGCCCGCACACATTCCAAGTGACAATTTTCAGGGGCATGGGGCAGTGTCATAGTTCCACCAATGGTCAAACTCTACTTGTTTGAGAGAGATCCTCCCAGCCTGGGACCTCCCTCACTCAGGAATTAGGAGGGTACAGAGCCATAAGACAAACGTTGCTGAATCATTCTCCCCCTCTCCCCCCTCCCTCTCCCCCCTTACTTCCCCTCCCCCTCCCCCCCCTTACTTCCCCCCCCTTACTCCCCCCCCCATCTCCCACTGGTCCACCCACCCGGTCAGACAACTTCCACTGGCATTCGGGATTACCCCGCCCCAAGCTCCTCCTAACCCAACCACTATGACCAAGGGTCCGCTCTATCCACTCCCCTCCTCAGGAGCCTAGTAACAGCCCTATTCTTATAGGAGATCCCTCACAGAGGGGTTGATCTCTAACTATTGCCCCTTCCTACCAGATCTCTGGTCGCATGGATAAGGCAACTGCCTCCACTTTGCTCCGCTTTAGACCCCCCACCCTACCAATTCCCATCTCCAATTCAATCTCCCCAGGGCTGCCGGATCGTGTGGCGCCCGTGTTACCCCATTCTTCCCCCTTCCACAAGGTTCTAACTGGGCCCTAACCCCTAGGGCCTGTATGTCTAGAAGCTGCCCCCAGGGGACCCCCCCGTAATGGAGTCCATAGGGCACCGCCCAGCTGCATAAAGGAATTTTTACCACATCCTATCCCCATGCATCTATGGATCAGTCTGCCCCCCTCCCCCTCCCTATGAGCAATAAGTCTACACTGCCGATCCACAACCACTGGCTCTAATAACAAAAGCAAGATTATACACACACAGCTAGAACAATACAATGTAGAGCCTGTGGTCTCATTCAGACTTACCGCATTCGCACTGTATAGGTAAACTCGTGCCCTATCCCCCTGCCCCCCAGATTCTCTCCCCCTTCTCCAATCCCCTGTTACCTGAAAGTGATGCCGATGGCCTGGTGGGGCACCTGCAGGACCAACCCTAATAGATGCTTCTTCCCAGTCGTCAGGAAGGATAGACTAATCTCCCAAAATGAGGCTTTCAGACTCCACACCGTGGCTGAAGCCGGGCCTTCCGCCTTAATCAAGCACGGCTATTAAGTGGATCACTCCCCAGGAACGGGACCCGCCCATCAGAAGCCCCAGCCAATCCTGACATAGAGCCATGTGGTCATTCACATAACCTAGGCCCCCCCCCCTCTCCCCGTCATCCACAGCCGAGCAAATAAGCAGCTAGCTCCAATCCCCGGGTATCGGATCCAACAGCACCACATAGAACGTAAGGGGGGGGGGGTGTGGCCCCTAATAAAGGATAGTAAAAAGGAGAGGAAGGGGAAGGGAAAGAAGGAACACACTATAGCTATCCATTTACCCCCGCCTCTAAATGAAACAACAACCATTCACCAGGCTAAACCGTCAGTCTCACATATCAGCCATTCCAAAAAAAACAAAGTAACCATGCAGACCATTCGAATAGATTCAAAGTAACCATGTGGGCAGTTCCAAGAAGTTCAATATAGCCATGTTGTCCATTCAAAAGGATTAAAAAAAAAAACAAAAAAAAACATGCAGTCAGTTCGAGGGGTTGCAAAAGCGATCAGGTCCACGGCAGCAATTATAGCCGCTTCCATAGCGGTCAGCCGGTAAGCCTGAGTTCACCAGCCTTACCACTAAAGTCCCGCTGTACATATCAAGGTGTCTCTCAGGTAGATTCCTGGCTTGGGATATTAAGAGAGTCCAAAAAGGTAGCGGCTTCGGCCGGTGTCGCCAGGAACTTTGGACGGCCCTGATATTCTACCCGCAAGCGGGCAGGGTACAACAACGAGAACCGTATCCCCTTAGCGAACAGCTGAGCGCAAGTAGAAGAGAAGGCACGACGATGCTGGCTTACTAGTGCAGAATAATCTTGGAATACGAGAATGTGCTCAGCAGTCGGTTGTTGTGGTATCTTGCGACTGCGGGCGATTCGCAGAACTTCCTCCTTCTGCCGGTAGTCCTGAAACCGGGCGATGACCGCTCGGGGTCTCTGTGTCTGCTCCCGCCGGGGTCCCAGCCGATGCACACGCTCAAGTTTCACTTGACTCTCCCCGGTGCCTCCAAGCAGCTTATCGAGCCAAGACTGCAGATATCCGAAGAGAGCTCCATCCCCCACTGATTCAGGGATCCCCACAAACCGTAGGTTTTTACGGCACCCTCTATTTTCTAAATCATCTAGCTTTTCGCTCTGCTGTTTAACGAGGGATTCGAGGGCCGTCACTTTAGCTGTGAGGGATTGTTGGGTATCCTCGACGTCTGCTATACGAGCCTCTGCCTGTTCCATTCGTCCGGCAAACTCAGTAAAGTTTTGGTTAAGGTTTTGCAAGCTCTCTGCTAGGTCATGAAATCGAGCCTCCAGCGCGCGCACCACCGCTGTGCTCACCTCGACCACCAGCTCAGAGTTGTCGCCGGATTTCGGGCTAGTGGGTGCCCCTTCGGCCATTTTGGCCTCTGTTGCACGTGGCTTCTCTCTCCTGAGAGCTTTCGTTGCCATCAGGGTTTGCACTCTTTAAGAGCCTCCCTGCGGTCCAAAAACTGCCCAACTCAAAGCTCTCACCAAGACGTTAAACGTAGGCAGCAGTAGAAACAACAATCTTCAGTGTGGGTCCAGATTTGTTGCAGATTTGTAGGGTAATTACCCGGAGCTGATCAAGACACGTCTGGTCAGCTCATTGCCATACCGGAAGTCTCATCTTTTACATTTTTTGACAAACAGGCTTGTGCACAACGCCTTATGCCTCATATGTTGGTGGTTGTGTTATTTATTTCATTCCATTTTTTGCACTACAATTATCTCAGGGAGTCTGATTTATCACATATTTTCCATTGTTTACATTTGAGTTTTAACATGTTCATGTTGAGTTTCTAAATATGCATTACACTGCTCAGTTGTTTCAATTCACACCATACATGTCATTATTTTATTTATACCTCACAGATTGCACATTTAAACCTATAGGAGGATTATCCACGGTCAGGTAACATAGTTATATTTTTATATTTTTATCCTCCTGGTTTACCAGTCCTTACAAGTTTGTTCCCATATTTACAGATATGATTTGTCTTCATCTCTCTTGCATTTTGTTTTATCCATATTAATGTATTATGACCTTTCATAGATTTATTATATTTTAAATCTAAACGTTGTTATTGCAATACATATGGATCTTTGTATTTTATTCATTTATATGTATGCACTTTTTAAGCGTATATTGTAATAAGTTATAAAGTATCTTGTTATTGGTATATTTACTATTTTATTGTTTGTTTTTATTAGCTCATTTTCGAGTATATAATTTTATACTCTTGTCTGAGTCATACAGTTTAGTGACACAGGTATGTGACACTTATATGTTTTGGATATTCTTTTCTATTATTTAATTTACCTTTATACTTTGTTTTTAATTATCCTTATACTTGACTCTTTTTATCATATTTAATTTAAAAGTTTTCATTACATTTTATTGTTTATCTTTCTTTGTATTCATGTTAGCCGTACTTATCCGTTCCACCATTCAAGAATAATACTATATACTATATATATATATATATTTTTTTTTTTTTTTACACATTATATATTCGTGTATGTCCACTGTTTTAGATTGTTTGTTTTAACTGTTTTTTAACATTTGTTATGCTGTTGTATTATATTTTGTTTTAGACATTTAAGCCCCTGAAGAAGGGATTTCCGAAACACGGCCTGTGTTGGGCCAGTGGCTGATGTTGGTTCAATAAAGGTTCATTTACGTCACCTTCCCTGCTATCCACGTCTCTTTGTTGGACTACAGGCTATTATAGGCCATAGCCTACCACATTGGAGCTTGCTTCGATACGGAAGTAGGAAGGATCTTTTTGCCGCAACAAAGAGCGAGCGGTCTGCGGCAACTGGTCCGCCAATTTCTGAGCTGACCGAACCCCTCGGTGTGGCATTATCTGCAGTTGCTGGGGACCATGGCAGCGACTCTGGGATTGGTCCTGTGGGCCAGAGCTCACATGAGACCATTGCCGAGGTCCTTGCTCATGCAGTGGTCTCATCAGAATGATTCACTGTCGCGCGTCCTGCCTTATCCGACAGAAACAAGGCAATCTCTTCAATGGTGGTTGATCCCCGGGTGTCTGAAGGGGATGCCCTTGGAGTCACCTTGTTGGATACCTCTAATGACTGACGCCAGCCTGGTAGGCTGGGGAGCTCATTTTCAAGGGAGATTTGTGCAGGGTCAGTGGACCAATCAAGAAAAGAGCGGGGCAATCAACAGGTTGCAGTTGAGAGTGGTAACGCTTGCTCTACAAGTTTTTCAGCATCATCTTCATGGTCGAGCGATCCGAGTGTTTTCCGACAATGTGGCCGCAGTGGCCTACATCAATCGGCAAGGCAGCACGGGCAGTGTTCAAATGGAAGCCGAAGCCGAACAGTTGTTTGAGTGGGCTGAAGTACATCTCCTAGCATTATCGGTGGCACATGTAGCGAGAGTGGACAATGCGGAAGCCAACTTCTTGAGTCGAGTGAAGAAGGACCCGGGGGAGGTGGTCTTTCATCAGGACGTATTCAGGATGCAGGTGAGACGTTGGGGAACTCCAGTAATGGATCTCATGGCAACGTTCCAGTTGGCAAAGGTCAATCGATTTTACAGCAGAAGAAAGGAAAGAATGTCCGAAGGCCTGGATGCTCTCAGGTTTGGCCGGAAGAGCAACTCCTTTGTATTTCTGCCTTGGGTGCTAATTGAAAGGTGGTACAGTGCATCAAGGGCCACAGAGGTCAGGTGATCTTGATAGCGCCGGATTGACCCAGATGGCCTTGGTACACGAATTTGGTGCGGCTCTTGGTAGCGAAACCTTGGCGCCTGCCTCGTCTGAAAGATCTCTTGGCTCAGGGGCCCCTGCACATGCCTTATGTGGATCGGTTCTCGCTTACGGTTTGGCTATTGAGAGGGCTAGGCTGGCAAAGAGAGGTTATTCCGCATCAGTGATTGGCACATTGTTGAAGGTAAGGAAGAGGTCTGGCGGGTCTTTGAGCAGTGGTATGTGGACAAGCAGAGGCAGCCATTAAAGGCGTCAGTTCTACAAGTATTGGAGTTTTTGCAGGATGGTGTGCAAAAAGGCTTAGCAGCTGCGTCCTTGTGGGTGCAGATAGCTGCGTTGTCCTGTTATAGAGGGAAGATAGCGGGAGTAGTATTAGGGGCGAACCAGGATGTCAAGAGGTTTTTGAGAGCGGTGTTGCTTTTGAGGCCTCCGTGTAGACAGGTAGTACCAAAGTGGAGTCTCCCCTTTGTATTGGAAGCATTAGGGCAGGAGCCGTTTGAGCCTTTGTCGAGAGCATCTTTGAAGGATCTCACTCTCAAGGTGGTGTTCCTGGTGGCCATTTGTTCAGCTAGAAGAATTTCAGAGTTTGCAGGCTTTGTCATGTAGGAAGCCTTTTCTGTCTTTTTATGAGACGAAAGTGATATTACGACCAGTGCCATCCTTCTTGCCCAAGATGGTCTCGCCGTTTCACATGAATCAGGAGGTTTCCTTACCGGTGTACAGAGTCTGCGAAGGGTTCTGCCACCGGTAAGTTTCATTCTTTAGACATTCGTAGGGCGTTTAAAGAAGTATCTCAAGAGGACGGCATGTTTCCGCAGGTCAGATAGGCTATTTGTTATGTTTGGAGGGCTGAGAAAAGGGGAGCCTGCGTCAAAGGCTTCCATTGTCAGATTAATTAAAGAAACCGTAGTGTCTGCTTATGTGTTAAAGGGTGAAGGTTTAAGAGCTCATTCGACTAGAGCGCAAGCGGCATCTTGGGCGGAGTGTCAACTAGTGCCGCCGGTAGAGATTTGTAAGGCGGCTACCTGGTCTTCCTTGAATTCCTTTGTCAAGCATTACCGTCTTGATGTTCAGGAGAAAAGGGATACGTGTTTTGGATCGGCAGTGCTTCAGGCTGGTCTAGCAGGTCCCGCCCAGTGATTGTTTTACTGCTCTGTTACATACCCAGAGGTCGGGACTAGACTTGAGGGACGATAAGGAAAGGAAAATTAGACATACCTGCTAATTGTTGTTCCTTGAGTAACTCAAGTCTAGTCCCGTATCCCTCCCAGAGTTTTCTTTCAGTGAGCTAGTGATTTTTTGGATATTCGTTTGATCAAGGAAGGGTCATCTATCCGCTCCACTCTGTACCGCAAAAATGTTCAGCGTAACACACTCCTCCACTTTCAGAGCTTTCATCCTGGCCCTTTGAAACGAGGTTTGCCTATAGGCCAGTTTCTTCGACTACGTCGGTTATGCTCCACTTTAGAGGACTTTAAGATACAAGCTGTCCATTTGAAGCAACGCTTGTTGGATTGGGGCTATCCGCGGTGGATCATTAACCGCGCTTATCGTCGAGCTCAATTCAACTACTCTGCGTGGTGGGATGCTTCGATGTCATCACCTGCATCTGCTCCCTTACCTGAATCTGATTCTCCTTTCATAGGAGTACTACCATATATGCCCGGTACATCTGACATTATGAAAATCATTAAATCTCATTGGCCAGTTTTAGCGATTCATTCGGTCTTTAGGAAGCCACTAAGGATTGGGCTTCAACGGGGCCATAATCTTGCTGACTGGATAGTGCACCATGGCAACCGATCTCAGTCAACGGAGGGTTTCCTTAACGGACACTTTGGCTGCCAGCAATGTGACTTTTGTGGTTCTACGCTGGACGGCCCTTCTTGGGAGGACCCATTGTCTCATCGCTGTTATAACAAATTTGCTACAACTTGCTTGACATCTTTTGTCATCTATATTATAGTTTGCCCTTGTCCCTTGGTATATGTGGGAAAGACGTCCCGGAATATGAAAAAACGACTCCAGGAACATCGTTCTCGAATTACTAGAGGGGTTGTTACTGCCCCTCTAGTACCTCATTGTCAGGAGAAAAATCACAGCTTTCAAGATTTAAGATGGCGAGTTATCGACTATATCCCCGCCCACTTCAGGGGGGGTGATCGACATTCTCGATTGAGTCTCCGTGAGCAGTATTGGATCTACTCATTAGACACTGTTACCCCTCGGGGTTTAAATTCTCATATTGAATGGTGGTCTATTATTTAAATTAGTATCTGAACATGTCCTATGCCTATTGGTTAATACCTGGTCAGGTGATAACAGCCAGAATTTAAAAGGAAGCCCTAGACGAAAATGTCTCAGAGCGCTAGAGTTTGAAGAAGAGCCGGGAAGTACAGAGGCTCGAAACGCTACAACGTTGGGTCACTACTTTTGCTCTCATCCACGCTTGGCTTGGTTTTCCGGAGTTTGGGGCTCCCCTTGAACTGATTGCTGCCGTCGCTACTGGCATCTACTTCGCCAGATAAAGCTGGATATAAACAAGTGAGCCTATATGATAGCTGAGGCAATGTCGATGGGAACCTATACCCTTTTCCCGGATATAACCACAAGCTAAGTACTCTTATTTAATTCCTTGATGGCCGGTTGGTATTGAGGGTGTTGGTCCCTCGATCCGTCATTAGGGGTGTCCCTAATTTTACTTTAAGAAAAAAACGGAACAACACGCTACGAGAAGGGGAGGTTTTTCTTCCTTCCTTCTAGGCGTGCGTTCCAACAAAAATTTGGTGAATGGTTAGGTTTCTCATTTTCAATGTGGTTTAACTGTGGAGGAAACTATTAGGTTTATTTATTTATTTATTATTTATTACAGTTTCTTATATACCGCGCTATTTAGAATCAGCGCGGTTTACATCATAACAACAACGACCATAACGACAAACTGTCAGGTTTTACATTGAACAGGAGTACAAACTTGGATAACTGGGTTAACTATATACATAATCTATCTACACTGCAGTGTGAGGGCATTTCTAGATTGGGTCATTTCTTGGAGGGGATATCTAGTTCAGTTGCTGTCTGGGAAGTATTGGCAGAAAAGGTATGTTTTGAGAGCCTTCCTGAACTGATATAGATTGGTAATGGTTCTAATGTTGGGGGGTAGGGTGTTCCAGCATTTTGGGACATAAAAACTGAATGCCCTGTTTGTGGTGTTCGTGTTGGACTTTGTCGAAGCCTTTGGTATAGCTAGCAAGTTTACAGCTGATGTTCTTCTTGATCTGTTGGGGGGGACCATGTGGATTAGATTCGTGAGTGAGAGGGATGAGGTGCCTTTGATTGCCTTAAATGCTAATAAAAGGGATTTGAAGGTGATTCTCCCGTGAATTGGTAGCCAGTGCAGTTGTTTGAGAATAGGAGTCACGTGGTCGTTTCTGGATGCACCGTAGAGGACCCTAGCTGCAGCATTCATGGCCAACTGTAAGGGGGTTAGTGTGGATTGGGGGAGACCTTGTAAGATGGCATTTGCAAAGTCAAAATGCGGCAGGATCAGCGCTTGATATATGGTACGGAAATCGTCTGGGTCCAGCAGGGAGCGTAGGTGTTTGAGGGAGCGGATTTTGAAGTAGATGGCTTTGACTACGCTGCTTATGTGGCGTTTCATGTCTAGATGTTGGTCCAGGGTAACTCCCAAATATTTTATTGCATCTTTAGTTTGCAAATCGGCTTCCTTGACACTGACGTGGGACGGGGGCGTAAAGTTGGAGTCTCTGGAGATGAAAAGGACCTCTGTTTTTTTATGCTGGATACATAGGTTCTGTGTCTGGAGCCATGTTGAAACTGCATTGAAACAGTCTGTGAGTGGGGTCAGGTCCATGTGGGTTGTGGAGAAAGGCATGTATAACAGAATGTCATCTGCATATATCATGCAGTTTACGTTGAATGACCTTATGATATTGCATATGGGCTGCATGTAGATATTGAAGAGTAAGGAGGATAGTGAGGATCCTTGAGGTACCCCTTGCTTTTGATGGAAGTGGCTAGACTCTTCTGATCCAGACTTCACATATTGCCATCTATCGTCCAGATAAGACTTACACCATTTTAGTGCATTGTTGCAGACACCCTTTTCATTTAGTCTTCCAAGGAGGATTTCGTGACTCACGGAGTCAAATGCCGCGGCGATGTCTAGGAAAATGAGGACAAAACCTTGATGGATGTTGTCAATTCCTGTGATGATATTGTTGAATAGACCAGTAAGTAGTGTCTCAACCCCATGATGTTCTCTGAACCCATGTTGGCAGTTATCTAAGGGAGCAACAGAGTCTATGTGATCTTGAATTTGCCGTTGTGCTTCTTTCTCAATTATTTTGGCTAAGATGGGGATGCTAGCTATTGGTCGATAGGAGTCAACCCTTTGGGGGTCCAGTTTGGGGTTTTTCAGTAATGGCCTAATGGAAGTCTGCTTGAGTGAAGTGGGAAAATAGCCTGTTGTAAAAGAGAGTTTCATTATATTTGCGATGACAGGACTGAGCACATCACGTAGCTCCTTGATCCAAAAAGCTGGACATGGGTCGGTCTGTGCAGTGGAGGTGTTGAGTGATGCTATGGTGTTCTCAATACATTTATTGGATGGTGTGGAAAAAAAGTTAAGTGGAGAGAGGTCCGCTGGTTCTTGATATTGGACTGCTGAGACCTTGTTAGTTTGTACAATCTTGGATTGCAGATAATCAGCGAATTCTTGTGGGTGTATGTTGATGTGTTGCTCGGGTGATGGTTCCTTTGAGAGGGATTTGACCAAATTGAAGAGGTCACGAGGTTTATTCAATGATCTCTTTAGGGTGTCAGTGTGATATTGTCTCATTCTGGTAGAGATTGTTTCTCGATGTATTGCAAGGTGGGTTAGGTATGCGGTCTGATCTTCCGGTGAGCGTGATCGGCGCCATCGGCGTTCGAGTCTACGTAGTTGCATGAGGGAAGCGCGTAGCTCAGGAGAGAACCAGGGGGAGGATCTTCTTTTCGCTCTTGCTGTATTTTTAGGGTTTGGGTGTTGTGAGATGGCAAGCAGGCTGGAATTCCAGCAAGAGATTAGTTCATCAAGGTCAGGTGTTGTTTTGTTGATGAGTGATGGGGTCTCCGAAAGGATGAGTTCTCTATCGAAGGGGCGGAAGCATCTAGTGGAAGTTCGAGAGGTGATGTTCGTGGGTTGGCTTCTGTTCAGCTGGTCATTGTTGCTGGGAATCTGGATAATGATCAATTTGTGGTCGGACCAGGGTACATCCACGACTGATGTTGGCAGATTGTGGCTTTTGTCCTTGACTGGATGTGGCACAAAAACCATGTCCAGAATGTTCCCTTTTGTATGTGTGGGTTCATTTATGATTTGTTTGAGACCCAGGTTTTCCATTGCATCAAGGAACGCATTTGCGTGGTTTTGGTGTAGCGATGGGAGATTGAAATCACCCATTATCCAATTTGGTTTGTTGGGAGTGCGGGTGTTAGCTGCAAGGTCAATGATGGTTGGAAGGTCAACTGGAGAAGTAGATGGTGTTCTATATAACAGGGTAAGGGAGCATTGTTGGTTAGCAACAGAGAGGGTGTCCAGGCTGTTTGTGCTAGAAGAGTCCACAATCTGGAAGTTGAGGTCTGATTTGGAGATTATGAGCACCCCTCCTCCTTTTTTGTTTTCCCTATGTCTCGTGTGTATGGAAAAATTGGGGGGAAGTAGTTGATTGAGGAGGACGTTGTCTTCTGGTGATAGCCATGTTTCTGTGATCATGAGGATCTCGAGGTCATAGAAGGAGATTGTGTCAAGGACAACAGGCCATTTTTTGCGGATGGAACGTGCGTTGATGATGGCACATTTTAGGGGTCGGCATCTCAAAGGTTTTTCTTGGTTGGGTGTATTGGATAGTTGGAGTGCTACATGTATCAGGTTAATGTGAATAGCTTGAAGCAGATGAACAGCACAGGTAAGAAGAAAAAGCGTCTAGGCATCGGGCTTAGCATGGGGGTCGCTATCCTCTATTTAGGGGGAGTGCAGGCCTGGGTGGTTCTAACAAGAGTCACAGAGTTCATGTTTTGGTTTGGGAATGAAAGTTCAGTTACTTAATCTTGTTATGTTTACTACGTAATTGTTGCTCTGGTGAGTTTGCTTTGTCAGTAGAAAAACTGGAGCAGGGAGGCGGATTCTCAGAGGATATACCAGTGTTGTCATAAAAGGATGACGTTTCTCAGTCTCCAAGCTGCTGTAGGAGGAGCAAAACCCAGAGGTCGGGACTAGACTTGAGTTACTCAAGGAACAACAATTAGCAGGTAAGTCTAATTTACCTTTATAGTACTGTTTCAATTTGCAACTCAGTATGTTAACCCAGTGTTGCGTTTCGGGCTTCAGATCCTCCTAGCCCTTTTTCAAAACGCCTCACACCTTTTCCAAGGTCATGGTGGTGGTAGCAGCAGTGTTGCAAAAAAAGGGAATTTGTGTTCATCCCTACCTGGATGATTGGTTGAGCCAAGCAGACTCCCTCAACGGGGCTCTCTCAGTGGTAGAGCAAATAGTGGCCTTGTTGGAACAGCTGGGATGGGTTGTCAGTCAGGCAAAGTGTGTGCTTCGGCTCTCGCAGTTACTGAACTTCCTAGGAGCCCATTTCAACATGTGCCTAGGTCGCGTATTTTTGATGGCAGAAAGGGCAGGAAAATTAGGCAGGCAGATATGGGCCTTTGCTTGGCGCAGGTCACCAATGGCATGGGAGTACCTACAAATTCACGGTTCCAGGGCGGCCACCTTGGGTGGTGTTCCTTGGGTGTGAGCATACATGAGGCCGCTGCAGCGGGCCCTGTTAGACCGCTGGTCACCGGTGGAGCAGGATTACAATGTGCCTCTTCCTTTCCCACTCTCGGTTTGCTATTCCCTTCGGTGTTGGCTTTTTCATGCCAATTTGATGAAAGGAGTACCCTTGGACATTCCGCATTGGGTCGTAGTAATGATGGATGCGAGCCTTATCAGCTGGGGGGTGGACTGTCGGGGCCGCTCAATGCAGGGTGCCTGGTCCACGACGGAGGCCAGCTGGACCATCGACTATCTAGAGACCCGAGAGGTGCGCCTAGCGCTGCGACATTAACTCCCACTCCTGAGCTATCCAGGTGTTAAGATATGCCATACTGAGTCAGACCAATGTCCATCAAGCCCAGTAGCCTGTTTCCAACAGTGGCCAATCTAGGTCATAAGTACCTAGCAGTCTCCCCAAAAGACACAGGTTCCTCAATGCTTGTATTGGGTCAGGCAGTGATATTCGGGGTCCCTTTTAGTAATGGTTTATGGTCCTTTCCTCCAGGAACTTGTCCAAACCTTTTTTTAGACCCAGCTACACTAACAGCTTTTACTACATCCTCCGGTAACAAATTCCAGAGTTTGATTACACGTTGAGTGAAAAAATATTTTCTCTTATTAGTCTTAAATAAGTTTACCCTTTGGCTTCATTGCATGTCCCCTAGTCTTTTTATATTCTGATTACGTAAACAATCGATCTACGTTTACCCGTTCCACTCCATTCATTAATTTATAGATCTCTATCATATCTCCCCTCAGCCATCTCTTTTCCATGTTGAAAAGCCCTAACCTTTTTAGCCTCTCTTCATAGGAGTATCCTTCCATCCCCTTTACCATTTTGGTGGCTCTTCTCTGTACCTTTTCTAATAATGCTATATCCTTTTTAAGATAAAGCGACCAGAATTGCACACAATATTCAAGGTGTGGTCGCACCATGGAACGATACAGAGGCATTATAATATCCCTTGTTTTATTCCTTATGATACCTAGCATTCTATTTGCTCTCTTGGCCGCCCCTGCACATTGGGCAGAGGGTTTTAACATGTTATCCACGATGACGCCTAAATCTTTTTCCTGAGTGGTGGTTCCTAATGTAATCAAACTCTGGAATTTGTTGTCAGAATGTTGTAAAAGCTGTTAGTGTAGCTGGGTTTAAGAAAGATTTGGACAAGTTACTGGAGGAAAGGTCCATAAACTATTATTGAAAGGGACCCAGGATATCAATGCTTGGCCCAATACAAGCACTGTGGAATCTGTGTCTTTTGAGGAAACTGCTAGGTACTTACGACCTAGATTGGCCACTGTTGGAAACAGGATACTGGGCTTGATGGAACTTAGTCTGACCCAGTATGGCATATCCTATGTTCATATGTTCACTTGCTCAGAGGCGGTCAGGTTGCTGATTAGGTACTTGCTCTCCTCACAGCCCATCTCTGAGCACTGCCCAGTATCTTTATACAGAAATACTGATAACCATTCGAGCTTCAGAAATAAAGTGTCTATAAATGTGTGTGGTGTAATGATGATGTGCCTATCTGTGCATGGGAGATGTGTTGGTTGTAGGTGCCTTTGTGTGAGTGATGTGTGGATCTGCGATGCATGTGTGTTGGTGATGAAAAGGTGGGGTGCCCATGTGTGTATGTGTCTGTGTGTATATATGCATCTATATGTATATGTGGGGGGGGGGGGGAATGCACCTTTTGGCAACAACTTGCAACCTTCCCTCTCCCTCCAACCCCTCTCTTGCTGGTTCTCTTCTTCTGTTACCTTTCCAGACTCTTCTGCCTTCACTAACCCCCCTATCACTCCCATCCCCTGTACTAAAATCCCCCCATCCTCCTTTTTTAAAATAGATCTCCCTTGCCCCTTTAAATTGTCCCTGCCTTCTCTACTTCACTTGAAACCCTCCCCCCCCCACCCCAAAAACCTATTTTGCTGCAGACTGCGATCGTGGCTAAGTCCCCTTCTGTCTGCCCAGGGAGATGTTTTTGATATTGTTCAAATTTCTCTAAAGAAAATTGCCTTAGAACTTCTGTCAAGGCCAACCTCATCCTGATGTCATCAGAAAAACATTTCAGGACACATAATTGCTCTACTAATTGTTGGTCACTGGAATTGTAGAACTCAGGTCATCTACAAATAGTAAATTGGATGTTACCTTTGGGTTGTTGCCTTCTTGAGGATTCAGGCTAAATCCATATCCCAAAGAAATCTTCCTGAAATCTTCCTCTTAGTCTTGATGGGTAGGTACGATATAGGAACTGATATTAAGGGGCTTGTAACGATCGGAAACCACTACCGTGGCTTTGTAAACAAGCCCCTAAGTTAGGATGGCTAGGTGCAAGTACAGTGGCTAGCTGTTGCTGCCATTTTCTAACCCTGGATATTCAATGCCAGGGTCACCTGTGGCCCCGGACTTGAATATCCGGGGTTGCTGCACATGTATGGAAGCCACAGAGGCTAACCAGGTAGTGGAGATTTTGCACCACTGCCCGTTTCACTTCTACAAGTAAAGATAGGTCAGCTTTTGCAGCGCCTAACTGGGTAGCGGTGCAATATCGCTACTACCCAGTTAGACTCTTCTCACCGCCCACAATATGCCCCAATGCTAAGCGGTTATCATTGGGATGTGTAGGGGAGAAGATCAGGGATATTCAATGGCACGGACCATGTTAGGCCATTGAATATCCTGCTGAGCGGCATTTGCATGGTTTGCAGGGCTGTAAACTGTGTAAATGCCTTTCAAATATCAGGTCTGTATTGGCTATCTTCATACTTCAAAAAGAGTGTGGCTTGCCATATTGACATGGTGAACTTAAATCCTGATTTGATAGAGTACATTAGAAATTTAAAGGTTAACTATTATCCAGGAGTGTGGTATGCTGTCAAATCTTTCTCTTAATCAATCTATGCTATACTGAGTTTTCTGTTTTTCTTGACGCTGGCCATGATGGCCTTAATCAAAATTAACTATTCTTTAATTCCATATAACTCTTTTATTGCATTTTTGCTTTTTTGCCATGATGTTATTGGGCTCGATATGATCATATGTTCTGTTTGCATCTGTTACGGTGAACAGTTTGATTGTAGACAAGTCAGTGTAATGTAATTTTTGGGAATGTTACTTGGGTCCCCCCTTGAAAGCAGAAATGTCCTTCCTTGTTATAAGCCATTTTGGTGTTAAGTCTGGCTGCTTGATCAATTGGTTTTTATAGTTATATTTTGATGGGGTGATAACTGTTTGAGCTAAAAGTTGGTCATTCCATCTAGGCTAGAGCTCTTCAAGTTTGGGGCTCATTTTAGCCTGCTCTTCGGCTCTTTTGTTGTTGCTGCAGGCCATGACATAGGTTTGATGTTTGCTTTTTCTAAATGCTCCTGTATGCAGGGTAACTATTCTGCTTCCTGATTGTGCTTTATGAGGTCCTCATACAGTTTTCTCAAAGCTTTCTATTTCAGTTTTGGTTGGTGGTATTTTTGCAATATTAATGCTCTTTACAAATTCCCTGTAGAATTGTTTTGGGTTCTCTCTAATTAGTTTATATTGATATCTATCTTTTCTGTTTTCTTTATATCTTCAGTTTTTGCACACCTGCTGCTGCAAAATTTATTGTTGGAGCATATGATTTTAACATAGTTTTCTGTTAATGCAACATGTTTCAGCTTGATGTTTTGGATTTACTTCCGCACGCAGTAATTTTATATCTCCAGGAACAAGCAGGAATGAGTCTTCACATATGGGTACGTCGGTACCGACGGAGCCTGTGCGGGAACGCTCCCAGCTTCCCAAAAAAGAAAGCTTTTGGGAGCATCCCACAGCGCCTGCGTGCTGCCTTCCCGCCTTTCCTAACCAACTCTCCCCAGTTCTTCTTTGCCGCGGAGCCAGCAGGTCGAGCCCTGTCACCGCTGAAGAAGTTCTTTATTTTATTTTATTTCTTTGGTCGCGTGTCTGCCTTCCCCGACTCCGGACCGGTACCGCCGGTCTTTTCCTTCTTTCTTTAAAAAAAAAAAAAAATCGATATTTTTCCTCACTTGGTGTATTTTTCTTCTTAAGGCCTCAGGGCCCACAAGAAAATTCCCCCCATGGAAAAACCAACCTCCGGGTTCAAAAAATGCACTAAGTGTAGCGGTACTATTTCTGTTACAGATACCCATGAATGCTGTCTTAAATGTTTGGGTCCTGAACACTCCATTCCGGATTGTCCGTCCTGCTCCCTAATGTCTAAACGGGGGTTACAGAACCGAGCAGCTAAGCTCCATGTGCTGTTTCCCGCTGAGGCACTGGCAGTAGCATCGACATCTTCCAGGTCTTCTTCTCCTGAAGGATCTCAGGTAACCAAACATAAACCTAGCAGGTCCTCGAAGGGTAGATCTCCCTCTAAGCATCGAGATGCCTCTGGGCTTGCCCTCGAGGATCCTGCACCAGCCAAACAACCCCGGCGGGAAGCTCCGGCTTCCAAAGCTCCTCCTATGGGGTTACAGGTTGACATCGATGGCACGGCCTCGACCGATCACCTGTTAGATTGCTCTGGGGTACCGGCACTTTCTCCCGGTACCGACTTCCAGGCTTTCATGGCGTCGATGGATCAGAATGTTCTGTCCATGCAGCAGGCTATACAGTCCTTCATTCAAGCTGCGACGCCGATGATACCGCAATGAGCTCTGTTGTCGGTATCGGCTCTGGTACCGGCACCAGCGCCGATGCCGGTACCGACTGCATCGACATCGACCAGGATACCGACTGCTGCGGTTCCTTGTCCAGGGCTACTTCTCGGTACCGATCCGGTACCGGGGACGCCCGATGTCGATACCGCTCGATACGCGTATCGAGCGTTAGAAGAGCTCCCTGACAGGCGATACTTCGATTCCTCTGATGATTCTGATACATCAGATGAGTCTCCTGAAGTATCCATAGCCCTTCCTGAGGAACCTTCTTCTCCAAAACAAAGAATGTCTCCTCCAGAGGACTTGTCCTTTCAAGACTTCATAAGAGAAGTAGCTAAAGGACTCTCTATTTCAGTAACCTCTGAATCAGAGCCTAGAGCAAAAAAAAATAGATATTTTAGGATACTCCAAGGCTCCTAAAGAGGCAGTCACCTTACCAATTCATGAGATTCTTCATGAACACATGATTGATTTATGGGAGACTCCTCCCACTCTCTCTCCTCATTCTCGCAGGTTGAACACTTTGTATCGTGTCCCTCCTTGTCCTGGGTTCCAGAAAACTCAGCTTCCTCACCATTCCATTGTGGTGCAGTCAGCTATGAAGAGGATAAAGAGTACAAAGAGACACTCTTCTGCTCCTCCAGGAAGAGAATGCAGGACCTTGGATGCTTTTGGTAGGAAAACCTTCCAGGCCAGTATGCTTATTGCCAGAATCAACTCATATAGCCTTTATATGGGTATGTTTCTGAAAGAAGTGGCAGAAAAGCTGCACACTTGCCTCCCTTTTATTTCAGAAGATAAAAGGGAAGAATTCCGCATGTGGCTTAAGCATACTCAAGACATCTCCAAGTTTTTCAAACAGGGCAGCCTTTGACTCCTTTGAAGGTGCCAGTAGAGCCTCAGGCATTGCCATAGCTGCTCGCAGAATTGCTTGGCTCCAGGCTTCTGATTTAGAGCCCTGGGTTCAAGATGGCTTAGGAAATCTGCCCTGTACAGGTGAAAATCTGTTTGGCAGAGAGTGGCAAATTAAAGCCACTCAAATGGATGCAGAGAATTCTGCTCTGGATAGACTTTCAAGGTCTACCTCCATTCCTGCCAAGAAAAAGACTTTTACAAAGTCTTTTTTTTAAAAAAGGGCAGGTGTCCTTCCACTTCTGGCCAACAATCTTCCACAGGTCGCTTTACCGCTAAGCGTCAACAACCTAAGCAGGCCAGGCCTAAGTCTACAGGGGCTGCTGTAACCCAGCAGTCCAAACCCCCTCAGGGTTTTTGACTTGATGCTAGAGAACTTAGTCTTTCTGGCTTTAACACAGCCAGAATCTCTCACCATTCCAGGAAGGTTAGCTCATTTTGCTCCCAGATGGGAGCAAATCACATCAGAGCAGTGGACCCTCTCCATCATAAGAGAGGGCTACAAACTTCATTTCTCAGACCTTCCTCCCCACACCAGGGTGAGACACTTCAATTCTCCCACATCTCTTCTCGACCTTTTAGGTCAGGAGATAACTACCCTTCTTGCTGAAGGGGCAATAGAAGAAGTTCCTCTTCAACAAGGGTCAGGGTTCTACTCCCCCTATTTTCTCATTCCAAAGAAGACAGGGGGATACAGACCCATTCTAGATCTCAGAGAATTGAACAAATTTCTATGCAAGGAGAAGTTCAAGATGCTTTCTCTGGGCACTCTCCTTCCATACCTTCAAAGTCAGGATTGGCTTTGTTCTCTAGATCTCAAGGATGCGTACACACATGTTCTCATCCATCCATATCACAGAAGATTCCTGCGTTTTCTTTTCCAAGGAAAACATTACCAATACAGAGTGCTTCCTTTCGGTCTGGCCTCTGCCCCAAAAGTGTTCACCAAATGCATGGCAGTAGTTACTGCATTTCTACGCACTCTGGGAATATTTGTCTTCCCATACCTGGACGACTGGCTCATCCGAGCTCCATCTCAGTCAGAGGCCCAGATTTCCCTGGACCGCACAAGGCGCATTCTGCAGTATCTGGGACTGGTGGTAAACCTCCCAAAGTCCCAGCTCATCTCTACTCAGTCCCTAGAATTCATAGGGGCCTGGTTGGATACCACCACTTCAAGGGCCTACCTTCCTCAGGCCCGTTGCCAACGTCTAGTGCAGTTAGCCTCCCAGATTCAGTCAAAGAGCCACTTAACTGCCAGGGAGATGCTACAACTGCTGGGCCACATGGCTTCCACAGTACATGTGGTACCCTATGCTCGCCTACACATGAGAGCAGCTCAATGGACTTTGTCCACCCAGTGGACTCAAGCTTCAGGAGCTCTCTCAGACCAAATAGCAACCTCCAAACGTCTCTTTTGGTCTCTCCAATGGTGGATGTCCACTCAAAATCTGTTGCTGGGGACCCCTTCCAACAGTTGTTGCCCCAAGCAACCGTCACAACAGATGCCTCCCAGAGAGGTTGGGGAGCTCATCTACAGGACCTCTCCACTCAAGGCACTTGGTCCCCTCAGGAGACCTCTCTTCATATCAACCACTTGGAGCTTCGAGCAGTTTTTCTAGCTCTCAAGGTCTTCCATACGCTCTTCAGCTACAAGACAGTCCTCATCCATACGGACAATCAAGTAGCTATGTTTTATATAAACAAGCAAGGAGGAACTGGCTCTCTGTCGCTTTGCAACGAAGCTCTAAGATTGTGGGCCTTCGCCAGAGAGCATCAAATCCATCTCCTGGCAGTATATCTCCCAGGAATCCAAAACTCTTGGGCAGACAGACTCAGTCGAGTTCTGCTTCCACATGAATGGTCCCTGCATATGGATCGGGTACTCAGAATCTTTCAAGAATGGGGAACCCCGGACATAGACCTCTTTGCAAGTCCGTGGAATGACAAACTTCCCCGGTTCTGTTCCAGAATTCCGTGTCAGGGAGTTCAGGCCAAGGATGCCTTCCTCCTTCATTGGGGTCAGGGCTTCCTGTATGCCTTTCCACCCATTCCCTTGATTCCCAAGACTCTGTTCAAGCTCCAGAGGGATCAAGCTCCGTTGTCGGTACCGGCTCCGACACCGGCTCCGATATCGGTTCCGGTGCCGGTACCGCTTGCATCGACATCGGCTTCAGTGTCAACTGCAGCGGTACCCTGTCCGATGATGCCTATAGGTACTGATCTGGTACCGATGACTCCCGATGTCGATACCACCCGGTATGGGTATCAGGCTTTACAAGAGCATCCAGACAGGCGATACTTTGATTCCTCTGAAGACTCTGATGCATCGGAGGCCTCTGTCGAAGCATCGGTACTTCTTCCTCAGGAGCCGCCTTCTCCAAAAAGAAGAATGTCCCCTCCAGAAGACTTGTCTTTTCAAGACTTCATAAGGGAAGTGGCCAAGGGGCTTTCTATCTCAGTAGCCCCTGAGACAGAGCCTAGAGCCAAAAAATTTGATATTTTGCAATATCCCAAGGCTCCTAAAGAAGCAGCCACTTTGCCAGTTCATGAGATCCTTTATGACCACATGATAGGCATATGGGAGACTCCTCTCACCATCTCTTCTCGTTCTCGTAGGTTGGATACCATGTATCGTGTCCCTCCTTGTCCTGGATTTCATAAAACTCAGCTTCCTCACCATTCTATTGTGGTGGAGTCTGCTATGAAAAAGATAGAGTGCAAAGAGGCACTCATCTGCTCCTCCAGGAAGAGAATGTAGAACCTTAGATGCTTTTGGCAGGAAAATCTTTCAAGCCAGTATGCTTGTTGCCAGAATCAACTCCTATAGTCTATATATGGGGATATTTCTGAAAGAAGTTACAGATCATCTGCAAATTTTCCTCCCTTTTCTTCCAGAAGATAAAAGGGAAGACTTTCTTACCTGGCTTAAGCATGCCCAGGATGTCTCCAAATTTTCTAACCGTGCAGCCTTTGACTCTTTTGAGGGGGTCAGCAGAGCCTCGGCCATTGCCATAGGTGCACGCAGAATTGCTTGGTTACAAGCTTCTGATTTGGAACCCTGGGTCCAAGATGGATTAGGAAATCTTCCTTGTACAGGTGAAAACCTGTTTGGCAAAGATTGGCAAGCAAAGGCCACTCAGATGGATGCAGAAAATTCTGCTTTGGATAGGCTTTCAAAGTCTACCTCTAATCCTGTCCAGAAAAGGTTGTTCAAAAAGACACATTTTCCCAAGAAGGGAAGATATTATCCTGTTTATGGTCAGCAGACATCTTCTGCAGGTCGTTTTGCTGCAAAGTGTCAACAACCTAAACGGACCAAGGCTAAGGCTGCAAGGCCTACTGTGGCCCAACAGCCTCAGCCTCCTCAGGGCCTTTGACTTGCACCTAGAGAACTTAGCCTTTCTGGCTCTAAAAGAACCAGAGCCTCTCACCATTCCAGGAAGGTTAGCTCACTTTGCTCCCAGATGGGAGCAAATCACAGCAGAGCAGTGGACCCTTTCCATCATAGGGGAAGGGTACAAACTTCATTTCTTAAACCTTCCTCCCTACACCATGGTGAGACAGTTCAATTCTCCAACATCTCTCCTCGACCTTCTGGGTCAAGAGATTTCTACCCTTCTTGCCCAAGGGGCAATAGAAGAAGTGCCTCTTCTTCAACAGGGCTCAGGGTTCTACTCCCCCTACTTTCTGATTCCAAAGAAAACAGGGGTTACAGACCCATATTAGATCTCAGAGAATTGAACAAATTCCTATGCAAGGAGAAATTCAAGATGATTTCTCTGGGTACTCTCCTTCCATTCCTTCAGAGTCAGGATTGGCTTTGTTCTCTACATCTCAAGGATGCGTATACCCATATACTCATCCATCCAGCACACAGAAGGTTCCTTCGGTTCCTTTATCAGGGAAAGCACTATCAATACAGGGTGCTTCCCTTTGGTCTGGCCTCTGCTCCAAGAGTGTTCACAAAATGCATGGCAGTAATAGCTGCATTTCTACGCACTCTGGGAATATTCGTATTACCATATCTGGACGACTGGCTCATTCGAGCTCCATCCCAGTCAGAGGCCCAGACTTCCCTAGCCTGCACAATGCGTGTCCTGCAGTATCTGGGACTAGTTATAAACATCCCAAAGTCCCAACTCACCCCTACTCAGTCTCTAGAGTTCATAGGGGCCTTGCTGGATACCACAACTGCAAGGGCCTATCTTCCCCAGGCCCGTTGCCTACGCTTAGTGCAGTTAGCCTCTCAGATTCAGTTAAAAACCCATCTAACTGTTCGAGAGATGTTACAACTGCTAGGCCACATGGCATCCACGGTGCATGTGGTCCTTTATGCTCGCCTTCACATGAGGGCAGCTCAATGGACTTTGTCCACCTAGTGGACCCAGGCATCTGGAAATCTGTCAGACAAAATAGCAACCTCCAGGCGCCTCTTTTGGTCTCTCCAGTGGTGGAAGTCCACTCAAAATCTGTTGCTGGCGTCCCCCTTCCAACAGTTGTTACCCCAAGCAATCCTTACAACAGATGCCTCTCCAAAGGGTTGGGGAGCTCATCTTCAAGACCTCTCCACCCAGGGCATTTGGTCCCCACAGGAGACCTCCCTACATATCAGCTTCTTAGAGCTCAGAGCAATCTTCTTGGCTCTGTCTTCCATACCCTGCTCAGCTACAAGACAGTCCTCATTCACACGGACAACCAAGTAGCCATGTTCTATGTGAACAAGCAGGGAGGGACTGGCTCTCTGTCGCTTTGCAACGAAGCTCTGAGATTGTGGGCCTTCGCCAGAGAGCATCAAATTCATCTTCTGGCAGTATACCTTCCAGGAGTTCAAAACTCTTGGGCAGACAGACTCAGTCGAGTTCTGCTTCCACACGAATGGTCCCTTCATATGGACCAGATAGAATCTTTCGAATTTGGGGAACCCCGGACATAGACCTCTTTGCAAGTCCGTGGAATGCCAAACTTCCCCGATTCTGTTCCAGAATTCCGTGTCGGGGAGTTCAGGCCAGGGATGCCTTCCTCCTTCATTGGGGTCAAGACTTCCTGTACGCCTTTCCACCCATTCCCCTAATTCCCAAGACCCTGTTCAAGCTTCAGAGAGATCAAGGGACTATGATTCTCATAGCTCCACATTGGCCACGCCAAGTGTGGTACCCTCTACTTCTGCATCTCTCTCAAGCTCCCTCCCTGGACCTGGGGTCTGCTCCAGATCTCCTGTCTCAGGAGGGAGGAACATTGTGGCACCCAAACCCCCAATCTCTCCATCTCAGGGCTTGGTTGCTGAAGGCTTAGACCTTCAAGATTGGCATCTTTCTCAGCAAGTAAGGGATATCCTTCATGCTTCCAGAAAGCCTTCTACTAGACGTTCTTATGCTTTTAAATGGAAAAGATTTACCATTTGGTGTGCTGAGAAGGGTATTAACCCTCTAGCAATACCGTTAAATTCTTTACTAGAGTATCTCCTGCATCTTTCCCATGCAGGACTCAAAACGAATTCAGTAAGGGTCCATTTGAGTGCTATTGCAGCATCCCTCAAGCCTCTCAATGGACAACCTGTCTCCTCTCATCCTCTTATTGCAAGATTCATGAGAGGCCTTCTTTTAACTAAACCTCCCATCAGACCACCTCCAGTGGCATGGGACTTGAATCTGGTTCTTGGTCAGCTCATGAAGCCACCCTTTGAACTCTTAGCCACTACCTCCTTGAAATTTCTTTCCTGGAAAGTTATCTTTCTTATTGTAGTCACCTCAGCTTGCCGCATCAGTGAACTGCAGGCCTTAGTGGCTAATCCACCTTATACAAGGTTCCATCATGATAAGGTAGTCCTTAGGACCAATCCACACTTTATGCCTAAAGTGGTCTCACCTTTTCATCTTAATCAAGAGGTGTATTTACCTGTCTTTTTTCCAGGTCCTCATGCATCAAGTGCAGAGAGGAATCTTCATACCTTGGATTGTAAGAGAGCTCTTGCTTTTTACTTACAAAGGACACAGCATCATAGAAAGTCTTCTCAACTCTTTGTTGCTTTTGGTCCCTCTCATTTGGGACTTCCAGTCTCTAAGAGGACATTGTCCAATTGGATTGCTCAGTGTATTTCTTTCGCCTACCAGAGTAAGAACCTTTCTCTGGAGGGCCATGTCAAAGCTCATAATGTGAGGGCCATAGCCACCTCTATGGCTCATCTAAATTCTGTGTCCATCGACCAGATCTGTCGAGCGGCCACCTGGGCCTCGGTTCATACCTTCATAGCCCATTACTGTTTGGACAAGGACTCCCGTCGGGATGCCTTGTTTGGTCAGGCTGTTCTCAAACACCTGTTCCATGCTTAATCAACTCCTACCCCTCCATCCCTGGTTGGATGCCTGAGATCCATGGGAGGAGGTAGAGCCCTTCTCAGGGTCTCAGAACCTTGGGGATCTCCCAGGCATCTCTAGCTGGGGAGTCCCCATATGTGAAGACTCATTCCTGCTTGTTCCTGGAGATAGCACAGTTACTTACCTGTAACAGGTGATCTCTGGGAACAGCAGGAATAAGTTTTCACAACCCACCCACCTCCCCTAGGAGTTGTATCGCTCTATCTTTCCTTTCCTCTCTCTCTTTGTCTCAGCTTTAAAACTTGAACTGGAGAGAGGCGGTTAGGAAAGGCGGGAAGGCAGCGCGCAGGCGCTGTGGGACGCTCCCAAAAGCTTTCCTTTTTTGGGAAGCTGGGGAGCGTTCCCGCGCATGCTCCGTCGGTACCGACGTACCCATATGTGAAGACTTATTCCTGCTGTTCCCAGAGATCACCTGTTGCAGGTAAGTAACTGTGCTTTCCTTCTATGTTCTTTTTTCCAAGGAGGAACTGTTATAGTTCTTCAGGCCCTATATTTTAGTTGTTAGAAAATTTTCAATAATTTAGTGGCACAATATTGTGTTTGGTGTATTTCTGTGATGTCAGTAAATGATCCCTTTTATACAGAATATGGCCTTCTTCATCTAATTTATTATACTTGGCTGGGCTTTATGGATCTTGGCTTGACAGCATTCTTTATGTATGTTGAAATCCTGCAAGTAGTTGTACTCTCATCTAACCTCGGTAAGCTCAGTTTGCTCTACATTAACAAGCAGGCCTGTGGCTTTCTTGTGTCTTCTTGATGTGATGAATTTTGTCTGTTTTGATCAAGACAAAGGGGTGCATCTCTTATTTAATAATTCTGACATTTCATTTAATTGTACAGCACATTATTTCATATCGCAACAAGTGCATGCTGAAGTTTTTAAGTAGAGTGTAACATTTTTTTCTTTTCTTTCTACAGATGAGTAGTGTGTACAGGAAGAACAAACAGAAGAAATGATCCTTCCACAATGGGTCTGAGCCATAGGTTATGGTCTGTGCCACAGTTAAAAAGGTGCTGTTTGTTTTGCAAACATTTAATACACAGCTGTAAGATAGCTAACTGCAGTCTCTCAAATGGGTCACGTTATTGCACTTGGTCTGTATCATGTGTGCATGGAGATTCCCTTATTGTGAGCCCAGTGTTTCTAGTCTTTTTTTAGGGGGGGACACTTTTTTTTAATTTTATTTTTAATTAATTTATTTTTTTTTTACAAAAAAACCCGAATCAGCCACACACATGGGATTTGTGATCTGATGGTGGGTCATTATGCATGCCATCAGTGTGAATTCTGTGAATACGCTCTGGAGGGGGATTCATGGAGGGTACTACCTTTCAAACCAAATATAAATTCCATGTGGGGCGCTAATTGTTCAACTACATTTGTTGTATATGTAGTTATATGCCCTTGCAAAAAACTATACTTTGGAAGAACAAAGCGATAGTTGCTTCAAAGGTTAAGAGAACATTGGAATAGAATTCAACCTAAACTCAACTCAGCATCTTTAGTTGTATATTAAATCTCCCACAATCATTTGTTCTCGGAGTTACGACGGAGAATAATTGATCATGTGCTGCAATTGTGGCAGGTTGGCGATAGGGAAGCTTGTTTAAACTATAAGGAAGAATGGTGGATCTTTTATTTAAATTCAGTAACACCTTGAGGACTCAATCGACAGATTGTAATGCATTGTTGTGAGTTTCCTATTGGCTGTTTTTCATTTGAATTTGTCCATTCAGTCTTGTTAAGTCTGGTGGTCACCTGAGGGTTTGAATGTGTTGCAGCCTTTATGACCATATTATAAGAGAGCTTGCAAAGATGGATAGAAGTTCTTATTTAAGGAACATTTTGATGGCATTACATGACCTGCCTGTCATCTCCTTATTCCTCCCTTACTCCTGCCCTTTCCCCCTCAAGAAACCCTCAGATGTAAGCAACTCTCTAAATGTATTAGTCACACTGTTCTGTGTTATAAATAGTTTTTGTATATATGTTCCATGCAAAACTGTTTCATGTAATGTTGAGTTGTGCTCTCTGTAAACTGCATTGATCCTCTGAAACGCGGTATATAAAAATGGATGAATAAATAAGATGGAGAGAAGCTCAACAAATGAAAAAATGACAGAGATAAGTAGTAACTTTCTGTGACTGTTCATTCATGCCCTGATGCAGAAATAAGAATTTCAAAACACAGCGGTCGTAGTTGGCGATGTATGAATGATTTTTGTTAAAATATTAGCCTTATTTTTGGCATTTAAAAAAACATTTTATTTGGTGATATGTCTGATCACTTAATCAGATAAAAATGGACTAATGTGAAAAAGAGCAGCTGACTGTTAGCAGCTTTTTGGATGTGGTTGGTCCGACAAAAAATTATTTTTGATAATTGTGAGCACTTGTTGGAAGCAGTATTTGTAAGTCACTTTTTTTTATTAGAAGGCATGGGAAAGCTAAAATATCTTCTCTCTCTCTGCGTCTGAACCCAGAATGGAGTTCCCCTCTCCCTATCTCCTACTGAATACTGCTGTTTCTGCCATTTGGGCTTACACTTTGCCCCTGATGCTTCAGAAGGGAATGTCTGGCCATATGATGCATCCTTTCTCTATTACAGGGCATGAAACCCAAGCCCCATATGCATTTTGCATTCTTGGTGCTTGTTAGAGATTCCTAATTTCACACTTTTACTTTTCTTATGGGGCCTGGGTAGGGTCTGTCTGGGCCCTGTACTCTGTTGTCCTTACGCTTACCAGCTGGTTAAGTAAACCAAGGAGGATGACCACCGTTTGATAGAAGAACCTGTGGGGCATGTTTACTAAAGGTTAACGTGCGTTATATTCTGCCACTGCCCATGCCCATTCATTTCTATGGGCCATTGCTACACTTAATGCACGTTAACCTTTAGTAAACATACCCATGTGTGTACCATGTGTCAGCCATTTTTATTACAGAGGTTGCTATAACTTTGGCCACACAGTCACTCTCCTCCCCCAAACATCATGCTCTTTAATTTTTATTTTTTTAAACTACATAATGCTGTTTCGTGAGATCACTATAATCAAAAACATTTATCTAGTTAGAGCCCCTACTGTGTAGCTTAGTGCTAGCCAGATAGTGCAGCTGAATATTACCTTTGATTGCCTTAGCACTATTTGGATAGTGCTGGGGCAGTTTGTTGGGTGAAGCTCTTATCCGGTTATTGGTGATTTTCAATGCTGCTATTCAGATAGCAATCCATATAACAAAACAGAAAAAGCAGCTGTCCTAAGTGTATTCAAATTGGCTATCTGGATAGAGTATCTCTGTTAACTAAATAGTGACCATCCTGACCACTGAATCTGCATATTCAATGCTGGCTATCTGGATATTGGCATTGAATATCCAGATTCTTAACTCTAGTGGATTGCTTTTAAATGTTACCTGTATGCAGGGCTGGCATGACCCAATAGGTGAACTAGCCAGTCACTTAGAGCATCATTGTTCCCAGGGCGTCCACTGCTGCTGCCACTGCTCCTTCCCTCCGGGACCTGCAGCAACAGCAATGCCATTTCTAAATGGAAACGCAGCACTTACCTGAATTCTCTGGCACTGTGTTGCTCTTCCTTTTTTTTTTTATGTAATTTGTTCTTTATTCAATTTTTCCAACACAAACTTACATCTTCACATCTGAGGACCACAACCAGTCTGTCAAAATCTTCCTTAACTATACATTTGACCTAACTCTCACATACAATTGTTGTCACTCCCCCCTCCCCCCCTTCAACTTACCCTCCCTATACCTTCCCATGCCCCACTCTTTTAGGTTTTTAACACTTTTAAGCATTTAAACATTTAAACATCTACTTCACCACCTTCTTCCCACTCACACCAATGCTCCACCCCATCACCCTTCACTGTTCATACTCCTCCCACAGTTTTTTATACTTTGTAACAGTGTGTATTCTGTGTGCTTCTAACGCACAAAAGCCCCATAATTGCTCCATTCTCCCCACCACCTCTGTTATCGGGGGTACTGCAATATTTTTTCACCTGTGAAGAAGACTCATCCGGGCTGCAATAACGCAATACCCCAGGAGTCTCCCCAGTTCCCCATGTCCTTCCTGTATTGCTCTTCTTGCTTTCTGTGGCCTGCTGCATTTGCATCCTCTGATGCAGATGTCCTGTACCCCTGTACAAATAGGAAGTCTGTCAGAGGGGATGGGAGCAGCAGGTCACAGAGAGCAAAAAGAGCAGTACAGCGCCAAGAGTTCAGGTAATTGCTGCGCTACCATTTAAATGGCATTGCTGCTGCTGTTGGTCCGAGAGGAATAGCAATGGGGAGGGGGGAAGGAGTAGAAGTAAGGGGGGGCAGTAGGATTTGAGGGCTCATCTATGGTGCCTCATAATCTCCAGGAACAAGCAGGAATGCAGTCTTCACATACGGGTTTCGTCTACCGTCAGAGCCCATGTGGAATGCTCCTCAACATCCAATTGGAAAGCTTTTGGGAGTACTCCACTGCACCTGAGTATCTGCCTTCCCGCCTTCCCCTCAGTTCTTTGTTTTCCACAGAGCCAGCAGGTTGTTTTCTTCCTGTCACTGGGGGAAAACCTCATTTTTTTTTTGTTTTAATCTGTGCTCTGCCTTTCCTTCAATACCGGTACCTTCCCTGATATCAGCCCTGACATTTTCTTTTTGTTTTACTATATTTTTGTTTTATTCATTTTTTCTAGTTTTGGTGGTTTCTACTGCCAAATTAGGCTTAGGCTTAGGCTTATCGTTTTCCACCATGATGGAAAAACACATCAGTGGCTTCAAAAAATGTACCAAGTACTCTGGTACAATATCAGTCACCGATGAACATGACTGGTGTTTAAAATGTTTGGGCCCAGACCATTTACTGAATGATTGTCCTTTGTGCCAACAAATGACAGAGAGGCTTAAAGAACAGAGTCAGACAACAGAGAACCATATTGCCCAAGACTCTCTTTGAGTAGCTTCCACATTGTCGAGGTTGCCTGCCTCCTCTCCTGGGTTCTCGGGTCTCCTCAGAGTCCAAACATAAGACTAACACTAAGTCTTCGGCTTTGAAGACCAATACCGATACTCAAGGTAAGTCCCTTCATCATGATTTGGATTCACCAAAAGATGCATATGATGCAGACCGGCCTGTCAAACTGCCCCAGTGGGAGGACCAGCCCTCCAAAGCATAAAAGGGGCTCCAGGACACTCCCGAGGCCTCGACCAACAGTTACTGGCTCTATGCTCTGGAATGGTGCTCAAAGCCCCATATGTGATTTCACCTAGGCATCAGCCTCCTTCCTCAACCAGCACATCCTGGCTATCAAGAGGAGCTTGGCAGCACTCCTGGTAGCCTCTATACTGGTGGTATCGACTGCTCCAAGGGTGCAGGCATCTGCATCCATCTTAAGACCGATACCCCCGGGGCCAATGCCAGCCCTCGAACCTGCATCGGGGGATCCTCTCCCTCCAATGCCTGCTTTGGAACAGACAGTCATCGTCTGTACCCAACAGCTCCCGATACCGTACCGACCGATCATCGGTATCTGCGTTGAGCCTCAACACTGGCACGAAACAGTTAATGCTTTGATTTTATATAGAATCAGAATCTATTTCCTACGATTCTGATGAGGTGGAGGATTCTAGAGGAATCCAGGATTCCCTTCCGATCACGCCTCTCTTCATGAGCGGCATCAATCCCCACCAGAGGATGTGTCTTTTCAAGACTTCATTCGGGACATGACAGCAGGCCTGCAGATTACCGTGACATTGGAAACTGAACTGAGGAGATCTTCCAATACCTCTGTGCCCAAGGAGACTGCCACCTTACCGGCACATTGCATCCTGCAGGATCTAATGCTATGTATGTGGGAGGCCCTGCTAACTGTTCCGCCTATCAGCAAATGGCTCGATACCATGTACTGAGTTCTTACTTACCCTGGCTTTCAAAAGTCTCAATTTACCACACCATTCCATGGTGGTGGAATCGGCGGTGTTGCATCCAGAGTTCTAAAAATCATTCTTCCTTGCCTCCGGGCAAGGACTCCAGAACTCTCAATGCATTTGGGTGCTGTTTTCAGGCATGCTTGCTCACTTCTAGGATTATATCAACCTCAGACTCCTCTCCTGAAAGACTTCAGACCCCCTCTAGGAGAGACTAATTCAAAGAAGTCTCTCTATCCTAAAAAGGAGAGAGATTATCCTTCTTATCCACCTACAGCTGCTTTCCAACCTCAGCAGCAACAGCAGAGACAACAGGGCCCTCGTCTGCCTAAGAAGCCTAAGTCTTATAATGGGTCTGCAGTACCTTAACGTTAAGAAGACAAAGATCCTGACAACTGGCAAAATCAATAAGTTCATCATTGATGGAGAAGAAATTGAAATAGTTGACAGCTTTAACTTACTTGGATCAACAATCAATAAAGAAAAGAGTAGCAGTCAAGAAATCAGACGACTTATTACTCTTGGTAGAATGGCTGTGAAGGACCTAGACAAGATCCTCGAGCAGAGATGTCTCTCTCCATACAAAGATTCGACTTGTTCAGGCCATGGTATTTTCAGTAACGTCATATGGATGCAATAATTGGACAGTGAAAAAGATAGACAGGAAGAAAATTGATGCCTTTGAATTATGGTGCTGGCGGTGAATACTGTGTGTACCATCTACTGCATGAAGAACAAACCAGTCAGTACTAGAGGAGATCACATCTAAGCTTTCCTTAGAAGCTCAGATGACAAGACTTTGACTTAAATACTTTAGACATATCATGCGAAGAGAGATCATTGGAGAAAGACACAATGCTTGGCAAGGTAGGTCACCATAAAAGAGGAAGGCCGGCAATGAGATGGACCATTAGATGATAAAGGGGTAAAAGGAGCAGTAAGAGGAGACAAGGCTATAGCGGAGAGACTGAATGAATTCTTTGCTTCAATCTTTACTGAGGAAGATGTAGGGATGTTACCCAAGACTGAAGTGGTATTTAAAGGTGATACTTCAGAGGAATTGAGAGAAATATCACTACACCGAGAAGATGTATTACAACTATTTGATAAACTGAATAGTAGCAAATCACCTGGACCGGATGGTATACATACAAGAGTGTTGAAAGAACTGAAATATGAGATTGCAGACCTGCTATTAGTAATCTGTGAACTTTCATTAAAATCATCTGTAATACCTGAAGATTGGAGGATTGCCAATGTAACGCCAATTTTTAAAAAGGGTTCCAGGGGTGATCTGGGAAATTACAGACCGGTGAGCCTGACGTCAGTACCGGGGAAAATGGTAGAAACCATTATAAAGAACAAAATTACACAGCATGTAGATCAGGGGTCTCAAACACGCGGCCCGCGGGCCGCATGCGGCCCGCGAGAGACCTTTGTGCGGCCCGCGATGCATAGGGGGAAAAAAAAAACACCCCGGCTTCTGCTGTTGCTGCCGCCGCTGCCGTGGCCGGCAATAGCAGCAATATCGCAAGTCCCGCGGGCTCCGCTCCCCCCCCCTTCCTTCCTGCTTGCCTGCCAGTTCTCCGCTTCGGCTTCGCCTTTCAGAGCCGCGAAGGGAGAGCTTCTCCCTCGCGACTCTGTTCAGCCCGCTGGGGCAGATGGGAAATTTCCCATCTGCACCAGCGGGCTGAACAGTCACGAGGGAGAAGTTCTCCCTTCGCGGCTCTGAAAGCCAAAGCCGAATCGGAGAACTGGCAGGCAAGCAGGAAGGAAGGAAGGAAGGAAGGGGGGGGGGAAACAGAGCCCGCGGGACTTGCGATATTGCTGCTATTGCCGGCCACGGCAGCGGCGGCAGCAGCAGCAGAAGCTGGGTTTTTTTTAAAGTTTAATTTTCCCGGGGGGGGGGAGGGAGGGAGGGAGCAGGACGGGGGGGGGAGCAGGACGGGGGGGGGGAGCAGGACGGGGGGGGAGCAGGACGGGGGGGGGGGAGCAGGACTTGATGTGGGGGGTGGAGCAGGACTTGATGTGTGGCTGGGGGGGGTAGTACTGAAAATGGGGTGATGGGGGTTAGGACTGGTAATGGACAGATGGGGGTTAGGACTGGAGGTGGTCTGATTGGGGGGCTAAGACTGAAATGGGGTAATGGGGGGCTAAGAATGAAGATAGGGCGATGGAAGGGTTAGGCCTGGAAGTGGGCTGTTGGGGGGCTTAGGACCGATAATGGGCTAGGGGGGGGGCTAGAACTGGTAATGGACTGGGGGGGGTGCTATGACTGGAAATGGGCCGAGTAGAAGGGGGAGCTTGAACTGCAAATAGCTGATGGGGACAGGGTCTTGGAATGGTAATGGGCTGAGTGGAAGGGGGCTTGGAATGGAAATGGGCTGATGGGGAGGGGGGCTTGGAAAGGAAATGGGCTGTGAGGGGAGGGAGCTAGGACTGGAAATGGGCTGATGATGCGGGGACTAGAAGGGAGCAGATGCTGGGTGGGGCAGGAGCTAGAAGGGAGTTGATGTTGGGGGACGATTAGAATGGGATGGGGCTGGGAGAGTGAAATGGAGAGGGGAAATATATTTTGTGTGGGAGGGAAGAAAAATCTACAATTGTCCGGGTATTGGGAGAGTAAGTGGGGATTGAGGATGGAGGGGTAAAATTTGAGTGGATGAAATAGGAATGAGGAAAGAGCAAAAGGAGAATGATTAGTATGTTAAAGCAGATGTAGAGAGAATGGAAAAAAACTAGGAAAGAAGAAAGGACAAATGGACAGCAGACGATGGAGAGTTAGCAGAAGACACAAAGAAACCAGAAGAAAGTGAATGGAACAATTGCAACTGAAAAAAAAATGCACAAAAGGTAGAAAAATATCTCTTTATTTTGAATTTATTAACTGAAATATGTCAGCTCTTGGAAATGTGCATCTTTAACGTCTGCACTTTATTTAATACAAGAGGAAATCAATGTATAGTTTTATTTCTACAGTGTTGTACATTCTAAGTTTGGCTTTTGGGGTTCCCAGTTTAATTGTCTTCCTGTTTCTAAATTGTGATTCCTTGTTTGGTGATGGTGTATGTTCTGCATGTGTAACTGAGCTGAGGTATTCTGTTTATGTAATTCCTATTTGACATTGCCACTTGTTCTCTTTCCCGAGTAGGTCATGTATTGTTATTCTCTGAAATGTGTGATTTAATATTTGCAGTGTTGCCTTTTGATAGTTAGGGTATGGTGCTTTGTGAGTCCTGGTAGTGCTGTTAGGACACGGCAGGTTTGCTATGAGTTCTAAATGAGCAGTGTTTCTAGTAGTTCCTAATGTGCCTGGCGGTTGGCACTGGTTTATAGTAATGTAGAAATCTTTTAGTCTTTCTTTATCCATACACTCATTAAGAGGCATGTTTACTAAAAGTTAGTGTATGGTAACATTATGCAAATATTTATGCAAAAGATGCCCTTATGCAAATGAGGCCTGCGTCTTGTGCGGCCCCCGGGTTACTCTACAAGTCCTCATTTGGCCCTCAAAGCAATTTGAGTTTGAGACCCCTGATGTAGATAGTCATGGCCTAATGGGAGACATGTAGATAGTCATGGCCTAATGGGAGACGGCCAACATGGCTTTAGACAAGGAAGATCTTGTCTCACTAATCTGATATGTTTTTTTGAAGGTGTGAATAAACAGGTAGACAAAGGTGAGTCGGTTGATATAGTGTATCTGGACTTTCAGAAAGCCTTTGACAAGGTCCCTCATCAGAGACTTTTGGCAAAACTAAAGTCATGCGATAGGAGGCAGTGTACTATTGTGGATCGGGAACTGGTTAAAAGATAGAAAGCAGAGAATAGGGCTAAATGGCCAATTTTCCCAATGGAAAAAGGTGAATAGTGGTGTACTCCAGGGATCTCTACTGGGTCTGCTACTTTTTGACATATTCATAAATGACCTGGAAAAGTGAATAACTAGTGAGGTTATCAAATTTGCAGATGACACAAAACTGTTTAAAGTTGTTATTACCCAAGAGGACTGTGGAAAACTGCAGGAGGCTCTGGATAAATTGGAAGACTTGGCATCCAAATGGCAGATGAAATTTAATGTGGACAAGTGCAAAGTTATGCACCTAGGAAAGAACAACCCACACTATGGTTACACGATGCAAGGTTCCACATTGGGAACCACCACCCAGGAAAAAAATTTAGAAGTCATTGTGGATAACATGTTAAAACCCTCCACCCAGTGTGCAGCGGCGGCCAAGAAAGCAAATAGAATGCTAGGTATCGAAAGGAATGGAAAATAAAACAAAGGATATTATAATGCCTCTGTATCGTTCCATGGTACTACTGCACCTTGACTACTGTGTGCAATTCTGGTCGCCGTATCTTAAAAAGGATATAGCTTTATTAGAAAAGGTACAGAGAAGAGCCACCAAAATGGTAAAGGGGATGGAAGGCTACTCCTATGAAGAGAGGCTACAAAGGTTAGGGCTCTTCAACCTGGAAAAGAGACGGCTGAGGGGAGATATGATAGAGGTCTATAAATTAATGAATGGAGTGGAACGGGTAAACGTAGATCGATTGTTTACACTATCAGAATATAGAAAGACTAGGGGACATGTAATGAAGCTACAGGGTAAACTATTTAAGACAAGTAAGAGAAAATATTTTTTCACTCAACGTGTAATCAAACTCTGGAATTTGTTACCGGAGGATGTAGTAAGAGCTGTTAGTGTAGCTGGGTTTAAAAAAGGTTTGGACAAGTTCCTGGAGGGAAGTTCCATAAACCATTATTAAAAGGGACCCGGGATATCACAGCTTGACCCAATACAAGCATTGTGGAACCTGTGCCTTTTGGGGATACTGCTAGGTACGTATGACCTAGATTGGCCACTGTTGGAAACAGGATACTGGGCTTGATGGACCTTGGTCTGACCCAGTATGGCATATCTTATGTTCTTATGATAGAGTGGTGTCATAGCTGCTGTTATTCTATCAACAATGAGCCCCTTGGCTGAAGACCAAACAAAGTTTAGGTCAACTCTCCAGAGGGGTCACCAGGAGTCGACACCGACTTGACGCCACTTAACAACAACAATGTATACTTTAGAGGAAAGGTGGGATAGGAGCAATATGATAGACATTTAAATACCTTCATGGCATAAATGCACAGGAGGATCTCCTTCAATTGAAGGTAAGCTCTGCTACGAGGGGACATAAGATGAGTGAAAGGGGATAAATATGCTAAAAATATTTCTTTACGGAAAGAGTGGTAGATGCGTGGAATAATCTCCCAGTGGAGGTGGTGGACATGAGGACAGTATCTGAATTCAAAAATGCATGGGACAAACACAGAGGATCTCTAAATACAAAAAGGGGGCTATTTTAGTTGATATGGAAGGGCAGACTAGATAGGCCATGTGGTCTTTTTCTGCTGATATGTTTCTGTGTTTCTATCAATCTTGGTTGCAGATGAACCTCCTGGAGCTGTGTGCTCCCATGAATGCCCTTCAGGTTTTTCATCTTTCGAGGGGGAGGAGTGGCCTAGTGGATGGGGCAAGTTACCTCAGGCCGGAAGGTCGGGGGTTCAAATCCCACTAGAGGACAGCAACCTTGGACCAGGAGGACTGGGGTTTCTAGTCCCACAGGTCCCACTGGTGCTCCTTGTGGTCTTGAGCAAGCCACTTAACCCTCCATTACCCATGTTCCCTGTAAGTATTAGTGTATATGTGTCATATCTCCTCGTGTTAAATGTATCCCCCAATTGTGTTGTGACCACTTTGATTGCAGGATAAGGTGGTATGCAAAACTGTTTAAATAAATACAATCTTTCAGGCAAACAGGTCTTAGTCCAAAGAGCAACCAGATGGCCATGTTCTTTGTGAACAAGCAGAGGGGTAGGGGTTCCTATTCCCTCTGCCAGCAAGCTTTTCATCTCTGGTTCTTCTCTGTTACACTGGTCTGAGATGGATGCAATGTGCATCTCCTGTGCAAACTCAATCTCCTTACAGACAGACTTGGCCGCATCCTACATCTACATGAGTGGACTCTAGGGAAATGGCATCTTGGATTTTCCACATGTGGGAGATTCCCACAGTGAATCTGTTCGTCACCCAGGAGAATGCACAACTGTATAGACTTCCCTCCCTACACAGTCAGGCGATGGATGCCTTCCTTCTCAATTGGGGAAGGAGCCTACTTTATGAATTTCCATCCACTCCCTTAATACCCAAGACCCTGTTCAATCTGCAGGACGACGGGGCCTCCATGATTCTAATAGCCCTTACTGGCCCCATCAACCATGGTTTCCTCTGCTGCTTTGACTAGCACGGACTCCACTCCTCAGCCTATGACATGTGTCCACCCTCCGCTCTCAGGATCACAGAATGCTTCTCCATCTCAATCCACAAGCCCTCCGTCTCATAGCGTGGCTGCTGAAAGTATGATCTTTGGCCTCAGCCTTCTGCAACAGGTCAAGGACATCCTACTTGCATCACGCAAGCAGTCTACAAGACATTCCTATGCCTTCAAATGGCGCAGGTTCACCCTCTGGTGTACCCCTCTGCCTGTTTAGTGGAATTTCTTTTACAATATCGCCTCCATTTGTCCTCGATAGATTTTAAGATTAACTCAGGCTGAGATGGCACTAAGAAGAACTCTATCACAGACTGGTGGACAGGCATCGTATTTCTTTATGCCCTTTGGTGCAATGATTTATGTGGCATCTTCTTCCCCAGATCACATGCCTCTAGGGCTGAGGCAGTGCTACATACCCTAGATTGTAAGCACACTCTGGCTTTCTACCTGAACAGAATAAAGAATCTCAGGAAATCCTCTTTTTCATTTCTTTTGATTCAAGTCCAGTGTCGAAGTGCACGCTCTCCAACTGGATTGCAGACTCTTTCTTTTGCCTATGCTTAAGCGAGACTCTTTCGAGGGCCACATCACCACTCACAATATGCGAGCCATGTTAACCTCGGTTGCTAACCTTCATTCCATCTCTATTGTCGAAATCTGTCGAGCAGCTACCTGATCCTCCATTCACCTTTGCTGCCCACTACTGCCTAGACATGGACTCCCGTCATGATGCTGTCTTTGAGGCTGTTCTCCAGCACCATTTTGGGATTTAACTGCAACTCCTACTTCTCTGGCACCAGTCTTCCCTGTCCATATGTTTGCCAGCTGCAATTGAGTTCAATGGGACCACTTCGTATCCACATTTCCTCGGGTCTATACTTTAGCCTCAGGGATACCACTACTGCCAACTTCAGTCTGGTACCTGGGAACTAGTGAGTGCCATATATGAAGACTGCATTCCTGCTGCTTCCTGGAGATAGCATGTTACTCGCCTGTAACAGTTGATCTCCGGGAACAGCAGGCAACAATTTTCACAGCCCACTTTCCTCCCTAGGAGTTGTAGGGCATTCTTTCTTCCTCTGTCTCTCAGTTACAAACTCAACTGAGGTGAGGACTTGGGAAGACAGATGAGCAGGTGCAGTGGAGTGCTTCCAAAAGCTTTCCAATTGGAAGCTGGAGAGGTTCCCATGCGGGCTCCATCAGTACCAACGATACCCATATGTGAAGACTGATTCCTGCTATTCCCGGAGATCTCCTGTTACAGGTGAGTAACAATGTTTTTTTTGCACCAGCCCTGCTTATGTGTGTTTTGGAAGTTGATTGAAGGTAGAGGACATGGCTTTTATTTTAATAAAGCAGGAAAGTTTTTCGAAATCTAATGCATAACCTGTTGTCTACCTCTCACTGTGCTCTCTCGCTTTGTTTTATCCTCTAACATTTTTGCCAGTCAATTTACTACTAAATTGGTGCCTTCCAAGATAAACTTTCCGAGTTAGCTGAAATGAAAATGAGAGATTGCATCAACCTCTTTTACAAAATTTGTTTCTCTGCTTAGCACTTTCAGATCCACACATGCCGTTTTAGGATCTTCAGTATGTTTTTTTCTCCAGGACCAAGCAGGAAGTCAGTCCTCACTTATGGGTGACGTCGGCACCAACGGAGCCCTCGCAGAGCAATTTTCCCCAGCTTTCGCAGAAAGCCTTTGGGAATTGCAGCGCGCATGCGCGGTCCCCTTCCCGCCCAGGGTTGCCATCTTGCTCAGTCTTCTTTTTTCCGCGGAGCCCTACAGACGTAGTTTGTTACCGCCGCTGAAAAAGTGGATTTCTTTAGTTTGATTTCTCGTTAAATTTTTTCTCAGTTCGTGTGTCCTCTTCCCGCCGGGCTTTTGAGCCCGTTCACGTTTTTTTAAAATTTATTTATTCCAACTGGCGTTCCCGCCACTTTTTCCTTCTTCCCTGGCAGTGCGGTCTTTCGACCTTGCAGGGGTCCTTTTTCCCCCCGATGGCTGCCAGCGGGTTTAAAAAGTGTGATCGTTGTGTCAGACTCATGTCTCTTACTGACACGCATGACTGCTGCCTCCGCTGCCTGGGGGCCGAGCATGACCCTGTGAGTTGCGGCCCATGCAGCAGGATGTCCTCGAAGGCCTTGAGGAGTCGGCAGTCGCAAAGGGATCGTATCTTCTCTGACTCCGCGCGGACCTCGTCAGAGGCCTCGACGTCTCGTGGCTCCGGCTCAGACCATCATCGGAGTTCTTCTGAACGGGGCTCCCCCGGCCGGGAACACCGGCGGGAGAAGAGGCCTGCGAGGGTGGAGCCGGACGGCAATCCTGGTTCCTCGAGGTCCAGGTCGCTGAGCCCGGCCCGACTCCCCGGGCCCTCGGAGGGGGAGAGGCCTTCAAAGCTTCCTCGTCTCGAAGTGGAGACTCCTGGACACGTGAGTGATATAGTCCTCCTGGACTCCCCCACGGATGAACCGACGTCGGGCCCGATGCCGTCGGGGCCCGAGTCGGCGGATGCTGGGTCTTCTGAGCTTGGTCTCAGACTGACGACCTTGGAGCGCAGTATCTCTGCCTTCATGGACCAGCAGCGGGCATTGATCACCGGCCTCGCCAGTGCATCTGCCCCGACCACCGGGACGTCGATGCCCAAGTCGACCCCGGAGGCCGAGTCGATCCTCGAGTCCATACGAGCTTGAGTCGATCCTCGACCTCCCTCGGCTTCCCGTTCGGGACCGAGGTCCTCGACGCCGACCTCGGCGTCGGGGAGGAGGTCCCCGGGCCCCGTGCGCACAGAGCCGCTCGACTACTCCTCGGAGGAGTCGGGCTGGGACACCGAGGAGGACGAGTCACCCGGTTCCTTTCAGACCCGGTGCGTCCCCTCCGACTCGCCCGAGTCGGAGCCTCAGAGGCGGTCCCCCCCGGAGGATACCCGGTTCTCCGATTTCGTGAGGGATATGGCCAAGGCCTTGGCTTTTCCCGCGGATCCGGAGGAGGAACCCCGAGCCGAAGAGCTCGAGGCCCTTCAATATGACGACCCCCCCCCCTAGGGAGGCCTTTACTGTACCGGTTCCCCCGATGCTGGAGCGGCTTCTCTTCCGCATGTGGGAAAGCCCGGCCTCGACGCCGGTGTTGAGCAAGCGGGTCGATTCCATGTATCGAGTCCGCAAGAGCCCCGGGTTCCGGAAGGCGCAACTATCGCACCACTCCATGGTGGTGGAATCGGCCATGCATCGACTTAAAAGTCAAAAGATGCACTCATCGGTGCCTCCGGGTAAGGAGGCCCGGAATCTGGATGCCCTCGGTAGGAAGTGCTTCCAGACATATCAGTTGTATATGGGTATGTATCTCCGCGACCTGGCGAAAGAAATGGCGGGTTTTTCCGCCGGTCTCTCCGAGGAACCCTTGCAGCGGTTCCAAGCCCTGTCCACAGGGATTCGAGAGTGTTCGAAGTTCATTCCTCGAGCGGCCTATGATGGCTTCGAAGCATCGGCTCGAGTAGCCGGAGCTGGCATCGGGGCTCGCCGCCAAGCTTGGCTTCAGTCCTCCGACCTCGAGCCGGGGGGGCAAGACAAGTTGGTCGATGTCCCTTGCAGAGGGGAAAACCTCTTCGGCAAGCCCATGGCCGACAAGGCGGCGGAGCTCGAGTCAGAGACTCTCACCAGGACTCGCCTTTCCAGAAAAACCTCTGCTCCTTCTCAGAGGAAGAAGGGCTCAGGAAAAAAGCCCTTTTACCCGAGGAAGGTGTTCGCTTATAAGCAGCACCACCCACACTATCAGGCCTCGACAACCCCTCATCAGGGGCAGCAGCCCTAAGGGGCAGGGTAACGGATCCCGGAGGCAGAAAGCCCCCAAGCCCACCACGCAGGCCCCGGCCCAGCAGGGTGGGGGTTTTTGACTATGCCAGCATAGCCTCTCCCCCCCAGGGGCCCTCGCTCAGCATGGGGGGCCGGCTGACCCACTTTGCTCACAGGTGGTCAGCCGTAACATCCGATGCCTGGGTGTTGCGGGTGGTTCAAAAGGGCTACCTCCTACATTTTCACCAGGTGCCCCCCCCCCTACTTCCCGGGGGAGCCTCCCAGACCCCCGCTGCACAAGGACGTACTCCTTCAGGAGCTGCAAAGTCTGCTTCAGGAACGGGCGGTGGAGCCAGTGCCCCAGCATCTGTGCGGTCATGGTTTCTACTCGAGGTACTTCCTGGTGCCAAAGAGAACAGGAGGCCTCAGACCCATTCTGGACTTACGCAACCTCAACAAGTTCCTGCAGCGGGAAAAGTTCAAGATGCTTACCCTTGGAACCCTACTGCCCTACCTCCAACAGGGAGATTGGCTATGCTCCTTGGATCTAAAGGATGCTTATACCCACATCCTTATTCACCTGGACCACTGACAATACCTAAGGTTTGTGGTGGCAGGGAACCATTATCAGTACCGAGTACTGCCCTTTGGCCTATCCTCCGCTCCCAGGGTGTTCATGAAGTGCCTGGCAGTGGTGGCAGCCTTCCTAAGGCTTCAAGGCCTCTTCGTCTTCCCATACCTGGACGACTGGCTCATCCGAGCATCGTCTGCTCCAGAGGTCGCCCAGGCCACCCAGCATACGGTGGCTCTGCTTCAGCACTTGGGCTTCGTCATAAACTTTGAGAAGTCCGCTTTTCTTCCCTCTCAGAACCTCGAGTTCATAGGGGCACGGCTGGACACTCGGCAGGCTCGTGCCTTCTTGCCTCTGGAACGGGCCAACAGGCTTATGGCTCTAGCCGGCAGGTTCAACAGCGAGTCGCCGGCCCCTGCCAGACAGTTCCTGCAACTGCTCGGACACATGGCCTCCACGGTCCATGTCACTCCGAATGCCCATCTACATATGAGACCTGCTCAGTGGAGCCTTCGCACTCAGTGGCATCAGTCCACAGGGAAACTGTCGGACCTGATACAGATTTCCGACCGTCTGGTCTCCTCCCTGCAATGGTGGCTTCACCTGCCCAACCTAGTGCTTGGCATGTCCTTTCAGTCGCCCCCACCGTCCCGGGTGCTCATGACAGATGCCTCCCTCCTGGGCTGGGGGGCGCATTGTCAGGGGACATGCACTCAAGGCCTTTGGACACCTTGGGAGGCAGCCCAACAGATAAACTTTCTAGAGCTACGGACGATCTGCCTAGCTCTGCGGGCCTTCTCTCACCTGACGTTCGGTCAGTCCGTACTGGTGCAGACGGACAATCAGGTTGCCATGTTCTATGTGAACAAACAAGGGGGCACGGGCTCCCTCCTTCTATGTCAGGAAGCCCGGAGGTTGTGCTCTTGGGCTGTCGATCACGACATCCTCCTCAAAGCGGTTTACCTGCCAGGGCAGCACAATTGCCTGGCAGACAAACTGAGCCGGATTCTGCTGCCACACGAATGGAAGTTGAACCCCGCGGTGGCCCAGCAGATCTTCCGCCGGTGGGGCTCTCCCACTGTGGATCTCTTTGCCAGTCCCCTGAACAGGCAGCTCCCCAGATTCTGCTCCCGGCACCCTCACCCTCTTCGAGTGGCGCCGGATGCTTTCCTCATCCCGTGGTCCACGGGTCTGCTGTATGCCTTCCCTCCCACACCACTGGTGTCCCGGACCTTGTTCAAAGTTGTCCAGGACAGGGCCTCCGTGATCCTGGTAGCGCCCCGGTGGCCGAGACAACCGTGGTTCCCTCTGCTTCTACAGCTAGCGGTGGACACCCCTCTTCCTCTGGGGTTTCAGCCCGATCTCCTGACCCAGGATCAGGGTACTCTTCTGCACCCCAACCTCAGGGCCCTGCACCTGATGGCCTGGCTGCTGAAAGGATAGTCCTAGCCCCACTGCTGCTACCCCCGGAGGTGGAAGCCGTCGTCCTAGCATCTCGGCGACCTTCCACCCGGAAGTCTTACGCCCTCAAATGGCGTCGCTTCTCGGTCTGGTGTTCTCAGCGATCTGAGGACCCCTTTGCCTGTCTAGTATCGATGGTACTGCAATATTTGCTTCACCTCTCCGATCTAGGTCTCAAATCCAATTCTGTCAGAGTCCACCTCAGTGCTCTCTCTGCACATCATTCTCCGGTTGAAGGCCAGCCTCTCTCTTCGCACCCCTTGGTGGCGCGTTTCCTCAGAGGCCTCCTTCTGCTTAAACCTCCGTTGCGCCCTCCAGCTCCTGACTGGGACCTCAACGTGGTTCTGCAAAGGCTTACCTGCCCGCCTTTTGAACCCATGGCTACCTGCCCTCTTCGTTTCCTCTCCTGGAAAACTCTCTTCTTGGTAGCCCTCACTTCCGCGAGGCGCGTAAGTGAGCTGCAGGCCCTAGTGTCGGAGCCTCCGTACACTAGGTTCTACAGGAATAGGGGTGGTCCTGCGGACCTACCCTAAGTTCCTTCCAAAGGTGGTCTCCCAATTTCACATCAATCAAGAGGTGGTTCTTCCGACCTTCTTCCCCAGGCCGCATGCCAGCCGGGCTGAGACTGTCCTGCACACCCTGGATTGTAGAAGAGCCTTGGCCTTCTACCTTGACCGTACGCGGGAGCATAGAAAAGCGGTTCAGCTTTTCGTGTCTTTTGATCCCAATCGGTTGGGGGTGCCTGTCTCTAAGCGCACTCTGTCCACCTGGGTGGCCGACTGTATCGCCTGGACTTACGGGGCAGCCGGCCTCTCCTTGGAAAGTTGCGTCACGGCTCATCGGGTCAGGGCGAAGGCCGCGTCCGTGGCTCACCTCCGCTCTGTTCCGTTGGCAGACATCTGCCGGGGCGCTACTTGGTCTTCAGGTCAGACTTTTGCGGCTCACTACTGCCTGGAAAGGGAGTCCCGCAGGGACAGTGCTTTCGGTCAGGCAGTCCTCCACCATCTCTGAGGTTTAGGCAACTCCTACCCTCCGGCCCCGGTGTTGGCTACCGGCCGGATGTGTATTCAGAGAAGATTCCTTCCTTCTGTACTGCTGAGCTTCAGGAAGCTCTTTAGGCTTGAGGTCTCCGGTAGCCTTAAGCTTGGGAGTCCCATAAGTGAGGACTGACTTCCTGCTTGGTCCTGGAGAAAGAGTAGTTACTCACCTGTAACAGGTGTTCTCCAGGAGCAGCAGGAATCAGTCCTCACTACCCTCCCTCCTCCCCTTGGAGTTGCAGTCATTCTTATTGCATATCTTGCAAATTTTTTGCTGTCTTTCCGCTATGTCATCAGACTGAGCAAGATGGCATCCCTGGGCGGGAAGGGGACCGCGTATGCGCGCTGCAATTCTCAAAGGCTTTCTGCGAAAGCTGGGGAAAATTGCTCCACGAGGGCTCCGTCGGCGCCGACGTCACCCATAAGTGAGGACTGATTCCTGCTGCTCCTGGAGAACACCTGTTACAGGTGAGTAACTACTCTTATTTGTCAGAACTGTTAAAACGGCTCAAGAAAATGGGCAGTTTCTATTTTCTAGAATTGTTGTAACAACTGCTTTTGTAGTTAACTTGGCTGACTGTGTTGCAGCAGTGTATCAAAATACTAGGCACTGTCTTCATCCTAGCCTTTTTATACAATTAAAATCAGGTAAAGAAAATATTCTTCAGTACAGACATTATCCTAAGGGCAGCATATTGCTATAGTTTATTTCCTTTTATTAACTATAGCATCTACCGTATTTTTCGCACCATAAGACGCACCCGACCATAAGACGCACCTGGTTTTTAGAGGAGAAAAATAGGAAAAAAATATTCTGAACCAAATTTCCCCAAAATACTTCCTCACCATCTCCATAGGTGATAACAAAGGAGACCTAGGGGAATTTGAAATATTTGGTTAAATAAGGCACAACAAGCTTTTTTTTTTGTTGCAGCATTTGCCTTTTAGGTTCACAGTTCAGTAAGATCCAAACTTAGAATTCAAGCCAGCATTTTTCGGATTGTGCTAGTGGCCTATAAGTAGGAGGACTGCTATGTGCCATTTCCTCTGGATCATCGTGGTCTCTCAGAGACACAACAAAGACAGGTACTCCTTGAAATCAGGCAATTTTTCTGCCCATCACCAGAAGTGTTTGCTGTAACACCAGTTAGAGAGTTCATTTAAAAAGGGGAACACAAAAAAAATCAAACACAAATCTAAGCCGGGAGAAAACCAGCCAAACAAAAAAAGAGCGATACAAAAAAAGAAGGGATAGGTAAAGTAAGACCATCGGCTACGAAATCCCTCATGGTGCAATCGGGAAAAAGAAACACACTTCAGCCCACACCATACCTTTGGGAGGGAACAGCTGAGAAACCAGTCTCTAGTCTTGTTTCCAAACCGAAGCAACGGCAACTAGGGATACATTTCTGCCTGTCCCCCTCAGCCGATCCCAAAACTCCGCCTCCACCTGCAACTCGTTACCCTAAACCAGGGCAAAACCCACTCCTCCATCCCACCTCACCTCACCTAGAACTAGCTAAGTAAAGACCAGGCTCCAGGCCTCCACTCCCTAACCCTAAGCAAGGGCAGGCTGGGGCCCGCTCTCTATCCGCCAGCGTGAGCTCCACCCCCCGTCGACACTCACCCAATTTCGTCTCCTCCCACGCTGTTCATGGCGGCGAGATATGAATTATTCCTTCAGTGGGAACCGGAGAGAGCCCGGACCTGTGGTCTGCGATCCACACTGCTGCCGTGCAGACGAGAAGGGAGTCCGCTCCCCTTGCACATCGGCTGCACCGAGCGCCGGAGCTTTCTGAAGAATATGCATATAACCGGAGGAGGATCGTGAGAACTGCAGGAAGATCCCCGGGGCTCCCTTGAAGTTTCTGGGTGGGGAAGCATCCCACTCAATGGCAGTCCCCCAAGGGGGCGTAGGGGCCCTTGAGATCCGTGGGGGTCTCTCTAGCTGGCCCCACCAGCTCTCGAACGCTCATTGGACCCTCCCCAGCTCTCTGAATCATCGCAGCAGCAGCTGCAGGTATGTGGACGGCTGGAAGTCTCCCTCCAGTTCTCTCTGCAGCTCCCTGAACTCAGCAACAGCGTCTCACCTCTCTGTGCACATTTGCGTCTCATCTCTCCCTGGTCTTCTTCGGAGGGGAAGGCGGGGTTTGCCCCCACGGTCTTTCAGCACTACCTGCCCTTTCCCACTGTTTCCGACTTATTTAAACCTGAGGACCTTTGCTAATCCACGTTTCCTTTATCATATGCGTCTTTCGTTTCGTTTTCTTTGCCTGTGACTTTTTTTGTATTATTTCTTCTTTTTGCGTCTGTGTGTTGGTGGTGGGTTCTTCGGCCGGCCCCCCCTGCACCCCCCACGCTACGCCTCTGGTCTGAGGAAAACTAAAACTTCTTCTATTCGCACCATAAGACGCAGGCACTTTTCCTCCCACTTTTTGGTGAGGAAAAAGTGCGTCTTATGGTCCGAAAAATACGGTACTTAGGATGAATGTGATATAAATAAATTAGTACTATGTCCTCAGTGGGCAATAGTTAAACATATATAATTTAAAATACAAATGCAGACAGCAAAAATATTACAACACCAACTAGTGTGTTACTAGGCATTAAAAGCCTCCCTAAAGATTGCTGCTTTAACTAAACTCCTGAAATCAGGTATGTCGGACAATACCAGAAGGAAGCCTTTAATCTATTCCATAATTTAGGGCCTATGAATGAGAGCACAGCTTATTGTTCTGGATAAGCAGCTAAATAAAGGAATGTAACATTCACCATTAGCTGCGATTGCCAGCGCAGTGCGCCACCTGTCTGAACATTTGCTAACGGGAAAGCCAAGAACAATGGAAAATGCCTTCTTGGATGCCGAAAAAGCATTCGTAATGTTCGAAATTGGATCCAAAATACTATCCACAGCCAATGAAGCTGCTTCAAACTTGAGTAATGTGATCAATATGTTTTGGCTCCAGTAACAAGCCAGGCTTAATATGCCCCTGTATTCTTTTCTTAAAAAAAATAAAATTTAAATTTAAAAATAAAATTAAAATAGCCACTTACCCTTGTTCTGGAGCATACTAGTGTATATGTGTATACCACCACCCCCTGCCCTACTGGAGATCTCCCAGTTGTCAGTCATACAAACCTTGCTACTTGTCATTAGCATTTAGTTGCAGTAGTCACTTGCACCAAGAGATGTTATTTTCTCAGCATCTTACTTGTATCTTCATTACAATGTGTGTTTAAATATAGGTGTTACATTAACATAGTGAGATTTTTCTTTTAATGTTTTTGAAGCTGAAAACCTAAACAGGAAAAGGCATTTGCTTTTATGCTAGTGACTAAGAGATTTATGATATTCTCCAGGAACAAGCAGGAAGTCAGTCCTCACTTATGGGTGACCTCTGCAATGACGGAGCCCGCGCGGAGCAATTCCCCAGCTTTCAAAGAAAGCCTTTGGGATTGCTGCCATGCATGCATGGTCCTCTTCCTGCCCAAGGCCTGTTGAGGCCTACTATTTTCCGGTTGCACCGGGCCTCTACCCATCCCTCTGCTCCCATTCCTTTTGAGCATAGGAGACAATTTTCCTAACATTTTTTGCTGTTAGCTGGCTTCGTGCCCTTTTTTCTGCAACTGCAGAATGGGTCTTCGACCTTGCGGGGGCCCTTTTTGCCCCAATGGCCACCGGCTTCAAAAAATGCAGTAGATGCAATGACTGCTGTCTGCGGTGTCTCAGGGCCAACCATGATCCAGAGCTCTGTTTGCTTTGTAAGAAAATGTCCTCCAAAGCCCTGCTCAGTCACAAGCAGAAGTCCAAAGACATTTTCCGTAAGGCTGCCTCTGAATCCCCAGTGGCACCATTGGTAGTCTCTCCACCGGTGGGATCCCCTACCTTTGCTCCACTCTCAAGACGGCACTCTGATCAGGGGTCCACTGAAGTGGAGCATCATAAGTAGAAGAAGGCCTTGAAGTCGCTGTCAGGGGCTCCCAACAAGCGCGAGCGTTCCCATGCTTGGTTGCTTAGCTCCCCCCCTCGGCGTTCCTGAGGGTCAGACAAGGAGCAACTTCGTAAGGTACCCTGTACAGACTCGGAAGCCCCTGGCACCAGGTGTCCTGAGGGCTGTCCTGGCGAGGGACCCCCCTCTCTTCCTCGACTCCTGACCCGGTGACCCTGGTGTCAGCATCGCAGGGCCCCACGCTTCCATGGGAGTCCTGTATACTGGCACTAGAACGTAGCGTTTCTCCAGGACCAAGCAGGAAGTCAGTCCTCACATATGGGTGACGTCGGCGCCGACGGAGCCCTCGTGCGGAGCATTTCCTCAGCTTTCAAAGAAAGCTTTTGGGAATTGCAGCGCGCATGCGCAGTCCCCTTCCCGCCCAAGGGTACCATCTTGCTCAGTCTTCTTTTTTCCGCGGAGCCCGATGGACGTAGTTCGTTTTTCCCCGAGGAAGAAGTTGATTTTCCCTGTTTTTTCTCCGTTTCGACGCCGGATCCTTTTCCCGCTTGGACCGATACGCCGGTATCGAGTCCTTTCTTTCTTTTTCGGTTTTTGTCCTTTGACTGGCGTTCGCGCCTTTTTTCTTTTTTCCCTGGCAGCCCGGTCTTTTGACCTAGCAGGGGCCCTTTTTCCCCCGATGGCTACCAGCGGGTTTAAGAAATGTGATCGGTGTAAGAAACTTATGTCTCTTACCGACACTCATGACTGCTGCCTCCGCTGCCTCGGACCCGATCATGACCCGATGATCTATGGTCCGTGTGGCAAAATGTCCTCAAAGGCATTGAGGAGTCGGCAGCACCAAAAGGATAGGATTTTTTCTGACTCCGCGTCCGGCCGGGCCCGGACCTCGTCAGAGGCCTCGACGTCTCGGGACTCCGGCCCCGAGCAGCGTCGGGGTTCTTCTGAGCGGGGGTCTCCTTCGCGGGAACATTGCAGGAAGAAGAAACCCGCGAGGGCGGTGTCGGTGGACGCTCCTGGTTCCTCGAGGGCCAGGTCGCATAGCCCCGATAGCCGTCCCGGGTCTTCGGAGTCGGAGAGGCCTGCCAAGCATCCTCGTGTCGAGATGGAGTCTCCTGGACACGTAAGTGCTGTTGTCCTCATGGACTCTCCTCCGAGGGAGCCGACGTCGAGCCCGACGCCGTCGGGGCCCGAGTCGGGGGCTGCTGGGTCTCCTGAGCTCAGACTCAGGTTGACGGCCTTGGAGAGCAGCTTCGCTGCCTTCATGGAACAGCAGCGGGCATTGATCGCCGGTCTCACCGGTGCATCTGCCCCGACCACCGGGACCTCGACGTCCAAGTCGACCCCGGAGGCTGAGCCGATCCTCGAGTCCATGCGGGCTCGAGTCGATCCTCGGCCATGGTCTCCCTCAACCTCCCGTTCGGGGCCGAGGTCGTCGACGCCGATACCCTCAGCGTCGGGGCGGAGGGCATCAGTGCCCGCCCGACCGGAGCCGCTCGATTCCTCCTCCGAGGAGTCGGGCTGGGAGACAGAGGACGAAGAGTCACCCGACACTCATCGGACTCGGTGTGTCCCATCAGACTCACCCGAGTCCGAACCTCGGAGACGATCCCCACTGGAGGATACCCGGTTCTCGGACTTCGTGCGGGATATGGCCAAGGCCTTGGCCTTCCCCGCGGATCCCGAGGAGGAGCCTCGAGCCAAGGAGCTCGAGGCCCTCCAGTATGACTCTCCACTGAAGGAGGCCTTTACTGTTCCGGTTCCTCCGATGCTGGAGCGGCTGCTCTTCCACATGTGGGAGACCCCGGCCTCGACGCTGGTGTTAAGCAAGCGGGTCGATTCCATCTATCGAGTCCGCAAGAGCCCCGGGTTCCAAAAGGCACAATTACCACACCACTCCATGGTTGTGGAATCGGCCATGCATCGGCTGAAGAGTCAGAAGATGCACTCCTCGGTGCCGCCCGGAACCTGGATGCCCTTGGTAAGAAGTGTTTCCAGGGCTCTATGCTTGCTTGCCGTGTCCAGACATACCAGCTCTACATGGGCATGTACCTCCGAGACCTGGCAAAGGAGATTGCCGGGTTCTCTGCTGGTCTCTCCGAGGAACCTTTGCAGATGTTCCAGGCCTTGTCCACTGGTATTCGAGAGTGCTCGAAGTTTATCTCTTGAGCAGCCTACGATGGCTTCGAGGCTTCGGCCCGAGTAGCCGGGGCCGACATCGGTGCCCGCCGACAGGCTTGGCTACAGTTATCCGACCTCGAGCCATGGGTACAGGACAAGTTGGTCGATGTCCCCTGTCGAGGTGAAAACCTCTTTGGCAAGCCCATGGCTGAAAAGGCTGCAGAACTCGAGACCGAGACTCTGACCCGGACTAGGCTGTCCAGAAAGACCTCTGCCCCTTCTCAGAAAAAGAAGGGCTCGGGAAAAAAGACCTTTTACCCGAGGAAGTCATCTGCCTATAAGCAATACCCTCATTATCAGGCCTCTGCAGCTCCCCAACAGGGTCAGCGGGCCAAGGGGCAGGGTCAAGGGCCCCGTAGGCAGAAGACCCCCAAGCCACCAACACCGGCCCCTGCTCAGCAGGGTGGGGGTTTTTGACTCAGAAAGCATAGCCTCTTCTCCTCAGCTGGCTTCTCTCAGCACAGGAGGCCGGCTGGCCCACTTTGCCCACAGGTGGTCAGCCGTCACATCAGATACTTGGGTTCTTCATATAGTCCAAAAGGGCTATCTTCTCCATTTTCTCCAGGTACCTCCCTCCTATTTTCCAGGGGAGCCTCCAAGACTCCCTCTGCACAAGGACCTACTCCTTCAGGAGTTAGCAAGTCTGCTAAAGGATCAGGCTGTGGAACTGGTGCCCCACCACCTGAGAGGTCACGGCTTTTATTCCAGGTACTTTCTGGTACCAAAAAGAACAAGAGGCCTCAGACCCATCCTAGACTTGCCAAGCCTCAAGTTCCTGGAGAGGGAAAAGTTCAAGATGCTTACCCTTGGGATCCTGCTGCCCTACCTCCAGCAGGGAGACTGGCTATGCTCCTTAGATTTAAAGGATGCGTATACTCACATCCTTATTCATCCAGACCACAGACAATATCTCAGATTTGTTGTGGGGGGAAACCACTATCAGTACAGAGTACTTCCCTTTGGCCTGTCCTCCGCACCCAGGGTGTTCACCAAGTGCCTGGCAGTGGTGGCGGCCTACCTGAGGCTTCAAGGTCTTTTTGTGTTTCCGTACCTGGATGACTGCCTCATAAGGGGCCAATCTTCCCAGGAGGCCAATCAAGCCACCCTTCGCACTGTGGCTCTGCTTTAGCACTTGGGGTTTGTTATAAACTTCGCAAAGTCCACTTTGCTCCCGTCCCAGAACTTAGAGTTCATAGGGGCCAGACTGGACACTCTTCAAGCAAAGGCTTTTCTGCCTGTGGACAGAGCCCTCAGGCTGATGGATCTGGCCAGGCTGTTTCACAGCAATTCCCTGGTCTCTGCCAGGCAATTCCTGAGACTACTCGGCCATATGGCTTCCACAGTTCATGTCACCCCCAATGCCCGCCTGCACATGCGACCTGCTCAGTGGAGCCTTCGCACTCAGTGGCATCAGGCCACGGGGAGCCTAGTGGACTCAGTAAAGATATCCGACCTCCTAGTCTCCCTCTGCAATGGTGGCTTCATCTTCCGAATCTGGTGCTCGGGGTAGTTTTTCAATCCCCTCCACATTCTCAAGTGCTGACAACAGATGCTTCTCTTCTCGGTTGGGGAGCACATTGCCAAGGGACATGTACTCGGGGTCTCTGGACCCCTTGGGAGGCTGCTCAACAGATAAACTTCCTGGAGCTACGGGCGATACGCCTAGCTCTGAGAGCCTTCTCCCACCTCTCCTCTCACCAGTCTGTACAGGTCCAGACAGACAATCAAGTTGCCATGTTCTACGTGAACAAACAAGGAGGCACAGGCTCCTTCCTTCTATGTCAGGAAGCACAATGGCTGTGCTCTTGGGCTGTCAATCACAGAATCCTTCTCAAAGCTGTCTACCTCCCAGGTCAAGAGAATTACCTGGCAGACAAACTGAGCAGGATCCTGCAACCACACGAATGGAGATTGAACCCGTTGGTGGTTCAGCAGGTCTTTCTCAGGTGGGGCCTCCCCACCATCGATCTTTTCGCCAGTCCTCTGAACCGGCAACTCCCGAGATTCTGTTCCAGACAACCGCATCCTCTCAGAGTAGCAGCGGATGCGTTTATGATTCCGTGGTCCCAAGGCCCTACTGTATACATTTCCTCCCACGCCACTAGTGTCCCGAACACTGTTCAAAGTCCTCAATGATTCTGATAGCCCTCAGGTGGCCGAGGCAACCGTGGTTCCCACTTCTGCTGCAACTGGCGGTGGACACCCCTCTTCCTTTGGGGTTTCAACACGATCTCCTATCTCAGGATCAGGGGACTCTCCTGCACCCCAACCTCCAGTCCCTTCATCTGATGGCCTGGCTGCTGAAAGGGTAGTCCTGGCTCCCCTACTACTGCCTCGAGAGGTGGAAGATGTGGTCTTGGCCTCTAGGTGACAATCCACCAGGAAATCCTATGCTCTTAAGTGGCGTAGATTCTCCGCATGGTGTGCTCAGCACAGCGAGAATCCCTTCTCGTGCTTGGTAGCGGTAGTATTGCAATATTTGCTTCACCTCTCCAATCTCGGCCTTAAGTCTAACTCTGTCAGAGTTCACCTTAGTGCTCTCTCAGCGCACCACTCACCGGTGGACGGTAGGCCTCTTTCCAACCACCCTTTGGTGGCTCGTTTTCTCAGAGGCCTCCTTCTGCTTAAGCCTCCTCTGTGTCCACCGGCCCCTGAGTGGGATCTGAATGTGGTCTTGCAGCGGATTACTTGTCCGCCTTTTGAACCTATGGCTACCTGCCCTCTCCGTTTTCTCTCATGGAAAACTTTATTTCTGGTAGCTCTTACCTCTGCTAGGCGAGTGACTGAACTGCAGGCACTAGTGTCTGATCCTCCTTACACTAGGTTCTACAGGAATAGGGTAGCCTTACGGACTCACCCCAAATTTCTTCCTAAGGTGGTTTCACCTTTTCACCTCAATCAGGAAGTGGTTCTTCCGACCTTCTTTCCCAGGCCGCATGCCAATCGGGCTGAGATGGTTTTGCATACCCTGGACTGTAGGAGGGCGTTGTCCTTCTACCTTGACCGTACGCGGGAGCATCGGAGGGCTGTTCAGCTCTTCGTTTCTTTTGACCCCAATAAGTTGGGGCTCCCTGTCTCCAAACATACTTTGTCCATGTGGGTCGCTGACTCTATTGCCTGGGCTTATGGGGCAGCCGGCCTCTCGTTGGAGGGTCGAGTCACGGCTCATCGTGTCAGGGCGAAGGCTGCGTCAGTGGCTCATCTCCGCTCTGTTCCATTGGCAGACATCTGCCGGGCCGCTACTTGGTCTTCAAGCCAGACTTTTGCGGCCCATTACTGCCTTGAGGGGGAGTCCCGCAGGGACAGTACTTTTGGACAGGCAGTACTCCATAATCTCTTTGGGGTTTAGGCAACTCCTACCCTCCGGCCCTGGTGTTGGGCTACCGGTCGGGGGCGTTCTCAGAGAAGATTCCTTCCTTACGTGCTGACGAGCTAGAGGGAGCTCATTTTTTTCCGCTTGAGGTCTCCGGTAGCCTTAAGCTGGGGAGTCCCATATGTGAGGACTGACTTGCTGCTTGGTCCTGGAGAAAGAGTAGTTGCTCACCTGTAACAGGTGTTCTCCAGGAGCAGCAGGAATCAGTCCTCACAACCCTCCCTCCTCCCCTTGGAGTTGCAGTCATATGATTTGTTTTTGCTAATTTTTTGCTGTCTTTTAGCTATGTCATCAGATTGAGCAAGATGGCACCCTTGGGCGGGAAGGGGACCGCGCATGCGCGCTGCAATTCCCAAAGGCTTTCTTTGAAAGCTGGGGAAATGCTCCGCACGAGGGCTCCGTCGGCGCCGACGTCACCCATATGTGAGGACTGATTCCTGCTGCTCCTGGAGAACACCTGTTACAGGTGAGTAACTACTCTTTCTGCGTTCATAGCTTCCCAGCAGGCGCTCGTATCCAGCTTCGCTGGTTCGTGCCTAGAGACCAAGGTTCCCTCGAGAGGGATACCAAAATACGCCCTGGAAACCCCCGAGAGCCATAGGCCTCGTGAAGGTCCTCGGCGTCGGTCTCGCTCGCCTTCCTGTTCCTTGGGGGCGAGATCCTCCAGGGCCTCTGGGTCCACGCGGGCCTCTGCTTCCAGGCGAGGTGACCAGCCCAAATCGGGTTCCCCCCTCCGGTTCTCGGACTAGGTGTCAGATGGATACCTCCCCCAGAGACCCGTGCCCATTGGGACCTCCCATTGGACCCATCCCCGCCCACTTTTCAGAGGCGTTCACCACATGAGGACACCTCCTTCGTAGTGTTTGTACGGGATATGGCATGGGCTATCAGCCTGGCTACCCAGGCTGAGGAGGAACCTGGAGCTGAAGAGCTCAGTATTTTGCAGTACGAGTCCCCGCCTCGGGAATCTCTTACTGTTCCGGATCCCCCCATTCTATCCTGGCTGCTACTCCGCATGTGGAAGACTTCTGCTAAGGTCCCCATCGTGAGTAAGCGCCTCGACGTGATGTACAGGGTCCAGTATGGCCCTGGGTTCAGGAAAACCTAACTTCCCCACACTTCCATGGTGGTGGAATCAGCTATGAGGAAACAAGAGCCAGAAGTCCCACTCATCAGCTCTGCCGGGCAGGGAGTCCAGAGCCCTCGACGCACTAGGCCGCAAGGCCTATCAAGAGTCCATGCTCTCATGCTGTATTCAGGCATACCAATTGTACATGGGCATGTTTTTGCGGGACCCAGCCAAGGAACTTGGGGGTTTCTCCACGGGCCTTGCGGGTGAACCCCTCAGTAGGTTCTGGACCCTTCTGAAGTCCATCGTGGAGTGCTTGAAATACCTCTTCCGTGCCGCCTACGACGGATTCAAGTGATCAGCTCAAGTGGCGGCTGCTGGCATTGGGGCCAGACACCAGGCATGGCTCCAGTCTTCAGACTTGGAACAGTGGGTCCAGGAAAAGCTCATAGATGTACCCTGCCTAGGTGAGCAGATCTTCGGTAAACTCGAACCTTCTTCTCACGCAAGACCTCATCCCTCCCTTAGAAGAAACAGCAAACTAAGAAGCTGTTCTTTCCACAGAAGGGCCTACCCTACCAAGGCTACCCACCGTACCAACACCCGCACCGACCACCGCAACACAGTGAAAGTCTGCACCCCACGGTCATCACAAGCCAAAAGGGCCCAAGACCCAAACCCCAGTGCCGCCAGCCCGTCCAGGGGCTTTGATGCCAGCAGCGTAGCCTTTCGCCCCCTGGCAGCACCCCAGCTGGTGGGGGGACACCTGCCCTCCTTTGCCGCTCAGTGGGCATCCATCACGTTGGACACTTGGGTCCTCCCGAGTGGTCCGGGACGGCTACCGTCTCCGTTTGGACAGGCTTCCCCCTACCTTCTCCCCAGCAGAGCCTTCTCGACTCCCTGCGCAACAGGTCTTCCTACAGTGGGAGTTAGACAACCTCCTCACCCAGCAAGCGGTCGAGAGGGTACTGATGCACCTCCGAGGTCGGGGCTTCTATTCCCAGTACTTCTTCGTCCCGAAGAAGATGGCGGGGGGGGGGGGGGAGGTTTACGGCCCATCCTTGACCTCCGAAAAACTAAACAAGTTTCTGGTGCTGGAGAAGTTTAGGATGCTACCTCTTGGCATCCTGCTGCCCTTCCTCCAGCAGGGCGACTGGCTATGCTCCTTGGATCTCAGAGACGCTTAAGCCCACATTCTGATTCACCCCCAGCACAGGCAGTTCCTGTGCTTCAGGGTGCAAGGGGAGCATTACCAATACAGGGTGCTCCCCTTCAGACTTGCATCTGCTCCGCGAGTCTTCATAAAGTGCCTCTCTGCAGCTGCTGCCTCCCTCAGGCGGCAGGACGTACCTGTCTTCCCTTACCTTGACGACTGGCTAGTCACGGGGTCCTCAGCTGGGGCATCACGCACGATCTTCCTCCTCGAGCGCCTGAGATTCTTGATCAACTACCACAAGTCCCACCTCAAACTGGCACAAGCCTTGGAGTTTATCGGTGCATGCCTTGACACTCAGCGGGCGATCGCCTTTCTACCGGCAGACCGTATGGCTCGCCTCCGAGCATTGGTGGCCCAGGTCCAGAGCAAAACTCGGGTCATAGCGTGGACTACGCTGCGCCTCCTGGGGCACATCACCTCCACCGTCCATGTAGTTGCACATGCCCTCATGCATATGCGGATGGCCCAGTGGTGCCTCAGCACTCAGTGGAGCCCGGCCTCCGGTCATCTCAGAAACCCCATTCAGGTCTCCCACAACCTTTGCAGGTCCTTAGACTGATGGCAGTACCCCTGCAACCTTATCCGGGGGCTGCCCTTCCAGACCTCGCAGCACGAACTAGTGATGGCAACGAACGCTTCCCTGCTGGATTGGGGAGCCTACTGAAGTGCACTGTGCATGCAGGGTCAATGATCACCCAAAGGTCTCATCAGCAGATCAACTTGCTCGAGCTCCAGGCGGTCCGATAGGCCCTGAGGGCCTTCGAGGACCATCTCCAAGGAAAGTCGGTGCTCATGCAGACCGACATTCGAGTGGCGATGGAGGGGGGCACAGGATCACCCTCCTTTTCCGGGAAGCGGTCCTCCTCTGCTCCTTCGCCTTCCATCGAGGGATGACCCTATGAGCGGTCTACCTCCTGGGCCATGAGAACGTCCTTGTGGACAAAGTCAGCAGGATCCTCCACCCTCACGAATGGTGGCTGGACCCCAACCATGGACCTGTTTGCAGCCCGGCTAAAACTCAGCTCCCCCACCTTTGCGGCCCAGTCCCGCACACGAGCAGGGAAGTGCAGGATGCATTCCTCTTGAGCTGGACCTCCGGGCTTCTCTACGCCTTCCTTCCCACTCTTCTCATTGCGAGGACCTTCCACAAAGTTCAGCGGCAACGAGCATCACTGATACTCGTCGCTCCTTCGTACCCTCGGCAACTGTGGTTCCCACTCTTGCTCTGGCTCACGTCCGAGCCTCTGATTTCCCCTGAGCTGTGCCCCAGACCTGCTAATGCAGGAGGAAGGGTGAGTGCTAGACCCGAACCTGGCCGCGTTGTCCCTCGCAGCCTGGCAGCTGAACTGGTCACCCTAGCCACGCTAGACCTCCTGGAGGAGCTTGAGGAGGTCCTCCTCACGTCGAGGAAGGACTCGACCAAATAAGCTTATGCCTTCAAGTGGCGACGCTTCTTGGTCTGGTGCTCCGAGCTCCAGATCGACTTTTTCATGTGTTCCATTCGGTGGGTCTTCCAATTCTTCTCCATCTCTAGAAGGAGGGACTGGTTGAACTCTGTCACGGTACATCTGAGTGCCATCTTGGCAAATCACTTCCCTGTAGAGGGCAGACACCTCTCGGAGCAGCCTTTGGTTTCCCGCTTTATGCGGGGCCTCTTGCTGTACAAACCTTCCTTCTGGCCTCCTCCTGCGGAATAGACCTGAATGTAGTGCTCATGCAGCTTATGTGTTCACACATCGAGCCGATGACGATGTGCTCACTTCGGCACCTATCCTGGAAGGTGATCTTTGTGGTGGCTTTGACCTCGGCCTACCAAGTCAGTGAGCTTCAGGCTCTCATGGCTGAAGCCTCTTACACCAGGTTTTATAGGAACAGGGTGGTCCTCCGTACCCACCCCAAGTTCCTGCCAAAGGTTGACTCGGATTTTATCTCAATTAGGAGATAGTCTTGCCGACCTTCTTCCCAAGACCCCTTGCCGACCAGGCGTCGGCAGTTTTGCATACACTTGACTGCAAGAGGGCTCTTGCTTTCTATCTGTAGTGCACCCAGACTCATCGCAAGTCTGGCAGGCTTGTCGTGACCTACAATCCCAATCACCTGGGGCAGGCAGTCACAAAACGCACCCTCTCCATCTGTGTGACGGACTGCATTGCTTTTACTCACATGAAGGCGGGCGCCCAGCTGGATCGACAGGTCATTGCATACTGCATCCGTGCCAAGGCTGCTTCAGTGGCTTCGCTGCACTCAGTGCTGCTATCGGACATCTGCCGGGCTGCGACCTGGGCTTCGGCAAACACTTTAGTCTCGCACTATTGCCTGGAGAGGGATTCCTGCCGGGACAGCGCCTTTGGCCAGGCTGTACTCCGTAATCTGTTTGGGGTATAAGCAACTCCTGCCCTCCTACCCTTCTCGATGGCTACCGAGGGTGTCACCCCAGGGACCCGAGGACTCTGGGTCCTTCGGGAATCAGTTTCTGCTCACGCCTTCGCGGAGGCGTTTTCTGGTTACAGGTTCAGTAGCCTGTAGTTGGGGAGTCCCATAAGTGAGGACTGACTTCCTGCTTGTTCCTGGAGAAAGCATAGTTACTCACCTGTAAGAGGTGTTCTCCAGGGACAGCAGGAATCTGTCCTCACTACCCTTCCATCTCCCATGATGAGTTGCTGGATTTTTATCCTTCTCTTGCCATCTGCTTGGTAGGGCTCGAGCTAAGGGACCTGACTGAGCAAATTGGCACCCTTGGGCGGTAAGAGGACCACGCATGCATGGCAGCAATCCCAAAGGCTTTCTTTGAAAACTGGGGAATTGCTCCTTGCGGGCTCCGTCGATGCCGATGTCACCCATAAGTGAGGACTGATTCCTGCTGTCCCTGAAGAACACCTGTTACAGGTGAGTAACTACGCTTTATAGTAACATTCTGAGGTAATTTTATAAGGGGACACTTACTTTAAGCATTAAAGCATGTGCCTACTTTGTCATGTTAGTCATTTACATGCATATACAGCCTCTTATAAAATACTGACTAGCATAAAAGGACATGTACAGTATTCACATGGCATGTATTTTGTTGGTGGGGGTGTAAGTGAGCAGAGTGCATAGTACATGCCAAGTTATAAAATGACTATAATTTGCACACTTCCTTTAAAAATTAAGGTGTGGGCATTTACACCATGTCTGTGGCCACTTATGCTAGTATTTCCTAAAAACAAGTAGGCACCTACTTGTCTTCATAAAATAGGCTTAACGTAGACAGCTTAAAATTTATTTATTTATTGTATTTATTTATTTGCTTTTATATACCGCACTTTTTAAGATCAGCGTGGTTTACATAAGAACAGCTTAATACATTGAATAAGACATGTTAAGTTACATTGAACAGAAACAATTTAATTAATCAGATATAATGAACTATAAATACATTAAGGAGGCTTTCTAGTTGCAAGTAACTATATACAAGCTGAAAAGGGGCTGTGCATTAAAAGGGAGGCCATGGCCAGCTATGGTACATGGTCGAAGGAAATCGGGAAAAGATGAGTCTTAATTGCCTTGCGGAAGGTTGAAAGGTCAGTGATAAGACGGATAAAAGCAGGGAGAGAGTTCCAGAGCAGTGGGGCAAAAATGGAGAAGGCTCCGTTTCTTGCAAATTGGGTACTTTTACTAGCCATAGCTGGAATGGCAAGGGTGTTGGCCATATTAGATCTCCTTATTCTGGTGTCTGGTGTCCAATGTAATAGGTTTTCTAGGGAAGATGCTGAGAGAGGGTAAAGTATTTTAAATGATAAAATAAGGGCTTTGTATTTAAGCCGTCTGTTAATTGGAAGCCAATGTAGCTGGGCTAGGAGAGGTGATACATGCTCATATCTGGATGCTCCATGAATGGTTTGGGCAGCAGTGTTTAGAATCATTTGTAAGGATGGAGGGTATATGCAGGTAGACCATGCAGTATGATATTTGCATAATCGAAAATAGGAGTGACCAAGGCTTGGCAGACGGTGCGAAAGTCAGTGGGTTCCAATAGGGGTCGGAGTTGGCGGAGGGATCGTATTTTGAGGTAGACAGCCTTTGTGATATTGCTTATCTTGGATTCCATATTTAGATGTTGATCCAAGGTGACCAAGATATCTCACTTCATGATTAGACTTCAGCTCTGCATTCTTAACATGTAGATGTGGTGGTGGTGGTGGTGGTATAAATGTTGTTGTATCCTTCATGATGAACAGAACTTCTGTTTTTTTTATAGTTCACTTTTAGATTGTGAGCTTCTAACCGGGCGGATACTAAATTAAAGCATTCTGTGATTCCGGTGGTGATAGAATTATCCAAGGAGAAAGCATAAAGTAACACATCATCTGCATAGATATAGTATAGGATGCCAAAGGCTTGAATGATAGTGCATAATGGCTGAATATAAATATTGAATAGCAGGGCTGAAAGGGATGAGCTCTGAGGTACTCCTTGGGTTTGCTGAAACATAGATGATGTTTGTGTACCAATGCGTACTTGTTGTTGGCGATTAGATAGATAAGAACAACACCAATCTAGTGCTGAGCTCTGAATGCCTTTAAGCTGAAGTTGGGTAAGCAAGAGGCTGTGAGAAACTGTCGAAGGCTGATGCGATGTCTAAAAAAATAAGGATGAAGCCTTGCTTGGATTTGTTCATGCCTTTTAATCAGATTATCAAAAAGGGAGGTGAGCAAGGTCTCGATACCATGATGTTGACAGAAGCCATGCTGTTGAGGGTCCAGCGGAGCATAGGAGTCAGTGTGGTCTTGGATTTGTTGTTGTGCTATTGGTTAGGAAGGGAAGACCCGATATAGGATGGTAGGAGTTCAGGTCTCTAGGAACTAACTTGTGATTTTTTTAGTAGTAGTTTGATGGTGGCTGTTTTCAGAGGTGTTGGTACCATACCCTTGTTGAAGGAAAGGTTTGCGATTTTGGATATGTGCGGACTTCATTCAGTACAAGCAGACTTGACCCAGTGGGCTGGGCAAGGATCAGTAGGTGAGGTAGTGGAGTTAAGTCCTTTTATTATCTTTTCAATTTGATCTGATGAGTATGGGTAGGAGGAGGTCAGTGCAGGATTATTGGCATTTATTGACGAAGGGGTGTCTTTATAAGGTTCCACCGGATGATTGGTGGTCATTTTGGTTTTATTATGAAAATGTTCTGTGAAGTCTTGTGGGTGAGGCAAGTTATCTGTTTGTTGGATCAAGGTATCCTTCATAAGAGACTGGATTAGACGAAAGAGATCTCTGGGCTTATCGAGTGAGCGCATCAGGATGTTGTTGTAGTATTCCTTTTTCCTAGACATAGTAGCATCTAAGCATGCACTCCCAAAATTACCCTCCATAGACTTTCAAGGCAATATACTTTTAAAAAGTAAACTGTAAAATGCTTTTAGAAACCAGTTTGATGGAAATTCTAAAACTGTCTGAACATAACTAATGTTGTGCTGAATTTCACTTTTGCTTTCAGGTGCTGAACGCCACACATTTTCGATGACGGCCAAAACTTACTTGAAATTTAAACAAGCAAGGTCATAATACCGTCAAACATGCGTAAGGGGGTGCCAAAAGACCCAGAAATAGCTGACCTGTTCCATAAGGATGACCCTGAGGAGCTATTTGTTGATTTACATGAAATTGGACATGGAAGTTTTGGAGCTGTCTATTTTGTAAGTGCTGTTAATTACATTGACATCTCTTTGGTTTTCAATCTGGCAGTTTTCTCATGTTCATTTGCGCTTCCCGCTTAGTGGGATCAGCCTCTGACCTGTGATTTTATGTGACTCAGCGGTTATAGCCAGTGCCAGGACATTTCTGGATTGGCCAAGGGCATAGATCAGAGCCCCTTGTGGGATGCAGTAAAATGGGCATTGAGTCTGGTGTCTAGATGTCACCATAGAAGAATGACTGACTGTCATCTGCAGATTTGATGACCTAAGTCAACATTACCTTTTCCAGATTATTTCTAAATGTTAAAAACTATGGGTTCCAGTACAGATCCTTGGAGTATTCCTCTATTCATCATTAAGAAGATTAGCTATCGAACCCTACTATTTTCTATCTTTTAACTCTTTCCCAATCCAGAATAGGGCATTTCACATCATTCTGCTAGCCCAGGGTTGTGTTCCCCTAACAGCAGATTGGTAGAGGCAAAGAATTACTACTACTACTACTGAACATTTGTATAGTGATGCAAGACATACACAGCGCTGCACGGACACATGTAAAAGACGGTCCCTGCTTATCAGAGCTTATAATCTGGTCAAGACAGACATCACAGTAGCTGTATTTATGGGATACAGCTAGGGGGAATAGTAAGGAAACACAAAGGAGATCAGGTGAGTCAAGATCCAAAAGCGGCAATGAAGAGGTGAGTTTTCTGAAAAGGGTCAGAGAAAGCGCCTGACCTTTTAGACTTGGGTAGTTTGTTCCAGGCATAAGGAGCAGCAAGGTGAAAGGAGCAAAGTGGAGTTAGCAATAGAAGAGAAGGGCACAGATAGAAGCAATTTGCCAGAAGAACTGAGTTCCCGAGGAGGGGTGTAGGGAGAGATAAGAGGGAAAGGTAGTGAGGAGCTGCAGAGTCAATGCACTTATAGATCAGCAGGAGAAGTTTGAACTGGATGCGGAAACAGATAGAGAGCCAATGAAGAGACTTGAGAAGAGGGGTAATATGAGCATGACGAGGCTGGCGTAAGATTAGCTGTGCAGCAGAGTGTTGAACAAATTGAAGGGGGAAGCAATGATTCAGAGGTAGATCAGCAAGGAGTGGGTTACAATAGTCTAGATAGGAGGTGAGTAATGAGTGGATAAGTGTCTTAGTAGTTTGTTTAGAAAGAAATGGATGAATTTTGTTTTTCTTGTAGAGAAAGAAACAGCAGAGAGTTATCCACAGAGACTGAGAAAGGAGGAAGGAAAGAGAAGGGTTTAGGGGGGAAAATAATCATTTATTTATAATTATTATTATTATAAGCAGCTCAGTTTTGGCCATGTTCAATTTCAAGCGGCAGTGAGACATCAAAGCAGCAATGTCAGAAAGGCAAGCAGAAATCTGGGCCTGGATTGCCGAAGAGATGTCAGGTGTAGAGAGGTAGAACCAACGAAAAACCCAGATTTCAATGACATCACTCCCATGCCTTTATTCGTCTCAGTCACCAGAGGTCCCTTCAGTATTATTTTGTCTCCAGCATATGGTGGATGGATTTTCTCCTCTCTGAAGAAAATTTGAAGAATTGAGAGGAAAAGATGGTAAAAAAAAAAAACACCGAGCATGATGTGGGAAGCTCCACTAGACTGCTATCTTTTCGGTAGCCATAGAAGGAGAGAAATTTTGTTCAGCTCCATGCTCTTATGATAGCAGCCTGTTGAACAGCCAGAAAATTCAAAGGATTTGGAAGGATCTGAAAGAGGGCAGAAGCTTCACACAACCTCGGCGCTCCCTCCCTCCTTGTATGTCTCTCCCCCCCCCCCCCCCCATTCCCCGCTCTGCAGAAGGCCCTCGGAGGGATCTGCCTGCCAACCACTTTAAACACAGTGTTGCAAAGCCAGTAAAACTGTTTCTGAGGAGTAGAACTGAGCCCAGCGTGGATTCTCTGCCTGGGCTCTCAGGGTAAGTACCAAGGCTTGGCCTAGTCATTGTCCTTATTGGGGGCTCCCAATTCCATCTTCCTCGGATGCAATTTGGAGTGGACCACTGGTGATGACCGTTGGCACAGTGGGGGTTTCCTGACATTTTTTGCACACATTAGTAATTTTTTTACCTACTGTGCTTGGTGGTTGCGTGGCCCAAGCATGGGTTCCTTCACTAGCACCTGCTGCATGTTTCAATAAAAGCGCAGTTAATCTGTGCCTTTTTGCCACCATGGCCTTAACGTGCACTGTTGTGATATTTGCCTTAACTCTTTGTCTCCTTCCAGGAAACTGTTTGACCTGTGGCAAATGAGGTGCTTCATCTCCAGATTGTGGACTATGCTCTTCTTGCATGGCAGCTTGAGTTGTACCTGGAGGGCCTGCTGCTTCTCTTTCAGCTGGGGGATGCAGTAGGTCCAAACTTGCCTGCTTCAGGGCAGGTGGTGACAGATGGCGCTATGGGTAAGGATCCAGCAACTGTGCTGTGAGCCGCCCTTCATCTTCTGGGGGGTCTGTGGTGGCTGTGCCCCCTAGTGGAGGGTGGCCATTCCCGAGAAGAGAGCTTCTGGACCCCGGATTGTCCTCTTTGGATTTCTCTTCTTTTTTACAGCAGGCCTGGTCCTTCTGGCATGGAAATTTCATCCCTGGGTGCCCCCAGGTACAATCTTATGCTGTGTGGGCTGGAAGCCCTCTTCGATTGCCTTTGGCTAAGCACCCACGGTGAGGGGCACCCCCCCCCCCCCCCGGAGATGGGGAACATCTGGGAGCTGTCTGAGATTTTGACTATGATTCTGATTCAGATGGCTCTATACTGGACTCTGATGTGGATAAGGAAGTATTTTCATCTTCAGAAGATTGTCAAGAAACCAGAGTTATCTTCCTATTCCTGATGGAGGAACTGGCGGCATTGATTGCCAGGGACTCATTGGCCTTGAACTTGATGGATGCTTCTGGCACAGAGCAGGAGCCGAAGGAGCACCTGCTCCTTCAAGGGGTACAGAAATCTACTACTATCTTCCCATTCCCAGATGCGATCAAGAATATTATCCCGTCTGAGTGGGACTCTCCCAAGTCTCTCCTTAAGGGGTTAAGGGTGTGTAAGAAGATCTATGCTGTCCCGGAGAAGGAATGCATTGAGTGGTTTGGTATTACCAAGATGGATATGCAGGTCACAGCGGTTACCAGATGGGCCACTATTTCTGTGGGAGGCAGATTGGCCTTAAAGGATTTTCTGGACCGTAAGGTGGATTTGTTCTTGAGGAACCAGTTCGCTGTGGCGGCTGTTATTCTGTGGCTGGTGGTATGTACCAGCCTGATGTCTTGAACCCTGCTGCAGTGGATTCAGTCTGTTCTGCCAGATGATACTACCCCTCTTTTTAAGTCCACTACGGCCTTCCTTTCTGATGCCATGTGTGACCTGGTACTTTGGCAGCCAGTAATGAAACGGTTAGTGTTGGATTTTGCCCTGGCACTGAGCAGTGGACCCATTTTCCAAAGCCTGGTTGGCCCAACTGGTTTTTAAAGGGAAATGTTTGTTTTGGAGCTGATTAGGATAAGTTAGTGAAGGACCTGGGCAAAATGAAGTTTTACCATCTTCTGGAAGACAGGTCCAGGGGGCCTGTGAAGTGAGCTGGTGCCTCTTTTCTTGTCAGCCTCTGCCCGTTCATTGAAGGCACACTGGCTGGATCCCCCGGTGTTCTCAGGACTATCATTGTTGCTGACGTAGAAAGCCTTTCTTCCCCTCTGCTTCCAGGCTTTGGGCTCGTTCTCAGCCCTTTCATGGAGTGTGTGGGCCAGAGACTCTGTCCCCTCCAGGGGATGATCCGCCCTGACTGTGCAATGAAGGTTTGTGGGCCCATTTCCTGGTGGTTCCGATTGGAGGCAGGCTTTGACTTTTCTTTCAGGAATTGGTCCAAGTTACCAAGGATCCACTGGGTGCTAGACACCTTTCACTTCGGCTCTGTCCTGGAATGCAAAGAGCCGATTCAAGGTGCCTTCATTTCTCCTTGTGTGTTTGCGATCAAAGGTTCCATTATGTGGCTCAATTTGGACAAGTTGCTGTGCATAAAGGCGGTGGGGTCTGTCCTGCTGGACAAGTGGGGCAAAGGCAAATACTCCATCTATTTTGTGTTGCCCAAAAAGGATGGTTCCCTCTGGCCCATTCTGGACCTCAAGGGGGTCAACAAGCACTTTAGCATTCTGCGCTTCTGAATGGAAACCTTGTGCTGTGTGATTCAAGCAGTGAGTGGAAGGGAGTAATTGGCTTCTCTGGATCTGGCTGAGGCATGTTTTCATATCCCGATCCGGGGGGATCAGCAAAAGTATCTGAGTTTTTTTGCCGTGCTTGGCTGTCACTATCAGTTCACAGTCCTCCCCTTCAGGCTATGCACTGCCCCAATGATGTGCATAGAAAGGTCATGGTGGTGGCAGCTATGGTGCCGAGGGATCTGTGATCATCCCTATCTGGACGACTGACTCATCTGGGCCTGTTCCCTTTTAGAAGAGTTTTGGGTGGTGTCCTTTTCAGAAGGCCTCGGCTGGGTAATCAATTGAGTTAAGAGTCAGCTGTTGCCTTCCCAGTCTTTGGAGTTCCTTGAAGCATGTTTTGACAGTGAAATGGGCAGAATTTTCTTGCCAGAGGAGAAAGTCAAAAGGCTCTTGGATTGCCTGGCACTGTTCTTTGTGCAGTAGGCTCCCAGAGTCTGGAATTATTTATTTTATTATTTATTTAATTCCACTTTATAATTTTAGTCAAAGCGGTTTACATTGTAACTTAAACTTGGTAATGCACATTAAACAGGGACATTGATAACTTGGATTCTCTTGAGCTTCTTGGATTGATGGTGCTATGAGCGTATGCTCACAAGTGCTCTCTCCAGATGCCCCTGTTGACTCTGTGGTCCCAGAGTTCTCAGGAATTTGAGCACAAGCACCTGCTCCCGAGGATGGTGAAGGCCAGTCTTTGGTGATGGCAGCTGCCCTGTCATTTAAGGAGGGGCATGTCACTGGATGATTTCACCTGGTTTCTTTTGACAACTGATGTGAGTCTCTCGGGCTGGGGAGCCCATTGCAAAGACTGCATGGCCTAGGGCCGTTGGAACCGCAGGGAAGTGGCGTGGTCCATCAACCGCCTCAAGGTAAGGGCCATCAAGCTGGCTTTTCTGTGTTTCCAGCCCCTGGTTGAGGACTGGGCCGTTTGAGTGTTTTTGGACAATGCCACTGCAGTGGCTTATGTAATTGGCAAGGCAGCATGGGGAGTGCCAGGGTAGCTCTGGAGATGGTCCTACTATTTGCCTGTGCAAAGAAGAACCTCCTATCCTTGTTGGCTCAGCACATTGCTGGGGTGGACGGTGTGAAAGTGAATTTCCTCAGCCAGCACTCTCTGTACCCTGGAGAGTGGGAGTTAAGTCAGGAGGTGTTTCAGTTGATTCTGTGTCACTGCGGTCTCCCCAAAATGGATCTTATGGTGACCTGCTCCAATGCCAAAGTTTGTTGCTGCTTCAGTCGCTACACAGAGACAGCATCCGAGAGTACTGGCACCCTATCCCAGCCTTGGCCAAGTCAATACCTGCTGTGCATGTCCCCTTTGGGGCTCCTGATGCGGCATGTGATTTGGCGTATAGAACACCACCAGGGCAAGATTGTTCTTGTGGCACCAGATTGGCCAAGGAGAGTGTGATTCGGAAACCTTATAAGACTTCTGCAGGCGCCTCCTCTTCGGTTACCCCGTCTTAGGGTCTATTGCGGCAGGGGCTGATCATCCTAGAGGACTTTGTTCCCCTCTCACTTATGGTTTGGCTCTTGAAAGGAGATGACCAGCGAGTAATGGCTACTCTCCAGCAGTAGTCTCCACTCTGCTTGGAGCATGGAGATGGTCTACCAAGTTAGCATACATGCAGATCTGGTGCCTTTTTGAGCGATGGTGTAGCTCTCAGCAGTTGGCTCCTGATATGGCCAAGGTGCCTCTCTCTTGGCCTTTCTACAGGATGGCCTGGAGAAGAGCCTTTTCCTTAGCTTTCAAAGAAAGCGTTTGGGAGTTGCCTCTACGCATGCATGGTCCACTTCCCACCCAAAGGAGCCATCTTGCTTAGTCTTCTTTTTTCTGCGGAGCCCTTCAAGCATAGTCTGTTCTTGTTCCGAAAAAGTGTTTTTCTTCTTGCCTTTTTGGCTGTTTTTCTTTCCGGCTAGCACCGCTACCCTTCCTGCCCGCCCGCCCGACCCCAGTATCCCGCTATCGGGTTGGCTCTCTCTTTTTTATTTTCCTTTGGTTTTTCACTTTTTTCTCTTTGGGCATTACCGCCCCTGTTTTCCCTCGCTGGCAGCCCGAAAGGTCTTCAACCTTGCTGGGGTCATTCCCCCCTCCCCCCCCCATGGTTACCAGTGGCTTCAAAAAGTGCGACAGGTGTGGTAAAATTATGTCCCTCACCGATATGCACAACTGCTGCCTCCGGTGCCTCGGCCTAGACCACGATCCAGCTCTTTTTGTGGCCTTTGCAAACTTATGTCCTCGAAGGCCTTGAAAAGCCGCCAGCAGCAGCATGGAAAAATTTTCCCTGATTCTCCCATGTCTCCGAAAGCCAGGACCTCGTCTGAGGCCTCCACACCCTGGGAGGAACGCTCTGAACCTGAGCGGCATCGGGGGACCTCAGAAAGGAGGACCCCCTCGAGGGAACCGAACAGGAGAAAATCCTCAAGGGCTGCGTCTCTGGATGGTTCAGAATGGCCAGGTCCCTCGCGGGGCTGGACACAGAGCCCCGAGTGCCAGCCCGAGGTGTTGGGGAAGGAGTGTCCGATCTTGCTTTCTCTGAAGGATCCGGGCATGGACTGGCCCCGGCAAGCGCATCCTATCCTAGTCGAGGAATCCCCTCTGGGAGAACCGGCTTCGGGCCCGAGTCCATCAGTGCCCGAGCAGAATACTGCGGAACCACCTGAGCTCATGTCCAGGATGGTGTCCTTGGAATGCAGGATATCTGCCTTCCTCAAGCAGCAAAGAGCACTCGTGTCCAGTACGTCCATTCCTCTGTCCTGACCACTGAAGGTTCAACAACAAAGTCGAACCCGGAGGCCGAGCCAATCCTCGAAGCCCTACGGGCCCGAGTAGATCCTTGGCCGAGATCCCGCTCGGTCTCCCATTCTTCGGGACGGAGATCATCTGACAAGCCAGCGAGCGCTGGAGCGGCCCGACCCCTCAGGGCCTGAAGAATGCCACCTGTCCTTCTCCTCGGATGCCTCCATCTGGGAGTCGAAAGATGAGGTGTCTCCGGACACTCGCCTTCACTGGGATGTCCCATCCGATTCCCCAGTATCGGAACCTCTGAGAAGATGTCCCCCATAGGACATGGCTTTTCGAGACTTCGTTCGAGATATGTCCAAAGCCTTAGTTTTCCCAGCGGGGTTCGAGGAGAATCCTCAGGCAGATGAACTAGAGATCCTCCCATATGAGGACCCTCCTCGGGGAAACCCTCACGGTGCCCATTCCTCCTATCCTGGAACGCCTTATGCTTTGCATGTGGGAGCCACCAGCGTCGACACAGGTGATCAGCAAATGGCTCGACTCGATGTATTGGGTCCACCGAAGCACCGGGTTTCAAAAATCACAGCTGCTGCATAATTCCATGATCGTGGAATTGGCCATGCGTCGACTAAAGTCTGATGCATTCCTCGGTACCACACGGCAGGGAGGCCCGCACCTTGGATGCCCTTGGCAGAAAATGTACTAGGGCGCGATTTTGAATTGCTGGATCCAGGCCTACCGGTTGTACATGGGCATGTATCTAAGAGACCTGACAAAAGAGATCGCCAGGTTCTCGGCCAGTCTCTCCAAGGAGCCCTTGCAGTGCTTCGAGGGCCTATCTAGAGCCATCGATGAATGCTCCAAATTTGTCTCGAGCAGCCTACAACGGGTTTGAGTCAGCGGCCAGGGTGCACCCGCCAAGCCTGGCTACAGTCGACAGACCTCGAACAATGGGTGCAAGACAAGTTAGTCGATGACCCATGCCGTGGAGAGAACCTATTTGGCAAACCCATGGTTGAAAAGGCCGCTGAACTGGAGACTGAGTTCATGACAAGGACTAGGCTCTCTAAGAAGACCTTGGCCCCTTCCCGAATGAAGGGCTTGGGGGAAAAAGCCCTTCTACCCGAAGAAATCCACTGCTTACTGAAGTTACCCCCCTTATCAGGCCTCCCCAGCAAGGGCAGTAGGCCAAAGGGCAAGGCCACGCCCTACGTAAGCAGAAGGCTCCCAAGCCCCAAGCTTCGACCCTGGCCCAGCCCGGGGGGAGCTTTTGACTCCTACAGCATGGCCCCTCCCTCCAGCGAGGCTGGGCAGCCCACTGGAGGTTGGCTCTCCCTGTATGCCCACAGGTGGAGAACTATCGCCACTGACACATGGGCATTACAGGTGGCCAAGGAGGGTTACCTCCTTCGCCTAGCTGGTGCCTCTGCATTATTTCCCCGGAGAGCCTTTCCGACCTCCCCTTCACCAGGACCTTCTTGAAGGAGTTGGCAGGTCTTCTCGAGGACAGATCGGTGGAACCAGTGCCCCACCATCTCAAGAGCAAGGGGTTCTACTCCAGGTACTTCCTCGTGCCAAAGAGGACGGGGGGCCTAAGGCCCATCCTCAACCTGCGCAACCTCAACAGATTCTTGGTGCGAGAGAAGTTCAAGATGCTCTCCCTTGGAACATTGCTGCCCTACCTGTGCCAGGGAGACTGGCTATGCTCCTTAGAACTAAAGGATGCTTATACACACATCCTGATCCACCCAAACCACAGGCAATACTTACGCTTTTTGGTGGGGGGCCATCATTTTCAATACAGGGTACTGCCCTTTGGCCTTGCCTCGGCCCCCAGGGTATTCACAAAGTTGCTGTCTTTCTCAGACTTCAGGGGTTTTTCATCTTCCACTATCTCAATGACTGGCTCATCAGGGGTACTACGGCCCCAGAGGTGCAGCAGGCCACGGCACACACTATCCAGGTCCGTCAGCACTTGGGCTTTGCTATCAATTACCCAGTGTCCAGCTCAAGAGCTTGAATTTATCGGGGCAAGGATCGATACCCTTCCAGCCAAGGCCTTCCTACCTACAGACAGGGTCGGCAGGCTGACTATGCTGGCCAGAAATGTACAGCACTGTCCCTCAGTGCCAGCGAGACTCCTGTTGCACCTCCTCAGGCACATGGCCTCCATGGTCCATGTCACCCCAGATGCCTGCCTCCACATGCGAACTGTGCAGTGGTGCCTCAGTCACCAGTGGTCCCAGGCAACGGGGCATCTCCAGGGCAGAGTCAAAGTAACCAGGCGCCTGGCACAATCCCTGAACTGGTGGCAGTCCCCCCACCACTTGCAAGCGGGGATGCCTTTTCAGGCTCCTCAGCACTTGAGGGTCCTCACTACAGATGCCTCCCTCCTGGGCTGGGGGGCCCACCATCAGGAGTACCGCAGCCAGGGCACCTTGTCCCCAGATGAGTGCCCAACAGATCAATCTGTTGGAGCTACATGCAATCCGCCTTGCCCTAAGGGTGTTTCGGAGACCCCTGAGTCACAGATCCATCCTAGTCCAGATGGACAAACAGGTTGCCATGTTCTATGTGAACAAACAAGGGGGCATGGGGTCCTGCGTCCTATGTCGGGAGGCTATGGACCTGTGCTCATTTTGCAGTCTGACAGGACATTCTCCTCAGGGCAGTGTACCTGCTGGGCCAGGACAGTTGGCTAGCCGACAGGCTCAGCAGATTTCTCCAGCCGCACGAGTGGCAGCTGGACCTGAAGGTGGCCTGCGGGCTCTTCCAGATTTGGGGGAGCCAACGCTGGACCTATTTGCCAGTCTGGACAACCACCAGTTGCCCAGTTTCTGTTCCCGGCAACCACACCCTGCCAGGTTAGCCGCCGATGCCTTTCTAATTTCATGGTCGGCGGGTCTTTTGTATGCATTTCCCCTGACACCTCTGATCGCCAAGACCCCTGTTAAAGATCCTTCATGACAGAACATCGGTCATTCTGATAGCCCCATGGTGGCCTGCACAACCGTGGTTCGTGCTCCTCCTGCAGCTGGTGGTGGAGACCCCCATCCCCCTGGGGATAGACCCATGGCTCCTCTCCCAAGAGGGGGGGCTCTCTCCTGCATCCCAACTCCAGCTCCCTGTCGGTGACAGCATGGCTGCTGAGAGGGTCTCACTAACTCCGCTCCTACTTCTGAGGGAAGTGGAGGATGTTCTGCTCGCTTTGTGCAGAATGTCCACCAGAAGGGCTTACGCCTTTAAGTGGTGCAGGTTTGCGTTCTGGTGTGTGACTCAGGGAACCGACCCCTTTTCCTTCCCGGTGGTTATGGTACTGCAATACCTTCTCCACCTCTCTGACTCGGGGCTCAAATCCAACTCCGTCAGAGTACATTTCGGTGCCCTTGCGGCCAACCACCATCCGGTAGATGGGAAGTCCCTCTCGGCACACACGACAGTGTCCCGGTTCCTCAAATGTCTTCTCCTGTCTAAGCCCCCGGTCTGCCCTCTGGCGCCCGAATGGGATCTCAATGTAGTGTTGGGACGGCTTACCCTGCCTCCTTTCAAACCGATGGCTATGTGACATCTCCGCTATTTCTCTTTGCACTCACTTCCGCCTGAAGGGTGAGCGAGCTCCAGGCCCTCGTGTTGGAGAGGCCTTATACCAGGTTCTACAAGAATAGGGTAGTGCTCCGCACACACCCCAAGTTTCTCCCGAAGGTGGTGTCCTCGTTCCACCTCAATCAGGAGGTGGTCCTCCCCACCTTTTTTCCCAGACCGCATGCCGATCGCGCTGAGGCTACCCTCCATACCCTAGACTGTAGGAGGGCTTTATCTTTTTATATTCAATGTACTCAAGGCCACCGGAAAGCATTGCAGATTTTCATTTCCTACGACCCCAGCAGACTGGGGCAGGCAGTGACCAAGCGTACGCTGTCCACGTGGGTGGCAGACTGTATCGCCCGGGCCTGTGAGGAAGCAAAGCTCCCATTGGAGGGCTGTGTCACGGCCCACAAGGTCAGGGCCATGGCAACCTTGGTAACTCATCTGCGCTCCATTCCTCTGGCAGACATCTGCCGGGTTGCCATCTGGTCTTCGGTTCATACCTTTGCAGCTCATTACTGCCTGGATAGGGAGTCCCGATGGGACAGTGCTTTTGACCAGGCTGTACTCCGTAACTTTTTGGAGGTCTAGGCAACTCCTGCCCTCCGACTCTTCTGTGCTCAGGATACCGGAGTGCTAGTTCCTTGTCTGTTGAGTTTTCCACTGCAGCTGCTCGCGGCTCTCAATGAAGGAGCCTGTTTTTGGCTATGGGTTCCTGGTAGCTTGTAGCTGGGGAGTCCCATTATGTGAGGACTGACTTCCTGCTTGTTCCCGGAGAAAGCATAGTTACTCACCTGTAACAGGTGTTCTCTGGGGACAGCAGGAATCAGTCCTCACAACCCTTCCTCCTCCCCTTGGAGTTGCAGTCCTCCTATTACTGTTTTGTTTTTTTTGCCATCTTTATCTGTCATTTGACTGAGCATGATGGCTCCTTTTGGGTGGGAAGCGGACTATACATGCGTGGCGGCAACTCCCAAACGCTTTCTTTGAAAGCTGGGGATTTTCTCCGCGTGGGCTCTGTTGGCGCTGATGTAACCCATATGTGAGGACTGATTCCTGCTGTCCCCGGAGAACACCTGTTACAGGTGAGTTACTACACTGTTTCTGCAGTCTGGCGGCTGGTAAGTCTCTCTAGCCTTGCACCTGGACATCCCATGCTTTCTGCAGAAGGTTTAACATCTGCATTCTCTCCTCCGGTCTGTGATACCTTCCTGGGATCTGTCTCTGGTGCTCAGAGCCCTGATGGTAGTGCGATTTGAGTCATTAAAACATGCTACTTTAAAGGATTTGACACTCATGACAGTCTTCTTGGTCGTGAGTTTTTCCGCAAAGTGGATTTCAGAGCTGCAGACTGTCTTGCCAAGATCCTTATCAGTCATTTCCAAAGAAGACCATTTCCATTTGGCCTGTGTCTTCCTTCTTGCCTAAGGTGCTTTCTCTCTTATAGGTGAACCAGGTGGTCTGCCTGTCTCCCTCCCTCCTTTAAGGAGCAGTGTCAGGGGAAGGATAAGAATCTTCATCTTGTGGATGTCCGTAGGGTACTTCTCTGGTACTTGGAGGTTACAAATTCTTTCGTAAGTCAGACAATCTTTTTTTTTGTGGTGTTTGCTGGCCCATGCAAGAGTGACTTGACGGCCAAGTTAATCTTGGGGTGCTGGATTAAGGAGACGATTGCCTCGGCATATCTGTTGCAAAACGAGCAAGTTCTGGATGGTTTGTGCGCCCATTCTACCTGAGCACAAGTGTCTTTGTGGGCGGATCGAAGCTTGGTAGCCCCTGCAAACATTCGTCAGACATCACTTTCCCCTTTTGTCAACCATTATCGCTTGGATGTCCACATGTGGGCCAGTCTCTGGTTTCTGCATTTTTGTGTTTTTCTCTTAATTTTTTTCCAGGGGCTCAAGGCCATCTGCAACTTTAATCCTCTACATCCATCTCTGGCATTGATCTTTTTGGCTTTCTTCCATGTAATTTTCACATGGACTCAGATTTCTCTCAATCTCCAGGAACAAGCAGGAATGAGTTTTCACATATGGGTATCGTCGGTACCGACGGAGCCCGCGCGGGAACGCTCCCCAGCGTCCAATAGGAACGCTTTTGGGACCATGCATCCACGCATGCGCGCTGCCTTCCCGCCTATCTACCTCCCTCTCTTCAGTTCTTCGTTTTCCGTGGAGCCGACAGGACGTGAACCCTGTCACCACAGAAAATTCTACTTTTATTTCTTATTTTTTGTGGTCACGCCTGCCTTTGTTCGACGCCCACCGGTACCACCAGTGCTTTTTCTTTCTTTCTTTAAAAAAAACAAACCAAAAAAACACAGAACTTGTGCTTTTTCAGTCAGGGGTTATCCCCTGCTTACTGCTTGGCGCCATTTTGGCCACTAGGCCTCTTCTTTCAGCATGGAGAAACCAACTACTGGTTTCAAAAAATGTTCGAAGTGTGCCAGCACAATTTCTGTCACAGACACCCATGACTGGTGTCTTAAATGTTTAGGTCCTGACCATTGCCCAGCGGAGTGTCTCTCCTGCAGGAAGCTGACTAAAAGAAGTCTTCAGAATCGAGCAAATCAACTCGGTGCCCTGTTTGCATCGGACACAATGTCAGTAGCATCAGTGTCCTCCAGGGCCTCTACTTCTTCCCAGGGATCTCAGGTAACTAAACATAAGTCTAAATCAAGCCGGTCCTCGAGAGATAGATCTCCCTCTAATTATCGAGATGCCTCTGGCGTTGCCCTCGAGGATCCTGCACTGGCAAAACAGCCCCGGCGGGAGTCTTCGGGCTCCAAAGCACTATCGGGGCTCCAGGATGTTCTTGAGACTTCGGCCTTGATGGATGTTCCTGTTCCATGCTCGGGGGTTGTGGCTGCTTCCGTTGGTATAGACACCCCGGCATCGGAAATGGTAATGGATAAAAGACTCCTTGCCATTGAACGTAGTCTAGCGAATCTTTTGGCTACTTCGGTACCGCTAAAGTCGCTGCAGACCATTCCACAGGCACCAGTATCGCTGTCGGTACCAGTGCCAGTACCCTAAGTACCTGCTTCAACAGGCTTACTTCCCCTGATGCCGAGTTTGGAATCACTCTCAAGCATGGGGGGTCAAGTACCGACTCGCTTCGGTACCGACCTCGTGCAGTACCGAAGACAACTTTTGAAGGAGAACCCGGTGCTTCCTCCCTTTGAGTCTTCCGATTCCAATGACTCAGATGACTCCACCGGTACCAGAGCTGAACTTTTACGAGATTCAACTCTTTCTCCTCAACGTAGGATGTCTCCTCCTGAGGACATGTCTTTTCACGATTTTGTGCGTGATATGGCAAGGGCTCTTGCCATTACAATAGTTCCTGAAAAGGAGCCTAGGGCAGAAGAATTAAGAATTCTACAATACCCCTTGGCTCCAAAGGAAGCAGCTATGCTCCCTATACATCAGATCTTGCATGATCTAATGTTACGGATGTGGGAAACTCCTTTAACAGTAACCCCACATTCTAAACGCCTTGACACCATGTATAGAGTGCCACCTTGTCCAGGTTTTCAAAAGACTCAACTACCACACCATTCTATGGTGGTGGAGTCTGCCATGAGACGCATTAAGAGTACAAAGAGACACTCTTCTAATCCACCAGGTCGTGAATCTAGAACACTGGATGCTTTTGGGCATAGATGTTTTCAGACCACCATGCTTTCAGCAAGGATTAGTTCCTATATTTTATACATGGGAATGTTTCTTGAGGAGGTTACAAAAAACTTAGAGCTTTTGAACCCCTTCCTTTAAGATGATAAAAGAGCAGACCATTTATCACTAGTCAAACATGCTCAGAATGTCTCTAAGTTCATAAATCGTGCTACCTTTGACTGTTTTGAATGCATTAGCAGGACTTCTGCTATAGCTATAGGAGCATGACAAATTGCCTGGCTCCAAGCTTCTGACTTGGAGGAATGGGTGCAGGAAAAGCTGGGAAATATTCCTTGCACTGGAGAAAATCTTTTTGGCAAGGATTGGCAATCTAAGGCTAATCAGTTGGACACTGATAATGCCACTTTGAATAGATTGTCAAAGATTTATACTAACCCAGCTAAGAAAAAGACCTTTAAGAAGACTTTTTTTCTCTAAGAAGAAAAAGTTCTATCCATCTTCCACCCAACAGGCATATGTTCCCCAAAAAGGGCAACAACAGGCAAGGCAAAGAAAACCCAAACCCCAACCGGCTCAGCAGACTCAGCCTCCTCAGGGTTTTTGACTTTTGTCCAGAGAACATACTCATTCTTCCTGTGTTAGGCCCAGAACCTCTAAACATTCCGGGCCGTATCTGCCACTTTGCCAACAGATGGCAACAAATCACATCAGAGGCCTGGACTTTGTCCATAGTGAGTCTGGGTTACAAGCTTCGTTTCCTCAGCTTACAAGTACCACCACCCACACTGGTAAAACAGTTCAACTCTCGACCTCTAGGCATAGACCTCTTGCTACAAGAAGTATCTACTCTTCTAGCTCAAGGAGCTATAGAAGAGGTTCCTTTATGCCAACAAGGTACAGGGTTTTATTCCCCCTATTTTCTCATTCCAAAAAAACCCAGGGGATTTAAGACCAATCCTGGATCTCAGAGAGCTGAACAAATTTCTAGTCCAAGAGAAGTTCAAAATGCTTTCCCTCGGCTCTCTTCTGCCATACCTTCACAGGCAAGATTGGCTATGTTCTCTAGATTTAAAAGACGCCTACATGCATATCCTTATTCATGTAGATCACAGGAAATTCCTTCGGTTCCTAGTCCAGGGAAGACATTTCCAGTACAGAGTCCTTCCCTTTGGGCTGGCCTCGGCTCCAAGGGTCTTCACAAAATGCATGTCAATAATAGCAGCATTCATGAGGACCCTGGGGATTTTTGTCTTCCCTTACTTGGACGATTGGCTCATCCAAGCACAGTCATCTCAAGAAGCTCATCAGGCCCTGTTACGAGCAAAACAAATACTCCAGTATTTGGGATTGGTCATAAATCTTCCAAAGTCTCAGCTTGCCCCATCTCAGACCCTCGAGTTTATAGGTGCTCGCTTGGACACACAGCTTGCAAGGGCTTTCCTGCCCCAACCGTGCTGTCTTGCGAATCATCGAGCTATCATCTCAAGCAGCGCTGCAGACCTTCCTCACTGCTCGACAGATGCTTCGCCTACTAGGTCACATGGCATCGACCGTCCATGTAATATCTTATGCTCGTCTTCACATGAGAGCGGCCCAGTGGACCTTGGCTTCCCAGTGGTCCCAGGCCTCAGGAGGCCTTTCAGACAAGATCAGGGTTGCCATACGCCTGATTCTGTCTCTCCGTTGGTGGCAATCTCTGGAAAACCTTTTAATAGGTGCTCCTTTCCAGCAGCCACAACCTCAGGCTATCCTCACAACAGATGCCTCCAAGATGGGTCGGGGAGCCCACTTGGACAGTCGATCAACACAGCGCCTTTGGTCTTCACACGAGGCTCTTCTTCATATAAACCTCCTAGAACTTAGAGCCATCTCCAATGCTATTCGAGTCTTTTGCACCCAGCTCATAAACGAAACAGTTCTGGTGCAAACAGACAATCAAGTAGCCATGTTTTACCTCAACAAACAAGGCGGAACAGGCTCTCTGTATCTATGCAACGAAGCTCTGCAACTATGGGCCTTTGCCAGAGAGCATCGGATTCGTCTGCGGGCAGTCTATCTTCCAGGCGTTCAAAACGTTTGGGCAGACAGACTCAGTCGAGTACTCCTGTTACACGCATGGTCACTCCACTCTTATCATCTTGCTTGAGTTTTTCGTGTCTGGGGAACACCAGACATAGACCTCTTTGCAAGTTCACAGAATGCCAAACTTCCCCGGTTTTGTTCCAGACTTTCAGCACAGAAATGTCAAGCCAGGGATGCATTACTGCTTCACTGGGATCAGGATTGCCTATATGTATTTCCGCCAATCCCTCTAATCCTCAAAACCTTATTCAAACTCCAGAGGGACAAGGGACGCATGATACTCATAGCGCCTTCCTGGCCGAGGCAAACATGGTATCCTCTTCTCTTGCAACTCTCTCAGGCCACCCCTCTGGAGTTAGGGAGTGCTCCAGATCTTCTGTCCCAGGACAACGGATCTCTACTGCACCCCAGTCCCTACATCTCAAGGCCTGGTTACTCAAGGCCTAGACTTTCAAGATCTAGACCTGTCTCAACAAGTGAAGGACATTCTTCTGGCCTCCAGGAAACCTTCCACAAGACGTTCTTATGCTTTTAAGTGGAAAAGGTTTTCTTCCTGGTGTAATCAGAGAGGACTTAATCCCTCTTTGGTACCAGTAGACTCTCTTCTAGTGTATCTCCTTCATTTGTCGGCTTCTGGTCTTCAGACCAATTCTGTTAGAGTCCATCTTAGTGCTATTGCTGCATCTCATAAGCTCTTAGATGGACAACCAATTTCCTCTCATCCACTTATTTCTAGATTTATGAGAGGACTTCTTCTAACAAAACCTCCCATTAAACCACCTCCGGTGGCATGGGATCTTAACCTTGTTCTAGGTGTGCTCATGGAGCCACCTTTTGAGCCTTTGGCTACTTCGGATCTAAAGTTTCTTTCATGGAAAGTTGTTTTCCTGATTGCCATCACTTCTGCTAGACGCATTAGTGAACTTCAGGCTTTAATGGCTGATCCGCCTTATACAAGGTTTCATCATGATAAGGTGGTTCTTAGGATCCATCCTCATTTTCTTCCAAAGGTGGTTTCACCTTTTCATCTAAACCAGTCAGTTTATCTTCCCGTTTTCTTTCCTAGGCTTCATTCCTCCTCTGCGGAAAGGAAACTTCATACTTTGGACTGTAAAAGAGCTCTAGCTTTTTATCTCCAAAGTACCCAACCTCACAGAAAGCCTTCTCAGCTTTTTGTGGCTTTTGACTCTAGCCATTTAGGACTTCCTGTCACTAAAAGAACCCTCTCTAAATGGACTGCAGATTGTATTTCCTATACATATCAAAGTAAAGGAATACCTCTTGAAGGCCATGTCACAGCTTATAATGTCAGAGCCATGGCAGCCTCAACAGCTAACCTTCGTTCTGTGGCTATTGATGAAATCTGCAAAGCAGCAACTTGTGCCTCAGTACATACTTTCACTGCCCATTTTTGTCTAGACAAGGACTCCCGCCGGGATGCCTTGTTAGGTCAAGCTGTTCTACAACATCTTTTCCACTCATAGTTCAACTCCTGCCCTCCATCCATTTGGATGCCTGAGGTCCCTGGGGGAAGCATGGCCCATCTACATAGATTTGCTACATGCTGGGTCTTCCCTAGGCATCTTTCAGCTCAGGAGTCCCCCATATGTGAAGACTCATTCCTGCTTGTTCCTGGAGATAGCGTAGTTACTCACCTGTAACAGGTGATCTCCGGGAACAGCAGGAATAGGTCTTCACAAACCACCTGCCTCCCCTAGGAGTTGTCTTTCTCTCTTTCTTTCTCTATTTTTATGTACTTCTCTCCTTCGGTCCCAGCTTTAAACTCAGCTGAAGAGAGGGAGGTAGATAGGCGGGAAGGCAGCGCGCATGCGTGGATGCACGCTCCCAAAAGCGTTCCTAATGGATGCTGGGGAGCATTCCCGCGCGGGCTCCGTCGGTACCGACGATACCCATATGTGAAGACTTATTCCTGCTGTTCCTGGAGATCACCTGTGTCACCCACCAATGTCCCCAGAGGCCAGCGGCGTAGGTAATTCAGTGGGGTAGTACTCTAGTAGCTATAGAGTATTGTGAGAAGGCTTTGAAATGCCTTCTGGAACCTGTGGTTCTAAACACCAGTCAAAGAATTGTAGTTGCAGACCAAGTGTAAGGTTATAATACAGGATTTTATTCCCCGTCCGGGATTGGATCTTTAGCATTTGAAACAAAGGAAAAACAGACCATTCATCTGGCATCAAAATTAAAGAAATGCTGGAACAAAACTTGGCTTAACTTCAGCTTTTGTAACAAACAGAAGAAAAAAGAAAACAGACCTTTTCACATGAAAACCCCTTCTTCCTGTTTTCTTTTATAAACAGTTTTCACAGCACTCTAGCAAAGGGAGGATATGGCATCAGCCATGGTATACGTACAATCCATATCGCTGCCATTCAAGGATTCCTCATAAGGCTCATATTGCATCTCTTCACTATCGGAATAAGTTTCCCCTGGAGTAAAGCTTCCGTTGTGATTGCAAAGTTCCTCCCTGTAACTCAAAGCATTCCCCTCCTCCACTGAACTAGAGGAGAATGGGTAATTACCACATTCACTATAATCACCGTCAGGAGAGCTACACAGTTCCTGGTAAGTGCAAGGTAGTTCTTTGTATTCTGGACCCCTTCTATTAGGGTCAATACGCCTACCCTCTGGCACTCTCTCTTCCTGGCCTCAGCCGAGCCGAGCTCCGTCTGTATGAAAGCTTTTCACTGTGTTTCTCTGCTAGCTGCTTTCCTGGTATAAAAGTTTCTTCAGGGTAAAAACTATCCCCTGTTTGGTACCTTGTGCTGGGTAACTTGGCTCTCCTCAGCCTGGCCACCGGACTACCACCTCTGCTCCCTCCGTAGCAAGGTTCCCGGGGATACTGGACAGCTGTGCCCTGCTCCTCAAAGCAGTCCCTCCTGGATTCCACAGCTCTGTGTTTCCCTCGTGAGGCTTCTCTCCAAATGTTCCTTTGGCTTCTCTCCCCAGCAGCTCTCTCACTCAATGTGTCTTTCCCAGCAGTTCTCTCCCCGAACGTTCTCCCACTACTCTCAGGTGAGTGATTTTTAACTGCCTTTCTCGTGGTGTTTGTTTGGGCTCCGCCTCCACCCAGCTGCCCCTCATTCCCTAATGAGTTCCGAGCTAGCCTTGTGTTTGGGCGTTCCCTTACACCTCGTGATACAGCTTGTATCCGTTGCCTATGGTAACCTTTTTCCACGTGTATATCTGAGCTGTCAGCTATGTTTTGCTCAGAGTTCCCTATTTCCATGGGCTCTGACAGCGCTACCTCATGACACCTGTTACAGGTGAGTAACTACACTTTCTTACCATCTTGGCCTCAGTCTACTTACTTTTCAACCTTTAACCCTAATCCACCCATTCCCCAGCTCTCTCTTTCTCCAGCCTCATTCCCCAGTCTCATTAATTCTCCCTTTTCTGACGTTTCCAGCATCTTTCTCCTCTATCCCACTATCAAACATTTCCCTATCTAATATCTGCCCCATCTCTCCCCCCATCCAGCATCTCCACCCCCTGCCCCTCACCCACCCAGCTCCTCACTACCTTTCCTCTCTTATCTCTCCCTACACCCCTCTTTGGGAACTCCTCTCTTGTGGCAAATGGCTTCTATCTGTGCCCTTCTCTTCTATTGCCAACTCTAGACTTTGCTGCTTTCACCTTGCTGCTCTTTACGCCTGTATGTCAGGCGCCTTCTCTGACCCTTTTCAATCCAGGCTGAAAACTCACCTCTTCGCTGCTGCTTTTGGATCTTGATTCACCTAATAAGAACATAAGATATGCCATATTGGGTCAGACCAAGGTCCATCAAGCTCAGTATCCTGTTTCCAACAGTGGCCAGTCTAGGTCATAAGTACCTAGCAGTTTCCCCAAACACAGGTTCCACAATGCACATTCCGTTTCTGGTGAAACAGTTGACACTGTTACATAATGTTCATTGTAAACCGTCTTGAATCGAAGAAAGACGGTATGTAAAAACTGTTCAATAAATAAATAAATGCTTGTATTGGGTCGAGCAGTGATATTTGTAAAATGTTCATTGTAAATGCCCTGTGCGGTTTGTAAGATGTTCCCTGTAAACTGCCTTGATTACCCAGACAAAGTGGTATATAAATTGGATAAATAAATAAATATCCCGGGTCCCTTTTTAATAATGGTTTATGGAACTTGTCCAAACCTTTTTTAAACCCAGCTACACTAACAGCTTTGACTACATCCTCCGGTAACAAATTCCAGAGTTTGATTACACGTTGAGTGAAAAAATATTTTCTCTTATTAGTCTTAAATAGGTTACCCTGTAGCTTCATTGCATGTCCTAGTCTTTCTATATTCTGATGACGTAAACAATCTATCTACGTTTACCCGTTCCACTCCATTCATTAATTTATAGACCTCTATCATATCTCCCTTCAACCTTCTCTTTTCCAGGTTGAAGAGCCTTAACCTTTTTAGCCTCTCTTCATAGGGGTATCCTTCCATCCCCTTTACCATTTTGGTGGCTCTTCTCTGTACCTTTTCTAATAATGCTATATCCTTTTTAAGATACAGCGACCAGAATTGCACACAATATTCAAGGTGCGGTCGCACTATGGAATGATACAGAGGCATTATAATATCCTTTGTTTTATTTTCCATTCCTTTCCTTATGATACCTAGCATTCTATTTGCTGTCTTAGCCGCCGCTGCACACTGAGTGGAGGGTTTTAACATGTTATCCACGATGACGCTTAAATCTTTTTCCTGTGTGGTGGTTCCTAATGTGGAACCTTGCATCATATAATGTCCTTTGTGTTTCATTACCATTCCCCCTAGCTGTATCCTATGTCTACAGCTATCGTATTGTCTGTCTATTAGACTGTAAGCTCCGATGAGCAGGGAATGCCTTTTACACTTGTCTGTGCAGTGCTGCGTACACCTTGTAGTGCTATACAAATGTTCAGTAGTAGCAGTAGTAGTAGTGGCAGGGCCAAGCAGCAGCACAGGGATCAGCTGGCTATCGCGGAGCAAGGCCTTGGGAGTTAGGCTTGGGCTGCCGGGGTTGGCCTTAAAGCAATTGCAGCAGCACTATAGGCATGCAGGAGGTGTGGAGTACCTCCGCCTCAACAAGCGGCAGGGAGCACAGCAATATGACTGCACCTGCAGGCACTGTGAGATAGAAAAGGGGCCTTGCAAGCCTTCAGCCTGCTTGCAGTAAAAAACTGCCCTTGCTCTGAGTCATTAATTGGGCACTGTAGTGGGCATGATGGAGCCATGGACATTTTATTTATTTATTTTTTATTTATTTACATTCTCTTATATACCGCGCTATTCTGCATCAGTGCAGTTTACATTGAACAAACTGAAATTATGTTGAACAGGGCATTATAACTTGGAGATAACTATTTTACAGGAAACATGAGCTATGGAGGGTTAAGTGGCTTGCCCAAGACCACAAGGAGCACCTGTGGGACTAGAAACCCCAGTCCTTCCGGCCCAAGGTTGCTGTCCTCTAGTGGGATTTGAACCTCCGACCTTCTGGCCTGAAGTAAAGGGTGAGCCAGTCAAACCTGCATTTTTGAAAAGGGCGGGAGAGCCGTGAAAGTGGGCGGAGCGAGTTAGCAAGGTTACCATTGTGTCCCCCACAACTAAGCATTTCAGTCGCCATGGAGCAGTGGTCTAAACAACAACGTTCATTCGCTGTGAAAGCGTTTTACCAAAGTGGTAGTTATGCAGCCGCTCAGCGTCGTTTCCGGACGAATTTTCAAATTAATCGAAATAAGCCAGTGCCGTCTGTTAATTCAATCAAATTGTGGGTGATAAACTTTGAAGCAATTGGTGAAACGAGAAGCAGAAGGGGTGGCAATGCAAGATCAGTGCGAACTCCCGCGAATATTGACCGCGTGAGAGTTGCTGTGGAAAGAAGCCCTCGGAGATTGGCGCGTCGACAGAGTGCTGCGCTTGGCATGGCAAACACGAGCGTCTGAAGAATCTTGAGGTTAGATTTACACCATCACCCGTACAAAATTCAGGTTGTTCAGGCTATGAATGAAAACGATTTTGCAGCTCGACGGCGTTTTTGTCAAACGTTGTTGGACATGTTTGATGAAAACGAGGACCTTGTTCACAACCTGTGGATGAGCGATGAGGCACATTTCCATCTCTCCGGTTTTGTGAATAAACAAAATTTCCGATATTGGAGTGATGAAAACCCTCAACTCCATCAAAAACCACTCCATTCACGCAAGGTAACAGTTTGGTGCGCAATGTCCTCATTGGGAATCATAGGCCCGTATGTTTTTGAAAATGACAGGGAGCAAGCAGTTACTGTGAATGCACAACGCTATTCGGAAATGTTGCATTCGTTCTTCATTCCTCAGCTTCGTCAACATGGAATGAACAATGAAACCTTATTCCAGCAAGACGGTGCCACAAGTCATACAGCCCATGTGAGCATGAATGTTCTCAACAATGTTTTTCCAAATCGGGTGATATCCCGAAATGGAGCAATTTCTTGGCCTCCCCGATCGCCCGACCTCACAGTGTGCGATTTTTTTCTTGTGGGGGTACCTGAAGAGTAAAGTCTTTGAACAACGACCTCCAACGCTTGGGGAACTCAAGAGGAGAATCCGGTTGGAAATCGAGAGAATTCCTCAGCGTATGCTCCGTGATGTGATGGGCAGTTTCAGAAATCGCCTACAAGAATGTCTCAATCGGGAAGGACACCATCTTACTGGCGTTATTTTTAAACAGTGAATGTTGTTTCTTAAATGCTTTTTAATGTACATTAAGATAGTAACAATAAAATTTTGAAATATCCATCCGTTTATTTTTTACAGTCATTTCAAAAATGCAGGTTTGACTGGCTCACCCTGTACCTTGCCCCAACCACTAGGCCACTCCTCCACTCCTAGATGGGAGTGGAAGATCTCTGAGTTCTCTGCTCCTTGTCGCATGCATTGGGGAAGTTGGGAGTGGCAGCAGGCACCTGGAGCCATGGTGGAAGCAGGACCTTCAGCTAGACCAACACAGCAGCAGATAGGGCAAAAGGCACTATGTGCTATATCTTGAAGTTGACGCAGGGCTTCCCTTTCAGTGGGGCCCTGTTTCAACAACATGCTTGCACATGTGTAGGGCCGGCCCTGTTAGGTAGAGAAAATGGACAGACATGCATATTTGGTGTTCGCTATTGGAAGTTGTTTTAGATTTGTTTGTTGTCCTTATAAATTAGGTGAACCTTTCACATTTCAAGTAAGTACCCTGTTAATGAAATTCCACTCCCCCTCCCATGCAGTTACCTGAAATTAACATACGTTAACGAAGTTAGTAAATGAGGCCTTATGTTTGTACTTGAGGCAATTAAAGGTGAAGTGTCTTGCTCAAGGTCACAAGGAGTTACAGCAGGCTTTGAAGTTTGGGATTCATGCTTTTTAATTTGCTTTAGTAACCACTAGGCTAGTTCAACAAAAATTGTTTGTATAAATCAGTCTGCAGAAATAGTTGTCCTAAATTCTCAAAATAAAGATGGCTGGATATTCAGCAGCAAATTTATCTGGATATATTTCCCCAAATATCTTGGATAACCTTGGTGCTTGCTGCTTCTCGGAATATTGAGCACTTTGTGGCCAGTATTCAGAGGGTAAGGCTCGTTCCTAAATCTAGGTAAATGGATACCAATCATAAGTTCTTTTTAGGATCCTAAATTTAAGTGATTGTTTGTTTTTTCCAGCTAAAAGTTTACATTTCCAAGTTTTGTTGAAAAGAAGTGACTAACTTAAGAACCTTATTTATGTCCTAAATTAAGAAGCTCAGCTTTTGAGAATTAATCACCCCTCTTTGCATTTAACTGACAATTGAATAAATCATTTAAAAAATTGCTAGTAGTGCTGTTTTTCAGTAAGTCTTTTTTTAAAACAAATGTCTTTGGGTTTTGTATACTGTGATTTCCAGTTAAATTAGGTGTATCATTAGGAAAAAAACAGCAAATGTAGAACACCAATGCATCCTGACTCACATTTTAATTGCTGCTGTTTTACTTTCATAGGCTACAAATGCCAGCACTAATGAGGTTGTGGCAGTTAAGAAAATGTCTTATAGTGGAAAGCAAACAAATGAGGTAGGACCAAGAATTTTTTTCTGTTCTGTTCTTTTGATAGTCCTAGATATAACTATCATCCATCAGACTGAGTTAGAATAGATGTTTTTTTTAAAAACATGTGGGGCATGCAGCCACCAATCAGTTGTGAAAGCCACTTGTCTTAAGACAGTACACCACAAATCCTGTATCTAATAGGCAACCAGTATTTGTTTCTTTATCACAGGATTTGATGCAATAAAGTGTGCTAGGCTTTGTGCACTGATTAGTTTAGCGTTTGTGCGCACTTTTGTGCACTATCATGAGTGTCCCCTTTGACCTTAGCGTGGCAACATTCTAAACTTCAGTACAGCTGCCGAAGGGAAGGGAAAAGACTCACTTTGGCAGCTGTTAGAGGTGAACCAGGGCCTCTCTGGCTCTCTCTAAAGCATTTTAGATAGCCGTGGGGCTCTTCGGGAGGGGAGGGAGGGGGGGGCTTGGACTGGAAATGGGCTGATGGAGGGGATAGAATAGGACTGGACATGGGCTGTTTGGGGGTCTTGGATTCAAATGTTTGTTTATTTATGTTTATTTAAAACTTTATATACCGCCCATCACAGGGTATCAGAGCGGTTTACAATCATGGAGACGCTAGGACTGGAAATGGGCTCAGTGGGGGGCTTGGACTGGAAATGGGTTGATGGTGGGGCTAGGAAGGACTGGAAATGGGCTGATGGAGGGGCTAGGATAAGACTGGACATGGGCTGTTGGAGGGGTTAGGATTGGAAATGGACTCATGGGGGACTTGGATTGGAAATGGGCTGAGTGGGGGGCTTGGACTGTAAATTGGCTGAGTAGAGGGGAGCTAGGACTGGAAATTGACTGAGTGGCGGGGCTAGGAAAGGACTGGGAATGGGCTGATTGGGGGCTAGGATAGGACTGGAAATGGATGGGGGAGCTAGGAATGGAAATGGGTTGATGGACTAGGATTGGAAATGGGCTGAGTGGAGGGGGGCCTTGAACTGGAAATAGGCTGAGTGGGGGGCGGGGCTTGAACTGGAAATAGCTGATGGGGAGGGGGGCTTGGACTGGAAATGGGCTGATGGGGAGGGGCTAGAATAGGACTGGACATGGGCTGTTGGGCTAGGATTGGAAATGGACTGTTAGGGGGGCTTGGATTGAATGGACTCATAGAAGGCTAGGACTGGAAATGGGCAGAGTGGGGGGCTTGGACTGGAAATGGGCTGAGTGGGGGGCTTGGACTGGAAATGGGCTGAGTGGGGGGACCTAGGACTGGAAATGGGCTCAGTGGGGGGACCTAGGACTGGAAATGGGCTGAGTGGGGGGCTTGGACTGGAAATGGGTTGATAGTGGAGCTAGGAAGGACTGGAAATGGGCTGTTGGAGGGCTAGGATTGGAAATGGGCTGAGTGGGGGGCTTCGACTGGAAATTGGCTGAAGGGAGCTAGGACTGGAAATTGGCTGAGGGGAGGGGCTAGGAAAGGACTGGAAATGGGCTGATGGACTAGGATTGGAAATGGACTGAGTGGAGGGGGGGCTTGCTGGAAATGGACTGAGGGGGAGGGGGGCTTGGACTGGAAATGGGCTGATGCGGGGACTAGAAGGGAGCGGATGCTGGGTGGGGCTGTAAAAAGGGAGCTGATGTTAGGGGAGGACTAGAATGGGATGTGGCTGGGAGAGTGAAATGGAGAGAGGAAAAAATATTTTGTATGTGAGGGAAGAAAAGTCTAAGATTGGCTGGGCATTGGTAGAGTAAGTGGGGAGTGAGGATGGAGGGGTAAAATTTGAGTGGATGAAAAATGAATAAAGAAAGAGATGGAGGAAAGAGCAAAAGGAGAAAGATCGGAATGTTAAAGCAGATGTAGAGAGAGAATGGAAAAAAACTAGAAGAGAAAAGAAAAGACAAATGGACAGCAGACAATGGAGAGATAGCAAAAGACAAGAAGAAACCAGAAGAAAGTGACTGGAGCAATTGCAACTGAAAAATAAAATGCACAGGCAACAAAAGGTAGAAAAATACTTTTTTATTCTGAATTTATTAACTGGAATATCTCCAGGAACAAGCAGGAATAAGTCCTCACATATGGGTACGTCGGTACCGACGGAGCCCGCGCGGGAAAGCTCCCCAGCTTCCCAGAAAGGAAAGCTTTTGGGGCCTCCCACAGCGCATGCGCGCTGCCTTCCCGCCTTCCTGACCAACTCTCCTCAGTTCTTCTTTTTCCGCGGAGCCAGCAGGTCATGTTCCTGTCACCGCTGAAGAAGTTCTTATTTTAATTTGTTTCTTTGGCCGCGTGTCTGCCTTCCCCGACTCCGGACCGGTACCGCCGGTCTTTTTCTTTACTTTTCAAAAAAAAAAAAAAAAATCTTCTTTTCCCCACTTGGTGTATTTCCTCTTTAGGCCTCTAGGCCTAGAGAAAATTCTCCCTCATGGAGAAACCAGCCTCTGGTTTTAAAAAATGCTCCAAGTGTAGCGGTACCATCTCGGTTACCGACACCCATGAATGGTGTCTTAAATGTTTGGGGCCTGACCACTCCATTCCGGATTGCCAGTCCTGTTCTCTGATGTCTAAACGTGGCTTACAAAACCGGGCAGCCAAGTTTCATATGCTGTTTTCCACAGATACTCCAGCATCGACATCCTCCAGGTCTTCCTCTCCTGATGGATCACAGGTAACCAAACCATCTTCTGGCAGGTCCTCAAAGGGCAAATCTCCCTCTAAGTATCGAGATGCCCCTGGGCTTGACCCTGAGGACCCTGCCCCAGTCAAACAACCCCGGCGGGAAGCTCCGGCTTCCAAAGCTCTTCCTATGGAGTTACAGGTTGACATCGATGGCACGGCCTCTGGGGTACTGGCACACTCTTCCGGTACCGACATCCAGACAGTCGTGGCGTCTATGGATCATACTGTTCAATCCATGCAGCAAGACATAATGGCTTTTATTAAGGCTGCGACGCCCACGGTACCGATTCCGGTTCCGGTACTACAACCGATGCCGGTACCCAGGGCATCCACATCAACCAGGATACCGGTTCCGGGGTTTTTCCCGATACCGATCCAGTTCCGGGTACGCCCGATGTGGATACCGGTCGATACGCTTATCGATCCCTGGAAGCCAACAGACGATACTTCGAGTCTTCTGATGATTCTGATTCATCAGATGACTCTCCTGAAGTATCTCTTACTCTTCCTGAGGAGCCCTCTTCTCCAAAGAGGAGAATGTCTCCTCCAGAGGATTTGTCCTTTCAAGACTTCATCATTGAAGTAGCTAAAGGACTCTCTATTTCAGTAACCTCTGAAAAAGAACCTAGAGCAAAAAAATTAGATATTTTAGGATACCCTAAAGTTCCCAAAGAGGCAGTCACCTTGCCCATTCATGAAATTCTTCAAGAACATATGATGGACTTATGGGAGACTCCTCTCACTCTATCTCCACATTCTCGTCGTTTGGACACCATGTATCGTGTCCCTCCTTCTCCTGGTTTTCAAAAAACTCAGCTCCCTCACCACTCTATTGTGGTGCAGTCAGCTATGAAAAGGATAAAGAGTACCAAAATACACTCTTCTACTCCTCCAGGGAGAGAATGTAGGACTTTGGATGCTTTTGGTAGGAAAATCTTCCAAGCCAGTATGCTTATTGCCAGAATCAATTCATACAGCCTTTATATGGGCATGTTCCTGAAGGAGATTGCACTAAAGCTACGCAATTTTCTCCCTTTTATCCCAGAGGATAAACAGGAGGAATTCCTTCTTTTGCTAAAGCATACCCAAGATGTTTCAAAATTTTCCAACAGAGCAGCTTTTGACTCCTTTGAAGGTGCTAGCAGAGCCTCAGGCATTGCTATAGCTGCTCGCAGAATTGCTTGGCTCCAGGCTTCTGACCTAGAACCCTGGGTCCAGGATGGCTTGGGAAATCTGCCCTGTACAGGTGAAAATCTGTTTGGAAAAGAGTGGCAAATCAAAGCCACTCAAATGGACGCAGAAAATGCTGCTTTAGATAGACTTTCTAAGTCTACCTCTACCCCTGCCAAGAAAAAATCTTTTAAGAAGCCTTTCTATAAGAAGGCCAGATTTTCTACAAATACTGGCCAACAATCTTCTACAACTTGCTTTGCTCCTAAGCGTCAGCAATCTAAACAAGCCAGGGCAAAACCTGCAGGGACTACTTCAGCCCAGCAGTCCCAACCCCCTCAGGGTTTTTGACTTAATCCTAGAGAACTTAACCTTTCTGGCTCTACAACAACCAGAGCCTCTCACCATTCCAGGAAGGTTAACTCATTTTGCTCCCAGATGGGAGGAAATCACATCAGAACAGTGGACCCTCTCCATCATCAGAGAGGGCTACAAACTACATTTCTCCAGCCTTCCTCCCCATACCATGGTGAGACGTTTCAATTCTCCCCCATCCCTCGTGGACCTTTTGGGTCAGGAGGTGACCACCCTTCTCGCCCAAAGGGCAATAGAAGAGGTTCCTCTTCTTCAACAGGGGTCAGGGTTATACTCCCCTTATTTTCTCATTCCAAAGAAAACAGGGGGATACAGACCCATTCTAGATCTCAGAGAATTGAACAAATTCCTATGCAAGGAGAAATTCAAGATGCTTTCTCTAGGTACTCTCCTTCCATACCTGCAGAGTCAGGATTGGCTTTGTTCTCTAGATCTCAAGGATGCGTACACACATATACTCATCCATCCATCCCACAGAAAATTCCTACGGTTTCTTTTCCAGGGAAAACATTTCCAATACAGAGTACTTCCCTTCGGTCTAGCCTCTGCTCCAAGAGTGTTCACCAAATGCATGGCAATAGTGGCTGCATTTCTACGTGCCCTGGGAATTTTTGTCGTCCCATACCTGGACGACTGGCTCATCCGAGCTCCATCTCAGTCCGAAGCCCAGACTTCCCTGGACCGCACCAGACGCATTCTGCAGTATCTGGGACTTGTGATCAATCTGCCAAAGTCTCAACTCACCCCTACTCAATCCCTAGAATTCATAGGGGCCTGGTTAGATACCACCACTGCAAGGGCCTACCTCCCTCAGGCCCGTTGCCAACATCTAGTGCACTTAGCCTCCCAGACTCAGTCCAGAAGCCACTTGACTGCCAGGGAGATGCTACAGCTACTAGGCCACATGGCCTCCACGGTACATGTAGTACCTTATGCTCGCCTGCATATGAGAGCAGCTCAATGGACTTTGTCCACCCAGTGGACTCAAGCATCAGGAGCTCTCTCAGACCAAATAGCAACCTCCAAACGTCTCTTTTGGTCTCTCCAATGGTGGATATCCACTCAAGATCTGTTGTTGGGGGCTCTCTTCCAACCACTGTTGCCCCAAGCAACCCTCACAACAGATGCCTCCCAAGCAGGTTGGGGAGCTCATCTTCAGGACCTCTCCACTCAGGGCACTTGGTCTCCACAGGAGACCACCCTTCATATCAACCATCTGGAACTTCGAGCGATTTTTCTAGCTCTCAAAGTTTTTCATACCCTCCTCCACAACATGACAGTCCTTATTCATACGGACAATCAAGTAGCCATGTTTTACATAAACAAACAAGGAGGGACTGGCTCTCTGTCGCTTTGCAACGAAGCTCTAAGATTATGGACCTTCGCCAGAGAGCATCAAATCCATCTCCTGGCAGTGTATCTCCCAGGAATCCAAAACTCTTGGGCAGACAGACTCAGTCGAGTTCTGCTTCCATACGAATGGTCCCTGCACATGGATCAGGTACTCAGAATCTTTCAGAAATGGGGAACCCCGGACATAGACCTCTTTGCAAGTCCATGGAATGCCATACTTCCCCGCTTCTGTTCCAGAATTCCGTGTCAGGGAACTCAGGCCAAGGATGCCTTCCTCCTTCATTGGGGTCAGGGCTTCCTGTATGCCTTTCCACCCATTCCTTTGATTCCCAAGACTCTGTTCAAACTTCAGAGGGATCAAGGATCTATGATCCTCATAGCTCCACGCTGGCCACGCCAAGTGTGGTACCCTCTACTTCTGCATCTTTCCCAAGCCCCCTCCCTGGACTTGGGAGCTGCTCCAGACCTCCTGTCTCAGGAGGAGGGGACTTTGTGGCACCCAAACCCCAAGTCCCTTCACCTCAGAGCTTGGTTACGGAAGGCCTAGACCTTCCAGACTTCAATCTTTCTCAACAAGTGAAGGATATCCTCCATGCCTCTAGGAAACCTTCCACTAGGCGTTCTTACACTTTTAAATGGAAAAGATTTTCCATTTGGTGTGCTCAAAAGGCTCTTGACCCTTTAGCACTTCCCTTGAGTTCTCTATTGGAATATCTCCTGCATCTCTCCAATGCAGGACTCAAAACGAATTCAGTACGGGTCCATTTGAGTGCTATCTCAGCATCTCTTAAACCTCTCAATGGACAACCTGTCTCCTCTCATCCTCTTATCGCAAGATTCATGAGAGGCCTATCTTTAACTAAACCTTTCATTAGACCTCCTCCGGTAGCATGGGACTTAAACTTGGTTCTTGGTCAGCTTATGAAGCCACCTTTTGAACCCTTAGCCACCACCTCCTTGAAATTTTTTTCCTGGAAGGTTATTTTCCTTATTGCAGTCACCTCAGCTCGCCGTATCAGTGAACTGCAGGCCTTAGTGGCTAATCCACCTTATACAAGGTTCCATCATGATAAGGTAGTCCTTAGGACAAATCCTCACTTTATGCCTAAAGTGGTCTCACCTTTTCATCTTAATCAAGAGGTATACCTACCTGTCTTTTTTCCAGCTCCTCATGCATCCAGTGCAGAGAGGAACCTTCATACTCTAGATTGTAAAAGAGCTCTTGCTTTTTACTTACACAGGACACAGCAACATAGAAAGTCTTCCCAGCTTTTTGTTGTTTTTGATCCTTCTCATTTAGGACTTCCAGTCTCTAAGAGAACACTGTCCAATTGGATTGCTCAGTGTATTTCTTTTGCTTACCAGAGCAAGAACCTTTCTCTGGAGGGCCATGTCACAGCTCACAATGTGAGAGCCATGGCCACCTCTATGGCTCATCTTCATTCTGTATCCATCGATCAGATCTGTCGAGCAGCCACCTGGGCCTCGGTTCATACCTTCACAGCCCATTACTGTTTGGACAAGGACTCCCGCCGGGATGCCTTGTTCGGTCAGGCTGTCCTCAGACACCTGTTCCATTCTTGAACAACTCCTGCCCACCTTCCCTGAATGGATGCCTGAGATCCCATAGGAAGACAAGGAACCCTTCAGGGTCTCATACCCTTAGGGGGGATCTCCCGGACTTCTTAGCTAGGGAGTCCCCATATGTGAGGACTTATTCCTGCTTGTTCCTGGAGATAGCACAGTTACTTACCTGTAACAGGTGATCCCTGGGAACAGCAGGAATTAGTCCTCACAACCCACCCACCTCCCCTAGGAGTTGTATCTATCTCTCTCTCTTTCCTTCCCTCTCTCTATTGTCTCAGCTTTAAACTCGAACTGAGGAGAGTTGGTCAGGAAGGCGGGAAGGCAGCGCGCATGTGCTGTGGGAGGCCCCAAAAGCTTTCCTTTCTGGGAAGCTGGGGAGCTTTCCCGTGCGGGCTCCGTCGGTACCGACGTACCCATATGTGAGGACTAATTCCTGCTGTTCCCAGAGATCACCTGTTACAGGTAAGTAACTGCTATGTCAGCTCTGGGAAATGTGCGTCTTTAACATCTGCATTTTGTTTAGTACAAGTTGCAATTAATTTATGGTTTTATTTCTGCAGTGTTGTTGTACATTCCAAGTTTGGCTTTTGGGGTTTCCAGTTTAATGATTGTCTTCCTATTTCTAAATTGTGATCCCTTGTTCTTTGTTTGGTGACTGTCTGTGTTCTGCATGTGTAACCGAGCTGAGGTATTCTGTTTATGTAGTTTCTATTTGACAGTGCCACTTGTTCTCTTTCCCCAGTAGGAGATGTATTGGTATTCTCTGAGATGTATTGGTTTAATATTTGCAATGTTGCCTTTTTGATAGGTAGGGTTTGGTGCTTTGTGAGTCCTGGTAGTGCTGTTATGATATGGTGGGTTTGCTATGGGTTCTAAATGGGCAGTGTTTGTAGTACTTACTAATGTGCCTGGCAGTTGATACTGTAGAAATCTGGTAGTCTTTATCCATACACTCATTAAGAGGCATGTTTACTAAACGTTAGTGCATGTTAACATTATGCAAATATTTATGCAAATGAGGCCCTGCACCGAGTCTCTGCACATGGCCCCGCGCCCCCCCTTGGGCTGCCCCTGTGTCCAATGTGTGTAAAGAAAAAAAACCCAAAATTTTGTGAATGAGCTAACTGGGTGTATTTATTTATTTAGACAGTTTTGTATACCACCTTATCCTTCAATCAAACTGGTCACAACACAATTGGGGGATAGATTTAACACGAGGGGATATGAGACACATACACTAATACTTACAGGGAACATGGGCAATGGAGGGTTAAGTGGCTTTCCCAAGATCACAAGGAGCACCTATGGGACTAGAAATCCCAGTCCTTCAGGCCCAAGGTCGCTGTCCTCTAGTGGGATTTGAACCCCCGACCTTCCAGCCTGAGGTAACTTGCCCCAACCACTAGGCCACTCCTCTCTTAGTAGACATCAGTGTATAGTACATTTAAAGCAATTTAGCACAGATGCTTAGAAGTGTGCAGAAAACTAGAAAACTGAATGTAATGCTGGGGTGTTTAATATAAGGTCTGAAAAGAATAGTTAGCTTGTTGCTCTAGGGTCAACTCAAGTGAGGAATTTATATGTTTCTTCCCTTTACCTTGAGCATAGAGGACCCACAATCTCTTTTATGTTTGGCTTTGTTTTAGGTGAATGGTAAAGAAAATCCAGCAGGGATGAGGAACTGAGGTTGAGATGTGCTAGAACAGTTTGTTAGGTGCTAGAATCCTGTTTCATGCTAAACATCACTATTCTGCGCAGAAAACTTCTGACATAGCACATACGCTATTTTTGTGTAGAATAATATTTATGTTTGTAGAAATAACATTCCAGCTTAAGTGTCAATGTAATTTTTTTTGTGCCCAAATTATGGCTGCTGCTAGCGCAGACCTGTATGCATGCATGCATCCAGCATGCTCTTCTTGTGCACAAAGGATTTACACTAAATTTATCTGCATGATACGTTGCAGCATTGGGGAGTATGGTTTTTGAATTATGCTTGGCGTTAGGAAAAATGTACGCTGAGCTTTTAACTCATGGCGCTAAGGCAGGGTTTGTGCATTGGTCCCATAAACGGCATTTGGTTGAGAAATGTGCCAGACTAGCTGCCTATTGAAACAGCTTTTATTAATTGCTTTAGTGTAAGTGTAAATGTAATCATTTACATGATTCCTTATTAACCACTAAATGCTGCACTCTTGTAATAGAAACCCCTCTTCTTGAAACGTATGGTCTAATAGATGGGTAAGATGCACAGATGAGAATATATGAAAGGTGCTCTTGGAATAATAGTGAGGCCATCTTCAAGGAATGAGTGGGCTGGAGACTTACATAATATAAAATCAGATGTATTACAAAGAACTCTTAATGTGTTTGAAACTATAGCTCAATTTTGAAGGGTAGACAAGACTAAGAGAAATACTTACTTACTAAAGGGCGTAGCTGTCATCGCAGCACTAACGTGGGAAAGATCATGCTGTGGTAACAGCTAACATGGCCAAAAGGCAGCTGTCACAGGCAGTTTTCCACAATAGCTGCATTTTGCATGTTAGAGGAGAGGATATGAAGAATTGGGGCAGGGAAAAGGTGTGGTGAGAAGAGGCAGCCAGCGCATGAACATGTCTTGTGATGGCTGCCTGCATCACTGTGTAGATACCACCACCTGAAGATGTGGTATTATCTGCAGCAGGATCCTTCCCTCCCTATGGCCCCCCTCTGGGCTCCCCTTGCTAAAGGTGCTGGTGCCCCTTCTCCTTTTCAGTTCCCAGTCCTTAAAGGGAATTGTCTGGGGGGGGGGTCTTTGGGCCACCTACCCTAAAGTAACAGAGCTTGGCAAGTCAGTCAGGCACTCTTCAGTCCCCCTCCCAAACTTCCCCCCACACTTACCTTATAGAATTCCTGGTGGTCCAGTGGGAAAGGGCAGGAGCAGTTTCCCCTGCTTCTGCCCTCTGTCCCCAGTACCATACAAAATGACACTGGTCTTGCTGTGCTGAATGTCCTGTTGACGCCTTATCACTTATTGCTTATTGCAAATGCCTTGGTGCCATTGCAATAAGCAGTAAGCGATAAGGTGTCAACAGGACATTCAGCACAGCAAGACCAGTGCCATTTTGTATGGAGATGGGGGCAGGAGCACAGTGAAACTGCTCCTGCCCCCCTTCCTGCTGAGCCACTAGGGTTTCTAAAGGTAAGGGCTGAGAGGTGGGAGTTAGAGGGCTGTGGAGGGTGCCTGACTGGCTAGCCAGGGTTTTTGTGTTTAAGTGGGGGGGGGGGGGGGGTAGAGGGGGGGCCAGAGATACTCCCAGGACAGTTTCCCTTTGGAGTTGGGAACTGTCCAGGGGGAGGGTGCTGAAGGAGGGAGTGCCATTACAGATGTATGTGCTATGTATTGGCAGACAGTCCAAAGGAGAGCAAGAGCACCAAAGGAGCTGGTGTGGAGTTGGCGGTAACAAGACTTCTTTGCAAAAACCTCTACGCATTTCGGCCAGAGGCCGCCTTCAGGAGGAACAGCCTCATAAAATTAAAACAGAAAAACATATGTTAAAACCATACATGTAAATCATAAAAGCATAAATATATGAACCAAGCACAAAATAAAATAAAAAGTTGGTGCACTCAAGAGAATACATATAAAACACCCAAATGTTAAAAAACAAACAAACCCAAACATATGTAAAAGTATGTTTCAAAGAGATGGAAGGAGGGGAAGGGGAAAGAAGAGGGAAGGGGGGGGGGAAGGAAAGAAATATATTAAGGAGACATTGAAATAATATATAAATACATCATTGCAGCAGCAAAAACACATATGAAGCATGCACTATATGATCCCTGAGATTCTTTCTTCTGGTATATGCAATAGATAGAGGTTTCTGAAAAGATTTATGCACACTGAAAACTTGCCAAAATTTACATAAAACTTTAGTGACCTGAGTCGACCGGTCACTAAAAGGTATAATGCCCACAATCTTATCAGAGGTAGTAATTGATTGATGTTGATATGGAGGAGACAGTTAGCATTCCCTATGGTTATTTAATGCCCATTTATATGTCCTACGAATAATGGCACAAGGATAACCCTGGGCCAATAAGCATGAATTTTAAAATCCTCAATGGTAGAGCAAATTCTTCTGATATGCAAAAATTGTCCATAAGGTAGTCCACGTTTTAGGGTCAATGGATGAAATCTCTGATAATGTAATAGAGTATTGTGTTGCATAGGCTTTCTATATAATGTGGTGCTTAATACAGTCCTTTGACAAACTATGGTGACATCTAAAAATTCAATGGTGTCCAAATGATGTTTAGCTGTAAACTTTATAGACTCTTACCGAGTATTTAACTAATCAACAAATAAATCCAATTCAGATAGTGAACTTTTCCACACAAAAAAGATGACATCTAAAACTGCGTCGATTTTTAGATGACACCTTAGTAAGAATCTCAAAGATCGTCTGTTGCATGCGATTTCGATCCCCCAACCCAATCTAGAGCACAAGGGTCATTTTCCCTGTGAAATGTATTTATTTTGCTGAGGCACTCTGGAGGATGAATTGTAGGTGGATACAATATCCTGTAAAAAAATTAAATAAATAAAAAAATGGCATGTACAACATTAATACTACCTGTGATACTGCCTTTGTTGTATATCTTATTATTTGCCCATGTGATTTTAAATATGTGGGCTGCACCATTTATCCTTTAAAAAAAAAAAAAAAAGTCTGGCTGAGCATGTATCTCGTCTCCACACCAGAATATTATCTGCCTCCATGGTCCAACATAATATACAAGCTAATCATTCTTTTTCCCAGCTGAAGTGGCTAATACTGCAATGGATTCCTCTGCTTGTTAGGGGCGGTGATCGTGAGGCGATCCTTCAATGATGTAAACAAAGATGGATCTTCACTTTACAATCTACATCACCATTGGGTATAAATCTAGAACTTGATTGTCCTAGCCTGTTGTGAATGGAGCCATATGGTTAGGTGTCTGCGTTGTCGCTTTCATCTTCTCATTGGCTTTTGCAGTAACCAATAGGCATGGTTTGACATCAGACACCAGCTTTTTCAAAAGACTGTTTCACTGAGATAAGCTGTCCTTTCACGATCTTCCAAAGATGGGGATATTTACCTGATGCAGGGTCTTTTGAGTGATGATAGACCCGAAACGCAGTGCTGTCGTACCTCAAATCCTTTTTAGATTCTGTTTCATGATTGGACAGACTTAAGATAAGTCTTTGCTTTCTTTAAGTTAAGCAATTTTACTACATATCATGATTAAAATGAACATGGTATGATGTAGAGGTTTTAACATTAAATCCCAGCTGCCAAATTCTAGACCATTCTTCAAGCTTAGCTAGATCCCTCCTCATGTTATCTACACCTTCCTGGGTGTCTACTCTATTGCAGATTTTGGTATCATCCGCAAAGAGGCAAACCTTACCCGACAGCCCTTCTGCTATATCACTAACAAAGATGTTAAAAAGAATCAGACCAAGGACAGATCCCTGGGGCACACCACTGGTAACATCCTTCTCAGAGTGAGCTCCATTTATTTGTACTCTTTGTCGCCTCCCACCCAACCAATTTCTAACCCAAGCAGTAACTTTAGGGTCCATCCCTAGGGTGCTCAGTTTGTTTATAAGTCGCCTGTGAGGAACAGTGTCAAAGGCTTTACTGAAATCTAAATACACCACATCTAGAGCTCTCCCTCGGTCCAACTCCCTGGTCACCCAGTCAAAGAAATCAATCAGATTTGTCTGACAAGACCTGCCTCTGGTGAATCCATGCTGCCTCGGATCCTGTAATCCGCTGGACTCCAGAAACCTCACTATTTTCTCTTTCAGCAGCGTTTCCAATAATTTACTCACCACCGAAGTTAAACTAACCGGCCTGTAGTTTTCAACCACATCCTTACTTCCGCTTTTGTGTAAAGGCACCACATGAGCCTCTCTCCAGTCCTTTGGCACCACTCCCGACTCCAACGAGGCATTGAAAAGGTCAGTCAGTGGAGCTGCTAGAACGTCCCCAAGTTCCCTCAGTATTCTAGGGTGTATCCCATCCGGTCCCATCGCTTTGTCTACTTTAAGTTGAGCTAGTTTCTCACGAACACAGTCTTCTGAAAATTGTTCAAGATGTCCCTCGCTTCTGTTCCTATTTGTGGGTGTTTTCTGAGGTCCTGCTCCTGGTTCTTCATCTGTGAACACAGAACAAAAATATTAAGCAATTCCGCTTTATCCTTATCAGCTTCTACATATTCCCCCCCTGCACCCTTGAGTCTGACAATACCACTCTTGCCCTTCCTCTTCTCACTAATATATCTGAAAAATGTCTTATCCCCCCCATTTTATTGCATTGGCTATTTCCTCCTCCTTTTGAATCTTTGCCTTCTTGACTACTTTGCTAGCTTCTCTAAGTTTTTCCAAATACAGATGCCTGTCTTCCTCTCTCTGTGATCTCTTGTATTTCATGAAGGCCTCCCTCTTTTTCTTCACTTTTTCAGCTACTTCTTTCGAAAACCATAGCGGTCTCCTTTTCCTTTTGCCTTTATTTACCATTTTAACAAAAAGGTTGGTTGCCCTTAAAATATCCCCTTTCAGTTTTTCCCACTGTTTTTCTACATCCCCCAGCTGTTCCCATCCCACTAACGACTCCCTGAGGTATTGGCCAATCTTCGCAAAGTTAGTCTTCCTAAAGTCTAAGATCCTTACCTTGGAATGGATTCTAACAACCCTAGTCCTAATGCTGAACCACACCATCTGGTGATCACTGGATGCAAAATGATCTCCCACTACAACATCAGAAACACTTTCACCATTGGTAAGCACCAAGTCCAGTATGGCCCCTTCACGTGTGGGGTCTGTTACCAATTGCCTGAATAGTTCTCCCTGTAGAGAATCCAGGATCTCCTTACTTCTAGATGATACTGCAGCAGGAATGTGCCAATCAACATCTGGCATATTGAAATCTCCTATCAGTAGCACTTCCCCTTTCCTAGCAATGCTGCGTATGTCTTCAATTAACTCTCTGTCCACCTCTTCCTCTTGTGAGGGAGGTCTGTATATCACACCAATGCAAATAGATTTCTCTTTCCCTCTTTCTAGTTTAACCCACAATGCCTCCTCTCTCCCTTTTAAGCTCTGTAATTCCAAAGCTTTAATAGTAGTTTTTACATATAGTGCCACTCCTCCTCCCCTTTTTCCTCCCCTGTCCTTTCTGAATAAAGTATAGCCAGGTATAGTTACATCCCAGTCATGGTTTTCTGTGAACCATGTTTCTGTAACTGCCACTAAATCCAAGTCAGCCACTCCCACCAAAGCTTCAACTTCAGGGATCTTATTTCCCATGCTACGGGCATTAATACACACTGCTTTCCATATGTTACTCCTGTTACCCATTTCCATAAAGGTATTTAATGTATCACCTACCTGGGGGCTTTCACTTACCTGGGGGCTTTCTTCACCCATCCCCAACGAATCTAGTTTAAAGCCCTCTTCAGTAGATTAGCCAGTCTACTACCGAAGATGCGTTGACCTTTCTTTGACAGATGGATGCCATCTCTGCTCTGCAACCCTTGGAACTGCATCCCATGGTCTAGGAAACCAAAACGCTCTCGATGACACCATCCACGCAGCCACGCATTCATCTCCAGGATGCGAGCCTCTCTGCCTTGGCCTTTACCCTCAACAGGGAGGATTGAAGAGACCACCACTTGTGCACCTAACTGCTTCACCCTCTGTCCCAGAGCCATGAAGTCACTTTTGATACATTCCGAGGTATACCTGGCAGTATCATTTGTTCCAACATGGATTGGCAACATTGGGTAATAGTCAGTGGGCTTGATGAGTCTTGGCAAACTTTCCGTAACATCTTGGATTTTGGCAATGAAACCGCAGCGGGATTACATTTCTTCTTTTGAGGACATGATTATTGGCACCCTTATAAACAATTCAAATCAGTTTGAACAGAAGAACCACATTCCCATTGAACTAAAATTAGTTGTAACTATGACCAATTGTCAGCACTCCTACTGTATAACTTGAATCAACCAGTGAATGATGGCTCTAATGTTTAAAATGGCCACATTTACTCCCATTTTCACAATGATGAAGACAAGAGAGCTGCCTGAAGTTGTCAGAAAAACCATTATCACCAAATATCAAACTTCAAAGGGGTACAAGGCCATCTCCAAAGATCTTGGGATTTCTGTGTCTACAGTTTGCAATGTTATCAAGAAGTTTTCTACTCGTGGAACTATCAAGAACCTCTCAATAAAAAAAAAAGACCACATCAAGGGTCTAAAATCCAAAATAAAGGAAAGAAAAAAACCCTTGCACTGTTAAATGTAATTACTTCAAGTTGTACAAATATATATAAATATCCCTTAATTGATATTACTAACCAATCTTATCAATCCATCCACTTCAAACATTAAGAATAGCTCAAGGAGGAGGAAAAACTCTAGAGTTATTCCTCCTTGAAGTCTTTGAAATTAGCCCCCGATGAAGCAGTTTTTCTCCGAAATGGAGATCTTTGTAGGGCTTTGTTTATTGAAAGGAAATCCTCAGAAGATGCCATCCATTTGGTTGAAAGCTAAGTAGCGTGTTATTACTTTATTGAATAAATTGTGATGTTTGGCTCTAGCTTGGCAGTTTGTTTCCTGTTACAGGAATGGTTGAGTAGGTGCTGTGCTGTTGAAAGCTCTTGTTGAGAGTGTGAAGATACTGGATGAATTGCCTTTTGAATGAATTAACTTTATCAGAATTTCTTAAAAGTTATAAGTTAAAATCAATTATTTATTAAAGTGCGACGTTATCCTTGAATTCATTTGTGGAGGTTTTAAGGGTATATTAAATTGATAATAAAATTTAATTTGGGATGGAGGAGTTTAGACCTGTGGACTATTGATGGCATTTTCCCCTTTGGGCAAGCAATATACTGCCACATAGTGGGATACCACATATTGCTGACGTCTTTCTCTTCTTTTTCAGTTTGAATGTTTTTTTGATATCTTCTTTGGGCTATTCTTAAGGTTTGAAGTAGATGGATTGATATGATTGGTTAGTAATATCAATTAAGGGATTTTTATATAAATTTGTGGAACTTGAAGTAATTAGCTTTAATAGTGTAAGGGTTTTTTTTTGTCATTATTTTGACTGTCAAGAACCTCCCAGGACGTGATGGGTAGAGGAAAATTAATCCAATTAGTCTTTGAAGGTTAGTGCGAACTGTTGGAAAAACACCATGTACAGCATCCAAAGAGTTTAATACTGACCTGGAGAAATCTGGAGAAGTGGTTTCAACCTGCATCATATGCCGTGCACCAAAGAAGAACTTCCTGGGCGAAGGCCAAAGAGGGACCCCCCCTGCTCAAAGAGACATAAAAAGGCACGCATGATCTTTGCCCAAACCCACCTTGAGAAACCACAATCCTTCTGGGAAAATATTCTGTGGACAGATGAAACCAAACTTGAGCTCTTTGGCAGTGCAGACCAGCGATACATTTACAGGCGAAGAAATGAAGCTTATAAGGAAAAAAACACCCTTCCTACAGTTAAATATGTTAGAGGTTCCATAATGTTGTGGAGCTGTTTTGCTGCCTCAAACTGGTGGAGGCCTTTAACATATTAAAGGAATCATGAAGTCAGAGGACTAAGAAGGGTTTTTTTTTAGCAAAATGTGCTACCTAGTGTCAGAAAACTAGGTCTGGGTTGAAGGTCATGGGCCTTCTAGCAGGACAGTAACTGAAAACATATATCCAAATGTTACAAAGAATGGTTAAAATGGAACAAATGGATTGTTTTAAACTGGCCAGCAATAAGTCCTGATCTCAATCCCATCGAGAATCTTTGGAAAGAGCTGAAATCTGCCATTGGTGAAAGGAGTCCTGGAAACATTCATGAGCTGGAATAAATCGCAACTGAAGAATGGGAGAAACTGCAAGCAGATAGGCCATGTGGTCTTTTTCTGCCATCATGTTTCTATAAGTTCCATAGATCTATCTAGTCTTCTCTTCCCTGTCCACTACAATAGTCCCCTTTTTACCTTTAGATATCTGTAGACTCCGTGGGTCTGGAATCCTTCACATAAAACCTGGATTCTTTTATATTTCTATACCTCTCAATAGGAGGAAAAGACGAGACACAGTTAATTAATTAATCAATCACTATGGAGCTCTATAGGAAGGAAACACATGGAGTCTAAGTCAGACATATCCATTGAGTTTCTTCAAAGATGGCTTCACAGGGCTCCCACTTTTATTAGAAAATATCAGCTGACTTAGTTAATCTTTAATTAACATCTGGTGCTTTCCAAATTACAACTTATACATAAAATTTGCTAACATAGGCAACATTGTCATATAGAAAGAAGAAGTTACACCTCATAACTATGTTTACTAAATTCAGTAGGTGTCGCTGTGATTCTACTATTCAACAGAAGCTAATTAGTTACTTATAATATTTGCTGATTTTCTTCTATTTACGCAAGCTATGTTTGCGGTTGACTAAAGCAGATTTGAAAAGAGCAGTTCATCCTGCCCTAGCAACCCCGTTAGCCTATAAGATTGCAGGATAAAGCAGATATACCCTATGTTCTATTTATTTAGAGAAGTTCAACCTGACCTAATATCTATTTCTACACAAGCTCTATTTGCTAATCACACACAAGCCCTATTTGCTAAGTCCAGTGTCCTAGAGAAAGCAGAAGTGCACTTAGAGATAGTTTTACTGCAGTTCAGACCTGTAACTTTCTGTGGCCTGGAGCTAAGTTAGGTTCTATAATCCGGTTTCATGTATAGATTGGCTGCTTCCTATCCCTATGGATATTATGGATCCTGATCCACTGTCTGTTCCTGAATCTAACTCCAAATCTCCATATACTGGGTGAATCATAGTTGTATAAATTTGTTTGTCAGAGGCTGTTTCATCCAATTCACTAATTATATCCAATTTACTTTTGGGGCCTGGCCTAGTTGGCCCTTGTCTAGAATATCTTCTGTGTGTGTTCCATGCTTTTTTGAATTCTGATACTGTTCTACAAGAAACGTTTGGAGGCTGTCATAATTGCCAAGGGCTGTGCAACCAAATATTAGTGAAGGGTACCATTAATTCTGTGCAGGTCATATTTAGGGTTTTTTTTCTCAGAAATCAGTACATCTAAGTTGCAGACATCTTCTTTTTTTTGTTGCATACCTTTGAACATACTATTAAAATATTATGACAACATACCACTGGAATGCGTCGTTTGATTTCTTGACTGCTGGTTGCTTCTTTATTGATAGTTGATCCAACAAGTAGGTTAAAGTTGTTCACAATTTCAATTTCTTCTCCTTCAACGATGAACCTGTTGATTATGCCACTTGTCATGATCTTTGTCTTCTTTACATTAAGGTGCAGGCCCATTTTGAGATTATGTTCTTTGATTGTGAGAAGCAAATGTTTCAGATCATCTTCACTTTCAGCCAGTAATGGGGTATCATCAGCATAGCGAAGGTTGTTGATGAATCTTCCACCAATCTTCACACCTCTGTCTTCATACAATCCTGCTTCTCTGATGATTTGTTCTGCATATAAATTAAACAGGTAGGGGGAAAGTATGCAGCCTTGTCTTACACCTTTGCTTATTTTAAACCATTCTGTTTCTCCTTGTTCCGTTCAAACTGTTGCTTCATGATCAATGTACAGATTGCGCAAGAGAACGATCAGGTGTTCTGCTATACCCATGCTTAATGTGGCCCAGAGTTTCTCATGGTTTACACAGTCAAAAGCCTTGCTATAGTCTATAAAGCACAAGTAGATATCCTTTTGGTATTCTTTAGTCTTTTCAAGGAGCCATCTCACATCCGCAATGATGTCTCTCGTTCTTCGCCCTTTCCTGAACCCTGCTTGCACTTCAGATAGTTCTTGTTCCAGGTATGGTTGTAGTCTCTTTTGAATAATCTTCAGTAGAATCTTGCTGGCATGTGGGATCAGAGCGATTGTTCGATAATTTCCACAGTCAGTTGGATCACCTTTCTTTAGTATTGGTATAAACACAGATCTTTTCCAGTCAGTTGGCCATGATGTTGTCTTCCATATTTCTTGGCAGAGCCTTGTAAGTATGGTAACAGCTGCATCAGATTGCTGCAATACTTCTGTAGGAATGCTATCAATGCCTGGTGCTTTGTTCTTTGATAAGGCTTTCAATGCTGCTTCAACTTCTTCTTTCATCACCAATGGTTCCCGATCATAAGGTACAGGTTGAAACGGCTGTTGGTCCACTTGATCTTTATCACATAAAAACTCTGTATATTCCTTCCACCTTTTCTTGATCTTCTCAGAATCATTCAACATAGAACCTTGAGCATCTTGTAACATTCCAATTCGAGGCTGGAACTTTTTCTTTAACTCTCGTAGCTTTAGGCAAGCCGATCTAGATAAGATTCTCAAGAGCAGAGATGTCTGTCTCCATACAAAGATTTGACTTGTTCAAGCCATGGTATTTTCAATAACATCATATGGATGTGAAAACTGGACAGTGAAAAAGACAGACAGGAAGAAAATTGATGCCTTTGAATTGTGGTGCTGGCAGCGAATACTGTGTATACCATGGACTGCCCGTTGAACAAACCAGTCGGTACTAGAGGAGATCAAACCTAAGCTTTCTTTAGAAGCTCAGATGACAAGACTTCGACTTTCATACTTTGGACACATCATGCAAAGAGAGATCATTAGAGAAAGATATCATGCTTGGCAAGATAGGTCAACGCAAAAGAGGAAGGCCAGCAATGAGATGGATCGATACAATAACAGCAGCTACGGGTACCAGTCTGTCAACAATGAGCCGCCTGACTGAAGACTGAACACAATTTAGGATAGCTATCCAGAGGGTCGCCATGAGTCGACTCCGACTCGACGGCACTTAACAACAACCACCACTGGAATATTTTTAATTATTTGTCCAGATATTGTACACAACATACACAAAATGCAAGGGTGCCAATAATGTTGACCACAACTGTACCTTTTATTTGTAATTGCTTTTGCAGCCCACTAATAGAAATAAGGAAAATAAGTCTCCTAAACAGTATAACAGAAAGGCATGAATAATACATGTGAGTCGCCCCCCCCCCCCCCACCAAGGCTTTATTTTTTTTTTTTTAACTTCATAGTCTCTTTTGAGTTAGATGTCAGGCTTAGATACTACCTAGAAGGTTGTCTCTGGCTTCTTTATCTACTTAGCACCAAAGCAGACCACCAGTTCTGTTGTGGACGAGTAGCCTATAGGTTAAAGCAGTGGGCTAAGAAACAGGGAAGCCAAATTCAAGCGTTCAGAATCAGGAAAATGCCTACTGAATGTAATTCACCTTGAATTCTAAGAAAAACTTGAACTAATTCCAGTTTCCCTTTTTTTCTTGCTACTTTACTCTCTTCATGGACTATTCTTAGTATCTCGTGGTCCATTCTGTCCTTTCCTAATGGAATTCTTTGTTTAACATTTTCACCATTGAGTCTTTGAAGCTTTTCCAAATCCTTTATCTAGCCTTTCTAGACATTCACACATTTGAAGATCTAGGTTTTTTTTATATCCAGTTTTACTTTAATGGTGAAGTTTGTCTTGCTGTCTTGTCTTTTATATCATTTCTGATTTTGCATTATCCATTTGTCAGTGGCTTAAACATAGAAGAAGATGGCAGATAATAGCTCTCATGGATGGGCATAGGACACATAGTCTTTAAGTTCTATAATCCCATTCTCTCCCTCAGAGATCCTCTGTATTTGTGCCATGCCTTTTGAATTCAGATAGAGTTCTTGTCTCTACCACCTTCACTGGGAGACTGTTCTTCGCATCCACCACCTTTTCCATAAAGAAATAACTACTGCAGTTGCTCCCGAGTCTATCACCTTTTGCCTTCATCTTACGACGCCTCATGTTAGAGCTTCCATTCAGCTGGAAGAGGGCTACCTCCTAAGCATTTATACCATGGAGGTATTTAAATGTCTGTATCATATCACCCCTCTCTTACCTTTCCTCCAAAGTATACATATTGAGGCTTTTAAGTCTTCCCTACGTGGCCTATGACATAAGAACATAAGATATGCCATAATGGGTCAGACCAAGGGTCTATCAAGCCCAGTATCCTGTATCGAACAGTGGCGAATCCAGGTACCTGTCAAGTTCCCAAAAGATATATAGTGGTCTCCAGAATTGTATATAGTACTCCAAATGAAGTCTCACCAGAGCCTTATACAAAGGCACTATCTTGCCTCCTTATGCACCCAAGCATTCTTCTGGCTTTTACAGTCACTTTTTCTACCTCTTTGGCCACTTATCTTATCCAGTAGGTTCACCCTCAGGTTCCACTCTTTTTTTCATGCGTTGAAGTACTTCACCCCTTCTAAATACATACTGCTAGACCAGTTCAGATTTATTGGGTTGTGTCCTCCTGCCAGCAGATGGTGAGTCAAAGAAAAATTCCTGAAGCTTTGTGACATCATCCTTGGTATAAAAACCCCATCTCACAAGGGGAGCTTCAGTATTTTCTCTGTCTCAGCAGATGGTGGACTTCTCGTAGCTCCTGGTGTTCTCTGAGAAGAGATTTGATGTCAGTGTAGTTATTTGGCAGTTGTGCACACTGTGGTGCTCCTTTTTTGTCAACAGTTTTCCTTTCTTCTTTCCAAAGCTGCCCCTGGTCAAGAGGACCAGTAGAGGACCTCGGAAGGGAAGTGCTCCAGCTTATAAGGAGCAGTTGCAGCCTTCCATTCTGACTGTTCTGCAAGCAAGACTTCTACCAGCTAAGTTGGTAGTCTCCTTTTGTTATTTTTCTAACTCCTTAGTTTGTTTAAAAAAACAAACCTTATTCAAGGGCCCAGTTTTCAACAGGTCCTCACTTACGGGTGACATCTGCACCGACTGAGCCCAAGTGGAGCAATTCCCCAGTTTTCAAAGAAAGCCTTTGGGATTGCGGGGGTATCGGGGAGTAGGGGAGAGGACTGGTGCAACAGGAAAAAAGGCCAAAGGGCCGAGAAGAAAAACCCTTTTTCCGAGGGACAAGGACGTGCGTCCAAAGGGCTCCGCGGAAAAAGGGAGACTGAGCAAGATTGCACCCTTTGATGGGAAGAGGACCACACTTGCGTGGCAGCAATCCCAAAGGCTTTCTTTGAAAGCTGGGGAATTGCTCCGCATGGGCTCCATTGGTGTCTGTCACCCATAAGTGAGGACTGATTCCTGCTGTCCCCGGAGAACACCTGTTACGGTTGAGTAACTGCACCTTTTCTTTGGACTCTTTTTTTCTTCATCTGTTTTTTCCTCCTTGGAGAGCAATGAGCGCATGTGTGGTTTTTTTTTTTTTCCTTCCATGGTTCTCTTTTAAAGCAGTATCCCTATCTGTTTTCTGGTGGTATCTTCTTCTGACCACATGTGCCACCCTTCTTTTTTCAGTGTACTCCATTTTCTGCAGTTGCCTTATCCCTGCTTCGCTTCATACATTTTGTGCCACGGCTGCCATTCTTCAGAGTCTGATTTTTGGCTCCCCGGCTCTTCCTGTGACTGTTTCTTCTATCCTGTTGTGAAACGCCGCCTTCCTTACAGTGCTGCTTGGGCTGTGGGAAGAAATGTAAGATTTTGACAGGTAGTTTGTGTTCCTCCTGTGGTTCTGATCAAGGGAGTCCTTCTGTGTCTGCAGGTCCTGGTTCTGGTAGCCCTTCCAGGTCTCTTGCTTTAGCTCCCTTTTGGTTTCCTCAGAATGATGATAGACGTCAATTTATTTACTATTTATTTACTACACACTTATATACCGCCACTTCCAGCGATCAGCAGCGGTTTGATTCATCTTTGGGGGATTGTCAATCAAGACTTGGGGTGGTAAATACATAGGGTAAATCAAGATGCCCTTTCTCCAGTTTTGTTGCCTGAGCAGCCTTCTCACCCTCTACAACTCTGTATTTAGCCTATGCAGACTTCAGCTGACTGCTCTGATCTCAGGTTATGCAGCCATTCCATCATGCCTGGGATATTTATTTTATTTATTTATTTACATTCTCTTATATACCGCACTATTCGGCATCAGCGCGGTTTACATGGAACAAAATGCTCAGTACAAATAACATGTATGAGTTTACAGATAACAGGGAACAAAAAACTTGGATAACAGGGGTAACTATTTACAAAACTTACTACATGGAAACAAAATCAAAGAGGATGCATAGAAAACACAATCCACGTCATGGGTTTGAGTTTCAACTTGGTGTGTTGTTGGTATGCTATAAGTTTGTCTGGGAATGTGGATGGTATGGGGGTGTCTTGGAGCTCTAAGGGATGCAGTTGAGCTCAATAAGGTACTTGTTGAAGAGGTGACCTTTGAGGGCTTTCCTTAACTGTGGTAGATTCTTAATAGCCCGGATATCATGGGGTAATGAATTCCAGTATCTTGGGGCACTGAGACTGAAAGCCCTGTTGGCTGTCGATTTAGTGCAAACAGTAAGTGCCTTCGGTACGGTTAGGGAGTTTATAGCCGTGGATCTTCTTACTCTATTTGGTGATGTGGCATGGATGAGGGAGGTTAAGGATGTGGATGAGAGATTGTGAACAGCTTTAAAAGTGATTATCAAGATCTTGAAAACTATTCTAGCCTGGATGGGTAGCCAATGCAACTGTATTAGCAGAGGCGTCACGTGGTCGCTCCTGGAGGCTCCATGGAGGATTCTTGCTGCCATGTTCATGGCTAGCTGCAGCGGGTTTAGTGTAGACTGGGGAAGACCTTGTAATATGGCATTGGCATAGTCGAAATGAGGTATGACCAATGCCTAGAAAATTGTCTGAAAGTCAGTTGGTTCAAGCATGGAGCGTAGATGCCTAAGTGAGCGGATCTTGTAGTAGACTGATCTGACTATGTTTCCTATGTGAGCCTTCATATCCAGGCGTTGATCTAGGATGACTCCCAGGTATCGTATTGATGGTTTAGAGTGCAGCTCAGCTTCTTTTACTTTAAGATATTGTGGTGGGGTTCCTCGTAATGAAGAGTACTTCCGTTTTCTTATGTTGTATTCTGAGGTTTTGAGAAAGAAGCCAGTCAGATATTGCATTGAAACAACTCGTCAGTGGGGAGAGGTCCAGATGCTCAGTAGAGAAAGGAATGTAGAGAAGGACATCGTCTGCGTATAACATGCAGTCGACATTGAAGGACCAGATAATGTTACAAATTGGCTACATGTAAATATTGAACAAGAGCGCAGAAAGGGAGGATCCTTGTGCGACTCCTTGACTTTGGTGGAAAGGTTCAGAATTTGTTCCTCCAGAACGAACATGTTGCCATCTTTCGGACAGGTAGGATTTGCACCATTCGAGCGCTCGTCCATTAATGCCTTTGTCAATCAGTCGTCTTAATAGAAGCTTATGATTTACTGAATCAAAGGCTGCAGCGATGTCCAGAAAGATGAGAGCAAAACCCTTACGGATGTCATCAATGCCTGTGATTATCTTGCAGAAGAGAGTGGTAAGGAGGGTTTCCACTCCGTGGAATTCTCTAAAGCCATGTTGGCATGGGTCTAATGGTGCAGCTGAGTCGATGTGATCCTGTAATTGTCGTTGAACTTCCTTTTCAATGATCTTTGCAAGTAGTGGAATGCTGGATATGGGTCTATAGGATTCCACCTGCTGGGGATCAAGTTTGCAGTTTTTTAGCAGAGGTCTAATAGAGGTGTGTTTAAGGGCTGAAGGGAAGGAGCCGGTTGAGAAGGAGAGGGTCATTATTTTGGACAGTACTGGGCTGAAATGGCTGCGAAGCTCCTTGATCCAGAAGGCTGGGCATGGATCAGACTGGGCAGGAGTGATATTTAGGGCCGCAATAGTGTCTTCGTGTTCTCTCTTGGTGGGGGTAGAAAACATGGTTAGTGTTTGGCAGTCTTGCTCTATTTCGAAGGTTGTAGTAGAGATTTTGTCAGTCTGGCATATTTTGGATTGGAGATAAGTTGCAAAATCTTGTGGGTGTATCTCAAATGGAGGTCCAGAGGATGGTTCCTTTGATAAGGTCTTAACCAGGTCGAAAAGGTCATGTGGTTTATTAAGCGATCTCCTTAAGGTGTTTGAGTAGTACTGCTTCATCGTGTCGGTGATTGCGTTGCGATGCGCAGCTAGATGACAGTTGTATGCTGTCTGGTCATGTAAAGAATGAGATCGGCGCCAGCGTTTCTCTAGTTTCTGTAATTGGTTAAGTGATGTTTTATGATCAGCTGAGTACCATGGGGCACTCATCCTTTTGCCTAGGGGCCTGTTGGTTGGCGTACGTAGGGCAATCGAACTGAGGCAGTTGTTCCAGTGAGAGATTAGGTCATCAAGGTTCTGGGTGGTTTCAGAGAAGAGTTGTTGCGTCTCCGCAAGGATAAGATCTCTGTTGTAAGGCTTGAAACATCGAGAGGGCGGTCTTGTGGTGGTGGTTTGTATTTTGTTGATTTTTGTGTAGGCTTTGTACGAAGGAATCTGGATGATGATCAGTTTGTGATCTGACCAAGGAACAGGAGTTATGGAGGTTATAGGATCCTGGGCTGGGTTAAGAGAGGTTTGCGGGGCAAATACTAGATCCAGGATATTTCCCTTAATGTGAGTAGGATTATTAGCTAATTGCTTGAAGCCAAGATTTTTGAGGGCATCGAGGAAGGCTGATGCTTGATTATCTTGTAGCGTAGGCAGGTTAAAGTCCCCTAGGATCCAATTTGGGATGCTTGGGTTTTGAGTGTTAGATGCCAGATCAATGATAGCCGAGAGATCATCTGGGGAGGCTGAAGGTGCTCTGTAAAGCAGGATGATTGAGCAGCGTTTATTGGAGATGGTGACGGTCTCAAGGTGGTTTGAACTGGTGGAGTCTACAGTTCGAAAATGGAGGTCTGACCTTATGAGGATGAGCACGCCACCTCCTCTTTTATCTTGTCTATGACTTGAATGTGTGGTGAAATTCTGGGGGAGGATCTGGTTGAGTAAGACGTTGTCTTCGGTGGATAACCACGTCTCAGTGACCATGAGTATATCAAGGCTGTGGCTGGCAATGATGTCAGTGACGGCTGGCCACTTCTTCCGGATAGAACGGGCGTTGATGAGGGCACATTTTAGGCTATGAGGGTAGGGGTTTTCAAATCGTTTGGGTTTCATATTGTGTTGAAGTGTAATTTGTAGCAGGTGGGGGTGGTGTGGTCAGTTGACCCAGGTTATGTTATCGTGGGATGCATTAGTCCACCTTCTCTCATGGCTCCGTAAAATAGGGATCTGTTTGGATGCTGGGATTAAGGCGAGGGAGTTGGAGAACCAACTTGATATGATATTATGGTGGTAATGGGGGAACCCATCTTGGCAGAGCAATATGTAATTGGGAGCGGGTTAATCAGGTTAGACTACTAGGAAGTTATTAGCAACCTCTTGATACTTAGAGCAGTATACTGGGTCACAATAGACAATATAGTCACAGGCAGTGGTTAAGGTTAGATAGCTAGTAAAAGTATACTGATGACTGAAACTGGTGAGGTTACTGACAACAGTAGAGTAGATTGTTAGCAATAGTAGATTATTGGTAGCAGTGCAATGGTGATTGGAGCTGATGGGGCTACTGACAACAGTATCTAGGTTGATTGGCTACTGATAACAGTGAAAACAAAAGGTTGATTGACAATGTAGGATTACTGGTAACAGTACAGTGGGTGCTAGTAGTGTAACAGTAGCGATTGGTACTTTTAGAAGGTTACTGACAACAATATTGTAAAATACACAGAGGTGACTGGTATTCTTAAAAGGTTACTGACAACAGTATGGTAAATACATGGAACAAAGGTGACTGGTACTATTAGTATTACTGACGACAGTATGGTAAGTAGATAAGTAAATTTAAATTTAAAATAGACATGATATGTAGTGGCTATATAGTGAGGCTATACTTGCAGTAGATAGTGTGGGAGAGGAATGTCTGGGTTAGAGGTTAATCCAGTTCTTGTTGCGTGAAGTCTGCATTGTTGGTCATGAATTGTGCAAGGAAGTACAGTGCTGTAGGCTGGTTCATTGGTAAGCGAGCTCAACCTCGCGGGAGCTCAAGCTGCTGGAAAGTTTTGTGAAAGGTTCTGTGGCCGTTGAGGTATATGGGCCAGCTGCCTAAGGGCCACGCCAAAGGGCCCTCTGGCAAGGCCCTCAGGCGCGGGCCCGCAAGGCGCGGGCACGCCCGACGGCGCTTACTTTAAATGAGGACCGTTGGCTGCCCGGATTGGGCAGCTGAAGATGGAGGCGGGCCCTGTTATCCCCGGCGGCTCGATCCCGGCCGGGAGAGCTGTTGCTGAGCTGGGGTGGAGGGAGCAGAGGCCTTCGCCCGACGGCGCTTACTTTAAATGAGGACCGTTGGCTGCCCCGAGTGGGCAGCTGAAGATGGAGGCGGGCCCTGTTATCCCCGGCGGCTCGATCCCGGCCGGGAGAGCTGTTGCTGAGCCGGAGTGCAGGGAGCAGAGGCCTTCATGCCCGACGGCGCTTACTTTAAATGAGGACCGTTGGCTGTGGCGCTTTGGGACTTCGGCTACTCTGACTGCAGCTGATCCACCATCTGGAAAGCATACCCACTGAAGTTTGGCTGGAGCTTCTATAGATCTGGCCAAGGATACCTCCTCTCCTTCAGGGGACTGGTGCTGTGCAGGGGAAGACTGGCTGTCCTTCAGATGAACATTCTATCACTTTCGAGTCCGACTAGGACCATCGACGATAAGATGGTCAGGATATTCTGTTATTCTGTAAGGAAGAGCTTCCTGCTCTCATTGCTCAAATTACGGAGGCTCTGTACCTCTTGGACTTGTGGTGGTGCAGAAGAGGGAGAGCATAAGAAAGAAGGGAAAAATCAAGCGTTTGCCCCAGAGAAGGGAATCAAAACCAGAGGTTCAGGGGTTAAAACTCCTGGTTTAGAAAAAAACTCCTCACAGAAAGTTTGTAGTCAAGAGACACGCCCTAGCTCCCTAGTTACCAGCCCTGCTCACGAGGGACAGCTGGAGGAGGAGCTAGCAAGCAGAAAGGGAAACTACAGATATAAACGCGAGGAATCTGGAGAGGAGAGGGGAAGTAGAGGGAGTGAAAAGTGCCAGAAATCCTAGAATCACCGAGGAGAAAGGAAGTGCAAGGAAAGCCCAGCAGAGAGATCCTCAAACTGCCCAGCAAAGGAGTGCCCGAGAGGGAGGTACTCAAAGTGCAGGAAAGAGGTACACTGCAGGAGAAAGCAGCCTTAGGGAAAGGTGCTTTGGGAGACTGACTTCCAGTGACGGTGAATCTTCTACCGAGAGAGAGGGGAGAAGGAGGAGCTCTAGTTCCGAGCCCAATGCTGAAGTGAATGGGTCAGAGAATCCTAGAAGGGGAAGGGGCCCTAGGAGCTCGGCAAGACTACACAAGGAAGGCACCCAGAGAGTGAAGGAAACTTCACCAGAAGCTCTGTGGAGAAAGGCAGAACCAGCCAGAGGTTTTAAAGCTTACCCAGGGAAGGTTGCAAGCCATGTGAGTAACTGACAGCATTCTCCAGAAATTTACATGGAAACTGAGCAGTCAGCTGTAAAGCCAGCTAGAAGCTTATTTCCTCAGAATAGGGTGAGCAAGGTTAAATCCTCTAATAAGCCTTTGAAAGTTGAGGAGTTACCTAAAGGTAAAAACGTTCCTCAGAGAAGAGAGGCGTCTGCATTAAACAGAGTCTTACAAATCTTAGAAAGCTTAAAGCAAGATAATTCTGAGTTCAGATCCAATGCTTCTCTGGTAGAATCAGACGTCGAGAGCATGGAGTTTGAAACCTCTGTGAGACAGGAATCTAGCTCTGACATGGAAATAGAATGTTCTCTAGTTTCTCTACAGTAGCTGAAAGCTAGCAACTGTTTTCAAAGACGCCGAGCTGAAAAGAATATGCAAATTATGATTGCTGAGATTCTGAAAGCTTAACCCTTTCTTTGAAAGACTGTTTGTAAAAAGTATAGAGCCTGCCAGACAGCAGGTAGAGAAAACGTTGTTTTTGAGAAGAGAGAAAACATTGTGCAGTTGAAGTTTTGCATTGCTGGATTACTTAAAGCTGTACCTGTTTTAAAGTCACCTTTTGAGAAGAAGGTTTTTGGAGCACCAAATTTGCTTTACTGTTTTCGTATGAAGAAATACCTTGTTTGAGTTTGCTGACAAGTTGAATGTAGAAGCCTCTTACCTTGTGGCTTTACTCTGGAAAATATCCATACCTTATGTTTGATATCTGGAACTGTTTATAAGAAGTTCCTTTGGCCTGAAGAATAATAAAAATCCTGCGTGCCTATATCCCTTCTCGGCTGAAGTTATTTCAACTGCACAACTACAATTATAGGCATTTTTCAAATAAATAAAGACTATCACCATTCCCAACACCTAGGCAACCGCCTGGGGCGAAGGGCGTGGTGACAGACTCTAAAGTGCAACAGCCTTCGGATTCCTCTACACCCCAGGCAGACTGCATCATTGTGGGCATCAGGAAACCACCTGAGGCTTTTTCCTTTCCCCTGGAACTACAACAGATTGTATCCTTAGAGTGGGATTCTCCTGAAGTATCTCTACGCACTGCTCATCGCTTGGGGCATATTTACATTTGGTCTAAGAATGATCATGACAAGTGGTTACATTCCCTAAAATAGATGCCCTGGTCACTGCAGTCACTAAACTCACAACCATTGCTGTGGTGGGCGCACTGCTTTCTATGATGAGATGGATTGCAAGGTAGAGAGCATCCCTTAAAAACCACTTTCTCGTCATTGTCCTTGGCATTGCAGGCCTCTGTTTGTGGAGGTCTCTCTTCACGTACTCTGCTCCGCTGGTTTCAGTCTCTTTGGATGATCCGGCTTTGCCTCATTTAGAGTCGGTCACTGCTTTTCTTGCAGGTGCCTTATATGATCTGCTGCGCTTATCTGCTCAGTCTGTGGCTGCTGCTACAGTGGATCAGTGTTGGCTGTGGCTCCATCATTGGAATGCGGATGTTGCTTCGAAGTCCTGTCTCGCCAAGCCACCTTATTCTTGGTGAGGATTTGGAAAAACCTATGAAGGATTTGGGTGAAGTCGAGCCTCAACGTTTGCCGGAGGATAAACTCAAATCCAGTTTTCGTTGTCCATGTCTTATAGAGTCTGCTTCAGACATGTTCGTTGCCACTGACCTGGCAAATCCAATTCTTCTTCGAATAGGGCTGGTTCTAAGCCTCAGTCCTTTTGGGGTATCCATTGCAACTGGGACAATTTCTCCTCATCAAACAAGTTTTCCAGTACCGCCAAATCTTCCCATTGACTGTTTCCGGGACCATTCAGGGGTGCCTCCTGTGGGTGGACGCTTACTGTATTTTTCCCTTGAATGGACCCAGATAAGATCTGACTGGTGAGTACTTGAGGTAGTAATACAGGGTTATGCTTTTGGCTTCACTGAGCCCGTGCCGGATGTCTTCCTCATCTCTCCATGTGGTCTGTGGCCAAGGCAGTGGCTGTACGCCTGACTGTCCACCACCACTTTCAGTTCAATGTGGAATGCCCATTTCCTCCCTCAGAAAGAGTTTCTGGTCACTATTCCATTTACTGTGACTCCCTTGAGGTCCAGGATAGGACAGGTAAGAGCTGTCCTTCTTGCGAATGACAATTGCTGTCTTCAGGTGCCGTGGTTCTGGATGGGAACCATTCCAGTCGTTCAAGCTGTTAGGCCAGGTGAATTTCTCACATCCCTAGATCTGGCGGAAGCATATTTTCACATAACAATCTGCCAAGATTAGCAGTTTCATGCCCTGCCCCTTTTTATTTTGCCACAGCTCCTCACGCTTTCTTCAAGGTGGTGGTAGTAATGGCAGCTTCCCTGTAATGCCAAGGTATTTGGGTTCATCCTTATCTAGATGACTGGCTGATGAGAACGTGTTTAGAGGAGGCTACTTCTGCAGTCTCAGGTCCTCTCCTTTCTGGACAGTTGCAGCTGGGTAGTCAATTATGCTAAAAGCAATCTGTGCCCAGTTCAGTCTCTGGAATTCCTCAGCGCCTGCTTCTACATGAGTGAGTTGCATCTTCCTCTATTACGACAGATGCAAGAAACTCTGTGTTCAGGTCCATGCCTTCCGGCGCCTGGCACGCCCACTGCCTGGGATTACCTACAACTCCTTGGTGCCATGGCTTCTGCTCTTGCTGTAGTCTCCTGGGACAGTACCCAGATGTGTCTGCTTCATTACTCTCTCCTGTTGAGCTATTCCCATCCACCCAGGACTGTCGGATTTGTCTGCCCCTTTCTTTAGTGGTTAATCACAATCTTTGCTGGTGGCTTTGTTCACATCACTAGTTGAAGGGTGTTCCCTTGGAAATTCCTTGTTGGGTGGTGGTCACCACAGACGCCAGCCTTGCAAGTTGGCGTGTACTGCCAAGGATAGGCAGCGCAGGGATCTTGGTCCATCCAAGAAGCCTCTTGGACCATAAGTCGCCTTGAAGCCAGTGCTGTTCATCTGGCTCTACTTTTTTTCAATCCCACCTCCAGGATCGAGCAGTCTGAATACTTCCTGACAATTCCACAATTGTGACTTATCTCAACAGGCAGTGGGGGACCAAATGTCCCAGAGTGGCCCTGGAAGTGAGTCTTCTATTTCCCTGGCAGAAGTGGAGGAGTGGCCTAGTGGTTGAGGCAAGGTACTTCAGGCCGGAAGGTCGGGGGTTCAAATCCCACTAGAGGACAGCAACCTTGGGCCAGAAGGACTGGGGTTTCTAGTCCCACAGGTGCTCCTTGTGGTCCTGGGAAAGCCACTTATCCCTCCATAGCCCATGTTCCCTGTAAAATAGTTATCTCCAAGTTATAATGCCCTGTTCAATGTAATTTCAGTTTGTTCAATGTAAAACGCACTGATACAGAATAGCGCGGTATATAAGAGAATGTAAATAAATAAATAAACCTCCCAACTCTTTCTGCACAGCACATTGTGGGAATGGACGACATTCAAGCAGATTTCCTGAGTAGTCATATCCTGGAACCCGACGAGTGGGAGCAAGCTCCATGGGCGTTTGTGAACATTGTGCGTCAGTGGGGTCATCCGACTCTTGACTTAATGGCTATCTCTTCCAATCCCAAGGCGTCAATCTTTTTCAGTCGTCGAAAAGAACCGAATTCTCACAGCCGAGATGCTCTGGTTCAGACCTGACCCTCAAACCAGCTTTTTTACATCTTTCCTCCTTGGCTGCTAATTGGCTGTGTACTCCATAAGATAGAGTCACACTCTGGATGGGTAGTGCTGCTGGCCCCGTATTGGCCTCAGCGTCCATAGTATACCAATCTCTTTTGCTTCCTGCAGGAGACACCTCTACTCCTTGGTGTCCAGACAGGTATCCTGTTTCAGGTGCCATTTGTCATAGATGATCTCACTCCTTATTCGCTTAACGACTTGGCTGTTGAGCAGCATCACTTGCATTGCAAAAGTTAATTGCTGCAAGTAGTGGCCACTCTACTGCACGCTTGGCTCTGGTGGTGTTTTTTTTCTCCCTCTACCCTCGGCAAGTTGATATGCCAGACATTCTTTCCTTCCTTCAGGACGGATTTGATAAGGTCTTGCCCTTAATTATTTAAAGGTGCATATTGTGGCCTTGACATGCTTTTGGGGGCCTCTTCATGGGTGGTCTCCTTGCTTCTTATGTAGACATTTCCTGTTTTCTGTTGGGCATTCACTCCCTGAGGCCCCCCCCCCCCACATTCGTCCAATCGTCCCTTCTTGGAATCTGTCCTTAGTGCTTCACATGCTCACCCTGCCCCATTTGAGCCTCTCTGTAGGGCATCTCTCAAAGATTTCACTCTAAAAACTGTTTTTCTTATAGCAGTCACTTCAGCATGGCATCCTTCAGAGCTCCAGGCACTTACTTGCCAGGATCCTTTTCTGTCTTTTTTTTTTCCCGAAGGGGGTTACCATTCAAACAGTGCCCTCTTTTCTACTTAAGGTCCTTCCGGATTTTCATGTCAACCAATCAGTTGTGCTTCCTTCCTTTTTTTTAAGAGCAGTCTTGGGGTAACAACAGAATCCTTCACTTGTTGGATGTTGATATGGCGTTATGTCGTTAACTCAAACTCACTAATATGTTTCGTCTCTCCTATCACCTTTTTGTCCTGGCTTCTGGTCCATGAAAAGGAATGAGCACTTTCAAAGCGACCATTGCGCACTAGATCAAACAGACCATTCAGTCCACTTATATTTTATTGAACAAGCATGTGCCAGTAGGTCTTCGGGCACATTCTGTGCGGGCCCAGGCTACCTCCTGGGTAGAATGCACACAGCTAGTTCCACTAGATACTTGCAGGGTGGCCACCTGGTCCTCCCGCTCTACTTTTGGACGTCACTATTGCTTGGAAGTCCAAGCTCGAGAATCAGCTTGCTTCAGAGCCTCTGTCTTGGCTGCAGCTGTTTCTTCCTGCTCTGGAGTGGTTTAGCTATGGTACTCCCCTCTAGTCTGGACTGGTCTAGCAGGGTGTATTTGGAATGAGAAATTTTATTTAACAATAATTTTCTTTCCTGGAATCCTGCTAGACCAGTACAGGACCTGCCCCTCTAAACTGTTTAGTCCGTCGCCTAGCTATGACTCTTTATATATCAGTGACATTGCTGTACCTCGCCATGTACATACTTCTTTGGCCTGCAGGTCCTGTTTCACATCATTCAATTTAGCTTGTTATAAGAGTTATTTGTTTATGAACTCATGTTTGGTCTGGTTTTGTGCTTCCTTGGCCATTTGAATTCCTGCTGCTTGTTTTGGTTATACTGAAGCTCCTCTTGGGGGATGGGTTTTTATACCAAGGGTGATGTTGCAAAGCCTCAGGAATTTTTCTCTCTCACCATCTGCTGGCAGGGGGACCCAACCCACTGGTCTGGACTAGTCTTGCAGGATTCCAGGAAAGGAAATTACTGGTAAGTATAATTTCTCCATTTGCTGTACCGCTCCCTTGGGTTTTTGCAGCTCAGATGTATGACCTTGCATTTTTTTAGCATTAATTCTTTAGCTTCCAAATTCTCAACTGCTTTTCAAGCTTCACTAGATCCCTCCTCATGTTTGTTCATGCTTTCCAGTGTGTGTACCCTACTGCAGTGTGGTATCATCTGCAAAGAGGCATGTTACAAAGGCTATCTTTCCAGACAGATCTTTACCAATATTGCTTACAAAAATGTTAAAAAGAACAGGACCAAGAACTGAACCCTGTGACATTGCTTTGGTAATGCCCCTAGCTTGAGTCTGAACTCCATTTACTACTATCCTTTGGTGCCTCCCACTCAACTAGATTCTTACTCAGTCAGTCACTTTAGTGTCCATCCCAAGGGTTTGCATTTTGGATCCTGATGCTCCTCGCTCTCTTGTTCACCACTTATGTATATCTTACCTTAATCTAATCCCCAGTTTTGTGATGATCTTGGTCTTGATTAGATTTTAAGCTTTGATGAGCAGAGACTGTGTCATATATCTATATGTACAGTGCTGTGTATGCCTTGTAGCACTATATAAATGAGTAGTAGTAGATCTCCAGGAACAAGCGGGAATGTAATCTTCACATATGGGTATCGGTACAGACGGAGCCTGCGCGGGAATGCTCCCCAGCGTCCAATTAGAAAGCTTTTGGGAGCATCCCACAGCACCTGCGTGCTGCCTTCCCGCCTTTCCCAACTGCCTCTCTCCAGTTCTTCATTTTCTGCGGAGCCAGCAGGTCGTTTTCCTGTCACCGCAGAAATTATCCCATATTTTTCATTCTTTTTTGTGGCAGCGTCTGCCTTCCTCGATGCTATACCGGTACCGCTGGTTCTTCCTTTCTTTCATTTAAAAAAAAAAAAAATTGTAATCTTTTATCTGGATTTTCCAGTCTTTTTTTCTCTCGGGTGCCATGCGTCATTTTGGGCACTAGGCCCAATTTTTCCTCAACATGGAAAAACCCGCTTCGGGTTTTAAAAAGTGTTTCAAGTGTGGCGGTACCATCTCCGTCACCGACACTCATGAGTGGTGTCTCAAATGTTTAGGTCCTGACCACTCCATCTCAGAGTGTGTTGCCTGTGGGATGATGTCGAAGAGGGGTCGGCAGAACCGAGCTGCTAAACTTAGCACCCTTTTTCCCTCCGATGCAGCATCCGTGGTATCAACGTCTTCCAGGGCTTTGTCTTCCTCCCATGGATCTCGGGTAACCAAACATAAATCTGGCCGGTCCTCAAAGGGTAGATCTCCTTCCAAGCATCGAGATGCCTCTGGCGTTGCCCTTGAGGGACTTGTACCGGCAAAATTGCCCGGCGGGAGGCTATGGCTTCCAAAGCATATTGGGGCTCCAGGATGTTCTCGAGGCCTCAACCTTGGCAGAACTACTGGTGCCATGCTCTGGGGTACCAGCCGCTTCGTCCGGTACTGACACCCAGGCATCGGCAGCGTCAATTGACCAGAGAGTCCTGGCTATTGAGGGCAGTCTGGCAGCTCTCCTTGCAGCATCGGTGCCTTCGGGACCGCTTCAGACAGTTCAACCGGTATCGACACCGGTTCTGGCACCGACAGCATCGATATCGGCGAGTATGCTACCAACACCGAGTCATGCTATTTCCTCCGGTATTGACAGGCCGGTACCGGACCCCTCTGGTACCGAATTCGATTGGTACTGGTATCGTGCTTTACAAGAGCACCCGGACAGAAGATATTTTGAATCCTCCGATGACTCTGAGGACTCTGACAGCTCTGTCGATGCCGAAGTACTTCTCTCTGAGGAGCCACCTTCTCCTAAGTGTAGGATATCTCCTACAGAGGATATATCCTTTCAGGATTTCATCAGGGAGGTGGCTAGAGGTCTTTCCATCACAGTGGCTCCTGAAACAGAGCCTAGAGCAAAGGAGTTGGAGATTTTACAATATCCTAAAGCTCCCAAGGAAGCGGCTACTTTGCCTATTCATGAGATCTTGCATGATCTCATGTTAAGAATGTGGGAAACACCTCTTACCACCTCTCCTCATTCCCGTAGGCTGGATACCATGTATCGAGTGCCTCCTTGTCCTGGATTTCAGAAAACTCAGTTGCCACACCACTCCATAGTGGTGGAGTCAGCTATGAGAAGGATCAAGAGTGCAAAAAGACATGCATTAAATCCTCCATGACGTGAATGTAGGACTCTTGGTGCCTTTGGGCATCGAACATTCCAGGCCTCTATGCTTTCTGCCAGGATTAATTCCTACATCTTATACATGGGAATGTTCCTTAAGGAGGTTACAGGAGATCTAGAGCTTATGAGCCCTCTCCTTCCTGATAAGAGGCAGGATTATCTTACACTTGTCAAACATGCCCAGGATGATTCCAAGTTTGTTAATCGTGCAGCTTTTGACTGCTTTGAGTGCATAAGCAGAACCTCTGCCATTGCCATAAGTGCTCGTAGGATTGCCTGGCTCCAGGCATCTGACTTAGAGCTCTGGGTACAGGACAAGCTGGGGAATATCCCTTGTACAGGCGAAAATCTCTTTGGCAAAAATTGGCAGGAGAAAGCTAATGAGCTGGATGCTGATAAACACCACTTTGGATAGACTATCCAAGGCTACAGCTGATCCTGCAAGGAGAAAATCCTACAAGAAACCATTCTTCTCTAAAAAGAAGAGGTTTTACCCCTCCTATACCCAGCAGGAAAGCCAATCTTGTTCTTCCTGTAATAGTTTCTGCTTCTATTTCCTTACATGCGTCGTTTCAACCTGTACCTTATGATCGGAACCATTGGTGATGAAAGAAGTTGAAGCAGCATTGAAAGCCTTATGAAAGAACAAAGCACCAGGCATTGATAGCATTGCCATAGAAGTATTACAGCAATCTGATGCAGCTGTTACCGTACTTACAAGGCTCTGCCAAGAAATATGGAAGACAACATCATGGCCAACTGACTGGAAAAGATCTGTGTTTATACCAATACTAAAGAAAGGTGATCCAACTGACTGTGGAAATTATCGCACAATCGCTGTGATCCCACATGCCAGCAAGATTCTACTGAAGATTATTCAAAAGAGACTACAACCATACCAGGAACAAGAACTGCCTGAAGTGCAAGCAGGGTTCAGGAAAGGGCGAGGAACGAGAGACGACATTGCGGATGTGAGATGGATCCTTGAAAAGACTAAAGAATGCCAAAAGGATATCTATTTGTGCTTTATCGACTATAGCAAGGCTTTTGACTGCGTAAACCATGAGAAACTCTGGGCCACATTAAGAAGCATGGGTATACCAGAACACCTGATCGTACTCTTGCACAATCTGTACATTGATCAAGAAGCAACAGTTTGAATGGAACAAGGAGAAACAGAATGATTTAAAATAAGTAAAGGTGTAAGACGAGGCTGCATACTTTCCCCCTACCTGTTTAATTTATATGCAGAACAAATCATCAGAGAAGCAGGATTGTATGAAGACAACAGAGGTGTGAAGATTGGTGGAAGACTCATCAACAGCCAGAGCAGAGATGGCATCCATCTGTCCAAGAAAGGTCAACGCATCTTCGGTAGTAGACTGGCTAATCTACTGAAGAGGGCTTTAAACTAGATTTGTTGGGGATGGGTGAAGAAAGCCCCCAGGTAAGTGAAAGCCCCCAGGTAGGTGATACATTAAATACCTTTATGGAAATGGGTAACAGGGGTAACATATGGAAAGCAGTGTGTATTAATGCCCGTAGCATGGGAAATAAGATCCCTGAAGTTGAAGCTTTGGTGGGAGTGGCTGACTTGGATTTAGTGGCAGTTACAGAAACATGGTTCACAGAAAACCATGACTGGGATGTAACTATACCTGGCTATACTTTATTCAGAAAGGACAGGGTAGGAAGAAGGGGAGGAGGAGTGGCACTATATGTAAAAACTACTATTAAAGCTTTGGAATTACAGAGCTTAAAAGGGAGAGAGGAGGCATTGTGGGTTAAACTAGAAAGAGGGAAAAAGAAATCTATTTGCATTGATGTGATATACAGACCTCCCTCACAAGAGGAAGAGGTGGACAGAGAGTTAATTGAAGACATACGCAGCATTGCTAGGAAAGGGGAAGTGCTACTGATAGGAGATTTCAATATGCCAGATGTTGATTGGCACATTCCTGCTGCAGTATCATCTAGAAGTAAGGAGATCCTGGATTCTCTACAGGGAGAACTATTCAGGCAATTGGTAACAGACCCCACACGTGAAGGGGCCATACTGGACTTGGTGCTTACCAATGGTGAAAGTGTTTCTGATGTTGTAGTGGGAGACCATTTTGCATACAGTGATCACCAGATGGTGTGGTTCAGTATTAGGACTAGGGCTGTTAGAATCCATTCCAAGGTGAGGATCTTAGACTTTAGGAAGACTAACTTTGCGAAGATGGGCCAATACCTCAGGGAGTCGTTAGTGGGATGGGAACAGCTGGGGGATGTAGAAAAACAGCGGGCAAAACTGAAAGGGGGTATTTTAAGGACAACCAACCTTTTTGTTAAAATGGTAAATAAAGGCAAAAGGTAAAGGAGACCGCTATGGTTTTCGAAGGAGTTGCTGAAAAAGTGAAGAAAAAGAGGGAGGCCTTCATGAAATACAAGAGATCACAGAGAGAGGAAGACAGGCATCTGTATTTGGAAAAACTTAGAGAAGTAGTCAAGAAGGCAAAGATTCAAAAGGAGGAGGAAATAGCCAATGCAATAAAATGGGGGGATAAGACATTTTTCAGATATATTAGTGAGAAGAGGAAGGGCAAAAGTGGTATTGTCAGACTCAAGGGTGCAGGGGGGGAATATGTAGAAGCTGATAAGGATAAAGCGGAATTGCTTAACAAATATTTTTGTTCTGTGTTCACAGATGAAGAACCAGGAGCAGGACCTCAGAAAACACCCACAAATAGGAACAGAAGCGAGGGACATCTTGAACAATTTTCAGAAGACTGTGTTCGTGAGAAACTAGCTCAACTTAAATTAGACAAAGCGATGGGACCGGATGGGATACACTCTAGAATACTGAGGGAACTTGGGGACGTTCTAGCAACTCCACTGACTGACCTTTTCAATGCCTCGTTGGAGTCGGGAGTGGTGCCAAAGGATTGGAGAGAGGCTCATGTGGTGCCTTTACACAAAAGCGGAAGTAAGGATGTGGTTGAAAACTAAAGGCCGGTTAGTTTAACTTCGGTGGTGAGTAAATTATTGGAAACGCTACTGAAAGAGAAAATAGTGAGGTTTCTGGAGTCCAGCGGATTACAGGATCCAAGGCAGCAAGGATTCACCAGAGGCAGGTCTTGTCAGACAAATCTGATTTCTTTGACTGGGTGACCAGGGAGTTGGACCGAGGGAGAGCTCTAGATGTGGTGTATTTAGATTTCAGTAAAGCCTTTGACACTGTTCCTCACAGGTGACTTATAAACAAACAGAGCACCCTAGGGATGGACCCTAAAGTTACTGCTTGGGTTAGAAATTGGTTGGGTGGGAGGCGACAAAGAGTACAAATAAATGGAGCTCACTCAGGAGAAGGATGTTACCAGTGGTGTGCCCCAGGGATCTGTCCTTGGTCCGATTCTTTTTAACATCTTTGTTAGTGATATAGCAGAAGGGCTGTCGGATAAGGTTTGCCTCTTTGCGGATGATACCAAAATCTGCAATAGAGTAGACACCCAGGAAGGTGTAGATAACATGAGGAGGGATCTAGCTAAGCTTGAAGAATGGTCTAGAATTTGGCAGCTGGGATTTAATGTTAAAAAATGTAAGGTCATGCATTTGGGCTGCAGCAATCCATGGGAGCAATACAGTATAGGAGGTGAAGTACTTTTGTCCACTAAAGAAGAGCGGGACCTAGGCGTGGTTGTGTCTGATGATCTTAAAGTAGTTAAACAGGTAGAAAAGGCGACGGCAAAAGCTAGAAGGATGCTTGAGTGCATACAGAGAGGAATGGCTAGCAGAAAAAAGGAGGTGATAATGCCTCTGTATAAGTCTTTGGTGCGACCTCATTTGGAGTATGGTGTGCAATTCTGGAGACCGCACCTTCAAAAGGATGTGAACAGGATGGAGTCGGTGCAGAGGGTGGCTACTAAAATGATTAGTGGGCTTCATTATAAAGCATATGAGGACAGACTTAAGGATCTTAATATGTACAACTTAGAGGAAAGGCGGGATAGAGGTGATATGATTGAGATGTTTAAATACCTCCGTGGCATAAATGTTCAGGGAAAGAGCCTCTTTCAATTGAAAGCAAGTTCTGCTACGAGGGGACATGGGATGAGGGTGAAGGGAGATAGATTCAGGAGTGATATGCGGAAATATTTCTTTACAGAAAGAGTAGTGGATCCATGGAATAGTCTCCCAGTGGAGTTGGTAGAGATGAGGACAGTAACTGAATTCAAAAAAGCATTGTACCAACACAGAGGATCTCTAAAGGTAAAAAGTGGACTGTTGTAGTTATGGAAGGACAGACTAGATAGGCCATGTGGTCTTTTTCTGTCATCATGTTTCTATGTTTCTATGTAACAGCCTTTGCTATACTGATGATACCACATTACTGGCTGAAAGTGAAGATGATCTGAAACATTTGCTTCTCACAATCAAAGAACATAGTCTCAAAATGGGCCTGCACCTTGATGTAAAGAAGACAAAGATCATGACAACTGGCATAATCAACAGGTTCATCGTTGAAGGAGAAGAAATTGAAATTGTGAACAACTTTAACCTACTTGGATCAACTATCAATAAAGAAGCAACAAGCAGTCAAGAAATCAGACGACGCATTGCTCTTGGCAGAATGGCTATGAAAGATCTAGATAAGATTCTCAAGAGCAGAGATGTCTCTCTCTATACAAAGATTCGACTTGTTCAAGCCATGGTATTTTGAATAACATCATATGCATGTGAAAGCTGGACAGTGAAAAAGACAGACAGGAAGAAAATTGATGCCTTTGAATTATGGTGCTGGCGGTGAATACTGTGTATACCATGGACTGCCCGAAGAACAAATCAGTCGGTACCAGAGGAGATCAAACCTAAGCTTTCTTTAGAAGCTCAGATGACAAGACTTCGACTTTCATACTTTGGATACATCATGCGAAGAGAGAGATCATTAGAGAAAGACATCATGCTTGGCAAGATAGGTCAACGCAAAAGAGGAAGGCCAGCAATGAAATGGATCGATACAATAACAGCAGCTACGGGTACCAGTCTGTCAACAATGAGCCGCCTGACTCAAGACCAAACACAATTTAGGATAGCTATCCAGAGGGTCGCCATGAGTCGACTCCGACTCGACGGCACTTAACAACATATCCAGCAGGTGCATTCTGCAGGTCAGTGCGCCCGAAAGGGGCAGCAGCCCCCAAAGCAAAGGAAATCAAAGACTGCTAAGCCTCAGCTGGCCCAGCAGACTCAGCCTCCAGAGGGGCTTTGACTCCCATCTAGAGAACTTGGCCTTCCTGGCCCTGAACGGACCAGAGCCTTCCACCATCCCAGGAAGGTTGTGTCATTTTGCCCCCACATGGGGGCAGGTAACAGCAGAAGAATGGACTCTTTCCATTGTAAGAGAGGGGTACAAGCTTCATTTCTTCAACATGCCCCCTCCTATAGTGGTAAGACAGTTCAATTCTCAGGCTTCTCTCAACACTCAGTTGAGTCAAGAGGTCAGTTTACTTCTTGCCCATGGGGCAATAGAAGACGTACCCATTTCCCAACAGGGTACAGGGTTTTACTCCCCTTATTTCCTTATTCCAAAGAAAACAGGGGGACACAGACCCATTTTAGACCTCAGAGAACTGAACAAATTCCTGTTCAAAGAGAAATTCAAGATGATTTCTCTGGGAACTCTGCTGACATACCTTCAGAGTCAGGATTGGCTTTGTTCTCTAGATCTCAAAGATGCGTACACTCATGTTCTCATCCATCCAACTCACCGAAGGTTCCTTCGTTTTCTTTTTCAAGGAAAGCACTATCAATACAGGGTGCTTCCTTTTGGCCTGGCCTCAGCACCAAGGGTGTTTACGAAATGCATGGCTGTAGTGGCAGCATTTCTTTGCACTCTAGGAATATTCATCTTGCCGTACTTAGACGACTGGCTCATTCGAGCCCCATCAGAGTCAAAGGCCAGAATTTCCCTATCTTGCACAGTGCGTATCCTTCAGTATTTGGGCATGGTCATAAACATCCCAAACTCCAGCCTAACTCCCACTCAGTCTCTAGAGTTTATAGGAGCTTTGCTGGATACCAGAAAAGCAAGGGCCTATCTTCCACAGGCCCGCTGCCTTCGCATTGTGCCTTTAGCCTCCCAGGCAGTGTTAAAACCTCATCTCACTGCTCGGGAAATGTTACAACTACTAGGCCACATGGCATCTACCGTGCACGTTGTTCCCTATGCTCGCCTCCATATGAGAGCAGCCCAATGGACTCTATCCACTCAGTGGACTCAGGCATCAGGCTGCCTATCAGACAAAATAGCAAACACAAGTAGTCTTATTTTGTCTCTACAATGGTGGCAGTCAATCCAAAACCTGTTGGTGGGGTCCCCTTTCCAGCAACCCCTACCCCACGTCACTCTAACAACAGATGCCTCACAGGTGGGTTGGGGAGCTCATCTGCAAGATCTTTCTACCCAAGGCACCTGGACTCCACAGGAGACCCACTTACATATCAATCTCCTAGAACTCAGAGCAATCTTCCTTGCTCTTCGAGTGTTCCATACCCAGCTCAGCTACAAGACAGTCCTAATTCAGATGGACAATCAAGTAGCTATGTTCTATCTGAACAAGCAGGGAGGAACAGGCTCTCTGTTGCTTTGCAACGAAGCTTTGCGACTATGGGCCCTCGCCAGAGAGCATCAGATTCATCTCCGTGGGGTGTATCTGCCAGGCATTCAAAACTCTTGGGCAGACAGACTCAGTCGAGTTCTGCTTCCACACGAATGGTCTCTCCATGCAGACCAGGTAGCAAAAACGTTTTCAAATTTGGGGAACTCCGGACATAGACCTCTTTGCAAGTCCGTTGAATGCCAAATTTCCCCGGTTCTGTTCCAGAATTCCGGCTCGGGGTTCTCAGGCCAGGGATGCTTTCCTTCTCCATTGGGGTCAGGACTTCCTTTATGTCTTTCCACCCATTCCCCTAATTCCCAAGACCCTATTCAAGCTTCAGATAGACAAAAGCCACATGATTCTCATAGCTCCACATTGGCCACGGCTGGTGTGGGTACCCTTTGCTCCTGCATCTCTCTCAAGCTTCATCTCTGGAGTTAGGATCTGCTTCAGATCTCCTGTCTCAGGAGGACGGGATATTGTGGCATCCCAATCCCCACTCTCTGCATCTCAGGGCCTGGTTGCTGAGAGCCTAGACCTTCATGGTCTTAAGCTTTCTCAACAAGAAAGGGATGTCCTTTGTGCTTCCAGGAAACCTTCCACAAGACGCTTTTATGCTTTCAAGTGGAAAAGGTTTTCCATATGGTGTTCGCAAAAGGGTCTTCACCCCTCTGTGATACCTCTGGAATCATTACTGGAGTATCTCCTTCATTTATCTAATGCAGGACTTAAGACTAACTCGGTAAGAGTCCATTTAAGTGCTATTTCAGCTTCTTTAAAGCCTTTAAATGGACAACCTATTTCCTCTCATCCTCTCATAGCGAGATTTATGAGGGGCCTTCTTCTAACTAAGCCTCCCATTAGGCTACCTCCAGTGGCGTGGTACCTGAATCTGGTTTTTGGGCAGCTCATGAAGCCGCCTTTTGAACCTTTAGCTACTACCTCCTTGAAATTCCTTTCCTGGTAAGTTATCTTTCTCATTGCAATCACATCAGCACGTTACATCATTGAATTGCAAGCATTAGTTGCTGATCCTCCTTACACGAGGTTCCATCAAGAAAAGGTAGTTCTTAGGACTCATCCACACTTTATGCCAAAGGTGGTCTCACCTTTTCATTTAAACCAGGCGGTTTACCTGCCTGTATTTTTTCCAAGGCCTCATGCTTCAAATGCAGAAAGGAATCTTCATACTTTGGACTGTAAAAGAGCACTTGCCTTTTACTTACAGAGGACACAGTAACATAGAAAGTCCTCCCAACTCTGTTGCTCCCGATCCTTCTCATTTGGGACTTCCAGTCTCCAAGAGAACATTGTCCAACTGGATTGCACAGTGTATTTCTTTTGCCTATCAGAGTAAGAACCTTTCTCTGGAAGGCCATGTCACAGCTCACAATGTGAGAGCCATGGCAGCCTCAGTGGCTCATCTACACTCTGTGTCTATTGACGACATCTGTCGAGCAGCTACTTGGGCCTCGGTTTATACCTTCACAGCCCATTACTGCTTAGACAAGGACTCCCGCCAGGTTGCCTTGTTTGGTCAGGCTGTTCTACAGCACCTGTTCTATACTTAATCAACTCCTACCCACCTTTGCCGGTAGGATGCCAGAGATCCATGGGGGGAAGTGGAGCCCTTTCACAGGGGCACACAACTTCTGGGGTCTCTCCCTGGCATCGGTAGCTAGGGAGTCCCCATATGTGAAGACTACATTCCTCCTTGTTCCTGGAGATAGCATAGTTACTCACCTGTAACAGGTGATCTCCGGGAACAGCAGGAATTTAGTCTTCACAACCCACACATCTCCCCTAGGAGTTGTATCTATCTTTTCTTTTCTTTCCCTCTCTCTCTCTCTTTGTCTCAGCTTTAAAACTCAACTGGAGAGAGGCAGTTGGGAAAAGCGGGAAGGCAGCATGCAGGCGCTGTGGGATGCTCCCAAAAGCTTTCTAATTGGACGCTGGGGAGCGTTCCCACGCAGGCTCCGTCGGTACCTATGATACCCATATGTGAAGACTAAATTCCTGCTGTTCCCGGAGATCACCTGTTACAGGTGAGTAACTATGCTTTATAAGTCACTGATATGGAGCGGTGTCAAAAGCCTTGCTGAAGTCTGAATATACTACCCTTAGCCCTCTCCCCCCCCCAATCCAGTTCTCTGATCACCCAGTCAAATCAATCTGATTCATCTGACAAATCTTACCTCTAGTAAAGCCATGCTGTCTTGGATCTTGTGATCCCTTGGATTCCAGAAACTTCACCATCCTCTGCTTTAGCAGAGCTTTCATTCATTTAGTAAGTACCGTCAGGTAACAGACCTGTATTTACTAACCTCTTCCTTACTTCTGCTTTTGTGTAGAGGAACCACATTAGCCCAACTTCCATCTTCTGAGATTACTCCCAGCTCTAAAGAAGCATTGAAAAGGTCAGCCAGCAGAGCCCCCAGTACTTCCCTAAATTCTGTCAGTATCCTTGGATGAATCCCATTGCTTTGTCCACTGTTATATTAGCTAGTTGCCCATGAACAGTCTTTTGAAAATAGTTTTGAGTTTTATCTTCATTCCATTCCTATTTGTGTGTGTTTTTTGAGGTCCCTTTCACAGCCCTTCATCTATGAACACAGAACAAATATTTATTAACCGATTTCACTTTATCCTCATCAGCTATTACATATTCTTTACCTTCACCCTTGAGTCTCGTTCACTTTTGCCCTTCCTCCTGCCAGTAATATCTTAAAAGATTAAAAAAAAAAATCTATCTATCTTCCCATGTTTTAGTGGCCAAGTGTGGGGTTGGTTTTTTTGTCCATTCTTTTTCTTGGATGTCAGTCTTAATACACTATGGGGGTCATTCTGAACCAAGAATAGTGGGGATGGACATACCAATGGTGGCTGCAGACCTCTGACTAACCTTCCTGCCAGTTGTGTGGGGAAGTTAGTCAGGGGCAGTCGCTGGCCCTGGACGTACAGGGCTAATTCTAATGTCGGCCCTGTATGTCCAGAGCCGGCGAAATGGCCAGGACATTAAGTTTCGGTAGCTCCGGGGCGCGGAAGGGGCTAGGGGAATAAAAGTTAAATCCTCGCAGCTTGACCCTGGCCTTAAGAAGTCGGTTTGGGGGTTGTGCTGTGGGGAATTAACTTTCTCCGGGAACAAGCAGGAAGTTAGTCCTCACATATGGATGACATCGCGGAAGCATCCCCCCATCGCGGAAGCATCCCCTCACGGAGCCCTCGCGGAAGTATCCCCCCAGCTTTCAAAGAAAGCCTTTGGGAGATGCCACCACGCATGCACGGTCCCCTTCCCGCCCAAGGGTGCCATCTTGCTCAGTCTCCTTTTTTCCATGGAGCCCTTCAGACGCTGTCTGACTTTCCCCCGGAAAAAGTTCATTTTTTTGTACCTTAGTTTCAAACTCAACTCCGCTCTTGCACCGGTACTCTTCCCGCCTACCGTCCTTGGTGCCTCGGCGTCAAGTTCGATTCATTTTTATAGTCTGTTCTTTTTATTTTCTGGAGCTTTCGTGCCCTTTTTCCCTGCTGGCAGCCCAGAGAGTCTTTGTCCTCGCAGGGGTAATTTTTTCCCCATGGCTACCAGTGGCTTTAAAAAAATGTGATCGGTGCTCTTAAAATAATGTCCTTAACGGACACACATGACTGCTGCCTCCATTGCCTCGGGCCGGACTACACCCGGCAGCATGTGGTTTCTGCAAATGGATGTCCAGCAAGGCCCTGAAGAGCCGCCAGCAGCAGCACGATAAGTTCTTCCCTGAATCCCCGATGCCTTCGAAGGCCAGGACCTCATCTGAGGCCCCGACATCTCAGGAGGCACTTTCCGAACCCGAGCGTCGTCATGAGTCCTTGGAGAGGGGGTCCCCCTTGAGGGAGCACAGGAAGAAGAAATCCTGGAAGGCGGTGTCCTTGGATTGTTCTGACCAGCCGGGAACCTCTCGGCCCTGGACCCGCAGTCCGTGGTGCCTGAAAAGAATAGACCTGCCAAGGTCCCCCGGAAAGATCCGGTTGCGGACCGGCCTCTGTCTCCAGACACTCTCCTTGTCAAGGATTCCCGTTTGGGGGAGCCGGCATCGAAGCTGCAGATCCTTCTTCTCTCAAGTCCTGAATGGCGGCCCTGGAGCGCAGTTTGTCTGCCTTCATTGGCCAGTAGTGGGCGCCGATGTCTGGCATGTCCAGCTCATCCTCCCCAACCACCGGGCATTCCACGTCCAAGACGAAGCCGGAGGCTGAGCCGATCCTCGGCTGAGGTCATGCTCGGCGTCCCGTTTGATGGGAGCTCAGTCATCCCCAGCCAGTCTACCGGGTGTCGACCGCAGGGCTTTGTCGAAGCCCATGGAGCAGCCCATCTATGAGTCATCCTCTAAGCGCTCCGAATGGGAGACGGAGGATGAGGAGTCTCCTGATACCTGTTGCCACCGAAACGTCCCTTCCGATTCCCCAGTCTCAGAACCTTGGAGGTGGTTCCTGCCGGAGGATATGGGCTTCTTGGACTTTGTCAAGGACTTGGCCAAGGCCCTGGCATTCCCGACAGAGTCGGAGGAGGACTCTTTGGTGGACTAGCTGGAGATCCTCCAGTACGAGGCACCTCCTCGGGAATCACTCACGTGCCCATCCCTCCCATCCTGGAACGGCTCATGCTCTGCATGTGGGAGACACCGGCATCTGTGCCAGTAGTGAGCAAACGGCTCGACTCGATGTATCGGGTCTGCCAGAGCCCGGGCTTTCAGAAGTCACAGCTGCCACATAATTCCATGCATTGGCTGAAAAGCCAGAAGACGCACTCCTCGGTGTCCCCTGACAGGGAGGGCCCACACCTTGGATGCCCTCGGCAGGAAGTGCTACCAGGGCTCGATGCTCATCTGCCGGGTCCAGGCCTACCAGCTGTACATAGGCATGTACTTGAGAGACTTAGCGAAGGAGCTTGCTGGGTTCTCAGCTGGTCTCTCCGAGGAACCTTTGCAGTGGTTCAGGAGCCTGTCCAAGGCAGTCTGTGAGTGCTACAAATTTATGTCTCAAGCAGCCTATGATGGGTTCGAATCGGCAGCCCGGGTAGTCGCAGCGGGCATTGGTGCACGCTGCCAGGCTTGGCTTCAGTCATCAGACCTAGAGCAGTGGGTTCAGGACAAACTGGTCGACATCCCATGCCAAGGGGAGAACTTCTAAGGCAAACACATGACCTATAGAGCTGCCAAGCTGGAGACAAGAGTTCACGGCGAGGACCAGACTCTCCAAGAAGACCACTGCCCCTCCCTGTCATAAGGGCTCAGGTTAAAAAGCCCTTTTACCTGAAGAAGGGAGCTGCTTACCAAAATGACCCACCCTATCAGGCCTCCATGGCTCCCCAGCAGGGTCAGCAGGTCAAGGGACATGGGCATGGCCCGCATAAGCAGAAGGCCCAAAACCCCAGGCTCCGGCCCAGCCATGGGAGAGTTTTTGACTCCTTCAGCATAGTCTCTCTACACCAAGGAGATCAGCATCCCACAGGGGTCGTCTGGCTCTCTATGCCCAGAGGTGGGTGTCCATCACCACCGATTCATGGGCTCTGAGGGTAATAGAGGAGGATTACCTCCTCCACCTGATTCAGACACCTCTTCCTTATTTCCTGGGAGAGCCCCTCAGGTCTCCCCTCCACCGGGACCTTCTGAAGGAATTGGCAGGTATTCTCGAACAAAGCGGTGGAACCGGTACCGTACCACCTCAAGGGCAGAGGGTTCTACTTCAGATACTTCCTCATCCCAAAAAGGACAGGGGCCCTAAGCCCCATTCTTGACCTGTGCAATCTCAACAAATTCCTGGTGAGGGAGAAGTTAAAGATGCTCTCTCTTGGAACATTGCTGTCATACTTCCTGCAGGGAGATTGGCTATGCTCCTTAGACCTCAAGGATGCATATACCCACATCCTTATCTACCCCAACCACAGGCAGTATCTACGGTTTGTGGTAGGGGGCAAACACTTTCAATACCGGGTGCTTCCCTTCAGTCTAGCCTCCGCCCCGAGGGTCTTCATGAAATGCCTGGCGGTCGTGGCCGCCTTCCTCAGGCTCCAAGGGGTCTTTGTGTTTCCCTATCTGGACGGCTTGCTCATGGGAGCCACAACCTCCGAGGTGCAGCAGGCCACGGTTCTGCAACACTTGGGCTTTGTCATAAATTACCCCAAGTCTCACCTCCTTCCAGCCCAATGCCTGGAGTTCATCGGGGCAAAGCTCGACCCCACCCCCCCTCCTCCAGGCCAAGGCCTTCCTGCCCAAGGACTGGGCAGATTGTTTCAGATCTCTGACTCAAGATGTACATCATCTCTCGGAGCCTTCCTGACACCTTCTACATCTCCTCGGGCACATGGACTCCACAGTCCACATCACCCCAGACGCTCGCCTCCATATGAGGGCGGGAGCAGTGGCCTCAAGCCACAGGTTGCCTCCAGGACAGGGTTGCGGTGACCCACCATTTGGTGGATACCCTGGTCTGGTGGCATTCGCACAACACCTAGAAGCAGGCATCCCCTTCCAGATTCCCAGCCACTCGAGGGACCGCACCACGGACGCCTCCTTGCTTGGCTGGGGAGCCCACTGCAGAACCACCTGCACCCAGGGCACCTGATTGCTAGGCGAGCGCGCCCAACAGCTCAACCTCCTGGAGCTCTGAGAGTTTTCTGTCACCACCTATGCCACCAGCCAGTCCAGATGGACAACCAGGTGGCAGTGTTCTGTGTGAACAAACAAGGGGGCACAGGATCCTGTGTCCTTTGCCAGGAGGCACTGGGTCTTTGTATGCGATCCAGCAGGGTATCCTCCTGAGGGCAGTGTACCTGCCAGGCCAGGACAACCTGCTTGCTGACACTCAGCAGGGTTCTCCAACCTGTCAGACGGGTGCCTGGGTGAGAATGTTCACAGTCTTGGCAAAGGCATTTATTAATATGGTTTGCAAGGGATTGTGGGAAATGTAGTCCATTCATACCAGACACAGCCGTTCACAATAATTAGTTGTGCTTGCTTGAGTGTAAAGCCAATAAGATATTTATTTATGGGGTTATTTCTCCCAACACAGATATGCTTGGTAGCACATAAAACAGGATACTTGCTTTCAGTGTTAAACTTAGAAAAACAAAATCAGGAAAACAACAGCTGAACTTGTCAGGCAATCAAAGCAAAAGAATAAAGACCAGGATGGTAACAGAATGGTCTTTTCTGTAGGCTCTAGCTAATATTTTCTTAGCAGTGCTTTAATCAACAAACAAAACCCACAAAGTAGGGAAAAAACTGTTCTTTTCAGGTTAACTTCTTATATCTTCACACATAGACTCAGAAGTGATTCCCTCAGAGCTCACAAGCAATTAGGTAAGGCTCAATTGCTAGCAGTTACCCAGCTGAAACCCCTTAGCTGGCTTGCTTTCTACTGCGTGACTCAAAATCCTACTCAGGAGCTTTTCTGAGTAGATTAAAGAACAAGTTTGTATTTCTTTGTGATGGTTGTTGTACTTTGTAACAGTAAATTACCAAAGGAGTTTAGACAGAGAGCAATCCATGTATTCACAGCCTGTATCTACCACCTCTCCCCCTTCTTCAACAATCATGGGTTCAAAATCATGGATTGGCACAGAGGAATTTCTCAATGGAGCACTTTCAGGAGAATACTTGTTTCCCTGCTGTCTTTCAAGGGTATAGCTAGGGCATAGATCAGTGTTCATACCTGAGCTTCCATTGCTGTTAGAGTTCCTCTCTAAATAGCCTGGCCAGTATGTAGTCCAGTTCTTATGTCCAGCCTTCCAATCCAGATCCCTGGACACTGGATCTCTCTTCACATACCTTCTGGCACGGGTCCTAGGGTCCCTTCCAAGTGCAGCCGTCTCCCTCACAGGTACCGTCTGGAGATTCCTAGCTCTGCAGCACCACTACTCTGGTTTTCCCCAGTCCAATGGTGTATGCTGGCCTTTTGAATGTCTCCCAGTATACATACTGCTCTGGACTCCTTTAGACCTCCCAAATGCTTTTCTCTTCTTTCTTCCAAAGGGTTTCTTGCCCTCTCTGTCTGTCCGCTCTGGCTTCTGCTTTTGATGATCCTCCAGATGATGAAGATGTCCAAGACGAGGATCTCCAAGATGAAACTGAGGATGAGGATAATTCTTTGTAGAATAAACTCTACCTTTATTCAGCTTAGATGAGTGCTCCACCCTAGCACAGTGCAGCTGTGCTGAATCAGGCCCTGCCCTTTGAGATGAGTGCTTGGGGATTACCGCATAGCCCTCCTGATTGAACACACGTTTCCTCATTTCAGCTCCTCTAATGGCTGTTGGAAACCTGGTGCATTCTGGGACTGGTAGTCTTTTATGGCAAAATTCTGTTTTCTTATTTCTACCAGAACTGACAGGTTGCTTGTTCAGAGACACTTCACCTTTTCTATAGCTCCTTCCTGAGCTATGATAAGCTTCCTTATCACAAACTGCACAATTGGCAGCTGGACCCCAGCATAGCCAGCCGACTTTTCCGGCTCTGGGGGGAACCCTCATGGACTTGTTTGCCAGTCTGGACAACTTTGTTGCCCTGCTTCTGTTCCCGGCAGGCCCACCCCTCCAGGGTGGCAGCAGATGCGTTTCTAGTCTCGTGGTCGGAAGGCCTCATGTATGCCTTCCCTTCAACGCCGCTGATCGCCAAGACCTTGTTCAGGACCCTCCGCGACAGGGCCTCGCTTATTCTCATAGCTCCCAGGTGGCCCTGAGACTCCTATCTCAGGAGGTGGATGCTTTCCTATACCCCAACCTGGGGTCTCTCGTGTTGACAGCATGGCTGCTGAGGGGGTAACTCTCGCCCCCTTCAACCTTCTGGTTGAGGTTGAAGACATTTTGCTGGCCTCTCGCAAGGCCTCTACTAGGAAGGCGTACGCCATCAAATGGCGCATGGTTATTTATTTTAATTAACAGGTTTTTTTTATACAGCTTTATCGTTTACAGTCAAAGCGGTTTACATTGCAACTTCAACTTGGTAATGTACATTAAACAGGGGCATTGATAACTTGGATTTTTCTGAGGCAATGGAGGGTAAAATGACTTGCCCAAGGTCACAAGGAGTGCCAGTGGGAATTGAACCTTTGATCTTCTGGGTGGTAGGCAGTTGCTTTAACCACTAGGCTACTCCTTCACTCCTTTCTGTTTGGTGCGCCTATCATGGGGCTGATCCCTTCTCCTGCCCGGTAGTTTTGGGGTTGCAGTACCTTCTCCATTTCTCCCAATCTGGGCTCCAGTTTAACTCCATTCAAGTGCACCTTTGTGCCCTGGCGGCGCACCACCACCCAGTGGATGGTAAGTCCCTCTCGGTCCAACCTTTGATCCGCTTCCTTCGGGGCTTGCTCCTGTCAAAACCCCCCGGTTTGCCCTCCGGCAACCGATTGGGACCTCAGCGTGGTGTTGGGGCAGCTCACTCACCCACCCTTTGAGTCTCTAGCTACCTGCCATCTCCGCTACCTCTCTTGGAAGGTGGTTTTCCTGGTTGCGGTTATCTCCGCTCACAGGGTTAGCGAGCTCCAGGCCCTTATGGCAGAGGCACCAGAGTGGTGCTCCGCACGCACCCCAAGTTCCTGCCGAAGGTAGTGTCACCCTTCCACCTTAATCAGGAAGTGGTGCTTCTTACTTTTTTTCCCAAACCTCACTCCAGTCGGGCGGAGACTGTCCTTCATCCAAGGCCACTGCAAAGCTGCTCAGCTTTTCATTTCCTATGACCCCAGGAGAATGAGGGAGGCTGTGACCAAACATACGCTGTGTCCACTTGGGTGGCAGACTGTATCGCCTTTGCTTATGGGCAGGCGAGGCTCCTGCTGGAAGGCCGCGTCATGGCGCACTGTGTCTGAGCCATGGTGGCTTTGGTGACAAACTTGTGCTCTGTCCCGATTGTGGACATCTGCCGGGCCACCACCTGGTCTTCAGCCCATACTTTCGCAGCTCACTATTGCCTGGAGAGAGAGTCCTGACAGGACAGTACCTTTAGCCAGACTGTGCTCCGTAACCTTTTCGGGGTCTTGGCAACTCCTACTCTCCGACACTTCTGTGTTCAGACTACCGGAGTGCTGGTTTAGCGGAAACAGGGGTCCTACTGTAGTCTATGTGCATGGACAAAATTTTCTGCTGCTTGTGGCTCCCCTCGTGGGAGTCCTGTTTTGCTATGGGTTTTCAGTAGCCTGTAGCTGAGGAGTCCCATATGTGAGGATTGACTTCCTGCTTATTCCCGGAGAAAGCAAAGTTACTCACATGTAACAGGTGTGTTCTGGGGACAGCAGAAATCAGTCCTCACAACCTTCCTTCCTCCCCTTGGAGTTGCTTCTTTACCATCTTTTATTTTTGCCGTCTTTTAGCTATGTCATCTGACTGAGCAAGATGGCACCCTTGAGCGGGAAGGGGACCAGCCTGGACGTATAAAGGAGATCGATGTCAAACAGAATCGGGCCTTATGTCAAAATTATTCTTTGTCTAGCCAGCACCGAATTTCTGTTTTGTTTTGTTAAATATACATTACTTGGCAAGATGGAAAAGAAACTCACAGAAGAGAGTACATTTTCAATTACGAAGGAAAACCTAAGAACTATGTCCTTGTAGGTTTAGGCATAATTTAAAACTTGTTAAATTTAGTGTCATTGCCTTACTAAAGGGCGTTAGCTGTCTTCACAGTGCTAACGTGGGATTATCGCACCACAGAGACAGCTAACTCAGGGGAAATGCCGCTACCATTGGCCCTTTTCCACTGTAGCTGCATTTCACATGGTGTCTGATCGAATGGGTGGGATGTGTGCCAAGAGTGGTCATTTCTAATATTGAGCAGCTACCACGGGCATTGACATCACACGGTAGCCGCACATTCTGCAGGCTTAGCAATATAAAAAAAAACCCAGAAGGGATTCAGCGATTGCTATCTCAATGTGTTATATTAGCTGTATTCGTGAGGCTGCCACTCTGCGATTCCAGCATTTTCTCTGCAGTATCTGCAGGGGAACTGCTGGGAACTTGCCCTCCACATATCATGGGACTTTTGTATCTAATGCCCGATATTAGTTGCAAAGCCATTAGCACTTTAGATAAAAGACCCTTTAGATTCTTGCTCATAATTTAGCTGAGGTTGTGTAGACTCCCTTGAGAGTATGAGAGAACAGCATTTAAAGTTGCCCTTTTTTGCGTTAGAAATACATCCCCCAGTTTCCTTTGCTATTGGCAAGTTTTGTGTGTATTGAGTAGCTTGTAGGATTTTTATTACTTGTGAAGAATAATTTTACTTTTTCTCTGATTTCCAACAGAAATGGCAGGACATTATGAAAGAAGTGAAGTTTTTGCGTCAACTTAGGCACCCCAATACCATAGAATATAAGGGATGCTACCTTAAAGAGCATACTGCTTGGGTAGGTAAAAACTAAGATCATTTGCACAGCATTGGACAGAAAAATGGCAAAATAGAACACCAAAATTGCTAATGTTTGTTGGGGGAGTTTTCTTTCAGTTTTTACCAGAGTTTAGTTCCTGTGAGGTAGAGATTTTTTTCAAAGTAGATAGAAATGTTTGGCTGCAGTTTATTAGATCACTGTTACCAAAGTATCAGATTTATACCTATCAACAAAGTAATGTGACTTACTAAATTCTGGTTATTGTCTGCAGTTTGATCTTTAAGATAGAGAAGGCTGTTCAAATAAAATTACAAAATCACATAAACAATCAAGCAGCACTAGATCAATATCAACACTGTTTCCGACCACACCATGGTATGGAAACACTCCTAACATCCTTGTTTGACACTCTCATAACAGGCATGGAAAACATTAATCACAGATTAATCCTACTATTTCTGCCTTTGGCTCTGTGCCTCATCAACTGCTTCTTAACAGATTTAATGACATTGGGCTACAGGGAACCACCCTCAAATGGTTTCAGTCTTATCTCTCAAGTCATAGACAACAAATAAGAGTAAGAACCAAAAAATCCCTCTTCTACACCCTTTATCAAGGAGTCCCACAAGGCTCCTCTTTCAGCTTTATTATTCAATATCTACTGTGCATCCAACCATTATGTGCAATTATCCACAAATTCAAAATCACTTACTTAATATACGCTTATGACATCATGATCTTCGTACCTTTCTCCATATCCTCTCTGGACTACACTAAGATGACCTATTGTTTCACAGAAATAGTGAGATGACTCTGCAACAACAATCTCAACATCAACTGTGATACAATGTTAATTCTACATGTAACAAAAGATACCAACTTCAAACCACCTGCAAAAATCAAAATGTGCAGCATAGAACTTAATCAAACAAGAGGTCAAATACTTGGGGGTCATCATCGATCAAGGCCTAAACCTATAGTCTCAAACACTTCTAAAGCCATATACTACAAAATAAAAACTCTTAAAAATCTTTGCCAGGTTCTCAATGCTGATAACAGTATGCCAAGCACTCATAATGCACATCCTAGACTATTTACCGGGGTTTACAAAAACACACACTACTCCTGTTACAGCTGGAACAGAATACAGCAGCAAGACTGATAAAACGAACATCATGCCAGATCCACATCACCCCTCCTTAAGCACCTCCACTGGCTTCCATTACCTCCAGAATTTGGTATACGGTCATACTTAACATCCATAAAGCCAGAAACAACCTATCGGCAGAATACTACAGACCCTACTAAAAATCCACAAACGGGCTTAGAAGACAAAATTCTGTTAATCTACTTGATATCCCACCCAAAAAGCTCAAGAGCAAGCAATGCACATACAGCAAAGCCTTCTCACTGTATGCCCCAACGATCTGTAACTCTCTACCTTCCAGCTTGAGAGCCACTGATTCCCTAGATGACTTCCAGAAAATGCTGAAAACCCATGTATTATTAGAATTCTTTGGAGCTGATTCTCCAACAAGATTGAACATTCAAGAGCCCATGCAGCCAGCACTCTGCTCTTCTCAATACACAATAGTGTAAACTATTCAATCACACCCTGCAGTCTGCTTTAGCATATCTGACTATTACATACATGTATCACTAACCCCCTCCTTCAACTCAGCATTTACTACATACCTGATAAATTGTACATACAGTATGTTAAACTAACCTGTCCAAATTGCCTCAGCCATCATGGCACCATTTTATTTATGTTAATTTAACTTACTTTTTCACAGTTTATTCTGTGTAAATCACATTTGCCTGCACTTTTGGTTATGCTTGCACGTTGTTATGCACACTTGAGTTCACTGTAAACCATTTTGACTGGTAGAAAAACAGTATATAAAAGACATTAAATAAAATTAATATTATTTATTTAACAAGTACTCCTGATGTTCTATATATGGAATAGAACATATTGAAAACAGTAAAAATGCCTTGGCTGTGCTGCCATTAAAAGTTTCTCAGCCTTGGAAGGCACAAAGAGCTGCAATACTATAGAATGCTTTCAAAAAAATCAGGGCTTATATATTGAGGTTAGGCCCATATGATTTTGATCCAGAAATAATGCTATGGACAACTACTTTTGTTTAAATGTGCTTTAGAGGGGAGATGATGTGTCTTCTTTAACCCTTCTTTAGAGATAATCATCTGTCTTGAAATAGGAGGTTGCAGTTTGTTCCAGCAACATAGATAATTGCAAGAAGATATGGTCTATGCGTTTGTGCTTAGGTCTCATGGACAGTCTAGTCTGTGGAAGATGTAACTGCATTGTAATAATAGTTTGCTTTTATGACCTGTTGCAGTTAGTGATGGAATACTGCTTAGGATCAGCTTCAGATTTATTAGAAGGTAAGTGATAAAAGTACTTAGTTTGATTTTGCGTTGTTTAAAATGTTGAACGGTTGATAGGCGGATTATTTATCTTCTCTAACTTCATCTAGTTAACTTTCAGGTCATGTGATCTAAATTTCTTGTGTTACTTGCCAGTTAAATTTTAACTGGGCACCTCATTCTCTGACTAAAATTTAACTATTGTACTCACCCCTTCCCTTCTCCTGCTCCACAGTTCCACTTCTTTTTTTTCCACAATTTAAGCCCTGCCTAATGTTGTTCAGTTAACTTTAAGCAGATATTTTCAAAAGGCTAGTCTTTACTAGTTAACTTATCGGTTATCTTTAACTAGATAGCCTTTGGCTTTATAGTGACCTCTGATTTCATAACACTTAAAGTATGTGGCTCAAGCAGCCATTTCTGCAAACTTTGCAGCACATATGGTGGTAATTGAGTGAAGGAGAACACTGGTGGTTAGAGCATTGGCTTGCTAAGTAAGAGACTAGGTTTTGATTCCCACTAGCACGCCTTGTGGCCTTGGGCAAGTCACTTAACCCTCCATTGCCTCAGAAGAAAGGCCTGCCAATCTACTATGGTCACACTGCCAAAAAAACAAGGAGCTGCTGGGTTGCCAGGACTCAGCACTGATTCAAAGGCATATATTGAGTAAGGATGAAGTAAACTGTAAAATGGTCCTTTCCATATTCTGCTAGACCAGGTTGTGTTCCCCTACCAGCAGATTGGTGAGACGAAGAACCAATGAAAAGCCCAGGTTTAAATGACATTACTCCTATGCTTCTATTCGCCTCAGCCACCGGAGGACCCTTCAGTATTTCTTTGTCTCCAACAGATGATGGATGGATTTTCTCCTCTCTGTGTAAAATTTGAGTATTGAGAACACAAGAGATTGATTAAATGCATGTGAATGTTCAACTTTATTACAGAAAGATGACTCCCCTCACTTGAGCATGAGGTGGGAGACTCCACTAGACTGCAGTTTTTTTGGTAGCAATAGGATGGGAAAATTGGTTCCGCTCCATGCTGTTATGATAAGGGCATGTTGAGCAGCCATAAATTGGAAGGATTTGGAAGAGTACAGCAGCCTCTCACAACTTCAGTGCCTCCTCCCTCCTCCTCTGTTCCCCCTGCTCTCTCCTGAAGATTGCAGAAGGCTCTCAGAGGGATCTGCCTGCCATCCACCTTACACCCAGTGCAGAGCCAGCCAATGAAGCAGTTTCAGGGGAGTAGAGTTGAGCCCGGCATGAATCCTCCACCTGGGGTTCTCAGGGGGTAAGTACCATGGCTTGACCTCGTCATTGTCCTTGTTTGGGGGCTCCTGTCTCTGTCTCTGAGGGACACAATTTGTGGTGGGCTACTAGTGATGGTTGGCACTGTGTGGGGGTTTCCCACCATTTTCTGCATGCATTAGTAATGTTTTTGCATATAGAAACATGACGACAGGCCATGTGGTCTTTTCTATCTAGTCTGTCCTTCCATATCAACAACTACAACAGTCCCCTTATTTCCTTTAGAGATCCTCTGTTTGTCCCATGCTTTTTTGAATTCAGATACTGTCCTCATCTCTACCACCTCCACTGGGAGACTATTCCACGGATCCACCACTCTTTCGGTAAAGAAATATTTCCACATATCACTCCTGAATCTATCCCCTTTCACCCTCATCCCATGTTCCCTCATAGCAGAACTCAATTTCAATCGAAAGAGGCTCTCTCCCCCTGTGCATTTATGCCACGGAGGTATTTAAACATCTCAATCATATCGCCTCTATCCCACCTTTCCTCTAAGGTGTACATATTAAGATCCTTAAGTCTGTCCGCATATGCTCTATAATGAAGACCACTAACCATTTTAGTAGCCACCCTCTGTACTGTCTCCATCCTGTTTATATCATTTTGAAGGTGCGGTCTCCAGAATTGCACACTATACTCCAAATGAGGTCGCACCAAAGACTTATACAGAGGCACTATCACCTCCTTTTTTCTGCTAGCCATTCCTCTCTGTATGCACCCAAGCATCCTCCTGGCTTTTGCTGTCGCCTTTTCTACCTGTTCAGCTACTTTAAGATCATCAGACACAACCACACCTAGGTCCCATTCTTCTTTAGTGGACAAAAGTATTTCACCCCTTATGCTATATTGCTACCTTGGATTGCTGCAGCCCAAATGCATGAACTTACATTTTTTACATTAAATCCCAGCTGCCAAATTCTAGACCATTCTTCAAGCTTAGCTAGATCCCTCCTCATGTTATCTACACCTTCCTGGGTGTCTACTCTATTGCAGATTTTGGTATCATCCGCAAAGAGGCAAACATTACCCGACAGCCCTTCCTCTGTATTACTAACAAAGATGTTAAAAAGAATCTGACTAAGGATAGATCCCTGGGGCACACCACTGGTAACTTCCTTCTCCTCAGAGTGAGCTCAGTTTACCTGTACTCTTTGTTGCCTTCCACTCAACCAATTTCTAACCCAAGCAATAACTTTAGGGTCCATCCCTAGGGTGCTCAGTTTGTTTATAAGTCACCTGTGAGGAACAGTGTCAAAGGCTTTACTGAAATCTAAATACACCACATCTAGGGCTCTCCCTCGGTCCAACTCCCTGGTCACCCAGTCAAAGAAATCAATCGGATTTGTCTGACAAGATCTGCCTCTAGTGAATCCATGCTGCCTCAGATCCTGTAATCTGCTGGACTCCAGAAACTGTTTTCTCTTTCAGCAGCGTTTCCAATAATTTACTCACCACTGAAGTTAAACTAACCGGCCTGTAGTTTTCAACCACATCCTTCTGCTTTTGTGTAAAGGCACCACATGATCCTCTCTCCAGTCCTTTGGCACCACTCCCGACTCCAACGAAGCATTGAAAAGGTCAGTCAGTGGAACTGCTAGAACGTCCCCAAGTTCCCTCAGTATTCTAGGGTGTATCCCATCCGCTTTGTCTACTTTAAGTTGAGCTAGTTTCTCATGAACACAGTCTAATGAAAATTCCTTGTCGTCCCTTTAGTCTAGTCCTGGACATCTGGGGTTCTAAGCACCTCCTCCCGCAGCCTTGGAGACTGAGCCTGTCACTCTTTTTGAAGTAACCAGTATAAGTAGAAGTGGAACCGCCTCCCTACCCCAGTAAGCTCAGTCTCCAAGGCAGCTGAAGCCACAGAGGGGCTCACTAGAGGAATTAGTTAGGGAATTTCTTGTTTGCTTTAAAAAAAAAAAAAAAAAAAGAAAAAAGGCACAGGGTTATCAAAACAATTTCAGATCTAGGTGATTGCTGGGCATACCGTTTGTCAGGGTGCTGGGTATCAGCAGCGAAAGGGCAGCGGATTTCTCGTGTCCCTGCCCTCTCTAGTTTCCAGGCCCGAGATTTGTGTTGCCGGAGGGCTGCTACGATCTTCTAGTTTCACTTGCTCCCCCTCTCTCCCCCCTCCCTGGAGGTACGGTGCTCAGGGGGGAGTGTGGGAGTGTCTGTTGGGGCCTCCGTCTCCCGAACCCGTAGAGTGGGTGAGGAGGCGTTGAGGGACAGCACGCACGTCGGCAGCGGCAAACTTCGCTGCCGCGGCAGCGCTTCTGCAGCCGGAGGATCGCTGGTCTAGGGCGCGGTAGGAGCTGCGCCAGGCATACGGATGTGCGGTGAGTGCCCGGAAGGGCTACAGGCTGTTTGTGGGGCCTCAGAGCGTGTCCGGCCTGAGGGGAAAAAAGCGCGGCAAATTCCTGCAGCTGGCGTGTGCGGTGCACAGGCCGCACGCACACCGGGATTTTGACGGGAAGCGCGGCGGGGCCTGCGGGTTATTTTTAGGTGGGCTCGCGGCGCTGGGGAGGCCTTCTCCCCCCCCCTTCCATTGTAGCCTACTTTGTTAAGGTTTGCGCAAGTCCTTTCCTTTTGTTCCGTAGGTAGAGCTTGTGTTTCAGGAGGCTTCTCCTAGGGACAGGATTCTTTTTCTGCTACGGCTGAGAGAAAGATTGACAGTATGCCGTCCAGGCCCCAGTGTGTTATCTGTGGGGTCAAACGAGCTTCTCTGTCGGATGCCGGAGTCTGTAAGGGCTGCGAGTTGGAGGTGGAGCCCCCGACCGTTGAAACAGCGGGTGTGGGACCAGGGGAGGAGGCGGCAGGCTCTCCTGTGCCGCTCTCTCCGGCAGGTCCTTCGTCGGGGCCTTCCCAGGGGCCCTCTGTGTCAGCGGAGCCCTCCACGTCCCTTCCAGGGTTACAGGGAGGGCTGGCACAGATTTTCTCTAAGGATTTTCTTTCCGTATTGCAACAGGCCCTGGGAGGTATGCAGGGCCCCACGGTGCTGGGCAGTAGCCTGAAACGGCATGGAGCTCGGGCTGCGAGCGCGGACGATACCCCTCCTAAGCGTGCTAGATTAGCTGCGGGGGTTACAGAAATGGTCTCCGACAGTCAGGATTCGGAGCTGGATGTGGAGCTAGAGGACGGCGAGATTGCTGAGCAGGAGGATGAGGCTCGGGTAGTTCGAGTCTTCCGCCGGGAGGAGCTGGCGGCTCTGATTTCCGAAACGCTGAAGGCTCTTAATATGCCGGTAGCGGAGAGTCTGGCGGACTCCTCCTTGGAAGACCCATTGCTTCAGGCGACACGCCAGTCCCACAAGGTGTTTCCGCTGCACAGGATATTTAAGGAAATGATTCAGGAGCAATGGGACACACCGGAGGCTGGTCTCAAGGGTTCCCGAGTGATGGCCGATTGTATCCCTTGCAGGAGCAGGATAGGGACCTTTTTAAGTCTCCTAGGGTAGATGCAGCGGTCTCGGCGGTCACCAAGAAGACCACGATTCCAGTGGAAGGCAGTGCGGCCCTTAAGGATGCTCAGGACCGGAGGCTCGATACGCTGTTAAAGCAGGTGTTTGAGGTCAACGCCATCTCCTTGCAAGCTGCCCTTTGTGGGGCCTGGGTAGCTAGAGGGTGTCTCTGGTGGGCTCAACATTTGTCGAGGGGTCGGGAGACCGAGATGGCGGAGGAAGCGTCCCGGCTTGAGTCGGGAGCGGCCTATTTGACTGATGGGCAGTATGACCTTATTCGCGGCCTGGCGAAGAGTATGGCGTTTGTGGTGGCGGTGCGGAGGTATCTCTGGTTGCGGAATTGGGCGGCAGACGGTGCCTCCAAGGCTAGGTTGGGGAAACTTCCTTTTCGTGGTAAGCTTCTTTTCGGAGAGGATTTGGACAAGTTGGTGAAAGACCTCGGGGAGTCTAAAGGAGGTCGACTGCCAGAAGATAAACAAAAGCCTACTAGACCACTTGCGCCTTCCAGAAGTCAGCAGAGAGTTTCGTAGATTTCGAGCTCCTCGATTCGGTCAGTTTCAGCGAGGCCGGTTTCAGTACAGGTCTCAGACCTTTCGAGGATTTCGGGGTGCGGGAAGAGGTTTTGCAGCCTCCTCCTCCTCAACCCCTCAAGAAACCGCAATGAAGTCAGGGGGATCCAGGCAGAGGTAGTAGCCGTAGGGGGGCGGCTACGGCGGTTCTATCCTGCCTGGGTCCAAATCACGTCGGATCGATGGGTTCTGGAGGTTATAAGGGAAGGGTATGCCTTAGAGCTTCATCGACCCGTTCCGGAGTCCTTTGTGCAGTCTCCTTGCAGAACGGAGCCCAAGCGGAGGGCGGTGCGGGAGACTCTACAAAGGTTGCAAAGTCTGAACGCGGTGGTGCCGGTTCCGCCCGCCCAGTGCGGTTGCGGTCGGTACTCGATCTATTTTGTGGTGCCCAAAAAGGAAGGATCTTGGAGGCCGATTTTGGATCTCAAAGGGGTCAATCGGTGCCTCCGAGTGGCTCATTTTTGCATGGAAACCTTGCGGTCCGTCATCGTGGCCGTGCACAAAGGGGAGTTTCTTACCTCTCTGGACCTCTCCGAAGCGTATCTGCACATTCCCATACGCGTAGAGCATCAACAGTACCAGCGGTTTGCGGTTCCGATGGGGCATTTTCAGTTCCAGGCGTTACCGTTCGGCTTGGCGACGGCTCCGCGGATTTTTACCAAAGTGATGGTGGTGGTAGCGGTGGCGTTGTGCAGAGAAGGAGTGTTGGTGCACCCTTACCTCGACGACTGGTTAATTCGAGCAAAGTCGAGGGATGAGAGCGCGGAGGCCACTCGGCGAGTAGTGCTTTTTCTCCAAAGCTTGGGTTGGGTGGTCAACGTGGCAAAGAGCAAGTTGACTCCGACTCAGGACCTGGAATATCTCGGAGCTCGCTTCAACACAGCTTCGGGCAGAGTGTTTCTTCCACTAGCCAAGGCTCAGAGGCTACGCCGCCTGGTGCGAGAATTTCTGCAGAGGCCGGCGCCTTCCGCGTGGCATTACTTGCAGCTTTTAGGGACCATGGCGGCCACGTTGGAACTAGTGCCCTGGGCCAGGGCTCACATGTGACCGTTGCAGGCGGCTCTGCTCCAGAGGTGGTCCAATCAGTCCGATCCTTTGTCGCGCAAGTTGGATTGTCCGGGATCGGTGCGTCTCTCTCTTCAGTGGTGGCTGGATCCCAAGAATCTCGAGAAAGGCATGCTGTTGGAGTCCCCGGATTGGCAGCCCCCGACGACGGACGCCAGTCTTTACGGCTGGGGAGCCCACTTCGAGCGGCAGTATGCTCAGTGTCAGTGGTCGGAACAGGAAAAGCGTTGGTCGATCAACCGGTTGGAACTCCGAGCTGTTTTTATGGCGTTGCAGGCCTTCCAGTCCCAGGTGCAGGGCAGGGCGATTCGAGTCCTGTTGGACAACGCCACGGCCGTGGCGTACGTCAATCGGCAAGGGGGCACCGGCAGTATGGCTCTGGAGGCAGAGGCGGAGGAGCTTCTCGTATGGGCCGAACGAAATCTGGAGGCGCTGTCGGCAGGGCATGTTGCCGGCGTGGAGAACGTGACTGCCGATTACTTGAGTCGGAATGCAGTGGACCCGGGAGAGTGGGTCCTCAATCAGGAGGTCTTCGAGATGATAGTAGAGCGCTGGGGTCTTCCGGTAATGGATCTGATGGCCACCTTTGCGTCCGCAAAGGTGGATCGTTTTTTCAGCAGGTGGCGAGAGCAGATGTCCGAGGGGTTGGATGCACTGTTGCAGGGGTGGCCTGCGGGGCAACTCCTCTACGTGTTCCCTCCTTGGGCCTTGATAGGTTGCTTGGTTCAGAGGATCGAGAAGCACAAGGGCCTTGTGGTTCTCTTGGCGCCGGATTGGCCAAAGCGGCCGTGGTATGCCGACCTGGTACGCCTTCTAGTGGACGCCCCGTGGCGGCTGCCGTACCGGGAGGACCTGTTGGAACAGGGTCCCTTAGTAATGCCTCAGGTGGATCGGTTCTCTCTTACGGCTTGGCTCTTGAAAGGGCACGGTTAATGGCCAGGGGCTATTCGGCTTCGGTAATTGCCACTTTACTGAGTTCCTGTCGTCGCTCTACTTCGTTGGCTTATATTCGGGTTTGGCGCATTTTTGAGTCTTGGTGCGAGCTGCGGCGAGTGGGGGCGCTGCGGGCCTCTATCCCGCAGATTCTGGATTTTTTGCAGGACGGTTTTGACAAGGGGTTGGCGGCTGCGTCCTTAAAGGTCCAGTTGGCAGCTCTTTCTTGTTATCGAGGAAAAGTGCAAGGCGTTGCTCTTGCGGCAAACCCGGACGTAAAACGGTTTTTGAGGGCGGCCTCCCTGTTGCGTCCTCCCTACCGGGCTCAACGTGGGATCTTAATTTGGTGCTGGAGTCATTGGTGCATAGACCCTTTGAGCCTTTATCTAAGTCAACTTTAAAGGATCTCACATTGAAGGCAGTGTTCTTGGTAGCCATTGCATCAGCTCGTAGGATTTCGGAATTGCAAGCGCTCTCGTGCAGAGAGCCGTTTTTGGTCTTTCATGACCATAAGGTAGTTTTGCGCACAGTGCCATCTTTTTTACCAAAGGTGGTGTCGGTTTTTCATGTGAATCAGACCATTTCTTTGCCGAGTTTTGAGAAAGAAGCGTCGGCCAGTACTGGCGTGAAATTGCATCGCTTGGATGTCAGTCGCGTTTTGCGGATGTATTTGCGGAAGACGGCGGTTTTCCGAAAGACGGACAGATTGATTGTTCTCTTTGGAGGTCCCAGGCGGGGAGAATCTGCGTCTAAGGTGTCGATTGCTCGATGGATTAAGGAGGCCATTTCGTCAGCATATATTCTCAAAGGCAGAACCGTGCCGTCTGGCTTGCGGGCCCATTCCACTAGGGCTCAGGCGGCTTCCTGGGCGGAATGCACTTTAGTTCCTGCGGCGGAAATTTGTAGAGCGGCGACTTGGTCGTCGTTGCATTCCTTCGTTAAACATTACAGGATCGATTTGCATGCAGACAGGGATGCTCGTTTTGGATCAGCGGTTCTTCAGGCTGGTCTGGCGGGTCCCTCCCGTTGATATCTTACTGCTCTGTTACATCCCCAGATGTCCGGGACTAGACTAAAGGGACGACAAGGAAGGTGAAATTAGTCTTACCTGCTAATTGTTGTTCCTTGCGGAACTTTAGTCTAGTCCCGTGACCCTCCCTTCTGTTGACATGGATCTGTGGCCTGAAGAAGTTTAACGGTAGGTACCTCTGCGCGGCAGTGGCGCCTGTAGGGCCGGCGATCCTGCGGGGGTGTGGGGGGCGGGGAGGTTCAGTTAGTCGGGAATGCTGTCTCTGGTACCTCTAGGGAGCTCAGGGACAGTGGACCACACAAGGCTGAGTGCATGCTGCCATGAGCCTTGGGTGGTGAGTGCCAAATTTGCTTGTTCTGTACAGGTATTTCTCTTGACTTTACTTACTGTTGTATCTGTTTAATTATTCCTCTGGTGAGTCTGCTTTGTCAATAGGTTAGTGGAGTAGGGAGGCGGTTCCACTTCTACTTATACTGGTTACGTCAAAAAGAGTGACAGGCTCAGTCTCCAAGGCTGCGGGAGGAGGTGCTTAGAACCCCAGATGTCCGGGACTAGACTAAAGTTCCGCAAGGAACAACAATTAGCAGGTAAGACTAATTTCACCTTGTTCAAGATGCCCCTTGCTTCTGTTCCTGTTTCTGGGTGTTTTCTGAGGTCCTGTTCCTGGTTCTTCATCTGTGAACACAGAACAGAAATATTTGTTAAGCAATTCTGCTTTATCCTCGTCAGCTTCTACATATTCTTCCCCTTCACCCTTGAGTCTGACAATACCACTTTTGGCCTTCCTCTTCTCACTAACATATCTGAAAAATGTCTTATCCCCCCCCATTTTATTGCATTGGCTATTTCATCCTCTTTTTGAATTTTTGCTTTCCTTGACTACCTTGCTAGCTTCTCTAATTTTTTCCAAATACAGATGGCTGTCTTCCTCTCTCTGTGATCTCTTGTATTTCATGAAGGCCTCCCTCTTTTTCTTCACCTTTTCAGCTACTTCTTTCAAAAGCCATAGCGGTCTCCTTTTCCTTTTACCTTTATTTACCATTTTAACAAAAAGGTTGGTTGCCCTAAAAATATCCCCTTTTAGTTTTGCCCACTGTTTTTCTACATCCCCCAACTGTTCCCATCCTGCTAATGACTACCTGAGGTATTGGCCCATCTTGGCAAAGTTAGTTTTCCTAAAGTCTAAGACACTCACTTTTGAAAGGATTCTAACAGCCCTAGTCCTAATACTGAACCACACCATCTGGTAATCACTGGATGCAAACTGATCTCCCACTATAACATCAGAAACACTTTCACTATTGGTAAGCACCAAGTCCAGTACGGCCCCTTCACTTGTGGGGTCTGTTACCAATTGCCTGAATAGTTCTTCCTGTAGAGAATCCAGGATCTCCTTACTTCTAGATGATACTGCAGCAGGAATGTGGCAATCAGCATCTGCCATAGCGAAATCCCCTATCAGTAGCACTTCCCCTTTCCTAGCAATGCTGCGTATGTCTTCAATTAACTCGCCATCCATCTCTTCCTCTTGTGAGGGAGGTCTAAATATCATGCCAATGCAAATAGATTTCTCTTTCCCTCTTTCTAATTTAACTCACAATGCCTCCTCTCTCCCTTTTAAGCTCTGTAATTCCAAAGCTTTAATAGTATTTTTTACATATAGTGCCACTCCTCCTCCCCTTCTTCCTACCCTGTCCTTTCTGAATAAAGTATAGCCTGGTATAGTTACATCCCAGTCATGGTTTTCTGTGAACCATGTTTCTGTAACTGCCACTAAATCCAAGTCGGCCACTCCCATCAAATCTTCAACATCAGGGGTTTTATTTCCCATGCTACAGGCATTTATGCATACTGCTTTCCATATGTTACCCCTGGTGATAGCACGGTCCTCATGTGTGTTCCTCCCAAGTGTCTCCAACATGCGCTCCTTCCCTAGCACCTTTAACACGTGTAAAGTAAAAGCACAGTTAACGCATGTTTCCGGGCCGATGCAGCTTTAGCGAGCACTCTTGTGATATTTACCCTAACTGTCTTTTTCCAGGAAACGTTGTTTAGCCTGTGGCAAGCAAGGAGTCTCAGCTTGATTCTGGATTCTGCCCTTCCTGCATGGCAGCTTCTGAGTCGCCCCTGGAGTGGCCTGCTTTCCACCTCTCAGCTGAGGGATGTGGTTAGTTCACCCTTACCCGCCATAGGGCAGGAGGTGTTGAATGGCACTATGGCTAAGGATATTCAGTTGGCCAGAGGCTCTGGCAATCATGCTGTGAGCTGCTTTTCATTCTCTGGGGATCTGCAGTGGCTGTGCCGCCTGGTGTTAAATAGTAGCATAGTATATGATGGCAGATAAAGACCAGCATGGTCCATCTAGTCTGCCCAGCAAGGTGGCAAGAGTAGGTGCACCTGCCGCTCCATGCAGGTCAACCCTTCCCATGCCTTTGTTTAGGGGTGTATCCGCCACTCCATGCAGGTTACCCTTACTTGTTGAGATATCAGACAGTTAAGTTTATTTTGATTTTATATGAGGAGAAGGTTGTTACCAGTGGTGTGCCCCAGGGATCTGTCCTTTGTCCGATTCTTTTTAGCATCTTTGTTAGTGATATAGCGGAAGGGGTGTCGGGTAAGGTTTGCTTCTTTGCGGATGATACCAAAATCTGCAATAGAGTAGACACCCAGGAAGGTGTAGATAACATGAGGAGGGATCTAGCTAAGCTTGAAGAATGGTCTAGAATTTGGCAGCTGGGATTTAATGCTAAAAAAATTGTAAGGTCATGCATTTAGGCTGCAGCAATCCAAGGGAGCAATATAGTATTTATTTATTTATTTAATGTCTTTTATATACCGCCCTCTTTAGAATCATTGCTTTTTACAGTTAACAAATTTGTGCAGTGCAGGCAGGGCTTACAGTGAACAGGGATTTCTTCACGGGGCTGACAGGGTAACTATGTACAGGCAAGCTGGCTGTCACAGGCAACATGATCAGCTCACAACTATTTACAGGTTGGATTAACTATGTACAGAATGACAGTTCAGAGTATGTATACCTTCCACCTGCCGAGAGTATCGTGATCTATAGGGTGGGGCTGCACGCATGTGGAGTGGCTGTGCTGGGGATGACAACCTGGTTCCTGAGAGTGACTGGTTGTGAGATGTCATTTGGGTCGGTATAGTGCTGGAGGAAAAGATGGTGCATTAGCGACTTACTAAACTGGGTGAGGTCGGTGATGGCACGGATGGCTGGTGGTAGGGTGCATTCCAGCATGTGGGTGCATATAACGCGAAGGCTCTGTTTCTAGTTGACTGTGAACATTTCGTAATCGCCTTCAGGAGTATCAGGATGTTGGCGGCGGTTGATCTCCTATCTCTGTTGAGGGGTGTGGGCTGGATGAGGTCCGTGAGGGAGGTGGAAGAGCACTTGTTGATGACCTTGAAGGTCATTAATAAGACTTTAAAGGAGAGTCTGCAGTGGACCGGTAGCCAATGCAGATGTTTCGATATTGGGGTTATGTGTTCTCTCCTGGAGGCTCCGTGCAAGATTCTGGCAGCTGCATTCATTGCAAGCTGCAGAGGATTCAGCGAGCTCTTTGGGAGTCTGTGTAGTATAACATTAGCATAGTCAAAATGCGGGATTACTAGGGCTTGATAGACTGTCCGGAAGTCATCTGGCTCATGCAGCTGTCGTAGGTGATGGAGCGTCCTTATTTTGTGGTAGACCGCTTTGACTATGTTGCTTATCTGGGCTGTCAGGTTGAGCTGTTGGTCTAGTGTGACCCCTAGGTACTGTACTGTGGGCTTGCTGAGGAGCTCTGCATCTCGTACTTTCAGAGCGGTGGGCGGAGTGAATGCTGGGTTCCTGGTGATAAAGAGGACCTCTGGTGATAGAGGACCTCTGTTTTCTTTTGAACTAGGAATCCGTCATCCCCTTTCCCTAAATTATTTTGAGCCTCTGCGTATGTAGCCAATCAGTGATTTATTTATTTATTTATTTAACAGTTGCTTATATACCGCTACCTTCCACAGATCAGGTGCGGTTTACAATGAACAAGATGGCATCGAAGCAGGTTGTCAGTGGTGAGAGATCTGGATGTTCAGTTGAGATAGGCATGTAAAGCAGAATGTCGTCGGCGTAGATCAGGCAGTTGATATTGAAAGAGCGGATGAGCTCGCAAATGGGCTGCATGTATACATTGAACAGTAGGGCTGAGAGTGATAATCCCTGTGGCATGCCTTTCTCTTGCAGGAAAGGTTTAGAGGTAGAGGAGCCAGTTTGGACATGCTGCTATCTGTCAAGTACAACTTACACCAGGTAAGCGCTGTACCGTGGATGCCCTTCTCCTTGAGGTATGTTAGTAGTATCTCGTGGCTGACGGAGTCAAAGGCTGCAGCGATGTCCATGAAGATCAGGGCAAACCCTTGTTTGATGTTGTCCAATCCGAAGGTTAACGAGCTGAAAAGAGTGGTCAACAGGGTCTCAACACCATGAGACTCCCTGAATCCACGCTGGCACAGGTAGAGGGGTGTGCTTGTCTCAAGGTGATGATGAAGTTGCCGTTGTACGACCTTCTCAATAATTTTTGTCAAAAGAGGGATGCTTGAGTTTGGCCTGAGTTTGACCCACCTTAACTGGGTCTAACTTGTTGTTGTTTAGCAGAGGTCTGATAGCTGTTTGCTTCAGGCTTCGAGGGAAGGTCCCAGTCGAGAATGATAGTTCTATCAGTTTGGCCAGGAAAGGGATGAGGTCAACACGCAGTGATTTTACCCAAAATGCTGGGCAAGGGTCGTTTGGAGCTGTGGTTGTGTTTATGGCTGTGATGATGTCTTGAATGCCTTTCTCGGTTGGGGCTGAGAAGGTGGTGGTGATGTCATGGGTGTCCTTCGTGGCCGAAGTCCAGGTAGGTGATGGGGTTCTGTGGTGTGCCCCCTGCGAGGAAGAGAGGTTTGTGGTCTCACCAGTCAGCTCGTTTTGGCCTGCAGGTAGTTGGCGTATTCCTGTGGGTTAGGAAGGCTTGGTTGAGTAGGGGAAGGATCTTTTGTTAGAGATTTGATTAGGTTAAAAGGCTTGTGTGGTTTATTTAGGGAGCACTGCATTCTCTTTGCATGGAATTGCTTCATTCTCTCTGAAACTGCTGCACGGTGCCTTCCTAGATGAGTAAGGTATAAATCATGGTTCTCGGTTGTTCGTCAGCGACGCCAATGTCTCAAAAGCTTTCTAAGGTGGAGAAGTGACTTCCGAAGCTTGGGGGAATACCATGGAGCATTCTGTCTTCTTCCAGGTGGCTTATTAGTGGGTAGTAGGTTGTCCATGGCATCCAGGCTCGTGTTCCATGTGGAGATCATCTCATCGAGGCTGTGTACTGGCGGGTTATGGAGAGGCTGGGCTCTGTTCAGGATTTCCTCCTTGTTGAATGGCCGGAAACATCTTGATGATACTGTTGGAGCCTTGACTGAGAACTGGGAGCCCCTATGGTCAGGGAGTGTTGGCATCTGGAATCTTATCAGGTTTTGGTCAGACCATGGTACCGGACTGATGGATAGATCAAGGTCATGCTTAGGGTCTGGGACTGTTCGCGGGGCAAATATCAGATCCAGCATGTTTCCCTTTACGTGAGTGGGGGTGCCAATTATCTATTTAAATCCCAGCTCGTTTAGAGCTTCGAGGAAGGCCTTGGCATGGGTGTCTTGGAGAACAGGGAGGTTGATATCTCCCAGCACCTAGTTTGATATACGAGGGTTCTTGGGGTTGCAGGCGAGGTTGATTATTGTTAAGTCCTCTGGAGAAGGGGAGGGGGCTCTGTAGACTACGTTGATGGTGCTGTGCTTATTGGCTATGGTGATGGAGTCGAGGTCCGTAGTTCTGCTGGCAGAGATCAACTGGAATTGTAGCTCTATCTTGGTCAGAATGAGTGCTCCTCCATCTCTATAAGATATGCCATATGCCATACTGGGTCAGACCAAGTCCATCAAGCCCAGTATCCTGTTTCCAGCAGTGGCCAATCTAGGTCATACGTACCTAGCAGTTTCTCCAAAAGACACAGGTTCCACAATGCTTGTACTGGGTCAAGCATTGATATCCTGGGTCCCTTCTTAATAATGGTTTATGGACCTTTCCTCCAGGAACTTGTCCAAACCTTTTTTAAACCCAGCTACACTAACAGCCTTTACAAATTCCAGAGTTTGATTACATGTTGAGTGAAAAAATATTTTCTTTTATTAGTCTTAAATAGTTTACCCTGTAGCTTCATTGCATGTCCCCTAGTCTTTCTATAGTCTAACGTAAACAATCGATCTACGTTTACCCATTCCACTCCGTTCATTAATTTATAGACTTCTATCATATCTCCCCTCAGCCGTCTCTTTTCCAGGTTAAAGAGCCCTAACGTTTTTAGCCTTTCTTCATAGGAGTATCCTTCCATCCCCGTTACCATTTTGGTGGCTCTTGCAATTTTCCACAATCCTCTTGGGTTTTAACAACTTTAAATAGTTTTGTGTCATCTGCAAATTTGATAACCTCACTCGTTATTCTCCTTTAGAGGTCATTTATGAATATGTCAAAAAGCAGCGGACCCAGCACCGATCCCTGGGGTACACCACTATTCACCTATCTCCATTGGGGAAAATTGGCCATTTAGCACTACCCTCTGCTTTCTATCTTTTAACCAGTTCCTGATCCACAATAGTACACTGCCTCCTATCCCATGACTCTTTAGTTTTGCCAAAAGTCTCTGATGAGGGACCTTGTCAAAGGCTTTCTGAAAGTCCAAATACACTATATCACTTATCTAGGTGGTGCATGAGGTCCGCTACCTTCGCACCAGGCAGGCATGTTACCAGGCAATCCTCACATCCACCAGCCACCCAGCTTCTACATGTCTAATGATCGAATCACCAACTATAACGGCTGTCCTAACCCTTCCCTCATGGAAGGTGCGAGAGGGTTTTACATCACCTGGAGGACAGGTTCTAGTTACAAGATCACTTCCTTCCACACCAGGATGATGCTCTCCTGTCATGTGACTTCTCTCCTCCATGGCAACAGGGATGCTGCCAGACTGGAGGTGGGACTTCAGGACTATATCCCTGTAGGTCTCGTTTATGTACCTCTCTGTTTGTCTTACGTTTTCCAAGTCTGCTACTCTAGCCTCTAGAGATCGGACTCGTTACCTGAGAGCAAGGAGCTCCTTGCACCTACTGCACACGTAAGAGCTCTCACCAACTGGGAGAAAATCATACATATGACACTCAATGCAAAAGACTGGAAAGCCCCCATCTTGTTGCTGGACTGCTATCTGCATCGTAGTTTTAAGCTTGTGTTTAGATCTTTGAGTTCTTTACTTACTAAGGGTTGCTATGGATATTTATACTAATACTAATAAAACTGTACCTAATACGTTTAATATACCTTGTTCACCTGAAGCTTAATTAATCTCAGGTCCTTAGTGTATGACTGATTCGGATAACGAGTTTCACCTGAGAGCACCTCCTTTCCTTTAAGATGTGTAAGTACCTATAAAGCTACGATTATCCCAGGTGTGGGTGGGTGTTGTGGAGGGAAGGAGGGAAATAACACATTAAATGAGGGCTGTTACACAGTACCCTGTCCTGTGCTTCTGAGGTAAGCTGTGACCAACTTCCTGGGTAATTAACAGTCCTTGCTTGGATAGAAGGAGTCTTTCAAAATGGCCTTTTGACCTGCCACCTGGTTTTAACACCCTTTGAAAAAGTTTCACAGGTCTCTTGCCCCTTAGGTAGAAGGCCTCTTTGTAAAGGTCTCTAGAAGATTTAATTTGTTGCTCACAGAGTACTGACCCTGTTTTGCCTTTTATGCTAAGTTATATTGTGATTTGGTTTAAATTACAGCTCTTTGCTGCTGGTAGGCTCTGACTTATTATGAAATTTAAACTACAAGCTCTCTGCTGGGTTCTAAATTTAACCAGAAAGCTCTCTTCTGTGTTTTAAATTTAAACTAAAAGTACTTTGCTGATACTAGGCCCTGAGTGACTATTAAATTTAAACTACAAGCTCTCTGCTGGGTATGGAATGTAACCAGAAAGTTCTCTTCTGTGTCTTAAATTTAAACTTAAACTGCTGCTACTAGGCCCTGACTGATTTAACAAAAAACACTGGGTTCACAGATTAATTATCTTTAATACAAAGAAGTCCTTACAGAAAATTCCCAGAAGAATATACTCACAATTGCAGATCTCTCTCCAGAAGTAGCAGTCCCTTTTTCTTGTCCTTCAAGACTCCTCTACCATCGGCTCTGTGGCAGGTGTGGATGGAGACGTTGGGGGAGACAAGCTGGTGAAGGAGGACTGTGTCTGAGGTGGACAACTATGTTTCAGTGACTAGTAGGATGTCCAGGTCATGGGCGGATACCAGGTCGGCTATGGCTGGCCATTTTTTCCATACCGAGCATGCATTTATAAGGGCACACTTCAGGTTGTGTGGGTGCGTATGTTTTCGCTCGCTGGGAAGGCTTGGTCTGCTGAAGGGAGACGTAGAGTAGGTATGGGCCTGGCACGCTCCTAGCCCCAGATGCTGGATGGCGGGGAACCTAGACCACCTCCTCCCTGTGCCCTGTAGGACTGGTATGGGATTGTGGGAGGATGTGAGGGCGAGGGCATTGTGGAGCAGACCTAAGAGAATGCAACAGTTGGTTAAGGCACCGGGTTAGGGCGTCATTGTGGGATTTTAATTGTGGTACCTGCAGCTAGTACATCCGGCAGTGTGTAAGGTCGATAGTACTAGTTTCGCTTGGTGTAATAGACAGCAATAGCTAGTATGCTAGTCAGTATATTAGGCAAGCATTATAACGTACACTAGTCAATATTTTAGCAGTATCAGGCAGAGCAGTTCAGGATTATATGTGCCTCAGGCAGGGCGGCCTAGAGTATCTCAGAGTTTTGTTAGGTCAGACAGTTTGTGGCTTACTGTGGTCTCCTTCTGGTTGCTGGGTCTCACTGTATAGGTCTTTGTGGATTCAGGTTCTTGGATTTTGATTCGTGGCTGGCACTTGATTCAGAACGTGAGCACTGCAAAAGGGAGGGGTGACGTACTTTTGTCCACTAAAGAAGAGCGGGACCTAAGCGTGGTTGTGTCTGATGATCTTAAAGTAGCTAAACAGGTAGAAAAGGCAGCTGCAAAAGCCAGAAGGATGCTTGGGTGCATACAGAGAGAAATGGCTAGCAGAAAAAAGGAGGTGATAGTGCCTCTGTATAAGTCTTTGGTGCGACCTCATTTGGAGTATAGTGTGCAATTCTGGAGACCGCACCTTCAAAAGGATGTGAACAGGATGGAGTCGGTGCAGAGGGTGGCTACTAAAATGGTTAGTGGTCTTCATTATAAAGCATATGAGGGCATACTTAAGGATCTTAATATGTACACCTTGGAGGAAAGGCGGAATAGAGGTGATATGATTGAGATGTTTAAATACCTCCGTAAAACAACAATCTAAGAACCCCCACACAAGGTGAAATCAAAATCAACAAAAAAAGACCTTGGTTCAAAAAACTCTATAACATTATCTTTTTGTCGGAGCTATCTTTAAAAGAGGGAGGAATGAAAAACCTTCCCCTTGCCAAGATCGCTCCTTTTAATCATTTATAACCAGTGTAATAGGCAAAACACTTAACTTGTAAAAAATTTTTCCGAGCTTTGAAAAACCGCAGAACTCATGATGAACATGATGATTTTGGCGAGGGGAAGGTTTTTCATTCCTCCCTCTTTTAATGATCGCTCCGACAATAAGATAATGTTATAGAGTTTTTTGAACCAAGGTCTTTTTTTGTTGATTTTGAATACCTCCGTGGCATAAATGTTCAGGGTGAGAGCCTCTTTCAATTGGAAGCAAGTTCTTCTACGAGGGGACATGGGATGAGGGTGAAGGGGGATAGATTCAGGAGTGATATGCGGCAGTGTTTCTTTATGGAGAGAGTGGTGGATCCGTGGAATAGTCTCCCAGTGGAGGTGGTAGAGATGAGGACAGTAACTAAATTCAAAAAAAGCATGGGACAAACACAGAGGATCTCTAAAGGAAAAAAGGGGACTGTTGTTGTTGTTGATATGGAAGGACAGACTAGATAAGCCATGTGGTCTTTTTCTCTCGTCATATTTCTATGTTTCTATCCTGTTTCAATAAAAGGGACCCACTGTGTCTGTCCCATGCAATTTTGAATTCTGTCACTGTATTTGCCCCCACCACTTATATCGAGAGGGCATTCCAAGCATCCACCACCCTTTCAGTGAAAAGTATTTCCTGATGTTGCCTTTCAGTTTACACCCTTGCAGCTTCATGTTATGCCCTCTAGTTTTATAGCTTCCCCGTCTTTGAAAAAGGTTTGTTCATTAATACTCAAGTATTTAAAGGTCTGTATCATATCTCCCCTATCCCTCCTCTCCTCTAGAGTATACATATTTAGGTCTTGTCACACTGTTTCACCACTTTGAGATCCTCAGAAATAATCACTCCAAGGATCTTATCCTGGTCGGTGCACACCAACCTATTGCACCTTATCTCATACAATTCCCTTGGATTTCTGCATCCCAAGTGCATGACACTGCACTTCTTCACATTGGTGTAATGCTTGGCAGTTAAGATTTATTCTTCCAGCTTTTGTAGATCTTTGCTCATGTTATTCACTCCTTCCGTTGAGTCAACTCTGTTGCAAATTTTCGTGTCATCTGCAAAAAGACAGACTTTTTCATTCAGTCCTTCAGCAATATGACCTTGCCCAATTTAGAAAGGCACTAAAGCACCACCTTTTTCTCCTACACTATGCTCAGGCCAACAACACATCCTTACCTATGTCCCAACTATAAAGATCAGTCAAGTTAGAGCCTAGCAACAGCAAAGAGCTATAATTTAAATCAAATAAGAATATAGTTTACCTCAGCAGCACAGGACAGGGTACTGTGTAGCAGCCCTCTTTTAATAAGTGTTATTTCCCTCCCTCCCCACACCCACCCACCCCTGGGATAATCGTAGCTTTATAGGTACTTTCACATCTTAAGACAGGAGGTGCTCTCAGGTAAAGCTCATTACCCAAATCAGTCATACACTAAGGACCTGAGATTAATTAAGCTTCAGGTGAACAAGGTATATTAAACGTATTAGGTACAGTTTTATTGGTATAAATATCCATAGCAACCCTTAGTAAGTAAAGAACTTAAAGATCTAAACAAGAACTTAAAACTAAGATGCAGATAGCAGTCCAGCAGCGAGATGGGGGCTTTCCAGTCTTTTGCATTGAGTGTCACATGTATGATTTTCTCCCAGTTGGTGGGAGGTCTTACGTGTGCACTAGGTGCAAGGAGCTCTTTGCTCTCAGGGAATGAGTCTGTTCTCTAGAGGCTAGAGTAGCAGACTTGGAAAACCATAAGAAAGACAGAGAGGTACATAGATGAGACCTACAGGGATATAGTCCTGAAGTCCCACCTCCAGTCTGGCAGCATCCCTGTTGCCATGGAGGAGAGAGGTCACGTGACAGGAGAGCTTCACCCTGGTGTGGCAGGAAGTGATCCTGTAACTAGGACCTGTCCTCCAGGTGATGTAAAACCCTCTTGCACATGAGGGAAGGGTTAGGACAGCCGTTATAGTTGGTGATTCGATCATTAGGTATGTAGATAGCTGAGTGGCTGGTGGACGTGAGGATCGCTTGGTAACATTCCTGCCTGGTGCGAAGGTAGCGGACCTCACGCGCCACCTAGATAAGGTTTTAGATAGTGCTGGGGAGGAGTCTGCTGTCTTGGTACATGTCGGTACCAATGACATAGGAAAATGTGGTAGAGAGGTTCTGGAGGCTAAATTTAGGCTTTCAGGTAGGAAGTTGAAATCCAGAACTTCCAGGGTAGCGTTCCCTGAAATGCTTCCCGTTCCACGCGCAGGACCCAAAAAACAGGCAGAGCTCCGGAGTCTCAATGCGTGGATGAGACAATGGTGCAGAGATGAGGGTTTTGGATTTGTTAGGAACTGGGGAACATTCTGGGGAAGGGAGGGGCTCTTCCGAAGGGATGGGCTTCACCTTAACCGGGATGAAACCAGGCTGCTGGCATTAACCTTTAAAAAGGAGATAGAGCAGCTTTTAAATTAGATAATAGGGGAAAGCCGACAGTCGCCCAAGAGTGGATGGTTCGGAAGAATGTATCCTTGAAGGATGCTACCAAAAGCAGAGAGGTTCCAAAAAGAGTAAAGTAGCCCAAATGCCCTCGTGTATGGAGCAGACAGAGCTTAAAGATCCCAAATTACCCATGTCTACCAATAGCCAAATTAATATGAATAAATTACAGTCTCTAAAATGCTTGTATGCAAATGCTAGAAGTCTAAAAAATAAGATTGGGAGAGTTAGAATATATAGCACTAAATGAGAGGTTAGATATGATTGGAATATCAGAGACATGGTGGAAGGAGGACAACCAGTAGGACACTGATACCTGGGCACAAACTATATGGTAATGATAGAGCTGATCAAATTGGTGGAGGGGTTGCGCTCTATGTTAGAGAGGGCATTGAGTCAGAAAGGATTAAAGTTTTGCAGGAAACAAAATTTGCTGTAGAATCTCTATGGAGTGAAATTCCATGTAAAAAGGGGAAGGCGATGGCGGTGGGGGTGAACTATCGACCACCTGGCCAGAATGAAAAAATGGATGATGAAATGCTCAAAGAAATCAAGGAAGCTAGCAAAAGTTACAGTGCTGTAATAATAATGGGTGATTTCAATTACCCCGGTATCGACTGGGTCAGTGTCACGGCAGGACATGCTAGGGAGATAAAGTTCCTAGATGACATAAATGACTGCTTCTTGGAGCAGCTGGTTCATGAACCGACCAGAGAGGAAGCCATATTAGACCTAGTCCTTAGTGGAACACCAGATCTAGTGCAAGAGATAAGGGTGTTGGGGCCACTTGGCAATAGTAATCATAGCATGATCGCCTTTGATTTAATTAGTGGAGGAGGGATAGTAAGGAAATCCACAGGACTGCCTTTTAACTTTTGAAAGGGAGACTATGATAAAATGAGGAAAATAGTTAAGAGAAAACTAAATTGAGCAGTTGCAAAGGTTAAAGAATTACATCAAGCTTGGGTGTTGTTGAAAAATACTAACTTGGAAGCCCAAACCAGCTTTATTCCACGCTTTAAGAAAAGAGGAAGGAAGTCCAAAAAACTGCCAGCATGGTTTAAAGGTGAGGTCAGAGAGGCTGTTGCCAAAAAAGCATCTTTCAGGAAATGGAAAAAAAGAGCCAAACGACGAAACCTGGAAACAGCACTTATTTTATTTATTAATTTATTTAGACAGTTTTGTATACCACCTTATCCTTCAATCAAAGTGGTCACAACACAATTGGGGGATACATTTAACACGAGGGGATATGAGACACATACACTAATACTTACAGGGAACATGGGCAATGGAGGGTTAAGTGGCTTGCCCAAGACCACAAGGAGCACCTGTGGGACTAGAAACCCCAGTCCTTCCAGCCCAAGGTTGCTATCCTCTAGTGGGATTTGAACCCCCGACCTTCCGGCCTGAAGTACCTTGCACCAACCACTAGGCCACTCCTCCACTCTTGCAAGTGAAATGCAAGGCATTGATAAAGCAGGCAAAGGAAGAATTTGAGAAGCTTGCTGTGGAAGCAAAAACACGAAATAAAGATTTTTTTCAAGTACATTTGTAGCAAAAAACCTGTGAGAGAGTCAGTTGGTCCATTAGATGATAGAGGAGTTAAAGGGGCACTAAAAGGCGACAAGGCGATAGCGGAGAGATTGAATGAATTCTTTGCTTCGGTCTTTACTGAGGAAGATGTAGGGATGTTACCCATGACTGAAGTGGTATTTAAAGGTGCGGAAGAATTGAAGGAAATATCGATACATCGGGAAGATGTATTAGAACTATTAGATAGACTTAAGAGTAGCAAATCACCTGGGCCGGATGGTATACATCCAAGGGTGTTGAAAGAACTGAAATATGAGATTGCAGACCTGCTATCAGTAATCTGTGAACTATCATTAAAATCATCTCTAATACCTGAAGATTGGAGGATCGCTAATGTAACACCAATTTTTAAAAAGGGTTCCAGGGGTGATCCGGGAAACTACAGACCGGTGATCCTCACGTCAGTACCGGGAAAAATGGTAGAAACCATCATAAAGAATAAAATTACTCAGCATGTAGATAGTACTGGCTTAATGGGAGACAGCCAACATGACTTTAGACAAAGAAGGTCTTGTCTTACTAATCTGTTATTTTTTTTGAAGGTGTGAATAAACAGGTGGACAATGGTGAGTCAGTTGATATAGTGTATCTGGACTTTCAGAAAGCCTTTGACAAGGTCCCTCTTCAGAGACTTTTGGCAAAACTAAAGAGTCATGGGATAGGAGGCAGTGTATTATTGTAGATCAGGAACTGGTTAAAAGATAGAAAGCAGAGGGTAGGGCTAAATGGTCAGTTTTCCTATTGGAGAAAGGTGAATAGTGGAATACCCCAGGGATCTGTGCTTAATCCGCTGCTTTTTAACATAATTTGTAAATGACCTGGAAATGGGAATGATGAGTGAGGTAATCAAATTTGCACATGACACATAATTATTCAAAGTTGTTAAAACCCAAGAGGACTGTGAAAAATTGCAAGAGGACCTTGATAAATTGGAAGACCAGATGATCAAATGGCAGGTGAAATTTAATGTGGACAAGTGCAAGCTAATGCACTTGGGGGGTGGGGGGTGGGGAAGCAACCCAACTTTGGTTCCACAATGCACGGTTCCACATTAGGAACCACCAACTAGGAAAAAGATTTAGGAGTTGTCATGGATAGCACATTGAAACCCTCAGTCCAGTGTGCAGTGGCGGCCATGAAAGCAAATAGAATGCTAGGAATCATAAGGAAAGGAATGGAGACTGAAACAAAGGATATTGTAATGCCTTTGTATCATTCCATGGTGCAACCACACCTTGAATATTTTGTGCAGTTCTGGTCACTATCTTAAAAAAGATATAGCTGAATTAAAAAAAGGTACAGAGAAGAGCCACCAAAATGGTAGAGAGGCTGGAAGGATACCCCTATGAGGAGATGCTTAAAACGTTAGGGCTCTTCAATCTGGAAAAGAGACAGCTGAGGGGAGATATGATAGAGGTCTATAAATTAATGAATGGAGTGGAACGGGTAAATGTAGATTGTTTACGCCATCAAAATGTAGAAAGACTCGGGGACATGCAACAAAGCTACTGTGTAACCCATTTAAGATTAATAAGAGAAAATTATTTTTTCACTCAACGTGTAATCAAACTCTGGAATTTGTTACTGGAGGATGTCATAAAAGCTGTTAGTGTAGCTGGGTTTAAAACAAAGTTTGGATAAGTTCCTAGAGAAAGGTCCATAAATCATTATTAATGGGAACCCGGGATATCCACTGCTTGTCTCGATAACCCGGGATATCCACTGCATTGTGGACCCTGTGTCTTCTGGGGAAACTGCTAGATACTTGTAATCTAGATTGGCCGTTGTTGGAGGCAGGATACTGGGCTTGTTGATGGACTTTGGTCTGACCCAGTATGGCATATCTTATGTTCTTATGACCATATGGCCCAGGGCTTTTGGAACTGTAGGAAAGCGTGTGGTCCATCAACCTCCTCAAAGCGAGGGCCATCAGGTTGGCTCAAATGCATATCCGGCCCCTGATCAAGGGCTGGGCAGTTTGCATGTTTTCAGCAATGCCACGACAGTGACTTATGTCAGGCGGCACAAGGAGCACCAGGGTGGCTCTGGTGATGTCTGTCCTGTTTGCCTGGACAGGGAAAAACCACCTAGCCTTGTCGTCCCAGCACATTGTCAGGGTGGCCATTGTGGAAGTGGACTTCTTCAACTGGCTCTGAATCCTGGAGAGTGGAAGTTGAGACGAGGCATTTCAGTTGATTTTGTGCTGCTGAGGTTGCCCCGAAATGAAGCAAATGGCAACCCTCTTCAGTGCCAAAATTTGCTGCTGCTTCAGTCACCACACAGAGATGGGGGGTTTGAGGTCATCGATGCCCTTACCTAGCCTTGGCCAGGTCAGCAGCTGCTGTACATGTTTCCTTTGTGGCAATGTGATTTGGCATATAGAGTACCACCTGGGCAGGATTGTTCTGGTGGTGCCGGATTGGCCACAGAGAGCATGGTTAGGAGACCTGATGCGTCTCTTCTTCAGCTGCCTCTGTCTCGGGGGCTATTGCTTCAGGGACAGATCATCCTGGAGGACCCAACTCCCTTATTACGTACAGCATGGCTCTTGAAAGGAGACTGCTAATGCGTAAGGGCTTCTCTCCAGCAGTGACGTCTACTCTACTTGGTATCCAGAGGTGGTCTACCAAGTTAGCATACATCCAATTATGGTGCCTCTTTGAGTGCTGGTGCAGTAGTTGGCTCCTGAGATGGCCAAAGTGTCCTCTCTGTTGGCCTTTCTGCAGGATGGCCTAGAGAAGGTCTTTTCTCTTAGTTTTCTGAAAGTTGAGGTGGCAGCTCTGACTTTCTTTCGTGGTCCGGTGGGAGGCAAGTTTTTGGTCTTAAACCTGGTCATCTCACATTTTTCTCCAGGGGATTCAGCACCTGCATCCTCTCCTTCAGTCTGTGATCCCTTCCTGGGATCTATCTTGTGCTCAGAGCCTCGATGGCAGCGCTCTTTGAGCTGTTGAAACACTTTCTGGCTTGAAGGATTTGATGCTCAGAACTGTCTTTTTGGTCGCGATTTGTCAGCCAGGCAGATTTCTGAGTTGCAGGCTCTGTCTTGCCGAGATCCTTTTGTTCTTTTTGAAGGCCATTTCCTTCATTCATGCCTAAGATGTTTTCTCCCTTGCATGTGTGAACCAGGTGATTTGCCTACCTTCCTTCCCAAAGGAGCAATATCGGGGAAAGGATAAGAATCTTCATCTGGTGGTTGTCCGGGCACTCCTCCAGTACCTGGAGGTTAAGAATCCCTTTCATAAGTCCAACCATCTTTTTGTACTGTTTGCTGGTCTGCGCAAGGGTGAAACAGCGGCCAAGTCGACTTGGTGGTGCTGGATAAAGGAGGCCATTGCCTCTGTGTATCTGCTGCGGAACTGGCCAGTTCTGGAGGGTTTGTGCACCCATTCTACCCAAGCACAACATTCTCATGGGCAGAGCAAAGCTGAATAGCCCCTGCAGACATTTGTTGGGCAGCAACATGGGCCTTGCCTTCCACTTTTGTCAAGTATTACTGCTTGGATGTCCACACGCAGGTGGACAAGGCCCGAGGATTTTGTGAGCTGCTTTGTCTTCCCACCCAATGGTGGTGTTGCTTTGGTACATCCCACTTGTCTAGATTGGTCTAGCAGGGTGATATGGAAGATGACATTTTACTTACCAGTTGTCCTTTTCTTTAGTCTTGCTAGACCAGTCTAGGGCCTGCCTCTAAAACTGTATTTGCTTTACTCTTCTGCTGTGGTACCCTTGGATATGCTATGATGTCTATACTTGGCTCTGCAGGTTCATCTTGTGTTGATCTTTCCTGTTCTCTACTATTGCTTACTCATTGTTGCCCACAGTTGAGTTTGTGTGAGGCTTGCTATTTATCTCCCATATGCTTTGGGATGAATACTGAAGGGACCTCTGGTGGCTGTGGCAAATAGAGGCATAGGAGTGATGCCATTGAAACCTGGGCTATTCATTGGTTCTTTCTCTCCACTAATACGCTGGTAGAGGAACACAACCCATTTCTGGACTGGTCTAACAGGACTCAAGGAAAGGACATTAAGTTAAAAAATGACATTTTACTTACCAGTTAATCTAAAAATGAAAAATGTGGTTGAATGACTGACCACTATACTCTAAACTAGCGATTTTCAACTTTTTATTCTTATGACATACTGCCAATGCGTTAGAATCATCAAGGCACACTTTCATTTTTTAAGAATATATTTTATCATTTAAAAAACAAGTATTAAGTTTGTGTGAAGCGTGTTATTTAACTTTAAATACAAACTTCTCTCGTCCTGTCCGAGGAAGATACATTGAGTGACAGGAAATACTTTTCGGTGTTTGTAATTCAGCAGTGACAACCTTTGTACAAAAATCTTGCCAATTTAATTCTACAATCTGCAAATTTTTGCTGGTTCAATCATTTCAACTTTGTTCTCTTTATTTGATTCTGGCTCCCCACACTGTTAGTTTTTCCTTAAAGAAGACAACTTTATCAGTACAAGTAACAATATTTTCATTCTTTCCCTGCATACTCTTGTAAGTGTGTTCAAGGCTTGGAAAATGTCAGCTAGGAATGCAACTTTATTGCACTAGGTCTAGTCACTAAGCAGGTCAGTCAGCTCAGACTCTAATGATTTAAACAAAATTAGAAGCTCTTCTGTGTGCAGTAGCACAAGCTTACACAGAATAACTCACACAATCTAAACAGATGACGGAAGAATGACACTGGTTCTGCCCTCCTTCAAACTCCCCCAATGGCCCTACTAATAAATGTCCCTCACCATACGCCCGTGACACACCTGTGGACCATTTGTGACATACCAGTGTGCCACAGCACAGCGAATTAAAATCACTGCCCTAAACCTTCAGAGGGTACAGCATGACAAACACCCAGATGGTGACTGGGAGCATGGTAGCTGGTAAATGAGGGAAGAGGGGTTCCAGTAGCCTTTTATCTGTCTTCAAAATCTTTATAGAAAATTATTTTTGGGGAAAAATAGGAGTAGACAGTTTTGCCTTAATTTTTTGCTGCAAATTTTGATTTAATGCAACAGTATCATAAGCTGCTGTGTTAAAACAATTTGGAAAGCAGAAACCTATGGATATTCTTGAATTTATTTTTCTTTTTGTCAGTTAATGTGAAGTGCTTTGGTACATGTGGTTATATGGCAGGCTTAATTTTCCCCCATAGCATAGAAACTACTTTGGAACTCGGTGCAGTCTTAATGAGAAATGTAAAAACAAAACAGACCTGAAGTCAAGAAACTATACCAAGATTTGAGTTAAAATTCTGTCCTTAAAGGGGTTTTTGACCTGAGAAAATCACTTCAGGTTTTTTTTTCTTTTTGCATGCCTTTAAGTTGGTGCTGACTCCTGGCAACCCAGCAGCCCCTGGGTTTTCTTGGCAAGGTATGACCGTTAGTAGATTGCTGGGCCTTTTCATCCTAGGCAATGGAGGGTTAAGTGACTTGCTCAAGGTCACAAGGAGTGCCATTGGGTATCGAATCCTGATCTCTCTGTTACTAGGCTGTTGCTCTAACCAGTAGGCTACACCTCTACTTCAGTTTACTCCACTTTTAATTTGCTGTTTCTGTTCACTTCTCTTGTGGATGTTGTAATGTGATTATTTACCTTCTCACTACAGGAGTGACTATATTTCTGCAACAGTAAAATGTATTCATATGAACGAAGCTGTGGTTAATATTACATAGAAGTTTATGTAATATTGCATCTGTATGTGTGCTTATAATCTGTATTGGTGGTTTTCATATCTGGCATTGAAACTCAGTGATGGGGTTGTATGTCCCCATGCGCATTATAGCTGTTGCTGATTCTTTGTGCTTCTAATAAGTGTGAGTTGCACAGAGGGTAATTTTATAACACTGTCTAACTTAAGCAGCAGGTATGCATATCAGGCAAACTATTTCTCTAAGGGACAGTATGGTCATACTTTCTTTTTGAAAGTTAGTATACAAAGTATACACACATTTCTTGTATTTTTACATGCATAGATGCACATTCTATATAGTATGTGTGTAAGCGCTACCCCCACTTCTAGGAATACCTCTGCTCAGGTTGAATAAATTTAAGCATGTGCAAACTGTATGCACATATGCTGCAGGGGATTTTATGAAAGAATGTGTATAAACTGTGTTACATAAATGTCTCTAAAACTACCCTTGTATTGCCCATATTTCATGGTGCCATTTAAGGTCCTTGAAAACAGTGTGGGACTAGAGGTACAAACTTGCTGAGTCTCATTCAGAGCCAAATTAGAGAGGGGCCATGGTAACAATGAGAAGCATTAGGGCAGACAAAGAAAGGAGCCAAGATTAAGGGCTGAGGTAGGGATGGGACAGGGGTACTAAGAGGCAAGAGTGCATGTCGTGGAGGGAGGGAGGAGAGGCACAGGCATAGGCTTACTTTTTGTCTCACATTAAGTCACATAAAACAAAGTTTGAAAATCAATTTGGTGTATAAAGCATCCTGAGATACAAGGATTTAGAAAAGCCTCTGTGTAAACTGTTTTTGGATATAGACTGAAGCCTTTTAGACAGTTTTTTCTTAGTGGACATATATTGAAATTACAACTTTAAAAAAAAATGCCTGTGAGACCCTTACAGATTTGTGATTAGAGCAAGTGTAAATTGAACGTGATTGGGTTTGTCTTTTTACTTTGCTGCTTCTGCACTTTTTAAGTGTGATCTATTTTCTCCATCTTTTCCTCAGTTCATAAGAAACCTCTTCAGGAATTGGAGATTGCTGCCATTACCCATGGTGCCTTGATGGGGTTGGCTTACCTGCATTCTCACAATATGATTCATAGGTAAGACATTCCCTCCCTGCTCTATTTATAGATAACTTATTTCCTGTTGCTTTCTTCCTGTTCATAATTAAGAGTAAATTTGTTTTCTGTTGACAAGTAGAACTCTGTCAGACACACACAGGTGGTGATAACACCTGACAGCACCAGGATGGGACAACCTTGCAAGAGCTTAGAACCAAGTATAGCATTTTGAGCATGCAGAGCCCCTTCCCATGCACAGTGACTTCCTCATTCCCTCGGGGTTTTTTTGTGCTCTGTGAGTTCTTCTGTTAGTAAAGAGTTTCTCCGCGTATTTGTTTTACAATGAATTGATACTTTGTCTTTTGTTTTTTGTTCTTCCAAAAAAATGGTAGAGATGAAGCTGGCTTTGTAATCCTGTCCACAGAGAAATGGAGGCCACAAATTAGACAAACACTGGAGGAGAGGGAGGGATAGAGGATATATGATTCAGACCTTTAAATATTTAAGAGAATTAATGAACAAACAAACCTCTTCCAAAGGCGGGGAAGCTGTAAAACTAGAGGGCATAACATAAAGCTGCAAGGGGGTAAATTGAAAGGCAATGGCAGGAAATACTTTTTCACTGAAAGGGTGGTGGATGCTTGGAATGCCTTCCTGATGGAAGTGTTGGGGGCAAATACAGTGACAGAATTCAAAATGTCATGGGATAGATATAGTGGATCCCTTTATAGCAACAGGATAAAATCAAAATAAACTTAACTATCTAATTTCTCAACAAACAGGGGTGTCCTACACAGAGCGGTGGGTTCACCCCTAAACAAAGACATGGGAAGGGTGACCTGCACGGAGCAGCAGGTGCACCTACGCTTGCCATCTTACTGGGCAGACTAGATGGACCATACTGGTCTTTATCTGCCTTCATTTACTATGTATGTTATTATGTAGATGCCTTATTTTTCTTGGTGCAAAGCATGCTGAGCATGAGAACTGTGGAAAGATGTTTCTTTGAACTTACAAGTATTGTCTCTATCAGTTCTGCAGTCATTTTGAAGCAGAGAAAGGGCTTCTACTTGTGCAGAAGGAAAAGAAGAAAATATTCTCTGTAGACAAGCAGGATGAAGCCCTCACATACGAGTGACGTCGCCGACGGAGCCCTCATGTGGGAACATTTCCCACCTCCTTCTAGAAGCTTTTAGAAAGGCTTCACTGCACATGTGCATGTCTTCCCTCTGCCATCGCTGTGCCATTTTGTCTTTTTTTCTTTTTTTTTTGTCTTTCCATGATTTTGTCACAGATATGGCTAGGGTCATCCTATTATCTCCAGGAACAAGCAGGAATGAGTCTTCACATATGGGTACGTCGGTACCGACGGAGCCTGTGCGGGAACGCTCCCCAGCGTCCAAAAAGAAAGGCTTTGGGAGCATCCCACACGCATGCGCGCTGCCTTCCCGTCTAAACACTTCCCTCTCATCAGTTTACCATTTTCCGTGGAGCCAGCAGGACGTATTCCTGTCACCGCAGAAAATTCTTCTTTTTATTCTTATTTTTTTGTGGTCGCGTCTGCCTTCCCTCGACGCCACCCGTACCGCCGGTGCTTTTCTTTTGTTTTTTTTTCTAAATTTCTTCTTTTCGACAGAAATATTTTCCTGTTAGTGTCTGACAGTTTCTAGGCCACTAGGCCTCCATTTTTCTGCTATGGAAAAGCCAGCCACTACCCTTAAGAAATGCTCTAAGTGTGGCGGTACAAGTATTCTTTTAGACACCCATGCGTGTGGGATGCCCCCAAAGGCTTTCTTTTTGGACGCTGGGGAGCGTTCCCGCGCAGGCTCTGTCGGTACTGATGTACCCATATGTGAAGACTTATTCCTGCTGTTCCCAGAGATTACTTGTTACAGGTAAGTAACTGTGCTTTCTTTGGAAATGGAGGAGGAGCCCAGGGCAGTAGAATTGTATGTCCTCCAATACTCCATTGCCCCAAGGAAGTGGTGATAGTGCTTGTGCACCGCATCCTGTAGAAGTTATAGATGAGAATGTAGGAAATCCACCCCCCCCCCCCCACATCTCCAGTCAGTAAGGTCGATCCTTATGTATAGAGTCCAGAAGGCTCCTGGATTTGAAAAGTTTGTTTCCACGGTACTCCATGACATGTAATCTGCTCTCAAAAGAGCCAAAAGCTCCAAGTCGCACTCCTCTACATTCCTGGGGAAGAAGGCTAGGAAATTGGATTCTTTTGGGAGAAAGTTCTTTCTGAATGCCATACTCATGTCCTGTGTGACATCCTACGAGCACTTTGTAGGCATGCACTTCAAGAACATTGTGTGCAAACTTGAAGATATGCCTGCTTTTTTCTCTCCAGAGCAGCGGTTCTCAACCTGTGGTTCGTGACCCCCACGGGGGTCGCCACAGGATTTAGCGGGGGTCGCCTTGCCTCACCTCACTCTGCCGTTAAAGAAAAAAACAAAGCACCCAAGTTGCTGCCTCTGCTGAGTCCACTTCTCGGCAGCGGCAAGCTCACCGCCTCCCAATCCCTTCTAATGCAGCTGCGGCTTCCTGCCTCTTAGGGAACCGCGGCTATGCCAGTAAAACCGTTGCGGAGCCTTCCTGTCTCTCGATGGGCTACGTGCAGCATTGTTGTTTACCACTTCCTTTGGAGGCGGGACAATGCTGCATGGAGCCTGTCGAGAGACGGGAAGGCTCCGCAACGGTTTTACAGGTATAGCCATGGTTCCCTAAGAGACAGGGAGCCGCGGCTGTAGAAGAACAGCAGGACAGCAGCAGACAGACAGGGAAAGGGAAGGAAGGGGGCAGGGAACCTGCAACGGGGCTGACATGGAGAGATGGATGGATGGAGAGAGGGGGCGGGGCTGACATGAATGGAGGGAGGGAGGGGAGGGGGCTGATATTGATGGAGGGAGGGGGGCTGACAGGGAGGGAGGGCTGACATGGAGGGAGGGAAGGAGGGAGGGGGGCTGACATGGATGGATGGAGGGAGGGAGGCTGACATGGACAAATGGAAGTGACAGGGGGACATACTGTACAGACAGGCAATAAATGCTGGACAGAGGGGAGACACGGTGCGGGTTAGGATTATAATGGGCAGATGGGGGGGCTAAGACTGGTAATGGGTTGATTAGGGAAGGCTAGGACTGGAAATGGACTGATCAAGGGGGGTTGGGACTGGAAATGTGCTGATTGGTTGGTAGGACTGGTAATGGGCTGATTAGGGGAGCCTAGCACTGGAAATGGGGTTGAGGAGGGACTAGCACTGGAAATGAGCTTATTAGGGGAGGCTAGCACTGGTAATGGGGTTGAGGAGGGACTAGCACTGGAAATGAGCTGATGGTAGGTAGGACTGATAATGGGCTTTTTAGGGGAGGCTAGCACTGGTAATAGGGTTGGGGGGGACTAGCACTGGAAGCGAGCTGATTGGGGGGCTTCCACTGGGAATGGGCTGATTGTGGGGAGGGGAGGATAGAGCTGCTGGCCCTGAAAAAAAACTGGGGGCTAAGACTACAAATGGGCTGATACGAGGGGATGGGAGAATGGAACTGGAAGAGAGTGGATCTGAGAGGGGCTCCCATGGTATTTGTACTAGAAGGGACTGCTCAGTGGGGAAGGAGGGGGACTAGAAGGGAATGGACACCAGTGGCAGTCATGGGAATGCAAGTTGACATTGGAAGGTACTGAGAGTAAGGACTGGAAAAGGGCTGATACTGGGTAGGATTACTGGGACTGGAAATAGGCTGATGGAAAGAAGTGAAGAAAACGAAAGAAAAGATAAGAAATGGCAGATGGACCATAGACCACAGAAAGAGAGCTAAGAGAAGACAGGAAAGCAGAAGCCTCAGATCGGGACCAGCATGATCAGAGAATAAATTGGTCAGACAACAAAGGTAGAAAAAATAATTTTATTTCATATTAGTGATTTTGACTACAAAATCATAATTTTGAAATTAAATATTGTTACTTGTTATTGTGATTAATTATTATGGTTTAAATAAGTAAATTTTATAAATAAAAACATATTGCAAAGGCCTATAATACATTAATATTTCAACAAATGATTACAGCGACAATGCGTTAACAGTAAAGGAAGAGAGACGCATTTGATTTTATCATTGGGGGTCACCACAAGTTGACCAATGGTAAAAGGGGTCATGGTACAAAAAGGTTGAGAACCACTGCTCCAGAGGAACTCTAATGCTATCGTTTTCTCATGAGTCAAATGAAGGAGTGCGGGAAATACATTATTTGTGCAGCATATATTTTTATGTGGCATAGAGGGCTTCCTCAATGAGTATTGATGCTCTGAGCCTCAGACTTACAACCAAGACTAGTTCAATGTGCTGTGCCATGCTATGCGAGTAGACACTCTTTGGAGGTAAGGTGCAAGAAGCTGCTACCATGATCAAGCAGTACTCTGATACACTCAAGACGCTCTCCAGGCACACTTCTGACCTAGCCTCCTCAGCAAGGAGGTTTCACAGCAGAGATCAGAGGAAAGCCTACTACTTAAAGGTGTAGGTACTATATTTCCTGCTATGCTCAATCCAAACAGACTCATTGACTGACTTCTCGAACATAGCCTCTCTTCCTGTGCCACACTTGATCACCCTACCAGTTGGAAGGAGGCTCGCTCTTTTCCCAGAGGCGGCCCCTTATAACTTCTAACTCTTGAGTATTAAATAGTCCAAGAACGGTACAGACTTAGTTTATTCAAACTCCCTCCAAATCTGCTGAGGGGCTATTCCATTTCCCCTCAGCATGCGTTGGTGGTTTTTCAAAAACAATTTCCAGCCTTCGTTGTGCAAATGCAGTCAATCTCATTCTGCCAGGGCAGAAATTTAATTTGAGATACTAACGGCTCCCCAAAAAGATGGGGGAATTCCGCCCAATCCTAGACCTTGGAATTAAAGTTTCCAGTACGAGAAAACTTTAGGATGATTTCACTAGGCACCCTTTTACCCTTTCTTCAAAACGTTCTCTGGATCTAAAGGATGCTTATACCCACATTCAGCTACATCCCAATCACAGGAGGTATCTGAGATTTGTCATATGTAAACTACTCTTCCAGTACTGCTTTCTGTTTTTTGGCCTTGTGTCAGTTCCTCGGGTATTTACAGAATGTCTCACCATCATAGCAGTGTTTCCATGCAGATTGGGAGTGCATATGATTCCCTGTTTGGATGACTGGCTGCGCAAATGCATCACTCAAGATGGGAGGGTTCAAGAAACAGTACACGTAACTACTTGGGGTCTTCATCAGTTATCCCAAATCCAATTTAAAACATTACAACAATTGAAATTCATTGGAGCTCTGCTAGACACAACTCTAGCAAAAGCTTTTCTCTCATACAACAAACTCATCTGTTCTGCAATTATGCAGAATGTACAGATGAGTCAGCAGACATTAGCATGGAATCATGTTGAAAATGTTGATCTCTATGGCCTCAGTAGTTTGTTACTCCCTTGGTTCATTTCTGCATGAGACAGTCGTGGTACACTCTATGCACCCAGAGGACCTATACCATCAGGAGGCTCAGCGATGTTCTATCTGTAACACTTCCTCCTCCAGGATCCTGTCCTGGTGGGTGATCATTCCAATTTGGCCAAGAGTTTACCTTTCCAAATTGCAACCTATCAAAAGTTACTCAAGACAGATGCATCGAAGTTAGACTGGGGAGGTCCTCTTGTTGAGCTCCAGAGTTGGGGAACTTGGTCTGACCAAGAAAAGTGGTCATCAGATCAAATTCTTGGAACTGAAAGCAATAACAAACAGTATCAATGTTTTATATGAATAAGCAGGGAGGAAGTGGGTTGTACCTCCTGTGTTTGGAGACAGTCGAGATATGGATTGGCAGACTAGATAGGCCATGTGGTCTTTTTCTGCCATCATGTTTTTGTTTCTATATGGAATTTTGCCATCTCTTAAGGGATGGAACTAAGACTAGTACTACTAATCATTTGCATAGCACGCATAGCACTACAAGACATACTCAATGCTGTACAGAAACATATAAGAGTTGGTCCCTGCTCATCAAAGCCTACAAGGCATTCTCTGCTGTATAGAGACATATAAGAGATGGCCCCTGCTCATCACAATCTAGATTGACAACACAACAGCTGGGGACTAGGATATGTCTAGGGGCATAGTAAGAAAATGCAGTTGGAGAACAGGAGATTAAGCAGATCAGGAGCTAAAAGCAGCCTTGAAGAGGTGAGTTTTTTAGCCTGGATTTGATAAGTGCCAGAGATGAAGCCCAACCTACTGACTCGGGTAGTTTTGTTCCAGGCATAAGAAGAAGCAGCAGCATGGAAAGATCAAAGTCTGAAATTGGCAGTGGAAGAGAAACACACATAAACGATCTACCAGAAGAGTGGAGTTCCTAAGGAGGGGTGTAGGAAGAGATAAGAGAGGAAAGGTAATGTGGAGTAGCAGAATGAACGCACTTATAGGTCAGTAGAGAAGCTTGAACTGGATATGGAAACAGCCAATGAAGCAGCTTTAGAAGCAGGGTTGCATCAGCATAGCAAGACTGGCAGAAGATTAGTTGTGCAGTTTAATTTTGACCAGATTGAAGGGGAGGAAGGTGATTAAGAGGGAGAACAGCAAAGAGGAGATTGCAGTAGTCTAGATGGGTGTGTGTTCAGAAAGGAAAGGACAAATGTTGCTGGTGTTAGCTAAAACCTATCATTTATTTCTGTATCAGTTGGATGTGTGTGAAGGAGAGGGGAAGAGTCAGAGATGACCCCCAAGGTTGCAAGGAAATAGGGAGGAGTAGAGGGTTATCCACAGAAATAGAGAAAGGAAGAAGGGGGAGATGGGTTTAGGGGGAAAGATGAAAAGCTCGGTTTTGTCCATGTTCAATTTCAGACAGTGGTGAGACATTCAGGCAACAATGTCAGATAAACAGGCGCAGATACAGGATTTCCGGAGAGATTTCAGGCATAGAGCATCTGTGTACTGATGGTATGGAAAACTATGGGAGAAGTGCACCAAGGGACTGAGTATATAGAGAGAAAAAAAGTAGTCCCAAGACAGATCTTTAAGTTCATCAACTGTGAGAGCAGGATAGCAGTTGAGAAGGATCCATCAGAATATATACTAAAAATGCAGTGGGAGAGCTAAGAAGAAAACCAGAGAACAGAGCCCTTAAAACCAAGCAAGGACAGGGCGTCGAGGAGAAGGTGATGCTCATCCATGTCAAAAGCAGCAGAAAGGTCAAGAAGGATTTGGCCAGGAACAAGTCACTGGAGACTTTGGCAAAAGCCATTTCAGTAGAATGTCGAGACAAAAGGCAGATTGCAATGGATCCAGAAGGGTTTGAGAGAAGAGGAAGTCAAGACAATGGTGGTGAACTGCATGTTCAAGTACTTTAGAATAAAGGGGAGGAGGGAGATGGGTTGATAATAAGCACAGGTAGGGTTTATTGAGGTTTTCTTGAGAAGTGATATAACCACAGCATGCTTGAAGGCAACAAGAACAGATGCAGTGGAAAGCAATAGGTTGAGGATATGACAGATAGAATAACAATGGAAGTGGTGGAGTTCAGTATACAGCTGGGAATAGGATCCGAGGAGCCGGATAGTGAGTTTAGGAAAAAAGAATGTATGGTTTCCTCTTCCAGTGATCTTAGAAAAGGAAGAAAGGGTGACAGAAGTTGAGGGAAGGGGTTGGGCATGAAGAGAGGGAAGGGGGATGGAGAAGACCTCGTGGGGAATTAAAGTGTAGTCTTGTGGATTTTGTCATGGAAATAGACAAAGTCATGGCAGAAAGAGAAGGAGGGATTGGAAGCAGAGGCATTTTAAAGAGAATTGGAAAGAGACAGCTATCCAGAGAGGTAATGGAGTAGACTTCAAAGGCAGGAAAGGACAGAGACTGGCAAAAAAGAAGGGGATTGAAATTGGGAGGAATGAGAGAGTAGAAACCCAGCACCACCACCGTGGCCAATGGGAGAATTGATTGCTGCTCTGACAGAGGGCAGCAGCTGAAGTAGAGTCTTCAGGGAGAAACTAGATCTCGGAGCAAGAAGATGGAGAGTATTAGAGATAAAGAGGTCATGAATAAAGGCAAATTTATTATAGATGGAGTGTGCATTCCACAAGGCACATGAGAAAAGGGGAGAGGATGGGGAAAGGAGAGGGATATGAATAAGATTTGAGGAGTTGCATGTGGATCTGCTCTGGGAGTGTGAAGAAAGTCTGGGGGAGGGGGGGGGGCTAGGATTGAGATTGATATCCCCAGATGAGAGAAGGAGCAAAAGAGTGCAGGGCATGGATGTGGCAGCATAACTGTAAGGAGAGTGAGTTTCTTTGAGAGAGAGGAGGTGACTGAATGAGAGGAAGAAAATGGCGACGCTCAAGAGCAGGTGATAGGGTAAAAGACAAGATAGCAGGAGAAGTGAGGACAGTAAGGAGGGGATGATAGGTGGAGGCTTGAAGTTGTTGGAATGAGGGGAGAAGAGTAGAGAGGGTCAACAATAGGAAGAGAAAGTGATGGGAAACCATAGGAATGAGATAGAGAAGGGCGTAGAAGTCAGAGGAAATTTATGAAAGAGAGTCAGGAGAGAGTGCCCAGGAAATTAGGGTGTACATGTGCACAATAGTGGTAATGAGCACAGGACAGCTATATGAGACTGTTGGCTGAGGGTTGAGTGGGTGGGATAATAGAGATCAGAGGAGGAACAAGGAACAGCCAGCAGAAGATAGAAAGCTTAAGGATTTTACAAAAACTGCAGACAAGATAAAACCATGCTAACAATAATAATATATATATAGGCAGGCCGACAGGCTCAGAACTCAAGACAGGCAAACAATAAAATGTCTGACAAAGCCAGAAATCAAGGGTAGAGGCTTGCACTGCAGTTGCTTTCACCAGGACACAGAAGCAAGAAAGGACTGAGCACACATTTACAGAGAGGAAGAGGAACTAACAGTGCTTCTGTAGGGGGGAGGGGGCTGGTCCACTCCACCTTTTGCACACTCGCAAGTAAATTTGGAAACTGGCAAAGAGCCATGCTCCTGCCAGGCAAAGAGAGAATACCCTGGGGCTGACAGGCTGAATCGAGTCCTTCACATTCGAGAATGGATCCTGGATCAGAGGGTAGCCATCTGTTTTTTGAGAATGGGGTACCTCCTTTAGTAGATGTCTTCTCAATGCCTCAGAATTCCCAGATGTCTCAGTTCTGCTCCAGTGTGGGGACACATGGCAAACTAGCCTCCTGTATTGGGGGTGGGTTTTCTATATGCGTATCCTCCAATTCTTCTTATCGTAAAGACCCTTTTGAAATTCAAGAACAATGGAGGTACAGTGATTTTCATCACTCCTTATTGGCCTGTCAGCTGTGGTTCCCTCTCCTTCTAGAATGCTTCATCTGGGATCCACTTTTCCTCGGCCACGCACCAACGCACATTTCACAAGATGGCGGGACTATGTTGCATCCCGATGTCAAGTGCCTAGCTTTCATGGTTTGATTGGGATGTTGAGAGGTTGAATTTGTCCTCTCATAACCTTACCTGGTGGCATTAATAAAGTCCTCTTGGCTTCCAGGAAGGATTTCAAGGAGAGGTCTTATGCTTTTAAGTGAAAGAAGTTTGCCACTTGGTGTAAAGAAGAGATGTTAGATCTCTTCTCAGTCCCACACAAAACCTGCTTTGTGAAAATTTGAGCTGATTGCAGCATTCTAACAGTTCATTAAATGACAGCAGGTCCCCCATAGTGAATACATGATCAAAAGGAGCCATTCTTCTTGGATACAAAAAAAATTGGGACTCCCGATGGAGAAGTCAACTTCTTGATGAATCCTTTAAGTTTTCTTCCAGGTATTCCCTTAGAGATTTTGAGTTCTGCCTTAGCTAGTTTATAAATTTTGCCTGGGGTTGCAAATATATTGGACAGTCATAAGGTCTATGAGGGGTGTAGATATTTCAAGTATTGTTCAGATAGGTGTCCAATCTCCTCCTGGGTTGCTGTATATCCTTGGGTTTCTGCAGCAGCATCATCCTTTGGATCACTTTAATTTCAAGATTAAGCATGCATGCCTTGAGGCAAAATGTTGACTAGAATCTGATGTGTTCTTCACTGGATATGAGCTTCATGCCATTCTAGCCATGGCATCCCTCAGATTATGGCAAAATATGATGCATTAATCAAATCGTCATCACCTGGTGATTTAGAATCTTAGTTGCTATAAGAGGTTCTGTCTTTAGGGTTTCAAGGCTTAATGACAGAGGTGAGCTGGCTATAGTTGCCACCACTTTGCATACATCTTTCTTGTGTACTGGAACTTGATGTTGCTGAGAAAGTAAGGCCCATAAGACATACTGAGACCCCTGAGTCAGTCATGGCCTGTGCTAGGAATTCCTTGTACTTCCATATAAGATGGTCTGGGGATAGTTGCATGAGCAATTTAGGTACTCCATCAAATTTTGTACTTGCTTCTGGCTCACTCTTCCTCCTTGGACCGTTCATGAGTCCTGAGGCCTATTTTGCACATTCACAATAAGTCCACAGTAGAGGCAAAGGCCTTTCTGGTGGTACTTTTCCTTTTTTTCTGCTGATGAATGCCACCTCATTGTACCTATTATCAGGGGCACTTTTGGTCTTAGGAGGCATGAAACTGCAAATCAGCACATTTTATGTTTCTTTTGCAATTTCACAACCTGTTGATAGGGCTACTAGAAATTTACACACAAAGTAAGCTTGCTAATAAGGTAAACATAAGAATAGCTATACCGAGTCAGACCAAGGTCCTTGGAGCCCAGCATTCTGTCTCACAATGGTCAGTCTAGGTCATATGTACCTAGCAGATCTCAGAAAAATAAGTCTATTTCTCATAGTTAATTTTGAGGGTTGGGTAATGGCTCTTCTATGTCTGCCTGGCTAATAGGTAGGTTTGGGTTTTTTTTAGTGGACTTCAACCTCCAGCAGCTTGTCCAAACCTTTTTTAAATTCTTCTGCGTTAGTTGGTTTGACCACATCTTCTGGCAACAGATTGACAGCTTAATTACGTGCTCGGGGCTGTCCTGTCATTGGGAAACTGTTTTTCACACATGGCCTTGTTTTTGTGATCTGCTTTTCAGCCCTATTGACTTAAGTAAATGAAACCATTCAAAACATATAATTCTTTAAGATACTGAAAACACTGCATAATGACAACTTATTGATTGATACTGGTTGCTCAAAGAATTACCTGATGTTTACATTCCATTGTATATCTAGACTAAATATGAAATATGTTATGTTTTGTTTGGTTCTTTTTCAGGTAAACCTTCATTTTTACTTGTTGAGCCCAATATTTGAAAGGCATTTACACGGTTGACAGTCCAGTAACACAGTTAGTGCCATTGAATATCCCCAGCTAACTCCCCTATGCGCTCTGATGCTATCCGGTTAGTATCAGGGCGTGTTGGGGGCATTCCAGAGCGGAGGCAGAGATTGCCGCTAACTGGGTAGCTGTGATGTTGCACCGCTACCCAATTAGCAATCCACAGCTAAAATTAGGCCAGCTTTTGGCTCACCTAGTTTTACCTGTGGATGTTAATCGGATAGCGGTACAATATTGCCTCTATTCGGTTAGGCTCTGCGGCATTGTCCTCTTTGCGCCAAACCTCGATATTCAATGCCATTGTCACGGCATTGAATATCTGGGGTTAGAGGCTAGCGAGCAGGGCTATGTGCCTTAGCGGCACATAGCTTGCCCAGTTGAATATCAGGCTCATTATCTTTAAAGCAATACAATATATATTTTTAAACATTTTTATATTGCTAATTTCAATAAAGTTCTTTGGGTTTTGCTACTTGAAAGAAAATGCAGGATAACAGCTTTTACTAACTGAGGCCATTTGAACCAAACTGATGGGGCTTCCATGCATTGAAGGCCTCTGGACTTATGGTACTGCAGAAATTGTAAGTTGCCTGAGTGCATTAGTGAAAGAAGACCTTGTTTTGTGTTTTCTTGCTGTGTACATGCAGGAGCCTCAATGTTCTCAGCTTTGAGACAGTCTTTTGAGACCTTCAAGATACTACAATGTTGAAACCATCATGGAACGAGCATTGCAGTAACAATATGTCACCACCTGAATTGGACTGTCATTGCTAATGGCATCCTGCATTTCAGCAGCACATGATAGAAGATATCTAATATGCTAGCAAGACAGAGTGAGCTCTGATCCAGCCAGTTGGAATAAGGACCTCCTGCCTGTGTACAAGTCTGATATTGACAGATAATGCTTCTAAAAAAGATTCCACAGAAAAAAGGAATTAAGGGGACTTTAGGATTTTTCCATTTGCTCTCAGACTGGTGTTTTGGTTTTGCTAGTCTCTTCACTGGCCATTATCCTTATGATCAAACCCTAAAACTTATTACAAGCACACTTTTTACACTGAGCCTTGTGTTGCCTTTTCCCCTTGTAATGACAAAGTTAAAAGGGGTAGAGGTTATTAAAATTGTCACAGATTACATTTATTCAGCCTGACACGGCCATGTTTCAGCATGATATGCCTGCATCAAGGGCAATTATTGCAATCCAAGAGAAATATGTATAAAACAAAGTTTTAGCAACAGTAATGTTCTTTGCCATGCAGTCGTGGACCTTTGTTGGAAGGGGTTATCCCCTTCCCCCTCTTTCTCCTTGTAAGCCATCTGAGTTTGATCCTTGGAGTCCTTGTTGGCTTACACTACTCTTGCTGGAACTTAGCAGAAGAATAATTTCCTTCATGATCACAGAGCTGAGAATGGATCTAGGTTTGGATTGGTGTGTGGCCACAAGTCTGCCCTAAGAGGTTGTATGGCATGCTGTTTTATTTTGGCATCTTGGGGTTATTTGAGGAAAATACTTTGTCATTGTAAGTGCAAAACAGACTTTGTGGTATAGTGACAATTTTAGGTTTTGTTAGGGAATTAGTATTGCAAATCACTTTCAAACCAAACTACAGAACTATCTTCCAGCCACAAGAATCACATGGACCCTACACATCCAGCTCCCTTCACTCATTCTCCCCAATCTCATCTGACCACCTGGTCAATATAATTGGAAACCTGAATATGACTACATCACCACTGGATCCATATCCAGTAAGCTGGATAAACGCAACAAGATCTGAACTTGCCCTCACCATAGGCAAGGTGTTGCAAATCTCCTTCATGGAAGGGTATATCCCAAAGAGACTTAAGACTACCTCCATATGCCCACTACTGAAGAACACAAAGCTAGACCCTGCCAAACTAAATTCATATAGACCTATTTCAAGTCTGTCCTTCCTCATGAAAATAATGGAGAAAGTGGTTCAACTTCAACTGCAAAACCATATCAGCCTAAATACTCCATTCAACTCACATCAGCATGGCTTCCGCACCAGCCATGGAGTTGGAAACATTGTTCATATCTCTCATAGACCACCTAATGAAGGGAATTGAAAAACCAAAACAGGCCTTCATTCTCATATTCCTTGATATATCAGCAGCCTTTGATGCTGTATGTCACAAGATTCTCCTACAAAGACTATGCAGCATTGGCATTACTAACACCACACTCAGCTGGATTCGATCCTATCTGACTGATCGATTACAAATCATAAAATCCAATAACAAAAACTCAGACACATTCCCACAGGACTGTGGTATACCCCAGGGCTCATCTCTGTCATTATTATTCAACATTTATATCCAGCCAATCTTCCAGATTCTCCAGTCACATAATATGTTATACCTTATTCGTCACCAAAGACCAAACCTTCACCCCCCCCCCAACTCACTTCACGCTGGGTTCAACTTAAATAAAAGTACAACCTCACATAAAATATCTAGGGATCACTCTTGATCAATCCCTTTCATTCAGGCAACAAATTTCAAAAACAGCAAAAACAATATTCTTCAAAGCCAAGATGCTCCAATGTCTCAGACACTTATAGACCAACAGGACTTCAGAACAGTCATGCAAGCAATGATACGCCCCCATCTGGACTATTGTAATGCAATATACCCATCAGTCTCAACCCACTATAGACAGCAACGCAACAGCCAGGATCATCCATAAAGGTATAAGATACCCATAACACACCTATTCTGAGAGAACTTCACTTCCTTCCCCTCGAGGCACGAATCAAATATAAATCATTAGTAATCATCCATAAAGCAGTTCATCAGCATCAAACCTCATGTATGAGTACCCTTTTACAGCAATCGAACTCCGGAAGACCAACACGGCAGGCCACAAGCGGACTCCTGACCATGCCGCAAGAGCAGTCTAAATTTAACCAACAAACCTGCAACCCAGCATTTGACTTATATGCCCCTTCTCTGTGAAACGCACTCCCAGCCCCTCTCTGAAACAACAAGGATCTCCCCTCATTCAGAAAATATCTCAAGACACATGTTCAGAGAACACCTGGGAATGAAATAGAGCTTCGCTCTGTAAACTCAAACTCATGGAGACTATTGGTCAAATTGTAACACTGAATCAGTTTATACCTTCAGATAAGTCACAAAGACCTCATGCATACTATTTTCAGGAATGTAAATATGTTTGATCTCCCCTGGTGTTGGGTCCCCCCCCCATGTAAAATATCATCCTTTTGTTTAATGTAGCCCCCTCATTTTATATATTGTAAACCGCTTTGACCTGGTGAAAAGCGGTATATAAGTACAGCTAAATAAATAAATATATGCGGATGACATAATGTTTTACGCACCATTCTCAATCACTGACCCAAACTTCACTATTATTGTACAGTGCTTTAATTCAATCACCCCATGGTATCCCAACAAGGCCTCACCATTAACTATAACAAAACGGACACTATTCATTTTCAAAGATCACTCATTCATCCCTCCAAAGACACTTAAGGTCAATCAAACAGAACTAACAGTCATCCCTCCAAAGACACTTAAGGTCAATCAAACAGAACTAACAGTCAATCTGAGATATGTTACTTTGGTGTAAACATTGACCAGCAACTTCCCTAAAGACCCACATCAACAATTCAACAAAGCAAATCTACAACAAAATAAGGACTTAAAATGGCTTTTGCCTCCTACTGGAACCAACGACTACGGGACTGTTTTCCAGGCGATGACACTTCCGCACATTGACTTCTGCAACACAGTTCTCCAAGGATTGTCAAAATCTCATCTATTGCTTTTACAACTTGCTCAGCACACCGCAGCTAGGGTACTCACCAGGATGTCTAGGAGCTCACACATCACCCCTGTCATGAAAGAGCTCCACTGGCAACCGCTAATTGACAGAATCAAATACAAGAACATTGTCACGATATTTAAAATTCTCCATGACCAGGCCTTTGAATACTTGCAGACCATAATAAAAAAAACTCCCCAATAACAGGCAAGGGAGAAGCACTGCAGTACGCCACCTGGTTTCGCACCCAAACTTCGCAAAAAGCAATAAATCTGCATGTGAGAAAGCACTTTCATTGTATGCTTCAACGATATATAACTCCCTCCCTGTAAATATCCACACAATCACAGACTCAAAAGAATTTCCGGAAACTCCTGAAAACGCACCTGTTACAAATGTGCTTCCAGCTAACATAAACCAGCAAACAGCATCACTAAACTTTATACAAAACATTTCTAAAATATAGCCCACCTTGCCCCCTCGTTAAACACTTACACCACACCAATCTCCTTATCAGTACTCCCGCTTGGCACTTGTAAATATATTGTATATATGTTAAGTATGCCTTGGATGTTTGCTAGTTACTATCATCGAGGCTAATGTTTGGATCAATGCTCCCTGCATGATTATATGGTTGATTAGTTGTTGCAAAATGTTCTTTATAAAGTTCACATAGTAACATAGTAAATGACGGCAGATAAAGACCAGTATGGTCCATCTAGTCTGCACATTCCATGTAATGTTTTGTTCCGTTCTGTTTTATGTAAACTGTATTGAACATTGGAAATGTGGTATTTAAACTTCTCAAATAAATAAATAGTTAAGATTTTAAATTAGTGTTATATTACATAGGAGTTTTTCTTAAAGAAATTACCTTTGCTAAGACAAAAGATACGCCTACTTTCTTTTCTAAACACTAATGTACTTTACTCGCGTCATTGAGGCTGCTTTTGAATTCTGATTTGTTTAGTCTCCTGCACTCCCATTAGGCATTTCCTTATCATTGCCCTGGACAAGTGATTCTCATCCCAGTCCTCTGGGATGCCCAGGCCAGTCAGATTTTCAGGATATCCACAATGAATATGCATATGAGAGATCTGCAAACAATAGAAGCAGTGCATGCAGATCTGTCTCATGCATATTCATTGTGGATATCCTGAAAACCTGACTGACCTGGTGGTCCCAGAGGACTGGGTTGAGAACCACTGCCCTAGACATATCCTAGTCCCCAGCTGTTGTGTTGTGTTTTGACCAGATTGTACGCTCTGATAAACAGGGATAGTCTTTTACATGTCTCTGTACGGCACTGCGCTATATACAAATGATCAGTAGTAGTAATTGTACTAGTACTTTTGTACAATAAATCACCAAGATATAGCAGTTTGTTATCCATACTTCATTGCCAGGCAGCAGAAGAACCTGGAAGGGAAAGTACACAGTACTCTTTTTGTCTAGATGAAAATAACTCTTAGAAAACCCCCCTGCTAGATTCACTTGCAGTAGAGGCTGTAATAGAGCAGAATCCTGACATGCATCTCATGTTTTTCCAGTATGAAACATGGCATAGCTCTACCGTTGCACCTCAGTCATCTCCTGCAGCTGCCTCTCATTTCACAACTCACCGCATACACAGCACTGCTAGTGTATTTCTTTTCTATCTTGTACTCCCTGCGATACTAGATCCGACTCTCTGCAGCCCCATGGGTCTGTGACTGTATTTAATGTCTGGGGTACAGAGTCCCAATATTTAATAGAAGCCCTGCTGTATAGATATATTTGCAGTGTATCTGATATACCAAACGTATTCATAAAACAATGGTATTTGTCTCCAGTTCTCGAGATTCATGTAAGCCAAGTTTTTAGAACAAATGTTAATATTCTGTATAAATGTATTTTCGATGTTTCTGTAGCTTCGGATATGTGAGGGATTCTTTGTAGCAGGGAAATGAAGATGGATCCAGGGAAAATATTGGTCTATAATATAAAAGGAAGGGCGAATGAGTAAACTAACTAGGCCTTTACAGATTTTATATAGTTATTGCATGTTTGTTAGGCTACTGTTTACACACTTGTTTCATAGTATAGTAAGTGAAAATTAAACTGGCCAATCTCACCGCATTGTTATCGATTCAAATAACACTTAAAGTTACTATAGGTTCTTAATGTTTTGTGCTCCTTGTGTTTTTGTTTGTGTTTAGGGATATTAAAGCTGGCAATATACTTCTAACAGAACCAGGACAGGTCAAATTAGCTGATTTTGGGTCTGCCTCCTTTGCATCACCTGCCAACTCCTTTGTGGGGACTCCTTATTGGTAAATAGTACTTGAAATCCTTTAAGTATGGTTTGAAAACTACTTTGAAATGGTTATATTCTGGTATTATGATTTAAAATCAGAGGGAAGTGTGTATATAAATATCTTCAAATATATTGCAATAAAATTAAAATAATACACTTTGATTTTCCTATTATGATGAGCAATCAGTTTCGTTGTGTAGAAGAAAGCAAAACAACACAGCAAAATAGATTGCTAGGGGAAGGAAGAAAATCAGCATGGATAAAAAGAGTCCATTTTGTTTAATGAACATTTAAGAATATAACATAAGATGTGTCATACTTGGTTAGACCAATGGTTCATCGAGCCCAGTATCCTTTTTCCAGCAGTGGACAGTCCAGGTAACTAGTAACTGTCTGTTTCCCAAAAAGTAGAAAGATTGCGTTCTGCTTAACCCAAGGATAAATAGGGGATTTCTCTAGTCTGCTTCAATAATGGTTTATAGACTTTACACTGAGGAACTGGTACAAACCTCTTTTATATAATTTAAATTTTTATTAACACTCCTCATCCCACATTAAACAGAATCCACAAAACATTGGCATTAACATTCCATTAACCAAACCTCCTCTGCCACCACCTTAATACATGCCCCTACTGCCGAAACTTACAGCGTATAGTAACACTTCCATATACATTGAGTACAACAGTATACATCAATTTACAACAATTTCCCTCCTTCCCAAACCTACTCCAACACCATAAACTGTTAATACCATAATTTAATTGCTTTTCCATACAGGGTGCTTATTTATATCTCCAGGAACAAGCAGGAATGAGTCTTCACATATGGGTACGTCGGTACCGACGGAGTCCGCGCGGGAAGGCTTCCCAGCGTCCAATCAGAAAGCTTTTGGAAGCATCCCAACACGCTTGCGTGCTGCCTTCCCGCCTTCCCAACTGCCTCTCCCCAGTTTTCGTTTTTCCGCGGAGCCGGCAGGACGTCGTCCTGTCACCGCAGAAAATTCTTCTTTTATTTTTTAGTTTTCTTGTGGTCGCGGCTGCCTTCCCCGACGCCACCGGTACCGCCGGTGTTTCTTTTTTTCTTTTCTTGTAAAATTTTTCCTTTTTAAGGAATATTTTTTTCTTCCTTAGTGTCTCACGGTTTCTCAGGCCTTCTAGGCCTCTCCATTTTCCTTCATGGAACCGCCAGCCACTTTCCCCAAGAAATGTACAAACTGTGGCGGTACAACTTTATTTTTAGACACTCACAATTGGTGTCTAACCTGCTTGGGTCCTGACTATTTTCCTCCGGAGCCCTCTGGCAATAGCATTGTGAGAAGAAGTTTTCAACATCGAGTTTCCCTCGACACGCGGTCCCCCTCCAACTTCAGGGCACCGACCATATCTTCTACACAGGATCAGGTAACCCAAAAACAGTCTTTTAAGACTAGCCAGTCCTCAAGCGGCAGTTCTCATGCACAGCATAGAGATGCCTATGGCCTTGTCCTTGAGAATCCACTGGCTTCAAAACCCCGGTGGGAGTCTTCGGCCTCCAAAGCCTGTGTGGAGTTTCAGGTTGTTCCTGAGGTTCACCCCTCACAGAACATACCTGAGCCATGCCCGGTGGTGGCATCCACTTCGAGCAGTACCGATACCCTGGCATCGCCACTGGTGTTGGATGAAACATTCCTCACCAAGGATCGTTTGGCATCCTCGGTACCTGCGGGACCGGTGGATACGCTCCAGACTGACCTTCCAGTATCAGTACCGGCACCGATACTAGTACCGACGTCGATACCCTCCAGACGTGCATCGATAGATTCGCTTCCTTCGATGCCGAGTCTGGAATCGATCTCCAGTCTGGAGGACTGGGTACCGACTCGCCTTGGTACCGGCTCCCGTTGGTATCGAAGGCTCGGTTCCGATAATTCGGATCCACGACTCTCAGTTCCTCCGATACCGTTAGAGTTGCCACCGGCTGGCCTTCATTCACCGGTATCAGATACGGTACTGAAGTCAGTACCGATATCCACAGTACCATTGCTGTCGGTGCCTTCCATGCTTCTCTCGTCAGGCTCGCTTCCCTCGATGCCGAGTTTGGAATCGATCCCTAGCATGGATGATCTATTACCGACTGTTGCTGGTTCTGACCTGCAGTACCAGCGACCACCATCTAAGGATTCCATACTGCACCATTCAGGATCTTCTATTCCTATATACTTGAATAGATTGATTTATTTTATTTATTTATTTAACAATTCTTATTTCTCCAGGACCAAGCAGGAAGGTCAGTCCTCACATATGGGTGACGTCGGCGCCGACGGAGCCCTCGCGGAGCAATTTTCCCCAGCTTTCAAAGAAAGCCTTTGGGAATCGCAGCGCGCATGCGCGGTCCTCTTCCCGCCCAAGGGTGCCATCTTGCTCAGTCTTCTTTTTTCCGCGGAGCCCTACAGACGTTGCCTGTGAATCCCCGCAGAAAAGTTGATTTTTCTCTATTTTCCTCTATTTTTCTTCGGTTCGACACCGGTTCTTTTCCCGCCCGGACTCGCGACGCCGGTTGCGAGTCCGTCCTTTATTTTTCGTTTTTTTGTCCTTTGTGACAAATTTCGCGCTTTTTTCCTTTTTCCCTGGCAGCCCGGTCGTTCGACCTCACAGGGGCCCTTTTTCCCCCGATGGCTGCCAGTGGCTTTAAAAAGTGTGACCTCTGTAAGAAACCTATGTCTCTTACAGACACTCATGACTTCTTTCTCCGCTGCCTCGGCCCAGATCATGACCCCATGATCTGCGGGTCATGCGGCAAGATGTCCTCAAAAGCATTGAGGAGTCGGCAGCACCAGCGGGAGCGTATCTTCTCTGACTCCGGCCGGGCTCGGACCTCGTCAGAGGCTTCGACGTCTCAGGACTCAGGTCCTGAGCATCGTCGGAGTTCCTCTGAAAGGGGGTCTCCTACCCGGGAACATCATCGGAAGAAGAAACCCGCGAGGGCGGGATCGGTGGACGCTCCTGGTTCCTCGAGGGCCAGGTCGCATAGCCCCGATTCCCGTCCCGGGTCCTCGGAGACGGAGAGGCCGTCAAAACATCCTCGACTCGAGGTGGACTTGCCCGCTCACGTAAGTACTGTTGTCCTCGTGGACTCTCCTCTGAAGGACCCGACGTCGGGCCCGACGCTGTCGGGGCCCGAGTCGGGGGCTGCTGGGTCTCCTGAGCTCGGACTCAGGTTGACGGCCTTGGAGTGCAGTCTGTCTGCCTTCTTGGACCAGCAGCGGGCATTGATCGCTGGCCTCGCCGGTGCTTCTGCCCTGACCGCCGGGACGTCGACCTCCAAATCGACCCCGGAGACCGAGCTGATCCTCGAGTCCATGAGGGCTCGAGTCGATCCTCGGTCGAGGTCTCCTTCGGCCTCCCGTTCAGGACCGAGGTCGTCGACGCCGACTCTCTCGGCGTCGGGGCGGATGGCGTCAGTGCCCGCCCGACCGGAGCCGGTCGACTCCTCCTCCGAGGAGTCGGCCTGGGAATCTGAGGACGAAGAGTCACCTGGTTCTTTTCGGACTCGGTGTGTCCCTTCGGACTCCCCCGAGTCCGAACCTCGGAGACGGTCCCCCCCGGAGGATACCCGGTTCTCGGACTTCGTGAGGGATATGGCCAAGGCCTTGGCCTTCCCTGCGGATCCCGAGGAGGAGCCTCGAGTCGAAGAACACGATGCCCTCCAATATGACTCTCCCCCGAAGGAGGCCTTTATTGTACCGGTTCCTCCCATGCTGGAACGACTTCTCTTCCGCATGTGGGAGAGCCCGGCGTCGTCGCCGGTGTTAAGCAAGCGGGTCGATTCCATTTATCGAGTCCGCAAGAGCCCTGGCTTCCAAAAGGCACAACTACCGCACCATTCCATGGTGGTGGAATCGGCCATGCATAGACTAAAGAGTCAAAAAATGCACTCCTCGGTGCCCCCTGGTAGGGAAGCCCGAAGCCTGGATGCCCTCGGTAGAAAGTGCTTCCAGGGCTCTATGCTTGCTTGTCGGGTCCAGACATACCAGCTCTACATGGGCATGTATCTCCGAGACCTGGCTAAGGAAATAGCCGGGTTCTCTGCTGGTCTCTCCGACGAACCTTTGCAGAGGTTCCAATCCTTGTCTACTGGTATTCGGGAGTGCTCCAAGTTTATATCTCGAGCAGCCTATGATGGTTTTGAGGCTTCGGCTCGAGTAGCTGCGGCCGGCATCGGTGGACGCCACCAGGCTTGGCTACAGACGTCCGACCTCGAGCCCTGGGTACAGGACAAGTTGGTCGATGTCCCCTGCCGAGGTGATAACCTCTTTGGCAAGCCCATGGATGAGAAGGCTGCACAAATCGAGACGGAGACTCTCACCAGGACTCGTCTCTCAAGGAAGACCTCTGCCCCTTCTCAAAAGAAGAAGGCCTCGGGGAAAAAGCCCTTTTACCCGAGTAAAGGTGCTGCCTATAAATACTACCCTCAGTATCAGGCCTCACCAGCTCCCCCGCAGGGAAAGCAGGCCAAGGGACGGGGTAATGGGTCCCGTAGGCAGCAAGCCCCCAAGCCTGCACCACCAGCCCCTGCTCAGCAGGGTGGGGGTTTTTGACTTTCTCAGCATAGCCTCTCCCCCCTCAGCTGGTTTCTCTCAGCACAGGAGGCCGGCTGGTCCACTTTGCCCACAGGTGGTCCAACATCATCACAGATACCTGGGTACTTCACATAGTTCAAAAGGGCTATCTTCTTCACTTTCACCAGGTACCTCCCTCCTACTTTCCAGGGGAGCCTCCCAGACTCCCTTTGCACAGGGACTTACTCCTTCAGGAGTTAGCAAGTCTCGTTCAGGAACAAGCCGTGGAACCGGTGCCCCACCACCTGAAGGGCCAAGGATTTTACTCCAGGTACTTCCTGATTCCAAAAAGAACAGGAGGCCTCAGACCCATCCTGGACTTGCGAAACCTCAACAAGTTCCTTGCAAAGGAAAAGTTCAAAATGCTTACCCTTGGAATCCTGCTGCCCTACCTCCAGCAGGGAGAATGGCTATGCTCCTTAGATCTAAAGGATGCGTATACTCATATCCTTATTCATCCAGACCACAGACAATATCTCAGGTTCATTGTGGGAGGAAACCATTATCAGTACAGAGTACTACCTTTTGGCCTGACCTCCGCTCCCAGGGTCTTTACCAAGTGCCTGGCAGTTGTAGCGGCCTATCTAAGAAATCAAGGCTTCTTTGTCTTCCCCTATCTGGACGACTGGCTCATCAGGGGTCAGACTTCCTGGAGGCCAGACAAGCCACCCTAAGAACCATTGCTCTGCTTCAAAACGTGGGCTTTGTCATAAACTTCGCAAAGTCCACTTTGCTCCTCTCCCAGAACTTGGAGTTCATAGGGGCAAGGTTGGATTCTCAACTGGCAAAGGCATTCTTGCCAGAAGACAGGGCCCACAGGCTGATGGACGTGGCCAAACAGTTTCTAAACAAACCCCTGGTCTCCGCCAGACTTTGCCTCAGACCTCTGGGCCACGTGGCTTCGACAGTGCATGTGACTCCCAATTCCAAGCTCCATATGAGGCCTGCACAGTGGTGCCTTCGGACTCAGTGGTCTCAAGCCACAGGCCGCCTGAGAGACAGGATAAAGGTGTCCAGACCCCTTTTAGCCTCCCTCAGCTGGTGGCTACATCCACCCAATCTGCTGAAGGGGATGCCCTTCCAAATGCCAGAATACTCTGTGGTCCTTACCACCGATGCCTCTCTGAAAGGCTGGGGTGCTCATTGTCTGGACAAGTGCACTCAGGGCCTCTGGTCTTCCTGGGAAGCAGCCCAGCAAATCAATCTCCTGGAACTACGAGCTATCCGTTTGGCTCTCAAGGCTTTTTCTCCAGCCCTGGCTCACTGCTCAGTCTTGATTCAAACAGACAACCAGGTAGCCATGTTTTATGTGAACAAACAGGACGGGACTGGGTCCAAGCTCCTTTGTCGAGAGACTCAGTACCTTTGTTCCTTTGTCCTGCAGCACAACATGCTTCTCAAGGCAGTGTACCTTCCAGGACAGGAGAACTGCCTGGCCGACCGGTTGAGCAGAATTCTACAGCCCCACGAGTGGCAGCTGCATCCCTTGGTCGTTCAAAAGATCTTCCTGAAATGGGGTCTCCCTTGGATAGATCTCTTTGCCAGTCCACTGAACAAGCAACTGCCCAAGTTCTGCTCCAGGCAACCGCATCCTTTGAGGATAGCACCAGATGCTTTTCTGATGTCCTGGTCTCAGGGCCTCCTGTATGCGTTTCCTCCCACGCCCTTGGTGGCTCGAACTCTTTTCAAGACTCTTCAGGACAAGGCCTCGGTCCTGCTGGTAGCTCCCAGGTGGCCGAGGCAGCCTTGGTTTCCACTTCTGCTTCAACTGGCAGTGGATTCCCCACTACCTCTGGGGTTACAACCCGACCTTCTCTCACAGGAGCAGGGTTCCCTTCTGCACCCCAATCTCAAAGCTCTCAATTTGATGGCATGGGGGCTGCAAGGGTAGTTTTGGCTCCCTGGGGCCTACCTCAGGAAGTTGAGGAGGTTGTTCTAGCCTCTAGGAAACAGTCCACTAGGAAAACCTATGCCCTCAAATGGAAGAGGTTTTCTGTGTGGTGTCAGCAACGTACAGAGGATCCTTTCTCCTGTACTGTGCCAGTAGTGCTTCAGTACTTACTGCACTTGTCCAATCAGGGATTTAAATCCATTTCTGTTAGAGTCCACCTCTCAGCTCTAGCAGCTCACCACTCACTGGTGGAGGGACATTCTCTGTCAGGTCAGCCCTTGGTGTCTCGCTTTCTCAGAGGCTTGCTTTTGCTCAAGCCCCCCCCCATCCGTCCACCTCCTCCTGAGTAGGAGCTGAATGTGGTCTTGCAACAACTGACTCGCCCACCCTTTGAGCCAATGGCTACTTGCCCTCTACGCTTCCTTTCCTGGAAGACTCTCTTCCTGATAGCCCTCACCTCGGCTAGGCGAGTGAGTGAGCTTCAGGCCCTGGTCTGTGATGGGCCTTACACCAGGATTTATAGGAACAGGGTAGTCCTTAGGACTCATCCAAAGTTCCTCCCTAAGGTTGTCTTCTCCTTCCACCTCAACCAGGAGGTGGTTCTTCCAACATTCTTCCCTAGGCCTCATGCAAGCCAGGCTGAAGCAGTCCTACATACCCTGGACTGTAGGAGGGCCTTATCCTTCTACCTTGACCGTGCGCAGGGGCATAGAAGGGCTACTCAGCTCTTCGTCTCCTTTGACCCCAATAAGTTGGGGTTGGCTGTGTCCAAGCGTACCTTGTCCATATGGGTGGCTGACTGTATCACCTGGGCTTACAAGGCGGCTGACCTTCCTTTGCAGGGTAGGGTCACGGCCCATCGTGTCAGGGCAATGGCTGCCTCAGTGGCTCATCTCCGCTCTGTGCCCTTGGTAGACATCTGCAGGGTTGCAACTTGGTCTTCAAGCCAGACTTTTGCGGCCCATTACTGTCTGGAGAGGGAGTCCTGTAGGGACAGTGCTTTTGGCCAAGCGGTACTCCGGAATCTCTTTGAGGTTTAGGCAACTCCTGCCCTCCTGCCCTCTGTTGGGCTACCGGTGGGGGTTGTGTCCTTGAGAAGCCTTTCTTTGATGCTGTGACTAGAGGGAGTAATCTTGTTCAGCCTGGGTTCCTGGTAGCCCAGAGCTAGGGAGTCACCCATATGTGAGGACTGACTTCCTGCTTGGTCCTGGTGAAAGAGTAGTTACTCACCTGTAACAGGTGATCTCCAGGAACAAGCAGGAATGAGTCTTCACATATGGGTATCGTCGGTACCGACAGAGCCTGCGCAGGAAGGCTCCCCAGCGTCCAAAAGGAAAGCTTTTGGGAGCATTCCACAGCGCCTGCGCGCTGCCTTCCCGTCTTTCCTAACCGCCTCTCTCCAGTTCTTCTTTTCCGCGGAGCCAGCAGGTCGTGTTCCTGTCACCGCTGAAGAAGTATTTTATTTTATTTCTTTGGTCGCGCGTCTGCCGCCTTCGACGTTGGACCGGTACCGCCGGTCTTTCTTCTTAAAAAAAAAAGAAAAAGACTACTATTTTCACTTCTGTGCATTTTTCTTTTGGCCTTAGACCTACGAGAAATTCTCCTCATGGAGAAGCCCGCTTCCGGGTTTAAAAAGTGCACGAAGTGCAGCGGCACTATTTCTGTCACTGACACCCATGACTGGTGTCTAAAATGTTTGGGTCCTGACCACTCCATCACCGACTGTGAGTCCTGTTCCATGATGTCTAAAAGAGGTCTATAGAATCGAGCAGCCAAGCTCAGTACCCTGTTTCCCTCTGATGCAGCTTCAGTAGCATCGACGTCTTCCAGGGCTGCTTCTTCCTCCCATGGATCTCAGGTAACCAAACTCAAGTCCAGCCGGTCCTCGAAAGGTAGATCTCCCTCTAAGTATCGAGATGCCTCCGGGATTGCTCTCGAGGAATCCGCACCGACAAAATTACCCCGGCGGGAGACTCCGGCTTCCAAAGCTTTATCTATGGGGTCACAGGTTGACTTCAATGGCTCGGCCTCGACCGATCACCTGTTGCCATGTTCTGGGGTACCGGTGGTTTCCACTGGTACCGACATCCAGACATTGGTGGTGTCGATGGATCAGAATATTCTGACCATGCAGCGTGCCATTACGGCATTCATACAAGCTGCGACGCCTCCGGTACCGCAACAAACTCCGTTGTCGCTACCGGTACCGGCACCGGCACCGATATCGGTTCCGGTGCCGGTACCGATTGCATCGACATCGGCTTCTGTGTCGACTGCAGCGGTACCCTGTTCTGTGATGCCCATTGGTACCGAATCGGTACCGATCACTCCCGATGTCAATACCACTTGGTACGCGTATCGGGCTCTGCAAGAGCATCCAGATAGGTGATACTTCGATTCCTCTGAAGACTCTGATGAATCAGAGGTTTCTGTCAAAGCATCGGTACTCCTTCCTCAGAGAGCCCTCTTCTCCAAAAAGAAGGTCTCCTCCAGAAGACTTGTCTTTTCAAGACTTCATTAGGGAAGTGGCCAGGGGCCTCTCCAATTCAGTGGCCCCTGAGGCAGAGCCTAGAGCCAAAAAATTGGATATCTTACAATATCCTAAGGCTCCTAAAGAGGCAGCTACTTTACCAATTCATGAGATCCTTTATGATCACATGTTGGGCATATGGGAGACACCTCTCACCACCTCCCCTCATTCTCGTAGGTTGGACACCATGTACCGTGTTCCTCCTTGTCCTGGCTTTCATAAGACTCAGCTTCCTCACCACTCTATTGTGGTGGAGTCTGCTATGAAGAGGATAAAGAGTGCAAAAAGACATTCATCTAATCCTCCAGGAAGAGAATGCAGAACCTTAGATGCTTTTGGCAGGAGAATTTTCCAAGCCAATATGCTTGTTGCTAGAATCAACTCCTATAGTCTCTATATGGGGATGTTTCTAAAAGAAGTTACAGATCACCTTCAAACTTTATCTCCTTTTGTTTCAGAAGATAAAAGAGAAGAGTTTCTCACCTGGCTTAAACATGCCCAGGATGTTTCCAAGTTTTCTAACCGTAAAGCCTTTGACTCTTTTGAGTGTGCTAGCAGAGCCTCGGCTATTGCCATAGGTGCACGCAGAGTTGCTTGGCTACAAGCTTCTGATTTGGAACCCTGGGTTCAGGATGGACTAGGAAATCTTCCTTGTACAGGTGAAATCCTTTTTGGCAAAGATTGGCAAGCAAAGGCCACTCAGATGGATGCTGAAAATTCTGCTTTAGATAGACTTTCAAAGTCTACTTCTGCTCCTGTTAAGAAAAGGTTGTTCAAAAAGGGATTTTTTCCCAAAAAGGGGAGATATTATCCTGTTTATGGTCAACAGGCGTCTTCTGCAGGTCGTTTTTAACTGCAAAGCGACAGCAACAACCTAAACAGGCCAAGCCTAAGGCTGCAAGGGCTGCTACGGCCCAACAGCCTCAGCCTCCTCAGGGCCTTTGACTTTCAACTAGAGAACTTAGCCTTTCTGGCTCTAAAAGAACCAGAGCCTCTCACCATTCCAGGAAGGTTAGCTCACTTTGCTCCCAGGTGGGAACAAATAACAGCAGAGCAATGGACCCTCTCCATCATAAGGGAGGGGTACAAGCTTTATTTCTTAAACCTTCCTCCTCACACCATGGTGAGACAGTTCAATTCTCCAACATCTCTCCTCGACCTTCTGGGTCAGGAGATTGGTACCCTTCTTGCCCAAGGGGCAATAGAAGAAGTACCCCTTCTTCAACAGGGCTCAGGGTTCTACTCCCCCTACTTTCTTATCCCAAAGAAAACAGGGGGCTACAGACCCATTCTAGATCTCAGAGAATTGAACAAGTTTCTATGCAAGGAGAAATTCAAGATGATTTCTCTCGGTGCTCTCCTTCCATACATTCAGAGTCAGGATTGGCTTTGTTCTCTAGACCTCAAGGATGCGTACACCCATGTCCTCATCCATCCAACACACAGAAGGTTCCTTCGGTTCCTTTATCGAGGAAAGCACTACCAATACAAAGTGCTTCCTTTCGGTCTGGCCTCTGCACCAAGAGTGTTCACAAAATGCATGGCAGTAGTAGCTGCATTTTACGCACTCTAGGGATATTCGTATTCCCATATCTGGACGACTGGCTCATCCGAGCTCCATCACAGTCAGAGGCCCAGACTTCCCTAGCCTGCACAACGTGTGTTCTTCAGTATCTGGGACTTGTAATAAACATCCCGAAATCCCTACTCACCCCTACTCAGTCTCTAGAGTTCATAGGGGCCTTGCTGGATACCACAACTGCAAGGGCCTATCTTCCCCAGGCCCGTTGCCTACGCTTGGTGCAGTTAGCCTCACAAATTCAGTTAAAATCCCATTTAACTGCTCGAGAGATGTTACAACTGTTAGGCCACATGGCATCCACTGTGCATGTGGTTCCTTATGCTCGCCTTCACATGAGGGCAGCTCAATGGACTCTGTCCACTCAATGGACTCAGGCATCAGGGTGCCTGTCAGACAAAATAGCAACCTCCAGTCGCCTCTTTTGCTCTCTCCAGTGGCGGAAGTCTACTCAAAATCTGTTGCTGGGGTCCCCCTTTCAACAGGTGTTACCCTAAGCAACCCTTACAAAAGATGCCTCTCCAAGAGGTTGGGGAGCTCATCTACAAGATCTCTCCACTCAAGGCATCTGGTCTCCACAGGAGACATCTCTACATATCAACCTCTTAGAGCTCAAAGCAATTTTTCTAGCTCTCAGAGTCTTCCACACCCTGCTCAGCTACAAGACAGTCCTCATCCACACGGACAACCAAGTAGCCATGTTCTACGTGAACAAGCAGGACGGGACTGGCTCTCTGTCGCTTTGCAACGAAGCTTTGAGATTGAGGGCCTTCGCCAGAGAGCATCAAATTCATCTCATGGCAGTGTATCTTCCAGGGGTTCAAAACTCTTGGGCAGACAGACTCAGTCGAGTTCTGCTTCCACACGAATGGTCCCTCCATGGGGACCAGATAGCCAGGATCTTCCAAATTTGGGGAACCCCGGACATAGACCTGTTTGCAAGTCCGTGGAATGCCAAACTTCCCCGGTTCTGTTCCAGGATTCCGTGTCAGGGAGTTCAGGCCAGGGATGCCTTCCTCCTTCATTGGGGGCAAGACTTCCTCTATGCCTTTCCACCCATTCCCCTAATTCCCAAGACACTGTTCAAACTTCAGAGAGACAAGGGGTCTATGATCCTCATAGCACCATATTGGCCACGCCAAGTGTGGTACCCTCTACTTCTGCATCTCTCTCAAGCTCCCTCCCTGGACTTGGGATCTGCTCCAGACCTCCTGTCCCAGGAGGAGGGAACGTTGTGGCACCCAAATCCCCAGTCTCTTCACCTCAGAGCCTGGTTGCCGAAGGCCTAGACCTTCAAGATTTGCATCTTTCTCAGCAAGTGAAGGATATCCTTCATGCTTCCAGAAAGCCTTCCACTAGACGTTCCTATGCTTTTAAATGGAAAAGGTTTACCATTTGGTGTGCAGTGAAGGGTCTTAACCCTCTTGCAATACCTCTGAATTCTTTACTAGAGTATTTGCTGCATTTATCCCATGCAGGCCTTAAAACAAATTCAGTAAGAGTCCATTTGAGTGCTATTGCAGCATCCCTTAAACCTCTCAATGGACAGCCTATTTCCTCTCATCCTCTTACAGCAAGATTCATGAGAGGCCTTCTTTTAACTAAACCTCCCATTAGACCACCTCCAGTGGCATGGGACTTGAATCTGCTTCTTGGCCAGCTTATGCAGCCACCCTTTGAACCCCTAGCCACTACCTCCTTGAAATTCCTTTCCTGGAAGGTTATTTTTCTCATTGCAGTCACTTCAGCTCGCCACATCAGTGAGCTGCAAGCCTTGGTGGCTAATCCTCATTATACAAGGTTCCATCATGACAAGGTAGTCCTCTGGACCAATCCACACTTTATGCCTAAAGTGGTCTCACCTTTTCATCTGAACCAGGAGGTATATTTACCTGTCTTTTTTCCAGGACCTCATGCATCAAGTGCAGAGAGGAATCTCCATACCCTGGATTGTAAGAGAGCGCTTGCTTTTTACTTACAAAGGACACAGCAACATAGAAAGTCCTCTCAACTCTTTGTTGCTTTCGATCCCTCTCATTTAGGACTTCCAGTCTCTAAGAGAACTCTGTCCAATTGGATTGCTCAGTGTATTTCTTTCGCCTACCAGAGTAAGAACCTTTCTCTGGAGGGCCATGTCACAGCTCACAATGTGGGGCCATGGCAGCCTCTATGGCTCCTCTAAATTCTGTGTCCATCGACCAAATCTGTCGAGCGGCCACCTGGGCCTCGGTTCATACCTTTACAGCCTATTATTGTTTGGACAAGGACTCCCGCCGGGATGCCTTGTTTGGTCAGGCTGTTCTCAAACACCTGTTCCATACCTAATCAACATCTACCCCCCCATCCCTGGTTGGATGCCCGAGATCCATAGGGGGAGGTAGAGCCCTTCTCAGGGACTCACAACCATGGAGATCTCCCTGGCATCTCTAGCTGGGGAGTCCCCATATGTGAAGACTCATTCCTGCTTGTTCCTGGAGATAGTACAGTTACTTACCTGTAACAGGTGATCTCTGGGAACAGCAGGAATAAGTCTTCACAACCCACCCACCTCCCTAGGAGTTGTATCTCTCTATCTATCTTTCCTTTCCTTTCTCTCTCTCTCTCTTTGTCTCAGCTTAAAACTCGAACTGGAGAGAGGCGGTTAGGAAAGGTGGGAAGGCAGTGCGCAGATGCTGTGGGATGCTCCCAAAAGCTTTCCTTTTGGACGCTGGGGAGCGTTCCCGCACAGGCTCCGTCGGTACCGATGATACCCATATGTGAAGACTTATTCCTGCTATTCCCAGAGATCACCTGTTACAGGTAAGTAACTGTGCTTTCTCCAGGAGCGGCAGTAATCAGTCCTCACAACCCTCCCTCCTCACCATGGAGTTGCAGTTGTACATAGTTTGTTTTTACATTTTTGTGTGCGGTTCTTAGCTATGTCATTGGACTGAGGTAAGATGGCACCTTTAGGCTGGAAGGGAACCGTGCATGCGTGCCAGCATTCCCAAAGGCTTTCATGGAAAGCTGGGGAAATGCTCCGCTGGGGCTTCATCAGCGCCGATGACACCCATATGTGAGGACTGATTCCTGCTGCTCCTGGAGAACACCTGTTACAGGTGAGTAACTACTCTTTCCTCACTGGTTAGTCATACTCAAAATATCTCTAGGTTTCTTTCTCGTGCTACCCTAGACTCCTTTCAGTCTGTTAGCAGAACTTCTGCTGTAGCTATAGGGGCACGACGTAGAGCCTGGCTTCAAGCTTCAGACTTGGACAAATGGGCACAAGAAAAACTGGGAAATACTCCTTGCACTGGAGAAAATCTCTTCAACAAGGAGTCTTTACTCCAGGTTACTCAGTTGTCCACTGACTTTCCTGTTTCCAGAGGCTGTTCTACGCCGCCTTCTTTCCCAGTAGGTAGGAAATGTCCTACCAAACTTTCTTCCCCTAGGGGGAGAAAGTTTTATCTATCATCTGCCCATCATACAGATGTTCCCAAACAGGGGAAACATCGCCCTGGTCTGAAGAATCCACAAGCTCAACAGGGTCAACAAACCCAGCAGTTGCAGGGTTTCAAATAGATCATTGTCCCTCTTGGTTGGTGGTTAGGGTGGCAGTCTGCTTCTTTTCACTTGAAGTATCTGCACTAAATTTATCCTAACCTACCTAGCTATCTCTTCATGAGACATCTTTCTCTAAGAGTCTTTATGATGATCATGCCCATACTTAACAGATTTTCCTCTTCCTCTTGGAGGAAAGAGAGGTAACAACTATCAATAGATAGTTGTTTCCCTGTACTGGCATGTATCATCTCACCTGTCAGAGATTTCCTCCATAGTCGGTCTCTTGCAATTCTGTCTTACCTCCCTCTTACTACAACATTTGGTTTGTAAGAGTGGCTCTTTTACACGGGTAAGCCCCTATAGTCCTCTACGTGTTCTACCGGGGGATTCTCCCTTCTGGAGTTGTCTTCCCCCTTGTTACCTTAGGGCAGCTCATCAGACAATAGAAAGTCCTACCATGTCTGTTGTTTCTTTTTCCCAATCTAGAAAAGGAAGAGGGAAAATAAATTTTCCATGCTGCCCTGGTAGTTGCTGCAGATACAGCAATTCCTAGTGGTTAAGCTACTGGTTTTGTTCACTGCACAACCAGGGCTTCCCCTCCACTAGCAATCCCTCCTAGCCTCAGTGCTAAGTCCCAAACGGGTTATCAACCTTGTTTGGGAAACCCTATTATCACAGTCTGGTTGGTTAACTTCTATTCTTCGCCCCCTTGTCCTTGGCAGAATAGCTGGTTACCTACTGGCTTTCCACAGCCAGTTTTTTCTTCTAACCAACCTGCAGCATGCTCTCTGCATCTTTACACTGTAGCTTTGTACTATGGGCCCTTGCTAGAGAGAGCATTAGTATCTTGCCTAGCAGATAACCCCAGATGGTTAGGGGGGGATTCCCCCAGTCATGTTTCATGTCTGGCAGGTATTCCCTACCCTTTCCATCTCATCTTGAATCTCTTTTGAGTCATACGCCTCAGGCCTTTCATTACGTGAAAGCCTAAAGGAGGGCCAATTCCCTGGCTTGGCCCATATCTCCTTGGGTCTGCTCGTCAGAGATAGATTTCTTCAATGGCAGCTAGAGGTCGCCTAATACCCATCTTGCCCTCATAGGCGGATCACTAGGGTATCTTCCTCCAGAGGCGTCCTCTATCCATTCTCCATACTGCAATTCTGGAGATATTTGGACTTCCTGTCTGCAGACTGAAGTTATCCTCTGCAATTTTCACGTAGGCCATCCTGGTTATTCAAGAGCTCAAATTCTGCAAAGAATTCAGCCTTCTTCTTGTCAGAGAGACCTTTCCTCTGACTCTGCCAGTCATAACCAGGAAAAAAGGATTCTCTATCTATTCAAGCAGGTATCAACCTTCTTGCTGTCAGATGAATCTTCCTCTCTCCCTATATCCCTAGGGGGGATGGGGTTCTATGGACATCTCTCCATCCATATACCTGGAGACATTTGTCTATATGCCTGCCTATTCATCTAGGTATATATATATATTTATCTATATCTATCTGTGTCTCTTCTGCCAATACATATCTCATTATATATATATACATCTACTTATCTATCTGTCTGTTAGGTTCAAATATCCTTACATTCCTATATGATCCTGACAGATGGGCACAACCCCTATCAATGCTGTGCCAGCATACTTAGGGGGCTACACCTATAACCACTTCCTGTGGTAATTAACAAACTTTTTCCTTACCATAACCTTTTCAGGTTAGGTACTCCTGAAGCTCTCCATGTACCTTTTTCTTTCCTAATTGACCCCATTTAGGAAAGACATTGCGGAGCTTCAGTTGCTCTAAAGCTTAGCGCTCCTGAGTCTGTCCTTACTTTCTTATCAGATACAAGGGTCTCCATACCCTTTCTCCCGTACATGGACTGATTCCAACCCCAGTCCAGTTGGGTCAGACTCATTTTTTCTCTCGGTCCTAGATTTGTACTGTTATTGGACCAAAACAGCTTAAGCTTCCTTTAATAGTACCTTCTGCGTCTCCGCTGAAGCTCTACCTCTTATACTACCCCAGTTTTCCTCTGGGGCTATTTCTCACCCTGAAGGGTTCTGACCTCCACTTGTTTTTGTTCTACTTTATTACCTCTACTTCTCAGTGAGGTACCCCTTGAGCACATTCACTGGCTCTTCTATCAGATCCATATGTAGTTCAGTGCACTTCTGCAATGCCAACAAGGGAGGCCCAGATTACAGTATTTTACTACTAAATGCCCTCGATACAGGGTCTTCCCCTTTTGAAGCCCTGTAATAGCCAGCTGTTCCACAGCTCCTTTTCTATATTCAACTCCTACCCTCCATCCCCAGGTTGCCTGAGGTCCTGAGGAATAACATGGCTCGTTCTAGACTTGCAACATGCTAGGACTCCCGGGCATCTGAGCTTGGGAGTCCCCATATGTGAAGACTCATTCCTGCTTGTTCCTGGAGATAGCACAGTTACTTACCTGTAACAGGTGATCTCTGGGAACAGCAGGAATAAGTCTTCACAACCCACCCACCTCCCCTAGGAGTTGCATTTCTCTATCTCTATCTTTCCCTTCCTTGCTCTTTCTCTTTGTCTCAGCATTAAATCTTAACTGGGGAGAGGCAGTTGGGAAGGCGGGAGTGCAGCACACGCAGGCGTGTTGGGATGCTTCCAAAAGCTTTCTGATTGGACGCTGGGAAGCGTTCCCGCGCGGACTCCGTCGGTACCAACGTACCCATATGTGAAGACTCATTTCTGCTTGTTCCTGGAGATATAAATAAGCACCCTGTATGGAAAAGCAATTAAATTATGGTAGTAACAGTTTATGATGTTGGGGTAGGTTTGGGAAGGAGGGAAATTGTTGTAAATTGATGTATACTGTTGTACTCGATGTATATGGAAGTGTTACTATACGCTGTAAGTTTCGGCGGTAGGGGTATGTATTAAGGTGGTGGTGAAGACTTATTCCTGCTGTTCCCAGAGATCACCTGTTTACAGGTAAGTAACTGTGCTATCTCCAGGAACAAGCAGGAATGAGTCTTCACATATGGGTATCGTCGGTACCGACGGAGCCTGCACGGGAATGCTCCCCAGCGTCCAGTAAGAAAGCTTTTGGGAGCATCCCACAGCGCCTGCACGCTGCCTTCCCGCCTTTCCTAACTGCCTCTCTCCAGTTCTTCTTTTCCGCAGAGCCAGCAGGTCGTGTTTCCTGTCACCGCTGAAGAATTTCTTATTTTCTTTTATTTTTCTTTAGTCGCGTGTCTGCCTTCTCGATTCCGCACCGGTACCACTGGTCCTTTTCTTTCTTTAAAAAAAAAACACAAAAAATAACTTCTTCTCTTTTCAGTGCATTTTTCTTCTGGGGCCTTAGGCCTACAGATAAATTTTTCCCTCATGGAAAAACCCGCCTCCGGGTTTAAAAAATGCACAAAGTGCAGCAGCACTATTTCTGTCACTGACACCCATGACTGGTGTCTAAAATGTTTAGGTCCTGACCACTCCATTGCGGATTGCGAGTCCTGTTCCATGATGTCTAAAAGAGGATTACAGAATCGAGCAACTAAGCTCAGTACCCTGTTTCCCTCCGATGCAGCTTCTGTGGCATCAACGTCTCCCTCTAAGTATCGAGATGCCCCAGGGCTTACTTTTGAGGATACCACACTGGCAAAATTACCCCGGCGGGATGCTTCGGCTTCCAAAGCACTACCTATGGGGTCACAGGTTGACATCGATGGCTCGGCCTTGACCGATCACCTGTTACAATGTTCTAGGGTACCGGCAGTTTCTACCGGTACCGACATCCAGACATTGGTGGCGTCAATGGATCAGAATATTCTGACCATGCAGCGTGCCATCACGGCATTCATTCAAGCTGCGACGCCTACGGTACCGCAACAAACCCCGTTGTCGGTACCTGTACCGATTCCGGTACTGGACCCGATATCGGTCCCGATACCAGTACCGCTTGCATCGACATCAGCATCGACCGCAGCGGTACACTATCCAGTGATGCCCATCAGTACCGACCCGGTACCTATTACTCCCGATGTTGATACCTCCCGGTATGCATATCGGGCTCTACGAGAGCATCCAGATAGTCGATACTTCGATTCCTCTGAAGACTCTGATAATTCAGAGGCCTCAATTGAAGCATCGGGCATCCTTCCTCAGGAACCCTCTTCTCCAAAAAGGAGAATGTCTCCTCCTGAAGACTTGTCTTTTCAGGACTTCATTAGGGAGGTGGCAAAGGCCTGTCCATCTCAGTGACCTCTGAGACTGAACCTAGAGCCAAAACATTTGATATCCTACAGTATCCTAAGGCTCCTAAAGAGGCAGCCACCTTGCCAATACATGAGATTCTTTATGATCACATGCTGGGCATATGGGAGACTCCTCTTTCCACCTCCCCTCATTCCAGAAGGTTGGACACCATGTATCGTGTTCCTCCTTGTCCTGGGTTTCATAAGACTCAGCTTCCTCACCACTCTATTGTGGTAGAGTCTGCTATGAAAAAGATCAAGAGTACAAAAAGGCACTCCTCTGCTCTTCCAGGAAGAGAATGCAGAACTCTAGATGCCTTTGGCAGGAAAATCTTCCAGGCCAGTATGCTTGTAGCCAGAATCAACTCCTATAGTCTCTATATGGGGATGTTTCTAAAAGAAGTTACAGATCATCTGCAAACCTTATCTCCTTTTATGTCAGAAGATAAGAGAGAAGAATACATCACCTGGCTTAAACATGCACAGGATGTATCCAGGTTTTCCAACCGTGCAGCCTTTGACTCTTTTGAGGGGGCCAGTAGAGCCTCGGCTATTGCCATAGGTGCACGCAGAGTTGCTTGGTTGCAAGCCTCTGATTTGGAATCCTGGGTACAGGATGGTCTAGGTAACCTTCCTTGTACAGGCAAAAACCTGTTTGGCAAAGATTGGCAAGCAAAGGCCAACCAAATGGATGCTGAAAACTCTGCTTTAGATAGACTTTCAAAGTCTACTACTGCTCCTTTTAAAAAGAGGTTGTTCAAAAAGGGATCTTTCCCAAAGAAAGGGAAATTTTCTTCTTATGGTCAGGCCTCTTCTCAAGGTCGTTTTGCCACAAAGAGACAGCAACAACCAAAACAGGCCAAAACCCAGGCTGCGAGGACTGCTACGGCCCAACAGCCTCAGCCTCCTCAGGGTCTTTGACTTTCCACTAGAGAACTTAGCCTTTCTGGCTCTAGAACATCCAGAGCCTCTCACCATCCCAGGAAGGTTAGCTCACTTTGCTCCCAGATGGGAACAAATCACAGCAGAGAAGTGGACCCTCTCGATCATAAGGGAAGGGTACAAACTTCATTTCTTAAACCTTCCTCCTCACACCATGGTGAAACAGTTGAATTCTCCAACATCTCTCCTCAACCTTCTAGGTCAAGAGATTGCTACCCTTCTTGCCCAGGGGGCAATAGAAGAAGTACCCCTTCTTCAACAGGGCTCAGGGTTCTACTCCCCCTATTTTCTCATTCCAAAGAAAACAGGGGGCTACAGACCCATATTAGGTCTCAGAGAATTAAACAAGTTTCTATGCAAGGAGAAATTCAAGATGACTTATCTCGGAACTCTCCTTCCATACCTCCAGAGTCAGGACTGGCTTTGTTCTCTAGATCTCAAGGATGCGTACACCCATGTTCTCATCCATCCAACACACAGAAGATTCCTTCGATTCCTTTACCAAGGAAAGCACTACCAATACAAAGTGCTTCCTTTCGGTCTGGCCTCTGCTCCAAGAGTGTTCACAAGCGCACTCTAGGAATATTCGTATTCCCTTATCTGGACGACTGGCTCATCCGAGCTTCATCCCAGTCAGAGGCCCAGACTTCCCTGGCCTGCACAAGGCGTGTTCTTCAGTATCTGGGAGTGGTAATCAACATTCCAAAATCCCATCTCACCCCTACTCAGTCTCTAGAGTTCATAGGGGCCTTACTGGATACCACAACTGCAAGGGCCTATCTTCCCCAGGCCCGTTGCCTACACTTGGTGCAGTTAGCCTCCCAGATTCAGTTAAAATCCCATTTAACTGCTCGAGAGATGTTGCAACTCTTAGGCCACATGGCATCCACGGTGCATGTGGTTCCCTATGCTTGCCTTCACATGAGAGCAGTTCAGTGGACCCTATCCTCCCAATGGACCCAGGCATCAGGTTGCCTGTCAGACAAAATAGCAACCTCCATTCGCCTTTTTTGGTCCCTCCACTGGTGGAAGTCCACTCAGAATCTGTTGCTGGGGTCCCCCTTTCAACAGGTGTTACCCCAAGCCACCCTTACAACAGATGCCTCTCCAAGGGGTTGGGGGGCTCATCTACAAGATCTCTCAACCCAGGGCATCTGGTCTCCACAGGAGACATCTCTTCATATCAACCTCTTAGAGCTCAGAACAATCTTTCTGGCTCTCAGTCTTCCACACCCTGCTCAGCTACAAGACAGTCCTCATCCACACGGACAACCAGGTAGCCATGTTCTACGTGAACAAGCAGGGAGGGACTGGCTCTCTGTCACTTTGCAACGAAGCTCTGAGACTGTGGGCCTTCGCCAGAGAGCATCAAATCCATCTCATGGCAGTATATCTTCCAGGGGTTCAAAACTCTTGGGCAGACAGACTCAGTCGAGTTCTGCTTCCGCACGAATGGTCCCTCCATGGGGACCAGATAGCCAGAATTTTTCGGATTTGGGGTACCCCAGACATAGACCTGTTTGCAAGTCCGTGGAATGCCAAACTTCCCCGGTTCTGTTCCAGGATTCCATGTCAGGGAGTTCAGGCCAGGGATGCCTTCCTCCTTCATTGGGGGCAAGACTTCTTCTATGCATTTCCACCTATTCCCCTAATTCCCAAAACTCTGTTCAAGCTTCAGAGAGACAAGGGGACTATGATCCTCATAGCACCACTTTGGCCACGCCAAGTGTGGTACCCTCTACTTCTGCATCTCTCTTAAGCTCCCTCCCTAGACCTGGGGTCTGCTCCAGATCTCCTCTCCCAGGAGGAGGGAACCTTGTGGCACCCAAATCCTCAGTCTCTTCATCTCAGGGCCTGGTTGCTGAAGGCCTAGACCTTCAAGATATACAACTTTCTCAGCAAGTGAAGGATATCCTTCATGCTTCCAGAAAGCCTTCCACAAGACGTTCATATGCTTTTAAATGGAAAAGGTTTTAAGAACATAAGAACATAAGATATGCCATACTGGGTCAGACCAAGGTCCATCAAGCCCAGTATTCTGTTTCCAACAGTGGCCAATCTAGGTCATATGTACCTAGCAGTTTCCCCAAGAGACATAAGTTCCACAATGCTTGTACTGGGTCAAGCATTGATATCTTCGGTCACTTCTTAATAATGGTTTATGAACCTTTCCTCCAGGAACTTGTCCAAACCTTTTTTAAACCCAGCTACACTAACAGCCTTTACTACATCCTCCGGTAACAAATTCCAGAGTTGATTACACGTTGAGTGAAAAAATATTTCTTTTATTAGTCTTAAATAGTTTACCCTGTAGCTTCATTGCATGTCCCCTAGTCTTTCTATATTCTGATAACGTAAACAATCGATCTACGTTTACCCGTTCCACTCCGTTCATTAATTTATAGACTTCTATCATATCTCCCATTATTATTACTGTGCTGTAACTTTTGTTAGTTTCCTTGATTTCTTTGAGCATTTCATCATCCAGTTGGTCATTCTGGCCAGGTGCTCGATAGTACACCCCCACTGCCATCGCCTTCCCCCTTTTATATGGAATTTCAATCCATATAGATTCTACAGCAGATTTTGTTTCCTGCAAAACTTTAATCCTTTCTGAGTCAATGCCCTCTCTAACATAGAGCGCAACCCCTCCACCAATTTGATCAGCTCTATCATTACGATATAGTTTGTACCCAGGTATCAGTGTCCCACTGGTTGTCCTCCTTCCACCATGTCTCTGATATTCCAATGTCTCTGATATCCCAATTCTGATTTCCATTTGGTGTGCAGAGAAGGGTCTCAACCCTCTTGCAATACCTTTGAATTCTTTACTAGACTATTTACTGCATTTATCCCATGCAGGCCTTAAAACAAATTCAATCAGAGTCCATTTGAGTGCTATTGCAGCATCCCTTAAGCCTCTCAATGGACAACCTATTTTCTCTCATCCTCTTATAGCAAGATTCATGAGAGGCCTTCTTTTGACTAAACCTCCCATTAGACCACCTCCAGTGGCATGGGACTTGAATCTGGTTCTTGGCCAGCTTATGAAGCCACCCTTTGAACCCTTAGCCACTACCTCCTTAAAATTCCTTTCCTGGAAAGTTATTTTTCTCATTGCAGTCCCCTCAGCTCGCCGTATCAGTGAGCTGCAAGCTTTAGTGGCTAATCCTCCTTATACAAGGTTCCATCATGACAAGGTAGTCCTCAGAACTAATCCACACTTTATGCATAAAGTGGTCTCACCTTTTCATCTGAACCAGGAGGTGTTTTTACCTGTCTTTTTTCCAGGACCTCATACATCAAGTGCAGAGAGGAATCTTCATACCCTGGATTGTAAAAGAGCACTTGCTTTCTACTTACACAGGAACAGCAACATAGAAAGTCCTCTCAACTTTTTGTTGCTTTTGATCCTTCTCATTTAGGACTTCCAGTCTCTAAGAGAACTCTGTCCAATTGGATTGCTCAGTGTATTTCCTTCGCCTACCAGAGTAAGAACCTTTCTATGGAGGGCCATGTCACAGCTCACAATGTGAGGGCCATGGCAACCTCTATGGCTCATCAAAACTCTGTGTCCATCGACCAAATCTGTCGAGCGGCCACCTGGGCATCGGTTCATACCTTCACAGCCCATTACTGCTTGGACAAGGACTCCCGCCGGGATGCCTTGTTTGGTCAGGCTGTTCTCAAACACCTGTTCCATACCTAATCAACTCCTACCCTCCATCCCTGACTGGATGCCTGAGATTCATGGGTAGAGGTAGAGCCCTTACCAGGGATTCACAATCTGGGTGATCTCCCAGGCATCTCTAGCTGGGGAGTCCCCATATGTGAAGACTCATTCCTGCTTGTTCCTGGAGATAGCACAGTTACTTACCTGTAACAGGTGATCTCTGGGAACAGCAGGAATAAGTCTTCACAACCCACCCACCTCCCCTAGGAGTTGTATCTCTCTATCTTTCCTTTCCTCTCTCTCTCTTTGTCTCAGCTTTAAAACTCGAACTGGAGAGAGGCAGTTAGGAAAGGTGGGAAGGCAGCATGCAGGCACTGTGGGATGCTCCCAAAAGCTTTTTTACTGGACGCTGGGGAGCGTTCCCGCGCAGGCTCCGTCGGTACCGACGATACCCATATGTGAAAACTTATTCCTGCTGTTCCCAGAGATCACCTGTTACAGGTAAGTAACTGTGCTTTACTGTAATTTCTCTACCCCCTCCCTGGATCTGCTCCCCCTCCACTCCCTACCCCCCTTCCCTCCCCACCACCTCCTGCTCAATTAGTCTTCCAACCACTTCAGCAGCCCTCCCTCTTGCCATTCCTTATACCAATGCCAGACTGCCTGATACCTCCGCTTCCGTCTGTGCCGGTATGCCCCCACCAAACACATACTGCTCACATACTCTCTTTGCATTATTACATCCCAGATAGGTGGCACTTCTTTGTCCTTCCACCTCTTCAACAATGTCACCCGTGTCGCCAGTACCCAATACCCCAAAAAAGTATTCAGCTTCTCATTCCCTCCCTCCCCTATCCCCATAAGTATTGCCATATCTGCGGTCATAGAGATCTGCACCTGCGTAATCTCCTTATACATCTTAGGCACCTCCCTCCAAAGAGTTTGTACCTTAGAGCATCCCCAAACCATATGTAACAGGTCTCCCCCCACCCCTCCCCCACACAGCCTTTCTAGCACTCGTCTGACCTTTCTTGATAGATAGCCTGTGTCTTAGCCGGGGTCCACACCATTCTCAGACGCATTTTTTGACTATTTTCCAAGAGGGGAGTTCCCTCTCCTAAACACCGATCTTGATCTTGCGCATAAATGTTTCCCCCACCTCCCCTCATCCCAAGGCCCGGCCAACTCTTTCTCCCACTTCTCCTGCCATCCTGGTTTATTCCCTTGTTTCCCATTCAACAGCCTATAAAGGCTCAATAGCAACCCCTTTAGCGTATTTCTCTTTTCCATTAAAGGGTTTGTTTCGAGCCTGCAACCCCCTTCTCACCTCTCCTTGCTGCAGCTAGTACCACAGTTGTGAATACACATACTGATCTCCCTCCTTCAAGCCATATGAACATAAGAACATAAGATATGCCATACTGGGTCAGACCAAGGTCCATCAAGCCCAGTATCCTGTTTCCAGCAGTGGCCAGTCTAGGTCAGTCTATGTCAGTTTCCCCAAAAAACACAGGTTCCGCAATGCTTGTACTGGGTCAAGCATTGATATCCTGGGTCCCTTCTTAATAATGGTTTATGGACCTTTCCTCCAGGAACTTGTCCAAACCTTTTTTAAACCCAGCTACACTAACAGCCTTTACTACATTCTCCGGTAACAAATTCCAGAGTTTGATTACACGTTGAGTGAAAAAATATTTTATTTTTTAGTCTTAAATAGTTTACCCTGTAGTTTCATTGCATGTCCCCTAGTCTCTCTATATTCTGATAACGTAAACAATCGATCTGTGTTTACCCGTTCCACTCTGTTCATTAATTTATAGACTTCTATCATATCTCCCCTCAGCCGTCTCTTTTCCAGGTTAAAGAGCCCTAACCTTTTTAGCCTTTCTTCATATGAGTATCCTTCCATCCCATTTACCATTTTGGTGGCTCTTCTCTGAACCTTTTCTAATAATGCTATATCGTTTTTAAGATACGGCGACCAGAATTGCACACAATATTCAAGGTGCGGTCTCACCATGGAACGGTATAGAGGCATTATAATATCTTTTGTTTTATTTTCCATTCCTTTCCTTATGATACCTAGCATTCTATTTGCTCTCTTGGCTGCCGCTGCACACTGGGCCGAGGGTTTTAACATGTTATCCACAATGATGCCTAGATCTTTTTCCTGGGTGGTGGTTGCTAATGTGGAACCTTGCATCGTGTAACCATAGTTTGGGTTGTTCTTCCCTAGGTGCTTAACTTTGCACTTGTCCACATTAAATTTCATCTGCCATTTTGATGCCCAGTCTTCTAATTTATCAAGATCCTCTTGCAATTTTCCACAATCCTCTTGGTTTTTAACAACTTTACATAGTTTTGTGTCATCTGCAAATTTGAAAACCTCACTCGTTATTCCACTTTCCAGGTCATTTATGAATATGTCAAAAAGCAGCGGACCCAGCACAGATCCCTGGGGTACACCACTATTCACCTTTCTCCATTGGGAAAATTGGCCATTTAGCACAACCCTCTGCTTTCTATCTTTTAACCAATTCTTGATCCACAGTAGTACACTGCCTCCTATCCCATGACTCTTTAGTTATGACAAAAGTCTCTGATGAGGGAACTTGTCAAAGTCTTTCTGAAAGTCCAGATACACTATATCAACCGACTCACCTTTGTCCACCTGTTTATTCACACTTTAAAAAAAACATAACAGATTAGTAAGACAAGATCTTCCTTGTCTAAAGCCATGTTGGCTGTCTCCCATTAGGCCATGACTATCTACATGCTGAGTAATTTTATTCTTTATGATGGTTTCTACCATTTTTCCCGGTACTGACGTCGGGCTCACCGGTCTGTAGTTTCCCGGATCACCCTTGGAACCCTTTTTAAAAATTGGTGTTACATTGGCGATCCTCCAATCTTCAGGTATTAGAGATGATTTTAATGATAGTTCACAGATTACTAATAGCAGGTCTGCAATCTCATATTTCAGTTCTTTCAACACCCTTGGATGTATACCATCCGGCCCAGGTGATTTGCTACTCTTCAGTTTATCTAATAGTTGTATCGATATTTCCTTCAATTCTTCCGCACCTTTAAATACCACTTCAGTCATGGGTAACATCCCTACATCTTCCTCAGTAAAGACCGAAGCAAAGAATTCATTCAGTCTCTCCGCTATCGCCTTGTCGCCTCTTAGTGCCCCTTTAACTCCTCTATCATCTAATGGACCAACTGACTCTCTCACAGGTTTTTTGCTACGAATGTCCTTGAAAAAATCTTTAATTCACGTTTTTGCTTCCACAGCAAGCTTCTTCTCAAATTCTCCCTTTGCCTGCTGTATCAATGCCTTGCATTTGACTTGCCAGTGCCTGTGCTCTTTCCAGGTTTCGTCGTTTGGCTCTTTTTTCCATTTCCTGAAAGATGCTTTTTTGGCAACAGCCTCTCTGACCCCACCTTTAAACCATGCTGGCAGTTTTTTGGACTTCCTTCCACTTTTCTTAAAGCGTGGAATACAGCTGGTCTGGGCTGCCAAGATAGTATTTTTCAACAACACCCAAGCTTGATGTAAGTCTTTAACCTTAGCAACTGCTCCTTTTAGTTTTTTCTTAACTATTTTCCTCATTTTATCATAGTCTCCCTTTCGAAAGTTAAAAGGTAGTACTGTGGATTTCCGTACTATCCCTCCTCCACTAATTAAATCAAAGGCGATCATGCTATGATCACTATTGCTAAGTGGCCCCAACACCCTTCTCTTGCACTAGATCTGGTGTTCCACTAAGGACTAGGTCTAATATGGCTTTCCCTCTGGTCGGTTCATGAACCAGCTGCTCCAAGAAGCAGTCATTTGTGTCATCTGGGAACTTTATCTCCCTAGCATGTCCTGCCGTGACACTGACCCAGTCGATACCGGGGTAATTGAAATCACCCATTTTTACTGCGCTGTAACTTTTGTTAGCTTCCTTTTTTTCTTTGAGCATTTCATCATCCATTTGTTCATTCTGGCCCGGTGGTCGATAGTACACCCCCATGCTGCTTTGATCGCAGCAAAATCCTTAATTTTTCCCCCTGGTTCCACCAACTGCCCTACACTGCACAGCCCCTCACTAGCCCAGCCCTTGAAGACTCCTCTCTCCCTCCCTGGTGAGAATCCCAACTGAATATAGGTCAGTCTCGACAGCTCCGAGGAGATACTTCCTCCATTTCTTCCAAATCCGCATAGTTAGCACTCTCATGGTTCCCCCCCCCCCCTGTTTCTGATTGACCATCCCCCCGCTCATCCCATATGGAGGCCTCCAAGCTGCCCTTGTTCTCTATTTCCATATAAACCCACTGGGAGGTTTCACTTCTCTCCTGCAATGCAAATAAGGCCCTCTATTGTGCAGCCTTGTAATAGTGTGCTATACATGGTACTCAAAGGCCCCTTTCCTCTCTCACCCTATACATAGATCTCCTCACCACCCTAGGGACCTTCTCCTCCCATATAAAAGTCATAATCATCCCTTGCAGTTTCTTTATTAGACCCTTTGAGACTCTGCACGGTATCCAGGGCAAGACATTCATCTTAATAGTAGCTATACTTCCTAGACATGACAGGTACATCTCCTCCCCCCACTTGAGAGGTCCTTCCTCAAATTCTCCATCAGGGATTTATAATTCCACTCCTGTATGTTCTCTAAGGTATTACTCGACTTTATTCCTAAATACCTAAAAGTCGACTGCACCCACTAAAATGCAAACCCTTCTTGCAAACTTGCCTCCAAGTCTTTTGGTAGATTAAAGCCCAATACGTCTGTCTTACTCATATTCATCTTATATCCCGCCACCCCACTATATCTCTTGATCGCCATGAAGTTTGGCAAACTAATAAGCGGTTGACTTAAAGATCACATCATCCGCAAACAGGACTATTTTATTCTGTTGCCCCCCTACCCCAATCCCCCTAATATCTATCTGCCTTTGCACATACTCTGCTAACGACTCAGTCACCAAAGCAAAGAGCAAGGGTGACGGGGGCACCCCTGGCGCGTTCCTCTTCCTAGTAAAAAGCTCTCAGAATAACCTCCATTTACTTTTATTCTTGCCGTTGACCTCGCATATAAGGTTCTAATCCAATTTACAAACCTTTCCGCTAAATCCATTCTGTGCAATACCTGGATCATAAACTGCCACTCAACTCTGTCAAATGCCTTCTCGACATCCACAGTTACAAATACCACTTCTTGCCTTGCTCCCCGCAAGTGCCAAATGGTGTTTAAATTTTTCCTTATGTTATTCCCCCCCTTACCTCCCCTTTATAAAGCCCGTTTGGTCCCTATGAACTAGCTTCAGGGTTACCTTCTGTAGCCGGGAGGCCATCACCTTTGCCAGTAACTTAGCATCCAGGTTGATCAACGAAATCGCTCTATAGTCTGCCATAGTACTATCTTTCCCAGGCTTAGGCAATATCATGATCCCTGCTTCCTCCATGGACTTTGTCCAGCGCCTCCCCATGAAGACTACCATTAAATACCTTTGTCAGAATACCTCTATCTTGGTCATGCAGCAATTTATAAATCTTGGCCATGAAGCCATCTAACCCTGGCACTTTGCCTACCTTAAGGGTTCTAATATTGACCTCCACCTCCTCCTCGCTAATCTCCCTTCCCAGCTCCTCCTCTTCCTCCTCTGTTACCTTTGGCAACTGACACTCGTTCAAATGTTGCCCCCCTTCCCTTTCCCCCTCAATTACCTCACTGGTTATATACCTCTTATAGTATTCCTTAAAGACGGCCCTGATTTCAGACGACTTATGCACCATTTTCTCTTGGTGATTGCGTAACCCCCCCCCCCAATCCAGGATCTCTGTTGTTTAGCTTATAGCCTACTTGCCAAAACCTTTGCCATTCGATTCCCCCCTTCAAAATGAACCTGCCGCAGCATGGCTAATTTGTGCGCTATTTCCACTGCCCTTAACTGGCTCAGCTCCCCCCTTAGCTTTACTAATTCTGCTATCACCTGTGGGTTATGGTCGTTCTGGTGGTTTGTTTCCAGTACCTCTATCCTCTGCAACAGCTGCCTCTCTGCCTGCCCTTTTCCTCCTCCTCCTCCTCCTCCTGTGCTGCTATGCTGATCAGGTGACCCCTTACCACCGCCTTCAAACCATCCCAGACCATCCCCACCGCTACCTCTCCATTTAAATTATAGTCCAAATATTCTTGTATTACTCCCCTTATACGGTCCACATACTGTTGTTCCTCCAACAGGGCATCATTGAGGTGCCAGAATTTGATCCCTTCATCTTTTTCTCCCACCTCAAAGCTAACACTTTTCCAGGGCATGATCTGACCAAGTTACGTTCCCCTGTTTCATCTCCCTAGCCCTGGAGGCCCACTTTCCATTAGCCCAAATCATGTCCAACTTACTGTATGTACCATGCACAGGGGAATAATACGTATATCTCCTCAGCCCTGGATGCCTGCATCTCCACACATCCACTATTCCAAGATGTTCTTTAAACCTTAAGACTTGCCCTTTCTTTCCACCCTCTCCCTTGCGCGCTCCCACTATTATCTAACCTTTAATTGATTGTCAGGTTAAAATCACCTCCCAAAACAATCGGTGTCTCTCCCAAACATTCTAACTCTGTCGTTATGTCCCCCCCCCAACCCCCTCCCCACCACACCTTCCCTACCACACCTCCCCCCCTCCGTCCCACTCCCCGCCCCCTTCCCTCACTCCCCTCCCATACCCTCTCCCCCGCCCCCTCCCCCCTCTGTTCCCCCATCTCCCTCCCCCCATCTCCCTCTCCCATCTCTCCATCCCCCCTCCCTCCCGACCTCTCCGTCCAAAGGCTATTCATGGAGTTGTACTTCACCCACCATCCTCTTATCTCCCTTTCCGCCCCTTCCCCTACTTCTTCCCATGCCCTCCATCCTAACCCCTGCAACCTGTGAACCCCCTGCCCCCCCAACCCCACTACTCGACTGAAAACCCCTTTACCACCATGCCTGTATAACACAAAACTACCCCTCCCCTCCCCCTCCACCTCCACCCTCCCCATACTCATACCTCACCAGTGCAAGTGCCCTCCATATTATTTCCTATATCCACAGTTATTAACAAGCATATCCATACCTTCACCTCCATGCATGTCTGCACACAGTCATCTCAGCTTCTTGTTATCACTTTCTCAGACTGTTGTCCTCTCCGTTGGCATTCTGACTGATTCTTCTGCTGGCCCTCCTGCGCTCTCCTCTCACATTCCTGCCGACCCTCCGCCTCCTGTGCCTCCAGGCCAGCCTCCTTCAAGACGGACAGTGCTGTTGCCACAGTCTGCATTTGCCAAGTTATTTCTCCTTTGGTAAATGCCAAACCGAAAGGGTGCAACCAGCGGTCGCGCACCCCCTCATTCTTTAGAGCTTTAGTTATTGGGTCCAGAGCTCTCTTTCTTTGCAGTGTCCCCAGAGATAAATCAGTGTATATTGACACCCGATACCCCTACCACTGGAAAGTGTTCAGACCCCTCATTTTAGCAGCTATGCGCTCCTTTATTGTATAGTCTTTCATGCAGATGATGATATCTCCAGGAACAAACAGGAATGTAGTCTTCACATATGGGTATCGTCTGTTCCATGGAGCCTGCACCGGAACGCTCCCCAGTATCTAATAGGAAAGCTTTTGGGAGCATCCCACAGCACCTGTGCGCTGCCTTGCCGCCATTCCAACTCCCTCTTCAGTTCTTCGTTTTCCGCGGAGCCGACAGGTCGCATACCCTGTCATCGCAGAAAATTCTTTGTTACTAATTCGTTTTTTGTGGTCGCGTCTGCCTTCATTCGACGCCTTCCCATACCGCCGGTTCTCTTCTTTTCTTTCCTAAAAAACCCCCAAAAATATTTATCTTTTCTGAAGTACTTTCTTCAGAAGCTTTTTTTACTCTCGGTGCTAGGCACCATTTTGGGCATTAGGCCCATTTTTCTTTTACAATGGAAAACCAGCTACTGGTTTAAAAAAAAAAATGTTCTAAGTGTGGTGTTACAATATATGTCACCAACACCCATGACTGGTGTCTCAAATGTTTAGGAATTGACCACTCTCCATTGGATTGTCTCTCCTGTAGAAAGATGACCAAGAGGGGCCTACAGAATAGAGCTGCAAAACTTGGTACCATTTTTACCGCAGAAGAGATGTCTGTTACATCGACGTCTTCTAGGGCTTCATATTCCTCCCATGGATCTCGGTTAACTAAACAGGAGTCTGCAAAGACTAGCCGGTCCTCAAAGGGTAGATCTCCTTCAAAGTATCGAGATGCCATCGGCATTGCCCTTGAGGAAAGTTCACCGGCAAAACAGACCTGACGGGAGGTTTCGGCTTCCAAAGCACTAATGGGGCTCCAGGATGTTCTCGAGGCTTCCACCTCTGCAGAACTACTGGTGCCGTGCTCTGGGGTCCCTGCCGCTTCTACTGGTATTTACACCCAAGCATCGTCAGGAGCAATAGATCAAAGATTTCTAGCTATCGAACGCAGTCTAGCGGCTCTTCTAACATCTTTGGTATCGTTGAAACTGCTTCAAACTGTTCAACAGGTACCGATACCGTTACCGGTACCAACGGCACTGGCCTTGGCAGGTATACCCCCCATGCCGCGTCTAGAGTCCATCCCCGATATCGAAGGAACAGTACCGAGATACCTCAATACCAACTTCGATCGATACTGGTACCATGCCTTGCACGAACATCGGGATCAGAGATATTTTGAATCTTCCGATTCTGATGACTTTGCCGATATCAGAGTACTTCTTCTGGAGGATCCATCTCCTTCTCAGCGTAGAATGTCTCCTTCAGAGGACATGTCCTTCCAGGATTTCATTTGTGATGTGGCTCGAGGCCTTGCAATCACAGTGGCTCCTGAAAAGGAGCATAGGGCAGAAGAGTTAGAGATTCTTCAATACCCTAAAGCTTCTGAAGAGGCAGCTACTCTGCCCATTCATAAGATCCTTCATGGTCTCATGCTGAGAATGTGGGAGACTCCTTTAACCACATCTCCACACTCTCGCAGGCTCGATACCATGTACCGAGTTCCACCTTGTCCTGGCTTTCAAAAGACTCAATTACCACACCATTCAATGGTAGTGGAATCGGCCATGTGTAGGATAAAGAGTGCAAAAAGACATTTTTCCAATCCTCCAGGCCGCGAGTCCAGGACTCTCGATGCTTTTGGGCATCGATGCTTCCTAGCTTCCATGCTCTCAGCTAGAATCAGCTCATACATACTATACATGGAGATGTTCCAAAAAGAGGTTACAGGAGACTTGGAGCTTATGAGCCCCCTTCTTCCTGATGATAAAAGACAGGATTTTCTTGCTCTGGTCAGACATGCCCAAGATGTTTCCAAGTTTGTCAACCGTGCAGCCTTTGATTGCTTTGAATGCATCAGCAGAACCTCTGCTATCTCCATTGGTGCACGTCTTATTGCCTGGCTTCAGGCATCAGATTTGGAAATTTGGGTACAAGATAAACTGGGCAACATTCCTTGCACAGGAGAAAATCTCTTTGGCAAGAATTGGCAAGAAAATGCTAATGAGATTGACTCTGACAATATTACCTTGGACAGGTTGTCAAAGTCTACAGCCAACCCAGCAAAGAAAAGATCTAATAGAAAACCCTTTTTCAACAAGAAAAAAAGTTTTATCCTCCTTATATCCAGCAGGGTCACTGTCCAGTCCATGCTGCCCAAAAGGGATAACAGCAACAAACTAGACAACAGAAGAAACCAAAAGTCCCAAGAGCTCAGCCAGCTCAGTCGGCTCAGCCTCCTCAGGGGCTTTGACTCTTTTCTAGAGAACTTAGCCTTCCTGCCCCTGCAGGGTCCAGAACCGTCTACCATCCTCAGCAGATTATGTCAGTTTGCCACCAGATGGCACCAAATAACATCAGAAAATTGGACTCTATCCATTGTATGAGAGGGGTACAGACTTCATTTTCACAGCATGCCCCCTCCTACAATCATAAGACAGTTCATTTCTCAAACCCCTGTCGCTGATCTTCTGAGTCAGGAGGTTACAACACTTCTTGCTCAATTGTTAAATTTTATAATAAGATGCTTCAGTGTGTTCATCCAAAGTGCCTTCCTAAGATGTTGCTAGACTTCCACCTTGGTTGGCTGTCCTTCAGTATTTTTCCCTAGATGGACATGTTCCAAAGCGGGTAATAAAATCTAAAAGTAAAGGGAAGAAAATTTGTTGCATTTATACTGCATATATATTGATTGTGTTTCATATCTAAAATGTATTTGTAATCTCCAGGAATAAACAGGAATGTAGTCTTCACATATGGGTGACATCTGTTTTGACGGAGCCTGCACGGGAACGCTCCCCAACGTCCAGTAGGAAAGCTTTTGGGAACATCCCACTGCGCCTGCATAGCTGCCTTCCTGCCTTTCCAGCTCTCCCTCAGTTCTTTGTTTTCCGCGGAGCCGACAAGAAGCAATTCCCGTCGAAGCAGAAATTTCGTGTTTTTTCATATTTTTTGTTGTTTTGCGTCTGCCTTCCCATCGGTGCTTGCTTTCTTTCTTTATTTTCAAACAAAAAAATCTGTGAAGAAAAGAATTATTTATTTTTCTTCAGGCACATCGATGAATCAATGTATCCTGGCCATCGAGCGGAGCTTAGCGGCCTTACTGGCAGCCTCGGTACCAGTAAAACCCTTACTGTCAGTTCTGCAGGGGTCTATACCGGTTTCGGTACCGATATAACCTGCATCAACTTTTTTTGCCACTTTCTATGTTACCGCCCATGCCGGCCCTCGAATCCATTTCCAGTACCGAGGTTCCGACAGCAGAGGCTTCAACTAAGAATTTCGATCGGTACAGAGTTTGTTTAGAGTGGGAACACCCTGCCCGTCGATACTTCGAGTTTTCAGATTCCGAATCGGTTGATACTTGATACTCGAGACATGAAAACTATCCCGGAAGACCCATCTCCACAACATCACATTTCCCCATCAGAGGATGTCTTTTCAAGACTTTTTTTCGCAGTGTTGCTAGGGGTCTGTCCATAACATTGACATCCGAGTAAGAGCCTAGGGCCGAAGAACTCGAAATTCTTCAAAACTCTACAGCTCCGAAGGAGGCTGCTATGCTCCCTATTCATCAGATACTTCATGACCTCATGCTTCGTATGTGGGAGACACCTCTTACCGTTTCTCCCCATACCCAGCGACTCGATGCCATGTACTGGGTACCGGAGTGTCCCGGTTTCCAAAAGATGCAATTGCTGCACCATTCCATGGTAGTGGAATTGGCAGTGCTTCGAATAAAGAGTGCCAAGACATATTCCTCAAATTCTCCGGGTAGGGAATTGAGAACCCTCGACACTTTTGGTCGATGTTGTTTTCAGGCCTCCATGTTATCGGCCAGGATTAGTTCCTACGTACTGTATATGGGTATGTTCCTTAGAGAGGTTGCTAAGGATTTGGGGTTAATGGCTCCTCTTCTCTCCGATGGCAAGAGAGCAGATTATCTCACCCTTGTAAAGCATGCTCAGAATGTTTCAAAGTTTAACAGAGCAACTTTTGACTGTTTTGAGTGCATCAGCAGGACTTCATCCATCTGCATCGGTGCACGCAGGATTGCTTGGCTTCAAGCATCTGATCTTGAACAATGGGTTCAAGATAAGCTGGGTAATATCCCTTGCACTGGTGAAAACCTTTTTGGCAAGGATTGGCAGGACAAGGCCTCTCAATTAGAATCTGAGAACACTACCCTCAATAGGCTATCTAGATCTACTGCCAACCCAGCTAGGACAAAAGCAGCAAAGAAAGCTTTTTTCAATAAGTACTATCCTTCTTATACCCCTGCTGTTCAATGTCAGTATCATGCTCCTCAGGAGGGGCAGCAACCACCAAAACAGCTAAAGAAGGCTCAGACTCCTAAGTCTCTGCCACCTCGGCAGACCCAGACTACCCAGGGTCTTTTGATTCCTCTGTAGAGAACACAGCTGTCCTGCCTCAGATCCCATCCACATTCCCAGCAGATTCTGTCACTTTGCCCGCAGGTGGCATCTCATCACATCAGAGCAGTAGACATTGTCCATTATACGGGAGGAGTATAAGCTTCATCTATGAAGTCTACCCCCCCCCCCAAGACGTCGCCAAGAGAGTTCCGCTCTCAGCCCCCTCTCACTGCTCTTTTGCTACAAGAGGTCACCTCTCTTTGATTGCAGGGTGCAATAAAAGAGGTTCCATCTTCCCTGCAGGGAATGGGCTTTTATTCTCCATACTTTCTCATTCCAAAGAAAACAGGGTGATACAGGCCCATTCTGGACCTCAGAGAACTAAACAAGTACCTACTATGGGAGAAATTCAAAATGATCTCTCTAGGGATTCTTCTCCCCTATCTCCAGAGTCATGATTAACTCTGCAATCTAGATCTAAAGAAAGCGTATACTCAAATACTTATTCATCCGCAGCACAGAAAGTTCCTGTGCTTCATGTTCCAAGGAAGACATTATCAATACAGATTCCTGCCTTTTGGCCTTGCCTCTGCCCCAAGAGCCTTCACAAAATGCATGGCGGTAGTAGCCGCATTCCTAAGGACTCTAGGGGATATTTGTCTTTCCTTACTTAGATGACTGGCTCATTCAAGCAAGCACGTCTCTAGAGGCCAGCCTATCCCTCTCACGTACTATGCAGGCGCTACAACACTTGGGATTTGTAATAAATCTTCCAAAGTCCCAACTCGTCCACTCTCAAACTCTAGAGTTCATAGGGGCTGTCCTAGACACTCGGCAATCAAGGGCATTTCTGCCCCAGCTCTGCTGCGCTTGACTCAATCAGTTAGCATCTCAAGCATGCCTCAAGAACTGTCTCACTGCTTGAGAAATGCTACAGCTTCTGGGCCATATGGCATCAATGGTTCATGTTGTTCCATATGCTTGCTTACATATGTGCACAGCCCAATGGACACTGGCATCCCAGTGGTCTCAGGCATCGGTTCACCTGGGAAGCAAGATAATGGTCTCTATCCTCTTAATCTCGTCTCTCCAGTGGTGGCAGTCCCCAGAAAAACTCCTTGTAGGGTCACTTTTTCAGATGCCAGCACATCAATGTACCCTGATGACATATGCGTCCCGATAGAGCTGGGGAGCTCATCTAGACACTCGGGGTCTCTGGGCTCATCAGGAGTCACAGCTCCACATAAATCTGTTGGAACTCAGAGCCATTCTCAATGCTCTCAAAGTGTGCCAGGCCATCTTGGTTGCCGCAGAGTCCTAGTCCAGATGGACATTCAAGTAGCCATGTTCTACGTGAACAAGCAGGGCGGAACAGGCTCTTGGACCCTCTGCAGCGAGGCTCTACACCTCTGGTTCTTTGCCATACATCATTACATTCACCTACATGCAGTGTATCTTCCAGGCAAACACAATGTCTTAGCGGACAGACTGAGAAGAATCCTTCTCCCCTATGAGTGGTCTCTTCATATAGACAAAGTCTCTCACATTTTTCAAATCTGAGGGACTCCAGAGATAGACCTTTTTGCAAGTCCTCAGAATGCCAAGCTTCCCCGTTTCTGCACCAGGACTCCTGCACCGGACAGCCAGCAGATGGATGCTTTTCACCTTCACTGGGGTCAGGACTTCCTATATGCCTTCTCTCCCATACCCCTAATTCCAAAAACTGTCTTCGAACTCCAGAGAGACAAGGGCTCCATGATATAGTCCCACGCTGGCATGCCAACCGTGGTACCCTCTCCTTCTATGTCTGTCACAGGCTCAACCCATAGATCTCGGGTCTGCTCTAGATCTCCTCTCTCAAGAGGAAGACATGCTGCTCCATCCCAATCCGCAGTCTCTCCATCTCACAGCATGGCTGTTGAAGGCATAGCCTTCCAAGACATTAACCTTCACCAGGAGAGGTTAAGGACATTCTCTTAGCTTCTAGGAAGCCATCCACTAGATGGTCCTATGCTTTCAAGTGGCGAAGGTCTTCTTTCTGGTGCTCTTAGAAGAATCTCAATCCCTTTTTAGCTCCGGTGGAGGCACTGCTTAGAGTACCTCTTTCTCCTATCATCTTCTGGACTCAAAATCAGTTCAGTGATAGTACACGTAAGTGCAATTGTGGCCTGTCACCTGCCCTTAGATGGCCAGTCCATCTCTTCTCAGCCGCTCGTAGGGGTCTTCTATTAACCAAACCTCCCATTAAGCCACCTCCAGTGGCATGGGACCTTAATGTTGTCCTAAGACGGCTTCTCAAGTCGCCCTTTGAACCTCTAACTACTATTCCACTTACGTTTCTCACATGGAAGGTCATCTTCCTTATTGCCCTCACTTCAGCAAGGTGCATTAGTGAGCTCCAGGCTTTGGTGGCTGACCCTCCTTATACACTCTTCCACCATGATAAGGTTGTTCTTAGGGCTCATCCTCACTTCATGCTGAAGGTGGTCTCACCTTTCCATTTAAACCAGTCAGTCTACCTTCCTGTCTTTTTCTCTAGACCTCAGTCCTCTATGGCAGAGGCAACCCTCCACATTCTGGATTGCAAATGTACCTTAGCTTTTTATCTCCAGAGAGTTTGAGAATACCAAAAAGCTTCCCAGCTTTTCATTTCCTTTGACTCGAGTCACCTTGGCTTGCCATTATCCAAACAAACTCTCTCCAAGTGGATAGCTGACTGCATCACTTTTGCCTATGAGAAGGCAGGACTTTCTCTCGAGGGTCACGTCACTACCCATAATGTTCGAGCCATGGCTGCCTCTATGGCAAATCTACACTCTGTAGCTATTGACGAGATATACAAAGCTGCAACTTGGTCTTCGGTCCACACTCTTGCTGCTCACTATTGCCTAGACAAGGACTCTCCCAAAGGCTTTCTTTGAAAGCTGGGTTGATGCTTCCATGAGGGCTCTGTCTGTGCCAATGGCACCCATATGTGAGGACTGATTCCTGCTGTCCGGGAGAATACCTGTTACAGGTGAGTAACTATCCTTACTTTGCAACCTCCACTGGCTCCCCATGAGGGCTTGCTCCAAATATAAAGCAGTAGTCCCCACCTTCAAGGCATTCCATCAACAAACTTCAGAATACCTACAAATGTTTATACAAAAAACTGAAAATAAACCCAGAAGAACAGTACTCAATCCACACTTTTCATCCCAGCAAGCAACAGGAAGTGCACTCAAACGGCATCAAACAGGACATTCTCCCTCTTTGCACCGAAGCTCTGGAATGGCCATACCTGTCAATAAATAACCTGGAAGACTTCCATAAGGAAACAAAAAACGTACCTATTCAAGGAACACTTTACTATGCTTCCTGACTAATGTTACCTCTTAAAAATTTCAAGATGCTATAGAGTCAACTCCTTGCTTGATCTTATCAGCCAGTCACAGTCCAGTACACCCTCCCACCTCCCCTACCATTCTTACTTCCCTCCCTCCCATTTTCCTTCATTCCATATACTCTTGAACCACTTCCTGTAAATAATTCCCTAAGTACACCTTGTCTACTTCAAGTTCATGTACATAGTTCATTTTTGCAGACACTGTATTTGCTTCGAACTTCAGTTGTCTCCGATATAATGTTCTCTTTGATGTTTAAGTTAATATTCTACTGATGCTCATTGTTCATTGTTTGTTTTAAACATTCCATGTACTTTAAGTTCAGATGTTCTATGTAAACCGCCTTGACATTTTGAAAGATGGTATATAAAACTAGCCAAATAAATAAACATGTGAGTGGAGCAAGGGCTATACCAGCCACTATCCAAATTGCCACCATTATCTAAATTGCTACTCGTTCTCTTATGTTGATAGCTTTGACTACTAAAATATCTGGCCTAAGCTGAATCAGGATAATGGCAGCAATTATTCAGGTAGTGGCCACACAATGTAGATATTCAGTGGCAGTCATTGCCTGGATACTGTTGCTGAATATCCAGAAGATATTTAAACACCATGGTGTTTAAATATCATGAGCCTAAATATCAGCCCCTATTTGTGTGGAAATAATGAACCACATATAGGACGCCAAATAAATGAAAACATATTACATCTATGCAAAATTATATCCAGTATTAGAGTTCTAGCTCAAACTGGCAAGCTGACAAGACCAATCCAATCACTAAGGGCTTCAAAAAACACTGGAGAGGCATATTCAGTGGTGGCAGCTAGCACTGATAAAGCGGCTAGCCATTGCTGCCGAGGCCACATCTAGCCTCCAACATTGAATATATGGGTTCACCGGATAGCATGCTAGCTAACCAGCTAGAAGTGATATTCAGTCACTGGCTGGTTAGCTAAAGTGACAAAGGTTAGGTGAGCCTTTCAGGTACCTAACTTGAGCCACTATCCTGTTATCCCTGGGTGCTGCCTCTGCTCCATCCCTGGAATGCACCAACACTAGTCAGCTGGCATTGGGGTGCTTAGAGGCCAAAACCAAGGATATTCAGCAACCCTAACCATGTTAATACTGCTAGATATTCCACTGAGTGCCATTTAGGTGGTTTCCAAGTCTGCAAACCACTTAATGGCTTTGAATACCTTCCTTTATCTGAATTTAAAAGGGACTTGGACAAGGTTCTGGAAAAAAGTCCAGAAACCATAATTATAGTGGACTGGAGAGATCCACTGCTTACCTCTGGGATAAACAGCATGGAAGCTGTCTAAATTTGAGAACCTCACAGGTACTTGTGACTTGGATTGGCCACTGTTAGGAGCAGTTCAGTATAAGGGAAGAAGAATGTCCATCCATGAAAGAAGAGCAGTACACGGTTATGATTGTTTCTAATGATCTTAAGGTGACTGCAAAAATTAGAAGAATGTTTGGGTGCATAGAGAGAGGAATGGCCAGCAGGAAGGAGGACGTGATAATGCATCTGCATAGGTCTTCGATGAGGCCTCATTGGAGTATTGAGTGCAATTCTAGAGGCCACTCCTTCCAAAGGATATAAACAGGATGGAGTCTGTGCAATGGGTGACTACCAAAATGATGATCTTTATCTGCAATCATGTTCTGTGTTTCTGCTATTGGAAACAGGATATTGGGCTTGATGGACCATTCATCGCCCTAGTATGGCATTTCTTTTGTTCTTAACCATGTTGAGTCCATGTCAACTCATAGCAACCCTCTGGATAATTATCTGAAAATGTGTTTGATCTTCAGTTAGGCAGATAATTGTTGATAGAGTGGCATCCATAGCAGCTGTTATTGTATCAATCAATTCCATTGCTGGCCTTCCTGTTTTTGCTCTGACCTTGAACCTTGCCAAACATGATGTCTTTCTTTAATTATCTTTCTCTTTCCATGATACGTCAAAAATATGAAAGTTGAAGTCTTGTCATTTGAACTTCTAAAGAAAGCTTAGGTTTGATTGACTGATTTGTTCTTTGGGCAGTCCATGGTATATACCACATTCTTCGCCGCCGCCACCACCATAATTAGAAGGCATCAAATTTCTTCCCATATTTCTTTTTCCTGTCTCAATATTTGCATTCATATGACCATTGTTGAAAATACAATGGCTTGGATAAGTCATATCTTTGTATATAGAGAGATGTTTCTGCATTTGAGAATTTTGTCTGGGTCCTTCATAGCCGTTTGGCCAAGAGCAATGCGTGCAATTTCTTGACTGCTTGTTTTTGGTTATTGATCCAAGCAGGTTAAGGTTGTTTACTATTTCTATTTCTTCTCGATGGATGAAATGATTGATTTTTGCCAGTGATCAGGATCTTTGCCTTGATGATTAGGTGTAAACCCATTTTAAGGCTGTGTTCCTTGATCTTGATAAGTAGGTGTTTTAAATGATCTTTACTTTCAGCCAGTGAAGGTTGTTGAATGTTCCACCAGTTTTCAGATCTTGGTTGTCTTCATACAGTCCTGCTTCTCTGATTGATTTGTTCTGCATATAAATTAAAGGTATAGGGAAATTACCTTTGCTGATTTTGAACCATTCTGTTTCTTGTTATGTTTGAACCATTGCTTCTTGATCAATGTAAAGGGTTGTGTAAGAGAACTATCAGGTGTTCTTGTATACCCAGAGTTTCTCGTTATTTACACCATCAAAGGCTTTGCAATCAATAAAACACATAGGCATCCTTTTGCCTTTTCGAGGAGCTGTCTTGCATCTGTGATGTTCTTTGCCTTTTCCTGAACCCTACTTGCATTTCAGGCAGTTCTTGTTCCAAGTATGGTTGTAATCTCCACTGAGTGATCTTGAGTAGAATCTTTCTGGCATGTGGGATCAGAGCAATTGTGCGCTAATTTCCACAGTCATTCCGATCATCTTTCTTCATTATTGGTTTGAACACAAATCTTTCATAATCAGCTGGCCATGATGTCTTCTAAACTTCCTTGTACAGCCTTATAAGTATTAGAACAGCTGCATCTGATTGTTGTAGTATTTTAATGATAATGCCATCAATGCCTGGTACTTTTTTCTTTGATAATGTTTTCATTGCTGCTTTGATGTCTTTCATCATCGTTTCTTGATCTTAAGGTACTAGTTGAAATGACTGCTGATCTACTTGATATTTATGGTATAATGACTGTATCCTTTCCATCCTTTCTTGATCACTGAATCATTCTACATGGATCCTTGGGCATCTTTTAGCATTCCAATCCAAGGCTGGACTTTTGTCTTCAACTCCTGTATCTTTAAGAGAGCTGATCTTGTTTTTCTTCTAATAGTTTGCTATTCTATTTCCTTGTATTGCATCATTGTAGTGCTTCTTTTTGTCTTGCCTTGCTGTACATTGGAAATCTTAGGTTCCATTAATACTTTCTTTTCTGGCTTTAGGTTCTCTGCATTTCTGAGCAATTTTCAGAGTTTCTTTGGTCATTCGTTGTGGCAATTTTTGCTTTTTCAGCTTTTTCAGAGACTTTTCGCTTTATTCAAGCATATCTTTCTTGATGTCATCCCATAGTTCTTCTGGTGCTCTGTCACTTGTATCCAAAGCAACAAATTGATTTTGCAGGCAATCTTTAAATTCCAGTACTAAATTTTCAAGATCACATTTTGCTATTTTCATGAATGTCTTGCTCTTCAGCTTTTGCTTGAGTTTGCATACTAGTAGTTAGTAATCTGTATAACAGTCAGCTCCAGGTTTTGTTATTGCGCCTTTCCAATGTTTGATTTTTACACACTCCATTGAACAAAGGCCATGTGTACAGCCACTGCTTGTGTTAACGGAAGGTGTTTGAGATGAATAGATTGTTGGTCTTATAGAAATCTATCAGTCTTAATCCAGCTTCATTTCTGTTGCCAAGCCTCTGTTTTCCAACTTTACTTTCTTTGCCAGTTTTTACAATCCAGTTGCCCATAACTATCAGTTTCTTGTTTGTATGTTCTACCTATTTTCAGCTTGTACTTGTTCATAGAATTAATCAATTTCTTCCTGTTTTGTAGCTGCTTTTGGCATATATACCTGAATAATAGTTATGTTAAGAATTGGGACAAGCAGTGGATTTCCCGGTTTCCCTTTTAGTAATGGTTGACAGACCTTTCTCCGGGAACAAGCAGGAAGTTAGCCTCACATATGTGTGACGTCTTTGCCGATTGAGTCCTGTGTGAAAGCCTCTCCCCAGCTTTCAGAGAAAGCCTTTGGGAGATTCACCATGTATGCGTGGTCCTCTTCCTTGCCAAGGGTGCCTCTTGCTCAGTCTCCTTTTTTCCGTGGAGCCCACCAGACGTGTGTCTGATTTCCCTGGAAAAAGAAGTTCATTTTCATCCTAAAGTGTTTTATTTTTTTCTCCAGCTGCGACCGGTTCCTTTCCTGCCTCAGAATTCGCTTGCTTCAGCATCACGTCTCAGATCGTCCTTTTTTTTTTTTTCCTAGTTAAGTTTTTTTTCCCCGGCACAGTTTCATGCCTTTTTTCTGCCAGCTGGCAGTTCCTCGAGTCTTGAACCTCACCGGAGTACTTTTTTTCCCCTAATGGCCAGCGGCTTTAAGAAATGTGATCGGTGCTCTAAAAATATGTCCCTCACCGACGCACACAATTGCTGCCTCCATTGTCGGTCCTGACCATGACCCGGAGATTTGTGGCCTCTGAAAGCAGATGTCCACTAAAGCAGTCAAACTCCATCAGCAGAAGCATGACCAAAATGTCACCAGATCACAATCTGCCCCAGAATCCCCAGTGACCCCATGATCCAGGGCCCTATCTGAAAACCCAGAGTCGCATAGTGACCCCATGGTGACCGACTGGGCATGCAGGTTCTATGACAGGGGTTCCCCAGATGGGAGCGCAAGAGGAAGAAGAAATCCTCGAGGACCTCTTCACGGGAACCGGCCAAAGTGTACAAGCCCCATGTCAGATCCCTCAGCCCCTGAAGAAGGCCCAAGGTTTCAGAGCAGGAGTGGCTGTCCAAGGTTCCCAGGAAGGAATTGTCTGCTCCCGTCGATCGGCATCGCACCTCTGAGGCCATCCTCGTCGAAGACTCCCCTTCCTCGCCAGCACCAGACCCAGCTATCCCAGCATCTGTGCCAAAGGCTACGGTACCATTTGGACTGGAGTCCAGGATGGAGTCCCTGGAGCGCAGTCTGACTGCCTTCCTGGAGATGCAGCAGGCGCATTTGTCCAACTCAGCTGGTTCATCCACCCAGACCACCAGTACTTCGACTGAGGATTTTTCTGGTTGTTGAGCCAATCTTCGTGAGCTTACAGCCTCAAGTTGATCCTAGACAGCGGTCTTAATCACGGTCCCATTTCTTGGGCTGTCGATCATCTTCAACCAGTGCTTGTGGCTCCAGCCACGTAGCTTCGAAGACCCATGGATCACCGGCCCTGGGCCCTCCGCTGGCACAGCCCACTATCAAGTCCTCCACCAAGTACTGACTGGGAGTCAAAGGACGAGACATCCCCGGACACTCGCAAGCCCTGTGACGTGCTGTCAGACCCATCTCCATCCAAGGCCGGGCGCCAGTCTCCGCCTGAGGACACAGCATTCCTTGAATTTGTGCGGAACATGTCGAAAGCATTGGCATTCCCCACTGACTTGGAGGAGGACCCTCACATGGAGGAGCTCAAGAACCTGCCAAAGGAGTCATTCTTTGTGCCGTCCGGCCATTCTGGAACAGCTACTCCTCTGAATGTGGGAGTCACCGGCCTCAGTGCCCATAGTCAGCTGTCAACTCGACTCCATGTACCAAGTTCACCAGAGTCTGGGCTTCAGGAAGGCTTAGCTTCCACACAACTCCATGGTGGTGGAGTCCGCAATGTGTCGGCTTAAGAGCCAGAAGACTCATTCGTCTGTGCCCTGGGGCAGGAAGGCCAGGACCCTCGACACACTCGGCAGAAAATGCTACCAGGACTTGATGCTGGCCTGTCTGATCCAGGCATCCCAACTATATATGGGTATTTACCTGAGGGACCTGAGGAAGGAGCTCGCCGAATTCTCTGCCGGCCTCTCTGAGGAACCCCTCCAGTGGTTCCAGAACCTGGTCAAAGGCGTCAGTGACAGCTCTGTTTGTCTCGAGCAGCCTATGACTGCTTCGAGTACAGTCTGGGTGGCCGCAGTGGGCATTGGCGCCTGACGCCAGGCCTGGCTCCAGTCCTTAAACCTGGAACAATGAGTCCAAGACAAATTTGTTGATGTCCCATGCCAAGGGCAGAACCTCTTTGGTAAGCCCATGTCAGACAAGGCTGTGGAGCTAGAGTCTGAGTTTGACAAGAACTTGACTTTCTAAATAGACCACCACTCTGCCCAAATGGAAGGCCTCGGGGGGGGGGGGTCACCCTACCCTACCGTACCCTACCCTACCCAGGGACCGGCCTACTGAGGCTATCGGCAGGGGGCACAGCAGGGACAGCATGCCAAGGGGCACACATAAGGCACCTGTAAGCAGAGGATTCCCAAGACCCCAATTCCGGCTCTGGGTCCATCTGGGGGGAGCTTTTGACTCTTTGGGCATAGTCCCTCTACCCTCAGGAGGTCAGCTGCCAACAGGGGGACACCTGGTCCACTTTGCCCGCCGGTGGCCAAACATCACCACCGATGCCTGGGCCCTCCAGGTGCTCAAGGAGGGTTACTTCCTCCACCTGGACCAGATGCCCCCCTCTTTCTTTCCAGGAGAGCTCTCCAGGACTCCCCTTCACTAGACCCTGTTCCAGCAGGAGCTCACAGGTCTACTCGAGGACAGGGCCATGGAACTGGTGCCCCACTGCCAAAAGGGCAAGGAGTTGTACTCCCAGTACTTCCTCATGTCGAAAAGAATTGGAGTCCTCAAGCCCATCCTAGACCTGTGGAATCTGAACAAGTTCCTGACGCGGGAGAAGTTCAGGATGCTCTCCCTTGGAGCATTACTGCCCTACCTCCAACATGGAGACTGGTTATGCTCCTTAGATCTAAAGGTTGCTTATACCCACATCCTCATCCATCCCAGTCACAGACAGTACCTGAGATTCATGTTCGAGTGCAACCACTACCAGTACAAGGTGCTACCCTTCGGGCTGGCCTTTTTGCACCCAGGGTCATCACTAAATGCCTGGCTGTGGTGGCTGCCTATCTCCCCCTCCAAGGGGCCTTCGTCTTCCCCTATCTGGATGACTGGCTCATAAAAGGAGAAACAGCCAGCAATGTACAGCAAGCCTCAAGCTGCACCATCAGTGTCCTGGAACATCTGAGCTTTGTAATAAACCACTCCAAGTCTCATCTCATCTCCTATGCAAAGCTTGGAGTTCATAGAGGCATAGTTGGATACTCACCAGGCCAAGGCCTTCCTCACCTCGAGGCTCTGGCCACAGACGTACAGCACTGATGCTTAGTGCCAGCTTGCTCCCTGCTCCCTTGCTCGGCAACATGGCATCCATGGTGCGTGTTACACCAGACACCCACCTCCATATAAGTGCGACCCAATGGTGCCTCTGATTCCAGTGGACACAGGCAACAGACTTCCTCAGGAACAGAGTATGCTTGACCCATCCACTGGCAGAGTTGCTCAACTGGTGACAAGTGACACAGCACCTACAGGCAGGCATGCTCTTCCAGACCCCCAACCCTCAGTGGGTCCTCACCACTGATGCCTCTCGGCTGGGTTGAACTCACTGGAGGCCTCTGTATGCAGGACACCTGGTCCAGGATAGAAAACCAACAGCAGATAAGCTTCTTGGAGCTCAGGGCCTGATGAACAACTAGGTTGCCATATTCTACCTGAACAAGCAGGGGGGTACAAGGTCGTAAAGCCTCTGCCAGGAGGCAGTAACCCTCTGCTCATATGCGATCAGCTAGGGAATGCTCCTGAGAGCGGTTTACCTGCCTGGTCAGGACAATACCCTTGCGGACAGGTTGAACAGGGTCTTCCATCCACATGAATGGCAGCTAGACCCCAGAGTAGCCCAATGGCTGTTTTGGCTCTGGGGGGACCCCTCGGATGGACCTCTTTGCCAGTCTAGCCAATTCTCAGTTGACACGATTCTGTTCCTGCCAGCCTCACCTTTCCCAGGAGTCAGTGGATGCCTTCCTCATCCCGTAGTCATCTGGGACAAGGTTGTTAATTCTGGTTGCCCCCCCATGGCCCAGGCAGCTGTGGTTCCCGCCACTGCTCCACTTAGCAATGGAGCCCCCAGTCCCTCTTGGGAACTTTCTGGGGCTACTGACTCAGTAGGATGGCTCTCTCTCCTCCACCCCAATCTGGGATCTCTGGTGCTAACATCTTGGCTGCTGAATGGGTAGCCTTGGCCCCCTTCAACCTTTTGGGGAAGTAGAGGAGGTGGTCCTGGCCTCCCGCAAGGCCTCCAGGAGGCGTGCCTACGCCTTCAAGTGGCGCAGATTCTTCTCCTGCACAATGCAGACGGTGCTGCAGTACCTGCTTCATCTTTCACAGGCTGGACTCAAGTCCAGCTCCATGAGGGTGCACCTGAGTGCTCTCTCAGAGCACCACCACCTCATCAAGGGTAAGCCTTTCAGCACAGCCCCTCGTCGCTCACTTCCTACGGGGCCTGCTACTCTCCAAACCCCCAGTCTACCCATCCCCAGCAGAGTGGGATCTCAACGTGGTACTGGCGCGACTTATTCAGCCGCCATTTGAGCCCCTGGCTACCTGCCACCTGCAGTACTTCTTCTAGAAGGTAGTCTTTCTGGTGGCACTCACCTCTGCCCACAGTCAGCGAGCTTCAGGCCCTGGTGGCAGAGCTGCCCTATACCAGGTTCTACAAGAACAGGGTCATGCTACGCATGCACCCCAAATTCCCTACGAAAGTGATGTCTTCATTTCACTTCAGTTAGGAGGTGGTGCTCCCCACTTTCTTTCCACGGCTTCACGCCAACATGGTCGAGACTGTCCTTCATACTCTTGACTATAAGAGGGCCCTGTCCTTTTAACTACAGCGTACCCAGAGCCGCTGCAAAACCTCCCAGCTTTTCATCTTCTATGATGCCTGTCGACTGGGGGAGGCAGTGACCAAGTGAACCCTGTCTATCTGGGTGGTGGACTGCATCACCCTCATCTACGAACAGGCCAGGCTCCAGCTGGAGCACTGCATCATGGCGCGTGATGTCCGGGCCATGGCAACCTCAGTGATGAACTTGTGCTCTGTCCCATCGGCAGATATCTGCTGGGCCACCACCTGGCCTTCAGTCCACACCTTTGCAGCTCGCTACTGCTTGGAGAGGGAGTCCCAACAGGACAGCACCTTCGGCCAGGCTGTACTCCATAATCTCTTTGGGATCTAGGCAACTCCTACCCTCCGACCCTTCAGTGTTCAGGCTACCAGTGAGGATTCTCCCTGGGTACTAGGGTACTGGGGTCCTTCCAGAGTTTGTCCTTCGGATTCTCTTGCTGCTGCTCATGGCATGCCTTGATTTTCTACAAGTTCTCAGTAGCCTGTAGCTAGGGAGCCCCATATGAGGACTGACTTCTGCTTTTTCCCGGAGAAAGTGTAGTTACTCACCTGTAACAGGTATTCTCCAGGAACAGCAGGAATCAATCCTCACAACCTTCCCTCCTCCTCAAAGAATTGCCTTAGTTGTACCATTTTTTGCTGTCTTAGTTATGTCATTGACTGAGCAAGATGGCACCTTTGGACGGGAAGGGGACCACGCATGTGTGGTGCATCTCTCAAAGGCTTTCTTTGAAAGATGGGGAGATGTTTCCGCACACAGATCAGTCTGCACCAACCTCACCCATAAGTGAGAACTGATTCCTGCTGTCTCCGGAAAACACCTGTTACAGGTGAGTAACTATTTATTTATTTAGACAGTTTTGTATACCGCCTTATCCTTCAATCAAAGCGGTCACAACACAATTGGGGGATACATTTAACATGTGGGGATATGAGACACATACACTAATACTTACAGGGAACATGGGCAATGGAGGGTTAAGTGGCTTGCCCAAGACCACAAGGAGCATCTGTGGGACTAGAAACCCCAGTCCTTCCGGCCCAAGGTTGCTGTCCTTTAGTGGGATTTGAACCCCCGACCTTCCGGCCTGAAGTACCTTGCCCCAACCACTAGGCTACTCCCCCCCCCATAACTATGCTTTCCTCCAGGAAGTTGTCCAAATCTTTTTTTTTTTTAACCCAGCTTTTACTACATCCTCTGGTAACGAATTCCAGAGTTTGATTACATATTAAGTGAAAAAATATTTGTTCTTATTAATCTTATAAGAGTTATTCTGTAGCTTCATTGCATGTCTCCTAATATTTTTACATTTTGATGGTGTAAACAATCAATCTATGTTTACTCATTCTACTCCATTCATTAATTTATAGACCTCTATCATATCTTCCTTCAGCCATCTCTTCCAGGTTGAAGAGCCCAAACCTTTTTAGCTTCCCCTCATAGGGGTATCCTTCCATCCCCTTTATCATTTTGGTGGCTCTTCTCTGTACCTTTTCTAATTCTGCAATATCCTTTTTTTGATATGGTGACCAGAACTGCACACAATATTCAAGGTGCGGTCCAACATGGAACGATACAGAGGTGTTATAATATCTTTTGTTTTATTCTCCATTCCTTTCCTTATGATTCCTAGCAATCTATTTGCTTTCTTGGCTGCCACCATACACTGGGCAGAGGGTTTCAACATGTTTTCCGTGATGATTCCTATATCTTTTTCCTGGATAGTGGTTCTAATGTGAAATCCTGCATCATGTAACCATAGTTTGGGTTGTTCTTTCCTAGGTGCATAACCTTTCACTTGTCCACATTAAATTTCATCTGCCATTTGAATGTCCTCTTGCCCTCTTGGGTTTTAACAGTTTTGAATAATTTTGTCTCATCTGCAAATTTGATTACTTCACTCGTTATTCCCATTTCCACGTCATTCATGAATATGTTAAAAAGCAGTAGACCCAGCACAGATCCCTGCGGTACTGCACTATTCACCATTCTCCATTGGGGAAAATTGGCCATTTACCCGTACCCTCTGCTTTTTATTTTTAATTAGTTTATGATCCAAATAGTACACTGTCTCCTATCACATGACTTTTTAATTTTGCCAAGAGTCTCTCATGAGGGACCTTGTCAAAGGCTTTCTGAAAATCCAGATACACTACATCAACCGACCACCTTTGTCTACCTGTTTATTTACACCTTCAAAAAAATATAACTGATTACTAAGACAAGACCTTTACTGGCTAAAACCATGGTGGCTGTCTCCCATTAAACCATGACTATCTACATGTTGAGTAATTTTATTCTTAATAATGGTTTCTACCATTTTTCCCGGTACTGATGTCAGCCTCACCGGTCTATAGTTTCCTGGATCACCCCTGGAACCCTTTTTAAAAATTGGTGTTATATTGGCAATCCTCCCGTCTTCAGGTATTACTGATGATTTTAATGATTAGGTCACAGGACTGCAATCTCATATTTCAGATCTTTCAGCACCCTTGGATGTCTATCATCCGGTCCAGGTGATTTGCTACTCTTCAGTTTATCAAATAGTTGTAATACATCTTCCCAGTTTATGGATATTTCTTTCAATTCTTCTGCTGCATCAGCTTTAAATACCATTTCAGTCAAGGGTAACTTCTCTACATCTTCTTTAGTAAAGACTGAAGCAAAGAATTCATTCTTTCTCTGCTATGGCCTTGTCCCCTCTTAGTGCCCTTTTACCCTCTATCATCCAGTGGTCCAGCTGACTCTCACTGGTTTTTTGCTATGAATGTACTTGAAAAAGATTTTATTATGCGTTTTTGCTTCCACAGCAAGGTTTTTTTCAAATACTCTTTGCTTCCCTTATCAGTGCCTTGCATCTAACTTGCCAGTGCTTATGATGTTTCCAGTTTTCATCATTTGGCTCCTTTTTCTTTTTCCTGAAAGATGCTTTTTGGGTACAACAGCTTCTCTGTCCTCACCTTTAAACCATGCTGGCAGTTTTTTGGACTTCCTTCCACTTTTTTTAAAGCGTAGAATACAGCTGGTCTGGGCTTCCAAGATAGTATTTTTAAACACCCATGTTGATGGACATTCCTTGCAGAGTACAGTAGTAGAAATTGTGTTCACTGATTGTAATGAAATAAAATAGTTCTTGCAAGTTTCTTCTTAATTATAAATGCAACATCATTTCTTCTGTCTTTTATTTCTGACGTAGTGTACCATATGGTTATCAGATTGAGTGCCTCAATGTCAGTCCGTTTCAGTTTGCTGATGCCCAGCAGATAAAGTTGTGCACATTGTATTTCATTGTTGACCATCTCCAGTTTCCCTTTGCTTATGCTTTGTACATTCCATGTCCCAATATGTAAGACATCTTTGCTGCTTGACTCTCTTTTCGTGCACAGTTACATCATCAATCAGACATCCCAAGAGCTTTGATGCAACTACAAAGACTTTACTCTATAGTGTTTTTAAACTCTTCCCCACACATTCTTATCTTCCAAAAATAACCATCTTAAGAGGATTTAAAAAAGAATAGGTTTTTGTGCTAATCTAATTTTGGAGAGTCTTAGAATTTATTATTTAGGGGTATGTTTACAGAAGGTTAATGTGTAGTAATGGTCATTCCATATCGTCCTGCTAGACCAATCCACAGAAGTGGGTTGTGTTCCACTACCAGCAGATGTGTGGAGACAGAGAACCATTGAAATATTCAGGCTTTGATGACATTATCCGCATGCCTCTATCAGCCTGAGCCACTAGGGACAAAAAGCATATTTTTCTGTTTCCACCAGATGATGGTTACATTTCTCAGTTCTGATAGAATCTGACCAAACAATGGCTTATGGTTTAGGCACTTGATATACCGCCCTTTTACTATGTGCATCAGAGCAGTTTACATATATACTAACAGGTACTTTTTAATCTCCAGGAACAAACAGGAATGTAGTCTTCACATATGGGTATCGTCAGTACCGACGGAGTCTGCGCAGGAACGCTACCCATCGTCCAATAGGAAAGCTTTTGGGAGCATCCCACAGCGCCTGCGTGCTGCCTTCCCACCTTTCCCAACTGTCCCTCTCCAGTTCTTCGTTTTCCGCTGAGCTGACAGGTGGCACATCCTGTCACCGCAGAAAAGTTCCTCCCTTCTTTTTTGTGGTCGCGTCTGCCTTCCCTCGACACTATACTGGTACCCCCATTTCTTTTCTTTTTTCTGAAAAAAAAACCCCCAACAAAAACTTTTTCTGGAGTCTTTCTCCAGTAATTTTCTTTTTGGGTGCCACGCGCCATTTTGGGCACTAGGCTCAATTTTTTCCTTAGAAAACTTTTTAAAACCCGAAGCGGGTTTTTCCATTTTGAAGTGTGGGCGGTACCATCTCCGTCACCGACACCCATGAGTGGTGCCTCAAATGTTTAGGTCCTGACCACTCTATTTCAGAGTGTGTTGCCTGTGGGATGATGTCGAAAAGGGGCCGGCAAAACCGAGCTGCTAAACTTAGCACCCTTTTTCCCTCTGATGCAGCCTCCGTGGCATCGATGTCTTCCAGGGCTTCATCTTCCTCCCATGGATCTCAGGTAACTAAACATAAATCTAGCAAGTCCTCAAAGGGTAGATCTCCTTCTAAACATCGAGATGCCTCTGGCGTTGCCCTTGAGGGACTTTCACCGGCAAAATTGCCCTGGCAGGAGGTTTCAGCTTCCAAAGCACTAACGAGGCTCCAGGATGTTCTCGAGGCTTCAACCTCGGCAGAACTACTGGTGCCATGCTCTGGGGTTCCAGCTGTTTCATCCAGCATCGATACCCAAGCATCGGCAGTGTCGATAGATGAGAGATTCTTGGCTATTGAGCACAGTCTGGCAGCTCTTCTCACGGCCTCAATGCCCCTGAAACCACTTCAGGTCTTTTCTATATCTAATGAAGTCACAGATACTGGCATTAAACTGAACTCCATAGATCAGAGGCTTTCACAAGTCTCTGATCTGACTTTCTCCTTAATGAAAGACAATACAACGTTGAAAATGAAATCAGAGACCTTAGAAAACACTTCAGACAATTCAACTGGTACCGGCACCGACTGCATTGACATCGGCAGGTATTCTACGGGGACCGAGTCAGGCGTCCTTATCCGGCATCGACAAGTCGGTACTGGACCACTCCAATGCTGACTTCAATCGGTACCATGCCTTGCACGATCACCCAGATCGGAGATACTTTGGATCCTCGGATGAGTCTGAAGACTCTGAAAGCTCTGCCGATACCAGAGTACTTCTTCCTGAGGATTCCTCTTCTCAGCGTAGGATGTCTCCACCAGAGGATATGTCCTTTCAGGATTTTATCCGAGATGTAGCCCAAGGTCTTTCCATCACAGTGGCTACTGAAAAGGAGCCTAGGGCAAAGGAATTAGAAATTCTACAATACTCTAAAGCTCCCAAGGAGGCAGCTACCTTATCTATTCATGAGATCTTGCATGATCTTATGTTAAGGATGTGGGAAACACCTCTGACCACACCTCTTCACTCTGGAAGACTCGACACCATGTATCGAGTTCCTCCTTGTCCTGGGTTTCAGAAGACTCAATTACCACACCGTTCCATGGTGGTGGAATCAGCTATGAGACGGCTAAAGCGTGCAAAAAGGCATGCATCTAATCCTCCAGGACATGAGTGTACGACTCTTGATGCCTTTGGACGTTGATCCCTCCAGGCTTCTATGCTTTCTGCTAGGATCAGTTCCTATATCTTGTATATGGGAATGTTCCTTAAGGAGGTCACGGGAGACTTAGAGCTTATGAGCCCTCTCCTTCCTGATGATAAAAGGCAGGATTATCTTACTCTTGTTAAACATGCTCAGGATGTTTCCAAGTTTGTAAATCGTGCAGCCTTTGACTGTTTTGAATGCATAAGCAGAACCTCTGCTATTGCCATAGGTACACGTAGAATTGCCTGGCTCTCCATGCATCTGACTTGGAAATCTGGGTAAAGGACAAACTGGGGAATATACCTTGCACAGGAGAGAATCTCTTTGGCAAGAAATGGCAGGAAAAAGCTAATGAGATAGATGCTGACAATATCACTTTGGATGGATGGTCTAAATCTACAGCTGATCCTGCGAGGAAAAGATCCTCTAAGAAACCATTCTTCAGCAAGAAGAAAACATTTTATCCCTCCTATACCCAGTAGGGTCATCGTTTCGGTCAGTCTGCCCAAAAGGGACAGCAGCAACGACCTAGGCAACAAAGGAAGCCAAAAGCAGCTAAGCCTCAACCGGCTCAGCAGACTCAGCCTCCACAGGGGCTTTGACTCCTTTCTAGAGAACTTTGGATTCCTGGCCCTGAACAGCCCAGAACCCTCCACCATCCCAGGAAGGTTATGTCATTTTGCCTCCAGATGGGTTCAGATAACAGCAGAAAATTGTACTCTGTCTATTGTAAGAGAGTGGTACAAGTTTCATTTCCTCAGCATGCCCCCTCCTACAGTAGTAAGACAATTCAATTCTCAGACCTCTCTCAATGACCGGTTAGGTCAAGAAGTCACTGTGCTCCTTGCTCAAGGGGCAATAGAAGAGGTACCCATTCCCCAACGGGGTACAGGTTTTTACTCCCCCTATTTTCTTATTCCAAAGAAAACAGGAGGACACAGACCCATTTTAGACCTCAGAGAATTGAACAAATACCTGTTCAGAGAGAAGTTCAAAATGATTTCTCTAGGAACTCTGCTGCCATACCTTCGGAGTCAGGATTGGCTTTGTTCTCTAGATCTCAAGGAAGCGTACACTCATGTTCTCATCCATCCAACTCACCGAATGTTCCTGCGATTCCTGTCTCAAGGGAAGCACTACCAATACAGGGTTCTTCCTTTTGGCCTGCCTTCTGCACCAAGGGTGTTCACAAAATGCATGGCTGTGGTAGCAGCATTTCTCCACACCCTGGGAATATTCATCTTTCCTTACTTAGACGGGCTCATTCGAGCCCCTTCAGAGCCAGAGGCCAGGGTTGCTCTGTCTCGCACATTGCACATCCTTCAGTATTTGGGACTTGTCATAAACTTCCCAAAGTCCAACCTTGCTCCCACTCAATCCCTAGAGTTTATAGAGCTCTTCTGGATACCAGACAAACAAGGGCCTACCTTCCACAGCCCTGCTGCCTTCGCATTGTGCAGTTAGCTTCCCAAGCAGTTCTAAAACCTCACCTCACTGCTCGGGAAATGTTACAGTTGCTAGGCCACATGGCATCCACTGTGCATGTGGTTCCTTATGCTCGCCTCCATATGAGGGCAGCCCAGCGGACCCTATCCACTCAGTGGTCTCAGGCGTCAGGTTGCCTGTCAGACAAAATAGCAAACTGAGATCGCCTTATTTTGTCCCTCCAATGGTGGCAGGCACCCAAAACCTTTTGGTGGGGTCTCCTTTTCAGCAACCCCTACCTCAAGCCACTCTAACAGATGCTTCACAGGTGGGTTGGGGAGCCCATTTGCAAGGCCTCTCGACCCAGGGTACCTGGACTCCATAGGAGGCCTATCTCCATATCAATCTCCTGGAGCTCAGAGCAATCTTCCTTGCTTTTCGAGTATTCCACACCCAGCTCAGCTACAAGACAGTCCTAGTTCAAACGGACAATCAAGTAGCCATCTTCTATGTGAACAAGCAGGGCAGAACAGGCTCTCTGTCGCTCTGCAACGCAGCTTTGCGACTATGGGCCCTTGCCAGAGAGCATCAGATTCATCTCCTTGCGGTGTATCTTCCAGGCATTCAAAACTCTTGGGCAGACAGACTCAGTCGCGTTCTGCTTCCACACGAATGGTCTCTCCATGCAGACCAGGTGGCCAAAAATTTTCAAATTTGGGGAACCCCGGACATAGACCTCTTTGGTTCGAGCTTCAGAGAGACAGAGGTCATATGAGCCTCATAGCTCCACGTTGGCCATGGCAAATGTGGTACCCTCTGCTCCTACATCTTCTCAAGCTCCGCCTCTGGAGTTAGGATCTGCTCCAGATCTCCTTTCTCAAGAGGACGGGATGCTGTGGCATCCCAATCCCCAGTCTCTGCATCTCAGGGCCTGGTTGCTGAAAGCCTAGAACTTCACGGTCTTAACCTTTCCCAGCAGGTAAAGGATATCCTTCATGCTTCCAGGAAACCTTCCACAAGACGCTCTTATGCATTTAAGTGGAAATGTTTTACCATATGGTGCTCGCAGAAGGGTCTTAACCCTCTTGCGATACCTCTGGAATCATTACTGGAGTATCTCCTTCATTTATCTAATGCAGGGCTTAAGACTAATTCAGTGAGAGTCCATTTGAGTGCTATTGCAGCTTCTTTCAAGCCTCTGAATGGACAACCTATTTCCTCTCATCCTCTCATAGCGAGATTTATGAGAGGCCTTCTTTTAACGAAGCCTCCCATTAAGCCACCACCGGTGGCATGGGACTTGAATCTGGTTCTTGGGCAGCTCATGAAACTGCCCTTTCAACCATTAGCCACTACCTCTGAAATTTCTTTCCTGGAAAGTTATCTTTCTCATTGCAATCACATCAGCACGTCGCATCAGTGAATTGCAAGCCTTGGTGGCGGATCCCCCTTATACAAGGTTCCGTCATGATAAGGTAATCCTTAGGACTCATCCACACTTTATGCCAAAGGTGGTTTCCCCCTTTCATTTGAACCAAGCGGTTTACCTTCCTGTATTTTTTCCAAGGCCTAATGCCTCAAATGCAGAAAGGAACCTTCATACTTTGGACTGTAAAAGAGCTTTGGCCTTTTACTTGCAAAGGACACAGCAACATAGGAAATCCTATCAATTCTTTGTTGCTTTTGATCCTAGTCATTTGGGACTTCCAGTCACCAAAAGGATACTGTCCAGCTGGATTGCACAGTGTATATCTTTTGCCTATGAGAGTAAGAACCTTCCTCTTGAAGGCCATGTCACAGCTCACAATGTGAGGGCCATGGCAGCCTCAATAGCTCATCTTCACTCTGTCTCTTGATGACATCTGTCAAGCAGTTACTTGGGCTTCGGTTCATACCTTCACAGCCCGTTACTGCTTAGACGAGGGCTCCTGCCGGGATGCCTTGTTTGGTCAGGCTGTTCCACACCTGTTCCACACTTAATCAACTCCTACCCACCATCCCTGGTAGGATGCCAGAGATCCATGGGGGGAATTGGAGCCCTTTCACAAGGGCACACAACTTTCTGGGGCCATCTCCCTGGCATCTGCAGCTAGGGAGTCCCCATATGTGAAGACTACAGATACACCCCCCGCTCATTTCACCTAAACCGGCTTATCCTTCCCCCCCCCCCCCCCCTTCTGCTGCTCACTTGCAATCCACCTGCTCTTCAGTTTTTTTTCTTTATAGGCCCCGCACTATGGAACTCCCTCCCCTCCTCTATCCAATTAGAACCCTCCCACTCAGCATTTAAACAGCAGCTAAAAACCCACCTTTTTTCCCTTGCTTTTAACCTCCCCACCTCTCCTCCCTCTCTATAATCCTACTCCTCTCCTCTTACCCTCTCCTGCCCTCTCTGTTCTTCTTTTTTTATAAAATGTAACTTCCTTTTCTTTTACTGGCCTTGTGCCCTATTTTTTAATGGTTTTTATATGTTGTAAACCGCTCTGATTTTATTGTGAAGGGTGGTCAATCAAGTTTTATTAAACATAAACATAAACATAAGACTACATTCCTGCTTGTTCCTGGAGATAGCCTAGTTAGTCACCTGTAACAGGTGATCTCCGGGAACAGCAGGAATTTAGTTTTCACAGCCCGCCCACCTCCCCTAAGAGTTGTATCTCTCTATCTCTCTCTCTTTCCCTCTCTCTTTTGTTTTAGCTTTAAACTCAACTGGAGAGGGACAGTTGGGGAAAGGCGGGAAGGCAGCACGCAGTTGCTCTAGGATGCTCCCAAAAGCTTTCCTATTGAACGCTAGGGAGCGTTCCCGTGCAGGCTCCGTCCGTACCGATGATACCCATATGTGAAGACTAAATTCCTGTTGTTCCCGGAGATCACCTGTTACAGGTGAGTAACTATGCTTTCTCTTGTCCCCAAAGGGCTCACAATCTAAGTGTACCTGAGGCAATGGAGGGCCAAGTGGCTTGCCCAAGGCCACAAGGTGTGGTCATGGGACTAGAAACCCCAGTCCCTCCAGCCTGATGTTACTTGTCCCCATGTGGTAATTAAACCTGTGGCCCTCTGGCCTGAGGTAACCTGTCCCAACCCCTGAGCCACCACTCCTGATTGACAGGAAAAAGATTTGATTTCACTCGTAAATGGGTAACTCTCTCATTTGAGCATAACATGGGAGGCTCCATTAGACTGTGGCAGTTTTGGTAGCCATAGGAGGAGGATATTTGTTTCAGCTCCATGCAGTTATTCTGCTAAGGGCCTATTGGAGAGCTAGAAATTTGGAAAGTTTAGGTTTAAGCTGCCTCATACAACCTCAATGTCCCTTTCCCCTCCTCTGTCCTTTCTGCTCTTCCCTGAAAGCTGAAAAAAGCCTTCAAATATCTGACTGCAAGCCAGTTAAAACATAAAATTAAAAAAGGAGAAAATAGCAATAGGGGAGTAGTGCTGAGCCTGGCACGGCTTTTCGTTCTTGGAGCTCCCAGGGGGGTGAGTACCAGGGCTTGACCTTGTCATTGTCCTTGTGGGGCGGCTCCCGACCTCATCCGATTTGGGGCACAAGGCGAGGTGGTCAGCAGGTGACGGTTGTTACGCGGCATCGGGGATTCCCACTTTTTTCAGCTTGCACTGTTAACATTTTTTGTTTTCGAGTGCCTTGCAGTCATGCGATCCTAATGTACTTTCTGCCTGAGTGGCTCCAATACACTTTGCTGTTCAAGCGCGCATAGCATGATCCATAGTGCACGCGCTCGTGCTAATGCGGCCTTTGTATGTGCAAGTGTTTGCTTTGCCTTAACTCTTTCTATCATCTTCTAGGAGGCGTTGTTTGACCTGTGGCAAATGAAGATCCTCTTCGCTGGATTCCGGAACATGCTCTTCTGGTATGGCAGCCTCTGACTCTCCACTGGAGGGCCTGTCTCTCTTTTCACACAGAAGGGATTTGATTGGCCTGGCATTTTTCACCTCTAAGCAGGAAGCGACGGACGGTGCTGTGGCGAAGGATGGTAGGCTGACCTTGAGTTCCAGTGACCATGCTTCTGGTCGCTACCCTTCTACGGAGGGTTCAGCTACAGCTTTGTCCCCTGTGGCTGGGAGTAATTCTGAAGGAGGGGAGCTCCCCAAATTCTGGGTTTTCCTCCCTGGAATTCTTTTCCTTTCTACAAGTAGTCTGGTCTTTTTGATATGGAAACTCAGACCCTACAGCCTCTGAATTCATTAGAGCTCAGTCACAAGAGGGCTCAAGCAGAGTGAAGAAGCCCAGCTTGGGTGCTGCCTCCTAAGCAACCTAGGTGGAGGTTGCATTCTGAAGATGTGGATCAACTGGAGTCTTTCCAAGACTCGGACTTGGACTTTGACTTTGTTTCTGATATCTCCACTGAGGAATCTGAGGCAGAGGAAGTGGTGCTTTCACCTTCAGAGGATCATGAGAAGGCTAACGTTGTCCACTTCTGGAAGGAAGAACTGGCAGCATTGATAGTTTCATCCAACTTGAATCTGGCTGATGCTCCTGCAGCGGAGCTGGGGCCACAGGTCCATCCTCTCCTAAAGGGAGTTCAGGAATCTACAGCAGTCCTCCCATTTCCAGAAGTTATCTAGAGCATGAGCTAGTTCTAATGGGACGACTCTGATTCTCCACTTGAGGGGTTAAAGTTTTGTAAGAGGATGTGCGTTCTCCCAGAGGAGGACTGCATCATGTAATTCAGCACAGCTAAGGTGGATGTGCAAGTCATAGCGGTCACTAAGCAGACCACCATTCCCGTGGAAGGCAGATCTCTCTTAAAGGATACTATGGATCATAAAGTGAATTCTCTTCTGGAGAGTCAGTTTGCAGCAGCTGCTGCTATTCTTCAGTTGACTGTGTGTGCAGGCCTGATGTTTTGAGCCCTTCTCCAGTGGATTCATTCTCTTCCGCCAGAGGATACTAGTCCCTTTTTGGAGCTGGCCACTGTCTTCCTTTCAGATGCTATGTATGATCTATTCCGCTTGGTGGGTATTCATACTGCCCTATTGATGGTGGCGCAGAATGGATTTAGTTCCACCACTAGGCAGTGGACATGCCTTCCAAATCCCGGCTAACAACTGGCCTTTAAGCAGAAGCTACTTTTTGGGGCCGATTTGGAAAAATTGGTGAAGGACTTGGTCAAGTCCAAGTCTTATCACTTCCCAGAAGATAGGCTGAAGGGGCCTGGAAAGTGTACAGGACTGTTCTCCTCGGCCTCCACTTGACACTCACAGGCATGCTAGGCTGACTTCTGGGGGTTTCGAGACTCCCGTCATTATCATTCTGGAAAACCTTCCTTCTCTTCTGGTTTTCTGACGTACTTCCCTTTGAGGGACTCATGGACCCAGGACTTTGTCCCCTCCAGAAAGAGTCCCTCCTGTTCAATCTAATGAAAATTTAGGGTTCCATTCCCAGATGCCTCTGGTTGGGGGCAAACGTCGTCTTTTCTTTCAGAAATGAGACTGGTCACAGAGAATCGCTAGGTGCTAGATACCATTCAAAATGGCTATGTCCTAGAATGCAGAGAGCCAATCTCAGAGGCCTTCGTCATCTCCCATGTGGTTCAGCGGATAAGGAGATGCCATTCAGGTCACATTGGACAAGTTGCTGTGCCTGAATGTGATGGTACCAGTTCCCCTGGCTGAACAGGGCAAAGGCAGATTTTTCCCTCTGTTTCGTGGTGCCAAAGAAAAATGGTCATTCTGACAAATTCTTGACCTCAAGAAAGTCTGTGGTCATTTTACATGTGCTACACTTCTGTATGGAAACATGGAGATGCATGATTAGGCGGTGTGCCAAGAGCAGTTCCTAGCATCGCTGGGTTTAACTGAAGCTTATTTTCATGTCCTGATCTAGGTGGATCAGTAGCGATATCTACATTTTTGCCATGCTTGGTTCACATTTTCTGATTGCTGCCCTTCCCTTTGGACTTTCCACCAGTCTGAGGATGGTTCTCCAAGGTTGTGGTGTTGATGTACCCATTTCTGGAAAGTGGCTCATCTGAGCCCGATATCTGTCAGAGGCATCTCCGGGTTTCGGCCCAAGTGGTGCTCTTTCTAGGAAGCCTCAGCTGGGTAGTCAATCCAGGGAAGCATCAGTTGGACCCTTCCCAATTCCTGTGAGCACAGTTTGATACTCGAATGGGTAGAGTCTCTTCTTGCCCGATGAGAGAGTGCAGAGGTGGTTGCACTGACTAGCGGCATTCTGTTCTCAACAGACTTCCAGGGTTAGGATTATTTTCAGCTTCTCGGCTTGATGCCTGTGGCAATAGAGAAGGTGCCATAGGCACATGCTCGTAGGAGGCTGCTCCTGGAGTTCGAGATCAGGCTGGAGGTGTAAGTCAATTTGCGCTGGTGGCAACAGCCACTTCATCTGAAAAAAGGGCATGCTGCTAGACGATCACTTGAGGATTCTTATATTGATTGATGCCAGTCTTATGGGCTGGAAAGCCCTTTGTCAAAATGTTAAAGTTGCAGGGAGGCAGTTTGGCCCATCATCCATCTGGAAGCAAGGTCCATCCAGTGGCCCTCTTGTGTTTCCAGTGTTGGTCAAGGGCAGAGCGGTGTGAGTGTTCTAGAACTATGCCATGGCAGTAGCATATATCAATTGGTCAGGTGGCATGAGGCGTGCCGGAATGGCCCTAGAGATGACTTTTGTTCGCCTGGGTGAAAAAGAACCTCTTAGCTTTGTTGGCTCAGCATATTGCTGGGGTGGACAGTGTAGAGATGGACTTCCTCAGTCGTCACTCTCTTGATCACAGAGAGTGGGTGTTCAATCAGGGAATGGATGGAATTGATGTTGATCCAGTCTGATGCCAAAGTGTGCTGTTTCTTCGGTCAGCGTATGGAGCAGGGACGTAGAGTGTTGATGCCCTGGTTAAGCCCTAGTAAAAGCAGTGCCTGCTGTGTTTCCTTCTTGGTTGCTTGTGAGACGTGTATTTCGACATATGGAGTATCAGCTGGGCTGGATTGTTCTGATGGTGCCGGATTGACTAATGAGACAATGGTTCAGGGACCTGATGCAGCTATTGTAGGAACCTCCCCTGAATGCCCCATTATGGGGCCTTTGCACCAATGGCTGATTGGTCTAGACGACTCTGCTCCCTTTTCACTTGTGGCTTGGCTTTTGGCTCTTGAAGAGGGAGTTATTTGATGTGCAAAGGCTTTTCTACTGTGGTAGTTCCACTCATCTTAAGGCCAGGAGAGATTCTACCAACCTGGCATGTGTGGGTCTGGTATCTCTTTGAGCACTGGTGTGGTGCACAAAGTTTGTTCCTGAGAATGGTTAAGGTACTGCCTTTAGGATGGTTTTGGAAAGGGCTTTTCCTTTAGCTCCCTGAAAGTGCAGGTGGCAGCTTGTCCTGTTTTAGAGGTCCGGTGACTAGATGGGCTTTGTCTTCACACCTGGATGTTTTGTCTTTTTCTTCAGAGGGTTTGGTATCTGTGTCTTCCCCCCCCCCCCCTCTTTTGTTCAATTGTCCCTTCCTAGGATCTCTATTTATAGTACCCTTTGAGCTTTTGAAGTGTGCTGCTCTTAAGGATTTAACTGTTAAGACTTTTATTGGTCGTAATTTGTTCAGTAAGACAAATTTCTGAGCTTCAGGCTGTATCCTGCCGGGATCCATTTCTGATTTTCTCGTAGGAGGGAGACTTGGTTTGGCCTGTGCCTTCCTTTTTTGCCCAAGATGTTATCTTCCTTCCATGGAAGCAGTGATTTGTCTGCCCACCTTTTCTAAAGAGCAGTGTTGAGGGAGAGATAAGGATCTTCCCCTTGTGGATGTCCGTAGGGTGCTTCGCTGGTACTTTTGTAAGTTGGGTCATCTTTTTGTGCTCTTGCTGGACCACGTAAAGTTGATGCGGCTGCCAAGTCTACTTTGGAGCGCTGGCTCAAGGAGACCATTGCCTCTGCATATCTGTTATGGAACCAGCTAGTTCCAGAGGGGTTGAATGCTCATTCTACTCAAGCACAAGTGTCTTCCTTTGGGGGCGGAACATAGCTCATTAGTGCCCTCAGACATTTGTCAGGCAGTAATGTGGGCATCGCTTTCCACTTTTGTCAAGCATTATTGCTTTGATGTCCATGTTCAGGTGGACAGAGCCTTTGGCTGGACGGTTTTACAAGCTGTTGTCTCTTCATGCCCAGTGGAGGTATAGCTTTGGTACATCCCCCTTGTCTGGATTGTCCTAGCAGGACGATATAGAAGATGACATTTTACTGACCAGATAATGTCCTGTCCTTGAGTCCTACTGGAGTAGTCCAGGACCTGCCTCTGGAACTGTGTTGGTCTGCTGTAATCTGAGTGGTTGGCTCTGTAAGCTCATAACTTTCTGGCAAGCTTTCTATTCATACTAATCCTGTGCATGGTTTCCCTCATGTTTGGTTGAACTTTGTTACTCCCATTGAGGTTGTGTAAGATTCAAGATTTCTTTCCATATGCTTGAATACGAATACTGTTTTTGCCCTTAGTGATTCAGCCTGATAGAGAGTTGGGATGATGTAATCAAAGCCTGAATATTTCATTGGTTCTCTGTCTCCACACTTTTGCTGGTAGGGGAACACAACCCACTTGTCTAGACAGGTCTAGCAAGACTTAAGGAAAGGACATTATCTGGCAAGTCAAACGTCACTTTACTGTGCATTAATAGCTGCCTCGCCCCATTTTGTTCATATGTCTGTGGCAGCATTTAACATGCAGTAACATCTTAAAACATGCATTAATCTTTAGTAAACATGCCCCTTAATTTTTATAAAATGTACTGGATTCTAAAGGAAGCTGTCTTGCTCCTAACCAAATGCTATACTTGCAATGGCTGGGCAAGACTTAAAACGGGGAAATCTCCAAGTAGTAACCCAACAGAAGAAGATTCTGATTGAACTTAGAAGCCTTAAAGAGAAGAGGATACTGTTGGGAAAAAGTTGTTTCTCTGGTACTATGATTATTCAGTGTAATACACCTTTTTTCTACAATCTATTTACTGTGTTTTCATGGGCATGTTTTGTTTTATAGGATGGCTCCAGAAGTAATCTTGGCTATGGATGAAGGGCAATATGATGGAAAGGTGGATATTTGGTCTCTTGGAATCACATGCATAGAGTTGGGTGAGTAAAAAGGCGTGTATTGATGTAGTGTTAACCTCACATTTCGGTGTCGTGACATAAACTACTTTTATGGCAAGCTTATAAAGGTAAATTTAGAACTTCAGAGTATTCACTAGAGCACTATGATGTTCAGTCCTACCAGGTTAAGGTGAAATGCATCGAATGGTATATCAAACATGCTAGATTGTGGTATCGCTGATGTCCAGTCAGAATGGTGTGGTATGGTGGTACAACTCTACCTCTAAACAAGATATAAACATAACCCATTCTTCTAACAAATGTAATTTAATCTTATTCTGAGCTGATAGTTTTTTTTTGTTGGCCGTGTTGGTGCTTTCACACCAAAATCTCACAAGTGCTGACATTTTGCTTCTTGCCCTTGTACAGCAGTTCTCCACCTTCAGTTTCTGCAGATGGTTGTTACGGGCCCGATATTCAAAGTGATTAAGGTGCTTAGCAGACTTGCTAACCATGTTAATCGTGCTGACCAGGATATTCAGTGGCACTAATGTGGTTAGTGCTGTTGAATATTCATTGGTGTTGCTGCTAGGTGCCCTGGTGCTAGCTTGCTAGCATGGTGGGGCATTTCAGAGGTGGCACCAGGTAATAATCGGGCAGCAGTGATACTCAACCGCTACCTGGTTATCCCTCAATGGTGGAGGTTAGGCACATTAAAGGCAGTCCTTACTTCAGCTGCTGAAGCTAACCGGACAATGACTGAAGAACGCCACTACACGGTTAGCTTCCGCATTATCCAGTGACCTGAATATTCAGTACCGGTAGCCATTTATGGTTCTGGCATTGAACATCCAGGTCTAAAGTTGAGCGGCAATGGTTAGCTGCTGCCGCTGAATATCAATCCCTATATTTTAGCAGTTCCTTGCCCAAAACATGAGCAAAGATAGAGATTTACTGTCGGATGTTTATATGTATCAATTTGAGCAGTTGCAAAGATTTGTTGAATTATGTGGCACCAAACATTTTTTTAAAAAGTGATAAATTAACACTATATTTCCCTTACTGTCTGACTTGTCCCTGTTTTTTTCTGATGGCTATATACATGCAGATAGCTTTGTGATTTATAATTTACTTCAAACATCTTGATATCACTAGTGGCCAATCACAGCCTTTAGTTTTCTGTGGTCACTCTGCAGCAGCAGTTGGAGAATTGTGCAGCAGTTGTATGGCATGTTTGCATATGTTTTCATATTGGTTTTTTTTTTATTTTACTTTACAAAAATAATCATTTGCTGACAGTTAATTTAGTCCTTTATTGGGGAAAAGGGATCTTGGTAATAGGTGCTAGAAAGGGAGGAATTATATAGATAAGGGGAGGGATCTGGAGAACATAGAGAAAGGAGATCTCAGGAGGGAAACTGGGAAAAAGGTTGGAGGTACAGAGAAGGGAAGATAGAGAGAATCAGGGAATGGAAGAACGAGAAGACAGGGGAGAGGAATTCATTTTGGGGACGAGTGAGGAGATAGAAGATCAGAGAAGAATATGGATCGAGAGAGGGGGCAATCTCCTCACATACAGTCTTTCAACTCAGATCCTTCTCTGGTTCACATGCCACAGCTTCTCAGATCAACTTTCTCTCTCCCTGCACTTCTGTTTCCTCACAGCTTGCCTTTCCTTCAGTCCTCTTACATCACACGGTACTTCCAATCCCCTCATTTGCATATACACCCTGTGCATACTCCTGTTGGTTCCTTCATTCACTCTTTTGCCACTTCTCATTCTTTCCTTCATTGTTGTTGTTTTTTCCCAGTCACATTGGACACTGTAATGCTGCACAGTTCAAAACACATCAGAAGAGAAGGATGTGGCTTGAAGACTCACATTATCATTATCCTCTTACAATAAAACTGGGTAGGTGTGAGGAGAGACGAGCTACTGTCACTGATGATGCTCCAGACCTTGGTCTCCCATGGTTATTTGATGAAAAATGAGGACTTCTCTGAGAAACTGAATTTTGTAGCAGTCACAAATTTATCTCATAGGAACCAAGCCCTAAATAAAATTGATCCAGAGTCTCTTCCTCTCTTATTCTGCTTGTTTCTTCCTTATGAGGTGGCACCAGGGAAGCTAAGGGAAGGCTGCCATAGATTGGTTCTCTACACGTACATGTATACTTTGGAAGTCCCAGTATTTTCTGTCCTTGGGTCTCTCTTGGGAGCTCTGAATGCCTTGTCTCTATTTGATTCTTGGTTCTGACTTCAGCTAGCCTTCCAATATTGAACCTCTGCTGCCTGCCCTGGCCTCTACATGTTCTTGAATTCTACCTCTGTGTGCTGTTTTGGGTTTGGTTCTATACCAAGTTGTTCTCTGACCTCTGGCTTTTCATGGACTCAGCTTCTGCTTGCTGTTTTGGATTCTGTTACACCCAGTTCTTCTCCTGCTTGGCATCTGGTGTCCACTCTGTTGGGAGGACCTGTGCTTCAAGCCTTGGATACTCTCTAATATCGGAGAGCTCAACCTGAAGAGAAGATGAGTTGTTGGTGGTGAAGTTGCACAGTGCACACTTTCAAGTTTATTTATATTTTATTTTATTTATTTACATTTTCTTATATACCGTGCTATTTTCCATCAGTGCGGTTTACATGGATCATTTTACATACACATTTCAAATGACTTTATTTGTGTTTACAAATAACAGGAATAGGAACTTGGAAAGAAACAGGGGTAACTATTTACATCTGTACAATGCGAATTGATTGGACATTTGCGTAGATTTGCCTAGCTGGATGGTGAATGATCAGTGGTGCTGTCATCCGGGTAATGTAAGAGGAAGAGGTAATGTTTCACGGCTTTTCTGAACTGGGTTAGATTGGTGATATCACGGATACTGTGTGGAAGGGTGTTCCAGCATTTAGGTGCGGCGAGCTTAAAAGCCCTGTTCGTTGTGCTTTGGCAACACTTGGTCATTTCTTTTGGGACTACTAGTTTATTGGCGGCATGAGATCTTCTAGATCTATTAGGGGGGTTATCAGTATGAGATCGGATAAGGAAGATGGGGCGAGTCCGTTTATGATCTTGAAGGTCATTAGTATGGTCTTGAATGTGATCCTGCCTTTTATAGGGAGCCAGTGTAATTGTTTCAGGATGGGTGTCATGTGTTCCCTCATGGCAGCGCCCTGGAGAACTCGTGCTGCTGAGTTCATTGCTAGTTGTAATGGAAGCAAAGTGGATTGTGGTAGACCATGGAGTATTGCATTGGCATAGTCAATATGTGGTAAGACTAGAGCTTGATACACTGTCCGGAAGTCATCTGGTTCAAGTAGGGAGCGTAGGTGTCTGAGGGATCGGATTTTATGGTATACGGCTCTTGCTACATTGCTTATATGGGTCTTTATGTCTAGTCGCTGGTCAAGTGTGACTCCCAGGTATCTGATGGAGGGTTTGGTCAGACGTTCTGCATCTTGGACCTTCAAGTAAGGAGGAGTGATGAAATTTGGGTTCCTTGTGATGAAAAGGACTTTGGTTTTCTTATGTTGTATCTGAAGATTTTGCGTTTGGAGCCAGCTGGATACTGCATCGAAATAGTCTGTCAGTGGGGAAAAGTCAGGGTTCTCAGTAGTGAATGGCATATATAGGAGAACATCGTCAGCGTACAACAGACAGCTCACCTTGAAGGACCGGATGATCTCACAGATAGGTTGCATATATATATGTTAAACATGAGTGCAGAGACAGATGATCCTTGTGGGGGACCCCTTGACTCTGGTGGAAAGATTCTGATGTTGTTTCTCCTGATCTTACATGTTGCCATCTATCGGAGAGATACGACTTGCACCATTTAAGTGCAGAGTCACATATCACCTTCTCCTGGAGGCGATGTAGGAGATCATGGCAGACTGAGTCGAACGCGGCTACGATGTCTAAGAAGATGAGCACATATCCCTGGCGTATGTTATCAATTCCTGTTATTATGGTACTGAAAAGGATGGTGAGGAGAGTCTCCACGCCGCGAGCAGCTCTAAAACTGTGCTGACATGAATCAAGTGGGGCAGAAGCATCAATATGTTCTTGGATTTGTGTTTGAACTTCTTTTTCGATGATTTTCGCCAAGAGTGGGATGCTTGATATCGGCCTATATGAGTCTGGCTTCTTAGGGTCAAGCTTACTGTTCAAAACACAAGTTCTCTGGTGTTTCCCAGGAGGGGTCCTGTTCATGACAGCAGGCCTTCCCACATTTGGGGATTTTCAGAAGATTAAGGCTCTGAGGCTGATGTTGAAATGCAAGCAATAATGTTGTATAGCCTAAGTTCTGGCCTGGTTCTGCTGCTATTTGATGTTAAAGATCATATATTTTTAATGAATTACATTGCATTACTTTCCTGACTTATACATTGTGTATTTATCCTAAATGTTCAGTATAACATTTAACAAGGATAAACATCCATCCCTAAGTATGAGCCACTGAGGAAAAAGATGCAAAGAAAAAGGCAATGTTTATAATCCACTATAATACGCTAAAAGAAAAAGGAGCAAAACATTAGGAAAGGACATAAGGTGGGATGGAGAGAAACCTGATGAGTGATGGACCTTAACATATTTGAAATATTCCAAGAAAACATCTTTCCTTGTGACCAGTTCTGATAGTGGTCTTTAGATATCAAAGCAATGGGTGTAATTTGACCCTCTCCCACCATGCCAACTTTTCATGTCAGACTAGTGGGATCCAAGTATCCAAAAAGGATTTGGAGGGTGATTCCAGTGTCCAGCCACTGCATAAAGAAAATGCACTATGAAGGGAATACACTTCTTGGAAATGGCAAATGCAGCACAATTACTAAGGAATCTTATTAATCTAGGAATTAACCTTCGACCAATACATTTAATTACAGGACATTGTCACAAAGTGTGAAAAAGGACCCCTTCCACAATGAGAACCACTAATCCCCATTTTGTATAGAACTTTCACAGTACAATGCATCTACAGATGATTTTATAGCTATTCTTTTGTGCATTTTGGGATATTTTGGTCAGTTAATTTTACCCTGTATATTCACAGACTTATCAGTTAAAGCTCTAATGACTTAGGTAAACCAGTGTCTGAGGATTGATCCAGACAATAATGCTTTGCAAAAGTATGTGCAAAAGCTCATGTGGCTGCTTTACAGATGTCTTGCAGATGTACAGTTCACTGCAAAGCTGCTTTTTGCTCTAATCTGGTATGGGTCCACTGATCCTGGGGCCTGCATATCTGCAGGTTCCAGGATCAGTGGGCCACTGCTACAAATACTACTACTACGCATTTGTATAGCATTACAAGACATAAGCAGCGCTGCACAGACATGTAAGAGACAGTCCCTGCTCATCAGTGCTTACAATCTAGTCAAGCTAGACAACACAGTAGATGTAGACAGAGATACATCTAGGGGGAATGGTAAGGAAACACAAAGGAGATCAGATGAGTCAAGATCTGAAAGCGGCAGGGAAGAGCTGAGTTTTCAGCCTGGATTTGAAAAGAGCCAGAGAAAGCACCTGACATGGACTCAGTTAGTTTGTTCCAGGCATAATGAGCAGCAAGGTGAAGGGCGAAGTCTGGAGTTGGCAATAGAAGAAAAGGGCACAGATTGAAGCAATTTGCCAGAAAAGTGGAGTTTCCGCGGAGGGGTATAGGGAGGTATAAGAGAAGAAAGGTAGTGAGGAGCTGCAGGGCCCACACCAGAACAGAGCAAAAGCAGCTTTGACAGTGAACTTACGTTCTCTACGTCTACGTCTATAGCACAGCTATATGGGCTTTTGTACATACATTTGCAAAGCATTATTGTCTGGATCAATATTTATATCAGGATACAGCTTTTAGTCGGGCAGTCCTCAAAAACCTCTTGGCAAGTTAATTTTTCTAACTTCAGGTACCTCCACCTACAGTATCCTCTGGCCATGAAAGATGAAAAATGTAGACCCGGCTTGCAGCTCTGGATTCACAATAGTGTGCTAGCGTTTCCCACAAATAGCAAGGGTGCATCTAATGCCACCCACTAGGGGGCAGGGGAAGGAAAAAGAGTAGATTTACCTGTAACAGAAGTTCAGCACAGACCACAGGGTAATGTTGTTACACTGGCCCTCCTGCATACTCTCAAAAAAAAAAAAAATTTAGTTATGCATCTATGCTATGGACAGACTGCCTGACAGAACATTGATCAAGGGAAGTGGGAACAGGGTACTCAGGCTCAGAAGCCCAGAAAATGACTTTTAGCTGGGGGAGTGCTCTAGGCATGCCGGTTACATCAGTAATGTCACCATAGAGTGTGGCTGCATTTCCCTGCTGTCTTTAGAGAACTCCCATTACAGGTAAGAAACTCTGCCTTCTCCCTGCCCCTCAGTGGGTAGTATTAGGTGAATCCGCATTAATTGTGAATGCCACTGCTATGCGTTAAGGTACCTTTCAATGCAGTTACTGCCACGAACATGCTGAGCACACAATTGTTGCACTTTTCCTTCCCTACCCTAGGACATAACCTCCATTCCATGTTGTCCTACTAGACTAGTCCAGACAAGTGGATTGTTTTTCCCCCCCAGCCATCTGTACAGAAAAGTAGGAAATAGACATTGTTTATGGTGGTAAGACAGACAAATTCTCAGCAGCTCAGTTAAAACAGAGTATCTCGAACATTTTCCTGCAGATTTGTGATGAGATGGGAACAGTGGTTGATAGTATGGAAGATATTGCACAGGTTTGTGAGGTATTAAGAGGAATTGTATGCAGCTGAGAGACAAGGTACGATAGAACCGATAGATGACTCCTTAAGAAATATATGGAGTTCATTTGGGATATAATTTCAAGTCTGGGTGAGGCCTTGGTTCCACAAATGCAGCATTTGCATCAACAAGTTCAAGATAATATCTCTGTTATAGCCGTAGAGGATTTATCTGTAATTCAAATCACTATTTCAGATTTGGAAAAGTTTGAGAATCTTAGTCTGCAATGACTGTGTTCTGAAAGATCTCCTTTCCAGGCCGAGCCCAAAACTCTTGGGATCCAAAATTTTGACTAAATATTCCTATCAAATGGTATATAATACATGACGATAGCAGAAGGAAAATCACTATTAGAACATATTGAATAAGACAGATGCAATTTTCCTGAAATATGCAAAAATTAACCCGGCTGCAGAATGTGGATTAAAAATTTAAAGTAGGCCTTGAAAGGGTTAAGTTGGAAAACATGGATAACTCAGAAATTTTCCTAAGGATTCTTTGTTATCTGCTATTTGGTTGATGTCCTGGGGATCCCTTTGGATTCTCACTCTCCATTGATGAGGGTATTTTACCTATTGGTGGCTAAGAAATCACTAGGGGCTTCAAGGAGCTAGAGCGGTATATCAAATGACGATAAAGATAAGATAGACAAAGGGGTTCCCCTAAACAACAGATGACTATTTTGGATGTATCTGCATTATTGGAAAGTTCATATCAGAACTTGATGGTTCCTGCAGCTTTGTTGGTAACTTCCTCCTTGACCTTGGACCATAAATGTTTTTCAAGAAACGTAATATGGCATTTCGAGGCCTTATGATTCGAGGCCTTATGATAGGTAGGCCATGTGGTCTTTTTCTGTCGTCATATTTCTATGTTTCTATGTATATTTCCAGATCTATCTAGGGAGATCCAAAAGAGGCGCAGGGAATTTTTGTTGTTGAAACTAGCTATTGAACAGCTAGGAGGCTTGTTTTTCTCAAGTTTCCTTATAAATTCTTAAGCTAAATTTTGTTAATTGTTTTCTATGAGCCTTCCCAGCTTCTTTCCTTTATAAATTCTCGTCAGTCGGGTGTGACTATAGTACAGGATTCTTGAATCCGCCGTGATATATATTTGCTGTATTTCTGGGCTCCTTTTTCTTTGTGATTTTGATATTAATTTTCTTTCGCTACTCTTCCTTTAGTGGGCCTTTCAGTTTGGGCAGTTAGGAGGATATTTTTTATTGCCTTTTTCTTTTCCTGCTTTGTATCTTTGTGGTATTTTCCAACTGCCTGCTGTTTTCCTTAACAAGATATGTATGCGTGTTCATTTTGAAAAATTAGTAAAATAAAAAATAAAAAAGAACAGATAGATGACTCCTTAAGGAATAATATAGAACTGTTCTATTGGCGAAACAAAGTAGGATTTTCCTATAATTGAATTGGAACTTCTGGGAGCAATAAGTACCCTGCCAACAGGGAAGGCAACTGGACCTGGATGGGTTCCCCTGGAATTTTACAAAAAATTCTTATTGATATTTTTACTTCTTAGAGTCATAAATAGGGTTTTAAAGATCAAAACAGCACCCAAAATGCTTGCCCAGATACCTTATAACATTTAATGCATAAAAATGGTAAGGATTCAATTATAACTTACATCACACCTAATTACAATATCTAATTGGATATTTTCTCAAAGGTTGGTCTTGAATCCTCATAAAACTGAAGCCTTACGGCTTTCTACAGATAATTTCCTGTGGCAATAAGAACATAAGATATGGCATATTGGGTCAGACCAAGGTCCATCAAGCCCAGTATCCTGTTTCCAACAATGACCAATCTAGGTCATACATACCTAGCAGTTTCTCCAAAAGACACAGGTTCCACAATGCTTGTATTGGCTTAAGCAGCGATATCCCGGGTCCCTTTTAATAATGGTTTATGGACCTTTCCTCCAGGAACTTGTCCAAACTTTTTTTTTTTTTGTTTACTCAATTTTCAAAAAAATACTTACAAAGCAAGCATATAAGCAACCCTTAGTGTTAACATAATATTAAATGACATAAAAAAGAACAAAGAAGAAAACTAATGAAGCAAACCACTATCACACAGCCCACTAAATGGGGAGATAGATCAAGGAAACAATATATATACAGGAAAAAAAAGAGCCAATTGGCTCTAAAAATAAACACAGCCTTAAATTGTGTCCTCCAATCTTCTCTCCAAACCTTTTTTTAAGCCCAACTGCACTAACAGCTTTTCCTGCATCCTATGGAAAAAATTCCAGAGTTTGATTACACGTTGAGTGAAAAAATATTTTCTCTTATTAGTCTTAAATAGGTTACCCTGTAGCTTCATTAAAATCAATGAGCTACCTCTACTATTTAAGGACACTGTTAAATCCCTTAGTGTGATTCTGGATAGCAAATTATCCTTTTTATTTTTCGTTTCCTCAACTCTTATTAATAAAATGTACTATTGTATTGTATTTTTCTTCTGGTAGGCATCCCATCCAACCAGATTTAAACATCTTCAGATTATTCAAAACGTAGCTGTCAAAATGATTTATCATGCAAAGATAACTGACCATGTCTCTCCTCTACTTTCGGAGCAACTACAGCTCCTTGCTCAACAGCTACCAGCTGTTTGTTTTTTGTTGTCTGCCCCTTCTTTGTCTACTGATAAGTATTATTGTGCTGTTACTTAATGTGTGATTTATGCTTAACCTGTTCATTTACTCTGTTTTGCATTTGGTCCTATAAACCATTGTTATAACAAAAGGTGGTATATTAAATAATGCAAATAAATAAATAGACTTATTTCTCTGATAAACACAGATGCAAAGATATTAGCAAGAACAGTTGCCAAAAAGATGGACCCTTTGGATGCTTGTACTTATCCACAGAGACCAAACAGGTTTTATAGGAGGGAGGAATGCCTTTGATAATGTGCCCAGGGTATTGAATGTGGTAATTATCTCTTAATCAATGCCGAATCTCGGGGGATCTTTCTGGCCCTTATGCTGAAAATGCCATTCAGCTGAGTTGAGTGGCCTTCTCTTTTTAAACTTAATTTGGACCACTGTTGAAGAGAAATATATGGGCATTATACTCAAATCCTGTGGCCCAATTAAAGATAAATGTGGAACAATCTCATTCTGTTTCCATTGCTATATGTTGAATTTCTGGAACTGTATGTTCAGAGTATTCACTCAAATGGCCCATACATGGTATTTAAGGTGGGAGGAGAGGAACAAAAACTACTTTTATATGCAGATAATGCTCTACTAATGCTGAAAAGTCCAAAGATGTTTGTAAAGGTATGCAGATCTATAACATTTTTATCATGATATCTGTCTGTAAGCTAAATGAGGCCAAAACAGTAGTGTTTCAATTTCCATAGTGTCAGTGGAACCTAAAAAAAGGATCTGTGCAACCTTTCTCTTCTCTTTCATTGATAAAGAGGATCTATTAGATATTTAGGGATAATAGTACCGACTCAGATGGGAGATCTGAACAGACTATATTACCACAAGTCCTAGAGCAAAATAAAGGGTTTAGGACAATAGGGTTACTTATCTCCCTTTGTGCTAAGGAGAATAAATTTGATAAAGATGAGTGTTGCCCCTTGACTGATATTCTTATGTACTGTCACCTTGCAAGATACCAGATTGTTATTTAGAAGTGCTAAATAGGATAATAACAGTTTATCTGAGCTGGCCGATGGCCCAGACTGTCACTTAAATCCTTTGCATCAAGGATGGAAGGTTGTCTGCCACATCCTGATTTAAAAAGGTGATATTACCAGCACATCGAGGTGAATATTGGCCTGTGCTCCATCCACGGTCATAACTTTGATCTTCTCTGCATTGATTCTTAGGCCATAAGATTACGTGTTGCGGGCGATGTGGTAAAGGATGTCTGTGGTCTCTGCATCCTTGTCAGCAAATATGGCACTGTCGTCTGCGAACATCAAGTCTTTCAGAAAGTTGTTCACATTATACTGGACCCTGCATCTGTTTTCAAATGTTTCCTTCATAATGGCGTCTCACGATATTGAAAAGTAGGGGTGAGGTGACATCTCCCTGGCGGACTCCAGTTTGGATAGGAAATTCCTTGGATTGTTCATTTCAGATCCACACACTGCTGGTTGAGTCATTGTATAATGCTTGCAGAAATTGGATGATCTTCAGCAGCACGTGCTTGTTCTCAAATGCTCTCCACAGGGCAGGTCAGTGAACACAGTCAAATCCAAATTGAGCAGGTCCCAGAATTCAAATACCTGGGATAGTTGATGCAGGAGAAGAAGGTGGCATCCACCACCAATGTCCACAGCAGGATTGGCCAGGCAACAGTAGCATTCACCTCGCTCAAATGATGCCTCTGGAAGAAGGCCAATATCTCCACCAAGACCAAAATTCACCTCTTCTGAACACTGATCCTGCCAATTCTCCCTGTACAGATCGGAAACATGTAGTCTCTGAAACCTGTTATGAACAAGCTTTGAGGCCTTTCAAATACGATGCCAGAGACAGATTTTGGGTGGCTGTCTTCTTCATTGCCATCGAAACGAGACTATTTAGTCAAGGTGAGACCATCAACCATCAGTCGAAGAAAAATTTTAAAAAATGCAGACTACGATGATTTGGCCACATTTGCAGAATGAGCACGTGTTGGCTGCCATACAAACTCCTCTGGTGAGAGCGACCTGTCCATTGGAGGGTTCAATGGGCAGCACCAAAGAAAATATGGCTCAGACACATAAAGGAAGACCTAAGGAGCCAGCGACTGACCATAGACGAGGCCAGAAATATCACCACCAATCGCCAAGGTTGGAAACATATTGTGAACAACACACGGAATCCAGCAGCATCTACAGCAGCATATTGGTTGAGAGGATGACCTGCTCTCCAATTGCCAGCTAAGGGTTAAAGAAGATTACCAGCACAAGGACAGCAGTTTTACTGGTGGTCAGGGGGAGAGGACCAGCATTGACTGTGATTGAGAGAGAAATTAGTCAACCAGCTGAGAGCTGGTAGTAAAACCCGAGGCAGCATCCAATAATTGGACTGTTTTTGTAAGCTCTGGGATAGAGTAATGAGAATAGCAGGGTTTAAGTGGCTACCTCTCTACCTGGTTTGATTTGCCAAAATCTAATGTTTTGTGTTCTGGAGCTGCAAAACATGCAAGTTTTCGCTCAGCGGTGGGAAAATAAAATGACCGATTTGATTTTGTTCAGAAAGGAGGACTACTTTACCAGAGCAGAAATTTAGTGTGCCCATCTCTTAAGGGTGGAACACTTGTTTCATTCAAATTTGAAATCTTTTCTGAGGCTTCTATCGCCATTGGAAACGCTGTAATGTAAAGGACTAGTTGCAAAAATGTATAAAATTGCCAATGCTAATAACATGGAAGTTGTAAGAGAACATAAGGGTGGGAGAAAGAATATTGGGAAAACGCCTATAAAATCTCAACATACAGAGTGAACCTTAAAATAGTATTTCAAGCCTATGTTGTTCCTGCAAGTTGTCATATAATGCAAAGTATGAACCCTGATACTTATTCGAGAGAGTGTGGGGGACAAGGGAATGTTCAAACATTTGGGCAGATTAGCTGATATTTAAAGGCAATTGTGAATTTGTCAGCAGCCAGTGCATGTATAATTGCACTTATCTGTGTATTTTCAAGAACAGTTTACAGATAATGTAGAATCGGGCTGTTTTAAATCACTAAACTGCTAGATATTTGTATATTTATGGGCTGGATTAAAGGAGGAGTGAGGGTGAGCCAAAACATTATCCAGATTTATGTTTAATTTAGGCCTGCTATTTTGTAGGCCTAAATGTAAACAGATATTGCCAGAATGAGGATGGCACTATTTATATGGATAGCAGTGTGGAATATATATGCCTTTAAGTGCCAGCACTTAGCTTAGTACGGCCATTGTAACAGCTGAATGTCTATTCCCAAGGTATGTAGATGATTTATCCTGTACTGCTTAAAGGAAGTTTATTTGCTGTGAGAAGTTAGTGGGAATATTGCCTCCTGTTAAATGAATCTGGCCTGCAAGAATATAGAGTAATACAGCTGATATTGCTCAGGTGATCAGCAGCTTTCTTTGAATGAGTATCATAGAGTGACTTATGAGATTAAAATAATTAGCTTATTTGGCATGATGACACTCAGCTATTGATTTAGAAGAGATGGCCTACTCTTCTTATGCTCTCCTTATTTTCCTTTTAACCTCTGCATCCTTCACTCTTCCATTTAGAATTCTAACTTCTGATAATCATTTTTCAGGGGAACGGAAGCCTCCCCTTTTCAACATGAACGCAATGAGTGCCTTGTATCACATAGCCCAGAATGACTCCCCGACACTACAGTCAAATGAATGGTGAGTATCAATAGAGGTTTTTATGTGGTTTACATCATATGTGTTTTGTCTCAAGGGAGGGCTCTGAAGTTAAGTGAATCCACTGGGTTTGATTACAGGCAGAGCCTAAATAGTCTTAATTTCCCAACATCAAGTATCGGGACCAAAACATGATATACTTTTTGCATTTCTATAGCTCCATGCTGTATGACTGATTTTAAAGAAGCAGTGTGGTGACAGTCCAGCTTTATTTTATGTGCTTGGGTACTATTGTAGTTTTAATGTATTGGAAAGATATTATTTATGGGGATATATTTTCTTACTGCTTGAGTTCTGTCCTTCTGTTCCATCTCTGTATTTTTATTGATTTGTATGCTATTTTGAATGACAATTTGTCAAGAAGATAGTATATAAAAATGTTTAAATAAATAATAAATTTATCTTAGCAAATAGCTTGTCTAAAAATCATCATCCTTCTGGCAGATTAAAAAGTACACAGGTTTTTCACGGCATATTTACTTTCCACAGGGCTGCGGAAAGAGTTTACCAAAAGTGTATATAGTGTGTATATGTGACATTTTCCCCCCACTGCCTAGCCAGGTGTAAAGCACATGGCCACTTGGCCACTTTTACATGTGTATATTGTATTACGTTTTAAAGAGAAACTACCCAAGTTGGTTGTTTGACTGTTAGTGTAGAATAGTTTCTACGTTAAAAGTGCCTCATATTTGACAACTCCATGGGCTATCTGAAAATCACCCCATGAAGTTCTCTTCATATAATTATACCTCAAAAGTTGTTTGTAACAGAACTCTGCACTTGGTGTGTCGATATGCTTGTTGTGTTTGTGTTAAGAATTCTGTCATAACATAGAGGTACTCCTGGAGGAACTCTGTGTAACTGCGTACCGGCATCAGCGAGCAGTGAGGCAGGCTTGGAGCACTCAAGCTTTAAGGGTGCCCGAGCCTGCCTCATTGTTCACTGCTTCACAACCTGGGAGCATTTCCCTTCGCTCCTGTGGCTGTGCTACACTTCAGATGCCAGCACCATGAGATTTTAATAAGATATACAGAAGTATTTCCTGTTTTTTTTTGATAGATGTTGCTGGTGTTAGAAGTGTAGCACAGCTGCCAGAGTGAAGAAAAAACCTCCTATGTCTGTGTTTAAAATGCCACTATGATTGTGAAGAGGCATAGTGTGTCTGGGGCTCAAAATTGGTTGGGAGGGGGGTTGGAGATAAACTAATGGCGAGTTGGGGAGGGGGCGGGGGATTGGTTTTGGAGATGGTTTGATGGTGAGTTGGGGGGGGGTGTAGTGACTGGGAGGTGGGGAGAAAGAAAGAAAGGTGGAGGTATGTGCCTGGGAAAAAAAGAGAGATAAGGATAGAGGTGCATGGGGAGGGAAGAAAGGTAAGGTATGTACATGAGTGGTCAACCTTTAGGGAGAGACAGCAGTAGGGATCTTCCTGATTCAAAAAAGCATGGGAGAAACACAGAGGATCTCTAAAAGTAAAAAGGGGAATGTTGTAGTTGTTGATATGGAAGGACAGACTAGATAGGCCATGTGGTCTTTTTCTGTCATATTTCTATGTTTCTATGAAGTTAGAGAGAGAGAGAAGTGAGTGGGGCACAGAAGGCTTGGTGTTTGGGAGAGAGCTTAGGAGGGAAAAGGCAGTGAGAATTCTTGGTCTAGAGGAGGAGGTAGGCTTTAGGATGGGGGAACTCTACACAAATATTTACAAAAACATGCAAAATTTTAAAATATTGTGTGCAGAATTTTCTACTTGTGTAAAATTCCCCAAAAAGGGGAGGGTAGAGGGGAGATGTAACAGCAGCAGCTATGGAGCATGCTTACATTTATGGCAATATTGTTGAACTCCTTATCTCTAGGAACAAGCAGGAATAAGTCATCACATATGGGTACGTCGGTACCGACGGAGCCTGCGCGGGAAAGCTCCCCAGCTTTTCAAATGAAAAGCTTTTGGGGCCTCCCACTGCACATGCGCGCTGCCTTCCCGCCTTCCTGACCAGCTCTCCTCAGTTCTTCTTTTTCCGCGGAGCCAGCAGGTCGTGTTCCTGTCACCGCTGAAGAATTTGTTACTTTTGTTTGTTTCTTTAGACCGCGTACCTGCCTTCCCCATACCGATACCGGTATCGCCGGTCTTTCTTTCTTTCTATATAAAAAAAAAAAAAAGACTTTTTTTATTTTTTCTTCAGCACAGCTTGGTACCCGGCGTTAGGCCTTAAGGCCTACACAATTTCTCCTCATGGAGAAGCCAGTCCCTGGTTTCAAAAAATGTACCAAATGCAGTGCTGTCATTTCTGTCAGACACCCATGAATGGTGTCTCAAATGTTTGGGACCTGAGAACTCCATACCGGACTGCCCATCCTGCACCCAGATGTCTAAACGCGGTTTGCAGAACCGGGCTAACAAGCTCCATGTGCTGTTTCCTTCAGAAGCATCACAGTCGTCCAGGTCTTCCTCTCCGGATGGATCTCAGGTAACCAAAACTTCTGTGGGCAAATCCTCTAAAAGCAAATCTCTTTCTAAAGATCGAGAGGCTCTCAGTTCTGAGTTCGAGGATTCTGCCCAGGCCAAAAAACCCCGGCGGGAGGTTCCGGCCTCCAAAGCAATCATGGGGTCACAGGTTGACATTGATGGCACGGCCTCGACAGATCACCTGTTGGACTGCTCTGGGGTACCGGCCCATACCGGTACCGACATCCAGGCAGTAGTGGCGTCTATGGGCAGTACTGTCCAGACCATGCAGCAGGCCGTACTGGCCTTCATTAAGGCTGCGACGCCCTCGGTACCGATTTCATCGGTACCGACCCCGGTTCCGGTATCTACACCGGAACAGAGACCATCGACTTCTAAACGTCGATCGGTTTTGCATACCGGATTCCGGCTTTCGCCCGGTACCGATCCCATGCCCGATACGCCCGATGTCGATACCGATCGGTATGCGTATCGTACATTGGAAGCACAGAAAGAGTACTCAGATTCTTCTGATGAATTTAATTCCTCTGATGACTCTGTTGAGCTTACTCTTCCTGAGGAGCCCTCTTCTCCCAAGAGGAGGATGTCTCCTCCAGAGGATTTATCCTTTCAGGATTTCATTGTTGATGTAGCTAAAGCACTTTCTATTACTACACCTTCTGAAAGAGAACCCAGATCAAAAAAATTGGACATTTTAGGATACTCAAAAGCTCCTAAAGAGGCAGTCACTCTGCCTGTCCATGAAATCCTTCAAGAACACTTGATGGATTTGTGGGAGACTCCTTTAACACTGTCTCCCCATTCCCGCAGGTTGGACACCATGTATCGGGTCCCTCCCTCGCCTGGGTTCCAAAAAACTCAGCTGCCTCACCACTCCATTGTGGTGAAGTCTGCTATGAAGAAAATAAAGAGTCCTAAGAGGCATTCTTCTACCCCTCCAGGGCGTGAATGTAAGAACCTAGACTCTTTTGGAAGAAAGATGTTCCAGGCTAGTATGCTTATAGCCAGGATCAACTCTTATAGCCTTTATATGGGCATGTATCTTGGGCAACTTGCCCTAAAAATACAGAATTTTGCCCCCTTTATCCCTGATGATCAAAGGGCGGACTTCTTTTCTATCGTGACACAACTTTCAGAGGTCTCCAAGTTCTCCAACAGGGCAGCCTTTGATTCTTTCGAGGTTGCAGGCAGAGCTTCGGGAATTGCTATTGCAGCCCGACGTCTCGCTTGGCTCCAGGCTTCTAACCTAGAACCCTGGGTTGTAGAAGGCCTCAGGAATCTGCCCTGTACCGGTGAGAACTTATTTGGGGAAGACTGGCAGATTAAAGCTGCTCAAATGGATGCAGAAAATGCCACTCTAGATAGACTTTCCAAGTCTACTTCTACCCCTACCAAAAAGAAGCCTTTTAAAAGGCCTTACTATAAAATGACCAGATTTCCCACAAATACTGGCCAGCAATCTGCTCAGCCTCGCCTTGCGGCTAAGCGTCAACAATCTAAGCAGGTAAAGTCAAAGCCTGCAGTGTCTGCTACATCCCAGCAGGCTCAACCCCCTCAGGGGTTTTGACTTCCCTCTAGAGAACTTGCCGTTTCTGGCTCTAGCACAGCCAGAGCCCCTCACCATTCCTGGAAGGCTAGCTCACTTTGCTCCCAGATGGGAGCAAATAACATCAGAGCAATGGACCCTCTCTATTATCCGAGAAGGCTACAAACTTCATTTCTCCAGCCTTCCTCCCCATACCATGGTGAGGCAATTCAGTTCTCCCCCATCTCTTCTGACCCTGTTGGGTCAGGAAGTCTCTTCTCTTCTTGCCCAAGGGGCAATAGAGGAGGTTCCTCCTCCACAACAGGGGTTAGGTTTCTACTCCCCTTACTTTCTCATAACAAAGAAGACAGGGGGCTTCAGACCTATCCTAGATCTGAGAGAATTGAACAGGTTTCTATTCAAGGAGAAATTCAAAATGCTCTCTCTGGGCCTTCTCCTTCCATACCTTCAGAGTCAATATTGGCTTTGTTCTCTAGATCTCAAGGATGCGTACACTCATATACTCATCCATCCATCCCACAGAAAGTATCTAAGATTTCTGTTCCAGGGAAAACATTTCCAGTACAGAGTACTACCCTTCGGTCTGGCCTCTGCTCCAAGAGTCTTCACAAAATGCATGGCAGTCGTAGCCGCATTTCTCAGAGGCATGGGAATCTTTGTCTTCCCATATCTGGACGACTGGCTCATCCGAGCTCCATCTCAGTCAGAAGCCCAGATTTCTCTGGACCGCACAAGGCGTATTCTTCAATATCGGGGACTTGTGGTAAACATTCCCAAATCCCAACTCATCCCTACTCAGTCTCTGGAATTCATAGGGGCCCAATTGGACTCCACCACTGCAAGGGCCTACCTCCCTCTGGTCCGAGGCCAAAGGCTAATAAGCTTGGCCTCCCAAGCTCAGTCCAGAAGTCACTTGTCAGCCAGAGAAATGCTGCAACTTCTGGGCCACATGGCCTCCACGGTTCATGTGGTGCCCTATGCTCGTCTCCATATGAGAGCAGCTCAATGGACATTGGCCACCCAGTGGTCTCAAGCATCGGGACTGCTGTCAGACCAGGTGCTCACCTCAAAACGTCTGTTTTGGTCTCTCCAGTGGTGGACATCCTCCAAAAATCTGTTGTTGGGGACCCCCTTCCAACCTTCGTTGCCCCAAGCAACCCTCACAACAGATGCCTCCCAAACAGGGTGGGGAGCTCATCTTCAACATCTCTCCACTCAGGGAATCTGGTCTCTCCAAGAGACCACCCTTCCTATCAATCTTCTGGAACTGCGAGCAATCTTCCTTGCCCTCACAGTCTTCCATACCCTCCTTGCCAACCTGACTGTCCTAGTTCAGACAGACAATCAGGTGGCCATGTTTTATATCAACAAACAAGGAGGGACGGGCTCTCTGTCGCTTTGCAACGAAGCTCTCAGATTATGGGCCTTCGCCAGAGAGCACCAAATTCATCTTCTGGCAGTATATCTTCCAGGAGTTCAAAACTCTCGGGCAGACAGACTCAGTCGAGTTCTGCTCCCACACGAATGGTCCCTTCATATGGACCAGATATGCAGAATCTTTCAGGAATGGGGGACCCCGGACATAGACCTCTTTGCAAGTACGTGGAATACCAAACTTCCCCGGTTCTGTTCCAGGACTCCGTGTCAGGGAGCTCAGGCCAACGATGCCTTTCTCCTGCATTGGGGTCAGGAATTCCTGTACGCTTTTCCACCCATTCCTTTGATTCCCAAGACTCTGTTCAAACTTCAGAGGGATCACGGATCCATGATCCTCATTGCTCCACGCTGGCCACGCCAAGTGTGGTTCCCTCTCCTTCTACAGCTCTCCCAGGGCTCCTCCCTGGACCTGGGAGCTGCACCAGACCTTCTGTCTCAGGAGCAGGGGACTTTGTGGCATCCAAACCCCAAGTCCCTACATCTCCGAGCTTGGTTACTGAAGGCTTAAGCCTTCAAGAGTTTAATCTTTCTCAACCAGTGAAAGATATCCTTTATGCCTCTAGGAAACCCTCTACCAGGCGTTCCTATGCTTTCAAATGGAAACGTTTTTCCATTTGGTGTGCCCAACAGGGTCTTGACCCTCTGGCACTTACATTGAATTCTCTACTAGACTATCTCCTGCATCTCTCCAATGCAGGCCTCAAGACAAATTCAGTACGAGTCCATTTAAGTGCTATTACAGCATCCTTAAAACCTATAAATGGACAATCTGTTTCCTCTCATCCTCTTATTGCAAGATTCATGAGAGGCCTAACCCTCATTAAGCCTCCCATTCGGCCTCCTCCGGTAGCATGGGACTTGAATTTAGTTCTGGGTCAACTTATGAAGCCACCTTTTGAACCATTGGTATCTACCTCCCTGAAATTTCTTTCTTGGAAGGTCCTTTTCCTTATTGCAGTCACTTCGGCTCGCCGCATCAGTGAACTGCAGGCTTTGGTGGCAAATCCACCTTATACCAGATTTCATCATGATAAGGTGGTCCTTAGGATGAATCCCCACTTTATGCCTAAAGTGGTCTCGCCTTTTCATCTTAATCAAGAGGTATATCTACCTGTCTTTTTTCCGGCTCCTCATGCATCCAGTGCAGAGAGGAACCTTCATACTCTTGACTGTAAAAGAGCTCTCGCCTTTTACCTCAATAGAACTCAGCCACATCGAAAGTCTTCTCAGCTTTTCGTGGCTTTTGATCCTTCTCATTTGGGACTTCCAGTCGCCAAACGCACACTTTCCAACTGGATTGCTCAGTGTATTTCCTTTGCTTACCAGAGTAAGAACATTTCTCTGGAAGGCCATGTCACAGCTCACAATGTGAGAGCCATGGCCACTTCTATGGCTCATCTTCACTCTGTATCCATAGATCAGATCTGTCGAGCAGCCACTTGGGCCTCGGTGCATACCTTCACAGCCCATTACTGCTTGGACAAGGACTCCCGCCGGGATGCCTTGTTTGGTCAGGCTGTCCTCAAACACCTGTTCCATACTTAAACAACTCCTGCCCACCTTCCCAGAATGGATGCCTGAGATCCATCCGAAGATGGTTACCCTTGGAGGGGGATCTCCCAGGCATCTCAGCTAGGGAGTCCCCATATGTGATGACTTATTCCTGCTTGTTCCTAGAGATAGCACAGTTACTTACCTGTAACAGGTGATCTCTGGGAACAGCAGGAATTAGTCATCACAACCCACCCACCTCCCCTAGGAGTTGTCTCTCTATTCCTCTATCTTCCTGTCCTCTCTCTCTATTGTCTCAGCTTTAAACTCGAACTGAGGAGAGCTGGTCAGGAAGGCGGGAAGGCAGCGCGCATGTGCAGTGGGAGGCCCCAAAAGCTTTTCATTTGAAAAGCTGGGGAGCTTTCCCGCGCAGGCTCTGTCGGTACCGACGTACCCATATGTGATGACTAATTCCTGCTGTTCCCAGAGATCACCTGTTACAGGTAAGTAACTGTGCTTTCTTGCCATGTAGTAATTTTTTTTTATATTGCTCTTCCATTGGAGTTGGTGGGGACAAAAAGTGATGGAATTCAGAAAGCTGTAGGATGAAGGCAGTGGACCCTGTATCTGGAGAGGAGGGAATCAAAGTAATAGAGAAGTCCCGCTAAAAGCAAAACTTAACATGATATTCATGCTTCCAAAATGGCATGCAGCAGGGGGTAACCTGCATGGATCAACATCTTACTGGACAAACTAAATGGACCCTGCTGGTCTTTCTTTTATCTACTATGTTTATTTATTTATTTATTTATTTTATTATTTATTTTTTTTTCTTATATACCGCGCTCTTAAATCAGTGCGGTTTACATATGAACAAATATAAACACAATGGTACAAACAGCATTGGTTTTTTTACAATGAACAAGGTAAATAAACTTGGTAAAACATGGTAATTATATATAAATAACTATATACATGGCAACTATATACATGGATATTTTGGTTAATTATTAATGCCGTGGATGTTACAGGGTTAGTTCTTTTTTAGAATACAAATCTTTAGCAATTGGGTTCATAGCATTTTGTTGCAAAATTTGAGTAAAAATTGCAAGTTCATGAATAGTATATATGTTTCTTCTTTAATGTATGACAATCTGAAGTATATACCTTAATGGTCTGTCTTGAATAGATGTTGCTTCACATAATTGCTAAATGAGTCTGACTCTTCAGCACACATACACTTCCTTCTTTTCTACTTGAATTCCTGTAGCATTCACTGCAGACAAGTAATATAATGTATCCATGTGCTTTACTCTTGCTGAAAGTCCGTCCTTCCTTAGGGAGCCAGGGGAATTAACCTAGTACATCAGGAACTTGGAAACTCTTCAATTTGTCTGATGTCCTAGAAATTTAGATCCAAAAGAAAAAAAAATGTATTATGAAGAAAACCTCAGAAATTAAAGGCTGCAGTGTTCTAGCAATCCAATAAGATCCTGACTGTATTTCTTTTAATCTATGTACTTACTCAGGACGGATGCATTTAGGTCATTTGTTGACTACTGCTTGCAGAAAATACCTCAGGATAGGCCAACATCAGCAGAACTATTGCGGGTAAGTTTCCTCCTTTACATTTGGCATGTTTGAAGAGGTGTTATGTTTTCTGCAATAATCGGCAAATAAAATGGAATGTAATATGCAGATCATGTGACTCATCTTATGCCCACACACATGTTTTTAGAGCGTTCTAAGAAAGCTCTTTAGGCATGTGTAGTGGCTCATCAGTTTTGTGTCTTGTTTAGAGAGGACGTTCTCAAATTGTTTAGATGCTGATTTTTGATTCAAGAAAGTTTTCTAAAGTAAGTACTAGCTGTTCCTTCAGTTTGGCTGTGCTTCTTCTCTGTAGTATCCTAGTTAGAGTTTATAGCATGTCTTAATATATTTTTTCTTCACTGCCACTTGTCACCAAGGAGAAGTTGTTCCTCCATACGAACAACATTAATTTTCAGAGGCATGGCAGAAATGGCACACATAGCTGGTCTCTCAGCGGGAAGCCTTTAGTAGCTGACTCTGTCTATCTGGGGACTGGGCCTTAGGAACATGCCTGCGGCACGAGCAGTCTATAAAGCCTGTGGCTGCTGCCGAGCATTAGTGCCGTGAATGAGTTTTTGCTGCGTTTGCTGGGAGGAGAACAAATCCTTTGGGGAGAATGATAAGAGCATGGAGGCACCATCGGGGGCTTTCCAGACTATGGCAGACATTAATTCACCTCCAGTTTCTGAATTACCGCCTCAGCTGTGAGACCCACATGATTTTGGCGGGAACAATGACCATTTTATCGGGAGCAGAAAAAGAGGCGGCAAAGTTCTCTGGCACTCAAAGATCTGGTGCTGGCACTTCGGGAACCCATTGTCTTATTATGGAGAGCTCTGGGGATAAGTCTGCGGGGTTGCCCTCCTCCCCAGACTTTGTATTGTTGTTGCACCAGGCCTTCGCATGAAGCAGGGCTTGGTAGAATCTTCTTTTCCTAAATTGAACAAACTACTGGTTAAGGATTTGTTTATGAATGTGAAGGAGTCAGCTGAACTCCCTGCCAAGCATCACAATGTTCTGGAGGACTTTTTAGACTATTACAACTCTCTTCATTCTGGGGCATCAGACGATTCCTTAGAAGGGTCATTTGAGAGATGGGAGGACTTGGCTACAGAGGATCTGGAAGAGGGAGAAATCCCTCTGGGGATGATCCCAACATTATTTAAATTTCTACAGGAACAAGCAGGAAGTCAGTCCCCATATATGGGTGTCATAGGCACCGACGGAGCCCTCGCGGAAGCATTCTCCCAGCTTTCAAAGAGAGTCTATGGGAGATGCCACCATGCATACCTGGTCCCCTTCCCGTCCAAGGGTACCATCTTGCTCAGTCTCCTTTTTTTCCACGGAGTCCTTCAGACGTTTGTCTGGCTTGTCCCCGGAAAGTTGATTTTTCTTTCCGTGTTTGTTACTTTTCCCCGGTATTGCACCGGTACTCTTCCCGCCTACCGACCTCGTTGCCTCGGCGTCGAGCTTGGTCTGTTTTTGTAATCTTTCATTCTTTTCTTTTCCTAGCATATTCACATTTTTTTTTTCTCCCACTGGCAGCCTGGAGAGTCTTTGACCTCACAGGGGTACTTTTTCTCCCATGGCTACCAGTGGCTTTAAGAAGTGTAATCGGTGCTCTAAAATTGTCTTTGACAAACACACATGGCTGCTGTTTCCGCTGCCTTGGGCCAGACTATGACCCGGCAGCCTGCAGTCTCTGCAAGAGGATGTCCAGTAAGGCCCTCAAGAGCCGCCAGCAGCAGCACGATAAGTTTTGTTTTGTTTCCCCCCCCCCTCCCCCGAGTCCCCTGTGCCTCTGAAGTCCAGGGTCTCGTCTGAAGCCCCGATATCTCGGGCAGAACCTGCCGAACCTGGGCCTCATTGTAGAAACTCAGAAAGGGGGTCTCCCTCGAGGGAACCCAGAAAGAAGAAGAAACCCTCTAAGGCGGCGTCCTTGGATATTTCTGTCCGGCCGGGTGCTCCCCAGGCCCAGTCTTGCAGTCAGAGACATTTGTCTAAGGCGTCGGAGAAGGAGCGGCTTGCGAAAGTCCCACGGAAGGATCTGACCGCAGACTGGCCTTGGTCCCCAGACACTATCATCGTCGAGGATTCCCCTTCATGGGATCCGGAGTCTGGCCCGAGTTCCTCGGTGCCCGCGCTGAAGGCTGTGGAGTCCTCTGGTCTGGAGTCCAGAATGGCGGCCCTGGAGCACGACCGGTTCATCCGCCCCCACCATCGGGCCCTCAATGTCCAAGATGTCCCCGGAGGCCAAGACGATCCTCGGCTGAGGTCGTGATCCGAGTCCCGCTCAACGGGACCGCGATCATCCCTGGCAAGTTTGCCCCCCTTTTTCCTCCTTTCCTCCCCCTTTCCCCTCCCCTCCCCCTCTCCTCTCCCCCCACCCTTCTCCCCCCTTCTCCCCTTTTTCTTTTTCTCTTCCATTCACCCCCTCGCCTCTCCCTCTTCCACTCCCTTTTTCCTTTCCCTTTCTCCTCCCCCCCTCTCCCCTCCCCCTTTTTCCCTCTTTCCCTTTTTCCCTCTTCCTTCCCTTCCTGGTTTGTTTTTACTCCTGTTTTGATATTTGCCTTTTATCTATAGTTTTACAAGGAGTCCCCTTGGTTTACTCTGGTTTTATTCTTTTATTTATGATCATTTTTATTACATTTTTAGTTATATTCTTATTCAGTTTTATGACTCAGTTTTTGTGCACATTACCCCCCTTGTTCCAGTGGGGTTTGACTAATTTATTTTCATTTAGTTTTACATTCAATGATTTTATTAATGCTTTTAGGCGCCACTAGTTTTTTTTTTTTTTTTCCTTCTTCCTTCCCTTCCCCCCTCTCTCCCTCTTCCCTTCTCTTCCCATTCCTTTCCTCTCTTTCCTCCCCTTCTCCCCTCCCCTTCCTTACTTCCTTCTCCTCCCCTTCCCCCTCCCCCCTCCCCCTTCCCCCTTCCTTGTTTTCCTTCCCCTTCCCCCTTCCTTGTTTTCCTTCCCCTTCCCTTTCCCCTCCTACTCCCTCCTTCCCCTCCCTCCTTCCCCCTTCCCTTCCCTTCTCACTTCTCCTTGTCCCCCTCCTCTTTTCCCTTCCTCCCTCTCCCTCCCCCTCTCCCTCCCCCTCTCCACCCCTTCTCCCCCTCTCCCTCCCCCTCTCCCTTCCCTCTCCACCCCTTCTCCCCCTTCTCTCCCTCTCCTTCCCCTTCTCCCTCTACCTCCCCCTCTCCACCCCTTCTCCCCCTTCTCCCCCTTCTCTCCCTCTCCTTGCCCTCCTGCCTCCATAGTCCATTCCTCTGTTTTTGCAGGATAATTGCATGTCATTGCACCCCTTATATATAAAGCAATTACTGCTACTATTTTTTTGTATCCTAAGATCGTGAAATTCACAGTACATTATAATACGGTTTGTACCGTGCCTTGAACGTTTCTTTTTATACTTCAAATTATGACAGATGTTTCACTTTCCCATGTTTTCATAGTATAACATTGTCTGTGCATTTCACTTTTGTATTTTTAATTTGCAGCATTTTATTACATTATTTCCTGGTCTTCATAGTAGTACTATTTTTTTTTTTGTATACCTCGAATCGGGATAGACTCCTCATTTTTCCACTTTCTTATTGTTTTAAAATGTTTGTGCACTCTTCTGTTTGTGTACTAAATTAACCATCTCAATGTCGTGGTACCGTTTACATATGCAATAGAGACCCCTTTGACCTTTGAGTGGCACGAAATAATGGCGTTTTAAAGGTCCTCTGCTTTCTCGTGTGCTCTGCATGTATTTTGGCTATTAGACAATTGCTATAGCAGGTCTTCGTTTCGGGGTTGGTAAGGTCCAAGTTTTGCTTGTGTTTAATAGTATGGTGTTGATTTTCCTTCGTTAAGACATCCTAATATTATTCTTGTTTTCAATATCTTAAAGTGCACATGCACACTTTAAGTAGTATGCTGTATATTCTCCGGGAACAAGCAGGTAGTCAGTCCTCACACGTGGGTTACGTCTGTGCAAACGGAGCCCGCGCGGAGCAAATCCCCAGCTTTCAAAAAGAGCCTTTGGGAGTTGCCTACATGCATGCGTGGTCCACTTCCTGCCCAAAGGAGCCATCTTGCTCAGTCTTCTTTTTTCCATGGAGCCCTGCAGATGTAGTCTGTTTTCTGTACCAGAAAAAGTGATTCTTCTTACCTTTTTTAGCTGTTGTTTTTTCTTCCAGTTAGCATCGGTACCCTTCCCGTCTCGCCTCCGCTATCCTGGTATCGGGTTGGTTATCTTTTCTTTTTCTTTTACTTTTTCTTTTCAGACGTTTTCATCCCTGTTTTTCCCTAGCTGGCAGCCCGAAAGGTCTTTGACCTTGCTGGGGCCCTTTCTACCCCCATGGCTACCAGTGGGTTCAAAAAGTGTGACAGATGTGGTAAAATTATGTCCCTCACCGATACGCATGACTGCTGCCTCCAGTGCCTCGGCCCTGACCACGACCTGGCTGTTTTGTGGCCTTTGCAAACTTATGTCCTCAAAGGCCTTGAAAAGCCACCAGTGGCAGCATGGAAAATTTTTCCCTTTTTTCCCCCATGCCTCCAAAAGCCCAGGGCCTCGTTTGAGACCTCCACGGCTCGGGAGGAGCACTCCGAACCCGAGTGACATCGGGGGGGACCTCAGAGAAGGAGTCCCCCTCGAGGGAACCGAAGAGGGGGAGAAAATCCTCGATGGCTGCGTCTCTGGATGACTCAGAAATGCCAGGTCTCTTGCAGGGCCGGTCACAGAGCCCCGAGTGCCAGCCCGAGGCATCGGGGAAGGAGTGCCCGATCAAACTCTCTTGGAAGGATCCAACCACGGATCGACCTTGGCAAACGCATCCTATTCTAGTCGAGGACTCCCCTCTTGGGGAACCAGCTTTGGGTCCGAGTACATTGGTGCCCAAACCGGATGCTGCGGAACCTCCTGAACTTATGTCCAGGATGGTGTCCTTGGAACGCAGGATCACTGCCTTCCTGAAGCAGCAACGGGCAGTAGTATCCGGTACGTCCAGTTCCTCTGCCCAGACCACCGGAGGTTCGATGACCAAGTTCACCCTGGAGGCTGAGCCGATCTTCGAAGCTCTATGGGCTCGAGTAGATTCTTGGCCAAGGTCCCATTCGGTCTCTCGTTCTTCAAGATGAAGATAGTCACCGGTAAGCCTGCGAGCACCGGTGCGGCCTGACCCTTTGGGGCCCGAGGACTGCCACCTGTCTTCCTCAGAGGCCTCCATCTGGGAGTCTGAAGATGAGGCATCTCTGGACACTCGCCTTCACCGAGATGTCCCATCCGATTCCCTTGTATCGGAGGTTTGGAGAGGATCTCCTCCAGAGGACATGGCCTTTCGGGACTTCGAGAAGTCCAAAGCCTTAGCTTTCCCAGCGGAGTCCGAGGAGGATCCTTGAGCAGATGAACTCGAGATCCTCCAATACGATGCCCCTCCTCGGGAAACCCTCACAGTTCCCATACCACTTATCCTGGAATGCCTTATGTTTTGTTTTATTTCACTTGATATACCCCCCTTCAAGTTAAAACAAAGCAGTTTATAAACTCAAAATAAAAATACAGAAATGGGCCAAAGGTACCGAAAAGGAAGGAGAAATTACAATGTTGGACAGGAAAGATTGAGACAGAGCAGCATACATGCATACACGGTGAACATAATGGGACAGAAAGGCACACAAAATCACAGAAAAACGAGAGGCTAGGCAAACATATTTATGAATATTCTAATTTAGACTGAGGGAAGAACACGCAGGACTAGACATGGGTAGTGGATAGGTCAAATGCTTTATTGAATAGATAAGTTTTCAGTTGAGCTTTAAAAGTGTAAAAATTTTGTTCCAGACGGAGAGAAGTGGGAAGGGAATTCCATAGGGCAGGGCCAGCGAAGAAGAATGCAGAATTACGGGTGGACTGGAGATGGACACGTGAAGGGGAGGGAAGGTGAAGGCGATTAATGTGTAAAGACCTAAGATAGCGGCTGGGAATGTGAAATTGTAAGAGATCAGATAAGTAGTGAGGGGTATGGGTATATAAAACCTGATGAACCAGTGTAAGGAGTTTATACTGGATGCGGTGAGCCAGAGGGAGCCAATGCAGATTCATGAGTAGGGGAGTGACGTGGTCCCAACGAGAGGAGTGAGAGATGAGATAAGATGTGCAGCTATGTTCTGTATGCGTTGTAATCTGAAAAGCTGGGACTTAGAAACACCAGAGAGAACAGAATTGCAAAAGTCGAGACAAGAGATAACCAAAGAAAAGAGGAGAGTGGTGAGGGCCTGGGGTGTTAGAAAGGGACGAATTGCTCAAATCTGTTGAAGAAAGAGGATTTGGTGACATGGGAAATGTGGTCCCTGAAGGAGAGGTCAGAATCAAGAAAGACACCCAGGTATCGGAAACATGTTACTAGTGGGATAGGGGAACCAAAAAAAGGAGGGGGCCAGTGAAGGAGAGGGATTGCCGTGAGAAAACCAAATAGCCAAGGTCTTAGGGATGTTCAGATGTAAGCAGTTAGAGACTAGCTAGTCGGCTACTGTGGACAGACAAGAATTAAGAGGGGAGAGGTCGGGGTGAAGAGGGGACGTATGGTGCAGAAGAATAATATCGGCATAGTAGAAAGCAGAGATGCCTGATTGCTCTATTAACAGTGCCAGGGGTGCCATGAAAACATTAAATAATAAGGGGGCTAATACTGAGCCCTGGGGAACACCACAGTGCAAGGGAAAAGGATCAGAAGGAACATCAGACTGAACAAGGAAGAACAGAACAGGAGCGTGCAAAGAGATAGGAGTTGGAACCATTTGTAAATGGTTTCCCGAAGACCAGCATCTCGCAAGTGAGAAAGAAGAAGAGCGTGATCCATCAAATCAAAAGCAGCAGAGAGATCAAGAGATACCGCCACTGAAAGGTCACCTCGATCGTGAGCCACTTGTACGTCGAGAAAAGCAGTGAGTACCATCTCCACACTGTGCAAAGACAGCTTTCTCCAAAATTTTAGCTAGAAATGGAAGATGTGAAACAGGACTGTAGTTGGCAGGAATCAGTGGGTCAAGGGATGATCCCTTTAGAAGGGGACGAACAAGTGCATGCTTCCACAAGTGGGGAAAGGTACCAACAGCCAGACTAGAGTTAATAATTGTCAGAATGGAAGGAAGCAGGGCAAGAGAAGGGGAGAGCAGCCAAGAGGAAGGGGTGGGATCAAGGGAGCAGTTGGTTTTATTGGCAGAGGTGATGGACTTAATCAACTCAGAACTTGTCAGAGGATGAAAGGAGTCCCAAGTATGAGACAGAGAAGAAGAGGAAGGGGGGGAGGGAAGGGAGAGCGGGAGGATGGGAGGGGGACAGTTGGGTAAGAAAACCCAGAGATTATCTATTTTTGCATTGAAAAATGAAGCCATTTGGGAGGCCGAGGTGAAGTTGTCACCGGATGGGATGTAGAAATTGGGCTAGATTGAAGTGTAGTAAGTGAGTGGAGGACTTTGTATAGCTGTCGTGTTTGGTTAGATGCAGAAGAAATGGATGTAGAGAAATAAGTTTGGTTGGCCAAGTGTAACTGGGACCGATAATGTGAGTGTTGAGCTTTGAATACCGTCAAAGAAGAGGGTGAGGGTGACTTTCTCCACAGCCGCTCTGCTCTGTGAAGTTGGGAATGGAGAAGGAGGAGGCCAGAGTGAAACCAGGGTTGTGACATGGAGCGGTGTAAGATAAGTGGTTTTAGGGGAGCAATACAGTTTAATGTGTCTGAGAGAGTGGAGAACCAGAGAGAAGCTTGTGAGTCAGGTAAAAGAGGAGGGAAGTCAACTGGTAAAAGATTATTAGCAGAAGTAAACTGACTCATTGTAAGGGGAGTGATCCGACGAGAAAATCTCATAGGAGTGGAAGAGGAAGAAGAAGCTGACTGGGAAGAAGAACAGGGAGGGGAAAAAGGGCCAAAAGAGACCTGGAAATTGAGACAGAAGTGATCTGTCCATGGTAAAGGAAAGGCGGCGAAGAGTTGCAAAGACATATTTGAGGAAGTAGAAGAGAGGACCAGATCAAGAATGTGACCAGCTTGGTGGGTGGGAACAGTAACATGTTGTGAAGCAAGGAAAGATCCTGAATAAAGGAAAGAAAGGAGTGATGCCTAGATGAAGAGGGTGCATCAAGATGTATGTTGAAATCCCTGGCGATTACTAAGTGAGGGAATTGTATGGATAGATCAGAAATAGTTGACAAAAGAGAATCTCAGAGGTCCAAACGAAGAGCTGGGGGGGGGGGGGAAATAAATAACTAAGATATGTGCTGATGGTGAAGTATGGAGGCATAAGAGAAGGGCTTCAGGGTAATGAATCAAAGGTGAGTGGATTTGTGCGAATGGAATGGTGGCGTGCAGAATAGCAGCTACACTACCCCCAGTACGACCAAAACGAGGAACTGAAACGGCCAGAAAACCTGGGGGGAGACAGCAAACAAGGAGGGCATCTTCTCCATCCTTGAGCCAGGTTTCTGTAAGGAGCAGAATGTCAAAAGAGTTCTGAAGAATGAGATCCTTTATCAAAAGAGTCTTGGATCTGAGAGAGCGGCAATTAAGGAGGCCACATTTAAATGAGGGGCGAAGAGGGGGCGGAACCGCCAAGGTAGCTACAGAATGACTGATAGTAGATGTGACACAGGGGAGCAGATTAGAGGGGCAACGGTAGAGAGACCCAGAGCGTTTGTGGAAGAAAGATGGGCAGAATGGACGATTGCCCCACAGGACAGGTATGGGTGCCATAAAAGAAACAGTAAGGGTTGAATTAAAAAGGGGGAGATATGTAGTAGAATGCTCTTGAAATTGGCAGTCACTTAACGGCAGCAGAGTAGGTTTTAGATAAAAGAACAGCACGGCAAAGATCTAAGGCAATGACCAAAGCAATTTAAAGTGTGAGATTTGTGGCAGATTGTAGCCTCCGCCGCCGGAGCGGCCCCATTGAATGCACCTAAGAAGCACGTCATGCTCCTTAGGTGCGCTCCTTCAATGCGTGCCTATGCCGTGCGCTCCTTTGGTGCGTGCCTATGCCATGCGCTCCTTCGGTGCGTGCCTTTGCCGTGCGCCGCCGCAGCGACTGGTGCCGCTGGCGCTGGCTTTAAATAGCTCTACCTTTCAGAGTGCGGTCACGTTCACGCGACCGCTTCACTTCCGGGGGGGAGGGTGTGGATTCAACGGAGAACACAACAAAGGAGACCTACAGAGACACAAACAAAGCACTTGCAGTACAGGCAAAGTAATAGATAAAATAAAAGGCATAAGGCATGTGGGAGACATCGGTGTCAATGCAGGTGATCAGCAAGCGGCTCGACTTGATGTATCGGGTCCACCGAAGCCCCGATTTTCAAAAGTCACAGCTGCTGCATAATTCCATGGTCATGGAATCGGCCATGCGTTGACTAAAAAGTCAGAAAACGCATTCCTCGATACTTCTCAGCAGGGATGCCCTCGGCAGAAAATGTTACCAGGGCGCGATGCTAAACTACTGGATTCAAGCCTACCAGCTGCACATTGGTATGTATCTGAGAGACCTGGTGAAGGAGATCACCAGATTATCTTTTGGTCTCTCTGAGGAGCCGTTACAGCGCTTCAAGGGCTTATCCAGAGCCATCAGTGAATGCTCCAAATTTATATCTTGAGTGGCCTATGACGGCTTTGAGTCGGCGACCAAAGTAGCTGCAGCTAGCATTGGTCTGGCTACAGTCGTCAGACCTCGAACAATGGGTACAAGACAAGCTGGTCGATGTCCCATGCCATGGGGAGAACCTATTCGGCAAACCCATGACAGAAAAGGCCGCTGAACTGGAGACCAAGTTCATGACGAGGACGAGGCTCTCTAAGAAGACCTCTGCTCCTTCTCTAAAGAAGGGCTCGGGGGAAAAAAGCCCGTCTACCTGAGGAAGTCCACTGCTTACCGAAGTTACCCCTCCCCCTTCAGGCATCTCCGGCGCCCCAACAGGGGCAACAGGCCAAGGGGCAAGGGCATGGCCCGTGTAAGCAGAAGGCTCCCAAACCCCAGGCTTCGACCCCAGCTCAGCCCGGGGGGAGTTTTTAACTCCTACAGCATAGCCCTTCTTCCAAGCGAGGCTTGGCAGCCCACAGGAGGTTGGCTATCCGTGTAGGCCCACAGGTGGGGAGCTATCACCACCGACTCTTGGACACTATAGGTGATCAAGGAGGGTTACCTCCTCCGCCTAGCCGAAGTATCTCCACATTTTTTCCCCGGAGAGCCACTTGAGCCTCCCCTTCACTGGGATCTCTTGTTGAAGGAGTTGACAGGCCTTCTCGAAGACTGAGCTGTGGAACCCAGTGCCCCATCATCTCAAGGGCAAGGGGTTCTACTGCAGGTATTTTCTCGTGCCAAAGAGGACAGGGGTCCTAAGGCCCATCCTCGACCTACACAACCTCAATAGATTCCTGGTGCAGGAGAAGTTCAAGATGCTCTCCCTTGGAATATTGCTGCCCTACCTCCACCAGGGAGACTGGCTATGCTCCTTAGATCTGAAGGATGCTTATACACACATCCTAATCCACCCAAACCACAGGCAATACCTATGCTTTGTGGTAGGGGGCTACCATTTTCAGTACAGGGTGCTGCCCTTCAGCCTTGCCTCGGCCCCCAGGATATTCACGGTGCCTAGTGGTGGTCGCCACCTTTCTCAGGCTTCGGGGGATTTTCATCTTCCGCTGGCTCATCAGGGGCACTACGGCCCCCGAGATGCAGCAGGTCACAGCACGCACTATCCAGGTCCTTCAGCACTTGGGCTTCGTTATCAATTATCCCAAGTCCAGTCCTGTGTCCAGCACAAGAGCTGGAATTTATTGGGGCAAGGATTGATACCCTCCTAGCCAAGGCCTTCCTACCTGCATATAGGGTCAACAGGCTTATGGCAGCGGCCAAAAATGTACAGCACCACTCCTCGTCAGCAAGACACCTGCTGCGCCTCCTTGGACACATGGTCTCCATGGTCCATGTCATGCCAGATGTCCACCTACACATGCAAATTGCATAGTGGTGCCTCAGGGACCAGTGGTCCCACGCAACGATGCATCTACAGGACAGAATCAAAGTTACCATGTGCCTGGCGCAGTCCCTGAACTGGTGCAGTCACCCCACCACTTGCAAGCAGGGATACCTTTTTAGGCTCCTCATCACTTGAGGGTCCTAACTACAGCTGCCTCCCTGCTGGGTAGGGGAGCCCACTGCCAGGGGTACCGCACCCAGGGCGTCTGATCCCCAGACGAGAGGGCCCAACAGATCAATCTGTTGGAATTGCGTGCAATCCACCTTGCCCTAAGGGTGTTCCAGAGACCCCTGAGTCACAGATCCGTCCTAGTCCAGATGGACAACCAGGTCGCCATGTTCTACGTGAACAAACAAGGGGCACGGGGTCCCGAATCCTCTGTCGGGAGGCTATGGACTTGTGCTCACTAGCTGCCTGACAGCATATTCTCCTCAGGGCAGTGTATCTTCTGGGCCAAGACAATTGGCTGGCCAACAGACTCAACAGACTGCTCCAGCCGCATGAGTGGCAGCTGCACCCAAAAGTGGCCTCCGGGCTCTCCCAGATTTGGGGGGAGCCAATGATGGACCTGTTTGCCAGCCCGGACAACCACCAGTTGCCCCACTTCTGCTCCTGGCAACCACACCCTGCCAGGGTGGCTGCCGACACATTCCTAATCTCATGGTCAGTGGATCTTCTGTATGTGGTTTCCCCCGACAACTCTGATCACCAAGACCCTATTCAAGATTCTTCACGACAGAGCCTCAGTCATTTTCATAGCCCCACAGTGACCTCGGCCACCGTGGTTCCCACTCCTCTTGCAGTTGGCAGTGGAGATTCCCATCCCCTTGGGGACAGACCCGCAGCTTCTCTCTCCCAGGACAGGGGCTCTCTCCTGCATCCCAACCCCAGCTCCCTTTTGCTGACAGCGTGGCTGCTGAGAGGGTCTCACTAGCTCCACTCCTACTTCTGAGAGAAGTGGAGGATGTTCTGCTAGCTTCACACAGAGCGTCTACCAGACAGGCTTATGCCTTTAAGTGGTGCGGGTTTGCGTGCTGGTGTGTGGCTCAGGGGGCCGACCCCTTTTCCTGCCCGGTGGTTAGGGTGTTGCAATACCTTCTCCACCTCTCTGACTTAGGGCTCAAGTCCAACTCCGTCAGAGCACATCTCAGTGCCCTCACGACCAACCACCACCCAGTAGAGGGGAAGCCCCTCTCGATGCACCCGATGGTGGCCCAGTTCCTTAAGGGCCTTCTCCTGTCCAAGCCCCCGATCTGCCCTCTGGCGGCCGAATGGGATCTCATAGAGTTGAGGCAGCTCACCCTACCGTCTTTCAAACCAATGGCTATGTGTCACCTTCGCTATCTCTCCTGGAAGGTGGTGTTCCTCGTAGCCCTCATCTCCACCCGAAGGGTGAGCGAGCTCCAGGCCTCGTGGCAGAGAGGCCTTATACCAGGTTCTACAAGAATAGGGTTGTGCTTCGCACACACCCCAAGTTTCTTCTGAAGGTGGTGTACTCGTTCCACCTCAATCAGGAGGTGGTCCTCCCCATCTTTTTTTTTTCCCAGACCGCACGCTGGTCACGCTGAGGCTGTCCTCCATACCCTAGACTGTAGGAGGGTCTTATCGTTCTGCATTCAACGTACCCAAGACTACCAGAAAGCTGCTCAGCTTTTTGTTTCCTATGACTCCAGCAAGCTGGGGCTGACGGTGACCAAGCATGCGCTGTCCACAAGGGTGGCGTATTGCCCGGGCCTATGAGGAAGCACAGTTTCCCCTGGAAGGCCGTGTTTCGGCTCACATGGTCAGGGCCATGGCCATGGCAACCTCTGTCGCTCATCTGCGCTCCGTTCTTTTGGCAGACATCTTCTGGGCCGCCACCTGGTCTTTGGTTCATACCTTCACAGCTCACTACTGCCTGGATAGGGAATCGAGTTTTGATTTTTTCTTCTTGGGGCGTCTTCGCACCCATTTTTCCTCACTGGCAGCCCAAAGTGTCTTCAACCTTTCTGGGGTCCTTTTTCCCCCATGGCTACCAGCGGGTTCAAAAAGTGCGATCAGTGCAGGAAAATCATGTCCCTCACTGATATGCATGACTGCTGCCTCCCGTGCCTTGGCCCAGACCATGACCCAGCGGTCTGTGGCCTGTGCAAAAAGATGTCCTTGAAGCCACTAGCAGCAGCATAAGATTTTCCCTAATTCCCCCATGCCTCTGAGAGCCAGGACCTCGTCTGAGGCCTCCACGCCTTGGGAGGAGCACTCCAAACCCAAGCGTTGTAGGGGTTCCTCGGAGAGGGGGTCTCCCTCGAGGGAACCAAAGAGAACGAAGAAATCCTCGAAGGCGGCATCTCTGGACGATTCCGATTGGCCGGGCTCGTCTCGGGGCCAGTCACAGAGCCCCGAGTGCTTGCCTGAGGCATCGGAGAAGGAGCGTCCAACCAAGGTTCCTCATAGAGACATGGTCGCGGATTGGCCTCGGCAAGTACATACTGTCCTAGTCTAGGACTCCCCTCCGGGGTAACCGGCTTTGGGCCCGAGCACGTCTGTCCCCGAGCTGAGGGCTGCAGAGCCTCTGGGACTGGTGTCCAGGATGGCAGCCTTGGCGCGCAGTGTCACTGCCTTCATGGAACAGCAGCAGGCGCTGATGTCCGGCACGTCCAGTTCCTCCGCCCCGACCACCGGGCGTTCGACGTCGAAGTCAACTCAGAGGCCGAGCCGATCCTTGAGGCCTTGCGGGCCCGAGTCCATCCTTGGCTGAGGTCGCGCTCAGCTTCTCGCTCGTCAGGACCGAGGTTGTTGCTGCCGAGGTGTCGGGGCAGATGGCACTGGGGCCTTCGAAACCCAAGGAGCTCCACAAGTCTTCCTCAGAGGCCTCCGCTTGGGAGACCGAGGATGAGGAGTCCCTGGACATTCATTGTCATCGAGATGTCCCGTCCAATTCCCCGGTATCTGAACCTCGGAGAAGGTCCCCACCGGAGGATATGGGTTTTCTGGACTTCGTTTGGGATATGTCCAAGGCTTTGGCTTTCCCGAGGGCATCGGAGGAGGATCCTCGATCTGACGAGCTCAAGATCCTCCAGTACAAGGTTCCCCCTCAAGAAACCCTCATGGTGCCCATTCCTCCTATCCTGGAACGACTTATGCTCCGCATGTGGGAGATGCCAGCGATGATGCCGGTAATCAGCAAGCGGCTCGACTCGACGTATCCAGTCCGCCGGAGCCCTAGGTTCCAAAAATCACAACTTCATGGTTGTGGAGTCAGCCATGCGTTGACTGAAAAGTCAGAAAATGCACTCCTCGGTGCCCCCCCGGCAGGGAGGCCCGCACCTTGCATGCTCTTGGCAGGTAGTGTTACCAGAGTGCAATGCTGAATTGTCTAATCCAGGCCTACCAGCTGTACATGGGCATGTACCTGAGAGACCTGCCGAAGGAGCTCGCCGGGTTCTCGGCTGGTCTCTCCGAGGAGCCTTTGCAGCGCTTCAAGGGCCTGTCCAAAGCTGTCTGCGAATGCTCCAAGTTTGTCTCAGGCGACCTATGATGGGTTCAACTTGGCGGCCGAGGTAGCTGCGGTGGGCATCGGTGCACGCCGCCAAGCTTGACTACAGTCCTCGGACCTCAAGTAATGGGTACAGGACAAGTTGGTCGATGTCCCATGTCAATGGGAGAAACTCTTCGGCAAACCCATGACCGACAAGGCCGCAGAGCTAGAGACCGAGATCATGATGAGGACTAGGCTCTCTAAGAAGACCACTGCCCCTTCCAGGAAGAAGGGCTCGGGTAAAAAGCCCTTTTACCCGAAGAAGTCCACTGTTTAACAAAACTACCCCCCTTAGCAGGCCTCTCCAGCTCCCCAACAAGGGCAGCAGGCCAAGGGGTCAGGGACATGGCTCATGTAAGCAGAAGGCCCCCAAACCCCAGGCTCCAGCCCAGCCTGGAGGGGGTTTTTGACTCCTGTAGCATGGCCCCTCTCCCAACCGGATGTTGGCTTGCCTTGTATGCCCACAGGTGGGGAGCTATCGCCCCCTGAGCATTACAGGTGGTCAGGGAGGGATACCTCCTCCATCTAGCCCTCCACTCTACTTCCTGGGAGAGCCTATCAGGTCTCCTCTTCTGAAGGAGTTGGCAGGTCTTCTCAAGGACCATGCGGTGGAACCGGTGCCCCACCACCTCAAGGGCAAGGGGTTCTACTCCAGGTACTTCCTCGTTTCAAAGAGAACAGGAGGCCTAAGGCCCATCCTTGACCTGCGCAACCTCAACAAATTCCTGGTGAGGGAGAAGTTCAAGATGCTCTCCATTGGAATATTGCTACCTTACCTCCTCCAGGGAGACTGGCTATGCTTCTTGGACTTAAAGGATGCCTACACACACATCCTAATCCACCCAAGCCACAGACAATACCTACACTTTGTGGTAGGGGGCAATCATTACCAATACAGGGTTCTCCCCTTGGGCCTTGCCTCAGCCCCCAGGGTATTAACAAAGTGCCTGGCGTTGGTCGCCGCCTTCCGGGGATCTTTGTCTTCCCCTGTCTCGACGACTGGCTTATCAGGGGCACTACAGCCACAGAGGTGCAGCAGGCACAACTCGCACCACCCAGGTCCTTCAACACTTGGGTTTTGTTATCAACTACCCCAAGTCCAGCTTTTGCCCAGCACAAGAGCTGGAATTCATTGGGGCAAGGATCAATACTCTTCAGTCGAAAGCCTTCCTGCCTGCAGACAGGGCAAGCAGGCTCATGGCCCTAGCCAAAGACATAAAGCACCGTCCCTCAGTGCCAGCAAGGCATCTGCTGCACCTCCTCTGGCACATGGCCTCCACGGTCAGATGCCCGCCTCCACATGTCAACTTCGCAGTGGTGCCTCAGTGACCAGTGGTCCCAGCCCACGGGACATCTCCATGACAGGGTCAGAGTGACCAGACGTTTGGTGCAGTCCCTGACCTGGTGGCTTTCGCCCCATCACTTGGAGGCGAGGATGCCCTTCTAGATCCCTCATCACGCGAGGGTCCTCATCACGGATGCCTCCCTGCTGGGCTGGGGAGCCCATTGCCAGGGATACCACACACAGGGACTTTGGTCCCCCGACGAGAGTGCTCAACAGGTCAATCTGTTGGAATTGTGTGCAATCCGTCTTGCCCTAAAGGCTTTCAGACAGTGCCTGGGCCACAGGATGGTCCTGGTGCAAACTGACTACCAGGTTGCCATGTTCTATGTGAACAAACAGGGGGTCACGGGTTCCCGTGCCATCTGTCAGGAAGCCCTAGATCTGTGCTTTTATGCAGTCCAGCAGGGCATTCTCCTCAAGGCAGTATACCTGCCGGGCCAGGACAACTGGCTGGCTGACAGACTCAGCAGGATGCTCCAGCCACACGAGTGGCAGCTGGACCGGGAAGAGGCCTGTGGGCTTTTCCATACCTGGGGGGAACCGGTGATAGATCTGTTTGCAAGCCCGGACAATCAGCAGTTGCCCCACTTCTGCTCGAGGCAGCTGCACCCCGCCAGGGTGGCAGCCAATGCCTTTCTAGTTTTCATGGTCGGCGGATCTTCTGTATGCTTTCACCCCGATGTCTCTGATCGCCAAGACTCTGTTCAAGATTCTTCGCGACAGAGCTTCAGTCATCCTGATAGCTCCACGGTGGCCCAGGCAACCATGGGTTCCGCTCCTACAGCTAGCAGTGGAGGCCTCCATCCCTTTGGGGTCAGCTCCATGACTCTTTTTCCAGGCAGGGGGGGCTCTCCTTTGCATCCCAACCTCAGTTCCCTTTTGCTGATGGGCGTGGCTGCTGAGAGGGTAACTCTAGCCCCGCTCCTCCTTCCAAAGGACGAGGAGGATGTTTTGCTGGCTTCACGCAGAGGTTCTACCAGATGGGCTTACGCTCTTAAGTGGCGCAGGTTTGCGCTTTGGTGCGCTGAGCAAGGGGTAGACCCCTTCTCTTGCCCGATGGTTGTGGTATTGCAATACCTTCTCCACCTCTCCAGGACGGGGCTTAAGTCCACCTCCGTCAGAGTGCATCTCAGTAGCCTAGCGGCGAACCACCATCAGGTGGATGGGAAGCCCGTCTCAGCATCCAGTGGTGTCCCGGTTCCTAAAGGGCCTACTCCTGTTGAAGCCCCTGGTCCACCCCCCCAGCGCCGAATGGGATCTCATTGTAGTGTTGGGGCAGCTCTCCTGGCAGCCCTTTGAACCGTTGGCCACATGCCACCTTCATTATCTTTCCTGGAAGGTGATTTTCTTGGTTGCGCTCACTTCTGCCCGGAGGGTGGGTGAGTTCCAGGCCTTCATGGTGGAGAGGCCTTATACCAGGTTCTACAAGAATAGGGTGGTGCTTTGCACGCACCCCAAATTCCTTCCGAAGGTGTTCTCCTCGTTCCACCTCAACCAGGAGGTGGTCCTTCCTACCTTCTTTCCCAGACAGCATGCCAGTCAGGCAGAGGCGGTCCTCCATACCTTGGACTGTAAGAGGGCTCTGTCCTTCTACATTCAACATACTCAAGGTCACCGTAAAGCCTCTCAGCTTTTTGTTTCTTACGACCCCAGTAAGCTGGGAGAGGCAGTGACCAAGCATATGCTGTCCACATGGGTGGCGGACTGTATTGCCCGGGCTTATGAGGAAGCCAGGCCTCCCCTGGAAGGCCATGTTATGGCTCATAGTTAGGGCCATGGCGACATCAGTGGCTCACCTGCACTCTGTTGCTCTGGCAGATGTCTGCCGGGCCGCCACCTGGTCTTCGGTTCATACCTACGCAGCTCATTACTGCCTGGGTAGGGAGTCCTGATGGGACAGTGCCTTCGGCCAGGCCGTACTCCGTAACCTTTGCAGGGTCTAGGCAACTCCTGCCCTCTGACCCTTCTGTGTTCAGGCTACCGGAGTGCTACTTTCCTTGGACGCAGGTCCTATTTTCCTTGTGGCTGCTTGCGGCTCTCGATGAGGGAGCCTTTTATGGCTATAGGTTCATGGTAGCTGTAGCTGGGAACTCCCATATGTGAGGACAGACTTCCTGCTTGTTCCCAGAGAAAGTGTAGTTACTCACCTGTAACAGGTGTTCTCCGGGGACAGCAGGAATCAGTCCTCACAACCCTCCCTCCCTCCCCTTGGAGTTGCAGTCCTATTATTTTCATTTGTTTTTTGCCTTCTGTTTAGCTATAGTTACACTAATAGCTGGTCAGTTACTGAACGATGCACAATCAGCTCTATAACAAAACAATCGTTCACGTATAAAATGGGCAAAAATATTTTATCCAATCTTCTTAGAAAATAATTTCATATAGATAAAGAGGTCTCAGACTTAATCGGTTCTGCCACCGGGACTGACGTCCGTTATCACAGCAGAAACCTTATTCGCATCAATGACCTCTGGAGCTAGTTGAACAACGCTTTTGTAATATAAAAAGTCCAATCAATATAGAAAGGGAAGCTGTATACTATCCTTATCTGCGTCTTCAACACCACCCCATGGATTGGGTTAAGCTCGGATCCCGACGCCTCACTCAGGTACCAGTCATGCGTTTCACGACTTTAGCTTTCTTCAGGGGATCAATACGGCTCTCCCAGCCAACCGACAAATACCTAACAAACATATCATAAAACATACTAAACATTAACAACAAACCCTATGTAGCATGAACAAATCATTTGAAGCTCTCCACTGCCTAAGGAGACAAACCACCAAAGAAGAGAAAAAGAGAGACAAACTTTCTCACCATGTCATTCAAGAAAGCTGCCCGCGTTTACCCGTTACTTCTCTTTAATTCTCAATCTTGATACAAAACGCCACGCATGCGGACAGAAGGAGCACTCCCTCTATTTATCAGGAATCCCTCCCTCTTTTTACTCTAGTCATATGGTCTCCACTCCACCATTCATAACTTCAACAAAGTCCTCTTATAAAACAACTCCATACTTTCATTCATATATCCTCCGCTACTGATGAACCACCCATTCACTGCTTAAACCCAATCTCACGATTAATCTACTAAGTCAGACTGTCTCCATATAGTAATCTACAAAGGACCAATCAAACACAAGGACAATACTATAACTAAACTGCCCATAAAGCCGACCTTAGCCATTTAGAACTCCACACACACGCTCTAGACTTCCATCATATATTCGCTGACCTACTACTTTCCACAAACATTAAATCCCATAGCCCAAATGCTATGTAACGCCCACTCAATGTCTATAGACAGCGTCCCCATTCGATACACATGTTCAACCCCTTCGGGACAACGGTGGCAAAGGTATAAATCCACCATTGTTCCCGCTGAATTAACAACTGATCAACCGACCGGCCCCTTTTACCCTGTAATACTTGATCAAGACACATAAAACGAAGTTGCTCAAAATGATGACCCTGCGCTATGCAATGCTGCACTATAGGGGCTTCAAGCACTACACATTTTAAACGACTCCTGTGCTCCCGGGCTCGTACCCGAAATGGCCGCGTGGTCTTGCCTATATATGCCAGACCACATGGGCAAATAATTACGTAAACAACGTTATGCGAGCCACAAGTTGTTAAAAATTGTAAAGCCCTATGGTGCCCATTATAACTGAAAGAAGCCGCCTCAAGAGACACTGCACAGATATCACAACTGCCACAGCGGCGGTGGCCCACTTCTAAGGTGGCGACAGCTGATTGACTGGGGGAGCGCAGCACAGAAGGGCATACTAGTTCTTTTAAATTCTGATGCCGGGTCCACACACATCTCACCGTCTGAGCTGTTAAACCGGGTATCGCAGCCAAAATATTAGAATGTTTTTTAATAATACGCTGTAGCCCCATACTCAGAGGGGAATATTTTGTGACTAAATTGACATGCGTCTGACTGGTTACTTGAACAGACTGCGGCCGGGACTCTAAAAGCAAGGCACGATGGTTAAACCGTGCCCGTGTATATGCCCTTTTGACTACTGAAAAAGGATACCCCCTCCCCAGAAAATCAGTGAATAATACCTTAGCCCGACGTTTAAAGTCTGTTAAATCCGAGCAGTTCCTTCGAAACCGAAGGAACTGAGAATAGGGTAAACTTTCTTTTAGACGGCGGGGATGTAAACTACGAAAATGCAAAAAAGTATTCCTGTCAACTTCCTTCCTAAAGACTGAGGTGGACCAACCAGAGGAAGAGCGACATACTTCCACATCCAAATATTGAAGGAGGTCAGCATGAAAAGAATGAGTAAAAGTAATATTTGGGTCTAATTGATCTAACCAGGTGAAGAAATTCTGTAGGGACCCCTCAGTACCCTGCCATAACAGAAAGATATCGTCTATGTATCGACGCCAGACCAAAATCTGGGGAGTAAACTGAGAAGGCATTATCCACTTCTTCTCAAATAACCCCATATAGAAGTTTGCCACCGAGGGGGCACAGGTGGCTCCCATGGCCACCCCAGATATCTGTTGGTATAGATCCCCCTCAAACAAAAAGTAGTTATAAGTAATGGCCAACCGAGCCAGGGACATAATAAAATGCTGTTTAGGCTCTGATAAATCATTCCGTAACTGGAGCACTTCAAGAATCACTTCCAACGCTGCCCCCTGTGGAATATGTGTGTACAAAGACACTACATCCAGTGTTACTAAATAAACGTCAGAATATTGTGACCATGCATCCACCTCTCGTAACACCTGTAAAAAATGGGTCGTATCACGCAGATAGGATGGGATAGTGGACAGCAAAGGACGGAGATAAGAATCCACATAAGTGGATAAAGGTTCAAGTATGCTCCCCCTGGTGGACACGATAGGGCGACCGGGAGGATCCCGTAAACTCTTATGTACTTTCGGGACTATATAGAATTTAGCTGTAACAGGTGTAGTTACATTTAAATATGTATACTCTTTCTTAGAAATAAAACCTTCCGCCAGCCCTCGTTTAGTTATAGATTGAATGGTCCGCTGTAAAAATTCCCCTGGATCCTGATCTAACTTAGTATATACGGTTACATCATGGAGTTGGGACAGTGCCTCCTGTAAGTAAGCTTCCCTGGAGAGGACCACCACTGCCCCCCCCTTATCCGCTCGTCGGATGACTATATCACTCCTTTCCCTTAGTTCCCCCAATGCTCTCCTCTCCTGTTGGGATAAAGATGTGCCATTCAATTTACTCTGATCCTCAAGCTTATGCACATCTATTAGAACCAACTGTTTGAACAATTCTAACGTTGGGTGCAATGGACCAGGAGGAGTCCATGTAGATTTCAAAGGTAATTGTACCCTCGGTACTGCCTCCACATCCACAGTGGAGCTCGATGGAATTACTGCATTTCCAAAAAAATGCCTCAGACTCAATTTACGCATCAGCTGTTCAAAGTCAAGTCGAAACTGGAAAAAGTCAAATCGAATAAAAGGTACGTATGACATACCCTTGTTCAAGACACTCTGTGCCCCCTCTGATAATGAACTACCCGAAAGATTAAGCAGTAAATCATCCTGGGCCATGACTCGTGATGAAATGGTTACTTCTTGCGTGTATTGTAACGTTGCTTCAGTGGGCCCGGTGCTTCTAATTGTTTCTTCATTTTCTCCCCCCGGCCCGCATGACCCTCCGGAAAATCCCGAGCACTACTGGCAGGTATTATTCACTGATTTTCTGGGGAGGGGGTATCCTTTTTCAGTAGTCAAAAGGGCATATACACGGGCACGGTTTAACCATCGTGCCTTGCTTTTAGAGTCCCGGCCGCAGTCTGTTCAAGTAACCAGTCAGACGCATGTCAATTTAGTCACAAAATATTCCCCTCTGAGTATGGGGCTACAGCGTATTATTAAAAAACATTCTAATATTTTGGCTGCGATACCCGGTTTAACAGCTCAGACGGTGAGATGTGTGTGGACCCGGCATCAGAATTTAAAAGAACTAGTATGCCCTTCTGTGCTGCGCTCCCCCAGTCAATCAGCTGTCGCCACCTTAGAAGTGGGCCACCGCCGCTGTGGCAGTTGTGATATCTGTGCAGTGTCTCTTGAGGCGGCTTCTTTCAGTTATAATGGGCACCATAGGGCTTTACAATTTTTAACAACTTGTGGCTCGCATAACGTTGTTTACGTAATTATTTGCCCATGTGGTCTGGCATATATAGGCAAGACCACGCGGCCATTTCGGGTACGAGCCCGGGAGCACAGGAGTCGTTTAAAATGTGTAGTGCTTGAAGCCCCTATAGTGCAGCATTGCATAGCGCAGGGTCATCATTTTGAGCAACTTCGTTTTATGTGTCTTGATCAAGTATTACAGGGTAAAAGGGGCCGGTCGGTTGATCAGTTGTTAATTCAGCGGGAACAATGGTGGATTTATACCTTTGCCACCGTTGTCCCGAAGGGGTTGAACATGTGTATCGAATGGGGACGCTGTCTATAGACATTGAGTGGGCGTTACATAGCATTTGGGCTATGGGATTTAATGTTTGTGGAAAGTAGTAGGTCAGCGAATATATGATGGAAGTCTAGAGCGTGTGTGTGGAGTTCTAAATGGCTAAGGTCGGCTTTATGGGCAGTTTAGTTATAGTATTGTCCTTGTGTTTGATTGGTCCTTTGTAGATTACTATATGGAGACAGTCTGACTTAGTAGATTAATCGTGAGATTGGGTTTAAGCAGTGAATGGGTGGTTCATCAGTAGCGGAGGATATATGAATGAAAGTATGGAGTTGTTTTATAAGAGGACTTTGTTGAAGTTATGAATGGTGGAGTGGAGACCATATGACTAGAGTAAAAAGAGGGAGGGATTCCTGATAAATAGAGGGAGTGCTCCTTCTGTCCGCATGCGCGGCGTTTTGTATCAAGATTGAGAATTAAAGAGAAGTAACGGGTAAACGCGGGCAGCTTTCTTGAATGACATGGTGAGAAAGTTTGTCTCTCTTTTTCTCTTCTTTGGTGGTTTGTCTCCTTAGGCAGTGGAGAGCTTCAAATGATTTGTTCATGCTACATAGGGTTTGTTGTTAATGTTTAGTATGTTTTATGATATGTTTGTTAGGTATTTGTCGGTTGGCTGGGAGAGCCGTATTGATCCCCTGAAGAAAGCTAAAGTCGTGAAACGCATGACTGGTACCTGAGTGAGGCGTCGGGATCCGAGCTTAACCCAATCCATGGGGTGGTGTTGAAGACGCAGATAAGGATAGTATACAGCTTCCCTTTCTATATTGATTGGACTTTTTATATTACAAAAGCGTTGTTCAACTAGCTCCAGAGGTCATTGATGCGAATAAGGTTTCTGCTGTGATAACGGACGTCAGTCCCGGTGGCAGAACCGATTAAGTCTGAGACCTCTTTATCTATATGAAATTATTTTCTAAGAAGATTGGATAAAATATTTTTGCCCATTTTATACGTGAACGATTGTTTTGTTATAGAGCTGATTCTGTTTAGCTATGTCATTTGACTGAGCAAGATGGCACCCTTGGGTGGGAAGGGGGACCACACACGCGTGGTAGCAATTCCCAAAGGCTTTCTTTGAAAGCTGGAGATTTGCTCCGCGCGGGCTCTGTCAGCGTCAATGTCACCCATATGTGAGGACTAATTCCTGCTGTCCCTGGAGAACACCTATTACAGGTGAGTTACTACGCTATGCAGAACAGTTTTGAAGGCTTTACTAAAATTTAAGTACACCACATCTAGAGCTCTCCCTTGATCAGCTCTCTGGCCACCCAGTCAAAGAAATTAATGAGATTTGTCTGACAAGTGCTGCCTCTATAAAAACCATGCTGCCTTGAATTCTGTAATCCATTGTATGCCAGAAAACTTATGATCCTGTGCTTTAGCAGTGTTTCCATTAGTTTGCTCCCCACAGAGGTCAGACTAACTGGCCTGTACTTCCCATCCTCTAACTTATTTCCGCTTTTGTGTAAAGGGCAACCAAAATGATAAAGGGGATGGAATGAGCCTCCTATGAGGAAAGGCTAAAGAGGTTAGGGCTCTTCAGCCTGGAGAAAATACAGCTGAGGGGAAATACGATATAGGACTATAAAATTTTGAACTGAGTAATTTCCAGGAACAAGAAGGAATGTAGTCTTCACATGTGGGTATCGTCGGTACCGACGGAGCCTGCGTGGGAACGCTCCCCAGCGTCCAATTAGAAAGCTTTTGGGAGCATCCCACAGTACCTGCATGCTGCCTTCCCGCCTTTCCCAATTGCCTCTCTCCAGTTCTTCGTTTTCCATGGAGCCAGCAAGTCGTCGTTCCTGTCACCGCAGAAAACCTTTTCCTATTCTCCTTCTTTTTTGTGGTCGCATCTGCCTTTCCTCGACACTAGACCGGTACCGCCGGTTCTGGCTTTCTTTAAAAAAATATATATATATATATCAGCACCCTTTTTCCCTCCGATGCAGCCTCTGTGGCATCGACGTCTTCCAGGGCTTCGTCTTCCTCCCATGGATCTCAGGTAACTAAACATAAGTCTGGCCGGCCCTCAAAGGGTAGATCTCCTTCCAAGCATCGAGAGGGTTCTGTACCGGCAAAATTTCCCCGGCGGGAGGCTTTGACTTCCAAAGCATTATCGGGGCTCCAGGATGTTCTCGAGGCCTCAACCTCGTCAGAACTCCTGGTGCCATGCTCTGGGGTACCGGCCGATTTGCCCGGTACCGACACCCAGGCATCGGCAGCGTCTATAGACCAGAGATTCTTGGCTATTGAACGCAGTCTGGCGGCTCTCCTTGCGGCATCGGTGCCTTCGGGACCGCTTCAGGCAATTCAACCGGTTCCGGCACCGATACCGGTTCCAGTACCGACGGCATCGACATTGGTGTCTGCGTTGCCGGCACCGAGTCATGCTGTGCCTTTCCGGTATCGACAGACCGGTACCGATCCCCCCGATACCGACTTCGATCGGTATGGGTAATCGTGCTCTACAAGAGCACTTGAATAGGAGGTACTTTGAATCCTCGGAGGAGTCTGAGGATTCTGACAGCTCGGTCGGTACCGGAGTACTTCTCCTGGAGGAGCCCTCCTCTCCTAAACGTAGGATGTCTCCTCCAGAGGATATATCCTTTCAGGATTTTATCCGGGAGGTGGCTCGAGGTCTTTCCATTACAGTGGCTCCTGAGACAGAGCCCAGAGCAAAGGAGTTGGAGATTTTACAATATCCCAAAGCTCCTAAGGAGGCAGCTACTTTGCCTATTCATGAGATCTTACATGATCTCATGTTAAAAGAATGTGGGAAACACCTCTTACCACCTCTCCTCACTCTCATAGACTGGATACCATGTATCGAGTGCCTCCTTGTCCTGGTTTCCAAAAGACTCCGCTTCCTCACCACTCCATTGTAGTGGAATCAGCTGTGAGAAGGATCAGGAGTGCAAAGAGGCATGCCTCTAATCCTCCAGGACATGAGTGCAGAACTTTGGATGCCTTTGGACGTCGTACTTTCCAGGCTTCCATGCTTTCCTCCAGGATCAGTTCCTATATTTTATATATGGGAATGTTCCTCAAGGAAGTCGCAGGAGATTTGGAGCTTATGAGCCCTCTCCTTCCTGATAAGAGGCAGGATTTTCTCACTCTGGTTAAACATGTCCAGGATGTTTCTAAGTTTGTCAACCGTGCAGCTTTTGACTGTTTTGAGTGCATAAGCAGAACCTCTGCCATTGCCCTAGGTGCACGTGGAATTGCCTGGCTCCAGGCATCTGACTTAGAACTCTGGGTACAGGACAAACTGGGTAATATCCCTTGTACAGGTAGGAATCTCTTTGGCAAAAATTGGCAAGAGAAAGCTAATGAACTGGATATTGCGGAACCTGTGTCTTTTGGGGAAACTGCTAGGTACATACGACCTAGATTGGCCACTGTTGGAAACAGGATTCTGGGCTTGATGGTCTGACCCAGTATGGCATATCTTTTGTTCTTATGGATGCTGATAACTCTACTTTGGATAGACTATCCAAGGCTACAGCTGACCCTGCATGGAAGAAATCTTTCAAGAAACCATTCTTCTCCAAAAAGAAGAGGTTTTACCCCTCTTACACCCAGCAGGGATGTTCTGCAGGTCAGTCTGCCCGAAAGGGTCAGCAACCACCTAAGCAAAGGAAAGCAAAGACTGCTAAGCCTCAACCATTTCAGCAGTTCAGCCTCCACAAGGCCTTTGACTTCCATCTAGAGAACTTAGCCTTCCTGGCCCTCAGCGGACCAGAGCCTTCCACCATTCCAGGAAGGTTGTGTCATTTTGCCCCCAGATGGGGGCAGATAACAGCAGAACATTGGACTCTTTCCATTGTAAAGGAGGGATACAAGCTTCACTTCCTTCACATGCCCCCTCCTACAATGGTAAGACAGTTCAATTCTCAGACCTCTCTCAACAACCAGTTAATTCAAGAGGTCACTATGCTTCTTGCCGAAGGGGCAATAGAAGAGGTACCCATTCTACAACAGAGTACAGGGTTTTACTCCCCCTATTTCCTTATCCCAAAGAAAACAGGAGGACACAGACCTATTTTAGACCTCAGAGAATTGAACAAATTCCTGTTCAAAGAGAAATTCAAGATGGTTTCTCTAGGAACTCTTCTGCCATACCTTCAGAGTCAGGATTGGCTTTGTTCTCTAGATCTCAAGGATGCGTACACCCATGTTCTTATCCATCAAACTCACCGAAGTTTCCTTCGGTTTCTATTTCAGGGGAAGCACTACCAGTACAGGGTTCTTCCTTTTGGCCTGGCCTTGGCACCAAGGGTGTTTACGAAATGCATGGCTGTGGTGACAGCCTTTCTTCGCACTCTAGGAATATTCGTCTTCCCTTACTTAGATGACTGGCTCATTCGAGCCCCATCAGAGCCAGAGGCCATTATTTCTCTGTCTTTCACAATGCGTATCCTTCAATATTTGGGCCTTGTCATAAACATCCCAAAATCCAACCTAACTCCTACTCAGTCCCTAGAGTTTATAGGAGCTATGCTGGATACCACAAAGGCAAGGGCCTATTTTCCTCAGACCCGTTGCCTTCGCATTGTGCAGTTAGCTTCTCAAGCAGTGTTAAAGCCTCACTTCACTGCTCGAGAAATGTTACAACTACTAGGCCACATGGCATCTACTGTGCATGTGGTTCCTTATGCTCGCCTCCATATGAGAGCAGCCCAGTGGACTTTATCCACTCAGTGGACCCAGACATCAGGGTGCCTGTCAGACAAAATAGCAAACACAAATCGCCTTGTTTTGTCCCTCCAATGGTGGCAGTCCACTCAAAACCTGTTGGTGGGGTCCCCGTTTCAACAACCTTTACCCCAGGTCACTCTCACAACAGATGCTTCACCAATGGGTTGGGGAGCTCATCGGCAAGACCTCTCCACCCAAGGCACTTGGACTCCACAGCAGACTCATCTACACATCACTCTCTTAGAGCTCAGAGCAATCTTCCTTGCTCTTCGAGTGTTCCACACCCTGCTAAGCTACAAGACAGTCCTCATTCATACGGACAATCAAGTAGCCATGTTCTACGTGAACAAGCAGGGAGGAACAGGCTCTCTGTTACTTTGCAACGAAGCTTTGCGATTATGGGCCCTCGCCAGAGAGCATCAGATTCATCTCCTGGCAGTGTATCTTCCAGGCATTCAGAATTCTTGGGCAGACAGACTCAGTTGAGTTCTGCTTCCACACGAATGGGGTCTCCATGCAGACCAGGTGGCCAAGATCTTTCAAATTTGGGGAACCCCGGACATAGACCTCTTTGCAAGTCCGTTGTATGCCAAACTTCCCCGGTTCTGTTCCAGAATTCCAGCTCAGGGCTCTCAAGCCAGGGATGCTTTCCTCCTTCATTGGGGTCAAGACTTCCTTTATGCCTTTCCACCCATTCCCCTAATTCCCAAAGCCCTGTTCAAGCTTCAGAGAGACAGAGGCCGTATGATTCTCATAGCTCCACATTGGCCACGGCAAGTGTGGTACCCTTTGCTTCTACATCTCTCTCAAGCTCCCTCTCTGGAGTTAGGGTCTGCTCCAGATCTCCTGTCTCAGGAGGACGGGATGTTATGGCATCCCAATACCCAGTCTCTGCATCTCAGGGCTTGGTTGCTGAAGGCCTAGATCTTCATGATCTTAACCTTTCTCAGCAAGTAAAGGATATCCTTTATGCTTCCAGGAAGCCTTCCACAAGACGCTCTTATGCTTTCAAGTGGAAAAGGTTTGCCATATGGTGCTCGCAGAAGGGTCTTAACCCCCTTGCGATACCTCTGGAATCATTACTGGAGTATCTCCTTCGTTTATCCAATGCAGGACTTAAGACTAACTCAGAGTCCATTTGAGTGCTATTGCAGCTTCTTTCAAGCCTTTAAATGGACAACCTATTTCCTCCCATCCTCTTACAGCAAGATTTATGAGAGGCCTTCTTCTAACTAAGCCTCCCATTAGGCCACCACCGGTGGCATGGGACTTAAACCTGGTTCTTGGCCAGCTTATGAAGCCACCTTTCGAACCCTTAACTGCTGCCTTGTTGAAATTCCTTTCCTGGAAAGTTATCTTTCTCATTGCAGTCACATCAGCACATCACATCAGTGAGTTGCAAGCACTAGTGGCTGATCCTCCTTATACAAGGTTCCATCATGACAAGGTAGTCCTTAGGACTCATCCACACTTTATGCCAAAGGTGGTCTCGCCTTTTCATCTAAACCAAGCGGTCTACCTGCCTGTGTTTTTTCCAAGGCCTCATGCATCAAATGCAGAAAGGAATCTTCATACTTTGGACTGTAAAAAAGCTTTAGCTTTTTACTTACAAAGAACACAGCAACATAGAAAGTCCTCTCAACTCTTTGTTGCTTTTGATCCTTCTCATTTGGGACTTCCAGTCTCCAAGAGAACACTGTCTAACTGGATTGCTCAGTGTATTTCCTTTGCCTATCAGAGTAAGAACCTTCCTCTGGAGGGCCATGTCACAGCTCACAATGTGAGAGCCATGGCAGCTTCAATGGCTCATCTGCACTCTGTGTCTATCGACGACATCTGTCGAGCAGCCACTTGGGCCTCGGTTCATACCTTAACAGGCCATTACTGCTTAGGCAAGACTCCTGCCGGGATGCCTTGTTTGGTCAAGCTGTTCTTCAACACTTGTTCCATACCTAATCAATTCCTACCCACCATCCCTGGTAGGATGCCAGAGATGCATGGGGGGGAAGTGGAGCCCTTTCACAGGGACACACAACTTCTGGGGTTCTCTCCCTAGCATCTGAAGCTAGGGAGTCCCCATATGTGAAGACTACATTCCTGCTTGTTCCTGGAGATAGCATAGTTACTCATCTGTAACAGGTGATCTCTGGGAACAGCAGGAATTTAGTCTTCACAACCCACCCACCTCCCCTAGGAGTTGTATCTCTCTATCTCTTTCTTTTTCCCTCTCCCTCTCTCTCAGCTTTAAACTCAACTGGAGAGAGGTAGTTGGGAAAGGCGGGAAGGCAGCACGCATGCACTGTGGGATGCTCCCAAAAGCTTTCTAATTGGACGCTGGGGAGCGTTCTCGCGCAGGCTCCGTCGATACCGACGATACCCATATGTGAAGACTAAATTCCTGCTGTTCCCGGAGATCACCTGTTACAGGTGAGTAACTATGCTGATTGGGTATATACGGATCGATTATTTAGACTTTTCCAAAAAAATACAAGGACAGGGGGACATGCCATGCTGCTGCAAAATGTTGTTGTTGTTGTTGTTGTTAAGTGCTGTCGAGTCTGAGTCCACTCATGGCGACCCTCTGGATAGCTATCCTAAATTGTGTTCGGTCTTCAGTCAGGCGGCTCATTGTTGACAGACTGGTACCCGTAGCTGCTGTTATTGTATCGATCCATCTCATTGCTGGCCTTCCTCTTTTGCGTTGACCTTCTATCTTGCCAAGCATAATGTCTTTCTCTAATGATCTCTCTCTTCGCATGATGTGTCCAAAGTATGAAAGTCGAAGTCTTGTCATCTGAGCTTCTAAAGAAAGCTTAGGTTTGATCTCCTCTAGTACCGACTGGTTTGTTCTTCGGGCAGTCCATGGTATACACAGTATTCGCCGCCAGCACCATAATTCAAAGGCATCAATTTTCTTCCTGTCTATCTTTTTCACTGTCCAGCTTTCACATCCATATGATATTGAAAATACAATGTCTTGAACAAGTCGAATCTTTGTATGGAGAGAGACATCTCTGCTCTTGAGAATCTTATCTAGGTCTTTCATAACCATTCTGCCAAGAGCAATGCGTCGTCTGATTTCTTGACTGCTTGTTGCTTCTTTATTGATAGTTGATCCAAGTAGGTTAAAGTTGTTCACAAAATAGTGCAAAATAGTGTATTCAAAACAGATAAGAGAAAACATTTTTTCTCTCGTCATATAGTCTTTGGATCTCATTGCCAGCAGATGTGGTAAAGGTAAGTAATGTAAGTGGATTTAAAAAAGGTTTGGGCAAGTCCATAAACTGTTAAGGTAGTCCAAGAGAAAACCAGTGCCTATCCTCGGGGATGAGTAGCAGCAAAATGGCTACATTTGGGATACTCTAAATTGCTTCTGATCTGGATTGGCTGCTATTGGAAACAGGCACTGGGCTTGATGGACCTTTAGTCTGACCCAGTATGGCAGGTCTTATATTCTTAAAGACTTTTTTCCCAATGAAATATGTCTTTATGGGAAGAAATATGTTTTCATAGATCCTGTTCATTTAGAACATTTTCTTTCAGATAAAGATTCTCAATTCTTTTCAGAGGGTGGAAGGCCAATAAATGTATAAATATCACCTCTGGTGTTAAGTAGATTTCTTTATGATTTTTTGCTCCTTTTCTTTATTTTTAGTGTAGACTTGAGTTTTGTGATTTTTTTTTTTTCTGTGTAGTTTCTCGAATTTAAGTTCATATTCTACTCAAAATTTTATTTAGAAAAAAAAATGATGGATATGTGGAATAATATGCCAGCAGAAATAGTAGAAACAAGCTGTGCATGGGATAAGCACAGCAGATCTCCAAGGGCGAGGAGAGGATTATAGACCGTGTGTCCAGTTTTCGAAGGCATTTATACAGATAACTGGCCTAGTTACCCGAGTAAATGCCTTATCTGGAATTTTCGAAGGGCACCTACACGGATAGTGCTCTTTGAAAATCCTGGATATGTCCCTAAGTGCCCAGATGCTATGCAGTTAGCATCTGGGCATGTTAGGGGCGTTCCGGGGCAAAGTGGGGGCAGAGGAAATGGCTAACTGGCTAGCACAGATTTTCGATGCTACCTGCTTAGCCCTCTGCGCCTTAAAGATAGGCGAGGATAGCATCGAAAATCTGGGCTACCAGGCTAGCTCCTACAGCTTTCAAGGTGTGTAGCAAGACTTGGATTTTTAATGCTGGGGCCACATATGACCCCGGCATTGAAAACTCGGGTTAGAAGGAAGGAGGGCAGGCTATGCGCTGCTGACATGGTGCATAGCACTGCCCAGTTCAAAATTGGGCCCTTAGTATTTATTATAGCTGGGCAGACTGGATAGCCGATATGGTCTTTATCTGCTATCTCTTTTCTATATTTGTAGGGTAAAAGTAAGTTTGCCACACAAAATATGCAATACTGTGGCATGGTGTATGTAAAATTCATGAATGCAAGGTACTTTTTGGGGACATATCCAACTTGCCCAGTCTTATTGCCAGCCTTGAACCACTTTTCCATATCTCTGTTCTTTATAATCTCCAGCTGTTCCCCCTGTGTGATGGATAACTCATCTGTCTGACTAGCCTGATAACCATAGAGCACACTCAGAGTTCTGAGACATTTGAAAAATCATGCCTGAGTCACAGTCAGGGCCGGCCCGTCCATTGAGCAATAATGTTGTTTGCACAGGGCCTCGTGTTTCAGGGGGCCCCGCACAAACAACATTCTGCATCAGCCCATAGATTTAAAAAAAAAAAAAAACTGGCGGCTGCTGCTGCTGCTGCTGCTGCCGCCTCCGCCACCATGGCAGCGGCAGTCAAGTGCCCCTGCCTGGCAGAGCCCTCCTGGCATCAGCTCCAGCAGCAGCAGCTTTCAGAGCCGCGAAGAGAGAGTTTCTCTCTCACAGCTCTGGGACTTCCTGTTTCCCATCAGCCCCGGCGGGCTTAACAGAGCCGCGAGAAAGGGAAACTCTCCCTTCGCGGCTCTGAAAAGCCTGCGCTTTGAGAGCTGATGCCGGAGGGCCCTGCCAGGCAGGGGGGGGGGCCCCGCGGGACGCAGCCAGTTTGTTTTTTAATCTATGGGCTGATGGGGAGGGGGGTTAGGACTGGTAATGGGCTAAGGGGGGTTAGGACTGGCAGTGGGCTATGGGGGGGTCTAATACTGGAAGTGGGCTGATGGGGGGGTTAGGACTAGTAATGGGCTATGGAGGGGGCTAGGACTGTAGGTGGGCTGACAGGGGGGTTAGGACTGGTAATGGGCTATGGGGGGGGGGCTAAGACTGAAAATGGGGTGATAGGGATAGGACTGGAAGTGGGCTGATGGGGGGGGGCTTAGGACTTGTAATGGGCTGGGGGGTTGCTAGGATTGGAAATGGGCTGAGTGGAAGGGGGGCTTGAACTGCAAATAGCTGATGGGGAGTGGGCTTGGAATGGAAATGGGCTGTGAGGGGAGGGAGCTAGGACTGGAAATGGGCTGACTGGGGGGGAGCTAGGACAGGAACTGGGCTGACGGCGGGGCTAGGCTAGGCCGGGACATGGGCTGTTGAGGGGTGCTAAGATTGGAAATGGGCTGTGGTGGGGGCTTGGATTGAAATGGACTCATGGAGGGGCTAGAACTGAAAGTAGGCTCATGGGGGGCTTGGATTGGAAATGGGCTGAGTGGCGGGGAGCTAGGATTTGACATGGGCTGATGGTGGGGCTAGGAAAGGACTAGAAATGGGCTGATGGGGGGCTGGGATTGGAAATGAGCTGATGGAGGGACTCGGATAAGACTGGAAATAGATGGGGGAGCTAGGACTGGAAATGGGCTGATGGGGGGCTAGGACTGGAAATGGGCTGATGCGGGGACTAGAAGGGAGCAGATGCTGGGTGGGGCTGGAACTAGAAGGGAGCTGATGTTGGGGGAGGATTAGAATGGGATGGAGCTGGGAGAGTGAAATGGAGAGGGGAAAAATATTTTGTGTGGGAGGGAAGACAAATCTACAATTGTCCGGATATTGGGAGAGTAAGTGGGGATTGAGGATGGAGGGGTAAAATTTGAGTGGATGAAATAGGAATGAGGAAAGAGCAAAAGGAGAAAGATTAGTATGTTAAAGCAGATGTAGAGAGAGAATGGATAAAAAACTAGAAGAGAGAAGAAAGGACAAATGGACAGCAGATGATGGAGAGTTAGCAGAAGACACAAAGAAACCAGAAGAAAGTGGCTGGAGCAATTGCAACTGAAAAAAAAATGCACCAAAGGTAGAAAAATATCTCTTTATTTTGAATTTATTAACTGGAATATGTCAGCTCTGGGAAATATACATCATTAACGTCTGCGCTTTGTTTAGTACAAGAGGAAATTAATTTATAGTTTTAGTTGTACAGTGTTGTACATTCCAAGTTTGGTTTTTGGGGTTCCCAGTTTAATTATTGTCTTCCTGTTTCTAAATTGTGATTCCTTGTTTGGTGATGGTCTAGGTTCTGCATGTGTAACTGAGTTGAGATATTCTGTTTATGTAATTCCTATTTGACAGTGCCACTAGTTCTCTTTCCCCAGTAGGTCATGTATTGTTATTCTCTGGAATGTATTGGTTTAATATTTGTAGTGTTGCCTTTTAGAGTATGGTGCTTTGTGAGTCCTGGTAGTGCTGTTAGGATATGGCGGGTTTGCTATGGGTTCTAAATGGGCAGTGTTTGTAGTAGTTCTTAATGTGCCTGGTGGTTGGCACTGAATTATAGTAATGTAGAAATCTTTTAGTCTTTTTTTATCCATACACTCATTAAGAGACATGTTTACTAAATGCTAGTGTGTGGTAACATTATGTAAAATTTATGCAAATGAGGCCCTGCACCGAGTCTCTGCACATGGCCCCGCACTCCCCATGGGCCGCCCCTGGTCACAATAGCTGTTGTTCAAATCCTTTACCGTGCAAAATCTTGAAAGTCTGTTAAATCAAATGCTTCCATTGCAGGCGAGCCATCTCCATTACATAAGAACATAAGATATGCCATATTGGGTCAGACCAAGGTCCATCAAGCCCAGTATCCTGTTTCCAACAGTGGCCAATCTAGGTCATACGTACCTAGCAGTTTCCCCAAAAGACACAGGTTCCGCAATGCTTGTACTGGGTCAAGCATTGATATCCTGGGTCCCTTCTTAATAATGGTTTATGGACCTTTCCTCCAGGAACTTGTCCAAACCTTTTTTAAACCCAGCTACACTAACAGCCTTTACTACATCCTCCGGTAACAAATTCTAGAGTTTGATCACACGTTGAGTGAAAAAATATTTTCTTTTATTAGTCTTAAATAGTTTACCCTGTAGCTTCATTGCATGTCCCCTAGTCTTTCTATATTCTGATAACGTAAACAATCGATCTGTGTTTACCCGTTCCACTCCGTTCATTAATTTATAGACTTCTATCATATCTCCCCTCAGCCGTCTCTTTTCCAGGTTAAAGAGCCCTAACCTTTTTAGCCTTTCTTCATAGGAGTATCCTTCCATCCCCTTTACCATTTTGGTGGCTCTTCTCTGAACCTTTTCTAATAACTCTATATCCTTTTTAAGATACGGCGACCAGAATTGCACACAATATTCAAGGTGCGGTCTCACCATGGAACGATATAGAGGCATTATAATATCTTTTGTTTTATTTTCCATTCCTTTCCTTATGATACCTAGCATTCTATTTGCTCTCTTGACTGCCGCTGCACACTGGGCCGAGGGTTTTAACATGTTATCCACATTATGGACATTCTGGCCTCATTTAGCTGCCTCGCCTGCTCCATTTCCTCATTGGCAAATAATGATTAATACTTTTTTTTTCAAAATTGTTTATGCCTACAATACATGTGTTTCTGTGAATCAACAAATTAAAGAAATTAAAAAGAGTAGAAAAAAGACCTCAGAATAAGTCGTCCTAGCCATGGAACATCCCCATGGATGGGGGTGGCATGTTCAGCTGTTTGATTGGTACAACCTCCTCTATATAATTGACTTTTATTTTATATTTTTAATACATTTGCCCATTCATAAATTTTTCTCATTGCTTAGATGCTGATTCTAGCCAGGGCCCAGTTTTACTTTGGTTGTCATCCTTCCAAATGAATGAAAAAGTGTGTGGGGGTGTGGGTGGGTGGGTGTGGGTGGAGTAGCCTAGTGGTTAGACCAACTGCCTCATACCCAGAAGATCAAGGGTTCAATTCCCACTGGCACTCCTTGTGACCTTGGGCAAGTCACTTTACCCTCCATTGCCTCAAAAGAAAAGGCTGGCAATCTACTTCTGGTAATACATTGCCAAGAAAACCCAGAGGTAGCTGGGTCGCTATGAGTCAACATTTCCACCCCAAGAGAACTCTTCCGAAGAAAAGCCTGCTGTCCTTTCATCAATGGAGGGAAACCCTCAATACCATCGAAAAGCAGCTGTAGGGCTCATCTAGTGAGCCTCCCATTCAGAAAGCACCTCAGGAACACGTTTACTGCTTTTGAGAGAGACTACTGCTCTCCTAATGTATTTGGCCCACCCAAAATCAGAGGGCTTTTGTCCACTGCCATTATATGGGCCTGAAATACCTGATGAGGTAATCGTATGTACAGGATAGAGTCAAACCTTTTTAATATCATAACACTCTTTCCTAGCATGTTAGCATCCATTTTGGAAGCTAAAGATGTAAAATGAACTGGCTCCAATTTTTCTAGCATACCTGAATAAAAAACCTTGCTAAACAACTGAATAGGATCTGTGTCCTACAGAAATGTTAACCCAATTTGCTGATTTTTTTTTTCCACTTTTTTGTTTTTGAAAGACATCTTTTAGCTAGGAATTCCAACTTGTGTAGTTGATTCATTCTACGTTTTGTTGTTTAATACTAAGGGGGTATTCCATATTGTCTTGCTAGACCAATCCAGACAAGTGGGTTGCACTCCCTTATCAGCAGCTTGGTGGAGACAACCAATGAAAAGCCCAGGTTTCAATGTGATCTCTTCTATGTCTCTGTCCTCCTCCGCCACCAGAAGTCTCTTCAGTACTCTTTTTATCTCCAGCAGATGGATGGATTTTCTCCACGCTGAAGAAAATCTGAATAATTGATTGGTAAAGATTGTTCTTTATGCATTCACGAGCATTTAAATCAATGTGAAATTTAAGAAGAGAACCAGGAACAAGTCACTGGAAACTTTGGCAAGAGCCATTCCAGTAGAATGGAAGGAGCAAAAGCCAGATTGAAGTGGATCTAGGAGGGCTTGAGAGGAGAGAAATTCAAAGCAACGGCAGAGAACTGCATGTTCAAGATGTTTAAAAATGAAGGGAAGAAGGGAGATGGATTGATAGGACAAGTAGGGTCAAATGAAGGTTTCTTGGGGAGAGCTGTGACTGCAGCATGCTTGATACTTACCCTAACTCTTTGTCGTCTTCCAGGAATCAAAACTTGTTCTCTTGGTTATCAAGCCAGTGCTTTAACCACAAGGCTGCTACTCCATTCCTGCATATCTCTAGTTGCACCATAAACATTATAACCAGTAGTAGTAGTCATTTGCCAATGCTTACCATGCGCCAATGATATTCATTTTATGCTATCAACTGCAGGCCTATTTTATTCTTATGGGCCCTGCAATGACTAGCACAGGCTAGCAGTGTCATTACATCTTAACTACTAGCAAATGGGACATTTTACTTACCAGATAATGGCCTTTCCTTGAGTCCTGCTAGACAAGTCCAACTAAATGGATTGTGCTTCCCCTACCAGTAGGTTGGTGGCGACAAAGAACCAATGAAAAGCCCAAGTTTCAATGACATTACTCCCATGTCTCTATCCATCTCAGCCACCAGAGGTTTCTTCAGTATCCATCCCGAAACATATGGGAAAAATGGCAAGCCTCTCACATCCTCAATGTGAGCAACAATGAATAATTAAAAAGTAGAGAACTATGTAAAGGAAAGCAGAAACAGAAGGCTATCAGTAGAAGATGGACCTGCAGAGCTAAGTATATAAATCATAGCAGACCCCAGGGTACTACCGCATAAGAAAAGAACAAACATGGTTCCAGAGGGCAAGCTCTGGACTGATATAGCAGGACTCGAGGAAAGGATATTAACTGTTAGGTAAAATGTCACCTTCCATATTGTCCTGCTAGACTAGTCCAGACAAGTGGGACGTACCATAGCTATACCTCCACTGGGCAGGAAGACGACACAGCAGCTTACAAAACATTACAGCCATAATGCTAGACAATAGTGGAAATTGATACCCATGTTACTGCCCGACAAATGTCTGCAGGGGCTACCAAGCTCCACTCTGTCCATGAGGAAGCTTGCATTCAGGTAGAATGGGGGCACACTTCCTCCAGAATTGGATGGGTCTGCAACAGATATGCCAAGGTAATGGCCACTTAAACCAGTGCCCAGTGCAAACTTAGCCACCATGTCACCTTTGCACAGGCCATTAAACAACACAAAAAGATGGTCTGACTTCAGAAACGAATTCATAATTTCCAAGTACTGGAGAGGTACCCTCCGGACATCCACAAGGTGCAGCTCTTTATTCTTCCCCCGACACGTTTCCTTAAAGAAAGAGGGTAGACAAACCACCTTCTCACATGAAAGGGAGAAATCACCTTAGGAAGGAAAGCACAGGCTGAATGGAAACTGCTTCCTCAGGGGAAAAAAAAGTAGGTAAGGATTTTGGCAAGACAGAGCCTGCAGTTCAGAAATCTGTCTTGCGGACAAATCGCAACCTAGACCACAATCTTGAGCATCAAATCCTTAAGAGTAGCATGCTTCAGTGACTCAAAGGGCTCTGACATCAGGGCCTTGAGCATCAGACACACTGCTGCTGAAAAATAACCCTAGCTAGTGAAGCAGTTTTGGGGGAGTAAAGCTGAGCTCGGCACAAATCCTATGCCTGGGGCCCTGGTGGCAAGTACAAAGGCTTGACCATGTCATTGTCCTTGTTGGGGGCAACTATTTCTGTCTCTGAGGGATGCAATTCAGGTTTGACTGCTAGCGACAATTGGTAGTGTTAGAAACGTTTTTGCATATGCGCCTGGGGGTGTCGTGTGGCACTAATGTGTGTTCCACCCAAGCGGCTCCAACACATGCTCATTCCCCTGTGTCTTTAATCCGTGTTCTGTAAAAGCACAGTTAAGGCTGCATCGGCCCGTAAGCGCACATTAATGTGTGCTCTGTTTCTTCCAGGAAGCATTGACCTGTGGCAAGCAAGGAGCCTCATCCTTGGGTTCTGGACTCGTCTTTTCCTGTATAGCAGCTTCTGAGTCACCCCTGGAGGGCATGCTTTCACCCTCTCAGCCAAGAGACACAGTCTGCCCTTGCCTGCCTCATGGCAGGAAGTGAAGAATGGCTCTAAGGGTAAGGATGCTCAGCTGGCCAGGGGCTCCAGCGACCATGCTGCAAGCCGCTCTTCATTCTCTAGGGGAGGGATCTCCAACTTCGGTCCTGGAGGGGCCGCAAACCAGTCAGATTTCCAGGATATCCCTAATGAATATGCATGAGATAAATTTGAATACAATGGGGGAAATGCATGCAAATATATTTTATGCATATTCATTAGGGATATCCTGAAAATCTGACTGGTTTGCGGTCCTCCAGGACTGAAGTTGGAGGTCCCTGCTCTAGGGGGTCTGTGGTGGCTATGGCGTCTGGTGTTGAGGTGCCTATTCTGAGAGGAGAGCTTCTGGAGTCCAGATTGTCCTCCCTGGAATTCTTTTCCTTTTTGCAATAAGCCTGGTCCTTCTGATGTGGAAATTCAGACCCTGGGGTCTCTGGGTGTCCCTGGACGCTGTCTTGTACTGGGCAGGTTGGAAGCGGAAGCCCTCCTTGATTGCCTTTCCAAGATGTTGACTATGCCTCGGACCCAGATGACTTGGTATCGGGCTCTGATATGGAGGAAGAGCACCTGTCACCTTCAGAAGACTATGAAGAGGCCAGTATGATCCGCCTGTTCCAGAAGGAGAAAGTGGCGACGTTGATTTCCAGGGTTTCATCTACCTTGAACTTGGCAAATGCTTCTGACATGGAGCAGGAGCCGAAAGTACATCCATTTCTTCAAGGTTTACTGAAATCCACTACTGTCTTCCCGTTCCCGGAGGTAATTAAAGATGTGATCCGCTCTGTGCCTAAAGGGTTAAGGGTTTATAAGAAGATATACGCTGTCCTGGAGTAGGAGCGTGGAGAGTGGTTTGATATTCCCAAAGTGGATGCACAGGTCACAGCAGTTAACAGGCAGACCACCATTCCCGTGGAAGGTGGATCAACCTTAAAGGATATTCTGGACCCCAAAGTTGATTTCTTGCTGAAGAGCCAGTTTGCTGTGGCAGCAGCTATTCTACAGCTGTGGGGGTATGCACCAGCTTGACTTCTCAAGCCCTGCTCCAGTGGATTCAGTCTCTTCCGCCTGACGATACTACTTCTCTCTTGGAGTCGGCTACAGTCTTCCTTCTTGATGCCATGTATGACCTGGTGTGCTTGGTGGGCAGGGATGGTGCCCTGATTATTGTATCACGGCTTTAGATTTGACTCTGTCACTGGGCGACGGACACATCCTCCAAAGCCAGGTTGGTTCATCTGGCCTTTAAGGGAAAACTCCAGTTTGTAACAGATTTGGAGAAACTGATGAAGGACCTAGGTGAGACAAAATCTTACCACCTCCCAAAAGACAGGTCCAGTGGGCCAGTGAAGTGGGTGATTGCCCCCTTCTCGTCAGCCTCTGCCCAACCACCAAGGGCATGCTGGCCGGATTCTGGGAGTCTCGGGACTATCGTTATTATGGACCTGGAAAACCTTTCTTCCCCTCTGCTTCAGGGCCTCGGCCTTGTTCAGTCCTTTTGTAGAGTACATGGACCTAGGGACACAGCCCCCTCCAAAGAAGGACCCTCGCGGACCATGCAAGGAAAGTTTTGGGGCCTGGTACTTCCAGTGGGTGGCAGGCTTTGCCTTTTTTTTTTTTTTTTTTTTTCAGGAATGGTCTCTGGTTACCAAGGATCGCTGAGTGCTAGAGACCATTAAATATGGCTATGTCCTGGAATGCCAGGAGCCGATTCCCGATGCCTTCGTCATCTCCACCTGTGGGTCTGTGATCAAAGATGCCACCGTGTGGACCATCTTGGACAAGTTGCTTTGCCTGAAGGCATCAATTCCCATCCCCCTAGATGAGCAGGACAAGGGCAGATACTCCATCTACTTTGTGGTGCCAAAGAAGGACTGTTCCTTTCTGGCCCATCCTGGATCTCAAAGGAATCAATGAGCACTTGCGCGTCCTGTGCTTTCAGATGGAAACCTAGCGCTCCATGATTCAAGCAGTGCGCCAAGGAGAATTCTTGGCTTCTCTGGATCTGGAAAAGGTGTATTTTCATATCCCGATCCAAGGGGATCGCAGATGTATCTGGGTTTTTGCCATGCTTGGCTCTCACAGTTTGCTGCCCTTCCTTTTGGGCTCTCCACCGCTCCAAGGATGTTCTCCAAGGTCTAAGTGGTGGCGACTGCGCACCAAGAGTTCTGTGTCCATCCCTATCTGGACGACTCGCTCATCCGGGCCAATTTTCTGTCAGAAGCTTCTCAGGTGACGTCCTGAATGGTGTCCTTTTTGGAAAGCCTCACCTGGCTGATCAATTGGGGAAAAAAGCTTTCGTCTTCCCAGTCCTTGGAGTTTCTGGAACACGTTTCGACACTTAAGTGGGCAGAAATTTCCTGCCAGAGAAGAAAGTCAGAAGACTTTTGAATTGCTTGGTGATGCTCTGTGCACAGCAGGATCCCAGAGTTTGTGATTATCTTCAGCCCCTCAGAATGATGGCAGCGACCATATTGATGGTCCCATGGACCCATGCTGACATGAGGCCGCTCCAGTGGTGGTTCTTGACTTGATGGTCCCCAAGTTTTCAGGAGTTTGAGCGCAGGCTCTTGCTCCCATTGATGGTGAAGTCCAGCCTGTCATGGTGGCAACAGTCCTGTCATCTAACGAAGGGCGTTCTGCTGGACTATTTTTCCTAGAATCCTGCTGATGATAGATGCCACCCTGTTGGGCTGGGGAGCCCATTGCTATGACCATACAGCCCACGGGAAGCGGTGTGGTCCATCAACCGCATCAAAGCGAGGGGCTTGGAGGTTACGAATTTTTTTCATAAGTCAGGCCATCTTCTTCTGCTGTTTGCTGGCCCATGCAAGGGTGAGGCAGTGGCCAAGTTAACCTTGGGGCAGTGGATTAAGGATGATATTGCCCCAGCATATCTGTTACAGAACCGGCCTGTTCTGGAGGCTTTGCACGCCCATTCTACCGGCTCATAAGTGTCCTCATGGGTGAAGCGGAGCTCGGTGACCTCTTCAGACATTTATTGGGCAGCAATGTAGATATCTCGTTCCACTTTTTTCAAGCAATACTACTTGGATTTCCATGCATGGGCGGACACAGCCTTCAGCTCAAGAGTTTTGTGTGCTGCTGTCTTCTTCCTGCCCAGTGGTGATGTAGCTTTGATACATCCCACTTGTCTGGACTGGTCTAGCAGGACGATATGGACGATGACATTTTACTTACCAGATAATCTTTCCCTATGTCCTGCTAGACCAGTTCAGGGCCCGCCCTTGAAACTGTATTGCTCTGTTTTTTCTGCTGTGGTACCCTTGAGTCTGCTACGATTTTATACTTGGCTCTGCAGGTTCATCTTCTGCTGACAACCTTCTGTTTTCCTATACATCATTTGCTACTGTTGATTACTCATTGCCCACATTTGACGTTGTATGAGACTTGCTTTGTATCTTCCATATGCTGTGGGATGAATACTGAAGGAACTTTTGGTGGTGAGCCAGATAGTGACATGGGAATGATGTCATTGAAACCTTGGCTTTTCATTGGTTTTTTGTCTCCACCAATCTGCTGGTAGGGGAAAACAACCCATTTGTCTGGACTGATCTAGCAGGACTCAAGGAAAGGATGTCATCTGGTAAGTAAAATGTCACTGTATGCAAATTATTGCTGAGTTTAAAAAAATGTGCTATCAGAAAAAAACGTGCATACTGTAAGTTGCATCTGTTTGCTGCATTGTGTGTAAAAATAAAATCTCCCTGTGTCAGTGCATGAGTAGGGATTGACTCACACACTGACAGGAAGGGAGATGAAAAAAAGAAGCAGACTGGCCTCCCAATCCTTTTCTACCCCTCTCCCCCCAAGAAATCTTACTGGTGGCTGTTGGCCTCTTCCTATGAGACCTCCAACTTTGGGAGGCATAAATGATGCCCATATGCTCCTGCCTCCATGCTACCATCTTGAAATGTAATTGCCTCATTTGACAGACTGACCCCACACATCCCAAGATGCACCATGCAGGGTCAGTCACAGCTGGTGGTGCAGATTCAGTCATATAGGGCAGTGATCCTGCCTCTCAATGATAGAGGCACCAAAGGGGTAGTGGGGGATAGGGGAGGGATCCCATGGAATCCAGTGACATTTTTTTGGTTGTCGTGGTGGGAAGTTGGAGCGACTTGAGCTATCAAAAAGACTTTTTGGAAGGTTGGGCGCACGGGGGCTATTTGAACCACCATTATGATTTCATGGGGGTTCAAGAGGAGGAGGGGCATGTCACGTCACCTCAGATGACCCTTTTGCTGGTGATTGCATTTTTTACACCAGCCCTCATCTGACCTTACAATTCAGCATTAAAAGAATATAATACTGGTACTTTTCAGTGCAATATTTTTGTCATCTGTAGCAATGTAAATACAGTAGTTTACATGAAATTTGCATGCCTACTGCGCTATCCTTGCACACAGTGGTTTTGCTCAAGATTTTCCTGCACTCAATGGCTTCCTGCATCAAGAGTAAAACTAGCATGGAAAATCTCAAGCAAACTGCTGAACTAAAGCATTGACTGCCTCATGGGCAGATAGTTCCATATGCTATCTCTTTGTCTACCTGTCACAAATGTTCTCTCTAAACAGTAGGATAAATCAGTCACTCTCCTTTTCATATTTCTTTTTTTGGAGTTTGTTGCTTTAAAATACTGCATAGGATTGAAAGGGCCCTGCTTCGTGGTTATGGCTGCTTAGATATTTCATCGCAAACCCAAAAGGTCATGGCAGGCTTTTCTATGATTGTGTAACCGAAGTTCCGCATTTGCAGTGTTTGGATAACATCACAAACTTGCATTGGAGGTTATTATTGTGTTTATAGTGCATAACCTATTCAAGTTAACATCGTAAGGGCCAATATTTAGCTACCACATAGTGCATTACAAAGTGTGCTCAGTTGTATACAGTACATACTTCAAACACAGCAGGTTTGTAATGGGCCAGAACTGCTATGTGATTGTAGTCTGGATATAGAGATGAGCATGTATAAATCATAGGATCTTATTTATTCTGTACCTTTTTGTCTTTTTCCTTTTTTAAACTAGCATGACTTTGTTCGTCGAGACCGACCAGCACGGGTCTTGATTGACCTCATCCAGAGGACAAAAGATGCTGTGCGGGAACTCGATAACCTTCAGTACAGAAAAATGAAGAAAATCCTTTTCCAGGAGGCACGAAATGGGCCTCTAACAGAGTCTCAGGAGGAAGAGGAGGTATGTGTTTAACTGAAAATGTGAGAGAAGGAGTGTGATGTGTGAAACAAGAATTCAAAAGTCTTCAGATCCCCTCACCCCCTTTGGATGGTGATATGCCTTCTGCATCTTCTCTTAAACATTTATTTCTAATCTGGACTGGTATGTATTAAAATCTTTATAGTCATTGTGCCTGAAGAATTACTGCAACAGTGAGCTCTTGTGGTGAAGTTAAAGAATTAGGCATCCCACAAGCTTCATATACATTCTTTTTTTTTTTTTTTAATTCTCATCACCCTAGTCTATATCACATGTTGCCGAGATTTTTGTTTGTTGCCTCTTGTCCTCGGCAGTCTTCACAGTTTATACAATTCTTAAAGTAGCAGCACTAGCAAAAGAGAATACCAGTTAATGGAACTGACAGTTAAAACAACTGAATTGCTCCTTCTGTGCAATTTTTTTTGGATGAGCTGTATCTCCAGCAACAAGCAGGAATGTAGTTGTCACATACGGGTGATGTCGGTACTGAAGGAGCCCATGCGGGAACACTCCCCTATGTCCAATTGGAAAGCTTTTGGGAGCACTTCACTGCGCCTGCGTGATTGCCTTTCCACCTTCCCACCTCCCATTCTTCGTTTTCCATTAGAAGGAAGCAAATCTGTCATCGCAGAAAAAAACTTTTTTGTGGATAGCATCTGCTTTCCCGTCTACACCGGCACCATCAAATATATTGCCAGTTCCCTTATTCTATTCTTTTCTTTCTTTCTTTTACTGTACTTAAAAACAAAAAACAACAACGAGCGTGTTGACGCCCTTTCAGGTCTTAAGCCTACCATAGCCTTCCCACCCAGTAGTTTCAAAAAATGTTCCAAGTGTGCCAACACCATCTCAGCAACAGACACACACAACTGGTTTCTAAAATGCCTCAGCCCAGAACACCAGCCAACAGACTGTCCCCTCTGTCAAAAGATGACTAAAAGAGGCCTACAGAACTGGGCCTCTAAATTTGGGACACTCTTCATCTTGGACGCAATATCATTGGTATCCATTTTGTCGAGGGCCTCATCCGCCTCCCATGGATCCCAGGTATCTTCAAAGTCCAAACACAAGTCCGTATTGAAATCGGACAAAACCTCTGGAGGTAGATCTCACTCAAAGCATCAAGATCCCTCGGGCATTGCCTCAGAGGTGGATCGGTCTGCCAAACAGCCCCGGTGGGAGACCCTGCCCTCCAAAACCATCGAGGGGCCACAGGATGCTCCTGAGGCCTCAACCTCTGGAGAGCTATTGGTGCCATGCACTGGGATGGTAGCACAAACACCTGCACCCCAGGCATCGGCAACTTCAATGGACCAGCGCATACTGGCCATCGAGCGGAGCTTAGTAGCTTACCTGGTAGCCTCGATACCTATCAAGCCATTGGCTCCAGGCACCGCCCTGTCTATACTGGTTCTGGTACTGACATAGACACCGGTTCCAGGCACGACATCAGGGCTGCTCCAGATGACATCGACATCATTCCCACCCATGCCCTCCCTTGAAACTATCACCAATGCTGGTACCAAACCCAAGTGGCTCACCAAGGCCGATACCTTAGAGCATCAGTACCAGCATTTAGCTTCGGGCGAACGCTGTGACCGTCGATACTTCGAGTCCTCTGATTCAGATTCCTCCATTTTGGAGGTGGAGTCACTCGATTCCCAGGGGCCCTGGGACCTTCCTTAAGATTCTTCTCTGCCTCAACAGCGATGTATGTTGCCTCCGGAAGACATGTCCTTCCAGGAATTCATTTGAGACATAGCTAAGGGTCTCTATCACGGTAACATCAGAGAAGAAACCAAGGGAGGAGGAATTAGAGATCCTTCAATACCCAACAGCATCCAAAGAGGCAACAACTCTTAAGCTTCGTATGTGGGAGACTCACCTCACACTAGACATCTTGATACCACGTATCTGGTACCAGAGTGTGTCGGCTTCCAAAAGTCGCAACTTCCCCACCACTCCATGGTGGTTCAGTTGGCAATACGCCAAATCAAAAGCTCATAAACTCACTCCTCTAATCCTCCAGGTCAAGAGTAGAGTACTCTTGATGCCTTTGGGCATTGATGCTTCCAGGCATCCATACTCTCGGCTGCGATCAACTTCTATATTATCTACATGGGAATGTTCCTCAAAGAGGTATCCAGGGATCTCGAGGCCTTTGTTCCTCTACTCCCATATGACAAGAGAGCAGATTATCTTGTCCTTGTCAAGCATAGCCAAACTGTTTCAAAGTTTGTCAATAGGACTACTTTTGATGCTTTTGAATGCACAAGCAGGGCCTCAGCAATATGCATTGGTACATATAGAATTGTATGGCTTCAAGCCTCAGATCTTGAACATTGGGTTCAAGATAAGCTGGGCAACATACTTTGCATAGGGGAAAACCTCTTTGGCAAAGACTGGCAAGACAAGGCCTCTCTGAGTCAGAAAATACTACTCTAAAGATACTGTCCATAAAAGCTGACCCTGCTAAGAAAGAGACACCTGTAAAGAAGTCTTTCTACAATAATAAGAAGAGATTCTATTCTTATCCTCCTACTTCTCAGTATCGGGATCAGGCCTCACAGAAGAGGCAGCAGCCTCCTAAGCAACAGAAGAAACCGCAGGTGGCTAAATCTCAACCAGCTCTGCAGCCACAGTCTGTACCTGGTTTTCGACTCTTTCCTAGAGAACATTGCCACCCTCTCTCTGGAGTACCTCCATCCCCTCCACATAGTAGGAAGATTGTGTCACTACGCCCATAGATGGCACCTCCGAGCAGTGTGGGGACACTATAGTCCAGGAAGGGTACAGACTTCATTTGCAAACTCTGCCCCCCTCCACTTTCATGGGGAAATATAAAACGCAAACACCACTCACTGTTCTCCTACAAGATGAGGTGTCTTCTCTTCTGTCTCAGGGCACCATAGAAGCTGTCCCAACATCCCAATAGGGAATGGGCTTCTTACTTTCTCATTTCAGCGAAAGCCAGCGGATTCAAGCCCATTCTGGATCTCAGAAACTCAACCAGTTTCTAGTCCATGCAAAGTTAAAGATTCTCTCTCTGGGCTCTTCTTCCCTACCTCCAGACTCTAATCTCTAGATCTGAAAAAAGTGTACATACATATCCTCATTCATCCAAGATGCAGGAAATATCTGCGCTTCATCTTTCAAGGAAAACATCATCAATATAGAGCCCTTCACTTTAGACTTGCCTCTACCTCAAGAGTCTTCACGAAGTACATGGCGGTTGTGGCCGAATACTTAAGGTCTCTGGGGATATTAATCTTGCCTTACTTAGATGACTGGCTGATAAAAGCTCAAACCTCTCAGGAGGTGTACTGCTTTCCTTGCATCGTACCATCGCAATACTACAACATGTGGGATTTGTGATAAACTTTCCAAAATCCGAGCTCACTCCAGCTCAAAAGCTAGAGTTCATTGGAGCCCTACTAGACCCAACAGTCCAGGGAATTTATGCCCCATCTCTCTTGTGCCCATCTAGTCGAATTAACGTCCCCAGATGCTCCTACGAGACCATCTGAGCACCCGAGAGATGCTGCAGCTCTTTGGGCACATGGCCTCTACAGTACATGTCGCTCCATATGCCAGACTACATATGCAGACAGCCCAGTGGACTTTTGTCTCCCAGTGGAAGCAGGCCTCTGGCCATTTCTGGGACAGGATCCAAGTCACTGCCCCTCTAACTACATCTCTTCAGTGGCGGTGTTCTCCAGAAAATCTGTTCATAGGTTCACCTTTTCAGATGCCTCCACTTTAATGCACCCTGATGACAGATGCCTCCAAACTGGGTTGGGGAGCACACCTGGGCAACCTGTCCACACAGAGGCTCTGGACAATGCAAGAGTTATAACTCCAAATCAATCTCCTAGAACTTCATGCTATTTCAAATGCCCTCCAGGTGTTACAGCACCACCTCAGAGCACAACAAAGTCCTAGTCAGATCAGATATTCAGGTTGCCATGTTCTTTGTGAACAAGCAGGGAGGGACAGGCTCATGGGCCCTCTGCGAGGAGGCTCTCTACCTTTGGTCCTTTGCCATTTCTCATCAAATACACCTTCAAGTGGTGTATTTTCCCAGGGGAGTTCAATGACTTGGCAGACAAGCTGAGTCATATCCTTCTTCCCCACAAATGGTCTCTCCATCCGGCACAATGTCCTACATCTTCCAAACCTGGGGAACTCCAGGCATAGACTTGTTTGCAACTCTGCAAAATGCCAAGCTCCCCCTCGCTTCTGCACAAGAACTCTGACATCCAGCAACCAACAGGTGGATACCTTTCACTTACACTGGGGTCAGCATCTGCTTTATGCTTTCCCTACTATACCCCTCTTTCCCAAGATGCTTTTCAAGCTTCAGTCCAACAAGGGCTCCATGATTCTCATAGCCCCTTACTGATCGCGGCAACCATGGTTTCCACTGCTTCTGCGTCCAACTCAGGCTCATCCTCTGCGATTGGGATCTGTGACCCATCTCTCCCAGGACGATGGCTCACTACTCCATCCCATTCCACAGTCTCTCTGTCTCACAGCTTGGCTGCTGAGAGCATAGCATTACAAGGCTTCGACCTTACACAAAAGTTAAAGAGATTCTTTTGGCTTCTAGAAAGACCTCCACCAGATGTTCATATGCTTTTAAATTACATAGATTCTCTGTCTGGTGTTGCCAGAAAGATCTCAATCTCTTTTCTGCCCCAGTGGAGTCTCTTCTCCAGTATCCTCCACCTATCCTTGGTAGGTCTGAAAACCAACTCTGTGAGAGTCCACCTCTGTACCATTGTGGCCTCTCACCACCTACAGGAGGGTAGCCCATCTCCTCACAACTGCTAGTAGCGTGTTTCATGAGAGGTCTTCTGCTGTCCAACCACCCATTAAGCCATTTCAGGTGGCTTAGGATCCTCAATGTCGTTTTAGCACAACTTCTCAAGTTGTCCTTTGAACCATTAGCCACGACCTTACTAAAGTTCCTGTCTTAGAAGGTACTCTTCCTAATTGCCCTCACCTCAGCTAGATGTATTAATAAGTTTCAGGCTTTGTTGGCAGACCCACCTTATACCCGGTTCCACCATGACAGTCGTCCTTCTTTGAACGCACCCACACTATGCAAAAGGTGGTGTCTCCTTTCCATTTAAACCAGTCAATTTACCTTCCAGTCTTCTTTTCTAAGCCACATGTGTCTCAAGCGGAAACAACTCTGCACACTCTTGTTTGCAAATGTGCATTGGCTCTCTATCTCCAAAGGACCCAAGATCATTGTAAATCTTCACAGTTGTTCATCTCATTTGACCCTAGTCACCTGGGTCTCCCTGTATCTAAACATAAGCTCTCAAGATGGATAGCGGACTGCATTGCATTTGCTTATGACAAAGTGGGACTCTCCCTTGGAAGGGTATGTCACCGCTCACAACGTTCATGCCATGGCAACCTCGATGGCAAACCTACGCTCAGTAGCCATTGACAAAATTTGCAAGGCAGCAACTTGGTCTTCCATCCAAACCTTTGCCCATTACTATCTGGACAATGAGTCCTGCTGGGATGCCATGTTTGGTCAAGATGTACTCCAGCACCTCTTTCAGACTTAGAAACAACTTTAACAATACCAGAAATCCATAAGGGCTCCATGATCTTTTCGAGCCTACTCTGAGGCAAACCTCCACTGGTTCTAGGTTCCCTTCATCTGGGAGCTAGAGATTCGCATATGTGAAGACTACATTTTTGCTTAAGAACATAAGATATTCCATACTGGGTCAAACCAAGGTCCATCAAGCCCAGTATCCTGTTTCCAACAGTGGCCAATTCAGGTCACAAGTACCTAGCATTTTCCCCAAAAGACACAGGTTCCACAATTCTTGTATTGGTTTAAGCAGTGATATCCCAGGTCCCTTTTAGTAATGGTTTATGGACCTTTCCTCCAGGAACTTGTCCAACCCTTTTTAAATCCAGCTACACTAAAAATTGCTACATCCTCCTGTAACAAATTTCAGAGTTTGATTACACGTTGAGTGAAAAAATATTTTCTTTTATTAGTCTTTAATAGGTTACCCTGTAGCTTCATTGCATGTCCCCTAGTCTTTCTATATTCTGATGACGTAAACAATCGATCTATGTTTACCCGTTCCATTCCATTCATTAATTTATAGACCTCTATCATATCTCCCCTCAGCCGTCTCTTTTCCAGGTTGAAGAGCCTTAACCGTTTTAGTCTCTTCATAGGGGTATCCTTCCATCCCCTTTACCATTTTGCTTGTTCGTGGAGATAGCGTAGTTGTAACAGGTGATCTCCGGGAACAGCAGGAATTTAGTCTTCACAACCTGCTCTCCTCCCCTAGGAATTACAGGGTTTCATTTACTGTCTTTTCTCAGCTACAAACTCAGCTAAAGACCGCGAGGGAGTTGGGAAGGCGGGAAGGCAGTCGCGCAGGTGCAGTGGAGTGCTCCCAAAAACATTTCATTTGGATGCTGGAGAGCGTTCCCACGCAGGCTCTATTAGTACCAATGTCACTCATATGTGAAAACTAAATTCCTGTTGTTCCCAGAGATCACCTATTACAGGTGAGTAACTATGCTTTCTCCATGGACAAGCAGGAAATAAGTCCTCACGTATGAGTGACATCATGTGATGAAGCTCGGTGCGGGAGTATTCCCAGCTCCTTCTGTAAGCTTTTGGAAGTCTTCTCAATGCATGAGTGTTGTCTTCCTGTCTTCCTCCATCTTACTTCAGTCTTGATTTTTCCATGGAGCCCAACAGATGCATCTAATCACAGTTCCTCAGCAGGTACCATTTAAGTTTAAAATTTTTGATATTTTTTGGTCACCTTGGGTTTTGCTCGCCTGCTGTCGCAGTTCTGTTCCCTGTTGTATCTTTAGAATTTTCAGTTGTCTAAAGTTTCCTTTATTTTCCTCAGCACAGTTGCCCCTTTAGGCATAGGTGCCCTGGCTGCATGTATAAATTATTTTTTTTTCTCTTTCAAAAATCAAGCTGTTTGATTTTGCTGTGGCTGTTTTTCTGGCTGAAATGTCACAAAACATTTCCAGTGGGTTTAAGAAGTGTTTCAGGTGCTCAAGGACTGTATCCATCACAGACACTCATAGTTGGTTCCTTTAGTGTCTGTAACCCGGTCATCAACCGCTGCCTTGTAATTTGTGTTAGCAAATGACATAAAGAGGGCTTAAGGGTCACAAGAAGTAGCACAAATACATTTTTGGTGCTCACATGTCCAAACCATCTGTATCGACTGCATCAGTCTCAATGGCATCAAAGGCTATATTGGACATTAGTGGTGCAAGGATATCAAGGATGTGTCTTCATCAATGCCAAAGGGTGGTCATGTCTAGCATCGAGGGGATGCTCAGGTGCTTTGTCTAAGCTCTCTGAGGCATGGCATCAAGAGCAAAAAGGGTTCACAGGATTCTTCTCTTCGGAATTGCCTAGAGGGGCAGAGCTCATCCTTCAGGATATCAGAGTGGCAGCGCCACCCTATTGTATGTCATGACCAACCAGTTGACATCCTCTCAGATTCTGGGAATATTGGTCAATGTTGCTGGGGCGCCAAATCTTTGAAGGGGGCAGCCATGGAGAAATGCCTTCTGAGGGCCATTTAACGCATCATGATACTGTTCGCCTTGCAGTATGTCAGTGCTGCCTTGATGTCTGTTGCAGTGGCAGTAGTTCAGCTGATCCTCAAAGCATAGAGTGCTTGTGAGAGAGGTATTGACTTTGGGTATCAAAGGGTCCAGACAATGGAACCTGCCTGGACTAATTACCCTTTCTAGTGCATAGGAGTCCAATGTTCCTCCAAAGTCTAGAAAGTCATTGGTTCATCAACACTCTTGAAGGAGCTCCTAATGCCCAAGGGCAGAAAGTGATCCAGGCCAAGGCTCAGAAATATTTTGATTTCCCCTCTCAGTCTGACTCAGCCTTAGTCATCAATGTCAAATCTAAGGGCTTATCAGAGGATGTGATGTTCTAAGATTTTGTAATGGATATGTCTAAGGCCATATCATTTTCTTTTGAGCCCAAGACAGAAGAATTGGAGAGCCTTTAGTACTCCTCTGCCCCTAAGGAGGCAGTGACAGTCCCTGTGCACTGCATCCTTCAGGTAGCACAGATTGGAATGTGGTAGAACCCCCTCACTGTACCTCCTGTTAGTAGAAAGCTTGACTCTATGTATAGAATTCTAAAGGCTCCTGTATTCGAGAAGTCCCCGCTTCCTCACCATTCATGGTGGTTGAATCCACCCTTAAGAGATCTAAAGGTTCCAAAACTCAATTGTCTGCACCTCCAGAGTTGGAAGCTTGGACATTAGACACTCTTGGGAGAAGGATTTCCAGAATTCCATGCTTGCAGCCTGCATGGCCTCTTACCAGCTTTACACGGGCATGTTTTTGAAGGGATGACAAGAGCGGCCTAGCTGATCTGTCCCAGTATCTCCTTCCAGAGAGATCAGAATAGTATTTTTCCCTTGTTGAGACACGAAGGACTGCTCAAAGTTCATGGTCTGAATGAACTGTGATACCTTCTAACCGGTACTTAGAACTTCTGCAATGGGTAATGTTGCCCAGAGACTTGCACGGCTCCTGCCTAGAACATTGGTGCAGGACAAGCTTGCTGATATACCATGCCACGGAGAGAATCTCTTCAGAGAAAAAGTTGAAGTGAAAGCTGGCTTCATCAAAAAACAGCATAATCTCTCAAGGCGCCCATCGAACTGGCCTCCTGCCATAGGAGATTTCAGAGTGATAGCCAGAAAAAGACCTACTACTCAAGGCATAGGTATTTTCCTGGTTCCCACTATTCCCAATCAAAGCAAATCTCACTTGAACACAAGTGAAGTAAGAGAAGCCTCGAAGGCCCAGCCTGTTCCTCACCCAAAACTGAAGAAATCTATCTTTACCCGTGGCCTACTTCTGATCAGACTACCAAATAACTGACCTGGCTTCAATTCTCTAAATTCAAATGCAAATAAGGAGGAATCAAATAAAAACAAAATACAGAGAATTATCTTAAGCACAGTACTACCAAAGGGGGAGGAGGCCTCACAGTCCTTCATACTTGTGCAGTTCCTGTAAATCCCCCCGCCCAAACCACTCTAGGCCAGAGCACATCATTTATTGAGAGAAAACTGCTACATGGTACAAATTAAGTTCTACATTGAGCTTCAGCATCACTTTTGTTTTCTCTACGTGTTACAAGTTATGTCATTGGTCAAAGTAAGCACAGACATATATTGCTCATCTAAATTAGGAGAAGCAAAAACATTCTATCCTATTCTGCTAAACATGGCCTTGGTTTTGGGTACACATCTTTCCAGGCTGCTAGTGATTTCCAAACTGCCAGGCTTCAGGCAGTTAGCAAATTCTAAGCCATTCTCCATATTAACTTTTTCAGAGGACTCTGGTACCCCATTTCAAGTCCCTCTCAACAGTCCCCCCCCCCCTCTGATTTTGTAAAGAATTACAATAAAACATGTCCATGTCCAAAATAAATAGATAAATACATGCGTACATGATAGATAAATACATAAATAGAGAAATGTATTGATAAATTAAATAAATATTCTGCCACAATGGGAAATGCCTTCCACTTCACTTCGCTTCAGAGTCCTAGGCACATCTGATCCATGAGTGAACTTCATCTTGTTGGTTGGAAGACTTTTTATAGATATATAGTCCATTTGACAATACAGAAAAAGGATTACAATCACTCTGAAAATTTATCAGAACTATGTGACACTGGTAGGTCTCAGTAAAAATGTGTACAGAGAGTAAGGTTGTACCAATTATTCTTGCAAGCACAATTTGTTAGCAGTGGCCAACGGCTCCTCGTAGATCTTTCAGAGGTTTGCACCCACATTATCTGCCAACAGTGATAACTCCAAATTCTTCAGCAGCTTCTGCTTTCACTCTGGGCTGCACTATGCAAATCTTGAACAGTGTGTCTCAGTAACTGTCCAGGCTTCATGGCTGCACATATATCTTTCAGTAGGCTTGCTGGAATCACTGATCTTTGCTCCAATCCGGCTTTCAGTAGCATTGTTGACTTCTTTTCATTCACAGTAGTCGTTAACTTCGGCCCGTAGGATTCAGTGCATGCAATATATAATTTGCAAAACAAATACTCAAAATGACAGCATACCTCTGATTCTCCAGGACCAAGCAGGAAGTCAGTCCTCACATATGGGTGTCATCGGCGCCGATGAAGCCCCAGCGGAGCATTTCCCCAGCTTTCCACGAAAGCCTTTGGGAATGCTGGCATGCATGCGCGGTTCCCTTCCCGCCTAAAGGTGCCATCTTACCTCGGTCTCTTTTTTTCCGAGAAGCCCACCGGACGTGTGTCCTGATCTCCCGGATAAAGGTGATTTTTTCTTCGGTGATTTTTCGCTATTTTTCTCCAGTTCGACGCCGGTTCCCCTCCCGCTGGATTCGGTACACCGGTATCAAGCCCGCTTATTTCTTTTTCGGTTTTTGCCCTACGTGGCTGGCGTTCGCGCCCCTTTTTTCATTTTTCCCTGGAAGGCCGGACTTTTGACCTCGCAGGGGCTCTTTTTTCCCCGATGGCTTCCAGTGGTTTCAAAAAGTGTGATCGGTGTAAGAAACTTATGTCTCTCATCGACACACATGACTGCTGCCTTCGGTGCCTCGGCCCTGACCACGACCCCAAGTCGTGTGTGCCATGTGGGAAGATGTCTTCCAAGGCACTTAAAAGTCGACAGCATCAGAAGGAGAGGTTTTTCTCGGACTCTGCCTCCGGCTGGGCCCGGACCTCGTCTGAGGCCTCGACATCTCGGGATTCCGATCCCGAGCGCCGTCGAAGCTCCTCGGACAGGGGGTCCCCCGACCGGGAATGTAAGAGGAAGAAGCGGCTCGCGAGGGCGGTGTCGGAGGAGGTCCCTGGTCCCTCAAGGGCCAGGTCTAAGACCCCCGACCGCCGTCCCAGGCCCGTGGACCGAGAAGCCTGCCAAAGTTCCTCGCGTGGAGCTGGAGTCTGCTGGATACGTAAGCCCCGTAGTCCTCGTGGACTCTCCTCCCAGAGAGCCGACGTCGGGCCCGGCGCCGCCGGGACCCGAGTCGGTGGCTGCTGCGTCTCCCGAGCTGAGTCTCAGGATGACAGCTTTGGAGTGCAGATTGTCTGCCTTCATGGAGCAGCAGCGGGCACTGATGGCCAGCCTGTCTGGTGCATCTGCCCCGACCACCGGGACGTTGACTTCGAAGTCAACCCCGGAGACCGAGCCGTTACTCGAGACCCTCGTGGCTCGAAGTCGTCCTCGGTCGAGGTCTCCCTCGACCTCCCGTTCGGGACCGAGGGTGTCGACGCTGGTGCCCCCGGCATCGGGGCGGGTGCCTTGGGGCCCCGCGGGGTTGGACCCTGACTCCTCCTCGGATGAGTCCGCCTGGGAGACGGAGGACGAGGAGTCTCCCGATACTTTTAAGACTCTGTGCGTCCCGTCGGACTCACCGCAGTCTGAGCCCTGGAGTAGATCCCCTCCGGAGGACACTAGGTTCTCAGAATTCGTCCGGGATATGGCCGCTGCCTTGGCTATCCCTGCCGATCCCGAGGAAGAGCCTCGAGCCGAGGAGCTCGATGCTCTACAGTATGACTCTCCTCCGAAGGAGGCCTTTACTGTCCCTGTTCCTCCGATGCTGGAACGGCTCCTCTTCCGGATGTGGGAGGCACCGGCCTCAGCGCCGGTTTTGAGCAAGTGAGTCGATTCCATCTATCGACTCCGCAAAAGCCCTGGTTTCCATAAAGCACAGCTACCACACCATTCCATGGTTGTGGAATCGGCTATCCATCGTCTGAAGAGCCAGAAGATGCACTCCGCGGTGCCCCCTGGCAGGGAGGCCCGCAACCTCGATGGCGTCAGTAGAAAGTGCTTCCAGGGGTCAATGCTTGCTTACCGTGTCCAGTCTTACCAGCTGTACATGGGCATGTACTTGCGAGACCTTGCCAAGGAATTGGCCGGATTCTCTGCTGGGGAACCCTTGCAGAGATTTAAGACCTTGTCCTTGGGGATTCGGGAATGCTCAAAGTTCATTTCCCGCACCGCCTACGATGGCTTTGAGGCTTCGGCCCGAGTTGCGGCTGCCGGCATCGCGGCTCGACGCCAGGCGTGGCTGCAGTCATCGGACCTCAAGCCATGGGTTCAGGACAAGTTGGTCTATGTCCCCTGCCGAGGTGAGAAACCTTTTGGCAAACCCGTGACCGAGAAGGCCGCTCAGCTCGAGACGGAGCACCTTATCCGGACAAGGCTGTCGAGGAAGACCTCTGCCCCTTCACATAAAAAGAAGGGCTCAGGTAAAAAGTCCTTTTATCTGAGGAAGGGCACTGCCTACAAACAGTACCCTCAGTATCAGGCTGCCCAAGCTGCCCCCCGGGGTCAGCAAGCCAAAGGCCAAGGTAATAGGCCCCGTAGGCAGAGGACCCCCAAGCCTTCTGCCCCTGCTTCCACTCAGCAGGGTGGGGGTTTTTGACTCCTTGAGCATAGCCTCTCCGTCCCTGCTTTCCCAGCCCTGCACAGGCGGTCGCCTTGTACTCTTTGCCCACCAGCGGCCTCTCATTACCACCGACAGTTGGGTGCTGGACATAGTCCAAAAGGGCTATGCCCTGCATTTTCATTAACTGCCTCCTCCTTACTTCCCAGGGGAGGCCTCAAGGGAAGCACTTTCTACTGACGCCATCGAGGTTGCGGGCCTCCCTTCCAGGGGGCACCGCAGAGTGCATCTTCTGGCTCTTCAGACGATGCATGGCCGATTCCACAACCATGGAATGGTGTGGTAGCTGTGCTTTCTGGAAACCAGGGCTTTTGCGGAGTCGATAGATGGAATTGACTCACTTGCTCAAAACCGGCGCTGAGGCCGGTGCCTCCCACATCCGGAAGAGGAGCCGTTCCAGCATCGGAGGAACAGGGACAGTAAAGGCCTCCTTCGGAGGAGAGTCAGAACCATTGCTTCGGAGGAGAGTCAGAACCATTGCTCTGCTTCAAAACGTGGGCTTTGTCATAAACTTTGCAAAGTCCACATTGCTCCCCTCCCAGAACTTGGCGTTCATAGGGGCAAGGTTGGATTCTCAACGGCAAAGGCATTCTTGCCAGAAGACAGGGCTCAAAGACTGATGGACGTGGCCAAACAGTTTCTAAACAGGTCCCTGGTCTCCGCCAGACTCTGCCTCAGGCTTCTGGGCCACATGGCTTCGACAGTGCATGTGACTCCCAATGCCAGGCTCCATATGAGGCCTGCACAGTGGTGCCTTCGGACTCAGTGTTCTAAGGCCACAGGCCGCCTAAGAGACAGGATAAAGGGTGTCCAGACCCCTTTTGGCCTCCCTCAGCTGGTGGCTACATCCACCCAATCTGCTGAAGGGGATGCCCTTCCAAATGCCAGAATAATTGGTGGTTCTCACCACTGATGCCTCTCTGCAGGGCTGGGGTGCTCATTGTCTGGACAAGTGCACTCAAGGCCTCTGGTCTCCCTGGGAGGCAGCCCAACAGATCAATCTCCTAGAACTTCGAGCTATCCACTTAGCTCTCAAGGCTTTTTCTCCGGCCCTGGCTCACCGCTCAGTCCTGATTCAAACAGACAACCAGGTAGCCATGTTTTATGTGAACAAACAGGGCGGGACTGGGTCAAAGCTCCTTTATCGGGAGACTCAAGACCTTTGTTCCTTTGCCCTAAAGCACAACATGCTTCTCAAGGCGGTGTACCTTCCAGGCCAGGAGAATTGCCTGGCCGACCGGTTGAGCAGAATTCTGCAGCCCCACGAGTGGCAGCTGCATCCCTTGGTCGTTCAGAAGATCTTCCTGAAATGGGGTCTCCCTTGGATAGATCTCTTTGCCAGTCCGTTGAACAAGCAACTGCCCAAGTTCTGCTCCAGGCAACCGCATCCTTTGAGGATAGCACCAGATGCTTTTCTGATGTTCTGATCTCAGGGCCTCCTGTATGCGTTTCCTTCCACGCACTTGGTGGCCCGAACTCTTTTCAAGACTCTTCAGGACAAGGCCTCGGTCCTGCTGGTTAACTCCCAGGTGGCCGAGGCAGCCTTGTTTTCCACTTCTGCTTCAACTGGCAGTGGATTCCTCACTGCCTCTGGGGTTGCAGCCCGACCTTCTCTCACAAGAGCAGGGTTCCCTTCTGCACCCCAATCTCAAAGCTCTCAATTTGATGGCCTGGAGGCTGCAAGGGTAGTCTTGGCTCCCTGGGGCCTGCCTCAGGAAGTTGAGGAGGTTGTCCTAGCCTCTAGGAAACAATCCCCTAGGAAAACCTATGCCCTAAAATGGAAAAGGTTTTCTGTGTGGTGTCAGCTTCGTACAGAGGATCCTTTCTCCTGTACTGTGCCAGTAGTGCTTCAGTACTTACTGTGCTTATCAAATCAGGGACTTAAGTCCAATTCTGTTCGGGTCCACCTCTCAGCTCTAGCAGCTCACCACTCACTGGTGGAGGGACATTCTCTGTCAGGTCACCCCTTGGTGTCCCGCTTTCTCAGGGGCTTGCTTTTGCTCAAGCCCCCAATCCGTCGTCCTGCTCCTGAGTGGGAGCTGAATGTGGTCTTGCAGCAACTGACTCGCCCACCCTTTGAGCCGATGGCTACTTGCCCTCTACTCTTCCTTTCCTGGAAGACTCTCTTCCTGATAGCCCTCACCTTGGCTAGGCGAGTGAGTGAGCTTCAGGCCCTGGTCTGTGATAGACCTTACACCAGGATTTATAGGAACAGGGTAGTTCTTAGGACTCATCCAAAGTTCCTCCCCAAGGTTGTCTCCTCTTTCCACCTCAACCAGGAGGTGGTTCTTCCAACTTTCTTCCCTAAGCCTCATGCTAGCCAGGCTGAAGCAGTCCTGCATACCCTGGATTGTAGGAGGGCCTTATCCTTCTACCTTGACCGTACGCAGGGACATAGAAGGGCTACTCAGCTCTTCGTCTCATTTGACCCCCAATAAGTTGGGGTTGGCTGTGTCCAAGCGTACCTTGTCCATCTGGGTGGCTGACTGTATCACCTGGGCTTACAAGGCGGCTGACCTTCCTTTGCAGGGTAGGGTCACGGCCTATCGTGTCAGGGCAATGGCTGCCTCAGTGGCTCATCTCCGCTCTGTGCCCTTGGTAGACATCTGCAGGGCTGCAACTTGGTCTTCAAGCCAGACGTTTGAGACCCATTACTGTCTGGAGAGGGAGTCCCATAGGGACAGTGCTTTTGGCCAAGCAGTACTCCAGAATCTCTGAGGTTTAGGCAACTCCTGCCCTCTGTTGGGCTACCGGTGGAGGTTGTGTCCTTGAAAAGCCTTTCTTTGATGCTGTGACTAGAGGGAGTTCTCTTGTTCAGCCTGGGTTCCTGGTAGCCCAGAGCTAGGGAGTCACCCATATGTGAGGACTGACCTCCTGCTTGGTCCTGGAGAAAGAGTAGTTACTCACCTGTAACAGGTGTTCTCCAGGAGCAGCAGGAATCAGTCCTCAACCCTCCCTCTTCCCCTTGGAGTTGCAGTTGTACATAGTTTGTTTTACATTTTTGTGTGCTGTTCTTAGCTATGTCATTTGGCTGAGGTAAGATGGCACCTTTAGGCGGGAAGGGAACCGCGCATGCGGGCCAGTATTCCCAAAGGCTTTCGTGGAAAGCTGGGGAAATGCTCTGCTGGGGCTTCATCGGCGCCGATGACACCCATATGTGAGGACTGATTCCTGCTGCTCCTGGAGAACACCTGTTACAGGTGAGTAACTACTCTTTCCCCACAATGGCACAATTACTAATGGCAATATAGAATTACTGCACACAAACGTGCACAATTACTAACGGCAATATAGAATTACTGAACAGAATTATCTAATCTAATGTTAGAATACATCTATTGCTTGCACTAAATTATTAAAACTTATTTAACTATATGTAGGCCAAGATAGCTTGCAATATACTTCTGTTTTGTAACTACATTCCTTAATTTATTCTCTTCATCTATCAAGTTAAAGGTAGACCACATAGTAATAGACACACCTCTCTTGTCAGGTGCACAACTGTACAAGGCATAGTTAATCTTATTTCGTAAGGGGTAACAAACATCGAAACATAACTGACAGTTTATGGCTGTTAAATTTAACTCATTTTAATTGTTTACTAAAAATTATTAGGAAAGCTCACTTAGGTAATGGTTTGACTTACATTACTTTGAATATTGTCAGTAATATCATTAATCAGTAATATCAATATTCTCAGCTCACAAAGGAGGGAAATCAGGATACAAACAAAGGAACAATTATAGATAGGTCAATGCATAAACAGAATTTGCTCAATAAATTTTCAAAAATTGAATTTAAGCCAATTTAAAAATTAATTTGTCATTGTTTACAGCCTCACTTTGTTGCCACTTTATTCAGCACAAAACAGCATAATAAAGGATCAATTAATCTCTTGCACAGGAAATTTATCTACATCTTGAATCTATCCCAATCAGTGATACTAATTTAGTCAATCATTCTTGGCATTTGTTTTACCTATTCCACTTGTAACAGGACATTTGCTGAATACTTTCTTAATATAACATCATTTCTACACACATCATTTCATAATAACAAACACATATCATGAGAATTTAAAATCCAGTAGCAGGTGGCTGAAAAATAGACTGGGACATTGCTACTCTAATCTCTTACACTTTAATGGATGAGATATGTATCAAGATTTTAAGTTCATCTTTTTTTTCAGTTTTTATTTATAAACCACCAAGAAAAACAGGAAATATACAACATTCAACAACCACCCCCTGGGATTGACGCTTATCCCCAGGGCAGAGAACAATGATGGTCACAAACATTTTCAATTTTTTCCACATCCCCCCACCGAAACCCGTCCCCCCTCTTCCCACCCCTCCTGTCATACCCACAGCTACTCCACGATCCGAACCAAATCATAAGAACTATTCATATCACCCACTTTGAGCCTTACACAGTTAAGACCACACACTAACAACCTAGTTGCAAAACTGCATTGCGACTCCTGGGACTCAGACTATGGATATATGGGTCCCAGAGCATCAGAAAGGCGGACCAGCGCTTGACATGGCCCCTAGAGCCCCTACACTCCACAAGCATCAATTGATGGAAGGAATTCCGCCACTCCCAAAAGGAGGGAGGGTTTCTTTCCCGCCATCGACGCAAGAGTGGCCCCTTACCCACCAGACATGCCTTCCGCACTAACCACCGTCCGCATTTCCCTTTCGGGGAGTTAAGGCTCAGGAGATCTAAAGTGACCAGGGCGGCATCCCAATAAACTGGCTGTCCTAGGAGGCTCGTCATAAAGGAACAAATTCTCCTCCAGTAGGAGCGGATCATCCGACAACCCCACCACATATGCAATAACGTTGCCATGGGCTCAGCACACCGCGGACAACTTCCGTCTAGGGTCAAGTGACAACGAAGAGCCCGTCTCGGAGAAAAGTGAACCCTAGTTAAACATTTAAATTGCATTTCCCTCCAACGGGCTCCATCCGCCAGGTTCCCTATTCTCCGGATGGCTGCCAGGACTGTGTCCTGGGGAATTTCCCACCCCATCTCAACACCCCAGGCCTGCTCCACACTTCGAAAGTCCGGTCGAATCTGAAATTGTTCCAGCCTAGCTTTAAAAACACGTATTGATGGTTTCTCCTCCCCGCCTAGACTAAAAAACGCTAACACAAGAAAACGGAGGTGGTGTTCATTACAAGGAACCGAAACTTCACCGCTCCGTCCTCCGTAAAAGTGAAGGAAGCAGACCTCCAGACAAAGCCCACTATCAGATACCTCGGTGTCACCTTAGACCAGCACTTGGATATGAAAGCGCACATAGGAAACATTGTAAGAGCGGTATACCACAAAATCCGATCCCTCAGACACCTACGATCCCTGCTGGAGCCCGGACGATTTCAGGACCATCTATCAGGCACTAATCATACCACATTTTGATTATGCAAACTGAATCCTGCAAGGTCTCCCTCAAGCCACCTTGAATCCACTGCAACTGGCAATGAACGCCGCAGCAAGAGTCCTACACGGAGCATCCAGGAAAGACCATGTCTCACCCATCCTAAAACAACTCCACTAGCTCCCGATACAAAGTAGACTCACATACAAGACCCTACTACTTACATTCAAGGCCATCAAAGGACTCTCGTCTGCTTCACTAACAGAACTAATCCAGATGACACCACACAATAGGGACAGACGGTCAGTGGCTCTCAACACCCTGATAGTCCCAAAATCAGTAACACAATGCACTAAGGCAACAGCAGGCAGGGCCTACCAATTCTATGCACCAAGGTGCTGGAACAGCCTCCCTCATGGCATCCAAGCGATCCCAGACTTATTTCAGTTCAGAAAGGCCTTGAAGCACCACCTCTTCCTCCTGTATTACCCAGTAACCAACGCAGACATAGCACCAACCACACAAGCCACCCAAAACCCCCATGACTGAAACTAAAAAGGAGGTCACGATAATGTTGTAAGTTGTAAATAGTTACCCCTGTTATCCAAGTTGTATTACCTGTTCAACTGTAAACACAAAGTACCATCGGAAATATGTAAATTATTGTTCATTGTAAACCGCACTGATGCTGAATAGCGTGGTATAGAAGAGACTATAAATAAATAAATAAAATCTGTGCTGACCGATCAGTATGAAGCTCCGCCCCCGGTAGGGAGGCCACATAGTGGGCGATCTGCATATAAGCAAAGAAATGGCGGGACTCCAGTTCATATTCCCGAGATAATGAATGAAAGGACTTAGATTTCCCAGCAGAATCGACCACATGGCCCAAATTCCGTATACCTCTATCCCCCCCAAGTACGGAATAAGGCTGCGTCTGTGCCTGGAGTAAAACAAACATTACCCCAAACTGGCAACCAGCTCGACACCTTCCAATTGCGACCCCAATAAACATTAAGCTGCCTCCAGGTTCGGCACACCGGAGTCAGTAACACACTGCCAGCCAGATGGATTGGCATCAGGCGGTTTTCCAAATGTAGTAGAGCCTGTAAAGAATGGGGGGCCACATACGCCTCCTCCAACGCCCTAGGAGTATACAGTTCTGTATCGCCTAGCCAATCCCCCAAATGTCGCGCTTTGCAGGCTAGTGCGTATGCGCCGAGATCCGGAAGCCCCCAGCCCCCATATCTCCCCTTCCCCACTAGGCGACTATACGGGATACGCGCTCTCGCACCCCTCCACAGAAAACCCCGGAATTCCGCTTCAAGACGCCGGACATCACGTCGCAATAACCAAACCGGGAGGGTCTGCAGCCAATACAATATCCGCGGCAATATCACCATTTTAATTGCCACTATTCTCCCCGATAATGATAGGGGAAGGGACCGCCAAGCCTGCAGCTGGGTTCTCACTTTGGTCATCACCCATTTCAAATTACTCCCATAGAGCCGAGGTAGCTGACTGGGCAATATTATCCCCAAGTACACAAATTGATTTTATGCCCATTTAAGAGGGAACTCCCCCGGCCAGCTACTCCGAAGCTGACCCGAAATATTCAGGGCCTCGGATTTGTCCTTATTAATACTAAAGCCCGCAAACTTCCCAAAAGTCTGGAACTCCTGCAACAGGCTGGGTAGAGATTCTCTAGGTGAGAGCAAATGTACCAGAAGATCATCGGCAAAGGCAGATATCTTAAACTCATGATCTCCAATACTCACCCCCCTTATCGCTCGAGACAACTCCACCTTACGCAGAAGGGGGTCAAGGGACAAAACAAAAAGTAGAGGGGAGTGGGGCATCCCTGACGAGTCCCTCTTCGTAAGGGAAAAGCCTCGGACAACACCCCATTACATAGGATCGCTGCAGTCTGATCCGCATATAGACTAGCGACCATGTTACAAAAGGAGGGCCCTATACCATAACGCGGGAGTAAATACATCAAATACTGCCAATCAACCCTATCAAAGGCTTTTTCCGCGTCAAAGCTAATTAATAAGGACGACATACGTCTATGCCGGACCCATTCTAAAGACGTTATTATTTTGCGCAAATTGCATACTGCGTAACGTTCCTTAACAAAACCTACTTGGGATTCATGGACCAACTGCCCCAAGAATTCCGCCAGGCGATCAGCTAGGATTTTTGCCATTAACTTAAGGTCAAAGTTAAGCAGAGATATAGGTCGATATGAAGCTGCTAGCAAAGGGTCTTTAGCCGGTTTCGGAAGGAGAACAATATGGGCATGATTGTCTCCCCATCAAAAATACCCCTGCTGCGCCCTCCTGTTATGTACTGCTACTAGGATTGGAGAAATCAGCTCGTTAAGAATCTTATAAAATTCAGCGCCTAGACCGTCTGGCCCCGGGGATTTGTAGCAGCTGGCTTTGGAAATAGCAGCTTGCAGCTCGGTCGCTGTAATCGGCCGATCCAACTGCGTCCTTTCCGCCTCAGATAATTGGGGCAGGTCTAAGTCCCCAACATAATCTGTCATCTGTGAGGAGGAAGGCAACTCCGCTGCGTAAAGTTGCTGAAAGAAAGATCGAAATACTCGAGCTATCGCCGGGCTCTCACGATGAAGTATCCCCAGGTCGTCCCGAAGCGCTGGCACCAGTTTTGAGCTCCTAGGGCCACGTAGGCACCGAGCCAGTAATTTCCCCAGCTTGTCCCCATGACGGTATAATTGGTAACGGTAATACAACACAGACTTTTTAGCCCTCTGATGCAAAAGTTCGTTAAGTTCCGTTTGACTTTCCCACATCCGCCTTTTAAGCCCTGCCGTTGGGTTTCGAGCCCATTGGCGTCTCAGCTTCGTAACTAATTTTTCCAAGCAAATAATACGTTCTGCCATCAATCTCCTCTTCCTAGCAAGAAACCCTATAATATCCCCCCGTAATACGACCTTCGCCGTTTCCCAAATCTACTCCGGATCATGCTGGTGCCCCCCCATGATCAGCCTCAAACTCCCACCATCTCTTCTGAAGAAAGGAACGGAACTGAGCATCCTTATAAAGCTCGAGTGGGAAACACCAGGCAGACGTCCGAGAAGTACTCCCGCTCCAATGTATTTCCAGCCAGATGAACGCGTGATCGGAAATCTCTACGGGCCCTATCTGCGCATCCTCGACCTTAGCAAACAGTCCAGCGGAAATCAACAAGTAATCTATACACGCACTAGTGTCATGTGCCCGAGATTGATGTGTATAATTCCTTTCAGCCGAATGCAATAACCTCCATGGGTCCACCAGCCCCAGCCTGGAGCATACTCGGAGTAAAGCGCGGGCCGTCTGCAGTCTATCCCTTGGCTCCCCACCTTTAGACGTATTTAGGACCACGTCCATAACGCCATTAAAATCACCCCCCCAGAATCAAAGGGAGCTCCGGCAACGTCTCTATTTTAGAAGCAAGACGAGAATAGAAGTTCAAGTCTAACACATTAGGACAATATAAATTGCCCAAAATAACTGGCCTCCCCTCCAGGACACCCTGCAATAGTACAAATCTGCCCGATGGATCCACCAGTTCTCTTACAACCTCCAGCCTTATTCGCTTATGTATTAGGAGCACTACACCCCCCTTCTTTCCCATTGCCGGGGCACCCCAAACCTGCCCCACCCAATCCCTGCAAAGTTTACGGTGCTCCTCGGCTGTCTGGTGGGTTTCCTGAAGCATAGCTATGTCCGCCTTTTGCCTAGCCAGAGCCTGTAGAACTTTGGAACGCTTGATCAGGCTACCCAGACCACAGACATTCCAAGAAATCATCTTAAAAGGCATTGAATACACTTACAATCCCGTATTAGCACAGTAAACAAATACCATGAGGGTGCCCCCCCAGCCTGGAGCTCCCCCCTATGTACATTCATGTGGCTCGTCCTGAACAGGCTCATCTTGTCATGAGTATGACTTTCCCTATTCCCTATCTCCATCCGCCCCCCCAGTGCCCCCACCACGCCCCTCCCAGCCACCCCCTCGCTCTTCCCTCCCTACCCTACTACATTCCTTAAAAATATCTCCATACCTTATCCCTCCCAGTTGTTCTGCCCCTCCTATACCATCCCCACAAACATTGGCCCTTCTCCAACCACCCAACCACATCTGATGTGTCTGGAATCCCCAGCCCCCCGAAGAGGTAGCATGGCCCTCTGCCCACCTTCCATATTATGTAACGCACATTGTTAAAACCCCATAGGAACTAAACAGCCCGTCATAACTTAACAAGTCATAAATGGTCAACCAGGAAATCGTACACAACTAGAAAAACAGACCAATATAAAAACATAGGGTAAGATAGGCCACCCTGGAGCAGACCAAGGTCTGTCGCCCTCAGCGTCCCGTCTCCCACAATGGACCATCTGGATCACAGGCGGCCAGCAATCCCCCGAAAAGACACAGGATCCTCCATACTTGGATAAGGCCAACCAATAACATCCGGCCTGTGTTCTGCAAAGTTGCAGGTCTCTGCTGTCCCGGAATAGGTTCTGGAGGTCTCTTTAGGCCTTTTACTGTTAGAGGCCCTACAGCACCACCAGCTCAGTCAGTCCCATCCCCAACACTGTTCAGAGCCAACTCAGGGGGTCCCTGGCTGGTCCGCAGCTTGGCTGTTATTCGGGGTACTCAGCTGCATGACATAGGCCATAGCCTCAGCTGCCGAATCAAAGACCAGATGCCGCCCGGCTTTCATCACATGCAAACGTGCCGAGTATTGTACGGTGAACCATATATCTGCTACAATCAGTTTCTGACAGATAGGCGCATAGGCTTTGCGCCGTTGACTCAGTGCAGCAGAATAGTCTTGGGCAATTCGAAGGCTGACATTCCCTGCTGTCACTGTACCCTTCCGGCGCGCTTCACGTAACGCTGCTTCTTTCTGCCCGAATTGCAGGAACTTGGCCAAAACGATTCTGGGACGCAAATCCCTTGACATCTTAGGGCCTACTCTATGGGCACGCTCTATAATAACTGGGGCCCTCTCACCGTCAGTCCCGATCAGTTCACTCACCAGCGATTCCAAATAGGGCCGCAGCTCTTTATCCACTGCAGACTCAGGGACGCCCAGAAATCGCAGGTTGTTTCGTCTCGAACGGTTCTCAAGATCATCTAGTTTGCTCTCATAGGTTTTCAAGGTATGCTGCATTTGCACCATCTCCTGCGACAGCCGCTGTATGTCCTCCTCTGTTTGCACGATCCTTTCCTCCGCGTGCTGCATTCGGGCCCCAAACGCGTCCACGGAGCTCTCACCGTATCCAGCTTAGTTCAGAGCAGCTCAAACTCTACAGAGAGTGTGCCCGTGACCGCCGCTGTAATCTCCTCCACTGAGATTCCTGCAGCCCCTGAGGGTACCTGGCAAGTCTTCGGCGGTGAGTCCGCCATTTTATTCTGCCCCAGGGCGCGTTCCTTCTCTCTTCTGCCGGCTTTAATGGCGGAGGCCATACTCCCTCTCCTTCTCTCCCCGATGGGCTCACTGTCTCCGCAGTACCAGGGAGACGGGTAGACAGGCTTGTGCTGCTGAAAAAAAAACAGCAAATTTGACCGGTAAGGTGCCGAGGAGTCCGGAGCTCAAGGGAAGGCAGCCACCCAAGCTCACCACATCACGTGGTCTTAAGTTCATCTTTTAATTTACCAACTTGGTTTAATTACTTAACTATCTTGTCAGAATGAAATTGTATCACTCATTTGTTGCTTGTAAAAGCTAAATCCCTAATCTAAAGATTCTACTTTAATATTACATGTATCACTATGCTTCGTGCACAATAAGAGACAAAAATAAGATATCAACATTATTAAACAGATATCACAAATTGGAGTGGAGGAGTGGCCTAGTGGTTGGGGCAAGGTACTTCAGGCCGAAAGGTCGGGGGTTCAAATCCCACTAGAGGACAGCAACCTTGGGCCGGAAGGACTGGGGTTTCTAGTCCCACAGGTGCTCCTTGTGGTCTTGGGCAAGCCACTTAACCCTCCATAGCCCATGTTCCCTGTAAAATAGTTATCTCCAAGTTATAATGCCCTGTTCAATGTAATTTCAGTTTGTTCAATGTAAATTGCACTGATGCAGAATAGCGCGGTATATAAGAGAATTAAATAAATAAAATAAATAAAAAACAATCAAATCTTCATGACAAGCATTGTCACAAGCACTGCGGATCCCTTTATAGCAACAGGATAAAAACAAAATAAACTGAACCATCTAACTTCTCAACAAATAAGGGTGTCCTACATGGAGTGGTGGGTCCGCCCCTAAACAAAGACATGGGGAAGGGTGGCCTGCGCGGAGCGACAGGTGCACCTACTCTTGCCGTATATTTGCTGGGCAGACTGGATGGACCATGCTGGTCTTTATCTGCCATTATTTACTATGTTACTATGTAATGCACTTGATAACGTGCACCCCCCAGACTGAATCCACTTTATACCTTTCTTTTTCAGTTTTCTTTTTCCTTTTTTTTTTTTCTTTAGTCAAATAATTAAACTTTTTTGAGTTTGACATGTAATTCAGTTTTTGCTTGTATCTGCATTCCTTTAAACGCCTTCATACATTTTCTTAGTTTTTGTTATACCATGCAAATTCACCCAACTTTTAAGATATCTAAACACAACAAAATGTTATCACACGTTGAAGATCTTCCCATTCGTTCACATCAATTAAAATATGTACTGTAGAGAATCTTATTCTGTAGAAGCTCTAGGACCCTTAACCTAGAAAACAAAACTTATTATCTTGGATTAAACATATTTACTGTACAAACACAAATAAAGAAATTGTTAACAGTTTTGGGGTTTTTCCTCCTCCTCTATCACAATTGTCAAATACAAGATTCTTGTAAAATAATCTTAAACATAATTTTAAAATTAAATCACAATCATGCGTATTTATTTCTACTGCTGTCAATTAGAATCAAAAGTTGTTCTTTCTGTATAGATGGGAATTTGCTACATTCATGCTTTACTGTAACTGTAAATCATTTTTTTAAGTGTTTCTCTAACAAAGCTTAATCTGGCAAGCAGGCCTTGTATAACTCTGCGTCTCGTCTCCCCCTTTTGTAAACACCCAATCCTGCCAAGGTATGTTGCAGTTATGTTATCTGTGCTGTCTCCTCCTTTCAATCTGTTAGTGCAGTGTACGCTACATTCTCCAGGACCAAGCAGGAAGTCAGTCCTCACATACGGGTGACGTCGGCGCCGACGGAGCCCTCGCGGAGCAATTTCCCCAGCTTTCAAAGAAAGCCTTTGGGAATTGCAGCGCGCATGCGCGGTCCCCTTCCCGCCCAAGGGTGCCATCTTGCTCAGTCTGTCTTCTTTTTTCCACGGAGCCCTACAGACGCTGTTTGTGATCGCCGCTGAAAAAGTTGATTTTCTCTCTTATTTTTTGTTGTTTCTCGGTTCGACGCCGGATCCTTTTTCCCGCCCGGACCCACTACGCCGGTATCGGGTCAGTTTCTTTATTTTTCGGTTTTTTGTCCTTCGTGACAAGCGTTCGCGCCATTTTTTTCATTTTCACTGGCAGCCCTGTCTTTTGACCTCGCAGGGGCCCTTTTTCCCTCGATGGCTGCCAGCAGGTTTAAGAAGTGTGATCGCTGTAAGAAACTTATGTCTCTTACCGACACACACGACTGCTGCCTCCGCTGCCTCGGACCCGATCATGACCCGATGATCTGTGGTCCGTGTGGCTAGATGTCCTCGAAAGCGTTGAGGAGTCGACAGCATCAACGGGAACGAATCTTCTCTGACTCCGCGTCCGGCCGGGCCCAGACCTCGTCAGAGGCTTCGATGTCCCGGGACTCCGGTCCTGAGCATCGTCGGAGTGCCTCTGAGCGGTGGTCTCCTACCCGGGAACATCATCGGAAGAAAAAATCCGCGAGGGCGGCGTCGGTGGACGCTCCTGGTTCCTCGAGGGCCAGGTCGCATAGCCCCGATAGCCGTCCCGGGTCCTCGGAGTCGGAGAGGCCTTCGATACATCCTCGTCTCGAAATGGAGTCACCTGGACACGTGAGTACTGTAGTCCTCGTGGACTCGCCTCCGAAGGAGCCGACGTCGGGCCCGACGCCGTCGGGGCCCGAGTCGGGGGCTGCTGGGTCTCCTGAGCTTGGACTCAGGTTGACGGCCTAGGAGAGCAGTTTGGCTGCCTTCATGGACCAGCAGCGGGCATTGATCGCTGGCCTTGCCAATGCGTCTGCCCCGGCCACCGGGACGTCGATGTCCATGTCGACCCTGGAGACTGAGCCGATCCTCGAGTCCATGCGAGCTCGAGTCGATCCTCGGTCGCGGTCTCCCTCGGCCTCCCTCGGCCTCCCGTTCGGGACCGAGGTCGTCGACGCCGACACCCTCGGCGTCGGGGCGGAGGGCATCGGTGCCCGCCCGACTGGAGCCACTCGATTCCTCCTCCGAGGAGTCCGACACGGAAACGGAAGATGAAGAGTCACCTGGTACTTTTCGGACTCGGTGTGTCCCATCGGACTCGCCCGAGTCCGAACCTCGGAGACGGTCCCCCACGGAGGACACCCGGTTCTCGGACTTCGTGCGGGATATGGCCAAGGCCTTGGCGTTCCCCGCGGATCCCGAGGAGGAGTCTCGAGCTGAAGAGCTCGATGCCCTCCAGTATGACTCTCCCCCGAAGGAAGCCTTTACTGTACCGGTTCCTCCGATGCTGGAACGACTTCTCTTCCGCATGTGGGAGAGCCCGGCGTTGGCGCCGGTGTTAAGCAAGCGGGTCGATTCCATTTATCGAGTCCGCAAGAGCCCCGGGTTCCAAAAGGCACAACTTCCGCACCATTCCATGGTGGTGGAATCGGCCATGCATCGACTCAAGAGTCAGAAGATGCACTGCTCGGTGCCTCCCGGCCGGGAGGCCCGGAGCCTGGATGCCCTCTGTAGAAAGTGTTTCCAGGGCTCTATGCTTGCTTGTCGAGTCCAGACCTACCAGCTCTATATGGGCATGTATCTCCGAGATCTGGCAAAGGAAATTGCCGGGTTCTCTGCTGGTCTCTCCGAGGAACCTTTGCAGAGGTTCCAAGCCTTGTCCACTGGTATTCGAGAGTGCTCGAAGTTTATCTCTCGAGCAGCCTACGATGGCTTCGAAGCATCGGCTCGAGTAGCCGGGGCCGGCATCGGTGCCTGCCGACAGGCTTGGCTTCAGTCATCCGACCTCGAGCCATGGGTCCAGGACAAGTTGGTCGATGTCCCCTGCAGAGGTGAAAAACTCTTTGGCAAACCCATGGCTGAAAAGGCTGCACAAATCGAGACCGAGACTCTGACCAGAACTAGGCTGTCCAGAAAAACCCCTGCCCCTTCTCAGAAGCTCGGGGATAAACTTTAATTTTAACTTTATTTCAAATTTGATAAACCGCTTACGTTAAAAGAAACATTTAAGCGGTGTACAAACAATATAAAGCCCTTTTACCCGAGGAAGGCGGCTGCCTATAAATACTACCCTCAGTATCCGGCCTCAGCAGCTCCCCAAAAGGGTCAGCAGGCCAAGGGACGGGGTAATGGGTCCCGTAGGCAGCAAGCCCCCAAGCCCACAACACCGGCCCCTACTCAGCAGGGTGGGGGGTTTTGACTCCGTCAGCATAGCCTCTTCCCCTCAGCTGGTTTCTCTCAGCACAGGGGGCCGGCTGGTCCACTTTGCCCACAGGTGGTCAGCCATCACATCCGATACCTGGGTACTTCATATAGTTTAGAAGGGCTATCTTCTACACTTTCACCAGGTACCTCCCTCCTACTTTCCTGGGGAGCCTCCAAGACTCCCTCTGCACAGGGACTTACTCCTTCAGGAGTTAGCAGGCCTTCTTCAGGACCAGGCTGTGGAACCGGTGCCCCACCACCTGAGAGGTCACAGCTTTTATTCCAGGTACTTTCTGATACCAAAAAGAACGGGAGGCCTCAGACCCATCCTGGACTTATGAAACCTCAACAAGTTCCTGGCGAGGGAAAAGTTCAAGATGCTTACCCTTGGAATCCTGCTGCCCTACCTCCAGCGGGGAGACTGGCTATGCTCCTTAGATCTAAAGGATGCCTATACTCACATCCTTATTCATCCAGACCACAGACAATATCTCAGGTTTGTTGTGGGAGGAAATCATTACCAGTACAGAGTACTGCCCTTTGGCCTATCCTCCGCCCCCAGGGTGTTCACCAAATGCCTAGCAGTGGTGGTGGCCTATCTAAGACTTCAAGGCCTTTTTGTGTTTCCATACCTGGACGACTGGCTCATCAGGGCGCAGTCTTCCCAAGAGGCCTCTCAGGCCACTCATCGCACTGTGTCTCTGCTCCAGCACTTGGGCTTTGTCATAAACTTCGCAAAGTCCACTTTGCTCCCCTCTCAAGATCTCGAATTCATTGGCACAAGGTTAAGCACACTTCAGGCGCGGGCCTTCCTGCCTCTGGACAGGGACCACAGGCTCATGGATCCCGCCAGCCACTTTCGCAGCAATTCCCTGGTCTCTGCCAGGCAATTTCTGAGACTGCTCGGCCATATGGCTTCCACGGTCCATGTGACCCCCAATGCCCGCCTGAACATGCGACCTGCTCAGTGGTGCCTTCGCACTCAATGGCATCAGGCCACGGGGAGCCTGACGGACTCAGTACAGGTCTCCGACCTGCTGGTCTCTTCTCTGCGGTGGTGGCTTCATCTGCCAAACCTGCTACTGGGAGTGGATTTTCAATCTCCTCCGCCTTCTCAGATACTAACAACCGATGCTTCTCTCCTGGGTTGGGGAGCACATTGCCAAGGGACATGTACTCAAGGCCTCTGGACTCCTTGGGAGTCTGCGCAGCAGATAAACTTCCTGGAGCTCAGAGCCACCCGCCTAGCTCTGAGAGCCTTCTCCCACCTCACTTCTCACCAGTCTGTACTGGTCCAGACGGACAATCAAGTTGCAATGTTCTACGTGAACAAACAAGGAGGCACAGGCTCCTTCCTTCTCTGTCAGGAGGCACGAAGGCTGTGCTCTTGGGCCGTCCACCATGGCATACTCCTCAAAGCGGTCTATCTCCCAGGTCAGGAAAATTACCTGGCAGACAAGCTAAGAAGGATCCTCCAACCACACGAGTGGATCTTTCTCAAGCGGATCTTTCTCAAGTGGGGACTCCCCACCATGGATCTGTTTGCCAGTCCTCTGAACTGGCAACTTCCCAGATTCTGCTCTCGACAACCGCATCCTCTGAGTAGCGGCGGATGCTTTTCTGATTCCATGGTCCACAGGCCTCTTGTATGCCTTTCCTCCCATGCCGCTTGGTGTCTCGAACACTCTTCAAAGTTCTCAGAGACAAAGCCTCGCTGATCCTAGTGGCTCCCCGGTGGCCAAGACAACCTTGGTTCCCGCTTCTAATGCAGCTGGCGGTGGACACTCCTCTTCCTCTGGGATTTCAGCCCGATCTCCTGACACAGGATCAAGGGTCTCTCCTACACCCCAACCTCCGGTCCCTTCATCTGATGGCCTGGCTGCTGAAAGGGTAGTCCTTACTCCCCTCCAGCTGCCTCGGGAGGTGGAAGAGGTTGTCTTGGCCTCGAGGAGGCCTTCCACCCGGAAGTCCTAAGCTCCTAAGTGGCGTCGGTTCTCCATTTGGTGTGCTCAGCAGTCTGAGAATCCCTTCTCCTACTTGATAGCAGTGGTCTTGCGGTATTTGCTTTACCTCTCCAATCTGGGCCTTAAGTCCAACTCTGTCAGGGTCCACCTCAGTGCTCTCTCTGCACATCACGCACCGGTGGATGGCAGGTCTTTCCCACCACCCTTTGGTGGCTCATTTTCTCCGAGGCCGCCTTCTCCTTAAGCCTCCTTTGCGCCCACCAGCCCCTGAATGGGATCTGAATGTGTTCTTGCAGCGGATTACCTGTCCGCCCTTTGAACCTATGGCTACCTGCCCTCTTCGTTTTCTTTCTTGGAAAACCTTGTTCTTGGTAGCCCTTACCTCTGCTAGGCGCGTTAGTGAACTGCAAGCCCTAGTGTCTGATCCTCCTTACACTAGGTTCTACAGGAATAGAGTGGTCTTACGGACTCACCCTAAGTTTCTTCCAAAGGCGGTTTCTCCTTTTCATCTCAACCAGGAGGTGGTTCTTCCGACCTTCTTTCCCAGGCCGCACTCCAGCCAGGCTGAAATGGTCCTGCATACCCTGGACTGTAGGAGGGCCTTGTCCTTCTACCTTGACCGTACGCGGGAGCATAGGAGGGCTGTTCAGCTCTTCGTTTCTTTTGACCCCAATAAATTGGGGCTACCTGTCTCCAAGCATACTTTGTCCATTTGGGTAGCTGACTGTATCGCCTGGGCTTATGGGGCAGCCGGCCTCTCGTTGGAGGGTCGTGTCACGGCTCAGCGTGTTAGGGCGAAGGCTGCGTCAGTGACTCATCTCCGCTCTGTTCCGTTGGCAGACATCTGCTGGGCCGCTACTTGGTCTTCAAGCCAGACTTTTGCGGCCCATTACTGCCTGGAGAGGGAGTCCCGCAGGGACAGTGCTTTCGGTCAGGCAGTCCTCCATAATCTCTTTGAGGTTTAGGCAACTCCTACCCTCCGGCCCTGATGTTGGGCTACCGGTCGGGGGCGTTTTCAGAGAAGATTCCTTCCTTCTGTGCTGCTGAGCTAGAGGGAGCTCATTTTTGTGCTTGAGGTCTCCGGTAGCCTTAAGCTTGGGAGTCCCATATGTGAGGACTGACTTCCTGCTTGGTCCTGGAGAAAGAGTAGTTACTCATCTGTAACAGGTGTTCTCCAGGAGCAGCAGGAATCAGTCCTCACAACCCTCCCTCCTCCCCTCGGAGTTGCAGTCCTATCTTTTCGTTTTTGCTAATTTTTTTGCTGTCTTTTAGCTATGTCATCAGACTGAGCAAGATGGCACCCTTGGGCGGGAAGGGGACCGCGCATGCGCCCTGCAATTCCCAAAGGCTTTCTTTGAAAGCTGGGGAAATTGCTCTGCGAGGACTCCGTCGGCGCCGACGTCACCCGTATGTGAGGACTGATTCCTGCTGCTCCTGGAGAACACCTGTTACAGGTGAGTAACTACTCTTTCCCCCAATTCACTGATTAAGAGAATCCATTCCATGTTATAGTACAAACCCAAACAGATAGCAAGGAAAAAAAAAACCCCACTAGCTGCGCAAACACTCTACTGCTGCAAAATCAATCATAGAACTTTATTTCCAAAAGAAGCAGGAAAAAAGAAAAGAAATCTCATTCTAATTCTTATTTCCAACACTAATATGGGCATCATTTAGTTAAAAAATATATTCTATCAGTCGTCCGCCTCTGTATTTTTACTTGCGCAGGCTTTACAAAATTCAATGGACAAGAATTTTAAATATGTCCCAGGTTTCACGTTCTTTTAAAATGCCTATTATAAAACAACAATTTCAATCATCAATTCTGTTACCAAAATTCCTATTTCTTCAGTTGTGTGGATCAGATAAAATTCTTCAAAACTATATCAGAAAACCATTGGCAAACAAAAAGTGTTAGCTTGCAGCTGCTTCAAGAATATCCACAACACACAGAGCTAAGTGATAATGTCACACTACAGACTAATATATTTTTACAGACTGAGACATCAAGAAACAAACTATTATTAAAACTTATTAAAACTTCCTGCTACTTTTAAATGAACTGCAGGTAGACAATACAAAATATTTTACATGTTAAGGATTTTAGTTATATGCTAATTAGAACATACGTAGAGAGTTGTTTGGAATGAGCAGAAATAAATTTAAAGGAATAATTTTCATAACAACAATCTCAATAGAAAGGGTGACAAATACAACAAATTGAAACTCTAATATCATCAGACAACGGAGCACTTCCCATAACTTCAGAAGAAATACCCAAGCTGGAAATCCGCTATCATTCACAATATTGAAATAATTACTTGAAGCTAAGGTTTACTAAAACCAAAACAGAACCCAGCATATACAAAATCACTGCACTACAACATATCTCTGTTTTGTAACTAAACTAAGATCAGGAAAGCTTTCAAAACAAAATGCACCTCTCTAAAAACCAAAACACATCCTCAAATATAGAAAAACAATTATAATTACCTTTAAGTCTCAAGAATGAAATAAACAATCTGTGCAGGCTTTACACATTACTGATAAGAAAACAGGCATTTCAAATATAAATTTGCAAGTCTTGTGAAATACGACTCTAACTTACTGAAGAAAAAAATTAGCATATGAGAACACAGCAATTAATTACCAAACTAGGCTTCAAATCCTTTGCAACCAGAAAATGTTATCCTTTTTAAAAACATGACGTTGTCATACACTTTCTCTTCTAATACAAGCAGCTTATATTTTCACATGTACCATTGCCTTACACCATGTAGGACGATACACTTGGGACTAGGAAATATAAAATGGCAAACATTAACTGTCATTTTATATTTCAAACATTGAAGCCTCTCTGAAAAAGTCCCTTTCTCAGGGATCATCTGTACATCACCAACCCACCCAAGGAGTGGAGGAGTGGCCTAGTGGTTGGGGCAAGGTACTTCAGGCCGGAAGGTCGGGGGTTCAAATCCCACTAGAGGACAGCAACCTTGGGCCGAAAGGACTGGGGTTTCTAGTCCCACAGGTGCTCCTTGTGGTCTTGGGCAAGCCACTTAACCCTCCATAGCCCATATTCCCTGTAAAATAGTTATCTCCAAGTTATAATGCCCTGTTCAATGTAAGCTCAGTTTGTTCAATGTAAACCGCACTGATGCAGAATAGCGCGGTATGTAAGAGAATATAAATAAAATAAAATAAATAAATAAATAGCCATTCTACCTCTACCTCACTCTTTTTGCCCAAGGGTGGCCTATTATAACATCAGACGTATGGATTTTGCAAAATAGCCAAAGCAGTTGCAAATTGCATCTATTTGACATGCCTTCAAATTGCCCACTGAGCTATCATTCCCTTAGATCTTCAGCATCAGGAATTACTTCTGAGAGAAATTATTGCTGTCAGATCTTGCAACAGAGCTGATGCCACCAAAGCAAAATGGATGAGGTGTTTATTCTTGGTATTTTCTGATCCCCAAGAAAAAGCGGGGTATACTGTCCCATCCTAGACCTAAGAGGTCTGAACACATATTTGGTCAAAAGTTCAGAATGTTTTCTCTGGGCACTCTGCTTGCTTACCTTCAAAAAGAAGATTGACTATGCTCGCTGGATCTAAATGATGCATATACCCACAGAGAAATACTTCCTGTGGGATGGATGTACCTTGGATTTGTTCTAGGGGACAACATTTCCTTTACTGACTTCTGCCTTTTGGCCTAGCCTCAGCACCCCAGGTCTTTACAAAAATGCCTTGCTGTAGTAGTAACTTTCCTTTGAACACTGGAAATATTTGTTTGTCTTTCCCTAATTGGACAATTGGCTGATAAAGAATATCACTTGGGAAGGAGTGTGAGAATCAACACTGCTGACCATTCAGTTGCTGTAGCTACTAGGGTTCATAATAAGTTACCCAAAATCCCACCTACAGCCCTCCCAGCAATTGGAATTCATAGGATCTCTGCTCGACATGACCCAAGCGAGATCCTTCCACATGGAACTGTGCAGTTGACAGAGATAGTGCGAGACACTCAATTGAGTCAGCAGGTAACAGCTTGCAAGATGTTAACTGTACTGGAACACATGGCTTACACAGTGCATGTAGGACCCCTGGCTCATCTAGAATATGAGACACTCTGAGAACCGAATGGACCCAAGCCACAGGACATCTCAGGGATCATCTGTACATCACCAACGCACTCATTCAGTCTTTGAACTGGTGGACTATCCCACTCAATTTGTTTAAAGGTCTTCCCTTCCAAATTACTTCACATCAAAAAATTTTGACAGATGCATCCAAACTGGGTTGGGAATTTCATCTCGATGGGTTTCACACTCGGGGAAAGTCTCCATCAGATAAACCTCTTGGAACTAAGAGCGGTAGCACACACTCTAAAGGCTTTCAAAGATCAGTTGTCCAATCAAATTGTCCTAATGTAAACAGACCACCACCAGGTAGCAGTTTTCTACATCAACAGCAGGGAGGAACAGGCTTGTACCTCCTGTGTTGGAAAACAGGCTGTGGAAATTTGCTGTTGCCCTCAGGATGGACTTAGGAGCCATATACCTGCCAGGCGAACAAAACACTCTGGTGGACAGACTTGTCGAGTCCTTTTTTAAAGGTAGCCTGAACAGAAATTAATGGACCTAGGGGGCTTGGAGTTTGATTCTGTTCCCCAAGTAGTTTCCATAGTACAGGCTACTTTAAACAAAAGGAGAAAAAACAAGTGTTGCCCAATAAGGACAACCCTGTTGTCCAACAAAGACAACCCAATAATGTTTTGCATTTTTATGTTTATGTATGTGTTTGTATGTATGTATATATCCTACTCCCTAGCTACAGGCTACCTTAAACAAAAAGGTTTTGTCCAATAGGGGCAACCTAATAATGTTTCTGCTGGCAACAAAAGCCTGTTGTGTGTGTATATGTATATATATATACACACACACAACAGGCTTTTGTTGCCAGCAGAAACATTATTAGGTTGCCCCTATTGGACAAAACCTTTTTGTTTAAGGTAGCCTGTAGCTAGGGAGTCCCATATGTGATGGCTTATTTCTTGCTTGTCCATGGAGAAAAGATAGTTATTCACCTTTAGCAGGTATTCTTCGTGGACAGCAGGAGAAGTCCTCACAACCCATCCACCTCCCCTAGGACCTGTATACTACAATAGCTATAGTATATGACTGAAGTAAGATGGCACCATGGCGATGGGTGGGAAGATGACATGTATGCGCAGAGGAGAGTTGCTCCAAAAGCTTCCAGAAGGAGTTGGGAATACTCTTGCATGGTGCTCTGTCGGATGATATCACCCATAAGTGTGGACCTTTCTTGCTGTCCACGGACAACACCTGCTACAGATTAGTTTTATTTCTTTTCTTTCTTAATCTGCAATAAGATTCCTTATACTGTTGTTCTCATTGTCACTTTCTAATTAATGCTTTGTAATCCTGATGTTTGTAGGACAATGACCATGGAACAAGTCTAACCAAGAAGATGGACAGCCTTGGAAGTAATCACTCCATTCCCAGTATGTCTGTGAGCACAGGTAGTCAGAGCAGCAGTGTGAACAGCATGCAGGAGGTTATGGATGAGAGCAGCTCTGACCATGTCATGATGCCTGATGAGTGCACATTTAATTCCAGTTCTGTCGTGAATAAGAAGGTATGTTCTGTAAAACCCTTTCAAATCTATCTTTCCCCTCACCCCCTTTTGCCCCACCCCCTTCAGTTCACTTAAGAGTACTGGGTAGTGTAGAAACATAGAAATGATGCAGGTAAAGACCATACAGCCTGTCCAGTCTGCCCTAACCTTTACAGTCCCTTCTTTTTTTTTTCTTAGAGATCCCATGCTTCCCTGTATTTAAACTGTTCTTGTCTCTACCACCTCCACTGGGAGACTATTCCATGAATCTACCACTCTTTCTGTAAAGAAATATTTCTTCAAATTACTTCTGAGTCTGTCCTTTCATCTTCATCCTATGCCTCCTCATTGCAGAGTTTTCTTTCAATTGAAAGAGGATCTTCTGTGCATTTATATTATGGAGGTATTTAAACATCTGTCATATCTCCTTTCTCTTGTGTTTCTTCCAAAGTATACATACTGAGGTCTCGTCAGACTTTTACAGAGGCACTATCACCTTTTGGCTTTTACTGTCGCCTTTTCTATCTGTTGAGCCACCTTAAGATCATCAGACGCAATCACGCCTAGGTCCCCGCTCTTCTTTCGTGGACAAAAGAACTTCACCTCCTATACTATACTGCTCCCATGGATTTTTGAAGCTAAAATGCATGACCCTATTTTTTAGCATTAAATCTCAGCTGCCAAATTCTTGACCATTCTTCAGTCTTTGCTAGATTCCTCCTCATGTTATCTACACCTTCCTGGGTGTCTACCCTATTACAGATTTTAGTATCATCAACAGAGAGACAACTCTTACTAGATAGTCCTTCCACAATATCACTTACTTACAAAAATGTTTCTAAAAAACTTAACTAAGGACGACAGATCCGTGTGGCATACCACTGGTAGTGTCCTTTTCCTCAAAATTAGCTCCATTTACCTGTACTCTTTGTTGCCTCCCAATCAACCAGTTTCTATTCTAGTCAGTTACTTTACAGGCCATCCCTAGGGTGTTCAGTTAATAAATCGCCTATGTTGAACAGTGTCAAAGGCTTTGCTGAAATCTGAGTGCACCATATCTAGGTCCAACTCGGTCCAACTCTCCAATCACCATGCAAAAGTAATTAGATTTGTCTGACAAGACCTGCTGCTAATAAAGCATGCTGCCTCAGATCCTGCAGTCCATTGGCTTCCAAAAACCTCACTATTCTCTATTTTAGTAGCATTTCCATTAATTTACTCTCCCTAGCGGTCAGAGAAACCGGCCTGTAGTTCCCAATCTTTTTCTCATTTCTGTTTTTGTGTAGAGGGACTTTCTCCAGTCCTCTTGGACTACTTCTGACTCTAAAGAAGCATTGAAAAAGTCAGACAGTGAAGCCACTAAAACTTCCCTCTGTTGCATCATTAGTTTTGGATGTATTCCATTTGGCTCCTTTGCTTTGTCTGCTTTTAGTTTAGCTCCTCATGAACGCAGTTTTCTGAAAGTTGTTCAAGATCCCCTTCACTTCTGTTCCTATTTGTGAGTGTTTTCTGAGGTCCTGCTCTTGGCCCTTCATCTGTGACCCCAGAACAGAATTTTGTCAGACAATTCTGCTTTATCCTCATTAGCTTCTGCATATTCCTCCTCTTCACCTTTGAGTCTGACAATACCACTTTTGCACTTCCTCCTCTCACTAACACATCTAAAATGTTTATCTCCGCATTTTACTGCATTGGCTTTTTTCTTTTTTTTCTTCCATTTGTATCTTTGTTTTCCTGACTTCTCTTACCTTTTCCAAATATTGATATTTGTCTTCCTATTTCTTTGTTCTCTTGTATTTTATGAAGGCCATCTCTCTCCTAATCTTTTCAGCTACTTCTTTCAGTAACTATAGTGGCCTCCTTTTCCTTCTACATTTATTTACTTAACTATCAAAAAGGTTTGTTGCCCTTAAAAGTATCCCCTTCAAGTTTTCCCCACTGGTTTTCTGCATCCCTCAGCTGTTCCCATACAACCTATGACTCCATGAGGTTTTGTCTCATATTCACAGTCATTTTTCCTGAAGCCTAAGATCCCTCGGATTTGAATGAACTATGTCTGCCCTTGCCCTAATGCTGAACCACACCATCCAGTGATTACAGGATGTGAGACGATCACACACTATAAAGTTGAAAACACTCTCCCCATTTGTCAAGTACCAGGTCCAATATGGCCCACCCCTAGAGTTTCATAGGACTTTTACCTTCATCAGTTCATTGTCTTACTAGTGGTTTCCTTCCCTCCAGGCCTTATGCTAACAAAGATTGTATGAATCCAAAGATTGTATATGTGGCATTGTAAGAGTCTGAGTGTTTTGTTTGGAGTGGACTGAAGGCCTTAGTGCCTTGTGCTTTTGTTTTTTTGCCTCAGCAAATCTTTGATTCTGTTTCAAAGAAAACATCCAAGGTAGCAGACTGTGTATTCATGTCCTCTCAAGTGAGTTTATCCTTAGAGGTGCATATTGAGGCACTTGCTCCATCATTGGCCCATCTAAGTCCGCCTCTGTTGAAGGTGTACAGGGTGGATTTCAGTCCACACTTTTACATCCCGTTATTTTAAATAGTGACTTTGATGCAAGATTTAAGCACCCTGCTCTTTAGGGTTTGGCGGTTTAGAACCAATTTAAAAAAAAAAGGTTGAATTTTAATCTGGCGTTCTGACGGAACAAGTTTTTGGTTATCTTAGTGGAATGGCTCCCCCCTTCTCCCCCTCCCCTCAAACCTTGGTTGAAGACCACCCTTGGATAGGGAGTCCTGTCTGTGTGACTAGGTGGACCACTTGTTTGTGAAGAAAACTGTTTATCTTTAGCAGGTGTTTTCTGAAACAGTAGTTCATCAGTCCCACATACCTTCTGGCTTCCCTTTCTGGAGTTGAGCTCATTATCCTAATTATAGAATTGAGGCATGCTGCAGGGAACTACTGTGCATATTCATAGGGATTTTCAAGTGTTCGTCTCTGTGCTATTAGACAGCATCACCTAGCTATTATTGGTAAACTGTTACCTTCAGACTATTTATTCCTTTGTTTTCCAGAAAAAGGGATGATGAACATAAATTAAGGGGGCATTCCTAAATTTATGCTGGAGACCCAGGTCTGATTCTTGTATCTCACTCAGTCTCATTGATTTATGTGCCTAGGGCCTTAAAGGGATTTCCATTTTCCCCATGGAGCATCTCCTCCCTGTCATAAGAACATAAAAAATGCCATACTGTGTCACACTAAGGTCTATCAAGCCCAGTATCCTTTTTACAGCAGTGTCCAATCCAGGTCCCCAATACCTGGCAGGTTCCCAAAAAGATAAATAGGCTCTACCGTGCTTCTCAAGGTAAGCAGTGGATTTCCCGGGTTCTCTTTAATAATGGTTTTATGGACATTTCCTCCTGGAATTTGTCCAAAGCTTTTTTAAACCCAGCTACAATAAGAGTTTTTACTACATCCTCCGGTAACAAATTCCAGAGTTTGATTGAATCTCCAGGAACAAGCAGGAATGTAGTCTTCACAAATGGGTATCGTTGGTATCGACGGAGCCTGCGCAGGAACGCTCCCCAGCATCCAATTAGAAAGCCTTTGGGAGCATCCCACAGCGCCTGCGTGCTGCCTTCCCGCCTTTCCCAACTGCCTCTCTCCAGTTCTTCATTTTCCATGGAGCCAGCAGGTGGTTGTTCCTGTCACCGCAGAAAATTTTTCCTTATTCTTATTCTTTTTTGTGGTCGCGTCTGCCTTCCTCGACGCAATACCGGTACCGCCGGTTCTTCTTTCTTGCTTTAAAAAAAAAAAAAAAAAGAAGTATTTTTTTCCAAACTTTTTTTCCCAGGTGCACGCGCTATTTTGGGCCTTAGGCCCAAAATTTCCTCCACTATGGAAAAACCCGCTTCGGGTTTCAAAACGTGCACCAAGTGTGGCGGTACCATCTCCGTCACCGACACCGATGAGTGGTGTCTTAAATGTTTAGGTCCAGACCACTCCATCTTGGAGTGTATGGCTTGTGCCATGATGTCCAAGAGGGATCGACAAAACTGAGCTGCTAAGCTCAGCACCCTTTTTTCCCTCCGATGCAGCCTTTGTGGCATCGACGTCTTCCAGGGCTTTGTCTTCCTTCCATGGATCTCAGGTAACTAAACATAAGTCTGGCCGGTCCTCAAAGGGTAGATCTCCTTCCAAGCATCGAGATGCCTCTGGCATTGCCCTTGAGGGTTTTGTACTGGCAAAATTTCCCCGGCGGGAGGCTATGGCTTCCAAAGCATTATCGGGGCTCCAGGATGTTCTCGCGGCCTCAACCTCGACAGAACTACTGGTGCCATGCTCTGGGGTACCGGCTGCTTTCTCCGGTACCGATACCCAGGCATCGGCAGTGTTGATAGACCAGAGGTTCCTGGCTATTGAACGCAGTCTGGCGGCTCTCCTTGCACATCGACACCCTCGGAACCGCGTCAGACAGTTCAACCGGTACCGGCACCAACTCCGGTATCGGTACCGGTACTGACAACATCGGCATCGGTGCCTGCTTTGCCAGCACCCAGTCATGCAATGCCTTCTGGTATCGATACACCGGTACCGATTCCCCCTGGTACCGACTTCGGTCGGTACGGTATCGTGCTCTACAGGAGCATCCGGACAGAAGGTACTTTGAATCCTCGGAGGAGTCTGAGGATTCTGACAGCTCTGTCGGTACCGGAATACTTCTCCCGGAGGAGCTTTCCTCTCCTAAATGTAGGATGTCTCCTCCAGAAGATAACTCCTTTCAGGATTTTATCAGGGAGGTGGATCGAGGTCTTTCCATTACTGTGGCTCCTGAAACAGAGCCCAGGGCAAAGGAGTTGGAGATTCTACAATATCCCAAGGCTCCTAAGGAGGCAGCTACTTTGCCTATCCATGAGATCTTACATGATCTCATGCTAAGAATGTGGGAAACACCTCTTACCACCTCTCCTCACTCTCGTAGACTGGATACCATGTATCGAGTCCTTCCTTGTCCTGGTTTCCAGAAGACTCTGCTTCCTCACCACTCTATTGTAGTGGAATCTGCTATGAGAAGGATCAGGGGTGCAAAGAGACATGCCTCTAATCCTCCAGGACGTGAGTGTAGAACTTTGGATGCCTTTGGATGTCGTACTTTCCAGGTTTCCATGCTTTCTGCCAGGATCAGTTCCTATATTTTATATATGGGCATGTTCCTTAAAGAAGTCACAGGAGACTTGGAGATTTTAAGCCCTCTCCTTCCTGATAAGAGGCAGGATTTTCTCACACTGGTTAAACATGCCCAGGATGTTTCTAAGTTTGTCAATCGTGCAGCTTTTGACTGTTTTGAGTGCATAAGCAGAACCTCTGCCATTGCCATAGGTGCATGTAGAATTGCCTGACTCCAGGCATCAGATTTGAAGCTCTGGGTGCAGGACAAACTGGGCAATATCCCTTGTACAGGTGAGAATCTATTCGGCAAAAATTGGCAAGAGAAAGCCATTGAGTTGGATGCTGACAACTCCACTTTGGATAGGTTATCCAAAGCCGCCACAGCTGATCCTGCAAGGAAGAAATCTTTCAAGAAACCATTCTTCTCAAAAAAGAAGAGGTTTTCTCTCTTATTCCCAGCAGGGACGTTCTGCAGGTCAGCCTGCCTGAAAGAGTCAGCAACCATCTAAACAAAGGAAAGAAAGACTGCTAAGCCTCAACCGTCTCAACAGTCAGCCTCCACAAGGCCTTTGACTTTCTTCTAGCCTTCCTGGCCCTCAATGTACCAGAGCCTTCCACCATTCCAGGAAGGTTGTGCCATTTTGTCCCCAGATGGGGGCAGATAACAGCAGAACATTGGACTCTCTCCATTATAAAAGAGGGGAACAAGCTTCATTTTATCTGCATTCCCACTCACACAATGGTAAGACAGTTCAATTCTCAGACCTCGCATCAACCTGTTAGATCAAGAGGTCACTATGCTTCTTGCCGAAGGGGCAGTAGAAGAGGTACCCATTCCACAACAGGGTACAGGGTTTTACTCCCCCCTATTTCCTTATCCCAAAGAAAACAGGGGGACACAGACCTATTTTAGACCTCAGAGAATAGAACAAATTCCTGTTCAAAGAGAAATTCAAGATGATTTCTCTGGGAACTCTGCTGCCATACCTTCAGAGTCAGGATTGGCTTTGTTCTCTAGATCTCAAGGATGCGTACACTCATGTTCTCATCCATCCAACTCACAGAAAGTGCCTTCGGTTCCTTTTTCAAGGAAAGCACTACCAATACAGGGTGCTTCCTTTTGGCCTGGCCTCAGCACCAAGGGTGTTCATGAAATGCATGGCTGTGGTAGCAGCATATCTCCAGGAACAAGCAGGAATGAGTCTTCACATATGGGTACATCGGTACCGACGGAGCCTGCGCGGGAATGCTCCCCAGCGTCCAATCAGAAAGCTTTTGGGAGCATCCCTCAGCGCCTGCGTGCTGCCTTCCCGCCTTTCCAACTGTCTCTCCTCAGTTTTCGTTTTTCCGCGGAGCCGGCAGGACGTCCTCCTGTCACCGCAGAAACGTTTTTCTTTAATTTTTTTAATTCTTGTTTTCTTGTGGTCGCGGCTGTTTTCCCGCCACCACCGGTACCGCCGGTGGGGTTTTTTCTTTTCTTTTTCTCAAACTGAGGGAAAGTTTCCCTCAGTTTTTGTCTTAAAATTGTTGGGCCTATAAGGCCTCTCCATCATGGAGCCTTCTTCTCCTAAGAAGTGCCTTCACTGTGGAAATACAGTTTTCTTTTTAGACTCCAATAACTGGTGTCTAACCTGTTTGGGCCCTGACCCCTTTTCCCCTGAACCGTCAGGCTACAATGCTGTGAGAAGAGAATCTCTATTCCGGGTTTCCCTCGAAACCGTTTTCCCTCCCTGTGTCAGGGCACCGGCCATTTCTTCTCTACAGGATCAGGTAACCCACAAACAGTCTGTTAAGATTAGCCAATCCTTGAGTGGTATGTCTCATGGTAAGCATGCTGACGGCCCCGGCCTTGCCCTCAAGAACCCATTGGCATTAAAACCCCGGCGGGAGTCTTCGGGCTCCAAAGCATTTCAGGGGTTTCAGGTTGTTCCTGGGGCTCACCCCTCACAGAACATACCTGAGCCATGCTCGGGGGTGGCATCCGCTTCGAACGGTACCGATAACCCGGCATCAGCACTGGTGTTGAGCGATTCACTCCTCACCAGGGATCATCATCTGGTGTACTCGGTGCCTTCGGGACCGATCGATACCCAGGTTGTCTTTCCAGTATCGGCAGCTCCGTCGATACGATCCCTGATGCCGGTACCATCTAGACATGCATCGATGGATTCGCTTCCTTCGATGCCAAGTCTAGAATAGATATCTAGTCTGGAAGACTGGGTACCGACGCGTCTCGGAACCGACACGCACCGATTCCGGAGGCGCGGTACCGAGGATATTCACCGAGACTTTCGAGTTTCCTCGGTACCGTTTGAGCAGCCTCCGCTGACTGCTTCGGCGTTTCGGCACAGCTACCGTTATCGGTATCAATGTCGGTACCGGCAGTATCATCGGGACCAGCTCCTTCCATGCTTTTTTCACCTGGATCGCTCCTTTCTCTACCTAGTTTGGAGTCGATACCTGGCATGGATGATGCACTACTGACTGTCTCAACTCATAACTGCCAGTTCCAGTGTCCATCCATTACAAATCCTGTTCTGCACCGGACAGGTACATCCCAGGCTGCCTTTTCAGGTTTAATCTGTCCAGGGATGGTTCCCATCGGAGATCCTTCTTTTCAGAAATTTCTCCTTGACATGGCAACCTTCCTTAATATTCCTATCCCTGGCTATGAGTTTTCTCAGGATTTTTCTGCAGATAAGGAAATATAATGCTTCCTTTACATCAATCTCTGCAGAATCTTCTTCTGAGGGTATGGGAAAAACCTTTAAGGGTTTCTTCACCTCCTACAGCAACTGATCTTCTGTATCGGGTGCCCCCCTCTCCAGGATTTCAAAAGCCTCAACTTCCCCATCATTCTATGATAGTGGAATCAGCAATGAGGAAGGTAAAAAGCAAGAAAAAACATTCTTCTTTCCCACCAGGGCGTTGTGATGCTGCAGACCCTCTGAGAAGAGAAGAAAAGAAAATGTTTTAAACGCAGGAAAAGTCAAGCACAAGCTGCAATATTACGAGGAACCAGATAGGGGGAGCAAGAGGGACCTCGGAGGAACTGAGGAACCACACCTCCTAGGTCAGGGGTCTGCAACCTTTAAGACATAAAGAGCCACTTGGACCTGTTTCCGAAGGGAAAAAAAAAACTGGGAGCCGCAAAACCATTGCGACATTTAAAACAAATCTAACACTGCATATATTGTTTCTTACCTTAATGCTATATACGACCCCCTACTTTTCCTGTTAAAATATAGGTGTTTGGCCTATACTCGCCGTATAAGACTACCCCTCTTCCTTCGCACACCAAAAAAAATACGCCAGAAAATATCACAACAACAAGTAACAATATTTGATTTCAAAATGATGATGATTTTGTAGTCAAATCACTAATATGAAATAAAATTATTTTTTCTACCTTTGTTGTCTGACCAATTTATTCTTTGATCATGCTGGTCCCGATCTGAGGCTTCTGCTTTCCTTTCTTCTCTCTTGGCTCTCTTTCTGTGGTCTATGGTCCATCTGCCATTTCTTATCTCTTCTTTCGTTTTCTTCACTTCTTTCCATCAGCCTATTTCCAGTCCCAGTAACCCTCCCCAATATCAGCCCCTTTCCAGTCCTCACTCCCAGTACCTTCCAATGTCAACTTGCATTCCCATGATTGCCACTGGTGTCCATTTCCTTCCAGTCCCCCTCCTTCCCCACTGACCAGTCCCTTCTAGTACAAATACCATGGCAGCCCCTCTCAGATCCAGTTCCATTCTCCCATCCCCTCATATCAGCCCATTTGTAGCCTTAGCCCCCAATTATCTTCCAGGGCCAGCAGCTCTATCCTCCCCTCCCCACAATCAGCCCATGCCCAGTCAAAGCCCCCCAATCAGCTCGCTTCCAGTGCTAATCCCCCCTCAACCCCATTACCAGTGCTAGCCTCCCCTAATCAGCCCAATACCAGTCCTACCCCCATCAAATCATTACCAGTCCTAGCCTCCCCTAATCAGCTCATTTCCAGTGCTCGTCCCCTCAACCCCATTACCAGTGCTCCATCCCTCCATGTCAGCCCCCCTCCCTCCATCCCTCCATCCATATCAGCTCCCTCCCCCCATGTCAGCCCGCATCCCCCATCCATCCATGTCAGCCCCACTCCCTCCATCCATATCAGCTCCCTCCCTCCATGTCAGCCCCCTCCATCCCTCCATGTCAGCCCCCCTCCCTCCATCCATATCAGCTCAATCCCTCCATTTCAGGCCACCTCCCTCCATCCATCCATATCAGCCACCTTACCTCCATGTCAGCCCCCTCCATCCCTCCATGTCAGCCCCCCTCCCTCCATCCATATCAGCTCCCTCCCTCCATGTCAGCCCCCCTCCCTCCATCCATATCAGCTCCCTCCCTCCATGTCAGCCCCCTCCATCCCTCCATGTCAGCCCCTCCCTCCATCCATATCAGCTTCCTCCCTCCATGTCAGCCCCCCTCCCTCCATCCATCCATGTCAGCCCCCCTCCCTCCATGTCAGCCCCCCCTCCCTCCATCCATCCATATCTGCTCCCTCCCTCCATGTCAGCCCCCCTCCCTCCATGTCAGCCCCCTCCCTTCTTCTGCAGCCGCGGCTCCCTGCCTCTTACGGAACCACGGCTGTGCTTTTAAAATCATCTCGGAGCCCTTCCTGTCTTGACGGGCTCCGTGCAGCATTGTCCCGCCTCCAAAACTTCCTTTAGAGGCGGGACAATGCTGCACGGAGCCCGTCAAGACAGGAAGGGCTCCGAGATGATTTTAAAAGCACAGCCGCGGTTCCTTAAGAGGCAGGGAGCCGCGGCTGCAGAAGAATGGAGGGAGCCCATAACGCCACGTTTTAATACCGGGCAGGCAGTGTGCTCCGGAGCCGCGGCAAAGGTGAGAAAGAGCCGCATGCGGCTCCGGAGCCGCGGGTTGCCGACCCCTGTCCTAGGTCATGAGGTAATGCTAACCAGCTTCCAATCAAGGAAGGGAGGAGTACCTCTTAAAGAGAGTCTGGAAGACTGGAAGGCAGAACGGCCAGGAAGAGAACGGCCAGGAAGGGAACGGCCAGAAGCAGGACGGCCAGGAAGGGAACGGCCAGGAAGGGAACGGCCAGAAGCAGCAGAATGGCCAGGAGAACCAGTAGAACCAGCAGGATGGGCAGGACATCCGAATGAATGGGCCAGATATCCAGAAGAAGCAGTAACCCCTGGACAAGGGTTTCGCAGGAGGCAGCAGCAGCTGCAGTGGCTTGAGGAAAGGAGCAACCGTGGAGAAGGTGGGATAGCTCCAGCCAGAGTGAGTACTTTTCGTCCAGAGAGGAAAGGCGTGGCTGTGACTGCGGTCTAAAGCCAACAGAAGGACGGTTGGAGAACCTGAGGCCTATTGCTCAGGCCAGGCAGGATCCCAGCTGGAGTAGGCCTCAAACCTCACCAGGAGTAGACAAGCCAAGGAGAAAAGGTAACCCCTGTTTAACTGAAAGCAGGTTGCAGACTGCTGGTGTATGGGGAGGACAGGGAGCAGAGGAATACTGTCCGTATGAAACTGCTTATGAGACAAGGTGCAAGAAACACGTACCGAATAAGAGACTGGTTAATGACAAAGCTTTACATGAAGCTAAGGTAAAACACTTGCGAAAGGAAGACAGTTCCCAGTATAGGAGGGCGCAGGACCGACGCCCCACATCCATCCCTGAGCATTGGGAGGTTGTACAGAGGATATATATAAAAAGCCTGATTACAATTTGCCAGCAAGTACTGACCTGGCTTCAGAGGCTTCAGAAGGGGAACCGATGCAGGTGGAATTTGCTTCAGATACCGAGATGGACTGTAGTTATTGTAAGACAGGAAGTCTGGAGTCCTTGCTTAGCACATAAGCTCTATCTTGGGGAATAGAGACTGTTTGTTTTGATACACCATTTATTGTGAAGATAACAACTTTGCTTTAATGTCATGTTTTACTTTTCTTTAACCTGAAGTAAGTAATTTGTGTTGATGTTTTTGTCCAAGCATATGAACCTTTTTGCAAGAAAGGGAAATAAATGCCTTTTGTTTTCCCTCCACTCGGACCTTTGTATTCTTTGGGATTTTTGGTAACAAAGGAAGCTACCAGGGCTGCAAGTCCCTGGGCCCTGTAAGATATTAGCCAAACCCAACCTCAAATGTTTTTATGTCCAACCTACCTCAGTCCGTTACGCTGCCAAGGTAGGCTCTGTGACAGCGTGCATCTAGAACACTAGATGCCTTTGGACGTCAAACCTTCCAAACATCTATGCTGGCAACAAGGATTCTCTCATATATTTTCTATATGAGTCTATCCCTTCAGGAGATCACAAAGAAATTATCTCTTTTGACTCCTTTTCTATCAGAGCCCAAGGCTGCAGACTATTCCTTACTTCTTAGTCATAGCCAAAATATCTCTTGGTTTCTTTCTCGTGCTTCCCTAGACTCTTTTGAGTCTGTTAGCAGAACTTCTGCTATAGCCATAGGAGCATGTCGTAAAGCCTGGCTCCAAGCCTCAGACTTGAGTAGATGGGCACAACAAAGACTGAGTAATACTCCTTGTACTGGAGAAAATCTCTTCAATAAGGAGTCCTTACGTCAGGTTGCTCATTGCTCCACTGACTTTCCTGTTTCTGAGGGCCATCCTAAGCCCTCTCCTTCCTCAGCAGGTAGGAAATGCCCTACCAAACCTTCTTTCCCTAAAAGAAAGAGGTTTTCCTCTTCTCCTGCCCATCATTCGGTTGTTCCGAAGCAGGGGAAGTCTCGCCCTGGTCTGAAGAATCCAAACTCTAGCCAGGCTGAATAAACACAGTAACCATAGGTTTCTGATTAATCTTTTTATAACTACACTTAATTCCTTTTCAGCAGAGGTTTTTCACTGTTTTTCCATTCAAAACTCTGCTCAGGGATTCCTATTCTCAGGAAATCCATTTACTCTTCACTATGCTGAACTGTCAGGCTATTCATGTCTATAAGTTACAGAGTTTTCCACCTCTTCCTGACTAGAAGAGAGGTTTAGCAACTATCACATGATAGTTTCTCTGTACCAGCATGAATTTTTTCCTTCCAGGGACTTACCATGTGGTAAGTCCTTCTTCAGCTTCTATCTCTACCCTCTTCGCCAGGGTTTCCCCTGTAAGAGTGGTACCATACCATTGAAAGACTTTTCTTGTCTTTCTTTTCACTGTAGAGTTTCTTCTCCTGAGTAAACTCCCTTCTTTATCTAGGCAGCTCTGCAGACAGAGACAGCTTGCTCTCTTTGTTCAGTCTATTCTCTCTGTTTGACACAGACCGACTCTCTCTGTTGTCCTATTCAGTAGCTGCCCATGCAGGAGTCCAGTGCTTGACTACTGGTACTTTTCCACAAGTCCCAGTCTTGTCTTCCACCACTCCTGTCTGGCCTTAGTAGTGATTCCAAGAAAGTTTTCTACATCTTTCTTGGATAATCTTTTTCACTACAGGCTTCTTACACTATCTTCTACCCTTGCCATCTCCAACCTCTGGATTTGGCAACGTAGTGAACGTGGCTGTCAGTTTTCTCCATCAGCCAGTTCTACATCCCAGTTCTCCTGCATAATGCTTTCTGCAATCCTACTGAGAAGCTTTCCACTATGGGCCCTTGCTAGAGAGCATAGAGTTTCTCTAATGGCTATCCATCATGCTTGAAAAATGCTTCCTCAGTCATCCCCTATGACTGTGAGGGTTCTTCATACCCTGCTATCTTCTTTTTAAAAAAAAAAAAAAAAAAGAGGGAAAAGGACATAAGCCTTCTCCACGTGAAAGTCTAAGAGTTATCCCATTCCTTAGGGAATATACTCTTTTTTTCTTGCAGCTTGTCCTCATGGTATCCTAACACTTCAAGGACAGCACATATTAATCTGAAAAACGTCTGATACCTCCTTTGTCCCTCACGTAGGTCAACCTGGTATCTCATTCAATGCGTTTCTGTCCTTTTACCATGCTGGAGTTCCACAGGACTCCGGACTTGCTGTTTACAGACTGATATTATCCTCTGTTTTTTCACGTAACCATCCTGGTTATTCTCTGGATAGCATTCCTTTACCATCATCTCTGGGGGAATAGATTCTCTATATATCTTCTCAAGTAGGTTTCACCTCCTTGTTCTTAGATGAATCTTTTCCCTTCACATCTCCATGTGAATGTCCTGATATGCATAGCTCTGTCTGCTTACTGCAGGCATCTATCTTTAGACCTATATATTCAGGTATATATATGTGTGTGTGTGTATATATATATATATATATACACCTATATACATATATATATACACCTATATACATCTCTGTAGATGTATCTGTCTGTCAGCTAAGTGTGCATATGCTATGCCCTTTAGATCTTATTATAGATATGTATATATCTATATACCCGTATATATATATATGTATGTGTGTATCTGTCCAGATACTTGTTATAGGTAGATATGTATTTCCATACTTATCTCCTGACTGTCTATGCTCATAAAGGTTTTTACCTTTCTGTATGTTTCTGACAGGCTTGCATAGCTTCATACTGTTCCACAGTATGTTTCGGATATTTTGCACACAATCACTGCTGTGGAACTGACAGCCCTACCGTATCCTAGGTTACGTATCCCTGAAGCTCCATACCCTAATGTCTTCCTACCTCTCACCAGTTAGGAAAGACATGGTGGATCTTCAGTGGATTTCAGATTCAATTCCTCAAACATCTGTCCTTTCTTGGGAGTATGGGGTTCTTCTCATACCGTTTCCTCCCTCAAGGACTAGGTCTGTTTGTCCAGATCGGTCAGTCGTCCTCTTTTGCTCCTACCTCTGAATACTTCTCTAGCCAAAAGAGTTTTCAGCTTTCCATGAAGCTTCCCACTGAAGACCTGCCGTGTTTGTGTTACCCCAATTGAATCCTGGGGTCACCTCTCACTTCCAGATGTTAACCTCCACCTTCACTCCAGTGAGGTCACCTTGAACATTATTCTACTGGATCCCCAGTAGACTCCATCAGCCTCTCTACTTCCTGCAATCCAGTAGGTGAGCATCATATGGTGATTGTTCATTTCAGTATTATGGTGATTGTTCATTTCAATATATCTTTTGATAATGATCATACATACATGGACTCCTTGAGGGTAGTCCTTTCTTAAGTTAGCTGGTTTTTCTGCAGCTCTTCTCTATGCAACTCCTGCCCTCCATCCTCAGGATGCCTGGCCATATGAGATGTAGCATGTTTTCAATCTTCAACATGTCATGGCTCCAGGCATCTTAGCTTGGGAGTCCCCATATGTGAAGACTCATTCCTGCTTGTTCCTGGAGATAGCACAGTTACTTACCTGTAACAGGTGATCTCTGGGAACAGCAGGAATAAGTCTTCACAACCCACCCACCTCCCCTAGGAGTTGTATTTTTATATCTATCTTTCCTTTCCTCTTTCTCTCTCTTTGTCTCAGCTATGAAACTCAACTGAGGAGAGACAGTTGGAAAGGTGGGAAGGCAGCACGCAGGCGCTGAGGGATGCTCCCAAAAGCTTTCTGATTGGACGCTGGGGAGCGTTCCCGCGCAGGCTCCGTCGGTACCGACGTACCCATATGTGAAGACTTATTCCTGCTGTTCCCAGAGATCACCTGTTACAGGTAAGTAACTGTGCTTTCTTCGCACTCTAGGAATATTCATCTTCCCCTACTTAGACGACTGGCTCATTTGAGCCCCATCAGAGTCAGAGGCCAGGATTTCTCTGTCTTGCACAATGCCTATTCTTCAGTATTTGGGTCTGGTCATAAACATCCCAAAATCCAGTCCAACTCCCACTCAGTCTCTAGAATTTATAGGAGCTTTGCTGGATACCAGAAAAACAAGGGCCTATCTTCCCCAGGCCTGTTGCCTTTGCATGGTACAGTTAGCTTCTCAAGCAGTGCTAAAGCCTCATCTCACTGCTCGAGAAATGTTACAACTACTAGGCCACATGGCATCTACCGTGCATGTGGTTCCTTATGCTCGCCTCCATATAAGAGCAACCCAGTGGACTTTATCCACTCAATGGACCCAGGCATCAGGGTGCCTGTCAGACAAAATAGCAAACACAAATCACCTTATTTTGTCCCTCCAATGCTGCCAGTCCACTCAAAACCTGTTGGTGGGGTCCCCATTTCAACAACCTTTACCCCAGGCAACTCTCACAACAGATGCTTCTCCAATGGGTTGGGGAGCTCATCTGCAAGACCTCTCCACCCAAGGCACTTGGACTGCACAGGAGACTCATCTACACATCAATCTCTTAGAGCTCCGAGCAATCTTCCTTGCCCTTCGAGTGTTCCACACCCTGCTCAGCTACAAGACAGTCCTCATTCATACGGACAATCAAGTAGCCATGTTCTACGTGAACAAGCAGTGGGGAACAGGCTCTCTGTCGCTTTGCAACGAAGCTTTGCGAGTATGGACCCTCGCCAGAGAGCATCAGATTCATCTCCTGGCAGTGTATCTTCCAGGCATCCAAAACTCTTGGGCAGACAGACTCAGTCGAGTTCTGCTTCCACACGAATGGTCTCTACATGCAGACCAGGTGGCCAAGATTTTTCAAATTTGGGGAACCCCGGACATAGACCTCTTTGCAAGTCCGTTGAATGCCAAACTTCCCCGGTTCTGTTCCAGAATTCCGGCTCAGGTCTCTCAGGCCAGGGATGCTTTCCTCCTTCATTGGGGTCAAGACTTCCTTTATGCCTTTCCACACATTCCCCTAATTCCCAAAACCCTGTTCAAGCTTCAGAGAGACAGAGGCCGTATGATTCTCATAGCTCCACATTGGCCACGGCAAGTGTGGTACCCTCTGCTTCTACATCTCTCTCAAGCTCCCTCTCTGAAGTTAGTTTCTGCTCCAGATCTCCTGTCTCAGGAGGGCGAAATGTTATGGCATCCCATTCCCCAGTCTCTGCATCTCAGGGCTTGGTTGCTGAAGGCCTAGATCTTCATGATCTTAACCTTTCTCAGCAAGTAAAGGATATCCTTTATGCTTCCAGAAAACCTTCCACAAGACGCTCTTATGCTTTCAAGTGGAAAAGGTTTACCATATGGTGCTCGCAGAAGGGTCTTAGCCCCCTTGCGATACCTCTGGAATCATTACTGGAGTATCTCCTTCATTTATCCAATGCAGGACTTAAAACTAACTCAGTAAGAGTCCATTTGAGTGCTATTGCAGCTTCTTTCAAGTCATGGACAACCTATTTCCTCTCATCCTCTTATATTAAATCCATTAATAAAATATCTCCCTCCTCAATTTCAGACCTACTCACTCACACCCCCAACAATAGATTTAGGAGATCATTAGCCGACAATACACTAATTATTCCGAGGGATACCATAAAATGTGCACAATCAACTAATAGGGCATTCGTGTTCTATGTCCCCAGATGCTGGAACAACCTACCCCCCAGCATCAGATCGATCAGTGAACTCAGGCAATTCAGAAAAGCCCTCAAGCACCATTTGTTCCTGATGCACTTCTCACAACCAAACAATGCCTCAACTCCTCTCTCCTCACAACCCAATCCCTTAAATGAATTACAAAATATGTAATTTACATAACATGTAATACAGACCAGACAGTATTTGTAATCAAACAGTTGTACTGCTTCAGAGATACATTATTGTAAATAGAATACCAACATACATCCTTCTCTGCTTAAAATGTACATAGTTTCCCCAGTTCAATCCCATGTTACTTTCGTTGTTTTATGTAAACTCAGGTCAGATCTGATCATGTCCTAGAGTCAAATTGTTAACTGTAAACCGCACTGATAATAAAGAGCGCAATATAGAAGAGCTGTTAAATAAATAAATAAATTATAGCAAGATTTATGAGAGGCCTTCTAACTAAGCCTCCCATTAGGCCACCACCGGTGGCATAGGACTTAACCCTGGTTCTTGGCCAGCTCATGAAGCCACCTTTCGAACCCTTAGCTACTACCTCGTTGAAATTGCTTTCCTGGAAAGTTATCTTTCTCATTGCAATCACATCAGCACGTCGCATTAGTGAGTTGCAGGCACTAGTGGCTGATTCACCTTATACAAGGTTCCATCATGACAAGGTAGTCCTTAGGACTCATCCACACTTTATGCCAAAGGTGGTCTCGCCTTTTCATCTTAACCAAGCGGTCTACCTGCCTATGTTTTTTCCAAGGCCTCATGCATCAAATGCAGAAAAGAATCTTCATACTTTGGACTGTATAAGAGCTTTAGCTTTTTACTTACAAAGAACACAGCAACATAGAAAGTCCTCTCAACTCTTTGTTGCTTTTGATTCTTCTCATTTGGGACTTCCAGTCTCCAAGAGAACAATGTCCAACTGGATTGCACAGTGTTTTTCATTTGCCTATCAGAGTAAGAATCTTCCTCTGGAGGGCCATGTCACAGCTCACAATGTGAGAGCCATGGCAGCTTCAATGGCTCAAATGCACTCTGTCTATCGACGACATCTGTCGAGCAGCCACTTGGGCCTCGGTTCATACCTTCACAGCCCATTACTGCTTGGACAAGGACTCCCGCCGGGATGCATTGTTTGGTCAGGCTGTTCTCCAACACCTGTTCCATACCTAATCAACTCCTACCCACCATCCCTGGTTGGATGCCAGAGATCCATGGGGGAAGTGGAGCCCTTTCACAGGGACACACAACTTCTGGGGTTCTCTCCCTGGCATCTGAAGCTAGGGAATCCCCATATGTGAAGACTACATTCCTGCTTGTTCCTGGAGATAGCATAGTTACTCACCTGTAACAGGTTATCTCCGGGAACAGCAGGAATTTAGTCTTCACAACCCACCCACCTCCCCTAGGAGTTGTATCTCTGTATCTATCTCTTTCTCTTTCCCTCTCTCTCTCTTTGTCTCAGCTTTAAACTCCACTGGAGAGAGGCATTTGGGAAAGGCGGGAAGGCAACACGCAGGTGCTGTGGGACGCTCCCAAAGGCTTTCTAATTGGACGCTGAGGAGCGTTCCCACCAGGCTCCGTCGGTACCGACGATACCCATTTGTGAAGACTAAATTCCTACTGTTGCCGGAGATCACCTGTTACAGGTGAGTAACTATGCTTTATGTGTTGAGTGAAAAAATATTTTCTTTTATTACTCTTAAATGGGTTACAGTTCCCTAGTCTTTCTACTTTTTGATGGAGTAAACAACTTATCTACGTTTACCTATTCTACGCCATTCATTGATTTATAAGCCTCTACTATATCTCCCCTCAGCCGTCTCTTTTCTAAATTGAAGAGCCCTAACCTGTTAAACTTCTCCTCATAGGGGTATTCTTCTATCCCCTTTACCATTTTGGTGGCTTTTCTCTGTACCTTTTCTAATTCTGCCATATCCTTGGCAACCAGAATTGCACACAATATTCAAGGTGTGGTCGTACCATGGCATGATACAAAGGCATTATAGTACCCTTGGTTTAATTTATTTTATTTATAACCCCTCTTCTCAAGTTGCTTCATTGGCTCACCTATCTGTTTCTGTATCCAGTTCAAAGTTCTCCTACTGACCTATAAGTGCACTCATTCTGCTGCTCCTCACTACCTTTCCTCTCATCTGTCCCTACACCCCTCCTCGGGTTCTTGGCTCTTCTGATGAATCATTTCGGTCTGTGCCCTTCTTCCACTGCCAACTCAAGACTTTGATCCTTTCATCTTGCTGCTCCTTATGCCTGGGACAAACCTGAGTCTGTACATCAGTGTTCATCTCTGTCCCTTTTAAAATCCAGGATAAAAACCCATCTCTTCGAGGTTGCTTTTGGATTGTGATCCCCTTAATCTTCTAAGTGTTTCCTTACCCTACCCCTAGATGTATTCTTGTCGTTGTCTATTGTATTGTATTGTCTGTCTTGACTAGATTGTAAGATCTGATGAGCAGGGACCGTCTTTTACATCTGCCTGTTCAGCACTGCATAGGCTTTGTAGTGCTATACAAATGATCCGTAGTAGTGGTAGTATTCTCCTTAACTTTTCTTATGGTTCCTAGCATTCTCCAGGAACAAGCAGGAAGTCAGACCTCACTTATGGGTGACGTCGGCACCGATGGAGCCCATGCGGAGCAATTCCCCAGCTTTCAAAGAAAGCCTTTGAGATTGCTGCCACGCATGCGTGGTCCTCTTCCCGCCCAAAGGTGCCATCTTGCTCAGTCTCCCTTTTTCCTCTGAGCCCTTCGGACGCACATCCTTGTCCCTCGGAAAAAGTGTTTTCTTTTTTGGCCTCTGGCCCTCTCTTTTCCGGTAGCACTGGTTCTCTTCCATCCTTCCCTTCGCTCCCTTTTCCCCGGACGAAGGGATGTCCTTATTCCAGTTGTTTTTTGGGTTTTTTTAATGTTTTCTTCCGGGCCTTTTCATGCCCTTTTCAATTGCTAGCCTCAACGGTCTTCGACCTATCAGGGGCCCTTTTTGCCCCAATAGCCACCGGTTTTAAAAAAAATGTGACAGATGCTCCAAGAACATGTCGCTCACAGACACCCATGACTGGCGTCTGGGGGCCGACCATAACCCAGAGCTCTGCTCTCTCTGTAAGAAAATGTCTGCAAAGGCCCTGCTAAGTCGTAAGCAGAAGTCAGATGACATTTTCCTTAAGGCAGTCCCAGAATCCCCGGGGGCATCCTCGGCCATCTCTCCGCTTGCGGGATCCTCACTTTCCAGGCAGCACACTGATCAGGGGACCCCTGAGGTGGAGAGGCGCAAGAAGAAGAAGACCTCGAAGTCGCTGTCGGGGACTCCGGATAAGCATGAACGTTCCCACGCTCGGTCACTCAGCCCTTGCCGGCGTTCCTGATAGTTGGACAAGGAGCGGCCTCAAAAGGTACCTCGTAGAGACAAGGAGGCCTCTGGCAATGGCGCCCGGTCTCCTGAGGGTCGTCCCAGCGAGGACCCCCTCTCCCCTTCCACGCCAGACCTGGTGACCCTGGTGTCATCGTCGCAGGGACTCACGTCCACGTGGAAGTCCCGAATGCTGGCATTAGAGTGCAGCATTTCTGCTGCCTTAGCTGCCCAGCAGGCGCTTCTGCCCAGCACAACTGGCTCGCACTTCGAGACCGAGGTTCCCCTGAGGGGAACACCTAAACCCGCCCTGGAAACCTCCGAGAGCCATGGGCCTCGTGAGGATATCAGCACTGGTCTCGTTCGCCATCCTGCTCCTCGGGGGCGAGGTCTTTCAAGGCCTCAAACTCCAAGTGGGCTTCGGCTTCTGGACAGGGTGACCAGCCTGACTCAGACTCCCTTTCGGACCTCTCGGGCTGGGAGTCGGACGGAGATACCTCCCCGGAGACCCGTGCTCACAGGGACCTTCCCTCGGACCCATCCCCACCCAACTTTCAGAGGCGTTCGCCTCCCAAGGACACGTCTTTTCTGGTGTTCGTGTGGGACATGGCGCGAGCCCTCAAGCTGGCCATGCAGGCTGAGAAAGAGCCAAGGGCGGAGGAACTCGATATCTTACAGAATGAGGGAGGAGTGGCCTAGTGGTTAGGTCAAGGTACTTCGGGCCGGAGGGCCGGGGGTTCAAGTCCCACCTGGGGACAGCAATCTCAGGCCAGAGGGACTGGGATTTCTAGTCCTATAGGCACTCCTTGTGGTCTTGGGCAAGCCACTTAACCCTCCATTGCCCATGTTCCCTGTAAGTATTAGCGTATGTGTGTCATATCCCCTCGTGTTAAATGTATCTCCCAATTGACCGCTTTGACCCAGTGAAAAGTGGGATATAAATACAGCTAAATAAAATTTAAAAAATAAATAAATAAAATGAGTCCCCGCCCCGGGAGTCTCTTACAGTCCCAGTACCTCCCAATCTATCCTGGCTGCTCCTCCGCATGTGGGAGGCGCCGGCCTCGGTCCCCATCGTGAGCAAACACCTCGATGCCATGTATAGGGTCTAGCTTGACCTGGGGTTCCGAAAGACCCAGCTCCCACATACCTCCATGGTTCTGGAATCGGCGATGCGGAAGCAAAAGAGCCCGAAGTCACATTCTTCAGTCTCACCTGGCAGGGAGTACAGAGCCCTCAATGCCCTGGGTTCAAGGCCTATCAAGGGTCCATGCTGACATGCCATATTCAGGCCTATCAACTATACATGGGCATGTTCCTACGTGACCTCGTCAAAGAGCTCGGCGGATTTTCCGCAGGTCTTGGGGGGGGGGGGGGAACACCTCCTGAGGTCGGTCGCGGACTGCTCAAAGTACCTCTCCCGCACCGTGTATGACGGATTTGAATCTTCTGCCCGAGTAGTGGCGGCAGGCATCAGGGCTCAGCGCCAGGCATGGCTCCAGTCCTCGGACCTGGAACAATGGGTCCAGGAGAAACTCCTGGATGACTCCTTCCTAGATGAACAACTATTAGGCAAGCCCTTGGAGGATAAGGCCGCCAAAATTGAAAACAAGTTCGTAACTCGAACCCGCCTATCGCGAAAGACCTCTTCTCTCCCACAGACGCCACCAGCGAAAAAGCCATTCTTCCAGAGAAAGGGGCTCCCCTATCGGGGATATCCACCCTACCTTCCCACCCCCGCACCGCCTGTCAAGCACTCAGGGTAAGGGGGGTAACACAGTCATCGCAAGCCTAAAGGGCCTAAAGCCCAACCACCGGCGCCACCTCAACCTACACAGGGGTTTTGACACCGATGGTATAGCCTCTCACCCCCCCCCCCCCCCGGCGGGGCTTCTGCCTGGGGGGGACACCTGTCCTTTTTTGCACCCCAATGGGCATCGATCATGTCTGACACCTGGGTCCTCAGGGTGGTCCGGGAAGGTTACAGTCTTCATCTGGACAGGCTCCCTCCTCCTTTCTCCCCAGTGGAGCCTTCTCGGCTTCCCTCGCACCAGGCTTGTTTGCAACAGGAGCTGACGAACCTCCTTGGCCAGCGGATGGTCAAAAAAGTACCGCCACACCTCCGAGGTCGAGGGTTCTACTCCCGATACTTCCTCGTTCCGAAGAAGACGGGGGGCCTATGCCCCATCCTTGATCTCAGGAACCTAAATAAGTTTCTGGTGCGGGAGAAGTTCAAAATGCTTCCTCCAGCAGGGCAATTAGCTATGCTCCTTGGACCTCAGGGACGCTTACGCCCATATTCTGGTCCACCCCCAGCACAGGCAGTACCTGCGCTTCAGGGTGCAGGGAGAGCACTACCAGTACAGGGTGCTCCCCTTCAGGCTCACATCTGCCCCGTGGGTCTTCAGCAAGTGTCTTTCCGTGGCCGCCGCCTATCTCCAGCGGCAGGGCATACCCGTTTTTCCTTACCTAGAAGACTGGCTCGTCACGGGGACATTGACCGAGAAAGCCCGACTTGTGGCTTCACGTACGATCTTCCTCCTTGAAAGCCTTGGCTTCTTGGTACAAGTCCCACTTCGACACGGGGCGGGCGACTGCCTTCCTACCCCAGGATTGTGTGGACCGTCTCCACGCCCTGGCGGCCAAGGTTCAAGGCTGAGCTTGGATTCCAGCGCGAGCCATGTTGCGCCTCCTGGGGCACTTGGCCTCCACGGTTAACGTTGTCCCTCATGCTCGCATGCACATGCAGGCGGCTCAGTGATGCCTCAGGGCTCAATGGATCCAGGCCTCCGGTTGCTTCCGGGACCCTGTCCAGATCGCCTGCAGTCTTTACACATCCCTGGATTGGTGGCAGTATCCCCAAAACCACCTTCAGGGGATGCCCTTCCAGGCCCCGCAGCACGAGCTTGTCTTGAAGATGGATGCCTCCCTGCTGGATTGTGGAGCCCACTGTGACAGTCTATGCACCCAGGGGAGCAGGGGTTGCCTGAGGAAGCTCAGCAGCAGATCAATCTGCTCGAGCTTCGGGTAGTTCGGTGGACCCTGAGGGCCTTCGAGTACCACCTGCAGGGAAAGTCAGTGCTCGTGCAGACTGACAATAAGGTAGCTGTGTTCTACATAAACAAGGAAGGGGGAACAGGTTCTCACCCCCTTTGCCGGGAAGCGATCCTCCTTTGCTCCTTTGCCTTCTCTGGGACATAACTCTTAGCGGTCTATCTCCTGGGCCAGGAGAATGTCCTCACAAACAAACTTAGAAGAATCCTCCGCCCACACGAGTGGCGTCCGGACCCGGAGGTGGCCAGCCTCTTGTTCCATTGGTGGGGGGACTCTGTCTGTCTGTAGACCTGTTCATCAGTCCAGTGAACGCACAGCTCCCCCGATTCTGTGGACCGGTTCCACACCCGAGCAGAGTGGCTCCGGATGCGTTCCTCCTTAGTTGGGTCTCTGGGCTCCGTTATGCCTTCCCCCCCCCCACTCCTCTCATTGTGAGGACCCTGCACAAGGTCCATCGGGATCGAGATTCCATGATTCTCGTGGCCTCAACCGCCTTGGTTCCCGCTTCTGCTCCGGCTCTCCTCCGAGCCTCCAGTCCCCCTAGGCTGCGCCCCAGGCCTGCTAACGCAGGAGGAGGGACGGGTGCTCCACCCAAACCTGACCTCGCTGTCCCTACAGCCTCGCAGCTGAACGGGTCTCCTTAGCCCTGCTGCACCTCCCAGGGGAGGTCGAGGAGGTCCTCCTCACATTGAGGAAAGACTTGACGAGGCGAGCGTATGCCTTTAAGTGGCGGCATTTCTCGATCTGGTGCTCTGAGCTCCAGATCGTCCCATTCTCCTGCTCTCTCCGGTGTATTCTCCAATATCTCCTCCACTTCTCGAAGGAGGAACTGAAATCCAACTCAATCAGGGGTACACCTGAGTGCCATCTCAGCTAATCACCAACCCATCGAGGGTAAACCCCTCTTGAGGCATCCCCTGGTCTCCCACTTCATGTGGGTTCTCTTGCTTTCCAAGCCTCCCATCTGACCTCCTCCAGCAGAGTGGGACCTCAACATAGTGCTGATGCAGCTTACGCAGCTGCCCTTCGAGCCATGGTGACATGCTTGCTTTGGCACCTCTCCTAGAAGGTAGTCTTCCTGGTGCCTCTGATCTTGGCTCGGCGAGTCAGTGATCTCCAGGCCCTCATGGCTGAGGCTCCCTACACCAGGTTCTGTGGGAACAGAGTGGTCCTCTGTACCCACCCCAAGTTTCTGCCGAAGGTTGTCGTGGATTTTCATCTCAGTCAGGAGATAGTCTTGCCGACCTTCTTCCCAAAACCTCATGCTGACCAGGTATCGACGGTTTTACATACACTTGACTGCAAGAGGGCTCTGGCCTTCCACATGCAGCACACCCAGGTTCATCGCTAGTCCAATCAACTCTTTGTTGCCTACAATCCCAACCGCCTGGGGCAGGCAGTCACCAAGTGTATCCTCTCCATCTAGGTGGTTAACTGCATCGCCTTCACCCAGACGAAGGTGGGTGCCCCACTGGCTCAGCTAGTCACTGCACATGGCGTCCAGGCCAAGGCGACTTCAGTGGCATCGCTACGCTCAGTGCCTCTGACAGACATCTGCCGAGCTGTGACCTGGTCTTCAGCGAACACTTTTGCGTCGCACTACTGCCTGGAGAGGGAGCCCCGCCGGGACAGCATCTTCAGCCAGGCTGTACTCCGTAAACTATTCGGGGTATAAGCAACTCCTTCCCTCCAACCCTTTTTTGACGGCTAAAAAGAGCTTGCTCCCGAATACCCAAGGACTTGGGCTCCTTCGGGCATCGGCTTCTGCTCAAGGCCTTGCAGAGGCATTTTTGAACTGCAGGTTCGGTAGCCTGTAGCTGGGGAGTCCCATAAGTGAGGACTGCCTTCCTGCTTGGTCCTGGAGAAAGCGTAGTTACTCACCTGCAACAGGTGTTCTCCAGGGACAGCAGGAATCAGTTCTCACTACCCTCCCCCTCCCCTGAAGAGTTGCTTGCTTTGTTCTTCCCTTGCCATCTGCTTAGTAAGGCTCTAGCTCTGGGACCTGACTGAGCAAGATGGCACCTTTGGTTGGGAAGAGGACCACGCATGCATGGCAGCAATCCCAAAGGCTTTCTACGAAAGCTGGGGAATTGCTCCGCATGGGCTCCATCGGTACCGAAGTCACCCATAAGTGAGGCCTGACTCCTGCTGTCCCTGGAGAACACCTGTTACAGGTGAGTAACTACGCTTTCTATTTCTTTTATTGACTGCCGCTGCACATGGGGCAGAGGGTTTCATTGTACTGTTCACGATTATGCCTAAATCTTTTTCCTTGGTGGTGGTCCCTAATGTGGAACCTTGCATCGTATAACAGTAGTTTGGGTGGTTCTTTCCTAGGTGCATAACTTTGCAGTTGTCCACATTAAATTTCATCTTCCATTTGGACGTCCAGTTTATCCAGTCTTCCAATTTATCAAGGTCTTCCTGCAATTTTTCACAATTCATTTGTGTTTTAACAACTTTGAATAATTTTGTGTCAATTTCAAATTTGATCACCACACTCGTTATTCCCACTTCCAGGACATTTATGAATACCTGGGGTACTCCACTATTCACATTTGTCCAAATCAAATGGAAGGAGCGGTATATAAATAACCTGTTAATTAAAAATTAAATTAAGACATTTGGCCATTTAGCCCTGCTCTCTGTTTTCTGTCTTATAACCAGTTCCTGCCTCCTAACCAATGACTTTAATTTCCCCAAGAACCTCTCATGAGGGACCTTTGTCAAAAGCTTTTTGAAAATCCAGATACATTATGTTGACCAGTTCTCCTTTGCTTGCCTGTTTATTCACACCTTAAAAAAAATATAATAGGTTAGTAAGATGAGACTTTCCTTGGCCAAATTCATGTTGGCTTTCTCCTATTAAATGATGACTTCTGTTCAGTAAATTTTCTTCTTTATAATGATTTCTACTATTCTGCCTGGTACTGAGGTCAGGCTCCACCAGTCTGTAGTTTCCCGGATCACCCCTAAAACCCTTCTTAAAAATTGACGTTGCATTGGCCATTCTCCAATCTTCAGGTACTACGGATAATTTTAATGATAGCTCCACAGATTACTGATAGTAGGTCTGCAGTCTCTTATTGCAGTTCTTAGAACACTCTTGGATGTATACCATCTGGTCTTGGTGATTTGCTACACCTCAGTATATCTAATAGTTGCAATACATCTTCCTGGTTTATTAATATTTCTTTCAGTTCTTCCGATACATCACCTTTAAATACTATTTCAGGCATGGACAGCTTCATCCTTGTAAGTAGAGACTTTTACTCCTCTATGATCTAACTGACACAGGCCTTTTGCTATGAATATACTTGGAAAAGTTTTTGTTTTGTGTTTTGGCTCCCATGGCAAGCGTTTTTTCAAATTCTCAGTTTGCCTGCCTTATCAATGCCTTTTAGCTAACTTGCCAATGTTTTGTTATTTCCCATTTTTGGTATTTGGCTCTTTTTTCTGTTTCCTGAAAGATGATGCTTTTTTGGCATCTTTCAGGAATCAGAATGCCTCTCTGACCTCACCTTTAAAACAACCATACTGGCAATTTTTTTGGCCAGCCTTCCTTCCAGTTTTCTTACAGCATGAAATTCATCTTGTCTGGGCTTCCAAGATAGTATTTTTAAACAACGCCCATGCTTCATGTAAATCTTTAACTTTTGCAGCTGCTCCTTTTAGTTTTTACTTAACTATTTTCCTCAGTTTATCATAGTTTCCCTTTTGAAAGTTAAAAGGTTGTACTGTAGATTTCCCTCCCATCTATCATCAATTTATTAAATCAAATGTGATCATGCTATGATCGCTATTGCCAAGTGGCCCCAACACCCTTCTCTTGCACCAGATCCTGTGTTCCACTAAGGACTAGGTCCAAAATAGCTTCCCCTCTTGATTCATAGACCATCTGCTCTAAGAAGCAGTCATTTATTCATCTAGAAACTTTATCCTTCTAGCACAGAGGTTCCCAACTCAAGTCCTGGAGGGCCAAACACCATTCAGGTTTTCAGGCTGTCCCTAATAAATATGCATGAGATGCATTTGCATGCACTGCCCCCATTGTATTCAAATGTATCTCATGCATATTCATTAGGGACAGCCTGAAAACCTGAATGGTGTTCGGCCCTCCAGGACAGGAGTTGGGAACCTCTGTTCTAGCATGTCCTGCTGTGACACTGACCCAGTCAATACTGGGAAATTAAAATTGCCCATTATTACTGTGTTGTAAGTTTTGTTCTCTGGGAACAAGCAGGAAGTCAGTCCTCACATATGGGTGATGTCGGCACTGATGGGAGCCCTCGCAGAAGCATCCCCCTCAACTTTCAAGGAAAGCCTTTGGGACATGCCACCACTCATGCATGGTCCCCTTCCCACCCAAGGGTGCCATCTTGCTCAGTCTCCTTTTTTACACGGAGCCGTTCAGACGTCTGTCTGGCTCGTCCCTGGAAAAAGTTGATTTTTCTCTCTGAATTTCATACTCGCCTTCGGTATTGCACCAGTACTCTTCCTGCAGACCGACCTCATGGCCTCAGCGTCAAGTTCAGTCTATTTTTGTATTCTTTCGTTCTTTTCTTTTCCTGGCATCTTCGCACCTTTTTTCTCCCACTAGCAGCCCGGAGAGTCTTCGACCTCGCAGGGGTACTTTTTCCCCCCATGGCTACAAGTGGCTTTAAGAAATGTGATCGTTGCTCTAAAATCATGTCTTTGACAGATGCACATGACTGCTGTCTTTGCTACCTTGGGCCAGACCACGGCTCGGCAACCTGCGGTTTCTGCAAGAGGATGTCCAATAAGGCCCTCAAGAGCCGCCAGCAGCAGCACGATAAGTTTTACCCCGAGTCCACAGTGCCTCCGAAGGCCAGGGCCTCGTCTGAGGTCCTGACATCTCAGGTGGAACCTTCCGAACCTGAGCCTCATGGTTTCTCAGAAAGGGGGTCTCCTTCGAGGGAACCCAGGAAGAAGAAGAAACCCTCGAAGGTGGCATCCTTGGACAGTTCCGACTGGCCTGGTGCTCCCCATGCCCGGTCCCACATTCTGAGATGTTCGTCCGAGGGTCAGAGAAGGAGCGGCCTGCGAAGGTCCCCCGGAAGGGTCCGACCATGGACCAGCCTCAGTCCCCAGACCCCATCCTCATCGAGGATTCCCCTTCGAGAGAGCTGTCATCGAGCCCCTCGGTGCCCGTGCTGAAGGCTGTGGAGCCTTCTGGTCTGGAGTCCAGAATGGTGGCCCTAGAGCACAGTTTTTGTCTACCTTCATGGACCAGCAGCGGATGCTTTTGTCCGGTATGACCGGTTCATTGCACCGACCACCGGGCCCCTGACATCCAAGACGTCCCCAGAGGCCGAGCCAATCCTCAAAGTCTTTTAGCCTAGAGTCGATCCTCGACCGATGTCACGATCTGAGTCCTGCTCGATGGGACCTCAATCATCCTTGGCAAATTTGCCGGGCACCGGCCTCGGCTTTGGGGATCCTATGAGTCCTCGATGGACTACTCCGAGTGGAGACAAGAGGACGAGGAGTTGCCAGATACCGGTCACCACCATGACGTCTCATCTGAATCTCCCACCTCAGAGCCTCGACAGCAGTCCCTGCCCGAGGATATGGGCTTCCTTGATTTTGTCAAGGACATGTCTAAAACCCTGGCATTCCCGACCAAGATGGAGGAGGACCGTTGGGCAGATGAGTTGGAAATCCTCCAGTACGAGGCCCCTCCGCAGGAATCGCTCACGGTGCCTATCCCTCCCTTCCTGGAACAGCTGACACTCTAAATGTGGGAGACACCAGTCTCGGAGCCAGTGGTGAGTAAACGGATCGAATCAATGTATCGAGTCCGCCGGAGCCCGGGCTTCCAAAAGTCACAGCTGCCGCATAACTCCATGGTGGTGGAGTCGGCGATGCGTCAGCTGAAGAGCCAGAAGACGCACTCCTCGGTTCCTCCTGGCAGGAGGGCTCGCACCCTGGATGCCTTCGGCAGAAAGTTCTACCAGGGCTCAATGCTTATTGGCACATTCAGGCCTACCAGCTGTACATGGGCATGTACCTCTGAGAGACCTGGCGAAGGAACTCACTAGGTTCTTAGCTGGTCTCTCCGAGGAACCCTTGCAGCAGTTCAAGAACCTGGCCAAAGCAGTCGGTGAATATTCCAAATTCAAGTCGCGAGTGGCCTATGGTGGGTTTGAGTCAGCAGTTCGCCTAGCGGCAGCAGCGGCAAGCATCAGTGCACACCGCCAAGCTTGCCTACATTCGTCCGACCCCGACCCCCCCCCCCCCCCCCGCCAAAGAGAGAACCTCTTTGGAAAACCCATGATCAGCAAGGCTGCTGAGCTGGAGACCAAGTTCATGATGAGGACCAGGCTCTCCAAAAAGACCCGATGGAAGGGCTCGGGTAAAAAGTCCTTTTATCTGAAGAAGGGAGCTGCTTCCAAAACTACTCACCTTATCAGACCTCCCCAGCTTCCCAACAGGGTCAGCAGGCCAAGGCCCATGGGCCATGGGCATTGCCTGCATTAAGCAGAAGGCTCCAAAACACCAGGCACCGGCTCCAACCCCAGCCCAGCCGGGGGGGGGGGTGTTTTTAACTCTTTCAGCATAGCCTATCTACCCCAAGGAGATAGCAGCTCACAGGGGGGTGTCTGGCCCTCTATGCCCAGAGGTGGGTGTTCATCACCACCGATTCCTGGGCACTTCGGCTAATCAGGGAGGGTTACCTCCTCCACTTGACTGACACCTTCCCCTTATTTCCTGGGAGAGCCCCTCAGGTCTCCCCTCCACCAGGACCACCTTCTGAAGAGCAAGGGATTGTACTTCCTCGTGCCAAAAGGATAGTGGTCCTAAGGCCCATCCTTGACCCCCGTAACCTCAACAAATTCCTGGTGATGGGGAAGTTCAAGATGCTCTCCCTTGGAACATTGCTACCTTATCTCCAGCAGGGAGACTGGCTATGCTCAGGAGAATGGCCTGGCGCACAGACTCAACAGAATCCTTCGCTCCCACGAGTGGCGTCTCGCCCTAGAGTGGCAGGCTGGCTGTTTCTACACTGGGGCTCTCCAGCGATGGACATCTTAGTTAGCCCTCAGAACACACAACGCCCCCATTTCTGCGGCCCGGTGCCACACCCGAGCAAGGAGGGCTGCGATGCATTTCCCTTGGACTGGTCCTCCAGTCTTCTCTATGCATTCCCTCCTTTTCCCCTCTTTGCGAGGACTTTGTTCAAGGCTCAACGGGATGGGGCATCACTGATTCTCGTGGCCCCCTCGTGACCTCGGCAGCCTTGGTTTCCACTCCTGCTCCGGTTGTCGTCGGAGCCTCCGATCCACCTGGACTGTGCCAGGGACCCGCTGACACAGGAGGAGGGTCGGGTAAGAACATAAGAACATAAAATATGCCATACTGGGTCAGACCAAGGTCCATCAAGTCCAGTATCCTGTTTCCAACAGTGGCCAATCTAGGTCGTACGTACCTAGCAGTTTCCCCAAAAGACACAGGTTCAGCAATGCTTGTACTGGGTCAAGCATTGATATCCTGGGTCCCTTCTTAATAATGGTTTATGGACCTTTCCTCCAGGCACTTGACCAAATCTTTTTTTAAACTCAGCTACACTAACAGCCTTTACTACATCCTCAGGTAACAAATTCCAAAGTTTGATTACACGTTGAGTGAAAAAATATTTTCTTTTATTAGTCTTAAATAGTTTACCCTGTAGCTTCATTGCATGTCCCCTAGTCTTTCTATATTCTGATAAGGTAAACAATCGATCTACGTTTACCCGTTCCACTCCGTTCACTAATTTATAGACTTCTATCATATCTCCCCTCAGCCGTCTCTTTTCCAGGTTAAAGAGCCCTAACCTTTTTAGCCTTTCTTCATAGGAGTATCCTTCCATCCCCATTACCATTTTGGTGGCTCTTCTCTGAACCTTTTCTAATAACGCTATATCCTTTTTAAGATACGGCGACCAGAATTGCACACAATATTCAAGGTGTGGTCTCACCATGGAACGGTATAGAGGCATTATAATATCTTTTGTTTTATTTTCCATTCCTTTCCTTATGATACCTAGCATTCTATTTGCTCTCTTGGCTGCCGCTGCACACTGGGCCGAGGGTTTTAACATGTTATCCACAATGACGCCTAAATCTTTTTCCTGGGTGGTGGTTACTAATGTGGAACCTTGCATTGTGTAACCATAGTTTGGGTTGTTCTTCCCGGGGTGCATAACTTTGCACTTGTCCACATTAAATTTCATCTGCCATTTTGATGCCCAGTCTTTCAATTTATCAAGATCCTCTTGCAATTTTCCACAATCCTCTGGGTTTTAACAACTTTAAATAGTTTTGTGTCATCTGGAAATTCGATAACCTCACTCATTATTCCACTTTCCAGGTCATTTATGAAGATGTCAAAAAGCAGCAGACCCAACACAGATCCCTGGGGTACACCACTATTCACCTTTGTACATTGGGAAAATTGGCCATTTAGCCCAACCCTCTGCTTTCTATCTTTTAACCAGTTCCTGATCCACAGTAGTACACTGTCTCCTATCCCATGACTCTTTAGTTTTGACAAAAGTCTCTGATGAGGGACCTTGTCAAAGGCTTTCTGAAAGTCCAGATACACTATATCAACCGACTCACCTTTGTCCACCTGTTTATTCACACTTTCAAAAAAACATAACAGATTAGTAAGACAAGATCTTCCTTGTCTAAAGCCATGTTGGCTGTCTCCCATTAGGCCATGACTATCTACATGCTGAGTAATTTTATTCTTTATGATGGTTTCTACCATTTTTTCTGGTACTGATGTCAGGCTCACCGGTCTGTAGTTTCCCGGATCACCCCTGGAACCCTTTTTAAAAACTGGTGTTACATTGGCGATCCTCCAATCTTCAGGTATTAGAGATGATTTTAATGATAGTTCACAGATTACTAATAGCAGGTCTGCAATCTCATATTTCAGTTCTTTCAACACCCTTGGATGTATACCATCCGGCCCAGGTGATTTGCTATTCTTCAGTTTATCTAATAGTTGTAATGCATCTTCCCGATGTATCGATATTTCCTACAATTCTTCTGCACCTTTAAATACCACTTCAGTCATGGGTAACACCCCTACATCTTCCTCAGTAAAGACCGAAGCAAAGAATTCATTCAGTCTCTCCGCTATCGCCTTTTCGCCTCTTAGTGCCCTTTAACTCTATCATCTAATGGTCCAACCGACTCTCTCACAGGTTTTTTGCTACGAATGTACTTGAAAAAATCTTTATTTCGCGTTTTTGCTTCCGCAGCAAGCTTCTTCTCAAATTCTCCCTTTGCCTTCTTTATCAATGCCTTGCATTTGACCTGCCAGTGCTTGTGCTGTTTCCAGGTTTCGTTTGACTCTTTTTTCCATTTCCTGAAAGATGCTTTTTTGGCAACAACAGCCTCTCTGACCTCACCTTTAAACCATGCTGGCAGTTTTTTGGACTTCCTTCCACTTTTCTTAAAGCGTGGAATACAGCTGGTCTGGGCTTCCAAGATAGTATTTTTCAACAACACCCAAGCTTGATGTAAGTCTTTAACCTTTGCAACTGCTCCTTTTAGTTTTTTCTTAACTATTTTCCTCATTTTATCATAGTCTCCCTTTCGAAAGTTAAAAGGTAGTACTGTGGATTTCCTTACTATCCCTCCTCCACTAATTAAATCAAAGGCGATCATGCTATAATCACTATTGCCAAGTGGCCCCAACACCCTTATCTCTTGCACTAGATCTGGTGTTCCACTAAGGACTAGGTCTAATATGGCTTCCCCTCTGGTCGGTTCATGAACCAGCTGCTCCAAGAAGCAGTCATTTATGTCATCTAGGAACTTTATCTCCCTAGCATGTCCTGCCGTGACACTGACCCAGTTGAGAACGGGGTAACTGAAATCACCCATTATTATTACCGAGCTGTAACTTTTGTTAGCTTCCTTGATTTCTTTGAGCATTTCATCATCCATTTGTTCATTCTGACCAGGCGGTCGATAGTACACCCCCACTGCCATTGCCTTCCCCCTTTTACATGGAATTTCAATCCATAGAGATTCTACAGCAAATTTTGTTTCCTGCAAAACTTTAATCCTTTCTGACTCAATGCCCTCTCTAACATAGAGCGCAACCCCTCCACCAATTTGATTAGCTCTATCATTACGATATAGTTTGTACCCAGGTATCACCGTGTCCCACTGGTTGTCCTCCTTCCACCATGTCTCTGATATTCCAATCATATCTAACCTCTCATTTAGTGCTATATATTCTAACTCTCCCATCTTATTTTTTAGACTTCTAGCATTTGCATACAAGCATTTTAGAGACTGTTTTTTATTCATATTAATTTGGCTATTGGTAGACATGGGTAATTTGGGATCTTTAAGCTCTGTCTGCTCCATACTTGAGGGCATTTGGGCTACTTTACTCTTTTTTGGAACCTCTCTGCTTTTGGTAGTATCCTTCAAAGATACGTTCTTCCGAACCATCTGCTCTTGGGCGACTGTTGACTTTCCCCTATTATCTAGTTTAAAAGCTGCTCTATCTCCTTTTTAAAGGTTAATGCCAGCAGCCTGGTTCCATCCTGGTTAAGGTGAAGCCCATCCCTTCGGAAGAGCCCCTCCTTTCCCCAGAATGTACCCCAGTTCCTAACAAATCCAAACCCTTCATCTCTGCACCATTGTCTCATCCACGCATTGAGACTCCGGAGCTCTGCCTGCCTTTTGGGTCCTGCACGTGGAACGGGTTACCCCGGTTATCCAAGTTATTTATGCCCTGTTACCTGTAAACTCATACGTGTTGAATGTACTGAGCATTTTGTTCCATGTGAACCGCGCTGATGATGAATAGTGCGGTATATAAGAGACTGTAAATAAATAAATAAATAAATAAATTTCAGAGAACGCTACCTTGGAAGTTCTGGATTTCAACTTCCTACCTAAAAGCCTAAATTTAGCCTCCAGAACCTCCCTACCACATTTTCCTATGTCATTGGTACCGACATGTACCAAGACAGCCGACTCCTCCCCAGCACTATCTAAGACCTTATCTAGGTGGCGCGTGAGGTCCGTTAGCTTCGCACCAGGCAGGCATGTTACCAGGCGATCCTCACATCCACCAGCCACCCAGCTATCTACATGCCTAATGATCGAATCACCAACTATAACGGCTGTCCTAACCCTTCCCTCATGGGCACATGGCCCTGGAGAAACTTCCTCGGTGCGAGAGGGTTTTGCATCACCTGGCGGACAGGTCCTAGTTACATGATCACTTCCTGCCACACCAGGGTGATGCTCTCCTGTCATGTGACCTCTCTCCTCCATGGCAACAGGGATGCTGCCAGACTGGAGGTGGGACTTCAGGACTATATCCCTGTAAGTCTCGTCTATGTACCTCTCTGTCTTTCTTATGTTTTCCAAGTCTGCTACTCTAGCCTCTAGAGAACGGACTCGTTCCCTGAGAGCAAAGAGCTCCTTGCACCTAGTGTACACGTAAGACCTCTCACCAACTGGGAGAAAATCATACATGTGACACTCAATGCAAAAGACTGGAAAGCCCCCATCTTGCTGCTGGACTGCTGTCTGCATCTTAGTTTTAAGTTTTTGTTTAGATCTTTAAGTTCTTTACTTACTAAAGGTTGCTATGGATATTTATACCAATAAAACTGTACCTAATACATTTAATATACCTTGTTCACCTGAAGCTTAATTAATCTCAGGTCCTTAGTGTATGACTGATTTGGATAACTAGCTTCACCTGAGAGCACCTCCTGTCTTTTAAGATGTGAAAGTACCTATAAAGCTACGATTATCCAAGGTGTGGGTGGGTGTGGGGAGGGAAGGAGGGAAATAACACTTATTAAAAGAGGGCTGCTACACAGTACCCTGTCCTGTGCTGCTGAGGTAAGCTATATTCTTATTTGAATTAAATTATAGCTCTTTGCTGCTGCTAGGCTCTAGTATTATGAAATTTAAACTACATGCTCTCTGCTGGGTTCTAAATTTAACCAGAAAGCTCTCGTCTGTGTTTTAAATTTAAACTAAAAGTACTTTGCTGATGCTAGGCCCTGAGTGACTATTAAATTAAAACTACAAGCTCTCTGCTGGATATGAAATGTAACCAGAAAGTTCTCTTCTGTGTTATAAATTTAAACTTAAACTGCTGCTACTAGGCCCTGACTGATTTAACAAAAAATAGTGGGTTCACAGATTGTTGTTGTTAAGTGCCGTCGAGTCGGAGTCGACTCATGGCGACCCTCTGGATAGCTATCCTAAATTGTGTTCGGTCTTCAGTCAGGCGGCTCATTGTTGACAGACTGGTACCCATAGCTGCTGTTATTGTATCAATCCATCTCATTGCTGGCCTTCCTCTTTTGCGTTGACCTTCTATCTTGCCAAGCATGATTTATTTATTTATTTATAGCTTTTCTATACCGTGCTCTTTTTCATCAGCGCGGTTTACATTGAACAAGAATACTCACAGCAAGCAACAGGTTTACATGAAACAGGAGATTTCAACTGGGATTCAACTTAGGGAAACTATGTACATATATGTTATGAAATTATATACAATGAATAGAGATTTTATTAACATCTTGTGTAAATAATATATTTACAATTTTACTATGAAGGCTTGAAATGTGTTAGAGGATTGATGATGGGCACTGGGATTGGGAGAAGTGTAGAAGGAAGAGGTGATGTCTTTTTCTAATGATCTCTCTCTTCGCATGATGTGTCCAAAGTATGAAAGTCAAATTCTTGTCATCTGAGCTTCTAAAGAAAGCTTAGGTTTGATCTCCTCTAGTACCGACTGGTTTGTTCTTCGGGCAGTCCATGGTATACACAGTATTCGCCGCCAGCACCATAATTCAAAGGCATCAATTTTCTTCCTGTCTGTCTTTTTCACTGTCCAGCTTTCACATCCATATGATGTTATTGAAAATACCATGGCTTGAAAAGTCAAATCTTTGTATGGAGAGAGACATCTCTGCTCTTGAGAATCTTATCTAGGTCTTTCATAGCCATTCTGCCAAGAGCAATGTGTCGTCTGATTTCTTGACTGCTTGTTGCTTCTTTATTGATAGTTGATCCAAGTAGGTTAAAGTTGTTCACAATTTCAATTTTTTCTTCTCCTTCAACGATGAACCTGTTGATTATGCCAGTTGTCATGATCTTTGCCTTCTTTACATTAAGGTGCAGGACCATTTTGAGACTATTTTCTTTGATTGTGAGAAGCAAATGTTTCAGATCATCTTCACTTTCAGCCAGCAATGTGGTATCAGCATAGCGAAGGTTGTTGATCAGTCTTCCACCAATCTTCACACCTCTGTTATCTTCATACAATCCTGCTTCTCTGATGATTTGTTCTGCATATAAATTAAACAGGTAGGGGGAAAGTATGCAGCCTTGTCTTACACCTTTGCTTATTTTAAACCATTCTGTTTCTCCATGTTCCGTTCGAACTGTTGCTTCTTGATCAATGTACAGATTTCGCAAGAGAACGATCAGGTGTTCTGGTATACCCATGCTTCTTAATGTGGCCCAGAGTTTCTCATGGTTTACACAGTCAAAAGCTTTGCTATAGTCAATAAAGCGCAAATAGATATCCTTTTGGTATTCTTTAGTCTTTTCAAGGATCCATCTCACATCCGCAATGATGTCTCTCGTTCCTCGCCCTTTCCTGAACCCTGCTTGCACGTCAGGTAGTTCTTGTTCCAGGTATGGTTGTAGTCTCTTTTGAATAATCTTCAGTAGAATCTTGCTGGCATGTGGGATCAGAGCGATTGTGCGATAATTTCCACAGTCAGTTGGATCACCTTTCTTTAGTATTGGTATAAACACAGATCTTTTCCAGTCAGTTGGCCATGATGTTGTCTTCCATATTTCTTGGCAGAGCCTTGTAAGTACGGTAACAGCTGCATCAGATTGCTGCAATACTTCTATGGGAATGCTATCAATGCCTGGTGCTTTGTTCTTTGATAAAGCTTTCATTGCTGCTTCAACTTCCTCTTTCATCACCAATGGTTCCCGATCATAAGGTACAGGTTGAAACGGCTGTTGGTCCATTTGATCTTTATCATATAAAAACTCTGTATATTCCTTCCACCTTTTCTTGATGATTTCAGCATCATTCAACATAGAACCTTGAGCATCTTGTAACATTCCAATTCGAGGCTGGAACTTTTTCTTTAACTCTCGTAGCTTTAGGAAAGCCGATCTTGTTCTTCCTCTAATAGTTTCTGCTTCTATTTCCTTGCAAGTGTCATTGTAGTACTTTTCCTTGTTCTGTCTTGCTGCACGTTGGAAATCTCTGTTGAGTTCTGCGATTGTCTTTCTTTCTCCTCTGGCTTTAGCTTCTCTGCGTTTCTGGGCAATTTTCGGAGTTTCTTCCGTCATCCATTTTGGCCGTTTTTGCTTTTTCACCTTTTGTAGAGAATTCTTGCTTTCTTCCAACACAACCTTCTTGATGTCATTCCATAACTCTTCCGGAGCTCTGTCATTTGTATCTAAAGCAGCAAATCGATTTTGCAGGCAGTCTTTAAATTCCAGTGGTATATTCTCAAGGTCATATTTTGCTGCATTCATGAGTGGTTTGCTCTTTTTCAACTTTAGCTTGAGTTTGCATACTAGTAGTTGATGATCTGTACCACAGTCAGCTCCAGGTTTTGTCTTGGTTGATGTTATAGAGCTTTTCCATCGTTGACTTCCACAGATGTAGTCAATTTGATTTTTATACAATCCATTGGGTGAGGTCCATGTGTACATTCACCGCTTGTGTTGCTGGAAGAAGGTGTTTGAGATGAATAGATCATTGGTCTTGCAGATTTCTATTAGTCTTTCTCCAGCTTCATTTCTGTTGCCAAGTCCATATTTTCCAACTACTTTGCCGCCGCCTTTGTTGCCAACTTTTGCGTTCCAGTCACCCATGACTATCAGGATATCCTGTTTGCATGTTCTGTCAATTTCAGCTTAATAGAAAGAATTCCCTTAAGAAAATTCCCAATAGTATATACTCACAATTGCAGATCTCTCTCCAGAAGTAACAGTCCCATGTTCTAGTTCTTCAAGACTCACCTGAATCTACCCTCCCTATCCCTCATGACCTGGCAGTTGAACAGGTCCCTCTAGCCTCTCTGGCCCTTCCAGAGGAGGTCGAGGAAATCCTCCTCGCCTCGAGGAAGGACTCCACTAGGCGAGCTTATGCTTTTAATTGGAAACGCTTCTCCTTCTGGTGCTCAGAGCGCCAGATCGACGCCTTCTCATGCCCGGTTTGGTGGGTTCTCCAGTATCTTCTCCACCTCTCGAGTGATGGGCTGAAGTCTAACTCTGTTAGAGTTCATCTGAGTGCCATATCGGCTAATCGCCTCCCTGTCGAGGGAAAGCCTCTTTCGGGAGAAACACTAGTCTCCCGCTTCATGCGGGGCCTTCTGTTGTCCAAGCCACCTATCCATCCCCCTCCAGCGGAATGGAACTTGAATGTGGTGCTCACGCAGCTCACTCGTCCGCCTTTCGAGCCAGTGGCGACGTGTTCGCTCCGGCATTTGTCCTGGAAGGTGGCCTTTCTGGTGGCACTGACCTCGGCTCACTGAGTCAGTGAGTTTCAGGTGCTCATGGCTGGCACCCCTTACACCAGGTTTTATCGGAACAGGGTGGTCCTCTGGACCCATCCTAAATTCTTAATCAAGTTCGTGTCGGCCTTTCATCTCAACCAAGAGATAGTTCTCCCGACCCTCTTCCCGAGGCCCCACACCGACCAGGCGTCAGTTGCTCTCCACATCCTCGACTGCAAGCGGGCCCCTTGCCTTCTACTTGTAGTGTCCCCAGACTCATCGCAAGTCTGAACGACTCTTTGTGACCTAAGATCCCAATAGGCAGGGACAAGCAGTCAGCAAGCGCACCCTCTCTGTTTGGGTGGCAGACTGCATCGCATTCGCCCATGCGAATGCTGGCGTCCCTCTGGATCGTCGAGTCACTGCACATGGGGTCCGAACCAAAGCAGCCTTGGTGGCCTCACTGCGCTCCGTGCCCATGATGGACATCTGCCAGGCGGCAACCTGGTCTTCTACGAATACCTTTGCCGTCCACTACTGCCTGGAGAGGGAGTCCCTCCGTGACAGCGCCTTCGGCGAGGCTGTACTCCTGTAATCTGTTCGGCGTATAAGCAACTCCTGCCCTCCAACCCTTCTTCACGGCTACCGAGGATTTCGCCCCGTGGACTCAGGCTCCTTTGGGCTTCGGCTTCTGCTTACGGCCTCGCGGAGGCGTATTTTTGGTTACAAGTTCAGTGCCTGTAGCTAGGGAGTCCCATAAGTGAGGACTGACTTCCTGCTTGTTCCTAGAGAAAGTGTAGTTACTCACCTGTAACAGGTGTTCTCCAGGGACAGCAGGAATCAGTCCTCTCTTCCCTCCCGCCTCCCCTGATGAGTTGCTGAAGTTTTGTCCTTCCATTGCCATCTGCATGGTAGGGCTCGAGCTAAGGGACCTGACTGAGCAAGATGGCACCCTTGGTTAGGAAGAGGACCACGCATGCATGACAGCATTCTCAAAGGCTTTCTTTGAATGCTGTGGAATTGCTCCACGTGGGCTCCGTCAGTGCCGATGTCACCCATAAGTGAGGACTGATTCCTGCTGTCCCTGGAGAACACCTGTTACAGGTGAGTAACTACGCTAAACTGCTGGAGGCAAAGGAAAAGCTGTTTGCCTCGCAGCAGCTGATGGACAGGGCTGGACCGCATGGCATTTCCCTGCGGAGACCAGTGTCGGAGGAATCTGGAGAGGACACGCTTAGTGAGCTAGAGCAAGGAAATGAAACAGCCTCAGCACACTCTCTCCTACAGCATGAGCTCCAGAGGGGCTTTGAAGAACTTGCTGTAGAGTTTTGATCTATGTGGGAGGAGGGGACATCTACGATCATGGAGCTCCGTGGAGACATTAAGGATTTAGGCTACCGGGTGAAGGAGGTGGAAACTGAAATGGAGGACTACACTGAAACCCTGGCAGATTTGCAATGCTCTCATGCGATGGAACTTAACTATAAGATTGATGACATAGAAAACTAGGCCCGCAGAAACAATGTGCGTTTCAGAGGCATACCGGAAGTTGCAAGTGGAGCAGAGAACTTGGTCGAGGTGGTGCGAGCATTAGCCAAAGAACTTTTAACTGCAGAGGAATTTTGTTCCGTGTGGCTAGTATGGAGATAAAGAGGGTGCATCAGGCACTGGGTAAGCCCTCCAATAATCAGCCCTGTGATGTTGTTACCTGTTTTCTACACTACAGTGATGCAGAACTGTTGCTGAGGTGAGGCTGAGAGAGGAAAACTATACAATATCAGGATGCAGCTGTCTTCCTTTTCCAAAATATTTCGTCTTTCACGTTGGCACATCAGCGGGAGATGAAACCGGTCATAGAGGTGCTGAACAAAGAGGGGATTCACTGTTCATGGTCCTTTCCTTTTCAAATGAACTTCATGTTGGGGAGTGTAAAGATCTCTGCAAAAGACCATACTGAGGTTTGGAGAGCGCTCAGACAAGCAGGCCCCTTGGAGGGTAACACAGCGCTGGTAGTCTCAGCCCCCATGACTCAGAGTTTGAAATGGAAATGGGCGGGAAAAATACTTAATAATTATTAATAATTGAAAGGAGAGAACTTTCCTGAGTGGATGATGATTGGAAGACTGGTGGAACTTGCAACAGGAGAGATCATGGTCTGGTGGATTAGGCCACTGAAGAAGAGGAGGTATAGCATACAAGTGGACAATCACTACCAATGGGTGAATACTTGGACTTTGTATATTGAGTTGTTACCTTACTTTCTTACAGTTGGCGCCCTTCTTTTTGTATGATGCCATGTTAAATGTTGATATTGTTTGTGACTGGTAAAGGGAACAATTTTGGAATGGATGGGGTGGAGGGAGGGGATATGGGTTGACCGGGATTTGGGGTCGTCATTCCCAAGATCTGCCTAGTAAGTAGGCAAATGGAGATGATGGGGTGGGAGGGTGGGGGCGTATGGGGGAAGGAGGTAAAGAGAGGGCTTTGGGAAGGAGAAGGGGGGGAGAAGGAGGAGATCAGGGAAGGGGTTTGAGAAAGGAAGGGTTGGGGAGAGGAGAGGATGGAGATTTTCTGCGAGGGGAAGCCGGGAGAGTGGCAGTCATTGAGGGCTGTGGTTGTGCTTGTGGCTGGGTTTGAAGCCTTTACATGGCACGTAGGGCATGAGATTCTATGGGGGCAGAGAGGTAGAGAGGACGGTATACTATGCTGAAAGTCATCTCCTTTAATGCAAAAGGCCTCAACTCACCCCAAAAACATTCTTTGCTATTTAAAAAGTTGGGGATCTTGAAGGGTGATGTTGTGTTCCTGCAAGAGAGACACCTTCGCTGTGCCAATCAGGACTGGTTGAGGCATAAGCCTTATTCTGAGGTGTGGATAGCGTCGAATGAGAGGGGCAGGAAGAAATGTGGAGTAGCCATACTGTTCCATCAGGTTCTGCCCAGAAGAATAGAGGAAGTGAGGAAGGACAAGATGGGGCGCTGGCTCTTCATGAATGTCCGCCTGGGTGGGTTGCTTCTCACTTTGGCAAATATATATGCGCCTAATGGGGGCCAGGTGCAATTTTTTGCATGGTTGAAAACTATATTAGCCGAGTTTGCGAAAGGGCCTGTTCTTTTAGGTGGGGATTGCAATGCTGATATGATACCACACTTAGACTCCACGGGGAAGAATACCCAGGAGGGAAGTGGAATAAGTCGAGCACCGGACATTTATGACTGACTTGGGTCTACGGGATGTCTGGAGGGACACCGAGAGGAAAAAGGTTATACCTACTACTCGCCAGTCCATCAGGTTCATATGCATATCGACTATTTTTTCCTGGATCAGTGCCTGATGGATGGGGGGGATGGAGGCGGGACATGGCATTCTAACGTGATTGGATAATGCTCCTTGCTTGATTGCTCTTCCTTGTGCCCTTGGTGGGGATAGGTGGTGGACGTGGAGGTTGGACGAGAGTTTTTTCTGTCGGGCCCTGCTGTGTGGTATCATGGACGGTTTATAGAAAAGTTCTTTGAGCTGAATGCCATAGAAGAAGGTTGTATTGCTGGTGGTTTGGGATGCCTTTAAGGCCACAGCCCGAGGATGCCTTATAGCTGAGGCGGCTCGAGCTAGGAAGGCTTGGACACGGGAATCCCTACGGTTGGACATGGAAGCCAGGCACCTCCAGTTATAACATGCGCGGACTGGCTCTAAGTGTGTTTGGCACCAGTGGCAGGAGACACGAGCTCAATTGGATACCTACGTGCAAAAAGATTTAGATAATATGCAATGCAGATTGCGTCAAACATTTTACGAGCAGGGGAACAAGGTTGGGCGTTACCTTGCCCTTAGGCTTCAAAAACAACAAGCTTCGCGAATGGTGCTTGAGGTTCGGGACTCGTTGGGGGTCTTACGGGTAGAGTCCTGGGAGATATGCAGTGTTTGCAGAATACTTGGCGCGCCTGTATAAATCGGAGCCCTTCAACCCTGCCCAAGTGGATGGCTATCTTCGCGACATCTTTTTGCCACATCTGACAGAGCTGGATTGAGAATAACTAGAGACAGAAATTACAATGCAGGAGGGTGGACAGGGCTATCCGTCGATTGACTGCTGGGAGGGCTCTGGGTGGTGGTGGTTCCCCTCGGAATATTATAAATAAATATAATACTCAATTGGCACCCACTTTGGCAGTGCTCTTTAATGAGGTGTTGTGAGTGTCATCGCTGCCCTCCACACAGCTAGAAGCTGTCATTCTGGTAATGCCTAAGCTGGGTAAGCCAACCCAAGAGGCAGCTTCCTACCGCCCCATTTCTTTGTTAAATACAGACGTTAAAATATTGGCCTCTGTGCTGGTTGCTCGGTTAAATCAGGCTCTTTCTAGCCTGGTGCATCCTGACCAGGTTGGTTTTGTGCCTGGCCGTCAGGCAGCTGACAATGTTAGATGGATGTTGCAAGCGCTACATGCTGCGCGACATGATTCCTAGCCAGCACTCTTGGTGGGCTTCGACGCCGAGAAGGCGTTTGATAGGGTCAGTTGGGGCTTCTTGTGGCATGGTTTGGACCCCATTTTTTGCGGTGGGTGCATAGTCTCTACCAGGGGCCCCCAAGCTAGCATCCGAGTCAATGGGGGCCAATCAAAGAGTTTTGAATTGGAAAGGGCACGCGCCAGGGGTGCCCGCTATTCCCACTCTTGTTTGCATTAGTAATGGAACCGTTGGCGCAATGCTTTTGTGAGCATCCTGACGTAGCTGGAGTAAGGGTGGGCTCTCGTGAGTACAAGATAGCACTTTTTGCAGACGATATTATACTCTCTCTAACTAATCCTGGAACCTCCCTTCCCTGTGCAATGCAGATCTTTGCAGCTTTTTCACAGGTTTCAGGGTTTGAGTTTAATTACACTAAATCGGAAATCTTAACTGTGGTGTTGAAGAAGTGGTGTGCGCCCAACTGAAAGCACACCTTCCTTTTCGATGGCTGGATAAAGCCCTTCGCTTTCTGAGTGTATTTTTCATGGTAGATAGGGCTGCAGTGTATCGGGTGAACTTTGGACCCTTACTTCAGCAGGTTAAAAGGGATTTGGAGTCCTGGACGGGTTTGATGCTGTCATGGTTTGGACGCATTACTGTAACAAAAATTTTGGTGGTCCCACGTTTCCTATATCTTTTTCAGGTGCTCCCCTTACCCCTACCTTGAGGGGTTTTGGAATCCTGGCAAGCACTGATAATGAAATTCATATGGAAATTTGAATGCCCTCAAATCGCTCGCCGGATACTGTATGCTCATCCAGGGGGGGGGGAATGGGGGTCCCTAACCTTCATTGGTACTATGCAGCAGCGCAATGTCATGCAGGAGTGGCGTGGATGAATTCTGCTAACTTAAGTGCTGGATGAAAATGGAGATGGACCTGGCAGGGGGGCTTGGGTTGGGTTGACCGACTGTGGCTTTACGCTAAGTTGCCAGGGGGGGGGGTTGTACTGATAATCCATATATAACCCATACCCTCTGCTACTGGGATTGCTATTTTTGGCCACGGGGGGTGATATTGTCCCAATTAGCGCCCATAGTTCATAACAGCGCCTTCCCTCCAGGTGTGAGTGACCTGGCTTTTGGACAGTGGGCGCATACGGGACTCTGTTGTGTGGGCCAGTTATTTGAGGATGGTGTTCTTCGCTTTATCACTATGTGCAGGTGGCGCACTGGGTGGGGAGTCGGGATGTCAAGCAGCAAGTTGCCCTAGATTTGACTGATGTTAGGCGCCTATGTGAGGAACGCACTAGCACTAAAGGCCTTATTGCGGCCTTATATGCAGAGTTGCAGAGAGAACACTTTGGGGAGGGCAAGCATAGAGCCCAGTGGACGCAGGAATTGTATCTCTCATATACTGAACAGCAATGGGAGTAGATTGAGAGCAGGCTCTGGAGATGTTCAGTGGCTATCAATGCCCGGGAAACGAATTATAAATTAATATATGGGTGGTACATGATACCAGCACGGGTGGCCCGAGCCTTCCCGGGGCGTCAGACTTATGCTGGCGGAACTGTGGTGGGAGAGGCACCTTGGAGCATGTATGGTGGCTCTGCTCCCGAAGTCAGGGCTTTTGGAGAGGGATACAATATCGCCTAAAACAAATGATTGGTTTGAATATCCCCTGGGATCCAGGTATTTTTCTTTTTGGGAGGAGGGTCCCTCGAGGGCAACTCCCCCAGCTAGCACTTATTTGACATAGTCTGAATGCAGCTAAGCTGACATTGGCGACTGCCTGGAAACAGGTATTGCCTCTGACACTAACACTCTGGCTGGAACGGAGGTGGGACCTATACACAATGGAGTGGGGGAGTAGCTGTTGGGATGATGAGCCTGCCCCAATTTGAACAGGTTTGGGAGTCTTTTATGTTAAAATACGGCTCACCGCCTGCACCATATCTAACTTAACTGGAGGTACAAAATGAGGACCACTCCTTGGCTTGAAGGCTTACCACCCCTCCTTCCTAACACCATCATGATGGAGGGATGCCCCTTATCTTAATGAATTTTGTAGCAGGGGAACGGGGAGGGGGACGTAGTTGAGAGGGGAATCTTGATTATAATAGGGTTGTTTTTTTTTTTTTAAAAAGCAGAAAAATATAAGACTGTGTTATGGAAATTGTCCTAATTGATGATTTTGTGTTTAATTATTGTGCAAGTACTCCGGAGGGCAGATTGTACTGATATTTTTCTGTACTTGTGTTTAAAGCCTTTAAATTAAAAAATAAAATCCTCTTTCAGTTTTGCCCACTGTCTTTCTACTGTACATTCCCCAGCTGTTCCCATCCCGCTAACGACTCCCTGAAGTATTGGCCTATCTTGGTAAAGTTAGTTTTCCTAAAGTCTGACCCTCGCTTTTGAATGGATTTTAACAGCCCTAATCCTAATACTGAACCACACCATCTGGTCATTACTGGATGCAAAATGATTTCCCACTATAACATCAAACATTTTCACCATTGGTAAGCACCAAGTCCAATATGGTCCCTTCACGTGTGGGTTCTGTTACCTGTTGCCTGAATAGTTCTCCCTGTAGCGAATCCAGAATCTCCTTACTTGTATATGATACTGCAGAAGGAATGTGCCAGTCAGCATCTGTCATATTGAAATCCCTTATCAGTAGCATTTTCCCTTTCCTAGCAATACTGCATATGTCTTCAATTAATTCTCCGTCCACCTCTTCCTCCTGTGAGGGAGGTCTGTATATCACGCCAATGCAAATAGATTTCTCTTTCCCTCTTTCTAGTTTAACCCACAGTGCCTCCTCTCTCCCTTTTAATGGAGTGGAACAGGTAAGCTTAGATCAATTGTTTAAGCCAAGAAAAAGTAGAAACACTAGGAGACATTCGATGAAGCTACAGTGTAACCTGTTTGACTAACAAGAAAATATTTTTTCACTCAATGCATAATTAAACTCTGGAATTCATTACCGGAGGATGTAGAAAAGCTGTTCGGGTAGCTGGGTTTAAAAAAGGTTTGGACGAGTTCCTGGAGTAAAGGTCCATAAACCATTATTAAGGAGTACCTGGGAAATCCTCTGCTTGCCCCAATACAAGCAATGTGGAAACTGTGTCTCTGCTAGGTACTTGTGACATGGATTGGCCAGTGTAGGAAACAGAATACTGGGCTTAATGGACTTTGGTCTGACCCAGTATAGCATGGCATATCTTATGATATGTTCCATTTGAAAGTTTTGTGGTTAGTGGAGAAGAGATGCCAAGTACACGTTAAATTAATGCCTTCCCTTTCCCAGTCCTGCCCTTTTTGTCATGTCAAAAATTAACCATGGTCTTGAAGTACGAGTACGCTCGTATATGTGCTTTGAGCTGTAAGCACAGGAAAAGGGATCGGTTGCATCTTGGATTTATGAAGCAAAGGTGGATTGATTTGATTAATCTCTTTTGTTCAAAAGCTAAGTAAAAATTTCTTGCAGTATCCACATATATTTCATCAGTGGAATTTTGTTGTAATGAGGTGTTTTGTGTGTGGAATGATAAGACTTTCCAAAGAAAACCAAATCCTGGCTTTGTGATCAAGCCTTTGCTCAATTTCACCCAGAACTGTTCTATGTGAACCGAGGGTTCTGCAATGATAGCTACTAGTATAGGAGATCACTCTATAGTGGAACCATAGTTGCCTTGATTTATGATGTTTAATATTGATTTATGATGTTTGGGGTTTTTGGCGTTTTTTGAGTTTTTATGGAATTCACTTTGAGCTATTTTATGGAGAATACAGAACACTAAATGGAATAAAAAGTACTAGTGCTTCATGGTAGGGATAGTATTTCAGATCCCTAAAAAAAGGGAAGACATATTCTGCCTTACCATTGACTAGCTTTTCTCGTTCAAAGATCTGTTACTCTTGTTCCCATTATTTTTCTCTTGTAGCCCTTGCCATTAATAGACAAAATGCTGGAGCAGGTCTCTTTAAGATCATGTCATTCAGGTTCTTTTGTCAAACCCTAGGTGATGAATAGGAGTTCATTTATCAGGTAGAGCAGTAGTGAGGAACTTTTCTGATCTCGGATGCCATGAAATGCATATTCTGAAGTTATGATAATGGTGGATGCCAAAATCAGCTGGGGCTGGACTTCATTGTCAGGTGGGACGTGCATCTGAGTTCAGTTGGAACTGACTAGGGGGGCTTATTTACTTGTGGTATACTCAGCATCTGCCCATTCAATACACTTGCCACGCATTAAGTAAAGCCACATTATCTGTCGTGCACTTAATGCTACCTTCTGAGATATCATTAAGTGATCTTGTTATCTGTTGCGTTAACAGCTAACACACAGTAAATTATGCATTAGCTGCAAGACACAGTCCACTTCCTTTCACTATTATGCATTTAATATGGGAATTAGCATACACTAAGTATCAAGCCACCATATTAACTATTAGCATACATTAATTCTCTTGTTAATTGCTTAATGCGCTGTAGTAAAAGGCTCCTTTGAATGTCCAACATGTAATTCCTAACAGTAAGATCTGGACTCTTATAGGATCAATATGTTTGTTTATAAATAATATAGATTACAGAGACAATGGGGGAGGGGATCTTTCAAGGTACTGTATTTACATGGCTTGCAGACCTGCAGACCATGGAAATGCCATTCAGCTGGATGTTCAGCGGCACTAACATGGTTTAATAATAATAATAGTAGTAGTAGTAGTAATACTCCAGGAACAAGCAGGAAGTCAGTCCTCACATATGGGGTGATGACACCTGCAGGCGGGGAAGCCCTTCCAAATTCCAAGCCCTCTAAGGGTCCTCAATACAGACACTTTCCTGATGGGATGGGGAGACAGTTTTGAAGAACTCCGCACCCAGTCAACTGGTCTCAAGCTGAGGGCAACCAGAAGATCAAGCTCCTGGAGCTTCAGACAATATATCTAGCCCTCCGAACATTCTGTCACTGCCTGAGACACCAGCCAGTGCTGATCTAAACGGACAATCAGGTGGCAATTTTTTATGCGAACAAGCAGGGGGACACAGGGTCTCACGCCCTCTGCCGTGAAACGATGGCACTCTGCTCCTACGCAATTCAACAGGGAATAGTCATGTGGGTGGTATACATACAAGGCCAGGACAACTCTCTGGCAGATAGACTAAGCAGGGTCCTCCAGCCACACGAGAGTGGCAGCTGGACCCAAAGTAGCCAACCGGCTCTTTAAGATCTGGGGGACCCCATGGATGGACCTCTTTCCAGCCCGGATAACTGCCAGTTGCCTCACATCTGTTCCCAGCAGTTCCACTCATCCTGGGTAGCAGCAGATGCTTTCCTCATCACATGGTTGGACGCCTCATGTATGCCTTCCCACCCATGGTGCTGATTTCCAAAACACTCTTCAAGGCTCTTCACGACAAGGTGTTGCTGATTCTAGTGATTCCACGGTGGCCCAGGCAACTGTGTAACCCCATTTGTCAGTGGAGACTCCGATCCCTCTGGGGAACTCCCCGAGGTTCTTGTCTCAGGAGGAGGACTCTCTCCTGCACCCCAACCTGGGGTCCCTATCACTGACAGCATGGCTGCTGAAAGGGTGACCTTTCAACCTCTCGGGAGAGGTGGAAGAGATCCTGCTGGCCTCCTGTAAGACCTCTATCAGGAGAACCTAACCTTCAAATGGCGCAGGTTCTCGGTATGCTGCGTGGAACAGCGGGTGAACCCATTCTCCTGCCTGGTGCAGCTGATGCTGCAGTACCTTCTTCATCTCTAACAATTCAAGCTCAAATCAAACTTTATGAGAGTGCACCTCGTCCTGGCAATGCCTCACCATCCTGTTGAGGGCAAACCCCTTTCAGTCCAGCCACTGGTGACCTGCTTCTTGAGAGGAGTCCTGTTGTCCAAACCCCCTGTCTGCCCTCCAGCGACAGAATGGCACTTCAGTGTAGTATTGGTGCAGCTCACTTGCCTACCATTTGAGCCTCTAGTTATCTGTCACCTGAGGTACCTCTCGTGGAAGTTCGTTTTCCTGGTAGCACTCCCCTCCGCTCGCAGGGTTAGCGAGATCCAAGCCCTGGTGGCAGAGGCACCATATACCAGTTCTTTAAGAACAGGATCAAGAAAAAGTACACACCCCAAGTTCCTTCCAAAGGTGGTATCTCCTTTCCACTTCAACCAGGAGGTAGTGTTATCTACCTTCTTCCCAAGGCCTCACTCCAGCAGGGTGGAGACTGTCCTTCACACCTTGGATTGTAAGAGGACCCTGTCTTTCTACATTCAGCGGACCCAGGGCCACTGGAAACTGCTCAGCTTTTTGTTTCTTTTGACCCCAGTTGGCTGTGGGAAGTAGTGACCAAAGGACACTGTCCACCTGGGTGGCAGACTGTATTGCTCTAGCCTATGAACAGGCTGTGCTCATGTTGGATGGCCGGGTCACAGCTCACAGCGTCAGGGCCATGGCAGCCCCTGTGGCAATCCTCTGCTCCATCCCCTTGCTGGATATCTGCTGAGCTGCCACCTGATCTTCAGTCCTTATCTTCACAGCTCATTACTGCCTGGAAAGGGAGCCCCAGTGGGACCGCACCTTTGGCCAGGCCGTGCTCCATAATCTTTTTGGGATCTAGGCACCTCCTAACCTCCGACCCTTCTGTGTTCAGGCTACTGAAGCGTTGGTTCTCATTGGACACATGGGTCCTACTGTAGTCTGTATCTGGGGACTCAATTGCTGCTGCTCACTGCTCCCCCTGAGGATGACCGTGGACTTTTTTACGGGCTTTCAGTAGCCTGTAGCTAGGGAGTCCCATATGTGAGGACTGACTGCCTGCTTGTTCCTGGAGACAGCATAGTTACTCACCTATAACAGGTGTTCTCTGGGGACAGCAGGAATCAATCCTCACAACCCTCCCTTCTCCCCTTGGAGTTGCTCCTTACTACCCTTTGTTTTTACAGTCTTTAGCTATGTCATCTGATTGAGCAAGATGGCATTCTTGGGTGGGAAGGGTACCATGCATGCGTGGTGGCACCTCCCAAAGACTTTCTCTGAAAGCTGCAGAGATGCTTCCGTGAGGGCTCCATGGGCGCTGACATCACCCCATATGTGAGGACTGATTCCTGCTGTCCTCGGAGAACACCTGTTATAGATGAGTAACTACACTTTATTGTTTGCAAACTATTAAGTTCAGTGATGCAGAATAAATTGCAGTGTTTAAGTAATTATCATTCTCCGTGTACAAGCAGGATAAGTGCTCACTTATGGATGATATCATCCAATGGCACCTATGTAGGAACTCTTAGCTCCCTTTCAGGAAGTTCTCAGAAAGCCCAACCATGCATGTGCACCTGTTCCTGCCTGCTACCACAGCGCCTCAGAAGCTCAGTCTGTTTTTCTGTGTTACCAGTCAGATGCACCTGTGCCACAGGATTCATTTCTGGCGGGGGGAGGGGGGTCCTCACGTGATTTTCGTTCTTCTTTTTTTCTACCTGCCACCACTGTTTTTTGTTCTCCTTAGAAATCTTAGCGCTAGTGGGCATTTTAACGTTTGCTTTCTATAAAGAAATATTTTTACATATAACTCTTGTGTCTGTCCCCTTTCACCTTCATCCTATGCCCCCTCATTGCAAAGCTTTCTTTCAATTGAAAGAGGCTGTTCTGTGCATTTCTGCCACAGAGGTATTTAAATGTCTCTATCATATCTCCCCTCTGCTGCCTTTCCTCTAAGGTATACATATTGAGATCTTTGTCCCTATATGCTTTATAATGAAGACCATCGACCATTTTGATAGCCACCCTCTGCACTGACTCCATCCGTTTATATCCTTTTGACGGTGTGGTCTCCAGAATTACATGCAATATTCCAAATGAGGTCTCACCAAAGATTATTAACTCCTTCCTGCTGCCCAGTCCTCTCCCATGCACACAAGTATCATTCTGGCCTTTGCTGTCGCTTTTCTACCTGTTTAACCACCTTAGTATTATTGGAAACAATCACGCCCATGTCCCTCTCTTCTTTCGTGGACGGAAGTAATTCACTCACATACTGTACCTTGGATTTTTGCAGCCCAAATGCATGACCCTGTATTTTTTAGCTGTAAATCTCCAGGAACAAGCAGGAATGTAGTCTTCACATATGGGTATCGTCGATACCGACGGAGGCTGTGCGGGAACGCTCCCCAGTGTCCAATAGGAAAGCTTTTGGGAGCATCCCACAGCGCCTGCGTGCTGCCTTTCCCAACTGTCCCTCTCCAGTTCTTCGTTTTCCGCAGAGCCGACAGGTCGCACATCCTGTCACCACAGAAAATAATTACCTTTTATTCTTCTTTGTTGTGGTCACGTCTGCCTAACTTCGACGCTACACTGGTACCGCTGGTTCTTCTTTCTTTCCCCCCCCCCCCCCCAAAAAAAACCCCCTTTCTTCTGGAGTTTTTTCCAGGTATTTTCTCCTCAGGTGCCACGCGCCATTTTGGGCACTAGGCCCAACTTTTTCCTTTAAAATGGAAAAACCCGCTTCAGGTTTTAAAAAGTGTTCCAAATGTGGCGGTACCATCTCCGTCACCAGCACTCATGAGTGGTGCCTCAAATGTTTAGGTCCTGACCACTCTATTTCGGAGTGTGTTGCCTGTGGGATGATGTCGAAGAGGGGCCGGCAGAATCGAGCTGCTAAACTTAGCACCCTTTTTCCCTCCGATGCAGCCTCTGTGGCATCGACGTCTTCCAGGGCTTCGTCTTCCTCCCATGGATCTCAGGTAACTAAACATAAATCTAGCCGGTCCTCAAAGGGTAGATCTCCCTCTAAGCATCGAGATGCCTCTGGCATTGCCCTTGAGGGGCTTTCACCGGCAAAATTGCCCCGGCGGGAGGCTTCTGCTTCCAAAACACTAACGGGGCTCCAGAATGTTCTTGAGGCCTCAACCTCGGCAGAACTACTGGTGCCATGCTCTGGGGTACCGGCTGCTTCATCCGGTATCAATACCCAAGCATCGGCAGCATCGATAGACCAGAGATTCTTGGCTATTGAACGCAGTCTGGCGGCTCTTCTCACGGCCTCGATGCCCTTGAAACCGCTTCAGACAATTCAAACGGTACCGGCACCGACTCCGGTACCGGTATCGACTGCATCGACATCGGCAGGTATTCTGCCGGGACTGAGTCATGCTTATCCATCCAGTATCGACAAGTCGGTACCGGACCCCTCCGATGCCGACTTCGATCAGTACCGGTACCGTGCTTTCCACGATAACCCGGATCGGAGGTACTTTGAATCCTCGGATGAGTTTGAAGACTCTGAAAGCTCTGCCGATACCAGAGTACTTCTTCCTGAAGATTCTTCTTCTCCTCGGCGTAGGATGTCTCCACCAGAGGATATGTCCGTTCAGGATTTTATCCGAGATGTGGCTCAAGGTCTTTCCATCACAGTGGCTCCTGAAAAAGAGCCTAGGGCAAAGGAATTAGAAATCCTACAATACCCTAAAACTCCCAAGGAGGCAGCTACCTTGCCTATTCATGAGATCTTGCATGATCTCATGTTAAGGATGTGGGAAACACCTCTAACCACATCTCCTCACTCTAGAAGACTCGACACCATGTATTGAGTTCCTTCTTGTCCTGGGTTTCAGAAGACTCACCTACCACACCATTCCATGGTGGTGGAATCAGCTATGAGAGGGATCAAGAGTGCAAAAAGGCATGCATCTAATCCTCCAGGACGTGAGTGTAGGACTCTTGACGCCTTTGGACGTCAAACCTTCCAGGCTTCCATGCTTTCTGCTAGGATCAGTTCCTATATATTATATGTGGGAATGTTCCTTAAAGAGGTCACAGGAGATTTAGAGCTTATGAGCCCCCTCCTTCCTGATGATGAGGCAGGATTACCTGACCTTTGTCAAACATGCTCAGGATGTTTCCAAGTTTGTCAATTGTGCAGCCTTTGACTGCTTTGATTGCATAAGCAGAACCTCTGCTATTGCCATAGGTGCACGTAGGATTGCCTGGCTCCAGGCATCTGACTTGGAACTTTGGGTACAGGATAAACTAGGGAATATTCCTTGCACAGGAGAGAATCTCTTTGGCAAGAATTGTCAGGAAAAAGCTAATGAGATATAGATGCTGACAATATCACCTTGGATAGATTGTCTAAATCTACAGCTGATCCTGCAAGGAAAAAATCCTACAAGAAACCATTCTTCAGTAAGAAGAAGTAGTTTTATCCCTCCTATACCCAGCAGGGGCATCGTTTGGGTCAATCTGCCCAAAAGGGACAGCAGCAACAACCTAGACAAAAAAGCTGCTAAGCCTCAACCAGCTCAGCAGACTCAGCCTCCACAGGGGCTTTGACTCCTATCTAGAGAACTTTGTCTTCCTGGCCCTGAATGGTCCAGAACCCTCCACCATTCCAGGAAGGTTATGTCATTTTGCCCCCAGATGGGGTCAGATAACAGCAGAAAATTGGACTCTGTCTATTGTAAGAGTGGGGTACAAGCTTCATTTCCTCAGCATGGCCCCTCCTACAATGGAAGACAGTTCAATTCTCAGACCTCTCTTAACAACCAGTTAGATCAAGAGGTCACTGTGCTTCTTGCCCAAGGGGCAATAGAAGAGGTACCCATTCTAGAACAGGGTACAGGGTTCTACTCCCCCTATTTCCTTATTCCAAAGAAATCAGGAAGACACAGACCCATTTTAGACCTCAGAGAATTGAACAAATTCCTGTTCAAATAGAAGTTCAAAATGATTTCTCTAGGAACTCTGCTGCCATACCTTCAGAGTCAGGATTGGCTTTGTTCTCTAGATCTCAAGGATGCGTACACTCTGTTCTCATCCATCCAACTCACCCGAAAGTTCCTTTTCTTCCTATTTCAAGGGCAGCACTACCAATACAGGGTTCTTCCTTTTGGCCTGGCCTTGGCACCAAGGGTGTTCACAAAATACATGGCTGTGGTGGCAGCATTTCTTCGCACCCTAGGAATATTTGTCTTCCCTTACTTAGACGACTGGCTCATTCGAGCCCCTTCACAGCCAGAGGCCAGGGTTGCTCTCTCTCGCACAATGTGCATCCTTCAGTATTTGGGACTTGTCATAAACTTTCCAAAATCCAACCTTGCTCCACTCAATCTCTAGAGTTTAAAGGAGCTCTGCTGTACAAACAAGGGCCTATCTTCCACAGGCCCCGCTGCCTTCGCATTGTGCATTTAGCGTCCCAAGCAGTGTTAAAACCTCACCTCACTGCTCAAGAAATGTTACAGTTGCTAGGCCACATGGCATCCACCGTGCATGTGGTTCCTTATGCTCGCCTCCATATGAGGGCAGCCCAGTGGACTTTATCCACTCGGTGGGCTCAGGCGTCAGGCTGCCTGTCAGACAAAATAGCAAACTCAGATCGCCTTATTTTGTCCCTCCAATGGTGGCAGTCACCCCAAAACATTTTGGTGGGGTCTCCTTTTCAACAACCCTCACCCCAGGCCACTCTAGCAACAGATGCTTCACAGGTGGGTTGGGAAGCCCACCTGCAAGGCCTCTCTACCCAGGGTACCTGGACTCCACAGGAGGCCTATCTACACATCAATCTCCTGGAACGCAGAGCAATCTTCCTTGTTCTTCGAGTATTCTACACCCAGCTCAGCTACAAGACAGTCCTAGTTCAAACGGATAATCAAGTAGCCATGTTCTATGTGAACAAGCAGGGTGGAACAGGCTCTCTGTCGCTATGCAACGAAGCTTTGCGACTATGGGCCCTCGCCAGAGAGCATCAGATTCATCTCCTTGTGGTGTATCTTCCAGGCATTCAAAACTCTTGGGCAGACACTCAGTTGAGTTCTGCTTCCACACGAATGGTCTCTCCATGCAGACCAGGTGGCCAAAATTTTCCAAATTTTGGTGAACCCCGGACATAGACCTCTTCGCAAGTCCGCTGAATGCCAAACTTCCCTGGTTCTGTTCCAGAATTCCGGCTCAGAGTTGTCAGACCAGGGATGCTTTCCTCCTCCATTGGGGCCAGGACTTCCTGTATGCTTTTCCACCCATTCCCCTAATTCCCAAAACCCTGTTCAAGCTTCAGAGAGACAGAGGTCATATGATTCTCATAGCTCCACATTGGCCACGGCTAATGTGGTACCCTCTGCTCCTACATCTCTCTCAAGCTCCGCCTCTGGAGTTGGGATCTGCTCCAGATCTCCTTTCTCAGGAGGACAGGATGCTGTGGCATCCCAATCCCCAGTCTCTGCATCTCAGGGCCTGGTTGCTGAAAGCCTAGAACTTCATGGTCTTAACCTTTCTCAGCAAGTAAAGGATATCCTTTATGCTTCCAGGAAGCCTTCCACAAGACGCTCTTATGCTTTCAAGTGGAAAAGGTTTACCATATGGTGCTCACAGAAGGGTCTTGACCCTCTTGCGATACCTCTGGAATCATTACTGGAGTATCTCCTTCATTTGTCTAATGCAGGGCTTAAGACCAATTCAGTGAGAGTTCATTTGAGTGCTATTGCAGCTTTTTTCAAGCCTCTAAATGGGCAACCTATTTCCTCTCATCCTCTCATAGCGAGATTTATGAGAGGCCTTCTTTTAGCTAAGCCTCCCATTAAGCCACCACCGGTGGCATGGGACTTAAATTTAGTTCTTGGGCAGCTTATGAAGCTGCCTTTTGAACAATTAGCCACTACCTCCTTGAAATTCCTTTCCTAGAAGGTCATCTTTCTTATTGCAATCACATCAGCACGTCGCATCAGTGAATTGCAAGCATTGGTGGCTGATCCTCCTTATACAAGGTTTCATCATAAGGTAGTCCTTAGGACTCATCCACATTTTATGCCAAAGGTGTTGTCACCTTTTCATTTAAACCAAGTGGTTTACCTTCCTGTATTCTTCCCAAGGCCTCATGCCTCAAATGCAGAAAGAAATCTTCATGCTTTGGACTGTAAAAGGGCTCTTGCCTTTTATGTACAAAGGACACAGCAACATAGGAAGTTCTCTCAACTCTTTGTTGCTTTTGATCCTAGCCATTTGGGACTTCCAATCTCCAAAAGAACACTGTCCAACTGGATTGCACAGTGTATATCTTTTGCCTATGAGAGTAAGAACCTTCCTCTTGAAGGCCATGTCACAGCTCACAATGTAAGAGCCATGGCAGCCTCTATGGCTTATCTTCACTCTGTGTCTATTGACGACATCTGCCGAGCAGCTACTTGGGCTTCGGTTCATACCTTCACAGCCCATTACTGCTTAGACAAGACTCCTGCCGGGATGCCTTGTTTGGTCAAGCTGTTCTTCAACACCTGTTCCATACTTAATCAACTCCTACCCACCATCCCTGATAGGATGCCAGAGATCCATGGGGGGAAGTGGAGCCCTTTCACAGGGGCACACAACTTCTGGGGTTTTCTCCGTGGAATCTGCAGCTAGGGAATTCCCATATGTGAAGACTACATTCCTGCTTGTTCCTGGAGATAGCATAGTTACTCACCTGTAACAGGTGATCTCCGGGAACAGCAGGACTTTAGTCTTCACAAACCACCCACCTTCCCTAGGAGTTGTCTCTCTATCTCTTTCCTCTCTCCCTCTTATTTCACTTGGCTACAAACGTAACTGAAGATGGACAGTTGGAAAGGCGGTAAGACAGCAGCGCGCATGTGCTGAGGGATGCTCCCAAAAGCGTTCCCGCGCAGGCTCCGTCTGTACTGACGATACCCATATGTGAAGACTAAATTCCTGCTGTTCCTAGAGATCACCTGTTACAGGTGAGTAACTATGCTATCTCAGCTGTCAAATTCTCAGCCATTCTTCAAGCTTCGCTAGATCCCTCTTCATGTTATCTACTCCTTCCTGGTTGTCTACTCTATTGCAGATTTTGGTATCATGTGCAAAGAAGCAAACCTTACCCGACAGCCCTTCTGCAATATCGCTAACAAAGTACAGATCCCTGTGGCACACCACTGGTAATGTGCTTCTCCTCATGGTGAGCTCCAGTTACCTGTACCCTTTGTCGCCTCCCACTCAACCAATTTCTAACACGTGTCAGTCACTTTAGGTTCCATCCCTAGGGTGCTCAATTTATTTATAAGTTGCCAGTGCGGAATTGTGTCAAAGGCTTTACTGAAATCCAAGTACACCACATCTAGGGCTCTCCCTCTGTCCAACTCCCTGGTCGCCCAGTCAAAGAAATTAATTTGATTTGTCTAACAAGACCTGCCTCTAGTAAAACCATGCTGCCTCAGATCCTGCAATCCATTGGATTCCAGAAGCCTCACTATCCTCTGTTTTAGCAGTGTTTACATTACTTTACTCACCACAGAAGCCAGGCTAACCAGCTTGTAGTTCCTGACCTCTTCCTTATTTATGCTTATGTGCAAAGGGACCACATGTGCCCTTTCCAGTCATCTGGGACCCCTCCCGATTCTAAAGACATATTAAAAAGATCAGACAGTGGAGCTGCTAGAATTTAAAATTCCTTCAGTACTCTGTTATATCCCATTTGGCCCCATCGCTTTGTCTACTTTTAGTTTAGCGAGTTTCTCACAGTCTTCTGAAAAGAGTAAGTGTTTTCTGAAGTTCTGTTCCTGCTTCTGCTCCTGGCCCTTCATCTCTGAACACAGAACAAAATTATTTGTTTAACAATTCCGCTTTATCCTCATCAGATTCTACATACTGATTTCCTCCATTTCAGTTGACCCAGGACTTGCAGAGGCCACAACTCCACCCTCCAGAGCAAGTGCTTCTTAAAATGATGGCAGAAGATGAGCTGGACTATTTTTTGGTAAACTTTGAATGAATTGCCTGCATGGCCTGGTGGCTGGAGGTGGCATGGACTACCTATTTGGGGAATTTGCTGATTTGCAGCAGTCAGGCTGCATTCCACAATGCCAACCCAAACGGGTGAGCTATGCATGCAGCTGTTAAGGCTGCATACTGGAACGGTCAGCTGTACCTAAGAAGCCTACCGTCAATGATTCAGAAAGGGGGGCACTCCAGATAGAGAAATCTCTGAGGGCTCTTTTTATCGGTTGAAGGATCTCACATGGAAGTGGCTTGCATGGAAGACCAGGCCTGAGATAGCCGAGATTGTGCTATTGGAGCAGTTTTTGGAGGGCTTAACAACCCCAATGAAACAGTAAGTATGTCAGCACTCCAAGCTTACACTGGACAGTGCACTGGAAATAGCCAAGGGATATCATGAAGCCCAGCCAATGATTGAAGCAAACAGTGAGAAGGGGAAAAAGTCACCTGTCGGCCCAGGAGGATGGAAGGGGAAGCCGGAACCGATGTTAGTACCCATTTTCTGACTCCTAAAGTCACCTAGGCAAGGGCACCTGTTTTAGGTGTGGAGCCCAGGGACACTTTGTTTGCTAATGTCCCCTGGGTATGGAAGAATCCATGGATGTCAACCTAACCATCCCTCACACCTGCGCTTTTGTGGACTCTCCCCACGCTGGGGCACAGAACTTTGTGATTCTGGTGGAGCTCGAGAGAACCCTCCTAACCTTGATAGACTCTGGGAATGTGCAGACTCTCATTCACCAAGAAACTGTAACCCAATTTCTAATTGACTATACAAAGACTGTAACACTGGCCTGTGTACATGGAGACCAGAGACCATATCCAGTGACACAGGTTTCACTTAAAACTCCAGCAGGGCTGCCCTTTCTCCCAGATCCAGCGGTGATCGGCTAAGACTACCCAAACGTCAGAGCGATTTGGGCCCAGCTAACTTATGGCTCTGCTAAGCCAGACCAGGAAGATTTCCCAGAGACTTTCCCCCTGGAAGACCTGGATCTGTATGTCAAGAATCCCAAGCCTGCTAAGTCTGAGTTGACGTCAGAGGGAAAAGCTGTATTACCAACAGAATCTGAGGAGGCTTTGGGGGAGGGATCTGGAGAGGGAGAGCCTAGAGAAGAAACCCCTGGCAATAGTTCAGGTCTCAGCGGTAGTGACCCAAATACAATTGTCCCCTTCCCAGAGTGAAGGGTGATGGAAGACCCAGGGAGCTTCAGTAAGACCCAGCAAGAGGATGAATCCCTTAAACATGCTGGAGAGCAGTTCCATTAGGTAACGGAAAGTCCCCTGCAAGAACCTTTCCCTATTTTGTGCTAAAAGGAGATTTATTATACAGAGTGGCCGAGAGTGCCCTAGAGGTGGAAGAGTGAGAACAACTGATAGTTCCCCATCTCTGTTGTCAGTAGGTATTATTATTGGCCCATAGCCATTTATTAAGGGGACACCTGTGGATGGAGAAAACACTAGAGCATGTTTTGGTCTGATTTTTCTGGCCCAGAGTCCATAAACAGCTGCAGTTATATTGCCAGTCATGCCCCAACTACCAACTTCATAACCCTGTCAGAGTCCAACCTGCCCTCTAGTGTCTATGCCCATCATAGAAGCCCTATTTGAAAGAGTGGCCATGGATCTGGTAAGACCTTTGGAGTGAATCAACAAGTATATTTTAGTCATAGTGGACTTTGCTACCCAATACCTGGAGGCCATCATGTTAAGGAACATGGACTATTATGATCGTAAATACCCTCTGGGAAATATTCTCACAGGTGGGAATACCCATTGAAATCCTCACATTTCAAGGAACACCTTTTTTTATCCAAGGTGATGAATCATGTGTGCGCCTTGGTGAAGGTCAAGATGCTGCAAACATCACTATATCGCCCACGGATGGCCTTGTTGAGCGATTCGATTAAACTCTGAAACAGATGTTTGAAAAGTTCATGCAGGAGAATGGGAAGAATTGGGACATTCTCCTACCCTATTTGATGTTTGCCATCCGCAAGGTACCTTTTGTAGCGCCTGCTGCACTTGAATAAGATCCTGTATCTGCTGCTGCTGTTGTCGCTGCCATTTCAGTTTTTCCCACCACTTTTCTACATCCCTCAACTGTTCCCATCCTGTTAACAACTCTGAGATATTGTACCATCTTGACAAAGTTAGTTTTCCTAAGACCCTCCCTTCTCAATGGACTTTATCGGCCCTAGTCCTAATACTGATGTTCACCATCTGGTGATCACTGGATGCGAGATGATCACACACTATAACATCAAAAACTTTCCCCATTGGTAAGCTCTAGGTCCAGTATGACCCCCCTTGCTTGTGGGTTCTGTTACCAGTTGCTGGAATAGTTCTCCCTGTAAAGCAGGGGTTCTCAACCCTGTCCTCGGGACCCACCTAGCCAGTCAGGTTTTCAGGATAACCACAATGAATATGCATGGGAGAGATTTGCATATAATGGTGGCAGTGTATGCAAATCTCTCTCATACATATTCATTGTGGTTATCCTGAAAACCCGACTGGCTAGGTGGGTCCCGAGGACAGGGTTGAGAACACCTGCTGTAAAGAATCCAGGATCTTCTTACTTCTAGATGACACTGCAGCAGGGTTGTGCCAGTTAGTATCTGGCATATTGAAATCGCCTATCAGTAGCACTTCTCCTTTCATGGCAATACTGCAAATGTATTCAATTAATTCTCTGCCCACTTCTTCTGCCTGTGAAGGAGATCTGTATATATACCAATGTAAATGGATGCCCCATTCCATCTTTCCAGTTTAACTCACAGCGCTGTCTCCTTCCCTTGTAAGGCGAACACAAAGAGCAGGAGACGTAGAGTGGATTGGCAACTTGTTGATTGGGGTTTCGTTCCAATAAACAAGTTGCCAATCCACTCTACGTCTCCTGCTCTTTGTGTTCGCCTGGACGGTTTGCAGGAGCGTCTGCTCCTCTTTGTGTTTCCGCCTTCCTTCCCTTGTAAGCCCTATAATTCTGTAGCCTTACTATTTTTTATGTATAGTGCTACTCCTTCCTTTCTTTTTACTCTGTCCTTCCTGAATAAAATATAGCCCAGTATAATTACATCTCAGTCATTGTCCATGAACCATGTCTCCATATGGAGAGGAGGCTGAGGTGCATTGGAGTTCTTCGAAACACGATGCCAGGAGCACAAGGGATTTGATTAAGCCTCGCCCCTTGAAGCAGCCCCAAAACGGATGGTAGCTCAGTATCCATAAGATCAGAGTAGCCGTGCCAGACTCTAAGGGTCTGTGACTAGTCTGCTGTATCCCCATGGCTTCCTTAGTCGCAGCCTTTGAAGAGCACGTTGATCAGAGGATGGAGGACAAGCTGATGAAGATGCTTTGCATGCAAGAGTTCTTTGCTCCGATGCTCCCGAAGCAGGAGCATCGATCCATCAAGCCGATTCTAGAAGGCCTCAAACTGCTTGTGGGAGATTGGGTCTCAATGATGACATAATAGGCTTCAACACTGGCTAATGCCTAGCCAGTATCACTGTCCAGTGCATTGGCAGGATCATCACTGCAGAAGCATTGAAGCCAGTAAATGCATTGTGACTCCTGGAAGGGGTCTGAGGCTGGTCCAAGCGGAAACTGTCCACTGAGTCAGAGTCAAAGTGCTGTTGGGAAACTGACTACATTTCTGAATACTTGTCAATGGCAAGGTCCCCAGAACTATTATCGGACCACTCACCTCCTGAGCAATGCAAGTCACTTCCCGAGGATATGTCTTTCCAAGATTTTGTAAGGGATATGGCTAAGGCCGTACCATTTACTTTGGATATTAAGGTTGAGCTCAATGCAAAAGACTGGGACATCTTCCAATATCCTGTTCCCCTCCCCCCCCTCCGGAGGAAGCAGTGACTCTGCCTGTGCACCACATCCTTAAGAGGCTGCAAATGAGAATATGGTAGACACCTCCCCCCCCTTCTCTGTGGCTCCTGTGAGTAAGAAGGTCAAGTTCGAGTACAGAGTCAAGAAGGCTTTTGGATTCTAGAAGCGACAGCTTCCTCACCATACCTTGGTGGTTGAATCCGCTCTCAAAAGAGCTAAAAATTCTCAATTCACACTTCCTGGGGAGGAAGTCTCAGACTCTAGATTCATTTGGGAGAAAATTGAGGTTTGTTTTGTTTTTTAAAACAGAACTTCATGCTTGCTACCCATGTAATGTCCTATCAGTTCTATATGAGCATGCATGTCGCCATACTATGCATGACATAGAGAAATGCGCCAACTTTCTTCCTCCAGAGAAAGTTGTGAGGTTCTGTTCTCTAGTTGGTCAAGGGAAGGACTATGGCAAACACATGGTCCAAGTGACCTATGATATTTTTGATGCAGTGTTGAGAATCTGCCATGAGCATTGGTGCTTGTTGACCCTCATGGCCTCAGACTTGAAATTAAGCATGCTTATGTGCTGTGGAGAGAATCTCTTCAGAGATGAAGTTTAGGAGACTGCTACCATGATGAAGCAGCAAAGTGAACTCTGAAAACTCTCCCAAGCCAAGCTCCAATCCAGCCTCCTCTTCTAGCAGGGGCAGGGTTATGACTGGCTTGAGGGGAACATTCCAGCAAAAGAGCAGAGAATAACCACAATCACACCAGTATAATCTTCGCAAACACAAATTGTATTAAAAAGACCCAACTTGGCCAAGTTTCAGCACTGGAGCCTCCATCAGTGGTCTGCAGTACAAAAGTATAAATACAATTATAATAAAAGTAAAAGTAAAAACATCCCAAATCCAACCATATCCATAACATAAGAAGAATAATTGGTTAAAACATATTGTAGACCAAAACATTTGGAACAAAACAAGGAACAAATGTATAAAAGGAAAGATAAAACATAAAACAGACAGCAAAATCATGAAAAATACAGCCATATAAAAAGGGAGTGAAGGTTACCAGTCGCAATGTAACTCAACTCCAACTTGGATGACAATGCAAGTGAAATAGTAAAGTGTGCAATGACCTAACAAAATAGCCGTGAATATAATTCAGAATACAATAAAGACACCACTGCAGCCAGCATCCAAACTATATACAGATACAAAAAATGTATGTGAAAAGAGCCATACCATATAAATCAAAATCACACTGAAAACATAAATGAATGCATGGATAAAAACAAAAAAATAAAACAGTGAAACAATAAAAACCGGATGCTCTACCAGAACAAAGACTGGTGAAAGAAATGTATTGCCTACAAAGGGAAATAAAAATAATAGCTCTGAAATGATAAATGAACAGAGTGAAGAGAGTTGTCAGTGGTACGTAAAAGATATCAGAATGTGTACATCTCCTAGAATGACCTTAAAAATCATAAGATACTCTTATAAAAATTAAATAAACAAATAAAGGAGGCACACAGACATAAGAACATGAACTACTGAAAACATTAAAAAAGTGGGGCAGGTAGGCCTCTTAAGATGTATAAAAGCTATAGGGTACAGATAATATGGGCCAAAGCATAAGAATGAGAAATATAAAACAATAAGAATAGGAAATATAAATTAAAAATCATGAAACTGAGCAGAGCAAAAATATTGGAATGACATCCCTTGGGGGGGGGGGGGGAGGAAGGGGGAAGTTGGAAGGGGAGAGAGGAAAGAAAAGAGGTGCTGTACAAGGTATCTTATAAAAAGAAGCAGCCTTTAGGAATCAAGAAGAAGCTTTCCAAAGTATTGCAGGATAAAATCCATGTACCACACAGGGATATCCTAATGGCATTGCAGTTATAAAGTGTAAACAAAAGCATTTAGACATTCATATCTATAAAAATATAATAATGCACAGGAAACCAGAAAATGAAATAAAATGAAGTGAACAGCAGTGCTTAGGGTAAAATCTCCAATAAATGCTAAAATGCAATAACATTGTATATATACAAATAAGATCAGTACAGACCATGAAAAATACTATAATAACCATCAAACAGACCCCGAGAGCAAAAAAGGTGCAGTGTAACTAAACCTTATAACAAAACGTGGGTGTAGTAAGAACACTGCGCATGTACTTTATATGCAAATAAAGCAACATTATCATACTCTACCAGAGAGGCAGCAAATTGCAGTGATAAATCGGACGAAATGTTGAAGGGTGCTCAAAAAAACCCCAAAATAGAAATGAGTGTCAATATGGCACTGTGATGGCCTAGCATTCTCATTATGCTTCTCGCTGAAACCTGTTGATTCACATGGCCTCTACAGTTCATGTTGTCTCTATGGCTTGTCTGCATTTTAGACAGTCTCAGTGGATCCTGAGCATTCAGTGGACGCTGTCCATTCACAGCCTCAGAGATGGCATCGTCATCACAATTCCTCTATGGGAGCCATTCTCCTGGCGGTTGCTCCTCAAGAATCTGGTCTGCTTCCCATTTGAGAAACCACCCTACCAAAAGCTACTAACAATGGATGCATCCAGTTTAAGCTGGGGAGCCCATCTCAATGGGTTTCACACTCAAGGCTTGTGGTTCACCCAGGAGAGTTTCCATCAGATAAACTTCCTAAAACTGAGAGCAAGAACGAATGCTCTGCTGTTAGAGATGAGTTGACCAACACAATTATTATGATCCAAATGGACAACCAGCAAGCCATGTTCTACATCAGTAAGCAGTGAGGAACAGGCTCATACCCTCCTGTGGTGGGAAACTGTCAGACTATGAAACACTGCCATCTCTCACGAGATATTGCTTTGTGCCACTTATCTGGCTGGGGAGAAGAATTTTCTGGCAGACAGGCCAAGTTGAGTCCTTTGTCCTCATGAATGGACTCTAGATAAGAAGTAGCCTTTAACATCTTTCAAGAGTGGGGCATCCCTCGATGGACCTCTTTGTAGCTCCCCAAAACACACAAATCCCTTAGTTTTGTTCCAGAACAGGGACAGATGATAAACTTGCCTCAGATGCCTTTCTCTTACATGGGAAAGAGGTACTTCTGTATATATATCTGCCCATCCCTCTGAAAATTCAACAAGACAGAACCAAGATGAAATTCATTGCTCCTTCTTGGCCCAAACAACCGTAGTTGCCCCTTCTTCATGACCTCTCCATAAGGGACCCTTTCTGTCTGGGAGACTCCCCAACTTTGATTTCCAAGGTCAGGGGAGGCTTTTGCATCTCACTGTTTAGCCTCTCAACATCCAAGCTATGAGGGCTAAAGACTTGAGTTCAGCTTCTTGAACCTGCTAGTTGGAGTAGCCAGAAAAGTTTCTACCAGAAGATTTTATGCTTTCAAATGATGGAGGTTTGCAGATGGTGTGAGGGTCAGGCCTTAGATTCTTTCTCCCGTTCCACACAAAAACTGATTGAATACCTTCTACACCTTTCACAGTTCGGTCTAAAGACAACTCTGTAAGGATCCACTTGAGTTCAATTGGATCTTAACATGTAGAGGCTAAGCACATCTCTTTACAGCCTTTAGTTGTCTGTGTCATGCATGGTTTGCTTCTGTTGAAGCCTTGCCTTAAACCACCAGTAGTGTCATAGGATCTCAATGTAGTTTTACATAATCTGATGAAAGCTCTCTTCAAGCCATTGAGTACCCGTGGACTGAAGTTTCTAATCTGGAAGGTATTGGTTTTGGTGGCAGTTACCTCAGCACACAGAGTAAATGAGCTCCAAGCTCTAGTAGTTGATCCACTCTGTACTACGTTTTTTTTTATAATAGGGTGTTGCTGTGTTCTTATTCTAAATTCCTTCCTAAGGGGGTATCTGATTTCCACTTTTAACCAGTCAGTCATCCTACCAATGTTTTTCCCCAAACCTCATTCCCACAAAGGGGAAAAACATGCCACACATTGAACTGTAAGAGAGCTTTGACTTTCTATTTGGAGGGGATTAAAGCCCTTAGAAAGTCCATCCAGCTTTATGTTTGAGTCAAAACAAACTGAGCTGGTGCTGCCTCAATGCAGTGTACTTCGTCAACTTGATTAGCAGATTGCATCTCCTTCACTTATGCTGAGGCAGGCCTGATGCTTGAGAGTTATGTAACAGCTCATAAGGTCTGAGCTTTGGCTACATCGATGGTTCACTTGCAGTCTGCCTTTGTGGAGGATATTTGCAAAACTCAACTTGGACATCTACGTTCACATCTCATTATTATTTGGAGAGGAACACCTTATGTGACAGCAGTTGTAGCCTCCTTATGTTTATGTATGTGTGTGTTCTGTGATAGAGTTCTGTACAGTTTAAACAGCTGATATTAAGAGGCTACAGCGCTAGTAAGTACAGAAGGAGCTTTCATCATTTAAAAATACTGACCTGGGGCTAGGAGGACAGGAGAAGGAGAAGCCAGAACAGAGATTTTTGGTCGTGGAGTCGTGAAGGGGAGAAGTAGGAGGGGGGAGCACAGCAGGAGCAGTAAATGCATTTAGAGCTCCTTTGAGGCAAGGAAGGAATGGATAGAGAGCAAGGATTCGGGAATAAGGGATTTGGTGAGCAGAGAGAGAAGCAGGACTCTGAGAATGGATGGGAAGAGAACAATTACATCATGGAGACTGGGATGATAAACAGCTTTAGAGTGGAGTCTCAAGGATTGAGGGGGAGCATGGATACCCAGAGATAATTAGTGAACAGGGCAGAAACTCTGGGTTGAGGATAGTTAAGACTCAGAAAATGAGTGGTGATTGGGGGGAGGGGTGCAAAAACTTGAGTTGTGTGGATTTCAGTGGGAATTGTTAGGTGGAGTGGGAATATGAGTGATAGTGTGAGATGCAGCTCATAAGAAGGATGAAGGATGGAGAGGGGTTGAAAGGTGGTATGAATGATTTGGAGGATTAATTTAAAAAATGGGGGAGTTACAAAGGGATGATAGAAAGGGGGTGAGTCTGTGAAGGAAACAAGAGGGTGGGAATTGGTACTGAAAGTGGTGAGAGGGAAAGGTCATGAACAGTGGAAGAGCTAGAGTTCATAAGAAGATTGGAGGCAGAGAAGTATTAGAGGATTTGGGGATACAAAGGGTGGAAATGAGAGAATGGGAGGCTGGGGAAGTAGTGAGGCGGCAGGGATATGGATTGGGAAAGGGATGATAATGGGAGATGGAAAGCTGGTGGGTAGGTGAGAGAAAGAAAAAGGAGACTGACTGGAAAGTGAAGAGGTAACTGGGTGAAATTTGACTACATAAAGGCAGAAAAGAGCAATGAAGAAAAAAAATGAAAGTGAAAGACGAGCTGGATAGTTTAAAGGGGGAAAGTGAAGGTGGGATGAGAGAAGAAATGGAAAATGGAAAAGAGATCCTGAACAAGGTCTTTAGAGAAGGTAGATGAGCTAAACAGAAAATAGACTGGGATCAGCGCAGCTAGAAAAATAAGATGTCTAGATGACAAAATAGAAGAAAAGCATTTTTGGGGGATATACAAAGGCAGATGTTCAAACCATGTAAGTGCCACTAAGAGGGTTAGCATTGGGCATTCTGGGCAGAGCAAAGGTGGCACCCATCGCTAACTGTGCAGCGGCAATATTGAGCTGCTGCCCACTTAGCATCCCGCAGGTAATGTAAGATGTGGCAAAGGATGGCCTAACTTTACCCGTGGAGGATAACCGCACAGCAGCTCAATATTACTGCTGCCCAGTTAGCTTCTGAGGATTGTGGTGACCCAGTAGCCAGATATGGCCCCAGGATTTGACTATCCAGGGTTAGTTTTCAGCAGCGATGGTTAGTTGCGTTAGCCACCGCCGCTGCTAAATTTCCTCCCTTCTATTTTTAGTTTAATGATTGGGATATGTCAGCTTTGGGACTATGCATCTCTCGCTTTGCTCAGCAGAGGAGTAAGTGTATTTCTGCTTTTTTTCCCCCTCTGGTGTTGCCCTGCATGTGTAGCCTGGCATCTTAGGATTTCTATTTCACTTTATCTCCAGGAACAAGCAGGAATGAGTCTTCACATATGGGTACGTCGGTACCGACGGAGTCTGCGCGGGAACACTCCCCAGCGTCCAATCAGAACGCTTTTGGAAGCATCCCAACACGCCTGCGTGCTGCCTTCCTGCCTTTCCCAACTGCCTCTCCTCAGTTTTCGTTTTTCCGCAGAGCCGGCAGGACGTCCTCCTGTCACCGCAGAAGATTCTTCCTTTATTTTTGTTTTTTCTTGTGGTCGCGTCTACCTTCCCTCGACGCACCGGTACCGCCGGTGTTTTCTTTTTCTTTTCTTCTACAAATATTTCCTTTTGTGGGAAATTTTTTCCTCTTTAGTGCCTGACAGGTTTCGGCCTGCTAGGCCTCTTGACTTTCCCTCAGGGAAATGTTAGCCACTACAATGTGTTATAACTGTGGCGCTTACAAATTAGTTTTAGACAGCCATAATTGGTGTCTTCAATGTTTGGGACCTGAATACCATCCGCTGTAGTGTCCCTCCTGCACTACTATTTCTGCAAGAAGTTTTCAGCATCGAGCTCAACTCGATACGCCATTCCCCTCAGACCTGAGGGTACCAGCTACATCTTCTTTTTCGCAGCATCAGGTAACCAAACAAAAGTCTGTAAAGACTAGCCAGTCCTCGGGTGGTAGATCTCATGTACATCATAGAGATGCCTTTGGGCTTGCCCCCGAGGATGTTTGGCTTTAAAACCCCGGCGGGAGGCTTCTGTCTCCAAAGCATTAACAGGGTTTCAGGTTGTTCCCGGGCTCTTCACCTCGGTGAACATACCTGAGCCATGTCCGGTGGTGGTATCCGCTTTGAGCGGTGCCGGTATCCCGGACATGGCGTCATACTCGATCAACAGTTGGACTTCAAGGAGCACATAAAACGCACTGTAAAAACCATCTACTTCAAGATCAAAACCCTGCGACACTTGAGACCCATGATCGAACCCGATGACTTCCGTACCATCTTCCAAGCGCTAATCACACCGCACTTCGATTATGCCAATATAGTATTGCAGGGCCTCCCAAAAAGTACCCTCAACCCTCTACAGTTAGCCATGAATGCAGCAGCCCGTGTACTTTGGGGAGCCGCAAGGAATGACCACATCTCCCCCATCCAAAAAGAACTCCACTGGCTTCCGATAAGCTGTAGAATCCTATACAAGACCCTCCTTATTACCTTCAAGGCCTTCAACAACATATCACCTGCATCTATTTCTGACCTCATCACACATACTGAAAACAACAGATCTAGGAGATCGCTGGCTGCAGACATGCTACTAATACCAAGCGAATCTACAAAGCTCAACCAGACCACCATCAATAGGGCATTCTCGAACTATGCTCCCAGGTGTTGGAACAAGCTCCCTCCCACCATTAGAACAATCAGGGACCTTGGACTGTTCAGAAAAGCCCTCAAACACCACCTTTTTCTCATACATTTTACACATCTAGATATCCCCCCCTCTTCACCCTCCCCCACCCTCACAATCTCAAACAACTGCTATATGATGGCAAAAAACCTGCAACGAACTTGTCTCCAATATGTAATGTACTAGAATGTATATAGTTTTCCCCTAGTTTACCTCCATGTTTAATCCCTGTTCTATGTAAACGACGGCCAAATTTAACTGGCCAAGTGTTATATTGTTTCAATGTAAACCGCACTGATGACAAAGAGCGCGGTATATATGAAATGTTAAATAAATAAATAAACTTTCCAGGCATCCATGTTGTCAGCAAGAATCCTTTCATATATTTTCTATATGGGATTATCTCTGGAGGAGGTCACAAAAGATCTACTACTTTTGACCCCTTTCCTCCAAGAGCCTAAAAGGGCAGATTTTTCTATGCTAGTCAATCATGCTCAAAATATTTCTAAGTTCCTTACTCGTGCTTCCCTGCACTCTTTCGAGTCTGTTAGCAGAACGTCTGCTATAGCCATAGGGGCACGGTGTAGAGCCTGGCTCCAAGCTTCAGACTTGGACAAATGCGTACAAGATAAACTAGGAAATGCTCCTTGCACTGGAGAGAATCTCTTTAATAAAGAGACTTTACTCCAGACTACTCAGTTAACCACTGACACTATTGCTTTCAGAGGCTTGTCTATGCCTTCCTCTATCCCAGTTTGTAGAAAATCTACTAGTAAGCTTTCTTCCCTTAATGGGAGAAAGTTTTATCTCGTTGGAGTCGGGAGTGGTGCCAAAGGACTGGAGAGAGGCTCATGTGGTGCCCTTACACAAAAGCGGAAGTAAGGATGTGGTTGAAAACTACAGGCCGGTTAGTTTAACTTCAGTGGTGAGTAAATTATTGGAAATGCTGCTGAAAGAGAAAATAGTGAGGTTTCTGGAGTCCAGCGGATTACAGGATCCGAGGCAGCATGGATTCACCAGAGGCAGGTCTTCTCAGACAAATCTGATCGATTTCTTTGACTGGGTGACCAGGGAGTTGGACCGAGGGAGAGCTCTAGATGTGGTGTATTTAGATTTCAGTAAAGCCTTTGACACTGTTCCTCACAGGCGACTTATAAACAAACTGAGCACCCTAGGGATGGACCCTAAAGTTACTGCTTGGGTTAGAAATTGGTTGGGTGGGAGGCGACAAAGAGTACAAGTAAATGGAGCTCACTCTGAGGAGAAGGATGTTACCAGTGGTGTGCCCCAGGGATCTGTCCTTGGTCCGATTCTTTTTAACATCTTTGTTAGTGATATAGCGGAAGGGCTGTCGGGTAAGGTTTGCCTCTTTGCGGATGATACCAAAATCTGTAATAGAGTAGACACCCAGGAAGGTGTAGATAACATGAGGAGGGATCTAGCTAAGCTTGAAGAATGGTCTAGAATTTGGCAGCTGGGATTTAATGTTAAAAAATGTAAGGTCATGCATTTGGGCTGCAGCAATCCAAGGGAGCAATACAGTATAGGAGGTGAAGTACTTTTGTCCACTAAAGAAGAGCGGGACCTAGGCGTGGTTGTGTCTGATGATCTTAAAGTAGCTAAACAGGTAGAAAAGGCGACGGCAAAAGCTAGAAGGATGCTTGGGTGCATACGGAGAGGAATGGCTAGCAGAAAAAAGGAGGTGATAATGCCTCTGTATAAGTCTTTGGTGCGACCTCATTTGGAGTATGGTGTGCAATTCTGGAGACCGCACCTTCAAAAGGATGTGAACAGGATGGAGTCGGTGCAGAGGGTTGCTACTAAAATGATTAATGGGCTTCATTATAAAGCATATGAGGACAGACTTAAGGATCTTAATATGTACACCTTAGAGGAAAGGCGGGATAGAGGTGATATGATTGAGATGTTTAAATACCTCCGTGGCATAAATGTTCAGGGAGAGAGCCTCTTTCAATTGAAAGCAAGTTCTGCTACGAGGGGACATGGGATGAGGGTGAAGAGAGATAGATTCAGGAGTGATATGCGGAAATATTTCTTTACGGAAAGAGTAGTGGATCCATGGAATAGTCTCCCAGTGGAGGTGGTGGAGATGAGGACAGTGACTGAGTTCAAAAAAGCATGGGACCAACACAGAGGATCTCTAAAGGTAAAAAGTGGACTGTTGTAGTTGTTGTTATGGAAGGACAGACTATTTGGGCCTTGTGGTCTTTTTCTGTCATCATGTTTCTATGTTTCTACCCATCATACAGATGCTCCCAGGCAAGGGAAACAATCAACTAGGCTCAGAAAATCACAACCTCAACTGGTTCAGCAAACCCAACAGCCGCAGGGTTGCTGATAGACTCTTCCCTGAATCCTTTTCCTGTTTGAAGTTTGGATCCTGTAGTTTGCTTCCTACCACTACAAGCATCTACATCAATTCCATCCTAAACTTTACATATGTCCCTCTTAAGGAGACATCCTGACTATCGGCTCCAAGAGCTCCTTAAGTTGATTATGCTTTACAGGTTATACAGTTACTCCTCGTCCTCTGAACTACACAGAGGAGTAACAACTGTCAATAAGGTTGCCATGCCTTTCCCTTTGACTTTTTCTCCTGTATCAGCATCTCTCATATTACTTCAAAGATTTACTCCACCGTAAGTCTTCTTTTCAACTCTGCCACTCTTACTAAGACATTTCGTCTGTAAGAGTGATACCACTTTACTGAGGGCTTCTCCTTAATCCCCTAGGTTTTCTTTCAGAGTTGTTTCCCCCATGCATTCTTAGTTTTTCTGGCAGCTCTCAGACAATAGTGGAGTCTTACCACTCCTACTTATGTCTGTATTCCTTTCCCAATCTTAGAACATAAGATTTCTACTGCTGCCCTATCAATAGTTAGAACTGCAGGGGGCTCTTACTGGTTAGACCACTGACTTGCTGACCAAGCCACCAGGGCTTGTTCTCCAATTTCAATGGCTCTGGCCTTACCTCTAAGTCCCAGAAGGTTTTAAAACCTTTTCTGGCTATTGTTGCAGACACATCACCTTATCTTCTATCCTTAGCCTTCCCCAATCCTTGGGCTTGGCGGAGTAGTTCATGATACCTACTGGCCCTTAAACACCAGTTTTTCTTCTAATTAATCTGCAACATGCTCTCTGCATCTCTACGGAGCAGCTCTACACTATGGAGCCTTTTAGAGAGCACATGATGTCAGATGGTTAGGAAGGACTTTACCTAGTCAAGCCTGCTGGGTTCTCCCTACCCTTACCATTTTCCATTAAAGGCTTCTTACATAAAGGACATCGGCCTTTAATTAAGAGAATACCATAAGAACATAAGAACATAAGATATGCCATACTGGGTCAGACCAAGGTCCATCAAGCCCAGTATTCTGTTTCCAACAGTGGCCAATCTAGGTCATACGTACCTAGCAGTTTCCCCAAGGGACACAGGTTCCACAATGCTTGTATTGGTTCAAGCATTGATATCCTGGGTCCCTTCTTAATAATGGTTTATGGACCTTTCCTCCAGGAACTTGTCCAAACCTTTTTTAAACCCAGCTACACTAACAGCCTTTACTACATCCTCCGGTAACAAATTCCAGAGTTTGATTACACGTTGAGTGAAAAAATATTTTCTTTTATTAGTCTTAAATAGTTTACCCTGTAGCTTCATTGCATGTCCCCTAGTCTTTCTATATTCTGATAAGGTAAACAATCGATCTACGTTTACCTGTTCCACTCCGTTCATTAATTTATAGACTTCTATCATATCTCCCCTCAGCCGTCTCTTTTCCAGGTTAAAGAGCCCCAACCTTTTTAGCCTTTCTTCATAGGAGTAGCCTTCCATCCCCTTTACCATTTTGGTGGCTCTTCTCTGAACCTTTTCTAAAATTGCTATATCCTTTTTAAGATATGGCGACCAGAATTGCACACAATATTCAATATCCGATTCCCTGGGTTGTTTCACATCTCCAGGGGACCCCTTCACCAGGGATGGATTTTTCTATCAGTAATGGACAATCCTTGTCTTGTCTTTTCCTTCCATCCTCAACTCTTCATGGCTTAATCCATGTTGAGCACAAGAATGCACCATACCCTTTTTACCCTCAGGGGTACATATGGTATTTTTATTGCATCTTTTCTCCAGCTACCTGCTGGAGTTATGGAAGGATTCAGACTTACTATCTGCAGATTTACAACATCCTCTGCATTTTCCAGGTAGGTCTCCATTCCTGGTTACGCCTGGACTAGAGTTCTTAGAGGACTCTAGACTTCTCTTGCCAGTGAGAGAAATCCCTGGGCTTCCTATCCATACCCAGGAAGAACAGATTCTCTAACTATCTTCTCAAGCAGGTACCTCCCTTCTTGTGGTTAGATGAATCTTTCTCTCTCCACATACCCTATGTGAGGACATGGGTATGTATATATATATATATTTCCCTATGGACTCGACAGATACTCTCTATCGCTTTCCATGCTGTTCCAGCATACTTAGGGTTCTCCATAATCAACCACTTCCTTTAGTAGTTGAGGGCTTTTTGTATCATGACTCTCAGTTAGGTACACCTGAAGCCCTCCATATACTTTCCTTTCCAATTAGGAGGGACTTTCTGACTCTTCAGAAGATGAGAGGCTACAATGCCTCATTACTCCTATCCTTCTTTGTTATCGGATATAGGGATCTTTGAAGCTCCCTTCTCCTATAAGAACTTTGTCCCTTAAGGTCAAAAGAGCTTCAGTCTTATCTAATAGGGACTTCAGCGCTTTCCGCAAAGTCCTACCTCATTAAACTACCCCAGTTCCACTAGGATTGTTTCCTCTCATCCTAAGGGTTCTAACCTCATCCTGTTTTTTTTGTGCAGTTATCTACCTCTCCTTACATTGAGGTATTCCCTGGGGATATTCTCTTGGTTCATATCCACAAATCCACATGAACCTCCATATCCCCCTTTACAATATCACCAGGTGAGGTCCATGTTGGTTTATTGCTCTCAATATTACCACTAAATATCACCTGCAGAGAGACTCCTATCTAGGCATCCTGTTTAGTCCTGCTGTTCCACAGCACATCTTTTTAGTTCAACTCATACCCTCCATCCCTAGGATGCCTGGGGTTTCGGCAAAATAGCATGGCTTTCAGATTCGCAACATGCTGGGACTCCTCCAGGCATCTTAGCTTGGGAGTCCCCATATGTGAAGACTCATTCCTGCTTGTTCCTGGAGATAGCACAGTTACTTACCTGTAACAGATGATCTCTGGGAACAGCAGGAATAAGTCTTCACAACCCACCCACCTCCCCTAGGAGTTGCATTTCTAGATCTCTATCTTTCCCTTTCTCTCTCTCTCTCTTTGTCTCAGCTTTAAAACTTAACTGAGGAGGGACTTCCGTTATGGCACTGAGCTGATCGGACGTAAGTGGATCAGCTTCGGGTCTCCATCTCGCTAATTTGCAAATTCCGCTATTACAGGCAAGCTAAATACCCCCGGCTGGCTTGAGTACTAGTGGAGAGTGCGGCAGGACTGAAGCTGTGTCGACCATGACCGCGGCGTGCAGCCCGATGGCTTCAAAAAACATGAAGAGAGAGCGCGTCCGGGGCCCTGACCCTAAAATGGCCGACGGGGCACCTAAACGCCCCTCATCCAATGGCGAGTGTAATATGGTGGCGGAGGTGAGCGGGGCCGTAGTAAAAGCGCTGGACGAGCGCTTCTGTGACCTCGGAGGCCAGCTGAGCGTGGTGGCTCAAAAGATCACGGACTTTACGGGCCGAATGGAGAGGGCGGAGGAGCGAATCTCCGGCGTGGAAGATGTCCAACATTCTCTAGCCGCCCGACTACAGGCTCTTGAGGCGCTGGCGAAAACACAAGCTGACAAATTGGAAGACCTGGAGAACAGGGGCCGCAGGAAAAATCTGCGTTTCGTTGGAGTCCCAGAATCTGTTACGGACTCTGCTCTCCCCAAATATCTCTCGAATTGGATGGAGCAACTTGTGGCTGGAGATTTGGAGCCCCCAATCCATCTTGAACGCGTGCATCGCCTAGGCCTGAGGCGTGAAGAGGCGCAGAGACCACGCGTGATGATAGCACGTTTCTTGGACTACCGACAGAAGGAGATGGTACTGCGGGCGGCCAGGGCCCAGCGACGGCGAGGGGACGGCAGAGTGCAGCTTTTGGTATTTCAGGACTATTCTCAGCTAGTAAGCCAGCAGCGCCGAGCTTTCTCCATGATTTGCGCTCAGCTGGCTAATAGAGCTATACGTTTCACCCTACTGTATCCTGCCAAACTCCGGGTGGAATATCAAGGTCGAATGAAATTTCTGGGGACCCCGGAGGACGCATGCACATGGCTGACACAGCTGGGGGAGCCTTCTGTGACGGCGACCTGATAAGGGAGATGCAAGCCTCGAGAATGTGACTTTGTTGGTGCACTGCTGCTTGGAGGTTGATGCCCTGATCCTGCTGGGCCTGGCGGGTGTGCCCGAGGGCCATATACTCTGGACGATTTACACTTTCTATTGTTTCATGCTATGGGCATTTGTAAGTGTAACATTGAGCGAGTGGCCGGGGGGTGTATGTATATATGACCCTGGCGATACAGGGCTACACATTTGGTTGTGTTTGGGATAGGGCTTTGGCCTGGAGCTTATATGGGGGATGATTCTCTTTTTTTCTCCCATGCTTCTGTTTTATTTCTCCTTTCCCCTCTAGTCCTTGATTTAGGTTGACGGGGCTCAAACCCCTCCCTTTCTTCTTTTTGGGGGGGGAGGTTCGGAGAGCCAGGGCCAGAATGAAGCAGATTGGCAGGTGGGGGGGGGGAGGGGGACGGGTAGGAGTTTGCGGGGGGGCGATAGCGGCGTGGGTGGTAATTTTAATTTTAATTTTGTAATTCTAATTTTACTTTTAAAGTGAATCCCCAATTTACTTTTAACTTTAATTTTAAATTTTCATTTTAAACCTACTTTTAACTTTTATTTTACTTCTGATTAAGTTCCCTTATTTCTTTCTTGGGTCCCCTGGGGATCTATAGCGATTGGCGTGCCCCCTTCCCGTGGGTCTGGGGACGGAGTTGAACGATCTTTTGCTCCGGGCATGTTGTTGGGCTGATTGAGGGGGAAGGCATATTTAAAGAGAGGGAGTTGCTTGATAGATTGGAGGACTGCCCCAGCGGCCCGGGCCTAGGACCCAGCGGTTGGCGCCACTTTGGGATTACTACTGCTGATCCTGGAGGTATCATTGTATGAATCACCACATGCCTCTGATGTCAGCGGCACAGACAATACGGGCTGGACCTGGCCTGGCATATCCTTAGGAGTTTAATCCTATCTCTTGCTGTTGGATAATCCAATTGGATGTCCGTGTGGCGAGGCGGGGGCTTACTGGCAGCAGCCTCTATCTGGGATCTCCCCTCCGCTGGACCTCCTCATTTTGCTCTTCGATGCTATCCCGGCCTTGAAGCGGCGAGGGGGGAGTGGCGCGGTGGCGGATGAGGTGGATGGGGGCTGCGAATGTGACCGCGGATGCGAGTGGGACTTCGGGCGCCTCTGTCCCCGCTTTTAGTTTCCTTGGTACCGGTCTGCCCTACTGAGCCCTTGAAGCGTTGGCGGACCTTGTCTCTGTGTATAGTGCGTGGGGGGGGGGGCCTGGAGAGGAAGGTGTAGGTGCTGGCTTGTAAGTTTTCCGTCCCCCTCCCTCGCCCTTCATCTTCGCCTTTACAGAAGCGGTTTAGTGTGGGATGGGGTGAAGGGGGCTTTTGGGGATAGTGCACCTGGAAGCTTAGCGGGGTGCTCAAAGTTGGGGCACGCCACGGGAGCTGGGAGAGCTGTGGCTGGTAGGGGGGAAGCTTGGGACTTTTTAGAGGGGTGGGCCCGATAGCCATAGGAGGTCACCGGCCTCTGGGAGGCAGGCAGAGATTGTTTGAGTGGATGGGGAAGGTGGGGGGTATATGGGGTTAGGATGACGGGAGGGAGAGGGGTAGGGTGGGGGGGGTGGGGAGGGGTAATCAGATGGGTTTCTCTCGGAGAGGTGGAGGGGTTATTAGATATCTGTTAGGTGTATATGTGTGGTTGGGATGGTATGTTTGCTGGCTGAGCTTGTGTGAAAGATGGTGGATGTGGTTGTGGCGGTGGCAGTTCCGGACAGAGCGGCTGTGGGTGGCGGGGGAGACCCTAGGCTGGGGGGGTTTCCGCCCACTAGATGGGCAGATTAATTTTCCCTGGAGGCCCAACTGGAATGTGGATACTGGGTAGCGCCGTTCGCTTTGCGACTTGGAATGTTTGTGGGTTAGGTTCTCCAATTAAACGTTACAAGGTGCTGCAGCATCTGCAACGTCAACATGTTAATGTGATATTGTTGCAAGAAACGCATCAATCGGAGGCAGAGCATGTGAAACTGTGCAGGGGCCCTATTTCACATGTTTATGGGGCCCCAGCTTTGGGGCAGAAGAGAGGTGTGGCCATCTTATTTACCAAATCAGTTACCTGGATTGAGGAACGTGTCGTTACGGACCCAGAGGGTCGCTATGTCTGTGTATGGGGGGTGCTTAACGGCTCGAAGGTGGCTATCTGCTCGGTGTATGGGCCTAATGTGTATGAGGCTGGCTTCTACCTGGCTCTAGCTGATATTTTGGAAGATACTGGCAGGTATCAGGTGGTCATGGGAGGGGACCTTAATGAGGTGCTGGATACTGCTCTTGACCGCTCTGGAAGAGGGGGGGCTGGAAGTCCGAGGGCTCGTAAGCACTGGTGGGGAATGTGTGAGGTGTACAGGTTGTTAGATGTTTGGCGGGTTCTGCACCCAGGGGAGCGGGATTATACTCATATGTCCCGGGCCCATGGGACATGGTCCCGCATTGATTATTTCTTGATCTCGGAGGCTCTGTTTGAGAGAGTGGTAACTTCGGCTATTGGGTCCTCTGTTCTTTCGGACCATGCGATGGTTGTGTTGGAGCTTCGCAACCCTGGCCCTCGTGGCAACCGGCTTTGGAGATATCCTCTGGACCTTTGTGGGGATGCTCAGTTTGAGGCGCACATCTGGAAGTGCTGGGAGGACTATGTGGCTTTTAATGACACGCCGGAGACGTCCCCCGCTCTTCTTTGGGAAGCCGGAAAGGCGGTTATGCGTGGGGAAATCATTAGTTATCATGGCCTGCGACGTAAGCGTTTAAATCAACAGATTTTGACGTTGGAGAAAAATTTGGCCAGGGCTAGGAGGAGGGTAGCTGCATATAACTCTGCAGTGAATCATCGCACGATGCGTGAAATCCAGGTGGAACTGGAAACGCTCCTTCATCGGCGTGCCCAGAAATCTTTAATGTACTACCGCTTCAAGCTTTATCAGCATGGTAATAGGGCTGGTAAGTTGATGTCGGCCCTGGTGCGACCTGATGTAGGCGCCAGACATATTGGGGCCATTCGGCATCCCGATGGGACCATCAAGCGGGATAAGAAGGCGATTGAGGCTGTTTTTGCCGACTTTTACCGACATCTTTATGCGAGCCAGGGAGACCGAGAGGATGAGGGTCGACTTTTCTTAGGCGGTTGTACTTTACCGAGACTTACTGCTGAACAGCTACAGCTCTTAACGAGCCTATTTCGGGGAGGGAGGTTCAGGAGGGTATTAAGCATTTGAAAAATGGCAAAGCCCCGGGGGTCGACGTCTTTCGTGGTGAATTCTACAAGCTTCTGGGCACCGTTTTGGTGGCCCCCCTGGTGGGATATTATGAAGATTTGGTGCAAAGAGGGCGGTTCCCGTATGAGGCGAACAAAGCACTAGTCACTGTTTTGCCTAAACCTGGGAGGGATCCCCTTCTTCCGGGATCTTATCGACCAATCTCACTCCTTAACGTAGATATTAAACTCTTTACCAAAATTATGGCGGATAGGCTGGCCCCTTTGCTGCCGACTTTGATACATGCCAACCAGGTGTGCTTTGTAAGGGGCCGCCAGGTGTCCCATAATCTGCATCGGATCCTGCTTTCCTTTTGTGCGGAGCATGTTAAGAATCACGGCTCCTTATTTATCAGCTTCGACGCTGAAAAAGCGTTTGACAGGGTCCAGTGGAGCTTTATGTACCAAGTTCTCGAGGTGATGGGGTTTGAGGGCTTCTTCGTGGATGTGATCAGGTTGTTGTATGCTGCTCCATTGGGAGCCGTCTTGGTGAATGGCGCTGTGACGGAAGATTTTGCTATCCAGAAGGGGACGAGGCAGGGGTGCCCGCTGTCCCCACTCTTATTTGTTCTTACTCTGGAACCTCTTTTGCATAGAATACGTGAGGCTACGCAATTTCGTGGGGTCCCGATGGGCTAGGTGGAATTCCGAGTGGCGGCATTCGCGGATGATTTGCTAGTGCATTTGGGGGATCCGCAGGCTGGGCTGCCTCCCCTCTTACATCTCATACGGGAATATGGGTTGGTTTCGGGTTTTAAACTTAATTTGGATAAGTCAGAGGCGATGTTATTGGGGGCCGCGGTGGGACAGGCTTGGCAAGGCGACTTCCCTTTGCGGTGGGCGGATGGGTATTCTAAGTATCTGGGGGTCTACCTGCCGGTGGAACTCGGGGACCTTTATAGTCTGAATGTTGATCGGGTGCTTGCCTCTATATCATCTGCAGTGGGTAAGTGGCGAGATTTACCGCTATCCCTGGGAGGGCGTGTGGCAATGTGCAAGATGACTCTTTTCCCTAAACTTCTTTACATGCTTCAGACACTTCCGCTGTTTCTCAAACGCTCTGATATTCGGCGGGTGGATCGGGAGTTTAATAAGTTGCTTTGGCGCGGGGGTAGGCCTCGGGTGCGTTTGAGTGTACTTAGTCAACCCCGCGAGCTAGGTGGTTTAGGCTTCCAAGATGTGTGGAAATATAACATTGCATGTTTGTTACGCTTTGTTCGTGACTGGTTATGGGATTTAGAAGACTATTCTCCTGTAGGTATGCTTGCGGGTGTGGTTTCTCCATTGCACTTGCGGTATCTTCTCTACGCTAAATCGACTACGGGGGGGGGAGGGCATTCCCCTTCTTCGGCGAGTACTTTTAGACCCGGTGAGAATGGCTTGGCGGCACTTCTGTACAGGCCGCCAACTTGCGGCAACGCACACCCCCTATCTTCCTATTCGAGGGAATGAGGATTTTGCACCGGGTTTGGGGAGATCGCCTTTTTCGGCATGGGAAAGGATGGGGATCGTTAATTTAGAACACGTGCTGACCCCAGAAGGGGGGATGGTTGATTTTTCTACCCTGTGCCAGCAATATCCATTAGATCATAATGATCTCTTTCGGTACGCCCAACTTCGTAGTTATGTTTGTTCGGTTCCCGTGGCATCTATGAAAGGGGAGGTGAGTACGACGGTTGAGATGGCATTGTTAGGGGGGAGCAGGGCATGCGTGTGTCTTGGCTCTATCGGATGCTATGGGAAGGGGTTTCTCCTCTTGACTTGGCACCCCTGGCGTCCGCATGGGCGGCAGACTTAGGAGAGGCGGTGAGTGCGGACGAGATCCTACGGGGGCTGGCTGATATTCCCTCGATAAGTGTCCTAGTCTCTCACTGTGACACTCAATATAAGATTTTGCGACGGCTATACTTTGCACCTCTCAGGGCGTGGCGGGCGGGGGTGGGAGATGATCATCGCTGCCCTCGGTGTGCGGCACCACGGGCCACGTTAGGACATATGTTTTGGCGATGTGGGTGTGTTCAGATGTTCTGGGAGAAGGTGCGTGTCTACTTGTCCACCTGTTTACGACAGTCTGTGCCGTGGAGTGCTAAGAGTGTGGTGCTTGATGTGTGGGAGTCAACGTGGTCGAATGCTTTGGGGGAAGTGAGGTGGAGATTGCTACGGTTGGTACTGGTGACTGCTCGAGTGACTGTGTTGCAGCAGTGGCTGGATACTAAGGGCCCCATGTATGGACTTTGGAGAATCCAGCTTCATAGGATAATGCTTATGGAGCAGATATGGGCTCGGGAGACCGAACGGCGGTGGCAGCGGTTCCTGGAGGGATGGGGACCCCACTTGCACTTACTGCCTTGGAGAGCTCGCAGTAGGATTATGAGGCGGCCTTGAGGGCCGTCCAAGGTGAGCGTGCCGCTGGTCTGGACCCTCATCTATGCATGCTCGGTGTGAGTGCTTGGATGTCTGTCAACCCCTCTGTTACTGAGGGTGGGTTCGAGAAAGGGGGGGGAATGGGGTGATGGGTAAGGGAAAGGGTTGGAGGGGGGTGGGAGGGTAGGAGAGAAGTAGTCTGCTTGTGTGTAATTGGTTACCTGACGGCGGGTTTGGGAGCAGAGTTAACCCCAAACCTGGCAGTATTCCCTCAGGGTCATTCTCTTTCTTCTACCTTTTACCATCAGGTACCTTCCGCTGATTGGTTGCTGTGGGGGAGTGCCTGGGGGGGAGGGGGTGGGGGTTGCGGGACATTACCTGAGGGTGTCCTGTTAAAAAGGGGGGGCCTCTGCGGATTTGTAAAAAGTGTAAACTGTGTATACCTGTGCAAGTCTGTATACCGTGTTAGTATTCTGTTGTTTACACTCTGTTTCAAGTTACCCACTTCTTATGGTGGGGTCTTTTGTATAGGCCCTCTCGATGATGTTGTTGTTGCTGTTCTATTTGGTTCCTCTTGAATAAAAAACAGATTAATCAAAAAAAAAAAAACTTAACTGAGGAGAGGCAGTTGGGAAAGGCAGCACGCAGGCGTGTTGGGATGCTTCCAAAAACGTTCTGATTGGACGCTGGGGAGCGTTCCCCCGCAGACTCCGTCGGTACCAACGTACCGATATGTGAAGACTTATTCCTGCTGTTCCCAGAGATCACCTGTTACAGGTAAGTAACACTGCTTTCTGTGCACATATCTGATTTCTGGCCATTTATTCTGTATTGGACAATCTACCTGTACTCTGCTAGTATGTACAGTAGTTTCTGTGTAGGGCTCTTTAGCAATCTGCTTTTTTTTTCTGTTTTCCCAGTAGGATGTGTTCTTGACTTTCTAACATTTATGCTGGTGCATTTTCATAATTAGTGTGATTGCTGTTTGAGCCCTGTAAGTTAGTACTATTCTGATATGGCAGATTTTGCTACAAGGTTTCAGGGTGTCTTTCCTTATCCTGCTCGACAAGTCCAAATGAGTGGAGTATGAAAATTATTGGGTATAAAACCCTGCCATAACAAGAAATTTACATATTTCACAAGATGTCTGGCATTGGAGGAAGTTCAGCTCTGCACCCATTGTTAGCAAAATTTCTGTGGATACAAAGTATATGTACAGAAATTGAGGTGCAGGATGCATATTGGTATTTTATACCACTCTGTCTTCGCTCCCCTGTAGAAAAATTTGTTAATGTTGCAATGAAATACTTTTAATGTTTAACTGTATTGTTGAAATTGATTGGGAGGTTCTTACTGCACTTAGAGCCTCTGTGCTTATAGTGTCACTAAAGCACCTCCCATTCCCTCCTCCCCACTCCCCCCTTATTAGGGTCAAACTATGGTAGTGCTGATGTTAGCCAACCCCCCAGAGGGATTTGTGAGGTTGGGATGTAGCATTCAGTCCACACATGCACCAGTCTGTTCCCTCTAGGATTCTAATGTTTTTATGTCTGTCCCACTACACTTATTTGTGAATTAGAGTCCAACTTTGTTGCTTTACTAATTTGTCTTGCTTTGAATATTACAGGTTTTATGCCACAAAATCTTTAAAATGTTTTTGCAAATGAAAAGGTGACGTGAAATCATGTTCAGAAAAAAAGTTCTCTGTTTTTCCTCTTAATCATATTTCTTTACTTTATTTGCTTTTTCATTTGGCTTGGAGGAGTAGCCTAATAGAGCACTGGTTCTTTGGAACCCCAAATGGGGTCACATTAGTGGATGGGGTCACAAACAGGGCTGCTCCACTTCCCTCTGGACGTCTACTGTGAACTTTGCCCAGTAATAGCAGTCAGCATGGGGCTTGAGAATTGGTGAATGATCACGGGAACGTCCCCCTCCTGTATGCACCACTTGATCAAGAGGCTGTATATCAAGCTAAAACTGAACTAAACTTCTTGTTAGACTAGAAACCTATGCAGAATACGGGGGTCAGTGGGGTGCATTTTCACACACACGGCCTTGTGCTCTACTGCCACTACTGCTGTTTTCGTGCTTTGGGGAGGGGTGGAGGAGGAGAAAATGGTTCAAGAGGAAGAAGGATTGATATTTCATTATTTAAGGCCCAATTTTCAAAAATGTCTTTTCAGTCGGTGCTTGCTTGACTTGCAATTTAGGGTCTGCTTTTCATGCGGCCTAAGTTGCCCGAGCAAGGGCTGCTGAAAATTGCGCTAACAGGATAAGTGACAGCACTTACCTTGTTAGAACTGGTACCACCCCTGCTCCATCTATGGGACCACCTGTGCCCTAACTGGATAGTGCTGGGGCAATCTGTGGAGATATTCGGTGGCACTATCCAGATAGCACCCCTGAATATGACTGTCAGAAGCCTTAACCAATCAGCATCTTGTTAGATGACCAGATAAGTCTTCTGAATATTTACTTCTTAATTTTTAAATATTAAAACGTGGAACTATTAGATAAAAGTCTAGGAAGCACTGGATTAGAGCAAAAAGCTGAGAAGCATGGAAGCCAAAGTTCACTTCTTGCGTCTTCCATTAATGCTTCATGTAATCTTGCGTAAATCAGATAACCTTCCATTCAGGGCTGGCCCAAGGGTTTCTGCAACCCTAGGCAGAAGCCCTGGCTGAGCCGCCTCCTTCCCTCATGCTGAGCTGCACCTTCCCCCCTCCCCCCAACGCTGAACTGTGTTTCCGCCGATTCCGGTGACGGGGTGGGGGGTGCACGGCTCAGCGGCAGGCCATGTGCTTCGGCACACATGGCCTGCCACTTTTGAACCCCCTCTTTGGCAGGGAAATACCTATTTTACCTATATGTAATTCACCTTGAACTCTGATATGTAAAAGTAAGCAATTAAATCTAAAATCTAGTTCAATTTGAAGGTAGCTCATCCTCAACTTGAGTTAATTTCAAGTAAGCTAATAAATAAACTGAGAAACAAAAGGTGTGGCAGCGTGAAGGAATCCCTGCACAAGCTGAGATGGTTTACCTTGAAAGCTCTAGAAGAGTTTTTCACAGCCACCACATGGCGGCCACATGGCCCATCTGTGTCTCATTGCACTGCTGTTATCAGAGAACAGCAGTTAGAAGAAAGTAATTTTAGTATACTTTCAGAAACAATTTGGGATTTACAATATCTTTACTAGCCTTACTTTCACGTCTACATGAACTCAGTTATCCCTGATAAGTGGCTATACAGATTATAGGTTTCTGGTCTTAGAAAGGCAGTATTGTATGTGTATTCTTTCTAGCTTTATAGAGAGGCAGTAGGTTTACCTGAAATGATTGAATGTATATCCAGCAAGTGATAGAATTTCCAAGATCACACTCCTTTGTGCTCCAAAGTGCATCTCTTAAAATCTATATCTATACAACCCTCTGAGGCTGGAAAGCACTAGAACAGTATATGATCATGACTGGAAAGCAGGATCCCTCACTGGCTGTTAGTCATACTAGCATGGGAATACTCCGGCCATGCAGCTCTACTCCTGCAGGGTTTACAAGCAGCACTGGGCATAGCTTCAGAATTACACAGTTTACATAAACAAATTAATTAAAAAAGAAAGTGACTAATGTATAATCCAAAGAGTTTAGGTTTTCCTTCTGTCAGAGGGAAAAGCCCCTCTGTATGACAGATAAGAATGCAATATTTAAGAATTGTCCATTTTTATTAAATTAACCTGTTTCATCTGGTTAGGTAGTGCTTCTGCACAAGTAATTTTTTTTTTATTTCTGTGTGTAATTCTGAAGATAAAAAGCTGCCAGGAATTCAGGAGGCATCCCACTAGTGATCAGCTGACACTGCTAACCAAGGGCTGCAATGTGCTGCTTATTCATTTTGTACTGTGAGAGCTGCAAGGACTGAGCAGAGAGCTAAACTATGCATTTCAAACTGCAGTGCTTGTGCAGAAAGAGGGCTGAGAGAGAGGCAGCCAGAGAGGGCAGAACACAGCTGGACTTTCTCCTTGTTTTTATCCTTTTCTGCAGGATCATGTATTCATAAGGGATGAGGTGGGTCACAGAGATCCCAGGCCTGAGCCGCGGCCTACCCAGTCAGTCCAGAGTCGGGCCCTCCACTACCGGAACCGAGAGCGCTTTGCTACAATCAAATCAGCTTCTTTGGTAAGCAAACCTTTCCCATCCCTTCCTTCAGCCCCCTTTCTCTGGAAGGGGGATGGGTAAGCGGGGGAGAGGGGCAATTAATTTCTCTTTTATGTGGGTTTTTATCCCCCTCATGCTTTTATAGTTGGCATAGCAACTAGATATTGCAATGAAGGGAATTTAATTCTGTGTATGGAATGCAAAAATGTCTCTATACTGTATCGTTTTCATGCATGCAGATCTGTGAGTATGCCTGTACGTGTTTTGGAGGTACATAGTATATGGTCTGTATTTAAAATGAAGTTATGTTTCCTGTACTGCTTCTAAAAGCAATTGGTATGGGGAAGAGTTAGAGAGATCTTGTATGTGTGCATATATGGATATTGATGAAATGTGTATATATGCATGTGTGCTTTTATTGGAGTAGTAAATTCTGGCAGAACTGACCATGAAAAAGAGATTGATAATTAGTGCTAAATTGCAGCCTATGATGCTTGCATTCATTTATTTTAGAAAACAATAGTTATTACTTTTAGTTGTTGCAATCCTTATTTGATAAATGACTTGACTTAAAACAAAAAAAATTAATAGGTAGTGAAGGAGGAGGAGAGAGGTTTAGAATTACAAAATGGGGGTGGGGACACTTCAGCTTTTCCTCTATTGCAAATTCTAGTGATGGCTAGATGCCCTTGCAGCAAAAGAGGTGTGTGCTGGAAGTTTGCTTTATTACCTCCCCTTGTGCCCCCACCTCCTTGCCTCTGCACGTAATACTGCTTACATCATTTTATGCCAGTGGTGCTTGTTCCCTTTGCTATGGATTTTAAAAGATAGAAGTGCTAAAGGACAGATTTTAGCTGACTTGTACTTCACAGGATATCTGGTATATCATCTGTACATTTTGCTGCTAACCAGACTTAACCTCATTGGCCCCCAGCTTTGTTTCATGCAAGTAATTTTTTTATTCCATTTCCAGTCTCTTCAACAGCTTAGGCTTGCTTTCTTTCATATAGGCTTGCAAGTAAGCAAGTTGTCCTGGAGTAAGAGGGTAGAAGTACAGATGTTTGTGTACTAAATTATAAAATGGAAGAGCAGGTGCTCATAAAAATTTGTTCATATATTCTAAGGATCTGTATTTAGTCCCAAATTAATCCTGAAGTATATTAAAGTCTATATGCAAAAATTTATATTTAACTAAATGCAGAACTAGCATGTCAGGTGTACAAGGAAGAGGTTTGAAATCTATGGACTAATGGAAGGGTACTTTGACCTTTTGAACTCCACTTATATTGAGTGGGATGAGATTATAAAGTACTAATATGAAACTAGCTCTTAATGATACTGAATAATCTTTTTGGTTTTTGCTTCCTTCCAACCCTTTATTAAAATAGAGACCTTGAAAAATCTATATTTTCTCCTACAGTGGGAGGCCTGAAAAGATTAGGTAATCTGTCATGATGCACAGAGCTGGGCCTTTGTTTCCATTTTCATATCCATTTTGATTTTCCCCCTGGTGTCAGACTGTGGTGTCGAAGAGTAACAGTAAAAACTATAAGTTTGTTGCTAAATGTAGTAACTATAGTTTGCCTTGAAGGGCTCAGGACCTATGATTAGGTTTCAGAGGGTCCCCTAATCTATGCCCCCCAGACAAGGACTGTCACTACAATGATTAGGCTAAATTGATTTGTTTTGATTTAATTTTTCACCTTTCACCAATGGCATTTCAGTGTTTTACTGTATAAGTCAATTTATATATTATATAACAAGTGGGAAGCGCATGCAGAGCACAGCTTATTGAATTCTTTCCAACCCCTCTGTGCATATGCGTGTGTGCACACTCTTACCCCACCCACCTGTTTGTATCTATGTTGTGGGGGGGGGGGTGCATGTGTGTCCTGTGTTTTGCTTTGTCTGTTTTGGCTGTGTGCATATCTTTGCTTTATGAATATTTGTGTATCTTTGTGAGCTGGTGTGTTTGTATGTTTATGCACACATTTGTGTGTGTTGGTGCATGCTTTTCAGGTGTGTGCTTGAATGTTTGAGGGTGTGTGGCATGCTTGAATTTGATATACCGCTGATCGTAAAGAGAATAGCTCAGCAATTTATTTTTGTTACTTAAAAACAGTCAAGATTTAAAGGAAATACCAAGCAGGACTTAAGGAGAGCAGAGAAGGAAATAAGTTAACAATTTAGAATTAAGAAAGAAATTAGATGAAGAGGGAATAGTGCTCATGATCAGGTCCACTGGGCAGCATAACTGCCTATAATAGGGGCATATTGCCCTTGTGGGTTAAAGGAAGACTTACATAGAGAAGGCTTGGGGAGGAGAAGTAGATCTATTTTTTAAATGAACTTTATTTGTAATAAGAGAAAACAGTGTACCAGACTATTTGAGATGCAATATGCATATACAAACAGAAAACTGTGTATCCATTGAGGATAGGTGACAATCCACCCTGACTATTTCAAATAAGCTTGAGAAACACAAATAAATATGCCCCAGTAGTTACCAAACTAATCTCAAACGCTCAGCTGGAGTAACAGTAAGAATTGGCAAGAACAGATTTAAGAAGGTATACAACCAACAGTTTAAAAGAAATTGGACCCATGCATGCACTTAAAACCCTCATTAAACAACATGTCAGTACTTATATTTTGTCACACAGCCCATTCTGACATAATGGCAGAAGGGAACCCAAACATACTTAAAAACTCTGCAGAAGTGGGGCAACCTGCTCTGTACCCTTATAGAATTCAGTTGGGAACCCATCTTGCCCCATGGCCTTCCCCGGGGGTCAGAACTTTGATAGCAAGGTTGAGATATCCCTGTTCAAAATATGCTGCTGCTTGTCTAAATCAGACTGCTGCACATTAGTCAGAAATTCCCAGAGAGCCTCAAGGGCACAAGTATTCTGAAGTGTATAGCAAAAGAATTGTCCTAAATGCACCAATTAAACCCTGGCTATCGTGCTTAACTTCCCCTATCTGATCAAGAAGTTCACTGACAAAACAGGAACTACACTTTTTCTTTAGTTGCCAAGCCAAAACGTTTTTCACTTTCTCACCATATTCAATACAGTTCTTTGTTAACCACAATGGAAACTCTCTGCTCCCACTCAAGTACTGTCAATCTGCCCCCTCACATCCTCCAATTTCCGATAGATTTTGGAGCTTTCTGTGACCTTATGCTGCTGCTCCAAAATCTTCAGCTCATCCTAAAGTGCCAGTTGCTTTGGGCAGCAATTGTAGCCAGCATCCCCACATAACGGTCTTCCCAGCATCCCACGGAAGGGCAGCTAATGCCCCCTCAATGTGATTGCATGTAAGGTATTCAACCCACCAATGAGCCATCTTTTCCTAGATCTCATGCCCCTGCAACATCCTGACATTAGCCTACACCACATCCTTCTGTTTATTACTCCTGTCCAAAGTTAAAAGCACTGAGGTAAGGTATGGTCACCTACTGAGAAGGGGGCAATAACGACATTGACCACCTGAGCAAATGGTACCTTTTTCATAAATAATACGTTTAATCTCAAATAGACATGCATCTTGCTAGAGCAATGAGTAAAATCCTTACTCTTAGGGCTAAGTTTTTGCCAGATGTTTGCACACCCAAACTGTGTCATCCTCTGTATACAGAGCCTTCCCCTCAGGTAGGTCTTTCCTGGGACCCCCCCCCCCCCAACTTCCCTATCCTCAGTGTACCAAGCAGTTCATATCACCCCCAACAATCATGTGGCCAGAAAAGATCTGTGAAAAAATTGCCCTTAGGTTCATTGGGGGAGGAGGGGGGAGCAAGAAGAGTTCTTGCTACTCAGCTCAACCTCTGACCCAACCACTCACCCCTGCCCTTCCTTACCCATCTTATAGAGAGTAAATGGAATATCTGTATTCACCAAAATGGCAACCCTCCCTTCCATTTTTTTGGAAGTGATAGAGCTCCACAACAACTGATCTGCAGTTTCTCCATTTATAAGGGGATTAACCATATGCACTGTGGAAGGGTGATATCCACCTTTTCTTTAGCCAAGTATGCTGGATTCTTGCTCATTTTATCAGGCACTTAAGGCCCCTCATGTTTAAGGAAGCCGTCTTAAGTTTCATTAGCCATCCCCATTCAAATCTCACACATTCACCATCTTGCAACTACTTTCCTACCCACCCTTGCTCCCCTACATCTGCTTGCATACCTTCCCTCCACAATACATGCTGAACCAACTGCTCATATCTTGCACACACAACCATAGCAGCAATTTAACACTCAAAACATCTTACAATATTTTAACATGCCATCTCGCTGCTTCAACATTTTTAATTCTTGCTTCCTTCATTCAAAGGCTTCACTGTGACAGCCAGGAAGCCCATGCATACTCTGCCCACTTCATGCCATCTCCACTAAACATTTCTCCACCCACACCACATCCAGAAGCCACAAATATATATAACCACCCATGGCAACACTTCCGCAACATTGCCAATTAAAAATAATCTTTCATAAATTCACGCCCCCCCTCCCCCATTTTACTGAACATAACCACACAAGCGGCGCATATCACAGAATTCTCTTAAGCCACACTCCATAAAATCTAGCCACAAAAATTTTAACCATCCTTAAATGAAGAGCATATCCCTTCTTTCCCAAAAGACATAAACAAAGAAGGAGACAAGAACATCATCACATCACAATCCCAAATCAAACTCTTTGCTGAAAATATCCAAGCCCACAGTCCCATCATATCATTGTATCCACTCCCCATAGTCAAAAGCATTTCTGGACATACAAATCTTCAATTACATCTCAGAGAGCAGTTGTTTCAGACTATATAGCTGCAGAGTCAAAGCATAGCAGAGCAGTTGGGCACATAAATGCTTGATTAATACTATCCTCATGAGTTAACTGCGTTACGGTGTTGCATCTGTGAGCCTGAAATCACATCTAACATCGCCTCCAGCTCACTGTCAAAACGCTGTCTGCTGCCCTTATGACCTTCATGGCTGTTCTGCGCGATACCGCCCATTCTTTTAGCAAAGCCCAGGGAATTGTCAGTCTCCAAAACATTATCTTCAGGGCGTAAAGAGACCTGCATCAAGCTCTCTGCTGAGAATGTGGTCAACATCAAATCCTGGCCATCACTTGGCAACTCCTCCTCCATATTATCCTGCACATGCTTCAACTAGAGCACAGGAGAGCTCCTTGGCATCGTCTTCACAGTCGCAGTTGCACTTATCTCAGAACATGTATGCTTCTGCTTAATATGCTATTCTACATAGGCAGGAGAGTGTTAAGTTGCACACCCCATGCACTACCACTGTAAGACCGACAGGGAACGTGATAGTGGCTCAAGGGGCCAACCTTGACCAAGGCGTCACTCAGATCTGGGAAAATAGAGATTTTCCAGTTATTTTAAGAAATTATGTTAGACTTTCGCGCCTTATTCATGACATGTTTTTTTCTTGATAATGCAGCAGCTGTGCGATAAGCGCATGTTGCTATTTGCCTGGCCCAGGCTTGAGCCTGGGGTCTCCCTATGTTCCCTTCCAGTCTCATAACTAGGCAATGCAGAATATGGAAAGCATCTGTCCAGTAGATGCTTTACAAACAACCTTGGATCGAGAAACTCTGCACTCCAGGTACACCAGAAATCCTAATATTAGACCTCCTGTTTCTGTTCCCCTGGTCTTCAGCTTTGTCTTTGAGCCACTGAACCAATATATGACATTTGACTACTTCCTCGTTCTCCGTGGTATGACTATCTTCCAAAACACTAACACGCCGCCACTTCAGTTAGTCAAGAGATCACCCCGTTGTACTTTTGTTGAAAGGGCTATAATACTCAAACCACAATCTCATCAGACTTCCAGATCTCCTGTAGAAGTGCTGCAAGATTGACTGAGGATGGACGGTCTTAATTTTGGGTCCTGCTAACTGGCATCATCTTGATTGACAAGCAGCTCAGGGTAGAAACATTTTTGGTGCTTTCTGCTTTACAAATCTTTAATAGTTTTACTTCCCTTCCCTTTGTGAGTCTTAGGCATATTGATCTCTCCAATTATGTCAGTTCGGGTTTACGCTGGGGGCTGGAACACTGTGTTTATAACAGTGACGGAGCTCCACCAGCTTCCACCTGTTCAATGTTTTCAATTCACATGGAGATGTGTAATAGGTCTTTTAAGGCTCCCTTGAATTTTTCAGTGATAATTCCAGTCAGATCTCCAAGCATAGTGTTCCATAAAATAGAGACTACTAATCCCCGAATACCGTATGTCTAGTCACTTTATGATGAATGATTCTGTAGGAGAATGATATAAGAAGTCTTTGCTATGAGGAATGGGATACGAAACTGCCTGAAAATAAAGTGAAGCCAGAGTGGAGGACGTCAATGAGAACTAGAATATTAAAAGGAATGTTAATATGTGTGCATGTGCATTTATATTTCTTATTGGTTGTGTGTATGTCTGTGATTGTGAGAGGAGTTGAAGGGGGTGCTGTTTGAAAGGTGCAGTTGAAAAGGTGTAGTTCCATTATTTCTAGTGGTTAGAGCAACTGCCCAGTACCCAGAAGATCAAGGGTTCAAGTTCCACTGGCAATCCTTGTGACCTTGGGCAAGTCGCTTTACCCTCTATTGCCTCGGAAGAAAAAGCCTGGCAATCTACTTCCAGTGATACATTGCCAAGAAAACCCAGAAGCATCTAGGACACCAGGAGTCAGCACTGACTTGATGGCACTAAAACAAAACAAAAAAACTGTGAATCAGTGTTACTTTGTAACAGCTATTGAAACTTACTTTCCCATAGAAATTCATTGAGGTGCTTTTGGGGGGAAGGGAGCTTAGTTTATTTCCCATTTTCTACCATATGCAGAAATGTTAGTTGCACAGCACAGAAAGTTCCCCCAACTCACCACCTCCCTTTCTGTGACTAGAGCAGCTTTCTGATGTGCCACCTCCTCGGTCTTGATATTGGCTGAATCCTACCCACAGTCTCTGTAAGTAGAGCTGCCTCCCACTATTCCTGCCTCCAGTGCCTTCTCATTGGCTGGCTCCTATGCACAGTTTCTGCTACTAGTTAACAGTAGAAGTATAAAAAGACAGTCTCACTCCCACGGTGGGATTAGAGAGATTAGAAAACTGCATAAAGAGGTTTTAAGCTCTGAAAATTGTGCAGAATATCCATTCTTTTAGCATATGGTCATTAAAGTAAAAATCGGTACAATCCCAAAAAAAGACAGTGTTAATCCTAACCTCCTGAATCCTGGTCATATCTGAGAGAAAGATGTAAACTTGGGATCCTAGCAGTGACATTTTGAGGAGAAGGCATAGACAAAAGAATGCATCTCACCTCTGGCAACTTATCAGCCAGCTGGTTTAAAATCCTCTGCCATGTCATTCCTTCCTTAGCTCAAAACAAAGCGAGCAGGAGAGCCACACCACTGGTAGACAGAGCTTTATTGAGGTGTCAAAGGTCAATCCTACACGTGTTTCGGCAAAAGCCTTCTTCAGGGGACTGTGACCATGGAACAACACTAGTTCAATTGGATGAAGAATATACACAATTATAAACGCTTAAGTCAAGCATGATCAGATCATTTTTGTCTTGTCATCCAATTCTTGTTTTAAATCTTAAGAACAAAAAGCAGTTTCGTTATTTTTAGTCCATGTGTACAGCCTAAAATATCTGCACTTAATCCAAAGACTCTAGAGGAGTAGCCTGGTGGTTAGAGCAACAGCCTACTACCCAGGAGATCAGGGTTTGATTCCCACTGGCACTCCTTGTGCCCTTGGACAAGTCACTTTACCATCCATTGCCTTGGAAGAAAGGGCCTGGCAATCTACTTCTGGTCATACCTTGCCAAGAAAACCCAGGAGTGGCTGGGTTGCCAGGAGTCCACATTGACTTGAAGGTTCTTAAAAAAAAAAAAAAAATCCATCCTAGGACTCCATATTATCCATAAAAAAATCATACCTTTTCTCAATAAATCTTTAGAATATTAGGAGTTGATAATTTTAGGTTATCAACTCATACTCTACACTTCTTTTAAGCCTGCCAGAGAAAAATGGTCAGATATACCATAACCTGGTGGATAGTAAACCCAGTAAAAAGCTACAATAGATAGCAGTGAATGTCCCACAAGGAGCATTTCTCTCATTTCTTCCATTCAAAACCAAACTTCTATTTAAGGAAAAAAATATTCCTCTCAGAGTCTTCTTAGCTTTAGGCAGATAGTCGTAGCCCTTAGAGCAAAGTACATGGAGTGATATCACCTTCTCTTGCCCAAGTCTCTGTGATAAGTCAACTACAGATGGTAATCTTCAAATAGCCTTTCACTAGCTGGAACGTATGCATAACAAACCTTACAGTAAATTGATTAGATTCATAGTCAAATTCCCTTGCTTCTCTGGGAGAAAGACCATGTAATTAGAACTTGAATCAAGGTACATCTTGTAATCTCCAGAAACAAGCAGGAATGTAGTCTTCACATATGGATATCGTCGGTACCGATGGAGCCTGCGCGGGAACACTCCCCAGAGTCCAATAGGAAAGCTTTTGGAAGCATCCCACAGTGCCTGCGTGCTGCCTTCCCACCATTCCAACTCTCCCTCTTCAGTTCTTCATTTTCCACGGAACCGACAGATCGCATACCCTGTCACCACAGAAAATTCTTTATTACTTCTTTGTTTTTTGTAGTCGCGTCTGCCTTCATTCGATGCCTACCAGTACCGCCGGTTCTCTTTTCTTCTTTCCTAAAAAAAAAAATATATATATCTTTTCTGAAGTATTTTCTTCAGAAGCTTTTTCCCTCTCGGTGCTAGGTGCCATTTTGGGCACTAGGCCCATTTTTTTCTTTCAATGGAAATACCAGCTACTGGTTTTAAAAAATGTTCGAAGTGTGGCGGTACCATATCCATCACCGACACCCACAACTGGTGTGTCAAATGTTTAGGACCTGATCACTCTCCATTGGATTGTCTTTCTTGTAGAAAGATGACCAAGAGGGGCCTGCAGAATAGAGCTGAAAAACCCGGCACCCTTTTTGCCGCAGATGTGATGTCCATTGCATTGACGTCTTCCAGGGCTTCATCTTCCTCCCATGGATCTCGGGTAACTAAACATAAGTCTGCAAAGACTAGCCGGTCCTCGAAGGGTAGATCTCCTTCAAAGTATCGAGATGCCATTGGCGTTGCCCTTGAGGAAAGTTCACCGGCAAAACAGCCCCGGCAGGAAACTTCGGCTTCCAAAGAACTAACGGGGCTCCATGATGTTCTTGAGGCTTCCACCTCTGCAGAACTACTGGTGCCATGCTCTGGGGTCCTGGCTGCTTCTACCGGTACCAACACCCAAGCATCGGCAGGAGCGATAGATCAAAGATTTCTCGCTATCGAACACAGTCTAGCTGCTCTTCTAATGGCTTTGGTATCATTGAAACCGCTTCAGACAGTTCAACAGGCACCAGTACCTCTACCAACGGCACCAGCCTCGGCAGGTATACCTCCCATACCGAGTCTAGAGTCCATCCCCGGTATCGAAGGATCGGTACTGAGACACCTTGATACCGACTTCGATCTGTACCGTGCCTTGTATGAACATCAGGATCAGAAATATTTATAAGATTCCGATGACTCCGATGACTGTCGATACCAGAGCACTAATTCCGGAGGATCCATCTCCTCCTCCTCCTTCCTCCTCGGTGTAGAATGTTTCCTCCAGAGGACATGTCCTTCCAGGATTTCATTTGTGATGTGGCTTGAGACCTTGCAATCACAGTAGCTCCTGAAAAGGAGTCTAGGACAGAAGTTAAAGATTCTTCAATACCCTAGAAGCTCCTAAAGAGGCAGCTACTCTGCCCATTGATAAGATCCTTCATGATCTCATGCTGAGAATGTGGGAGACTCCTTTAACCACATCTCCACACTCTCACAGACTCAATACCATGTACCGAGTTCCACTTTGTCCTGGCTTTCAAAAGACTCAGTTGCCACACCATTCAGTGGTAGTGGAATCAGCCATGCGTAGGATAAAAAGTGCAAAAAGACATTCTTCCAATCCTCCAGATCATGAGTCCAGGACTCTCGATGCTTTTGGGCGTCAGTGCTTCCAAGCTTCCATGCTATCAGCTAGAATCAGCTCATACAATCCTATACATGGGGATGTTCCTCAAAGAGGTTATAGGAGACTTGGAGCTTATGAGCCCCCTTCTTCCTGATGATAAAAGACAGGATTTTCTTGCTCTGGTCAGACATGCCCAAGATGTTTCCAAGTTTGTCAACCGTGCAGCCTTTGATTGCTTTGAATGCATCAGCAGAACCTCTGCTATCTTCATTGGTGCACGTCGTATTGCCTGGCTTCAGGCATCAGACTTGGAAATTTGGGTACAAGATAAACTGGGCAACATTCCTTGCACAGGAGAAAATCTCTTTGGCAAGAATTGGCAAGAAAAAGCAAATGAGATTGACTCTGACAATATTACCTTGGACAGGTTGTCAAAGTCTACAGCCAACCCAGCAAAGAAAAGATCTAATAAAAAACCCTTTTTCAACAAGAAAAAGAAGTTTTATCCTTCTTATACCCAGCAGTGTCAATGTCCAGTCCATGCTACCCAAAAGGGACAACAGCAACAAACTAGACAACAAAAGAAGCCAAAAGGGCCGAGAGCTCAGCCAGCTCCACAGGCTTGGCCGCCTCAGGGGCTTTGACTCCTGTCTAGAGAACTTAGCCTTCCTGCCCCTGAACGGTCCAGAACCCTTAGCCATCCCTGGCAGATTGTGTCATTTTGCCAACAGATGGCACCAAATAACAGCAGAAAATTGGACTCTGTCCATTGTACGAGAGGGGTACAAGCTTCATTTTCACAGCATGCCCCCTCCTACAATCGTAAGACAGTTCAATTCTCAGACCGCTGTCAACAATCTCTTAGGTCAGGAGGTCGCAACACACCTTGCTCAAGGAGCAATAGAAGAAGTACCCATTCTACAACAGGGTACAGGGTTCTACTCCCCCTATTTTCTTATCCCAGTCCATGCTACCCAAAAGGGACAACAGCAACAAACTAGAAAACAGAATAAACCAAAAGTCCCAAGAGCTGAGCCAGCCCAGCAGGTTCAGCCTCCTCAGGGGCTTTGACTCTTTTCTAGAGAACTTAGCCTTCCTGCCCCTGCAGGGTCCAGAACCCTCTATCATCCCCGGCAGATTATGTCAGTTTGCCACCAGATGGCACCAAATAACATCAGAAAATTGGACTGTATCCATTGTGCGAGAGGGGTACAGACTTCATTTTCACAGCATGCCCCCTCCTACAATCATGACAGTTCAATTCTCAAACCCCTGTCGCCAATCTTCTGAGTCAGGAGGTCACAATACATCTTGCCCAAGGAGCAGTAAAAGAGGTACCCATACCTCAACAAGGGTACAGGGTTCTACTCTCCCTATTTTCTCATCCCAAAGAAAACGGGGGATACAGACCCATTTTGAACCTCAGAGAACTGAACAAATATCTGTTCCAAGAAAAATTCAAAATGATCTCCCTCGGAACACTTCTGCCATACCTTCAGAGTCAGGATTGGCTATGTTCTCTAGATCTAAAGGATGCTTATACTCATATACTCATCCATCCAGATCACAGGATGTACCTTTGATTCCTTTTCCAAGGAAGACACTTCCAATACAGGGTTCTTCCCTTCGGTCTGACTTCTGCCCCAAGAGTTTTCACAAAATGCATGGCAGTAGTAGCTGCATTCCTATGGAATCTGGGGATATTCGTCTTCCCTTACTTGGATGACTGGCTCATTCGAGCACCCACAGCTCCAGAAGCCAACTCTGCTCTTACTCGCACATTGCAAGTTCTGCATTACTTGGGATTGGTCATAAACCTTCCAAAATCCCATCTTGCTCCTTCTCAGTCCCTAGAATTCATAGGAGCTCACCTAGATACCAGACAATCAAGGGCTTTCCTTCCACAGCCCCGCTGTTTTCGTATAGTGCAGCTGGCTTCCCAAGCAGCGATAAAAACCTCCCTAACTGCTTGAGAAATGCTTCAGCTACTAGGACATATGGCATCCAACGTACATGTGGTTCCCTATGCTCGTCTTCACATGCGAGCAGCCCAGTGGACCCTATCTTCTCAGTGGACACAGGCCTCAGGTCGCCTGTCGGACAAAATAAGAAACTCAGAACATGTTATTTCATCCCTCCAATGGTGGCAATCACTGGAAAACCTTCTCATAGGCTTTCCTTTCCAGCAGCCCCTATTCCAGGCCACTCTAACAACAGATGCATCCCAGTTGGGATGGAGGGCCCACCTGCACGATCTCGCCACCCAGGGTCTCTGGACCCAAGAGGAGGCTTGTCTTCACATAGCCCTCCTAGAACTCGGAGCAATCTTCCTTGCTCTTCGAGTATTCGAAGCCCAGCTCAGCTACAAGACAGTCCTAGTCCAGACTGACAATCAAGTAGCCATGTTCTATGTGAACAAACAGAGCGGAACAGGCTCTCTGTTATGCAATGAAGCTTTACGACTATGGGCCCTCGCCAGAGAGCATCAAATTCACCTCCTCGTGGTATATCTTCAGGTATATCTGCCAGGCATTCAGAACCTTTGGGCAGACAAACTCAGCCGAGTACTGCTGCCACACAAATGGTCTCTCCATTCGGACCAGATTGCCCGAGTATTCTGAATCTGGGGAACCCCAGACATAGACATCTTTGCAAGTCCACAGAATGCCAAACTTTCCCGGTTCTGTTCCAGAATTCCGGTTCTAAGCTGTCAGGCAAGGGACGCTTTCCTTCTTCATTGGGGTCAAGACTTCCTCTATGCCTTCCCACCCATTCCCCTCATCCCCAAAACACTGTTCAAGCTTCAGAGAGACAGAGGTCATATGATACTCATAGCTCCACGTTGGCCACGGCAAATGTGGTATCCTCTGCTTCTACATCTCTCTCGGGCTACACCTTTGGAGTTGGGATGTGCTCCAGATCTTCTCTCCCAGGAAAATGGGACACTATGGCACCCGAATCCCCAGTCCCTGCATCTCAGGGCCTGGTTGCTGAAAGCCTAGAACCTCAGGATCTCAACCTTTCTCAACAGGTAAAGGATATCCTTCAGGCTTCCAGAAAACCCTCCACAAGGCGATCATATGCCTTCAAATGGAAACGGTTTACTATATGGTGTTCTCAAAAGGGACTTAACACTCTTGCAATACATTTGGAATCGTTACTGGAGTATCTTCTTCATTTATCAAATTCTGGTCTTAAGACCAATTAAGTAAGGGTCCATCTTAGTGTTATTGCAGCCTCTTACAAGCCTCTAAACGGATAACCTATTTCCTCTCATCCACTCATACAGTAGCAAGATTTATGAGAGGTCTTCTACTAACAAAACCTCCCATTAGACCACCACTGGTAGCATGGGATTTGAACCTTGTTCTCGGGCAGCTCATGAAACCGCCCTTTGAGCCTTTAGCCCCTACAGCTCTAAAATTCCTTTCATGGAAGATCATCTTCCTAATTGCAATCACGTCTGCACGACGCATTAGTGAGTTACAAGCTTTAGTGGCTGATCCTCCTTATACAAGATTTCACCATGATAAGGTTGTTCTTAGGGCTCATCCTCACTTTATGCCAAAGGTGGTCTCGCCTTTCCACTTAAACCAAGCGCTTTACCTTCCTGTATTCTTTCCGAGGCCTCATGCCTCCAATGCAGAAAGGAACCGTCATACTTTAGACTGCAAAAGAGCCTTAGCCTTTTATCTGCAAAGAACGCAGCAACATAGAACATCTCAACTTTTTGTTGCTTTTGATTCTAGTCATTTGGGACTGTTTCCAAAAGAACTCTCTCTAGCTGGATTGCACAGTGCATATCCTTCACTTATGAGAGTAAGGGGCTTTCTCTCGAGGGCCATGTCACAGCTCACAATGTGAGAGCCATGGCAGCCTCTATGGCTAACCTTCATTCTGTGTCTATAGACGACATCTGCAGAGCAGCTACTTGGGCTTCAGTGCACACTTTTACAGCCCACTACTGCTTAGACAAGGACTCCCGTCGGGATGCCTTGTTTGGCCAAACAGTTCTTCAGCATCTCTTTCAGACTAAATGCAACTCCTACCCACCGTCCGGGTTTGGATGCCAGAGATCCATGGGAAGGAAGCATGACCCATCTCACCATGGGTTTGCAGCTTTCTGGGGCCATCTCCCTGGCATCTTTCAGCTGGGGAGTCCCCATATGTGAAGATTACATTCCTGCTTGTTCCTGGAGATAGCATAGTTACTCACCTGTAACAGGTGATCTCCGGAAACAGCAGGAATTTAGTCTTCACAACCCACCCACCTCCCCTAGGAGTTGTCTCCCTATCTCTCTCTTTCTCTCTCTCCTTCTCTCCTTTGTCTCAGCTATAAACTCAACTGAAGAGGGAGAGTTGGAATGATGGGAAGGCAGCACGCAGGCACTGTGGGATGCTCCCAAAAGCTTTCCTATTGGACGTTGGGGAGCATTCCCGTGCAGGCTCTGTCGGTACCGACGATACCCATATGTGAAGACTAAATTCCTGCTGTTCCCGGAGATCACCTGTTACAGGTAAGTAACTACGTTTTATACAAGCGAAATTGCTTTAATCCATCTTGACCCCATTGTGAATAAACGGAGCAGGCCTCGGGTAATGTTTATGATTGCAATAAAAATAGAAACTCCCATACAGATCGCACATAGTACCTAAATAGTACCTTAATTACAGAACAAACGGATCATAAATACTTCTAGGCTTCCGCTCTCAATAGAAATGCTCTCTTCCAGAAATTTCTCAGGGACATTGAATGTCCTAGGCTTCCTAGGACATTCAAGTGGCTTTCCTCTTCACCAGGACCTGCCTGCTGGGCCTTTTTCAGATTATCACCCTGGATATTACTGATGATGTCACTGGGGAAGGGGACCCACTGGAGAGATGGTTCAAAGTCGGTGCATGAGGTTACTGCAGAGGTTTTTCAGCTTCCCTATCTAACCGCCACCTTGAACTTGAAGGGAAGGGTAAGCAGTGTGAGTAAGTTTGGAAAGGATATGAAACAGGAAAAATATCCATGGGTATATCTTCAAATAAAGGCTCTTAGCACTATAGCCCAGTATAGGCCAGTTCCATTTGAAATGGAAGTTGAAGCTAGCAAAAGAAAATGGCAGGATCCACAAAAAGCTAATTGCACAGAGTTGATGGAAACGCATCCAAAGATTTCCACCCAGTAGATAATAAAGAGCACACATGAGAATACTGGAGTATTCTTAGAAATACCACTATACAACAAACTGATATCGGATGTCCCCAGAGCATGGGACAACCTTCAAAATTTCAGCCTTTAGCCAGTGGCTGTCTGGCATACTGCAATTGTAAGATTGTGGATTCATTTGCAGATTTATAAATATATTTTTGTGCTCAGCTTTTAAGAAAGCTCACAAAGTCTTGTTTTTCTCTGATAGGAAAGTGTTGTTCAGATATGGCTGTAGTTGTTTCACACAAGACCCTGATTTCATAAGAACATAAAACTATGCAATGCAGGGTCAGTGTACAATCGTCCTGGAGATGCAGACAAGATTTTAATGGATTTAGTGGAAATACTGGTGAATATTGATCTGGATTTGTTAGACTGTGGTGTTAAGTGATTTTAATATACCATGTTAACCTCTTTTTCCTGAAATTTCATAACTTTTTATTATCGTTGACTACTTCAGGTTTAATCAACTTGTCCCTACACATCAGAAGGATCATGTACTAGATTTAATTTTTTATTATCGGAATGAGACTGAAGCGGATTGTTTAATTCAGATTTGTGTTATGTCACAAAACCATGGTCTGACAAAGTTCTGTTCCAGTCAGATGTGAGGAGAGATTAGAGCACTGTGTTGCTGACAGTGTGTTAGGCTTGAAGGTAGTTGTGTGTATTTGACTAGTAGTTGGTATGAAGTATTAGAGGGAATTATAGAGTGTACACTGGAAAATGGTGGTTCTTGTAATAACAATGTAGTTCTTTTGTCAAGAGAGAGCAGGTTTGATGAATCAGCTGGAGAGAACCCTTGGTAAAATGGTGGTGGGCCACACCTCCCACACCCTATTTTTCTTTTTGTGCTAATGCATGAAAATTTGGTGCCACAGAGCCCCACTGCTAGAGCATGATCTCTTTACTACATATCATCTGAAGCTGATCTTTCCTGCTATCCAAACTACCTGGCTGCTTCAGTCTCCCTGGCACAGCGCTATCTGTCCTCTTACGTGCTTTGGCCCTTGCTGCTGAGGTTTTCCTGGCACAGTGCTCCAGCCTCATAAGTGCCCCAGCCCTCCACTTCAGCAATCAATGTGCCGCTCCTTGATTGTCCTGCCCCTTGCAGCCTAGCTCCTTCCTGTAACTGTACAGGCTGCCAATTTTCCTCCTCCTGGGCTTGCTGCTCCCTGGCCCACCAGGCCTAACCGAGTGCTACCCAAGTGTGAATACAACGCCTAGGAAATTCCCTGCTTCAGCCAACCCCAGCAAGAGCTATCCTCAGTGCAGGGTTGTAGCTGAGCTAGTCCTGCACAGACGTTTCTGGCGTCAGTCAGAAGATGGGTGGAGACCATAATAAAATAAGGAAAATGGTTTAAAAAACAAAACAAAAAACTAAAAGGAGCGACAACAAAGGTTAAGAGTTTGCATCAGGCTTCAGCGTTATTTAAAAATACTATCTTGGAAACCCAGACCAGATGTTTGTTTTATTGATCTTGATATACTGCACCATCACAAAGCAGCAGGATGTGTACAACTTAAAAATCATAAAGGAGGAAATGGATAGGAAAGCCATTAATTGAAATAGTAAAGGTAACACAGTCACACCAAGAGAGGAGGTGAAGGAGGGAAAGACATGCAGAGACAGGGTTAGGATATTTGGAAAAGGTAAGATTTTAGCAGGGCTTTGAACTTGGGGTAAGAGGGTTTGAGATGGAGATCAGTGAGGAGTGTATTTCATGAGGCAGGTCTAAGAAAGCAGAGTTGCAGGTGGATTCTAAGTGGACTTTAGAGGCAGAGGGAAGGTGAAGCGATTTGTATGAATGTAATGGAGTACCCGGTGAGGAGAGTGTAGGTGAAAAGCATCAGAGAGATAGCGAGGGATACCAGTGTGCAGTTCTCAATGGACTAGGCTAAGAAGCTTGTATTGGATACAGTACTTGAGGGGAAGCCAGTGGAAATGGATTAAAAGAGGAGTGATGTGGTCAAAGTGGGAGGCATGTGCAAGAATACGGACAGCAGTATCTTGTATAAGTTGTAAATGTTGAAATTGGTATTGTGGGAGGCCCAGGAGAATGATATTGCAGTAGTCTAGTCTGGACATAACAAGGGTGAGCAGAAGAGTGGTCAGAGGGGAGGGGGATAGAAAGGGATGAATGGCATGAATCTGACATGAGAAGAGAGGTGCAAGTGGAAAGATAGAGACAAGTCTAAAGTCACTCCAAGGTAATGAAGTGAATCGACTAGAGGAATGGGGTGGGGGGTGGGGGAGCCACTGGAAGCGAGTCAGATAGCAGCACTTTTTCTGGAATTAAGATGAAGGTAGATCTCAGACATCCAGGTGAAAATACGAGAGAGGCAGATGTTTAGTGGTAGAAGGTCAGGGACAGAAGGATGAAAAAGGATGATGTGATCAGCATAATATGCCGAGACACCATGCTGCTGCACCAAAGGAGTAATATGAATCAGAAAGACATTAAAAAGAAAAGGAGCCAACACTGAGCCCTGAGGGACATTGCAAGAAGGAACAAGGAGGTGGAAGAATGTGAGAACAGAGAAAGATCTGTGGGAGAGAAAGGAATGGAACCAGTGAAGAACTGTGCCACGTAAACCAAATTCATAGAGGCTTGAGAGAAGAGTAGAGTGGTCAACAAGGTCAAAAGCAGACGAGAGATCCAGGGAGACGGCAAGAGAGATGTTACCATGATTTTGAGACTAGTGAATTTTGCTCAGAAAAGAAAGATTAGTCTCAGTGCTCTGACCAGTGCAAACCCCAGATTGATGGGGGTGAAAGGTGTACATAGAATCAAGGTGAGCGGAAACCTGGGAGAAACCAGTTTCTCAAATATCTTGGAAAGAAAAGGGAGGGTGGAGATCTGGAAGATAGTGAGCAGGAAAGGGTCGGCCAAGAAAGGGATTTTTTAGAATAGAAACATAGAAACATGATGACAGAAAAAGACCACATGGCCTATCTAGTCTGTCCTTCCATATCAACAACTACAACAGTCCACTTTTTACCTTTAGAGATCCTCTGTGTTGGTCCCATGCTTTTTTGAATTCAGTTACTGTCCTCATCTCTACCACCTCCACTGGGAGACTATTCCATGGATCCACTACTCTTTCCATAAAGAAATATTTCCACATATCACTCCTGAATCTATCTCCCTTCACCCTCATCCCATGTCCCCTCGTAGCAGAACTTGCTTTCAATTAAAAGAGGCTCTCTCCCTGAACATTTATGCCACGGAGGTATTTAAACATCTCAATCATATCACCTTTATCCCACCTTTCCTCTAAGGTGTACATATTAAGATCCTTAAGTCTGTCCTCATATGCTTTATAATGAAGCCCACTAATCATTTTAGTAGCCACCCTCTGCACCGACTCCATCCTGTTCACATCCTTTTGAAGGTGCGGTCTCCAGAATTGCACACTATACTCCAAATAAGGTCGCACCAAAGACTTATACAGAGGCATTATCACCTCCATTTTTCTGCTAGCCATTCCTCTCCGTATGCACCCAAGCATCCTTCTAGCTTTTGCCGTCGCCTTTTCTACCTTTTTAGCTACTTTAAGATCATCAGACACAACCATGCCTAGGTCCAGCTCTTCGTTAGTGGACAAAAGCACTTCACCTCCTATACTGTATTGCTCCCTTGGATTGCTGCAGCCCAAATGCATGACCTTACATTTTTTAACATTAAATCCCAGAGTTTTCAAGAATGGTATTAAATAAGGAGCTACAAATGATATTAGCTCTTTCTTAGGGATATGCCTGACTGTGTATCCAACCCGGTACAATCAAGTTTTCTTTCAACTAATAGCAGGTCTGCAATCTCATATTTCAGTTCTTTCAACACCCTTGGAATGTATACCATCCGGCCCAGGTGATTTGCTACTCTTCAGTTTATCTAATAGTTGTAATACAACTTCCCGATGTATCAATATTTCCTTCAATTCTTCCGCACCTTTAAATACCACTTCAGTCATGGGTAACATCCCTACATCTTCCTCAGTAAAGACCGAAGCAAAGAATTCATTCAGTCTCTCCGCTATCGCCTTGTCACCTCTTAGTGCCCCTTTAACTACTCTATCATCTAATGGACCAACTGACTCTCACAGGTTTTTTTTCTACGAATGTATTTGAAAAAATCTTTATTTTGCGTTTTTGCTTCCGCAGCAAGCTTCTTCTCAAATTCTCCCTTTGCCTGTTTTATCAATGCCTTGCATTTGACTTGCCAGTGCTTGTGCTGTTTCCAGGTTTCGTCGTTTGACTCTTTTTTCCATTTCCTGAAAGATGCTTTTTTGGCAACAACAGCGTCTCTGACCTCCCCTTTAAACAATGTGGCAGTTTTTTGGACTTCCTTCCACTTTTCTTAAAGCGTGGAATACAGCTGGTCTGGGCTTCCAAGATAGTATTTTTCAACAACACCCAAGCTTGATGTAAGTCTTTAACCTTTGCAACTGCTCCTTTTAGTTTTTTCTTAACTATTTTCCTCATTTTATCATAGTCTCCCTTTCGAAAGTTAAACGGTAGTACTGTGGATTTCCTTACTATCTCTCCTACACTAATTAAATCAAAGGTGATCATGCTATGATCACTATTGCCAAGTGGCCCCAACACCCTTATCTCTTGCACTAGATCTGGTGTTCCACTAAGGACTAGGTCTAATATGGCTTCCCCTCTGGTCAGTTCATGAACCAGCTGCTCCAAGAAGCAGTCATTTATGTCATCTAGGAACTTTATCTCCCTAGCATGTCCTGCCGTGACACTGACCCAGTCGATACCGGGGTAATTGAAATCACCCATTATTATTACTGCGCTATAACTTTTGTTAGCTTCCTTGATTTCTTTGAGCATTTCATCATCCATTTGTTCATTCTGGCCAGGCGGTCGATAGTACACACCCACTGCCATCGCCTTCCCCTTTTTACATGGAATTTCAATCCATAGAGATTCTACAGCAAATTTTGATCTCCAGGAACAAGCAGGAATGAGTCTTCACATATGAGGTACGTCGGTACCGACTGGGGTCTGCGCGGGAACGCTCCCCAGCGTCCAATCAGAATGCTTTTGAAAGCATCCCAACATGCCTGCATGCTGCCTTCCCGCCTTTCCCAACTGCCTCGCCTCAGTTTTCGTTTTTCCGCGGAGCCGGCAGGACGTTCTCCTGTCACCGCAGAAAATTCTTCCTTTATTTTTTGTTTTTTTTCTTGTGGTCGCATCTACCTTCCCTCGACGCACCGGTACCGCCGGTGTTTTCTTCTTCTTTTCTTCTACAAATATTTCCTTTTGTAGTGAATTTTTTCCTGTTTAGTGCCTGACAGGTTTAGGCCTGCTAGGCCTCTCCACTTTCCCTCATGGAAATGCCAGCCACTAGAGCGTGTTTTAACTGTGGCGCTACCAAATTAGTTTTAGACACCCATAATTGGTGCCTTCCATGTTTGGGATCTGAACACCATCTGCTGGAGTGTCCCTCCTGCACTACTATTTCTACAAGAAGTCTTCAGCATCGAGCTCAACTTGATACGCGGTTCCCCTCAGACCTAAGGGTACCAGCTACATCTTCTTTTTCGCAGGATCGGGTAACCAAACAAACGTCTGTAAAGACTAGCCAGTCCTCGGGTGGTAGATCTCATGTACATCATCGAGATGCCTCTAGGCTTGCCCTAAGGACATATTGGCTTTAAAACCCCGGCGGGAGGCTTCTGCCTCCAAAGCATTAACGGGGTTTCAGGTTGTTCCCGGGGTTTTTACCTCGGTGAACATACCTGAGCCATGCCCGGTGGTGGTATCCGCTTTGAGCAGTGCCGGTACCCCGGCATCGGCAATGTTGCTGGATGAAACATTCCACACCAATGATCACAGTCGAGCGCTCTCGGTATCTTCGGTGCCGCTAGAGTCGCTACCGACCGATCTTCCCGCATCGGTATCGATCCCGGTACCGATGCTGGTATCCACGTCGGTGCCCTCCAGATATGCATCGATAGACTCGCTTCTTTCGATGCGGAGTCTAGAATCGATCTCTAGTCTTGATGACTGGGTACTGACTTGTCTCGGTACCAACTTCAAACGGTACCAAAGACATTCTACCAATGATCAAGGTCTGCCACATTCGGTTACCTCGGTACCGATAGTGCTTTCACAGACTGATCTTCATATATCGGTGTCCACGAAGGTACCGGTATCGACATCAACATCGGCATCGGTACCTCCCATGCTCCTTTCATCCGGCTCGCTTCCCTCCATACCGAGTTTGGAATCAATCCCTAGCATGGACGATTTGCTACCGACGAGTTGTGGGACCGCTTTCCAGCGGTACCGACAACTATCTTTCAAAGATAATCCAATGCTCCACCCCCCCAGATCTTCTATTCTACAGAATCTGAATGAACCGGTGGGTGCTAGAGCTAGTTCTTCAACAGATCTAGTTCTTCCTCCTCTTCCTCGAGAACTCCCCTCTGGGGAGATTTCTTTTCAAGCTTTTCTGCTTGATATGGCAAAGTTACTTGCCATTTCTATACCTGGTCAAGACCCTGCACCAGGGGAGCCACAACCTCTACAGGACACCCTGCAATCCAAAGGAAGTCATTATGTTTCCTTTGCATCAGACCTTGCAGGATCTCCTATTTAGAACGCGGGAAACTCCTTTAACGGTATCCCCACCTTCTAGGGCAACTGATCTTCTATACAAGGTGCCCCCTTCTCCAGGTTTTCAAAAGCCTCAGCTCCCTCATCATTCTCTTGTTGTAGAATCAGCAATGAGGCGTGTTAAGAGTACTAAGAAGCACTCTTCTTATCCGCCAGGTCGTGAAGCTAAGACTTTAGATGCCTTTGGACGTCAAACTTTCCAGGCATCCATGTTTTCAGCGAGAATCCTTTCATATATTTTCTATATGGGATTATCTCTTGAGGAGGTCACAAAAGATTTACTACTTTTGACCCCTTTTCTCCAAGAGCCTAAAAGAGCAAATTTTTCTATACTAGTCAATCATGCTCAAAATATTTCTAGGTTCCTTACTCGTGCTTCCTTAGACTCTTTTGAATCTGTTAGCAGAACTTCTGCTATAGCCATAGGGGCACGACGTACAGCCTGGCTCCAAGCTTGAGACTTTGACAAATGCATACAAGATAGACTGGGAAATACTCCTTGCACCGGAGAGAATCTCTTTAATAAAGAGACTTTACTCCAGGCTGCTCAGTTAACCACTGGCACTGTTGATTTCAGAGGCTTCTCTACGCATTCCTCTATCCCAGTTTGTAGAAAATCTACTAATAAGCTTGGTTCCCTTAATGGGAGAAGGTTTTATTCATCTTCTACCCATCATACAGATGCTCCCAGACAGGGGAGACAACCAACCAAGCTCAGGAAACCACAACCTCAACGGGTTCAGCAAACCCAGCAGCCGCAGGGTTGCTGATAGACTCTTTACTGAATCCTTTTTCCTGTTTGAGGTTTGGATCCTATAGTTTGCTTCTTCCCATTACAAGCATCTACATCTGTTCCATCCTAAAATTTACACATGTCTCTCTTAAAGAGACATCCTGACTATTAGCTCAAAGAGCTTCTTAACATGATTATGCTTTACAGGGAGTAAGGTTACTCCTCGTCCTCTGAAGTATACAGAGGAGTAACAGTTGTCAATAAAGTTGCTATGCCTTTACCTTTGACTTTTTCTCCTGTATCAGCATCTCTCATATTACTTTTTCAAAGATTTACTCCACCGTAAGTCTTTCTTTTCAACTCTGTCCCTCTTATTAAGACATTTGGTTGGTAAGAGTGATACCACTTTACTGAGAGCTTTTCCTTAAGCCCCTAAGTTTGCTTTAGTTGTCTCCCCCTTGCATTCTAGTTTTCCTGGCAGCTTCTCAGACAATAACTGAGTCTTACCACTCCTACTTATGTCTGGATGTCTTTCCCAATCTTGGGACCTAAGATTTCTTCTGCTGCCCTATCAATAGTTAGAACTGCAGGGGCTCTTGCTGGTTAGACCACTGACTTGCTGACCAAGCAACCAGGGCTTGTTCTCCAATTTCAATTATTTCTGGCCTTACTACTAAGTCCCAGACGGGTTAAGAACCTTTTCTGGCTATTGTTGCAGACACCTTACCTTCTATCCTTAGCCTTCCCCAATCCTTGGGCTTGGCGGTGTAGTTCAGGATATCTACTGGCTCTTAAACACCAGTTTTTTCTTCTAATTAACCTGCAACATGCTCTCTCTGCATCTCTACGGAGCAGCTCTACACTGTGGGGCCTTGTTAGAGAGCACATAATTCCAGATGGTTAGGAAGGGCTTTACCTAGTCATGCCTACTGGGTTCTTCCTGCCCTTACCATTTCCATTAAAGTCGTCTTAAATAAAGGACACAGGCCTTTAATTAAGTGAAGACCTAAAGAATTATCCAATTCCCTGGATTGCTTCACATCTCCAGGGGACTCCTTCACCATGGATGGTTTTTCTTTCAGTATAAACAGTCCTTGTCTTGTATTTTCCTTCCATCCTCAATTCTTCATGGCATAATCCATATTGAGCACAAGAATGCACCATACCCATTTTACCCTCATAAAGGGTAAATATGGTATGTTTATTTCATTGCATCTTTTTCTCCAGCTACCTGCTGGAGTTATGGAAGGATTCAGACTGACTGTCTACAGATTGAAAACATCCTCTGCATTTTTCATGTAGATCTCCATTCCTGGTTATTCAGGGGCTAGAGTTCTTAGAGGACTCTAGACTTCTCCTTGCCAGTGAGAGAACTCCCTTGGCTTTCCTACTCATAACCAGGGAGTAGGGATTCTCTAAATATCTTCTCAAGCAGGTACCTCCCTTTTTGTTATTAGATGAATCTTTCTCTCTCCACATACCCTATGTGCCGACATGGGTATGTATATATATATATATATATATATATATATGTTTACATGTATATGGACATCTGCATGTCTGTGCCCATATATATATATATATATATATATATATATATATATATATATACACACACATATATAATGGATATATCTGTATTTACCTATCTATATATATGTATTGCAATATATGATAGTGGGTAGATATATGTCTATATACTGTTTCTGTCTGTCTGCCTAGATATATAGATATATTCCCCTACGGACCCGACAGATAGTCTCTATCCCTTTCCATGCTGTTCCAGCATACTTAGGGTTCTGCATAATCAACCACTTCCTGTGGTAGCTGAGGGGTTTTTGTACCATGACCTTCAGTTTAGGTACACCTGAAGCCCTCCATATACTTTCTTTTTCCTATGTGATTTCAATTAGGAAGGACTTTCTGAATCTTCAGAAAATGGGAGGCTACAGTGCCTCATGCTCCTATCCTTCTTTGTTATCGGATATAGGGATCTTCGAAGCTCCCTTCTCCTATAACAACTATGTCTCTTTAAAGTCAAAAGAGCTTCAGTCTTATCTAATAGGGACTTCCGCGTTTCCCGCAAAGTCCTGCCTCATTGAACTACCCCAGTTCTTCTGGGATTGTTTCTTCTCACCCTAAGGGTTCTAACCTCAGCCTGTTTTTGCACAGTTATTTACCTCTCCTTACATTGAGGTACTCCTTGGGGATATTCTGCTGGTTCATATTAACAAATCCACATGAACCTCCATATACCTTTTTACAATACCACCAGGTGAGGTCCATATTGATTTATTGCTCTTCAATATTACCACTAAATATCACCTGTACAGAGCCTCCTATCTAGGCATCCTGTTTGGTCCTGCTGTTCCACAGCACATCTTTTTAGTTCAACTCAAACCCTCCATCCCTAGGATGCCTGGGGCTCGGTACAATAGCATGGCTCTTAGATTCGCAACATGCTGGGACTCCTCCAGGCATCTTAGCTTGGGAGTCCCCATATGTGAAGACTCATTCCTGCTTGTTCCTGGAGATAGCACAGTTACTTACCTGTAACAGGTGATCTCTGGCAACAGCAGGAAGTTTTCACAACCCACCCACCTCCCCTAGGAGTTGCATTTCTCTATCTCTATCTTTCTCTTTCTCTCTCTCTCTCTTTGTCTCAGCTTTAAAACTTAACTGAGGAGAGGCAGTTGGGAAAGGCGGGAAGGCAGCACGCAGGCATGTTGGGATGCTTTCAAAAGCGTTCTGATTGGACGCTGGGGAGCGTTTCTGCACAGACTCCGTCGGTACTGACGTACCCCATATTTGAAGACTTATTCCTGCTGTTCCCAGAGATCACCTGTTAAAGCTAAGTAACTGTGATTTTCCTGCAAAACTTAAAACCTTTCTGACTCAATGCCCTCTCTAACATAGAGCGCAACCCCTCCACCAATTTGATCAGCTCTATCATTACGATATAGTTTGTATGCAGGTATCAGTGTCCCACTGGTTGGAATATCAGAGACATGGTGGAAGGAGGACAATCATATCTAACCTCTCATTGATTGCTATGTATTCTAACTCACCCATCTTATTTTTTAGACTTCTAGCATTTGCATACAAGCATTTTAGAGACTATTTTATTCATATTAGTTTTGCTGTTGGTAGACATGGGTAATTTGGGATCTTTAAGCTCTGTCTGCTCCATACTCGAGGGCATTTGGGCTACTTTACTCTTTTTTGGAACCTCTCTGCTTTTGGTAGTATCCTTCAAGGATACATTCTTCCGAACCATCCGTTCTTGGGCGACTGTCAGCTTTCCCCTATTATCTAGTTTAAAAGCTGTTCTATCTCCTTTTTAAAGGTTAATGCAAGCAGCCTGGTTCCATCCCGGTTAAGGTGAAGCCCATCCCTTCGGAAGAGCCTCTCCTTTCCCCAGAATGTTCCCCAGTTCCTAACAAATCCAAAACCCTCATCACTGCACCATTGTCTCATCCAGGCATTGAGACTCCGGAGCTCTGCCTGCCTTTTGGGTCCTGCACGTGGAACGGGAAGCATTTTGGAGAAAGCTACCCTGGAAGTTCTAGATTTCAACTTCCTACCTAAAGGCCTAAATTTAGCCTCCAGAACCTTCCTATCACATTTTCCTATGTCATTGGTACCGGCATGTACCAAGACAGCAGACTCCTCCCCAGCACTATCTAAGACCTTTTCTAGGTGGCGCGTGAGGTCCGCTACCTTCGCACCAGGCAGGCATGTTACCAGGTGATCCTCACGTCCACCAGCCACCCAGCTATCTACATGCCTAATGATCGAATCACCAACTATAACGGCTGTCCTAACCCTTCTTTCATGGGAGGTTAGAGGGAGAAAAAGAAATTACCAGAATGGGGAATATTACAAGAGAAGGTTACTGACTTAAAGGTCAAGCTGCAAAATGTGCTTCAAATTAAGATGATGATGATGATGATGATAGAGGGACAGTTACATGACAACCCTTAAAATGAAGCTTAATGATATGACCTCATGGGGAAGGCTTTTTTACACCAGCAGGAGTCTCCAAACTACATTACCACATCCATACACATCTGTCAGGATGCGGAGTTAGGGCTTGAATTTCTCTCCTTTAATGCTGTGGTAGTCTGGCAGAAGGGCCCAATATTTGGTATCGATATTAACCTCTGTACTGATATAATGCAATATGCCAGTTTTGGAGCCTGTTTTCAGTGAGGCTGATGTTCTGCTCTGGACCTGATCAGTGCCAGGATAATCACGAATATCACTTCTCGTGAGCTTTTGAATTGTTAGTTGCAGTTTGCACATGAGGAACAAATTCTGAAATAATTTTTTGGTGCAACAGCTCTGCAATTGTGGTGAGGTAGTTAACTGACCACATGACATAATGCAGTAGCAGAGCTCTATAGGCATTTGTTTTGCGTTGCTTGCAGATTAACTTTGCAGCACAGGTGAAACATATTCCTGGTTTGAACAATGCAGTGTCGATTCTTTATCCCATTTCCTGTGGACTCTGTTCAAGCTACTAGCCTCCCTCACTGACGAAGGGCCCACCACATTCCTGGTTGACCCTTTTGGAACATCAGGAGCACATCTTTCATCACTTCATACAGCACTAAATACACCCACCAACTGGACAGCGTACCTGCATGGATACCACCAAATTGCAGCCCATCTAGCTTTGAAGGGTCACCAGCCCAGGGATGCGGATGAGAAGCTCATCACTAACTACATCATCACTGTCTGAAGTTCAATGGCCAGCATAGCACTATGACAAGTTTCCTGTTAAAAACACTAATGCAGGGCTGGGCCCTTGGTATACCCAGACTTAAGGAAGCAGATTGCCCATGATCACCTTACACACATTATGGAATGTCTTTGAAACGATCTGTTCATCTTAACTATGAAACCAATTTATTCCCAGCAGCTTTTACCTTCATCTCCTTTGCCACATTAAGATGAGGTAAACTAGTAGCCACTGCTAAAAGCGACGCCCTGGGAAATGGTCATCAGAGATCCAATATTCTGATCATGGATGGCAGGCTGCATGTTACAATTTGGAGATCTAAGATCAACCAAAGGGCCCAAGGACACACTGTGACCCTCATTGAGCAGCACAAAGTATGGCCATCTGTCTGCAGATCCCTCACCTCTGCTTCACCAGAAGGGTCATAATGCTCAACTGGACAGCGATATCTGGTATGAAATGGCATCACTCTCCCCCGTTTATTCATGCCCAATCTGGCATGTCCATGCGCCCCAATGCAGTACTGATCCACCTCTGAGGCAATGATGGTTGTCATACCATGCAAGCATCTTATCAAAACAGTAAAGCTCAACCTGGATAGAATGGCTCTGCTCTTTCCTTGCACATTGGTAATCTCATCCGACATGTCATAAGAGCAGAATGGTATTAAACTTTGGAACAGTGGACTAAAAAACAACAAAAAAAACCTTGTTACCTGAGTATTAGAGGCCAAGGACTTGCAGTTTCAACATAACTGGGCCTACCCATTGATACCCAAAAACTGCCAAAAGGGCACCATCCATCTATTTTGTTGTTTGGCGTGCTTTTGAATTACATACTGGAAACCTTAGAGGCCTTCGCAGATGCCATCTTGCAAAAAAAGAACTATATAAAGGTTAGACCTGGACAGTAATCAAACATTTGGCCCGCAGTCTCCAGGAACTGATAAACAGACATATACCAGAATTATAATGCACAAGCAGCTTGGCGTAATGGAGGAATGGGGTTCCATCTGAGGAAAATGAGGAGCAAACAGAGCCACTCTGCCTCTGTGTCTGTTACCCAAGCCAACAAATTTGTGTGGTCAACGAACTGTGCAAGAGACTAAGCACTCTAGCTGGTAGCAATTGTTGAGTGACTCAGCAGACACTTTTGAAGGCAGCAGCCAGTTCTGCTTACTGTGGTTGATCCAACTTCATCACAAAACATGCAAGTTAGAGTCCTTGTAGTAGTCCCATGGCGGTGGGTGAACACAGGCAGTTGGCAGAAGTATTGGCTCAGGTTTCCATTGCATTAACTAAATCTGCAGCCTCGTTTGTATGTGCCTTATTTAACAGTTGATGCAGTTCCAAACCTGCAAATGAGGAGCCTGTTTACCTGTGTTAAGAGCGGTCCAACATGCCATTTGGAGGGAGCCCATGGTAATATGGTGATGGGCGACTCTCTAAGGGAGAGCAGGCTCACCCAGGCTGTGCCTCCTCCATCTCATTGTTTTATCAGTGCTTAAGTTGTAGAAACTGTACACCACTGAGCCATGCTTTTTGCAGGCCCTCACAGAGGTGGGACAGTCTAGGGGGGGGGGGGGGGGGCTTTGTGCCGCCTACCAGGCTCTTATAAGTAGGCTTTGCCAAGACCATGGTCTCTAAACTGCATAACATCACCTATCCTCCATCCTGAACTATTAAAATAATAAATCATAGGAGTAGTTAGATGATTTGCATATCATGTGTCATGGCATATAATTTTGTTGTGTTGCTGTAATCTCCTTCCTGATTAGCTTGTCACAATTTGCAGTGGGTAGTCAAGCCAATCAAACTGGAGTGTTCTGTGAACCTTGCAGGAGATTGGGTATTCTAGCTATCAATAATGTCAGTCAATCCAACTACATCATAAGATGCGCCAGGCAGAATCCTAGCAGTAGCCCCAGGATGGTGGGCAAACACAGGCAATTGGCAGAGACATTTGTTTGGTTGACCACATTCATTTTGTCCATTGCATTAAATAAAGCTGCAGCCTTTGACCCATACCTTATTCATCTGTGCCTTATTTTACCATTGATGCGGTTCTGAACCCGCGAGAGGAGTCCCGCCTGCCTCTGTTGCTGGTTGCAAAACAGAAATTGAGGGTGAAGAAAGCTTTAGAAGAGAATAAGGCGGCTTATTATCTACAATTGGAAGTTTATAAGAATTAAGGGATGAAAAACGAAAGCGATATTTTGTTAAAATATTTCAATAGTACAATATTTATTATATGATGTAACTAAATTGAATGTTAATACAAAATTGCAAGCACAGCAGTTGACGAATGCTTTAGCTGCTAAGGTGAGAAATGTGTAAAGTTTTTAAATTAAATACTTGGACTGAAAAAACTGAGACCTTGAAGGAAAAGCTTGTCAATTAGGATAAATTTATCTCATTATCAGAATAGCAAGTAGCTAGAATGTTGACAAAAATGAACAATGCTAGTTTGATTATTTGGGTAATTAAGATGTTAAAAGATCAGTTGGGACACCATATTATGTATTATTGTAAATGCCTCCTTAGCAGATGGTTACTCGCCCAAGAAATTGAAAGCCACCTTGGTGCACCCAGAATTTAATGGGGGAAAATTTAGGTCAATAATTACTTGGAATTTCATTGTTTCCCATCTTCCATTTCTGGGGAAAGTTATAGAGCAAGCAGTAATGTGACAATTCAATCCTATAGTGGGCTGGTGTTTTCCTATGAAACCTCTGTGCATATGATTCCATGTAGTAAGTTTTGTAAATAGTTACCCCGGTTATCCAAGTTATTTATGCCCTGTTACCTGTAAACTCATACGTGTTAAATGTACTGAGCATTTTGTTCCATGTGAACCGCGCTGATGATGAATAGTGCGGTATATAAGAGACTGTAAATAAATAAAATAAATAAATAAATTGGAGGATTTTGTTGTTGAGGATGGCTTCTTGGTCACCCATCCATATGAATTTAGGAAGTATTATCATACAGAGGCACTGTTATTTAATTAATTTAATTTATTTAGCGAGTTTTTATATACCGCACCTTCCATTGATCAGTTGCGGTTTACATGGAACAACAGTAAACAGGCAAAGCTGCTTTTACAGATAACATTGTGAAACTACAAAGAAATTCAATTTTACAATTAACAGTTTGTTAACTATATACAAAGAACCAAATATTAACTATGTACAGGTATGTATGTTTTTGAGATCGTCGGTTTGGGGTTTTCTCATTTATTCCAGTTCAAAGCTGGGATATGTCAGCTGGTGAAGCTATCCTTTTTCCTGTTGAATAGGTGAGTTCGACAAGGATCCGTAGTATGTTGAGAATAAGTGAGTTTTGAGTTTTTTCCTGAACTCCATGATTTGAGGTAAGGATCTTAATTCCAATGGAGTGGTGTTCCAAATTATAGGGGCAGCATGAGAGAATGCTTTCTTGTTTGTTGATTTTTTGGCCTTTATAAATTCCTTTGGTGTTATAAGTTTGTTTAGTTGGTCTCGCCTTTGGAGATTATGATTGGGTTCTTTGTTAATAAGGTTGTTTAGAGTAAGAGGTGATGTGTTGTTCAAGACTTTGTAAGTAGTTAAGAGTTTTATAATGTATCCGGCATTGAATCGGGAGCCAGTGTAGATTCTCTAAAATAGGTGTTATATGTTGGAATGGTGGGGCATTCATGATAGTCCTTGCTGCTGCATTTTGTGCTAGTTGGAGTTTTTTTAGATTTTGTTTTGTTATGCCTAGTAGGGTTAAGTTCGCAAAATCGAAATGGGGAGTTATTATAGCTTGTATTATACGTTGAAAATCCTGTAGATGCATTAGGGGGCGGAGTTGTTTTAAGACTTTTAGTTTAAAATAAACTTTTTTTGTTATATGTGTGTCCATACTGAGGTGTTTGTCTAGTATTACTCCTAGGTAGCGTATTTCAGTTTTTATATTGATATCATTATTTGGCAGTGTGATGGGGGAATGAATGTTGTGTTTTTAGTTACTATTAGGGCTTCGGTTTTTGCATGGTTAATGAATAAGTTGTTTTCATTTAGACAATTGTTTTTCATTGAGGCAGGTATTAATAAGTAGTGTAGGAATATTAGGTATTGTGAATGGGACATACATCATTATGTTGTCCGCGTAAAGGTGATAGTGCACATTGAATTTTTTAAATATTTGACAGATGTGTTTTAGGTAAATATTAAATAGTAGCGCTGACAGTGCAGAGCCCTGGGGGAGGCCTAGTTCCTGATTGTAAGTTTTTGAGGTGAGGTTGCCAATTCGTACCGTTTGAGTTCGGTCACTTAGGTATGATGAAAACCAGTTAAGAACCGTGGATTTTATACCTATTTGTCTTAGTTTATTTATCATTGTTGAGTGGTGAACACTGTCAAAGGCGGCAGAGATATCAATGAATATGAGTAGGAATGACTGTTTTGAATTATCGATACCTCTTACAAGGGTATCAATAAGAACTGTTAGTAGTGACTCCACCCCGTGGTGAGGGCAAAACCCATACTGTTGGTCATCCAGGGGGGCTGAGCTATCAATGTATTCTTGGGTCTGGATTTATACTGCTTTTTCGATTAATTTAGCCAAAAACGGGATGCTTGATATGGGTCTGTAGGATTTAGGAGATGTTTTGTCAAGGGTGGAATTTTTTAAGATTGGGCGAATCTGTGCATGTTTTAGTGCTGGGGGTAAGTACCCAGTTTTTAGCGAAAGATTTATTATGGGGAGTATGAATTGTGAGAGGATAGATAGAGAATTCTTTATCCATGTTACTGGACAAGGGTCAAGGAGTGAGGTTGTTGTATTAATGTTTGTTATGATGTTCTTGAGTGCAATGTTAGATAGAGGTTGGAAGTCAGTCCATTCATCTGCATAATGGGTTTGAGAGAGGTAATTAGATTTTGGTAAGTGGGGGTGGGACGTGATTTTGTTCATGTAGTAGTTTGCCAGGTCCTGTGGGGAGATTGCTGTAATTTCATTGCTGGAGTTGTGGGTATTATTCGTTAGCTTATGAGCTATTGCGAATAGTTCTCTTGGTCTATTTATTGCATTGTTTAGTATTGAGGCATGGTAATTTTTCTTGGCATTGTTAATTGCATCCTTATGAGTTAAGGAGAGTGATATATGAATCTTTATTAATGGGGTTTTTATTTTTTCTCCATTTGCATTCAGCTTTTCTTAGATTTCTTTTCATTATGTTTAGTGTGTTATTGTACCAGGGGGCTTGATCAGATTTAGAGTGAGTGTTTTTCTTAGTTGCTTGGTTATTGGCAGCTGCATTGTTAATGACTTCGTGCCAGTTGGATACCGCTACCTCAAGATTTTGTGCTGCAATAGATAATTTGGGAATTATCATGTCTAGGAACTCCTCTTCGTTATATTTTTTAAATCTGTAAGGCGGAGCATTAATTGGGATTCGTTTAACTATTGAGTTATTGATTGTAATTTTAAAGTTAATGAGATGGTGGTCTGACCAAGGGGTTGAGGTACATTTGAGGGAGTTGGGGTTATAAGACCTGTAGATTACATCTGGCAGTAGGACCAAGTCAAGTATATTTCCTTTATTGTGTGTGCTAGCATTTACTATTTGGTGAAAGTCCATATCTGCTGTGGATTCTAAAAAGAGGGAGGCATAAGATGCTGGTAAGGAGGGGAGGTTGAAGTCACCAAGCATTAGTATTGGATTTTGGTCAGTGGAGGAGCTTAAGAATTCAATTAAGGGGTCCAGGTTCTCTGATTGTTGGTCTGGTGGTCTATAAATTAGACAGATTTTTATGTTGCCAATTTTCATAATGATTGTGTCGATGTTTGTAGGTAAGTGTGATTGTAGTTTTTTTGCTTTTAGTTCTTTTTTTATCATTATTAGGACTCCACTACCTTTTTTGTGAATTCTATGTGTATAAAAGGTATCATAATCATTATTGCTTAGTTGGTTTAAGTATACGTTATCTGAATCTGTTAGCCATGTCTCTGTTACACATAATATGTCTGGTGTTTGATTGTCTAGTATATCTGTGAATATTAGCAACTTATTTTTCATTGATCTAGCATTAATTAGAATTATTGATAAGGAATCTGTGCTATTAAATGGATTAAGGTTTTTGGGTTGCGGGAGTGAAGTGTAGTTTATATGAATTAATCTATGGTGGTTTACTTTGGGATGAGGTTCTATGTAGGGTTGCCATGCTGAGGGACTGCTTCTTGTTGGGTTGTGTATGATCGGGATGTTTTTAAAGTTATTATTTAGGCTGTGGGCAAGAATAGTTAGGATAGAAATGGTGAAGAAGATTAATGGTATTCTGGATGTTGGAGAGTTAGGTAATGGCATTTTGACTGAGGGGTATATTCTACTGTTAAAGGTAACAGTATAAGGGTTAATGAAGGGGAAGGCTACTGACAACAGTAAATAGATGTGTTACTGGCAACAGTAATAGGAACAGTAATAGAGAGCTACTGGCAACAGTAGTTAGATTGAGTTACTGGCAACAGTAACAGTAACAGAAACAGTAGCAGAGAGCTACTGACTGTTGTAATTGGAATGTGTTGCTGGCAACAGTAACAAAAAACCAATCTGGGTGTAGTGGATCAAGGCTATGAGCAGAATATGGTGTAAGATGGTCACTGACAATAATTTTAAATTAGGCAGGGAAATTTTGATTTTGCTATAGGAATATTCTTAGCTAAGATAAATTATGGTTGTTAAACTTATTGGTGAACTGGGTTGTAATGTTATTTGTTTCAGGCAAAACTATTTGAAGTGATTTTAACCCAGAGGGGGTTCAGCTGTATTAATTTTAGAAATATCAGGCAAGATAGTTTGTGTCTATATGCATTAAGACTTTTGTTAGCATTAAAGTAGTTGTATAACTGGTAGCAGTAAGGTGTCTCTTTAGAGTATATTACTGGCAATGGTAGCAGTAAAATATGGAGCAAAGTGCAATGGCAACGGTAGCAGTAAAATATGGAGCACAGTGCAATGGCAACGGTAGCAGTAAAATATGGAGCACAGTGCAATGGCAACGGTAGCAGTAAAATATGGAGCACAGTACAATGGCAATGGTAGCAGTAAAATATGGAGCACAGTACAATGGCAATGGTAGCAGTAAGGTATGGAGTGCGGGACAATGGCTACGGTAGCAATAATAAGGAGTACAGTGCAGTGGTTAGTGGTTCAAAGCAATCACAGTTGTCGAATACTGGCGACAGTATAACATTAATGCACACTGGTGCAATGGATTTATACTATTTAGGCGCCTAGTTCAGTTTTTGTTAGGAAGTTTGTTTAAATGTTTGTAGTAGGTATACTTGCGGTTGAGGAGATGCTGTGAGGATGTGGTATGCGAGCTCAACCCTAGGGGAGCTCAGCTGTACCGTATGGTGTCAGCATGGATTTCTGTTCAATGTTGTCTTGCCATTTCGTAGATCTCTACAGGCCTTTGCCTAAGGGCCGTGCCAAAGGGCCCTCTTGCGCGGCCCTCTTGCGCGGGCCCGCAAGGCGCGGGCGCGCCTGCTTTGCGCTTCTTTTTAAAGAGGCGAAGGGCTGCCCCGATTGGGCAGGATGACTCAGCAGCGATGCCAGAGAGGTGGAGCTAGAACACAGTCTTCCTTCAGGTGAGCTCTTTTGTGAAAGCTGTGTGCTTCGCAGTGGTATGCTGCCTCAGCCGCTTCAGCCCCTGGTCTTCGGGCACGATGTAGTCTCTCCTCCGGTGGTGATCCTTGCTCCTCCTGGAGCTGTACAAAGATGAGCTTTCGCCTGCTTCGCGCTTCTTTTTAAAAAGGCGAAGGGCTGCCCCGATTGGGCAGGATGACTCAGCAGCGATGCCAGAAAGGTGGAGCTAGAACACAGTCTTCCTTCAGGTGAGCTCTTTTGTGAAAGCTGTGTGCTTTCGCGGTGGTATGCTGCCTCAGCCGCTTCAGCCCCTGGTCTTCGGGCACGATGTAGTCTCTCCTCCGGTGGTGATCCTTGCTCCTCCTGGAGCTGTACATAACTGATGTGCTGCTTTGGAGTTCAGATGCTGGTACAGCATTTATTATGATTTTTAGATACATCAGCATTTAATACCATTTGTCATTTTGTTAAATTGGTTGAGTCTTGTGAGAATTACAGGTACTGTATTGGTTTAAACTTTATTTAAATGAACACTAATAGCAGGTTAGGATGGGGACAAATTGTTCTGTATGGTCAGAGGTAAACACAGATTTGTTGTCAGTATTTTAGTCTATATTTAGCTCAGATTGCTTTCTCTGCATATATTCAGAGGACATTCAGTTATGGTGGCCCATTTCTGTGGATGTGGCTTCTACATTAATATGTGTAGTAGAACTTTTAACTATTAATCTCCAGGAACAAGCAGGAATGTAGTCTTCACATATGGGTATCATCGGTACTAATTGAGCCTGCGCGGGAACGCTCCCCAGCGTCCATTAGGAAAGCTTTTGGGAGCATCCCACTGCGCCTGCGTTGCTGCCTTCCCGCCTTTCCAACTTCAGTTTTCGTTTTCCGCAGAGTCGACAGGCAGCAAACCCTGTCACTGCAGAAAATCTTCTTTTTGTGGTCGCGTCTGCCTTCACCGTCGACACCCATACCGATTCCACCAGTCTTTTCTTTATTTTTCTTAATTTCTTTTCTTTAAAAGAAAAAAAAATACAACAAATTCTTTGGAGGGTCTGTCCCCTCTTGGTGCCAGGCATACATCCAAGGGTGTTGAAAGAACTGAAATATGAGATTGCAGACCTGCTATTAGTAATCTGTGAACTATCATTAAAATCATCTCTAATACCTGAAGATTGGCGGATTGCCAATGTAACACCAATTTTTAAGAAGGGTTCGAGGGGTGATCTGGGAAACTACAGACCGGTGAGCCTCACGTCAGTACCGGGAAAAATGGTAGAAACCATCATAAAGAATAAAATTACTCAGCATGTAGATAGTCATGGCCTAATGGGAGACAGCCAACATGGCTTTAGACAAATGTTACTGCTGTGGAGAAGACCCCTAGCTAGGTCGCAAATAAACTCCTAAAAAGATACGTCTTCAGGAGGGGACATGCGCTGTTCTGGTGGGCTCTCAAGGCAGGTCTTGCAGTCCTTGGGAATCAAGTGACTCCTCATCAGAAGCCTCAGACTCAGAGGACTTGAAGTATTAGCAGGAACAGTGTCTGTATCAGCCTGGGGAATCTGCTTGGGTAGGGCCTCCATATCAGGAATGGACTCGAGAGGAGGCATGAGTGGGAGAGAAACCAGTGGCACATATCCCATAGTAGTGTGCATTGGTACCGTTGACAGGACCGATATTGGTGGTATCGTTGGCAGTGGTTTGAGCGGAACCGAAACTGCCAATAAAGCTGCCAAGCTCCGTGCTATGGCCAGGATACGCTAATCTATGGAGCTCGCCAATGCTTGGGTATCTGTAATGGAAATTTGCACCACCGTCCCAGAGCATGGCACCAGGAGCTCTCCTGAGTTCGAAGCCTCGGGAACATTCTGGAGCCCCTCAATGGCTTTGGAGTACAGGTCCTCCCACTGGGGCTTTTTGGCTGGTCGATCAGTTTCCAGGACAACGCCCGAGGCATCTCGATGCTTAGAATGAGATCTATCTTTGGAGGGGTGATGTGTCTTCAATGAAGACTTGTGCTTAGATACCTGAGATCCATGAGAGGAAGATGATGCTCTCGATGATGTCGATGCCAAAGAAACCGCATCCGAAGCAAAGAGTTCCAAACTTTGAGGCCCGGTTCTGCAGGCCTCTCCTTGTCATCTTTTTACAAGGAGGACATTCTAATGGCTGTTGATTGGGCCCGAGGCATTTTAGACAACAATCATGAGTGTCAGTAGCCGAAATGGTACTGCCACATTTAGAACATTTCTTAAAACCACTAGTTTGTTTATCCATAGTGTTTGTAGACAGAATGGTAGGTTTAAGGCCTAAAATGGCATTGATGCACCTGAAGAAAAGTTTCTCTTTCTTTTCTTTTTCTAAAAAAAAAAAGAATCAGGAAACGGACAGCGGGAGACTGTTCCGGCGTCGACGGGAAGGTAGACGCTGACCACAAAAAAGGAATAAAGAATTTTCTGCAGTGACAGGATTGGCTTCCTGTTGTCTCCGCGTAAAACAAAGAAATGAGAGAGAGTTGGGAAGGCGACTACGCAGGTGCAGTGGGATGCTCCCAACGGCTTTCCTATAGGACGCTGGGGAGCGTTCCCATGCGGGCTCCGTCAATACTGATGTCACTCATATGTGAAAACTATATTCCTTATGCTGGCAGCTGTGTTACTGTGGGAAATGCCCTTTAACCTTTCATGGTATTCAGCGTGCTTCACTAGAACAGAGCTGCCCGCATGAGGGGAAAACACTGCTCTTCACACTGGCGGCTCTGCAGAGGTGAGCCTGGGCCTTGCACGGGCTTCCCCGGCTCCCTCTGAAGCAGCTTAGACAGCTGCGGGGCTCTTTGGGGACGGGGGTTCTGGGACAGAACAGGAAATGGCCAATGGTGGGCTACAATTAGAAATGGGCTGATGGGGGGGAGGGCTTGGACTGGAAATGGGCTGATGGGGGCTGGAATAGTATTGGAAATGGCTGAAGGGGGAGCTTAAACTGAAAATGGCTGATGGGGGGGCCTAGGACTGGAAATGGGCTAATATGGGGGCATGGGAGAATGGGACTAGAAGGGAGTGGATGCTGGGTGTGGCTGGACTAGAAGGGAGGTGATGTTGGGGGAGGACTAGATGGGGATGGGGCTGGAGAATGAGGATGGAGAGGGAAAAAGATACTTGGTGTGGGAGGGAAGAAAAATCTACGATTTGCCAGGTATTGGGAGAGTAAGTGGGGATTGAGGATGGAAGGGTGAAATTTGAGTGGATGATAAAGGAATAAAGAAAGAAATGGGGGAAAGATCAGTATGTTAAAGCAGATATAGAGAGAATGGAAAAAATCTAGATGAGAGGACAAACGGACAGCTCGTAGAAGACATGAAGAAACCAGAAGAAAGTAACTGGAGCAATTGCAACTGAAAAATAAAATGCCCAAACAAAAGGTAGAAAAACACTTTTTATTTTGAACTTATTAACTGGAATATGTCAGCTCTGGGAAATGTGTATTGCTAACGTCTTTGCATTTTTGTTTAGTACAAGAGGAAATTAATTTATAATTTTATTTCTCCAGTGTTGTTGTACATTCCAAGTTTGGCTTTTGGGGTTCCCAATTTAATTATTGTCTTCCTATTTCTAAATTGTGATCCCTTGTTCTTTGTTTGGTGACGATCTATGTTTTGCATGTGTAACCAAGCTGAGGTATTCTGTTTATGTAGTTTCTGTTTGATAGTACCACTTGTTCTTTTTCCCCAATAGGAGATGTATTGGTATTCTCTGAGATGTATTGGTTTAATATTTGCAGTGTTGCCTATTTGATAGGTAGGGTATAATGCTTTGTGAGTCCTGGTAGTGCTGTTATGATACGGCGGGTTTGCTATGGGTTCTAAATGGACAGTGTTTATAGTATTTCCTAATGTGCCTGGCGGTTGACACTGGAGTATAGTGATGTAGAAATCTGGAAGTCTTTTTATCTCCAGGAACAAGCAGGAATGTAGTCTTCACATATGGGTACCGTCAACACCGACGGAGCCTGCGCAGGAACGCTCCACAGCCTCCAAAAGGAAAGCTTTTGGGAGCATCCCACCACGCATGTGTGCTGCCTTCCCGCCCAACTACCTCTCTCACTTCAGTTCTTCGTTTTCCGCGGAGCCGACAGGATGTGTCCCCTGTCACCGCAGAAAATCTTCTCTTATTTTTATATTTTTTGTGGTTGTGTCTGCCTTCCGTCGACGCCTACTGGTACCACCGGTGCTTTTCTTTTTTTTTTTTTCTTCTAAAAATATTTCAATTTTAGTGCTTTTTCTCAGGGATTTCTTCCCTGCTCTGGTGCTTGGCACCATTTTGGGCATTAGGCCCTCTTTTCCCTTACCATGGAAAAACCAGTCACTGGTTTTAAAAAAAATGTTCAAAATGTGGCGGTACAATTTCTATTACTGACACCCATGACTGGTGTCTTAAATGTTTAGGTCCTGAACATTGCCCTGCGGAGTGTCTCTCCTGCAGGAAGTTGACTAAAAGAAGTCTTCAGAATCAAGCAAATCAACTCTGTGCCCTTTTTGCTTCAGACATGATGTCTGTAGCATCAATGTCTTCCAGGGCTTCTACTTCTTCCCAGAGATCTCAGATAACTAAACACAAGTCTTCTAAGACTAGCCGGTCCTCAAAGGATAGATCTCCCTCTAAACATCAAGATGCCACTGGTGTTGCCCTCGTATGCTTCCTATACACCAGATCTTACATGATCTAATGTTAAGAATGTGGGAAGCTCTTTTAACAGTATCGCCACATTCTAGACGTCTTGACACTATGTATCGAGTACCACCTTGTCCAGGGTTTCAGAAGACTCAGTTACCACATCATTCTATGGTGGGAGAGTCTGCCATGAGGCGGAATAAGAGTGCTAAAAGACACTCTTCCAATCCACCAGGTCGTGAGTCTAGAACACTGGATGCTTTGGTCGTCGATGCTTTCAGTCCTCCATGCTATCAGCAAGAATCAGTTCCTATATATTATACATGGGAATGTTTCTTGAACAGGTTACAAAATACTTGGAACTTTTGAACCCTTTTCTTCAAGAGGATAAACGGACAGATCATTTGAATTTAGTCAAACGTGCTCAAAATGTTTCTAAGTTTATGAATCATGCTACCTTTGACTGTTTTGAATGTATTAGCAGAACTTCTGCTATATCCATAGGAGCACGTTGTATTGCCTGGATCCGGGCTTCAGACTTGGAGGAATGGGTGCAAGATAAGCTGGGAAACATTCCTTGCACAGGAGAAAATCTCTTTGGCAAGGATTGGCAGCTCAAAGCTAATGAAATTGACACTGATAATATGACTTTAGACAGATTGTCAAAATCTACAGCTAACCCAGCCAAGAAAAAGTTTTTCAAAAAACCTTTTTTCTCTAAAAAGAAAAAATTCTATCCATCTTCCACCCAGCAAGCACATGTTCCCCAGAGGGCGAAAACAACAAACTAGACAAAGAAAAACACAAGCTCAGAAGGCTCAGCAGACCCCGCTTCCCCAGGGTCTTTGACTGTTGTCTAGAGAACTTAGCTATTCTTCCTATTCTAAGCCCAGAACCTTTAAATATTCCAGGCCATATCTGCCATTTTGCCAAGAGATGGCAACACATCATATCAGAAGATTGGACTCTATCTGTTGTGAGTCTGGGATACAAGCTTCATTTCCTCAGCTTGCCCCCATCCACGCTAATAAAATAGTTCAAATCTCAACCACCGGTCTCAGACCCGTTGTGGCAAGAGATCACCACTCTTCTGGCTCAAGGGGCTATAGAAGATGTTCCAATGTCCCAGCAGGGCACAGGATTCTATTCCCCCTATTTTCTCATTCCAAAGAAGTCAGGGGGACTAAGACCAATCCTGGACCTCAGAGAACTGAACAAATATTTAGTCCGAGAAAGGTTCAAGATGATCTCCCTCGGCACACTTCTTCCATACCTTCACGAGCAAGATAGGCTATGTTCCCTAGATTTAAGGGATGCTTACATGCATATCCTTATTCATGCAGATCACAGAAAATTCCTTTGATTCCTAGTCAAGGGAAGACATTTTCAATACAGGGTCCTTCCTTTTGGACTGGCCTCTGCTCCAAGGGTCTTCACAAAATGCATGGCAGTAGTAGCAGCATTTATGAGGACTCTAGGAATTTGTCTTCTCTTACTTAGACGATTGGCTCATTCGAGCACGGTCAGCTCTAGAGGCACCTCATGCTCTTTCCCGAGCAGTGCACATATTGCAGTACTTGGGATGGATTATAAACCTTCCAAAGTCCCGGCTCACCTCATCTCAATCCCTCGAGTTTATAGGGGCTTGCTTGGACACACAGCAGTCAAAGGCTTTCCTGCCTCAGCCTCGCGGTCTGCGCATCATCAAACTAGCATCTTAAGGAGCGCTACAAACCTTCCTCACTGCCCGACAGATGCTTCGACTTCTAGGACACGTGGCATCTACAGTCCATGTGATTCCTTATGCACGCCTTCACATGTGAGCGGCCCAGTGGATTTTAACTTCCTAATGGTCCCAGGCCTCAGGATGCCTGTCGGACAAGATCAGAGTTACCACACGCCTGATTGCATCTCTGCATTGGTGGCAATCTCTGAAAATCCTTACAGTAGGCTCTCCTTTTCAGCAACCCCTACCTCAGACTGTCCTGATGACGGATGCATCCAAGTTGGGTTGGGGAGCCCACTTGGGCGATCTGTCTACCCAGGGTCTCTGGACCCCACAGGAGGCTTCTTTTCAAATAAACCACCTAGAACTAAGGGCCATTTCCAATGCTATTCGGGTCTTTTGCTTCCATCTCATAAACAAAACAGTTCTGGTGCAAACCGACAATCGAGTAGCCATGTTTTACCTAAACAAACAAGGCGGAACAGGCGCTCTGCAATTATGCAACGAAGCTTTGCAACTGTGGGCCTTTGCCAGAGAGCATCACATTCATTTATTGGCAGTATACCTTCCAGGCATTCAAAACGTTTGGTTGGACAGGCTCAGCCAAGTCCTATTGCCACACGAGTGGTCTCTCCACTCATATCAACTTGCTTGAGTATTTCAGGTCTGGGGAACACCAAGTCCACAGAATGCCAAACTTCCCCGGTACTTTTTCAGACTTCCAGCTCAAAATTGTCAGGCGAGGGATGCATTCTTGCTCCATTGGGGCCAGAATTTTCTCTATGCCTTCCCACTAATTCCCCTAATTCCCAAAACCTTATTCAAACTCCAGAGAGACAGAGGTCGCATGATACTCATAGCTCCCTGTTGGCCAAGGCAAACATGGTATCCTCTTCTCTTAGGTCTCTCTCGAGCCACTCCTCTGGAGTTGGGGAGTGCTCCGGATCTTCTGTCCCAGAACAACGGATCCCTACTGCACCCCAATTCTCAGTCCCTTCATCTCAAGGCCTGGCTGCTCAAGAAATAGAACTTCAAGATCTAAGCCTTTCACAACAAGTGAAGGATATTCTTCTAGCTTCCAGAAAACCTTCCACAAGGCGTTCTTACACTTTTAAATGGAAGAGGTTCTCAGTCTGGTGTTCCCAGAGGGGACTTAATCCCCTCTTGGTACCAATAGAGTCCCTTCTGGACTATCTCCTTCATTTATCAGCTTCTGGTCTCAAGACCAATTCTGTTAGAGTCTATCTTAGTGCTATTGCTGCATCTCATAAACTCTACGATAGACAACCAATTTCCTCTCATCCTCTTGTTTCAAGATTTATGAGGGGTCTCCTTTTAACGAAACCTCCCATCAAACCTTCTCCGGTGGCATGGGATCTTAATCTTGTTCTGGGTCAACTCATGAAGCTACCCTTTGAACCTTTTGCTACTTCAGAGCTAAAGTTTCTTTCATGGAAAGCCATTTTCCTAATTGCTATCACTTCTGCAAGACGCATTAGTGAACTACAAGCTTTAGTGGCTGACCCACCTTATACAAGGTTTCATCATGACAAAGTAGTCTTGAGGACTCATCCTCATTTTATGCCAAAGTGATATCACCTTTTCATTTAAACCAATCGGTTTATCTTCCAGTCTTCTTTCCTAGGCCTCATGCCTCCAGTGCGGAAAGAAATCTTCATACCTGAGATTGTAAACGGGCCCTGGCTTTTTATCTTCACAGAACTCAGCCATTTAGAAAGTCTTCTCAGCTTTTTCTGGCTTTTGACTCTAGTCATTTAGGGCTTCCAGTCACTAAGAGAACTCTAAGTGGATTGCAGACTTTATTTCCTTTACCTATCAAAGTAAAGGAATCCCTCTTGAAGGCCATGTCACGGCTCATAATGTTAGAGTCATGGCAGCCTCAACAGCTAATCTTCGTTCAGTTGCTATTGATGAGATCTGCAAAGCAGCAACTTGGGCTTCTGTACATACTTTCACTGCCCACTATTGTTTAGACCAGGACTCCCGTCGGGATGCCTTGTTCGGTCAGGCTGTCCTACAGCATCTCTTCCATTCCTAGATCAACTCCTTCCCACCATCCACTCTTGGATGCCCGAGGTCCCTGGGAGGAAGCATGGCCCATCTTACGTAGATCCGCAACACGCTGGGGTCATCCCTAGGCATTTTTAGCTGGGGAGTCCCCATATGTGAAGACTACATTCCTGCTTGTTCCTGGAGATAGTGTAGTTGCTCACCTATAACAGGTGATCTCCGGGAACAGCAGGAATAAGTCTTCACAACCCACCCACCTCCCCTAGGAGTTGTCTTTCTCTTTCTGTTTTTCTTCTACTTCTCTCCTTTGGTCTCAGCTTCCAACTCAACTCAAGTGAGAGAGGTAGTTGGGCAGGAAGGCAGCATGCATGCGTGGTGGGATGCTCCCAAATGCTTTCTTTTTGGACGCTGGGGAGCGTTCCCGCACAGGCTCTGTCTGTGTCGACGATACCCATATGCGAAGACTTATTCCTGCTGTTCCCGGAGATCACCTGTTACAGGTGAGTAACCACGCTTTATCCAGACACTCATTAAGAGGCATGTTTACTAAAAGTTAGTGCATGTTAACATTATGCAAATATTTATGCAAATGAGGCTCCTTATGCAGATGAGATCCTGCAATGAGTACTTCCCCATCCGCAAATGTTACTGGTACTAATGCTGAATTTGTCCACTTGCCAGTTTGACTCCTTTACTCATTTCATTTATTCTCATTTCTCTCCTACACACCATAAAAATTAGTGTGTAAGTTACAACAAAACATACATACTCCCTCCCCCAAGTAAACGGGCAAACTACATCAGTCTTTTTATTTTATTTTTAAATTTGCATTTAATATTACAAATACAAATTAACTTGCACTAGATACTAGGTTCATACAAAGGTGTTAAACACAGGAAATTTTCTCCATAACAAAAGGGAAATCGGTAAACCTCTCAGGAAACTTGGAGGTCTAAGATACACAAAAATTTGCCACAGCGTGGACTCCCCTGAGGGATTGGATAGCATGAGGAAAGATATGCAAAAGCTGGAAGAATAGTCTAATGCTTGGCAGTTCAGAATTAATGTGAAGAAGTGCAGTGTCATGCACTTGGGATGCAGAAAACCAAGGGAATTGTATGAGATAGGGGGCAATAGGTTAGTCTGCACGGACCAGGAGAAGGACCTCAGAGTGATGGTTTCTGAGGATCTCAAAGTGGCGAAACAGTGTGTCAAGGCAGTGGCCAAAGCCAGAAGGATGCTGGGTTGCATAAAGAGAGGAATTGCCAGTAGAAAGGAAGCGGTGCTAATGCCACTGTACAAGTCGCTGGTGAGGCCTCACTTGGAATATTGTGTTCAGTTTTGGAGACCATATCTCACAAAGGATATAAAAAGACCGGAAACGGTTCAGTGGAAGGCGACCAAAATAATTTGGAGCCTGCGCCAGAAGACTTATGAGAAGAGACTTGACGAACTAGATATGTATTCGCTAGAGGAGAGGAGGGACAGGGTAGATATGATACAGGCCATTAAATACTTAAAGTATTAATAAACAACCACAACCTTTTTCAAAGACAGGGAAGCTGTAAAACTAGAGGGCATAAGATGAAACTGCAAGGGTGTCAACTGAAAGTCAATGTTGGGAAATACTTTTTCACTGAAAGGGTGGTGAATGCTTGGAATGCCCTGCCGATGAAGTGGTGGGTGACAGAATTCAAAATGGCATGGGACAGACACAGTGAATTCCTTCATAACAAAAGGATAAAATAAAAATAAACTTTTTTAAAAAAAAATTATATTTATTCAAATTTAATTAATAATGCATCCAGGTTTCACATGAATGAAAAGAAAATGGTCATTGAATAATAAGGAAATATAAATTATGAAACAATAAAAACTATTTACATATTAGTCCATAAATAAGGAAATATAGGAGTACCAGGAAACTAAGAACAAGTAAAGTTAAGGCACCACATTGCCCTAAACTACCTAATTAGAACTAAATTACACGGCAGACAGAGACTTAAGCTGAATGGGACGGCATAATAACTTCAACCGAAACATCTTCCCTGGCTACCAAGAACTTCATAAGTTGTCTAGGCTCAAAGAACAGAAATACTTTCTCTTTATATGATACACAACATCTAACAGGAAATTTTAGTTGAACAGTTTCCCCAAGGCCAAAACCCTGGGGCGAAGGGCCAAAATGTCCGTCCGCCCGCCCAACCCCCTGGCCACACACAGGCCAACGCAGCCAAGCATTGACCACACTAAATCAGGGCAGATACATAAAATGGCCCTTTCAAGCATTTCCATAGTTGCCCTATATCTCCTCTCTGAATGGCTAACTAATGTTACAGCACTATCCCCAGACCATAATCAAATACCGATTCTTCAGAACCACAGGAGGTGGTGGTCAAGCGCCCCCTTCCACATATAAGAGGGGGTTTCTCACTCTCGCCACCCCCATTTATTACATATAGCACTACAACACAATGAGAAAGAAAAGAAACAATCACCCACCCACCCCCAAAATCTAAGATGTGCCCTCATAAACGCATGATCAATACGCAAGAAATGGCCAGTTATCCCAGACTTGATTTCACTCCATGTCCTCGACATACTCTTGATTTCCATGTCCTCGACATACTCTTGATTACCGAGACATGGCTTTCCAGTGATGATAATGTCCTCCTTAACCAGCTACTGCCCACCAACTTTTCAATACATACATGCCATAGAAACGGCAAACGAGGGGGAGGAGTGCTTGCCATCACCAGAACAGACCTCCAGTTCCACCTGAGCAATACAACCAGCGCAGCATACCTCAACTCAATCACCATAACCAACAAGCACTGCGTTATCAACTTATAATATAGGGTTCCATCCACCGACACCGATGCCCTTGCAACAATAATCGACCTTGCCTCCAACTCCCAGTCTCCAAGCACACCGAGCTGGGTCCTGGGAGATTTCAATCTACCCTCCTTGCAAGATACGCAGGCCTCAACATTCCTCAAGGCTTTTAAAGAATTAGGATACATGCGACTGATCAACGAACCCACCCATGTGAAAGGTGGTCATTTGGACCTGGTTTTCGCTCCGCAGTCTACCTTCACCTCAACCAACACCCCTATACTATCCACCACCGCAGTCTCCTGGTCCGACCACAAGCTAATCATATTTCAAATACCCATGCCCAACAAATTTCAGAAGAACGCCAATAGGCTTAGCAGCACCACCAAAACATCACCATGTAGGTTTCAGGCCTTTGACAAAGACATGATCTTAAACCAAACCCGTCCACTCCTCGCCTCGACGACACAAGATCCCGAAGAGCTGGTAGCCACCTGGAATAGAAGTCTCGGTTCTATTGCGCTACGCCCACTGTCAAACAAACCGCCAAGGAAAAGTCACCGCAGCTTGGTACTCCACCGAGCTAAGATCCTCACTCACCCGCCTAAGAAAGCTGGAAAGACGACTGCGCCGATCACACTCCACGGATGACCTAAATGCATACAACTTGCAACTGGTGACGCACCGCCAGGCAGTAACAGAAAGCATGAAAAGATTCCACACGAACACACTAAAGCAATCTCTGAACAAACCACATGACCTGTTCGCCCTTGTTAATAACCTAACGAAGGAACCAGCACCTGAGCAACCAAGTGAGATCCACCCCTAAGATTTTGCGGATTACTTACAATCAAAGCTCTGCCAGACCGAGAAGTCATCTGCACCCACCACCGCAATCAAGCCGAGATATATTTATTTTTTATTTATTTACATTCTCTTATATACCGCGCTATTCTGCATCAGTGCGGTTTACATTGAACAAACTGAAATTACATTGAACAGGGTATTATAACTTGGAGATAACTATTTTACAGGGAACATGGGCTATGGAGGGTTAAGTGGCTTGCCCAAGACCACAAGGAGCACCTGTGGGACTAGAAACCCCAGTCCTTCCAGCCCAAGGTTGCTGTCCTCTAGTGGGATTTGACCTCCCGACCTTCCGGCCCGAAGTACCTTGCCCCAACCACTAGGCTACACCTCCACTCCATATATATATATATATATATATATATATATATATATATAACTCCCCTGGCCATTTTCTCCATGCCATCCAAGAAACACATTGAGGACACAATCGCTGGGATCAACACCACCACCACCACACAAACTGACCCTTACCCTGTGTTCTGGATAAAAGTTACGATCAGCCGTCAGCCCTTTTATAGCCAGGCTCATAGATTGCTCCTTCACAGCAGGCACATTCCCCCAATCCCTTAAATACATTTCCATAAGACCGCTTCTAAAAAATAGCAAACGTGACCCCAAGAAGGCAGACTCATACAGACCGATATCAAGCATACCATTTTTGGCCAAAATCATTGAAAAAGATGTCCAAAGACAAATTCAAGAACACATTGAAGCGTCTGCTCCGCTGGATCCCTGGCAACACGGTTTTAGAGAGGTGCACGGTGTTGAAACACTCCTCACCACACTCTTTAGTAACATAATAGCCGGAATTGATAACATCCGTCAAGGGTGTGTTCTCATCTTCATGGACATAGCAGCCACCTTTGATTCAGTTTGCCACGAGCTCCTCCTGCGACGTCTCGAGGAAAAAGGGATATGTGACACAGCACTAGAATGGTGCAAGTCATATCTCTCGGATAGATGGCAGCACGTACGATCAGGCGATTTAACATCAGAACCTTTCCACCAGAATTAAGGAGTCCCACAAGGATCCTCACTCTCTGTGCTGATGTTTAACATATACATGCAGCCTATATGTGACATCATCCGGTCTTTCAATGTGAATTGCTTGATATACGCCGATGATGTTCTCCTTTACATGCCATTCTCAACAGAGAACCCTGACCTCTCCCCTCTGACAGACTGTTTTAACGCAGTATCCAGCTGGCTCCAAACACAAAATCTTCGAATTCAGCATAAGTAGCCTAGTGGTTAGAACACTGGCTTGGTAACCAAGCAACCAGGGTTCAATTCCCACTAGCACTCCTTGTGGCCTTGGGCAAGTCACTTAATCCCCCATTGCTTCGGAAGAAAGGCCTGGCAATCTACTTCTGGTGACACTGCCAAGAAAACCCAGGAGCTTTTGGGTCGCCAGGAGTCAGGACTGACTCGAAGGCACACATTGCATTTTTTTGCATGTCTACTGATATATTGCAGTACTTATACTACTTATATCATCTTGTATTCTAAATATCCTCCATCAGGCTACATCTCGAGGCTCTCTCTGCCTTTCATGCTGAGCCTGATAGTCTTCTGACTTCTCAGTGTCCCAACATATCACACTTTTTAAAAGGACTTTCCCCATGTCAGTCCACTAGTCCAAGAAGCCCCCCCCCCCCTCGTATCATGGGACTTTAATATTTTTCTAACTTCATTATGAAGTTGTTGTTCAAACCACTGGTGTCTGCTTCAAGTTAACACCTTACATGAAAAGTGCTTTTCTAATACCGTAGCTGTTGGCTCAGCTAGGGGAATAAGTGGACTCAAGCACTAGTGACCTAAGAACCATGCATACAGTTTCATCATTACAAAATGGTTCTTTGAAACCATCCCAAATTTTTACCCAAGTTAGTATCACCTTTCTATATTAATGAATAAATAGTGCTTCCTACATTCTGTCCAAAGTCTCATAGGAATCCATGCGCATGTCGAGCATCCAGCTCTAGCTCCCGGAGTCTTCCAATCCATCCCTTGCTCGGTTAGGTCCTCATGTTGTCCAGCATCCAGTGATCAGCAACCAGTATCCAGCAATCAGTGCCCAACTCCAGAAGACAGTGGAGGATCCTTTCTAAACACTATGGCTGCCTGGCTAGGAAGTCCTTATTTGAAGTCCCCTGTATTAGGGTGAGTTTTGGGGTTTCCCAGGGACAGTACCTTTTCTAGTCCAACAAGGTTCTGACCCCTTCTAATCCCTCCTCCCAAGGGCTCTTGGGGGGATTATCCTCCTCTGACTGGGAGGAAACCCCAGGAAAGTTCCAAGATCCTTCTCTCTATGCAAATCACATGCAAATGTGTCTTGACCCAGGATCCATCCCTCTCAGGCTTTCTGGTCTCTGGCTCTCAAACACCCAAGGATGTTATCGTTACAATTACTACCTGCCACCACCCATGTAGCCGTCCCAGGCCAAGTACAACTGCCCCCTATCAAGTTATAGGTGATTCTCTCCAATCAGAATGGGAGGCAGGCAACCCTTATACCCAGGTGGTTACCTTAAACTGAGGGTCCTGGCAGGTCTTCTGTGATGGGATATACACCCTGTGACATACCTCCCTCCTTCCAAGAGACCCCACCTGGGATATCTTGCCCTGATTTTACCCCTTCCTCCCAGGAGAGGAAGTCTGCATTGAGGTGATCTCTCCTCCTCCTATGGACCACCTGGAACCTGTAGGTTTGGAAGGAGAGGTACCACCGCATCAGCTGAGGGTTAGAATTTTTCATTAACCCTAGCCATTTCAGTGGTGCATGGTCAGTTACCAGGGTAAAGGGGCCTGCCAGCAGATAGTATCGTAAGGAGTCAATGGCCCATTTGACTGCCAAACATTCTTTCTCTATGATGAAATACATTGTTTCTGCATCAGTAAGCCTCCAGCTAAGATACATTATGGGGTGTTCTTCTCCCATTGTTACCTGGCTCAGTACCGCTCAAGTCCTACACCCGAAGAGTCTGTTTGCAAAAAGTATTCTTGTTGAAAGTCTATTTTCTTTAAGACCATATTTTTACACAGAGCCTCCTTAAGTTGTCTAAAGGCTCGATCTGCTGCTCTATCCCAAACTAACTGTTTGGGTCGAGAGTTTTTCAATAGCGAAGTGAGGTCAGCGGATTAATCCACAAAATGTGAAAGAATATTTGTTGTCATTCCTCAGTTTACCCCTTCGATGTGTTGTATCATGGCCTTTCTCCTTTCCCATTCTAGAACTTGTTTTCCCTTGAAACAGGTTGGCTTCTTACAAATGTCTCTATCATATCTTGCCTGTCTCCTCTTCTTTTAGGGGGGTGTACATGTTTAGATTTCTAAATCTCGCCTCATGGAGATTTTCTAGAGTTTCTCCTATTTCCTTTTTGGAGATGAGGTCTCACTAACCTAGCATAGGCTATGATATTCTTAGAGGCCTTACCTTTAGAAGAATATAGGTACTGAGTGGCTACTAAAATGGTGAAGGGTATACCTAGAAGGCCCAGTAAGATGAGATTTTGGATATCTAAACGTGTATCCCCTTGAAAGGAGGGGTGATGTGATGGAGACCTTCAGATATCTAAAGCACATTAATGGACATGAAGCAAACCTGCTTAAGGGAAAGGAAGTTATAGATTGGACAAGTTGTAGTGTTTGTTTTAAGAATGATTTTCATGGCTAGATCTACTGCAAGAACGGCAATATCCTTTTTTTTTTTTAAAGTTTATCCTGTCACTGAGAAGCCAGAGGAAGAGAGTTTGCCTTACGGAATTCACTTTGAAGAGGGTGGGAGTGAGATTCGCTTAAGCTAGAGCATTAGACTTGTATTGGAATTCAGGCAAGACAAACAAGTATTAAGATCACTGTTCCATACATGGCCTAGGAGTGGATAGTCACAAAACAGAAGTTCATGTGTTTAAATGAGTGCCAGTGCATAAGAAAAAGAGCATATATCTCAATCAAGGATTCTTGCTGTCTTGCTACCAGTTTTATTTATAATGTGCAGTTCATGATGTTTAATTTCTGTCTGTTGCACCAGTTATTTCAAAGCCATTCAAACTGGTAAAAAGCATTTTGTCCAAATAAATTGGCAGTCCGAAACTAACTCGCCCTCAGTCTCCCAATGGTGTGTGCTTTTAACTGGTTTTAAGAGGAGGTATTCCTAAAAGTGTCTTGATTGGGGTGGGGGGAGTGGAGGGGGAATTAGTGGATTTCTAAATCTATTTGTATTATTTTCCATTGGAAAGGTATCCTATAATTAAGTAGATGCAGTACTTACGGCAATTTTCAATGCAAAGATGTGTGTACTTCAATTATGAAACTTGTTGGCCAGTGCAAGCATTTTGAAAATTGTCTTCCTTAGTCATTCGAGATTGGGCCAGTTTTGCTCTTTGCTGCAGTATTGCATTTACCCACCTATTGGCCATCCATGCTAACGTCTTTATGCCACATTAGGTCTCATGCCTCATTAGGTCTCATTTTTTCAGCAGGATGTTTAATCCTCATGCTTCGGCAAGGGTTGAAATATAATCATATTTTCAGTAGAGAACAGGTAGAGAACACCCCTTCCAGCTAGGTAGTTCAAATTTGTCCAGGTTGAGCTTTAATCTGTGCTGCGAAAGCCATCTTGCAATTAATTCCAAAGTTTAAAATTGCACATTTTTTGAATCTTCTCACTTCCACTATATACCCCAATCTGAATATCATCTGCATAGAAATAACTAAAAACCCTAAGACTGAGCCAGGGATGCCATTGGAGCAAGGCTAACATTAAAACAGAACTCCGAGGAACCCCAGCAGGTAGGCATCTTTTTGAGAACTGAGTTCCACATAACCTGAAATGACTTCCCAGGCAAGAATGACTGAAATCACTTCAGAGCAGTGTCTGGAGATCCTGTTCTCGTAAGCGCAGCGATAAGGAATTTTTTCTGTATCAAATGTTGCACTGGATCCAGAAAGACAAGTGCATCTTCATCTTCGAGACCGTTCAGCCTTACCTTGCTGAGTAAGGCCATCAGTGCTGTTATAGTACTAAATTCTCATTGAAAACTAGATTGCTGGAGTCTATGTGAAGGGTATTAATCATATTAAGCAAACCTTTAGCCTTATTCCCACCCCCTCAACCAATAAACATTCAGGCTCCTAGCCCCTCTCATATTTTGATAATAAAACAACAATTGTGATTGTGCAAATATCACCCTTCCCAGAACAGATCTGTAAAAAATGCATAATTGTACATACATTCTAATGAGGGAGATTTCCAAAGGGCAAATGGCTATTTGAAAATTGCCACCCTTCCTGTGGGTAAGATGATGATTGTAACTCTCAAGACTTATTGTACTGTGTTGACTTTGACTGCCCTATGCTGTTCCCCAGAAGCTGCTGCCTTAGGTGACAGCTTAGTCATGCCTTATGGTTAAGCTAGCTTTGGAAACAGTGTGGACTGCCTTACTTAGTGAGGTAAAACTGAACACTGACGCTATACATACTGAAATACAACCTTAAAAAATGAACAGAGTATTTGAAATGATCCCTTTAGTGGCCTTAGCACCTCTTTTTATTATGGGGTATGTCTTTGCCACCTGTGGGGCAGTCATTCCTGCTTGTGGTAAACTGGAGAACCGTGGATGATCAAGAATATATTTATAAATCTTTATTAAACATACCATCTGAATCCTTAATGAGGTATGTGTGACTTTGTGACAGAGGATGCTACCAGCTAAGCTAGGCTTGACCAAGAATCTAGGGCTAAAAGTACAACCCTGAACTGCAGGAACAAACCTTTTCATTTTTAAACTCCATGTGGCACCTTAAATTCAAATGTAAAATTTCCACTGTTGCTTAGCTTCTCATGAGCTGCACTTACCTCATACCCTGACGTACTAATGTTCACAGCATTAGCTGCAGAGTATGTGTATCAGCAAGCAAACTAATTAGTGATTTATTTTAGGTTTGTTGCCTGTGAATGGTAGTCATGGATACCTTCCTTGATGTACTTTCCTTGAAAACAAAAGGGCAGAGGAAGAACCTATGCAACCTCAGCTTTGTCTGTGTGCCAGACTTGGATCTGCTGAAAGACTTTATACTGTAACTGCTTTAAGTTTTCATAGTTCATGTCATTGATAATAGATAGGAGCTAGTCTTTGTTGTATCATTTAGCCATCCTGGGGGATTTATTTTAAGCATGTAGGTGTATTTTTTCTTTTACAATATATGGTGGTATTTATTTGTTTTATGGACATTTGCCAATCTGAGAATATCTTCCCATAGGGAAGTACAGCATTACATATATCATTTATTGACAAACTACATTATAAACAATTAGTTCTTATCAAACCTAACCTATCTCTAGGGATCTATGGCCTCTGAGCCAGAAACAGCCCACAAGTACCTTTTGTCTAGCCCCCACAGCCAGCCAGCCCTGTCACATGTTTATCCAGCCCTCCATACCTTTCGGCAACCCTAGTAGATGGAAGATCAGTGGTGCACTGTTAGGGCTGCAGGAGCAAGTAAGCCATGCAGAGTCTGCAGGAGAGCCCTGTGGTTTGGGGTAACGGGAGGGTTATGCAGTCTGGAGCATGCATCGTGAAAGCTGCTGAGTGGAGAGTGTGTCTTTGGCAGAAGGGAAGGACAAGAGAAGAGAGAGTGTGTCTTTGTTGGGAGGAGAGAGTGTAAAGTAAGGGAAGGCAGGAGAGACCAAGGGTAAAGGGAGTCTGACTGAGAGAGTACTGGAGGGGTTCCTCTGCCCCACTCATTGCTCCTTATGTGGCCCTCAGGCAAAAAAAAATGTGCTCATCCCTGGTATGGATCTAAGGAGCTCATCATTGTTGTGAAAAACGTAGTGTATGGTTCACAAACCTAATAGTAACACCAGAATTTATTGCTAAAGGTTTTGCTGATTATCTTATGTCTGAAACTGGTGACCTAGATAGATCATTTCCTGTAGTTTTAGGCAATGATGATACTTAGTTTTGAACATATCTCATTTAATTGGTTAACTATCACTTATTAGTGATGATTTTATCCTCTCCTTGTTGGGCAGGATGCATTCCTCTACACATGCACTAAATGCTGTTCCCATAGTGGTCGTTAACCAGTTATTTAAAGATTTATGTTCCAGAGATCTAGTTTGAGCTTTGTTAGCTTTGGACCTTCTGCTAGCTGCTCTAAAGAAAAGCAGTCATAAAACCGATCAAAAGATGGGAAATACGCAGGTTGAATGTGCTTTCAACTTTGCCATTTCTAGGAAAACTGATAGACCAAGCTGTTCGGTTTAAACTGGATAATTATGTTGAAGATAACACAGGTCTGCAAAAAAAATTTTTTCGAGAGCTGTTTTGGTTATTCCACGTAATCTTTGTTTTTTGGTGCGCTGAATCCGAAAATGACCTCCATTTTGTCATAGGACATCACGTTTCCTGACAATTTAGGTAACTATGTTAAATAAGGCAATACCTCAAAATAAATGGAAATAGATTTATAAAATTAAAGTTTTATTACAATATTTTCATGAAAATCCTTTTTTGAACTGAAATGAGCTCACCTACACACACTAAACTCGATTCTTCTTCCTTGTGAGACTCCTCTTGGTGCATTTACGCTTGTGGGTAGCATCTGGAATGTCTCTCTGAAGCATCCAACAGTAGTCTGCCATCATTGTAATGCTCCATTTTCCCTGGTATCTCCTTTCCATCTCTTTAATGTCTTGGTGGAATCGTTCACCTTGTTCCTCACTCACAGCTCCCAAATTTTCAGGAAATTAGTCAAGGTGGGACTGGAGGAAATGCACTTTCAAACTTATCAGGCAACCTAAAGCTTGAAATGTTTTCAGCATTCGTCAGATGATCTTTTTGTAGTGAGGATCTTTGTTATTGCCTAAAACTTTCTGTACGACGTCTTTAAATGCAATCCACCCTTCTTTTTGAGGATCCGTCATGGTATTGACAAACTCTTGATCAACTATAAGCCTTCTGTCTGGTCCGACGAACACACCTTCCTTCAATTTTGCCTCCGACAGGCCTGGAAACTTGGTGACCAAGTATTTGAAGCAATCTCCAGGAACAAGCAGGAATGAGTCTTCACATATGGGTAGGTCGGTACCGACGGAGCCTGCGCGGGAACGCTCCCCAGCTTCCCAAAAAGGAAAGCTTTTGGGAGCATCCCACAGCGCCTGCGCGCTGCCTTCCCGCCTTTCCTAACCACCTCTCCCCAGTTCTTCTTTTCTGCGGAGCCAGCAGGTTGTCTTCCTGTCACCGCTGAAGAAGTTCTTTGTTTTATTTTATTTCTTTGGTCGCGCGTCTGCCTTCCTCGACGTCGGACCGGTACCGCCGGTCTGTCTTTCTTTTCTTATAAAAAAAAAAAAAACACAACATATTTTTCCCTCACTTAGTGTGTTTTTCCTCTTTTGGGCCTTAGGCCTCACGAGAAATTTTCTTCATGGAAAAACCAGCCTCCGGGTTTAAAAAATGCACTAAGTGCAGCGGTACTATTTCTGTTACTGACACCCATGAATGGTGTCTCAAATGTTTTGGTCCTGACCATTCCATTTTGGATTGTTCGTCCTGCTCCTTGATGTCTAAATGAGGTTTACAGAACCGAGCAGCCAAGCTCCATGTGCTGTTTCCCTCTGATGCAGCTTCAGTGGCATCAACGTCTTCCAGGGCCTCTTCTTCTTCCCATGGATCTCAGGTAACCAAACATAAATCCAACCGGTCCTCGAAGGGTAGATCTCCTTCCAAGCATCGAGATGCCTCCGGGCTTGCCCTCGAGGATTCCGCACCGGCAAAACAACCCCGGCGGGAAGCTCTGGCTTCCAAAGCTCCACCTATGGGGTTACAGGTTGACATCGATGGCACAGCCTCGACTGATCACCTGTTAGAATGCTCTGGGGTACCGGCGCAACCTTCCGGTACCGAATTCCAGGCATTCATGGCGTCGATGGATCAGAATGTCCTATCCATGCAGCAGGCTATCACGGCCTTCATTCAAGCTGCGATGCCGCTGATACCACAGCAAACTCCGTTGTCGGTATCAGCTCCGGTACCGGCACCAGTGTCGGTACCGGTACCGACTGCATCGACATCGACCAGGATGCCGACTGCAGCGGTTCCCTGTCCAGGGATGCCAATCGGTACCAAACTGGTACCGATGACGCCCGATGTCGATACCGTTCGATACGCGTATCGAGCTTTGGAAGAGCACCCTGACAGTCGATACTTTGATTCCTCCAAAGATTCTGATGCATCGGAGGAGTCTGATGAAGTATCCATAGCCCTTCCTGAAGAGCCTTCTTCTCCAAAAAAGAATGTCTCCTCCAGAGGACTTGTCCTTTCAAGACTTCATAAGAGAAGTAGCTAAAGGACTTTCTATTTCAGTAACCTCTGAATCAGAGCCTAGAGCTAAAAAATTGGATATTTTAGGTTATTCTAAGGCTCCTAAGGAGGCAGTCACGTTGCCAATTCATGAGATTCTTTATGATCACATGATTGACTTATGGGAGACTCCTCTCATTATCTCTCCTCATTCTCGTAGATTGGACACTATGTACCGTGTCCCTCCTTGTCCTGGGTTTCATAAAACACAGCTTCCTCGCCATTCTATTGTGGTGGAGTCAGCTATGAAAAAGATAAAGAGTGCAAAAAGACACTCCTCTGCTCCTCCAGGAAGAGAATGCAGGACCTTGGATGCTTTTGGTAGGAAACTCTTCCAAGCCAGTATGCTCATTGCCAGAATCAACTCCTATAGTCTTTATATGGGTATGTTTCTGAAAGAAGTTGCAGATAAGCTGCACACTTTCCTCCCTTTTCTTCCAGAGGATAAAAGGGAAGAATTTCTTATTTGGCTTAAGCATACTCAGGATATTTCAAAGTTTTCCAACCGTGCAGCTTTTGACTCCTTTGAGGGTGCCAGCAGAGCTTCGGCCATTGCCATAGCTGTTCGCAGAATTGCTTGGCTCCAGGCTTCTGATCGAGAATCTTGGGTCCAGGATGGCTTGGGAAATCTTCCCTGTACAGGTGAAAACCTGTTTGGCAAAGATTGGCAAATAAAAGCCACTCAAATGGATGCAGAAAATTCTGCTTTGGATAGACTTTCAAAGTCAACTTCCATTCCTGCCAAGAAAAAACCTTTCAAGAAATCTTTTTTCAAGAAAGGCAGATTCCATCCTGCTTCTGGCCAACAATCATCTACAGGTCGTTTTGCTGTTAAACGTCAGCAACCTAAACAGGCCAGGCCTAAGCCTATAGGGGCTGCTGCAACTCAGCAGACTCAGCCTCCTCAGGGTTTTTGACTTAATGCTAGAGAACTTAGCCTTTCTGGCTCTGAAACAGCCAGAGCCTCTCACCATACCAGGAAGGTTAGCTCATTTTGCTCCCAGATGGGAGCAAATTACAGCAGAGCAGTGGACCCTCTCCATCATAAGAGAGGGCTACAAACTTCATTTCTCAAACCTTCCTCCCCACACCATGGTGAGACATTTCAATTTTCCAACATCTCTCCTTGACCACCTAGGTCAGGAGGTGGCTACCCTTCTTGCCCAAGGGGCAATAGAAGAAGTACCCCTTCTTCAACAGGGGTCAGGGTTTTTCTCCCCCTACTTTCTGATCCCAAAGAAAACAGGGGGCTACAAACCCATATTAGACCTCCGAGAATTGAACAAATTTCTATGCAAGGAGAAATTCAAGATGCTTTCTCTGGGCACTCTCCTTCCATACCTTCAGAGTCAGGATTGGCTTTGTTCTCTAGATCTCAAGGATGCGTACACACATGTCCTCATCCATCCATCTCACAGAAGGTTCCTCCGTTTTCTTTTCCAAGGAAAGCATTACCAATACAGGGTGCTTCCTTTCGGTCTGGCCTCTGCTCCAAGAGTGTTCACCAAATGCATGGCAGTAGTAGCTGCATTTCTACGCACTCTGGGAATATTTGTATTCCCATACCTGGACAACTGGCTCATCCGAGCTTCATCTCAGTCAGAGGCCCAGACTTCCCTGGACTGCACAAGGCGCATTCTGCAGTATCTGGGACTTGTGGTAAACCTCCCAAAGTCCCAGCTCACCCCTACTCAGTCCCTAGAGTTCATAGGGGCCTGGCTAGATACTACCACTGCAAGGGCCTATCTTCCTCAGGCCCGTTGCCTACGCCTAATGCAGTTAGCCTCCCAGATTCAGTCAAAGAGCCATTTAACTGCCCAGGAGATGCTACAACTGCTAGGCCACATGGCATCCACAGTGCATGTGGTACCCTATGCTAGCCTTCACATGAGAGCAGCTCAATGGACTTTGTCCACCCAGTGGACTCAAGCATCAGGGGCTCTCTCAGACAAAATAGCAACCTCCAGGCACCTCTTTTGGTCTCTCCAGTGGTGGAGGTCTATCCAAAATCTGTTGCTGGGGTCCCTCTTCCAACAGTTGTTACCCCAGGCAACCCTCACAACAGATGCCTCCCAAACAGGTTGGGGAGCTCATCTGCAAGACCTCTCCACTCAGGGCACTTGGTCTCCACAGGAGACCTCTCTACATATCAACCACTTGGAGCTCCGAGCAGTTTTTCTAGCTCTCAAGGTCTTCCATACCCTGCTCAGCTACAAGACAGTCCTCATTCATACAGACAATCAGGTAGCCATGTTTTACATAAACAAGCAAGGAGGAACTGGCTCTCTGTCGCTTTGCAACAAAGCTTTAAGATTGTGGGCCTTCGCCAGAGAGCATCAAATCCATCTCCTGGCCGTATACCTTCCAGGAATCCAAAACTCTTGGGCAGACAGACTCAGTCGAGTTCTGCTTCCACATGAATGGTCCCTGCACATGGAACAGGTACTCAGAATCTTTCAAGAGTGGGGAACCCTGGACATAGACCTCTTTGCAAGTCCGTGGAATGCCAAACTTCCCCGGTTCTGTTCCAGAATTCCGTGTCAGGGAGTTCAGGCCAAGGATGCCTTCCTCCTTCACTGGGGTCAAGACTTCCTGTATGCCTTTCCACCCATTCCCTTAATTCCCAAGACTGTTCAAGCTCCATAGGGATCAAGGATCTATGATCCTCATAGCTCCACGCTGGCCACGCCAAGTGTGGTACCCTCTACTTCTGCATCTCTCTCAAGCTCCCTCCCTAGACTTGGGAGCTGCTCCAGACCTTCTGTCCCAGGAGGAGGGGACTTTGTGGCACCCAAACCCCAAGTCCCTTCACCTCAGAGCTTGGTTGCTGAAGGCCTAGACCTTCAAGGTTGGAATCTTTCCCAGCAGGTGAAGGACATCCTCCATGCTTCCAGAAAACCTTCCACTAGATGTTTCTATGCTTTTAAATGGAAAAGGTTTTCCATTTGGTGTACTGAGAAGGGTCTTGACCCTCTAGCACTACCTTTGAATTCTCTATTGGAATATCTCCGGCATCTCTCCAATGCAGGCCTTAAGACGAATTCAGTAAGGGTCCAGTTGAGTGCTATTGCAGCATCCCTTAAGCCTATCAATGGACAGCCTCTTTCCTCTCATCCTCTTATTGCAAGATTCATGAGAGGCCTAACTTTAACTAAACCTCCCATTAGGCCTCCTCCGGTGGCCTGGGACTTAAATCTGGTTCTTGGTCAGCTTATGAAGCCTCCTTTTGAACCCTTAGCCACCACCTCTTGAAATTTCTTTCCTGGAAGGTTATTTTCCTCATTGCAGTCACCTCAGCTCGCCGCATCAGTGAACTGCAGGCCTTAGTGGCTAATCCACCTTATACAAGGTTCCATCATGATAAGGTAGTCCTTAGGACCAATCCACACTTTATGCCTGAAGTGGTCTCACCTTTTCATCTTAATCAAGAGGTGTATTTACCTGTCTTTTTTCCAGGTCCTCATGCATCAAGTGCAGAGAGGAATCTTCATACCCTGGATTGTAAGAGGGCTCTTGCCTTTTACTTACAAAGGACACAGCAACATAGAAAGTCTTCTCAACTCTTTGTTGCCTTTGATCCCTCTCATTTGGGACTTCCAGTCTCTAAGAGGACACTGTCCAATTGGCTTGCTCAGTGTATTTTTTTCGCCTACCAGAGTAAGAATCTTTCTCTGGAGGGCCATGTCACAGCTCATAATGTGAGGGCTATGGCCACTTCTGTGGCTCATCTAAATTCTGTGTCCATCGACCAGATCTGTCGAGCGGCCACCTGGGCCTCGGTTCATACCTTCACAGCCCATTACTGTTTGGACAAGGACTCCCGCCGGGATGCCTTGTTTGGTCAGGCTGTTCTCAAACACCTGTTCCATTCTTAATCAACTCCTGCTCTCCTTCCCTGGATGGATGCCTGAGATCCATAAGAGGAGGTAGAGCCCTTCTCAGGGTCTCATAACCTTGGGGATCTCCCAGGCATCTCTAGCTAGGGAGTCCCCATATGTGAAGACTCATTCCTGCTTGTTCCTGGAGATAGCACAGTTACTTACCTGTAACAGGTGATCTCTGGGAACAGCAGGAATAAGTCTTCACAACCCACCCACCTCCCCTAGGAGTTGTATCTCTCTATCTATCTTTCCTTTCCTCTCTCTCTTTGTCTCAGCTTTAAAACTCGAACTGGGGAGAGGCGGTTAGGAAAGGCGGGAAGGCAGCACGCAGGCGCTGTGGGATGCTCCCAAAAGCTTTCCTTTTTCGGAAGCTGTGGAGCGTTCCCTCGCAGGCTCCGTCAGTACTGACGTACCCATATGTGAAGACTTATTCCTGCTGTTCCCAGAGATCACCTGTTATAGGTAAGTAACTGTGCTTTCTCCATCTCTTGGAAGTGATTTTACGAATTGCTTCATCAATCCCAATTTTATGTGGAGAGGTGGTAGAAGAACTTGTGATAAGGAAGCTTATCATAGCTCAGGAAGGAGCTATAGAAAAGGTGAAGTGACTCTGAACAAGCAACCTGTCAATTCTGGTAGAAATAAGAAAACAGAATTTTCCCATAAAAGACTACCAGTCCCAGAATGCACCAGGTTTCCAACAGCCATTAGAGGAGCTGAAGTGGGGAAACGTGTGTTCAATCAGGAGGGCTATGAGGTAATCCCTAAGCACTCATCTCAAAGGGCAGGGCCTGATTCAGCACAGCTGCGCTGTGTTAGGGAGGAGCACTCATCTAAGCAGAATAAGAGTAGAGTTTATTCTGCAGATGACCATCTTCATGATCACCTTGGATATCCAGAGAATTGTCCTCAGTATCCTGAGAATCAGCTTGAGTTTGATCATCAGTTTCATCTGAAGGATCATCAGAAGCAGAAGCCAAACCGGACGGACAGAGAGGGAAAGAGACCCTTTGGAAGAAGGAAGAGAAAAGCCTTTGAGAGGTCTAGAAGAGTCCAAAGCAGTACGTATACTGGGAGGTATTCCAAGGGCCAGCATACACCATTGGACTGGGGAAAGCCAGAGGAATGGTGCTGCAGAGCTAGGAATCACCAGAGGCTACCTGTGAGGGAGACGGCTGCACGTGGAAGGGACCCTAAGACCTGTGCCAGAAGGTATGTGAAGAGAGATCCAGTGTCCAGGGATCTGGATTGGAAGGCTGGACATAAGAACTGGACTACATACTGGCCAGGCTATATAGAGAGGAACTCTAGCAGCAATGGAAGCTCAGGTATGAACACTGATCTATGCCCTAGCTATAACCTTGAAAGACAGCAGGGAAACAAGTATTCTCCTGAAAATGCTCCATTGAGAGATTCATCTGTGCCAATCCATGATATTGAACCCATGCTTGTTGAACAATGGGGAATAATAGCAGATGAGGATCCTGTTTATATGGACTGCTCTCTATCTAAACTCCGTTGGTAACTTTCTGTTATAAAGTACAGCAACCATCACAAAGAAATACAAATTTGTTCTTTAATCTACTCAGAAAAGCTCCTGAAGCAGGATTTGACCCACACAGTGGAAGGCAAGCCAGCTAAGGGGTTTCAGCTGGTGACTGCTAGCAATTAAGCCTTACCTAATTGCTTGTGAGCTAGGAGAGAATCACTTCTGAATTCATGTGGGAAGTAATCAGAAGTTAACCTGAAAAGAACAGTTTGTTTCTTGCTTTGTAGCTTTTCATTTGTTGTTTTCCTGATTTTGACTTTGTTTTTCCAAGTTAACACTGAAAGCAAGTTACCTAATTTATGTGCTACCAAGCATATCTGTGTTGGGAGAAATAACCCCATAAATAAATATCTTATTGGCTTTACCCAAGAGCACAACTAAATTATTGTCAGCAGCTGTGTCTGGCGTGAATGAACTACATTGCCCACAATACCTTGCAAATCATATAGATATATGCACTTGACAAGACTGTGAAGATTCTCACCCAGGCAGCCGTCTGACAAACTTCATGGGAAGGTACCAAAGTTTCTCGGAGGACATTTTTTTCACCGACTGTTAGCACCCTCGGCTGCCAACTCTTCTTGGTCCAGTGATTTTGTCGGTCTCGACTGTCCCATAGACACAGAAAACAAGGATATTTAGTATACCCAGCTTGTTGCCCGAGCAGCATGCACAAGACCTTCAAGTCCCCACACACTTGCCAACCATGGTCTTCATATTTAAGTTTACAAAGAACCAAGTCCAAGTTCTCGTAGGTTTCCTTCAAGTGTACGGAATGACCTACAGGTATGGAAGCGTAAAAACCGTTGTGGAGTAAAACTGCTTTGAGACTTCTTTTTGAAGAATCTATAAAAAGATGCCATTGCTCTGAATCATATTGGATTTTAAATTGACCCATCAGACCTTCGACATTGATGCAATAAACCAACTTGTCTTCCTGGGCGAAGTAAGGAACGAACTCCTTTTCAAGATGTCTGAAACATGAAGATGACACTCCTGGCAACAATAAATTCCTGCTTTTCAGCCTTGATCCGAGTAACTCAGCGGCATCTTTGGGAAGATTCAAGTCTCTTACCAAATCATTCATCTCCTCCTGAGAAAACAATTTTGGTCTTGTATCATCTTCAAAGTCAGAACTTGATTCGTCATCTGGTTCAGGTATGACTTCACCTTCATCGGAGCTAGGTATCTCTTCCAAGGTAGCAGGGGGCTTGGGTACTGGTATATCTCTGCCATGGGGGATGGGACGAATTGCTGAGTGAAGATTGGGGTATGAAATGGAATGCTTCCATTTGGAATTAAACCCTTTCACATCGCATTAACAAAAGTAACAGTTGTCACTATGGTTCTTTTGCTCTCGCCATACCATAGGAATCCCATAACGGAAAGATTTTTTCTTACCCTTGAACCAGTTTTGGAGTTCCTTAACACACCGTTTGCACACTTTATGAGGCGCCCAGACTTCATCTTGATCTCCAATTTTTAGTCCAAAGTATGCAAAGTATACTTTTTTCACAAAGTCTGCAATATTCTGCTGTTGCTTCAACACTGTATATTCACCACAGATGAAACAGAAACTGTCTGGCGAATTAATACACTTTCGCAGAGCCATAACATAACGGTTGAAGAATGACGAGCTAACACGAATTGCGATGAAAAAGTGTGGACAGCCTAGAACCAAGAACCTGATGATGATTTGTGCACAAGTGTGGCATGCAGGAGAGAGCAGCTCTGTGTCTGTACACGAGATGTCACAGTGCTGGCCACGCCCCCCTGCACTGACTGGAGCTGCTGCTATCTGCCCTGTGTCTCCCTCCCACTGGATTCTTCAGGAAAGATTAACCCCTTCTACCATTAGAAGCACGGACTTAAAACTTGCTTAGCTTATGTATATATTGCTGACCATCAGATTTACAGTGCTATATTTTTTTTTACATATCTCGGACAACCCCTTTAAGGTTTTTTTGGCATTTTATATCTTAAATGCACTTAGGTGAATTAATTAATAGTAATTTGAATTAATTAATAGTAATTTGAAAAAATTTCATAAATTTGAAGACAATTTTGCATGTTGTGGCAAATCATGACATCTAGGAGTTTTTTCAATATTTTATTTGTTTTCAGCACACCAAAATACATGGAAATTAGATGAAAATAATCAAACACCTTTTTAGTCACAGACCTGTGTAATGTTTATTCTCCAGGACCAAGCAGGAAGTCAGTCCTCACATATGGGTGACGTCGGCGCCGACGGAGCCCTCGCGGAGCAATTTTCCCCAGCTTTCACAGAAAGCCTTTGGGAATTGCAGCGCGCATGCGCGGTCGCCTTCCCGCCCAAGGGTGCCATCTTAGCCAGTCTTCTTTTTTTCCGCGGAGCCCTACAGACGTACCCGTCGTGTCCCCGCTAAAAAAGTTGATTTTCGTGAGTTTGACTCGTTTTTTCAAGTCGGTTCGACGCCGGTCGTTTTCCTGCCCGGACTCGCGACGCCGTTGCGAGTCCTTCCCTTATTTTTCGGTTTTTCTGATTTTTGGTCAGTTTCGTTTTCGGTTTTTCACTGGCAGCCCGGTCCTTTGACCTTGCAGGGGCCCTTTTTCCCCCGATGGCTGCCAGTGGTTTCAAGCGGTGTGGTCAGTGTGACAGAAATATGTCACTCATTGACACACACGATAATTGCCTCCGCTGCCTGAGCCCGGATCATGAAGAAATGATCTGTGGAGCCTGTGGCAAAATGTCCTCCAAAGCGTTGAGGAGTCGGCGGCATCAGCGGGATAGAATCTTCGCTGACCCCAGCCGTACCCGGACCTCGTCGGAGGCCTCGGCATCCAGAGGCTCCAGCTCTGAACATCGCCGAAGCTCCTCCGACAGGGGTTCTCCCTCCGGAGACCATCGACGGAAGACAAAACCCGCGAGGGCGGCGTCGGTGGACGCTCCTGGCTCCGCGAGGGCCAGGTCGCATAGCCCCGACAGCCATCCCGGGTCTTTGGAGAAGGAGCACCTCCCGAAGCGACCTCGCCTGGAGTCGGAGTTGCCTGCTCGGTAAGTCCTGTGGTCCTTCTGGACTCGCCTCCGAGAGGTCCGACGTCGGGCCCGACGCCGTTGGGGCCCGAGTCGGGGACTGCTGGGTCACCTGAGGTCGGACTCAGGTTGACGGCCTTAGAGAGCAGACTATCTGCCTTCATGGACCAGCAGCGGGCACTGATCGCTAGCCTCGCTGGCGCTGCTGCCCCGACCGCCGGGACGTCGACGTCTAAGTCGACCCCGGAGACCGAGCCGATCCTCGAGTCCATGCGAACTCGAGTCGATCCTCGGTCGAGGTCACCCTCGGCCTCCCGTTCGGGACCGAGGTCGTCGCCGCCGACTCCCTTGGCGTCGGGGCGGCCGACGCCTCCTCCCGCCTGCCCGAGCCGACCCCACTGATTCCTCCTCGGAGTCGGTCTGGGAGTCTGAAGAGGAGGAGTCACCTGATTCCTTTCGGACTCGGTGTGTCCCCTCGGACTCACCTGAGTCCGAACCTCGGAAACAGTCCCCTCCGGAGGATGCCCGGTTCTCAGACTTCGTCAGGGATATGGCCAAGGCTTTGGCCTTTCTCGTCGGATCCCGAGGAGTAGCCTCGAGCCGAAGAGCTCGACGCCCTTCAGTACGACTCTCCCGCCCGGGAGCACTTTACTGTACCGGTGCCTCCCATGCTGGAACGACTACTCTTCCGCATGTGGGAGAGTCCGGCCTCGTCGCCGGTATTGAGCAAGTGGGTCGATTCCATCTATCGAGTCCGCAAGAGTCCTGGCTTCCAAAAAGCACAGCTACCACACCATTCCATGGTAGTGGAATCGGCCATGCATAGGCTTAAGAGCCAGAAAATGCACTCCTCGGTGCCCCCTGGCAGGGAGGCCCGTAACCTGGATGGCCTTGGTAAGAAGTGTTTCCAGGGCTCTATGCTGGCTTGTCGTGTCCAGACCTACCAGCTATACATGGGCATGTATCTCCGAGACCTGGCTAAAGAGCTAGCCGGATTCTCTGCTGGACTGTCCGAGGAACCTTTGCGGAGGTTCCTAGCCTTAACATCTGGTATTCGGGAATGCTCCAAATTCATGTCCCGAGCAGCCTATGAAGGCTTTGAAGCATCGGCTCGTGTGGCCGCAGCCGGCATCGGTGCCCGCCGACAGGCTTGGCTTCAGTCGTCTGACCTTGAGCCTTGGGTGCAGGACAAGTTGGTCGATGTCCCCTGCAGAGGTGAGAACCTCTTTGGCAAGCCCATGGCTGAAAAGGCTGCACAAATCGAGACGGAGACTCTCACCAGGACCAGGCTTTCTAGGAAGACCTCCGCCCCTTCCCAGAAAAAGAAGGGCTCAGGAAAAAAGTCCTTTTACCCGAGAAAGGCGGCTGCCTACAAACACTACCCCCAATATCAGGCCCCTCCAGCTCCCCAACAGGGTCAGCAGGCCAAGGGACGGGGTAACGGGTCCCGTAGGCAGCAAGCCCCCAAGCCTGCACCACCAGCCCCTGCTCAGCAGGGTGGGGGTTTTTGACTTCCTCAGCATAGCCTCTCCCCCTCAGCTGGTTCCTCCCAGCACCGGAGGCCGGCTGGTTCACTTCGCCCACAGGTGGTCCAACATCACTTCAGATGCCTGGGTGCTTCAAGTCGTGCGAGAAGGATATCTTCTCCACTTCCATCAGGTCCCTCCCTCTTATTTTCCGGGGGAACCTCCGCGACTCCCTCTGCACAGGGACTTACTCCTTCAGGAGTTAGCAAGTCTTCTTCAGGACCAGGCTGTGGAACCGGTGCCCCACCACCTGAGAGGTCAAGGCTTTTATTCCAGGTATTTCCTAATACCAAAAAGGACAGGAGGCCTAAGACCCATCCTGGACTTGCGCAACCTCAACAAGTTCCTTGTGCGGGAAAAGTTCAAGATGCTTACCCTTGGAATCCTTCTGCCCTACTTCCAGCAGGGAGATTGGCTATGCTCCTTGGATCTAAAGGATGCCTACACGCACATCCTCATCCACCCAAGCCACCGCCAATACCTAAGGTTTGTGGTGGCCGGAAATCACTACCAGTACAGAGTACTGCCCTTTGGCCTGTCCTCCGCACCGCGAGTCTTCACAAAATGTCTCGCGGTGGTGGCGGCCTATCTCAGGCTTCACGGCCTCTATGTCTTTCCGTACCTCGACGACTGGCTCATCAGAGCGTCGTCCCCCCCGGCAGTCACCAATGCCACACACCGCACGGTGACTCTTCTGCAGTACTTGGGCTTTGTCATAAACTTCGCAAAGTCCACTTTGCTCCCCTCACAGGATCTCGAGTTCATCGGCGCAAGACTGCACACTCCTCAGGCTCTAGCTTTCCTGCCTCTCGACAGGGCTCAACGGCTCATGGACCTAGCCGGCCGTTTTCGCAGCCAGTCCCTGGTCTCCGCCAGGCGCTTCCTGAGACTACTCGGCCATATGGCTTCCACCGTCCACGTGACCCCCAATGCTCGCCTGAATATGCGGCCGGCTCAATGATGCCTTCGCAAGCAGTGGCAACAAGCCACCGGCGGGCTAGCCGACTTAGTGCGCCTCTCCAGACCGCTGGCCTCTTCCCTACAGTGGTGGCTTCATCGGCCGAACCTGGTGCTCGGAATGCCTTTTCAGTCGCCTCAGCCGACTCAAGTGCTGACGACCGATGCTTCCCTCCTGGGCTGGGGAGCTCATTGCCAGGGGGCGTGTACTCAAGGTCTCTGGACCGCGTGGGAATCTGCTCAACAGATCAACTTCCTGGAGCTCAAAGCTATTCGTCTGGCGCTCAAGGCTTTCTCCCACCTGACTTCTCACCAGTCCGTCCTTGTCCAGACGGACAATCAAGTTGCCATGTTCTACGTGAACAAGCAGGGCGGCACGGGCTCCTTCCTTCTCTGCCGAGAAGCTCAGAAGCTCTGCTCTTGGGCCGTCAGTCACGGCATTCTTCTCAAAGCAGTTTATCTCCCAGGCCAGGAGAATTGCCTGGCCGACAAACTCAGCAGGATACTCCAGCCGCACGAGTGGCGTCTGGATCCCTTGGTAGTCCAGAAACTCTTTCTGAAGTGGGGCCTCCCCACGATGGATCTCTTTGCCAGTCCTCTCAACCGGCAACTTCCTTGCTTCTGCTCGCGTCAGCCACATCCCCTTCGGGTAGCGGCAGATGCATTTCTGCTCTCATGGTCGGAAAGCCTTCTCTATGCTTTTCCTCCCATCCCGCTAATCTCCCGAACTCTGTTCAAGGTTCTCCGGGACAAAGCGTCCATGATCCTGGTGGCTCCTCGCTGGCCCAGACAGCCTTGGTTTCCACTCCTGTTGCAATTAGCGGTAGAGGATCCGTTCCCTCTGGGGTCTCAACCGGATCTCCTAACACAGGATCAGGGGTCTCTGCTCCACCCCAACCTCCGATCGCTCAACCTAATGGCCTGGCGGCTGAAAGGGTAGTCCTTGCTCCCCTTCTCCTGCCGGCAGAGGTGGAAGAGGTCGTCCTAGCTTCTCGGCGACCTTCTACCCGCAAATGCTACGCCCTAAAATGGCGTCGCTTTTCAGTTTGGTGTGTACAGCAGTCTCAGGATCCCTTCTCCTGCCCGGTGTCGGTGATCTTGCAGTACCTGCTCTACCTCTCTAATCTGGGACTTAAGTCCAACTCCGTCAAAGTCCACCTCAGTGCTCTTTCAGCACACCATGTGCCGGTGGACGGCAGACCTCTTTCCAGCGACCCTCTTGTAGCACGGTTTCTCCGAGGTCTCCTTCTACTAAAACCACCTCTGCGCCCGCCAGCACCTGACTGGGATCTGAATGTGGTTTTACAGCGGATCACCTGTCCGCCTTTTGAACCGATGGCTACCTGTTCTCTGCGTTTTCTTTCGTGGAAAACCTTATTCCTGATAGCCCTCACTTCCGCTAGACGCGTAAGTGAATTGCAGGCCCTCGTGTCTGATCCTCCCTTCACTCGGTTCTACAAAAATAGGGTAGTCCTACGGACTCGCCCAAAATTTCTTCCAAAAGTTGTCTCCCCTTTTCACATCAATCAGGAGGTGGTACTTCCAACCTTCTTTCCCAGGCCTCACTCCAGCCGAGCTGAACGAGTCCTGCATACCCTGGACTGTAGAAGGGCATTGAACTTCTACCTTGACCGTACGCGGGAGCACCGTAAAGCTGCTCAGCTTTTTGTGTCTTTTGACCCCAATAAATTGGGGCTCCCAGTCTCCAAGCGTACCCTGTCCATCTGGGTTGCTGACTGTATCGCTTGGGCTTATGGGGCAGCCGGACTCTCCTTAGAAAGTCGAGTCACGGCTCATTGTGTTCGGGCGAAGGCTACGTCAGTGGCTTACCTCCGCTCTGTTCCGCTGGCAGACATCTGCCGGGCCGCTACTTGGTCTTCGAGCCAGACTTTTGCGGTCCATTACTGTCTCGAGAGGGAGTCCCGCAGGGACAGTGCTTTCGGACAGGCAGTCCTCCGAAATCTCTTCGAGGTTTGAGCAACTCCTACCCTCCATCCCGGATGGGGGCTACCGGTGGGTAATAATTCAGCGAAGATTCCTTCCTTCTGTACTGCCGAGCTAGAGGGAGCTCATTTTTGTGCTTAGGGTCTCCGGTAGCCTTAAGCTTGGGAGTCCCATATGTGAGGATTGACTTCCTGCTTGGTCCTGGGAAAGCGTAGTTACTCACCTGTAACAGGTGTTCTCCAGGAGCAGCAGGAATCAGTCCTCACAACCCTCCCTTCTCCCCGTGGAGTTGCAATCATCTGCTTTAGTTTTTTTGCAAATTTTATGCTGTCTTTTAGCTATGTCATCAGACTGGCTAAGATGGCACCCTTGGGCGGGAAGGCGACCGCGCATGCGCGCTGCAATTCCCAAAGGCTTTCTGTGAAAGCTGGGGAAAATTGCTCCGCGAGGGCTCCGTCGGCGCCGACGTCACGCATATGTGAGGACTGATTCCTGCTGCTTCTGGAGAACACCTGTTACAGGTGAGTAACTACGCTATCTCCAGGAACAAGCAGGAATGTAGTTCTCACATATGGGTATCGTCGGTACCGACAGAGTCTGCGCGGGTACGCTCCCCAGCGTCCAATTAGAAAGCTTTTGGGAGCATCCCACAGCACCTGCATGCTGCCTTCCCGCCTTTCCCAACTGCCTCTCTCCAGTTCGTCGTTTTGTGCGGAGCTAGCAGGTCGTTTTCCTGTCACCGCAAAAATTATCCCGTATTTTTTTTATTCTTTTTTGTGGTAGCATCTGCCTTCCTCGACGCTATACTGGTACCGCTGGTTCTTTCTTTCTTAAAAAAAAAAAAAAAAAATTCTAATCTTTTCTATGGATTTTCCAGCCTTTTTCCTCTCGGGCGCCACGTGCCATTTTGGGCACTAGGCCCAAATTTTTCCTCAACATGGAAAAACCCACTTCGGGTTTCAAAAAGTGTTCAAAGTGTGGCGGTACCATCTCCGTCACTGACACTCACGAGTGGTACCTTAAATGTTTAGGTCCTGACCACTCCATCTTGGTGTGTGTTGCCTGTGGGATGATGTCGAAGAGGGGTCGGCTGCTAAGCTTAGCACCCTTTTTCCCTCCGATGCAGCATCCGTGGCATCGACGTCTTCCAGGGCTTCGTCTTCCTCCCATGGATCTCAGGTAACCAAACATAAATCTAGCCGGTCCTCAAAGGGTAGATCTCCTAAGTATCGAGATGCCTCTGGTGTTGCCCTTGTGGAACTTGTACCGGCAAAATTGCCCCTGTGAGAGGCTTCAGCTTCCAGAGCACTATCGGGGCTCCAGGATGTTCTCGAGGCCTCAACCTCGGCAGAACTACTGGTGCCATGCTCTGGGGTACCGACTGCTTTGTCCGGTACCGACACCCAGGCATCGGTAGTCTCAATTGACCAGAGATTCCTGGCTATTAAGCGCAGTCTGGCGGCTCTCCTTGCATCATCGGTGCCTTCGGGACCACCTCAGACAGTTCAACCGGTATCGACACCAGTTCCGGCGCAGACATCGGTACCGGTGCTGACAGCATCGACATCGGCAAGTGTGCTTCCAACACCGAGTCATGCAATTTCCTCTGGTATCGACCGGCTGGTACCGGATCCCTCCGGTACCGACTTCGATCAGTACCGGTATCGTGCTTTACAGGAGCACCCGGACAGAAGATACTTTGAATCCTCCGATGACTCTGAGGATTCTGACAGTTCTGTCGATGCCGCAGTACTTCTCTCTGAGGAGCCGCCTTCTCCTAAACATAGGATGTCTCCTCCAGAGGATATATCCTTTCAGGATTTCATCAGGGAGGTGGCTAGAGGTTTTTCCATCACAATGGCTCCTGAAACAGAGCCCAGGGCAAAGGAGTTGGAGATATTACAATATCCTAAAGCTCCCAAAGAAGCGGCTACTTTGCCTATTCATGAGAGCTTGCATGATCTCATGTTAAGAATGTAGGAAACACTTCTTACCACCTCTCCTCATTCCCGTAGGCTGGATACCATGTATCGAGTGCCTCCTTGTCCTGGATTTCAAAAACCTCAGTTGCCACACCACTCCATAATGGTGGAGTCAGCTATGAGAAGGATCAAGAGTGCAAAAAGACATGCATCTAACCCTCCAGGACGTGAATGTAGGACTCTTGATGCCTTTGGGCGTCGAACATTCCAGGCCTCTATGCTTTCTGCCAGGATTAGTTCCTACATCTTATATATGGGAATTTTCCTTAAGGAGGTCACAGGAGATCTAGAGCTTATGAGCCCTCTCCTTCCTGATGATTTATTTATTTATTTATTTATTTATTTGTCCTAGATTTGTATACCGCTACTTCCAGCGATCAGCAGCGGTTTACTTGCGTAGCAAGGGTGTCTGAACAGTACAATTTAAGTATACAATCTGATTTCCGGGAGTAGCACACATCAACACAATATATAGCACACATCAACACAATATGGTACAATGATATACATTTGATCAATGAGGTAGTATAGTAGGATTTGTAGCAGAGCATGGTGGGGTAAATATATACATATATACATATATACATATTACAAGATCACAGGCAGGCTTTTTCTGAGGCTAGACACCTGATTATTTACATAAAAATAGCCTTCTATATCTGGATGGAAATTCCATAGTTCACGGTTCAGAGGAAAGGTAGGGGAGGGGGGATTAGAGGAAATGGTAATTCAGTCTAGGTGATTCCGTAAAGTTCAGAGGAGAGGTAGGTGAGAGGGGTTAAGAGGAGAGGTAATTCAGACTAGGTGATTCCGTAATGAGTCTGGAAAAGGTGGGTTTTGAGCTTTTTCCTGAAGTCCTTTAGGTCATTGATTAGACGTATCTCGTGAGGCAGCTGGTTCCATATCATGGGTGCTGAGTACGTGTAGGCTCTTTTGCTCGTCAGATCTTTGACCACCCTTATGCTACTTGGTACGCAGAGTGTGTTAAGACTAATGGTCCGTCTGCTTCTGTTGTGGGGTTGTGTGGTGATTAGACTAGAGAGGAAAGAAGGGGATAGGTTGTGAATAATTTTAAATGTTGTCACAATCACTTTGTATTTTATGCGTGCAGTGATGGGGAGCCAGTGGAGCTCAATCAGGACTGGTGTGATGTGGTCCACCAGCTTCTTGTTCATGATAATCCTGGCTGATACGTTTTGTGCCATTTGCAGGATGTTTAGGGTTTTCTTCGGTAGACCTTGCAATATGGCGTTACAATAGTCAAAGTGGGGAGTGATAAGAGCCTGAGCTACTGTTCTGAAGTCCGAGTGGTCAATAATGTTGCATAGTGGTTGTAGAACTTTCAACTTGTGAAAAATTGCTCGGTTAGTTATCCGGAGGTGCTTGTCCATTTTTAATTTATCATCGATCAATACACCTAGATATTTGATCTCATTTTTAGTTATAGGTGTTGTTGTTCAGGGTGATAGTAGCAGGAGGATTGAAGTCCTGCTTTCCAGAGATGAACATTACTTCTGTTTTTTTGTGGTTTATAGACATGTTGTTGCGTTGGAGCCAGGTTTGCATTTCGGTTAGGCAATTTTCCAGTTGGTTGTAATTAGGGTCATTTACATCGAGTTGCGTATACAGCATAATATCATCCGCATATAAGTGGTAGCTGATATTGTATTGCTGGAATATCAGACATACTAGTTGAACGTATATGTTGAATAGCAGGGAGGAGATAGCTGAGCCTTGGGGTATTCCTTGGGTTTGTGGGAAAGGTTTTGCTTGTTCGTTATTGAAGCATACCTGCTGCATTCTATTTGTTAAGTAGGACTCAAACCACTTTAGTGGGGTACCTGCTATTCCTATGGAAGCAAGTCTGTTCAGGAGCATTTCATGATGTACTGTGTCAAACGCTGCTGATATATCTATGAATATAAGAATGAACATCTTGTTTTTGTTTTCCAGGCCCTTGATGAGGTTGTCTAGAAGCGCTATGACTAGGGTTTCTACTCCATGTTGCTGTCGGAAACCGTATTGATGAGCATCAAGGATGTTTCCTTCATCTAGGTGGTCCTGTAGTTGCTGTTGGGTTACTTTTTCAATAATCTTTGCAAGGAAGATATACTTGATATCGGACGGTAGGAGGTTGGGTCATCTTTGTTGAGAGTTTTATTTTTTAATATAGGTCTAATGAGGGATCTTTTGAGTTGTGCTGGCATGATACCTTGTTGCAGAGATTGGTTTACTATGTGCGCTATAAGATGAGCAATTTCTTGTTTAGTAGATTTGATCCATTCGACTGGACACGGATCTAGGAGTGAGGTTGTTGTGTTTAGGTTTGAGATGATATTTATGATTAGTCTAACATCTATTGTTTGGAATGTACTCCATTCCTCTTTCAGTTTACAGCTTGTATTCTTGCTGTTTTGCTGACTGGGGCATGTAGTACTCCAGTTCTGAGGATGGAGTGTCAGGATAGGGGGGTTAAGTTTGTTTGCATAGTGATCAGCCAAGTCTTGGGCTTCTATTTTGCCATTGCAATCATGATCTTGCGAGGTTTTTGTGAGCGACTTGACTAATTCAAACAGCTCTCTGGGTCTATTAATGGCCTTGTTGAGTCTGTTGGTGTGGTGAACCTTTTTGGCGTGGTTGATCTCATTTTTGTATTTAGCTAGGAGCGCCAGGTATTCCGTCTTGTGTGTATCATTCTTGGTTCGTCTCCATTTTCTCTCCAATTTTCTTAGTCCCTGCTTCATTTTGTGCAGCGGTGGTGTGTACCACGGTTCATTTCCTGTTTTAGTTGCGCCGGTTGAGGACCTCCATTTTGGTTCCAAGGTCGCTTCTATTGCAGAGGTCCATTGTTGTATTAGGTCTTCTATGTCTGTGTTGTCTACGGTTACGTGCTCCTCCAGAGAGTTTATTAGTGTTTCTTTGTTGAGATTCTGGAACCTTCTTCGAAGGTGTGCCGCTGAGCCAGTTTTTTCCGTGTCGGTTGTGGTGCATAGATATAGCGTGAACTCAATTTGGTGATGGTCGGACCATGGTACTTGAATTACTCGAGTTTTGGGTTGCTTCCCTTCCATTTGCTGCTGTTTCTTGGGTAGGAATACCATGTCCAGGGTGTTCTCTTTATTATGGGTCGCCTCTTGTATTAATTGGTTGTACCCGAGCTGGTCCATGGCTTCTAGGAAGGAGCTTGCCTGCATGGGAGGGACTGATGTTAGGATTTAGGTCTCCCAGAATTATCTGGTGGTACTTAATCGCAGTGGTTGAGATAGTTTCTATTGCGTCTGCGAGAGTTTCGTGGTGTGCCGTTGGAGGTCTATATATTAGGCAGATAGACAAGGTCTTGTTCTCAACTTTGAGAATATTGATTTCTTGCGTAGTGTCTTTTGATGTGTTTGTTAGACCGAGTGTGGCCTTAGCAAGGATTAGGACTCCTCCTCCCCTTTTGTGAGTGCGTGGACAGTTGAATATTTCATAGCCCGGCTTGGTTATTTGGTTCATTATAGCTGAGTCGGTGTTGGTGAGCCAGGTTTCCGTGATGCAAAGGAGGTCAGGTTTTTCATCGGTGACTATGTTGTGTATGATGTGGGTCTTGTTCCTTATAGACCTGGCGTTTATGAGAATGCATGAGAATAGGGTTTGTGAAGGTGTGTTGGGTTGCAGAAAAGTATTATGTTTTTCTTTGTTCTTAGCCTTATGTGGTTTCATTCATTTTGAGATCTTAGTGGTGCGGTCCAAGTGGAGTGGCCTCGGGGTGTGTTGGGGTGTAGGATTTCTGTGGACAGTATTGATATGTCCGTGCAGAATGAGTGTAGGCATAGTGAGTGGGGTTTAAGGAAATACTGGGCCCCATATGTAAGGCGTGTAGTAGAGTAGGATTTGGTTGCAGAGAGCATCAGATGAAGAAAAAGCAAAGGTTAGGTAAAAATATAATATGATTACATACTTAATGAGATACATTGTATGGCTGTTTCTGAGTAGAATCTTTTGGAGAAATTTGGTGGGGATCTTAGTTACAAATTTGTGCTACAGTGCTGAGCTTAGCTACAAAGTTGTGCTGAGCTTGTCGGTACAGTGCTACCGGTACATTGACTAAGTTAAAGATCTTCGTTGTCTACTGTTGCAGAATTTGAGAGTTTGACAATATGGTGGTGTATATGAATAGTGTTACCTTCTTATCTCCTTGTTAGTTGCTATCCCGAGTTAGCGAGCTCGACCCACCGGGGGAGCTCTAGCTGTGATTCGACTGGTGTACCTACGTGGTAACAGCTTGGCTTTGTGGTTGCCTTGTCGCGTGGGTTCGATGACTCTGCTCTTCTGTGGTGGGCGTCTTTCTCGCTGTTCTGTCAGTCAGTGGGCCTCCGCCTAAGGGCCACGCCAAAGGGCCCTCTGGCGAGGCCCTCAAGCGCGGGCCCGCCAGGCACGGGTGCGCCCGATGTGCGCTGCTTTTAATCAGTCCCAGCTACCCCGATTGGGCAGCTCTTGCCTCTTTGAAGATGCCGCGTTGCTCCGGTGTGCTCAGATCCCCTCGGGGAGAGCAGATGGGCTGCCGGAGTGCAAGAGGAGCAGAGAGGACGATGCACCCGATGTGTGCTGCTTTTAATCAGTCCCAGCTACCCCAATTGGGCAGCTCTTGCCTCTTTGAAGATGCCGCGTTGCTCCGGTGTGCTCAGATCCCCTCGGAGAGAGCAGATGGGCTGCCGGAGTGCAGGAGGAGCAGAGAGGATGATGCGCCCAATGTGCGCTGCTTTTAATCAGTCCCAGCTACCCCGATTGGGCAGCTCTTGCCTCTTTGAAGATACCGCGTTGCTTTTGTGTGCTCAGATCCCCTCGGGGAGAGCAGATGGGCTGCCGGAGTGCAGGAGGAGCAGAGAGGATGATGCGCCCGATGTGCGCTGCTTTTAATCAGTCCCAGCTACCCCGATTGGGCAGCTCTTGCCTCTTTGAAGATGCCGCGTTGCTCCGGTGTGCTCAGATCCCCTCGGGGAGAGCAGGTGGGCTGCCGGAGTGCAGGAGGAGCATAGAGAAGGCAGGATTACCTTACACTTGTCAAACATGCCCAGGATGTTTCCAAGTTTGTTAATCGGGCAGCTTTTGACTGTTTTGAGTGCATAAGCAGAACCTCTGCCATTGCCATAGGGGCTCGCAGAATTGCCTGGCTCCAGGCATCTGACTTAGAACTCTGGGTACAGGACAAGCTGGGGAATATCCCTTGTTTAGGCGAAAATCTCTTTGGCAAAATAAAGCTAATGAGCTGGATGCTGATAACACCACTTTGGATAGACTATCCAAAGCTACAGCGGATCCTGCAAGGAGGAAATCCTACAAGAAACTATTCTTCTCTAAAAAGAAGAGGTCTTATCCCTCCTATACCCAGCAGGTGCATTCTGCAGGTCAGTCCGCCCGAAAGGGACAGCAGCCCCCAAAGCAAAGGAAATCAAAGACTGTTAAGCCTCAACCGGCCCAACAGACTCAGTCTCCACAGGGGCTTTGACTCTCATCTGGAGAACTTGGCCTTCCTGGCCTTTAACGGGCCAGAGCCTTCCACCATCCCAGGAAGGTTGTGTCATTTTGCCCCCAGATGGGAGCAAATAACAGCAGAAGAATGGACTCTTTCCATTGTAAGAGAGGGGTACAAGCTTCATTTCTTCAACATGCCCCCTCCTACAGTGGTAAGACAGTTTAATTCTCAGGCTTCTCTCAACACTCAGTTGAGTCAAGAGGTCAGTTTACTTCTTGCCCAGGGGGCAATAGAAGATGTACCCATTTCCCAACAGGGTACAGGTTTTACTCCACTTATTTCCTTATTCCAAAGAAAACAGGGGGACACAGTCCCATTTTAGACCTCAGAGAACTGAACAAATTCCTGTTGAAAGAGAAATTCAAGATGGTTTCTCTGGGAGCTCTGCTGCCATACCTTCAGAGTCAGGATTGGCTTTGTTCTCTAGATCTCAAGGATGCGTACACTCATGTTCTCATCCATCCGACTCACCGAAGGTTCCTTCGCTTCCTCTTTCAAGGAATACACTACCAATACAGGGTGCTTCCTTTTGGCCTGGCCTCAGCACCAAGGGTGTTTATGAAATGCATGGTTGTAGTGGCAGCATTTCTTCGCACTCTAGGAATATTTGTCTTGCCCTACTTAGACGACTGGCTCATTCGAGCCCCATCAGAGTCGGAGGCCAGAATTTCCCTATCTTGCACAATACGTATCCTTCAGTATTTGGGCCTGGTCATAAACATCCCAAAATCCAGCCTAACTCCCACTCAATATCTAGAGTTTATAGGAGCTTTGCTGGACACCAGAAAAGCAAGGGCCTATCTTCCACAGACCCGTTGCCTTCGCATTGTGCAGTTAGCCTCCCAGGCAGTGTTAAAGACTCATCTCATTGCTCGGGAAATGTTACAACTATTAGGCCACATGGCATCTACCGTGCACGTGGTTCCCTATGCTCACCTCCATATGAGAGCATCCCATTGGACTCTATCCACTCAGTGGACTCAGGCATCAGGCTGCCTATCAGACAAAATAGCAAACACAAGTTGCCTTATTCTGTCTCTACAATGGTGGCAGTCAACCCAAAACCTGTTGGTGGGGTCCCCTTTCCAGCAACCCCTACCCCAGGTCACTCTAACAACAGATGCCTCACAAGTGGGTTGGGGAGCTCATCTGCGAAACTCAAAAACCCGAACCTCGAGTAACCCCAGTCCCATGGTCTGACCATTTCCTAATTGAATTTGAAATCCACCTACCATCTTTAAAGAAAAAATCTCAAGCCGACCCAAAAACACATCAACAGAGGAAATTCCAAAAATTCAATAGTGAAGCATTGGTAACCTCTATATCCACACATTTTGAGTACACCATCACGGACCTAGACAAGCTGGTAGTCCAATGGAACTCAGGAATCGAAGCAGCTGCAAGACCAACCTGGAAGGCCACAAACGCTACAACAAAAACAGGAACCGAACCATGGTACTCTCATACCCTATCCAAAATGAAAAGAGAGCTACGCAAACTTGAAAGGAAATGGAGGAAAAAGCAAACCGAGGAAGGCAAGCAACTATACCTAACACTCCTCTCGAAATACAAGAAGGAGGTCAACCTCGCCAAAAAGAGTCACCACACTAACCTACTCAATAAAGCTCTTAATAGTCCCAGAGAGCTTTTTGAGCTAGTAAAGTCACTCACCAAAACTTCACAGAACACTGTTTCTACAGACGATATAAAGGCCCAAACACTTGCTGACCATTACGCCAAGAAACTCCACCCGCAACTACCCACAATCATTGATCAAAGCATGTCATTAGGCCTCACCCCTCGAGAAACCAACACTGTCCCTCAAGCAGACTTCGCAGCAGAATGGAACACCTTCCAGCAATTAAGTGAGCAACAAATCATAAGTATCATAACCAATTTAAACACCACTACCTCCCCTCTCGACCCATGCCCAGCCGCTTGGATGAAAGCAACTAAGAAGGAAAACGCAAAACCCATCGCTCACATTGTTAACCAGTCTCTGCAACAAGGTATCATGCCGACTCATCTCAAGAAATCACTTATAAGACCCATCTTAAAGAACAAGTCTCTCAACAAAAGTGACCCTGCATCATATCGCCCAATCTCAAGCATATCATTCTTAGCAAAAACAATCAAAAAAGCGGTTCAGCAACAACTGCAGGACCACATGGATGACAGAAAAGCCCTGGATGAGCATCAATATGGGTTTCGGCAGCATCACGGAGTTGAAACACTACTGCTGGCACTCCTTGACAATCTCCTCAGGGGTCTCGAAAACAAAAACACTATGTTCATACTTATATTCATTGATATCTCAGCGGCATTTGATACAGTCCACCACAACACCCTCTTAAACCGTCTTGCCTCCATGGGTATAGCAGGGACCCCCTTAAAATGGTTCACATCATATATATCCAATAGGATGCAACAAGTGCAGTTCAACAATGATAAAGCCGATGCCTTCCCTCAAACCCAAGGGATCCCTCAAGGGTCCGCCTTATCATCTCTATTATTCAATTTGTATATAAAGCCAGTCTGCGAGATCTTTCAGAAATGCAACATCAAGTACCACATCTACGCCGTCGATGTGATGCTATACACGCAGCTTGACATAACACAACCAAACTTCAATCCGCTAGAAGAATGCCTTGACATGCTCCAATCATGGCTTCAACAAAACAACATGTCAATAAACCACAAGAAAACAGAGGTCATGTTTATCTCCAAGAAAGCCAAATTCATCCCGCCCACCACAGTCACCCTCAACAAAAACATATATCATACGAAACCTGTAATAAAATATCTAGGAGTCCTACTGTACTGCAACCTTAGGATGGACAAACACCTCCGAACAGTTAACCGAGCCATCTTTTACAAACTGAAAATTCTGCAACCACTTCGCAATATTCTCGAGAAATCTGACTTTAGGTCTGTTGCTCAAGCACTAATTATTCGCCACCTGGACTACGGCAATGCCATTCTGCAAGGGCTTCCGAAGAACACCCTAAGCATCCTGCAAATGGCTCAAAATGTTGCTGCAAGAGTAATCATGGAAATGAAAGTCACAGACCACATAACCCCAGTACTAATGGAACTGCACTGGCTCCCAGTGGCCGCTCGCATCATCTACAAACTGCTCATCACAACGTTTAAACTCATCCATAGCATCGCACCATCCTACCTCAACAACCTAATCGCTATTCAACCATGCAACAGGAGCAGGAGAACCATGAATCTTAACACCCTATGTATTCCGACCAGCATAAGATCTGTCAAGGCTGAAACGAGCAATAGGGCGTTCACATATACAGCACCAATCCACTGGAACCAACTCCCACATGAGTTGAGACTCACAAACAACCTGAACGAATTTAGACGAAAGCTTAAAACCCATTTGTTTCAAACCCACTACAACTTGACCTAACTGCGATACCCTACCTCAACCAGATGATCTTTGCCTCCCATGGCGGGCGTCAGGACTACTGGCATGTAATCCTGTATAGTGTGTACTTTCTGGCAAGTAATTCTGTATAAATTGTATATATGGGGCCCCTCCCACGCTATTGCAATCAAATGTATACCCAGATCTGTGTGCTCTAATCAAATGTATATTGCATCCAACTGATTCTCCCGTGTTATGTAAATCATTGACTAATCAAAATGTAAATCTGAAAGATCTCAATGTACTGTACAATACATTATGATTCTATAAAGTAAACCACTGCTGATCGTAGGAAGCAGCGGTATACAAATGTTTACTAAATAAATAAAATAAATAAAATCTGCAAGATCTCTCTACCCAAGGCACCTGGACTCCACAGGAGACCCACTTTCACATCAATCTCCTGGAACTCAAAGCAATCTTCCTTGCTCTTCGAGTGTTCCATGCCCAGCTCAGCTACAAGACAGTCCTAATTCAGATGGACAATCAGGTAGCTATGTTCTATCTGAACAAGCAGGGAGGAACAGGCTCGCTTTGCAACGAAGCTTTACGACTATGGGCCCTCACCAGAGAGCATCAAATTCATCTCCTGGCGGTATATCTGCCAGGCATTCAAAACTCTTGGGCAAACAGACTCAGTTGAGTTCTGCTTCCACATGAATGGTCTCTCCATGCAGACCAGGTAGCAAAGAGTTTTCAAATTTTGGGAACTCTGGACATAGACCTCTTTGCAAGTCCATTGGATGCCAAATTTCCCCGGTTCTGTTCCAGAATTCCGGCTCAGGGTTCTCAGGCCAGGGATGCTTTCCTTCTCCATTGGGGTCAGGACTTCCTATATGCCTTTCCACCCATTCCCCTAATTCCCAAGACCCTATTCAAGCTTCAGAGAGACAAAGGCCACATGATTCTCGTAACTCCATATTGGCCACGGCAGGTGTGGTACCCTCTACTCCTGCATCTCTCTCAAGCTCCCTCTCTGGAGTTAGGATCTGCTCTAGATCTCCTGTCTCAGGAGGATGGGATGCTGTGGCATCCCAATCCCTACTCTGTGCATCTCAGGGCCTGGTTGCTGAGAGCCTAGACCTTCATGGGTCTTAACCTTTCTCAACAAGTAAGGGATGTCCTTTGTGCTTCCAGGAAACCTTCCACAAGACGCTCTTATGCTTTCAAGGGGAAAAGGTTTTCCATATGGTGTTCGCAAAAGGGTCTTCACCCCTCTGCGATACCTCTGGAATCATTACTGGAGTATCTCCTGCATTTATCTAATGCAGGACTTAAGACTAGCTCAGTAAGAGTCCATTTAAGTGCTATTTCAGCTTCTTTAAAGCTTTTAAATGGACAACCTATTTCCTCTCTTCCTCTCATAGCGAGATTTATGAGGGGCCTTCTTCTAACTAAGACTCCCATTAGGCTACCTCCAGTGGCGTGGGACCTGAATCTGGTTCTTGGGCAGCTCATGAAGCCGCCTTTTGAACCTTTAGCTACTACCTCCTTGAAATTCCTTTCCTGGAAAGTTATCTTTCTCATTGCAATCACATCAGCACGTCGCATCAGTGAATTGCAAGCATTAGTTGCTGATCCTCCTTACACGAGGTTCCATCATAAGGTAGTCCTTAGGACTCATCCACACTTTATGCCAAAGGTGGTCTCACCTTTTCATTTAAACCAGGCGGTTTACCTGCCTGTATTTTTTCCAAGGCCTCATGCTTCAAATACAGAAAAGAATCTTCATACTTCGGACTGCAAAAGAGCACTTGCCTTTTACTTACAGAGGACACAGCAACATAGAAAGGTCCTCCCAACTCTTTGTTGCTTTCGATCCTTCTCATTTGGGACTTCCAGTCTCCAAGAGAACATTGTCCAACTGGATTGCACAGTGTATTTCTTTTGCCTATCAGAGTAAGAACCTTTCTCTGGAAGGCCATGTCACAGCTCACAATGTGAGAGCCATGGCAGCCTCAGTGGCTCATCTACACTCTGTGTCTATTGACGACATCTGTCGAGCAGCTACTTGGCCTCGGTTCATACCTTCACAGCCCATTACTGCTTGGACAAGGACTCCCGCCGGGATGCCTTGTTTGGTCAGGCTGTTCTACGACATCTGTTCCATACTTAATCAACTCCTACCCACCATTCCCGGTAGGATGCCAGAGATCCATGGGGGGAAGTGGAGCCCTTTCACAGGGACACACAACTTCTGGGGTCTCTCCCTGGCATCTGTAGCTAGGGAGTCCCCATATGTGAAGACTACATTCCTGCTTGTTCCTGGAGATAGCATAGTTACTCACCTGTAACAGGTGGTCTCCGGGAACAGCAGGAGTTTAGTCTTCACAACCCACCCACCTCCCCTAGGAGTTGTATCTCAATTTCTTTTCTTTCCCCCTCTCTCTCTTTGTCTCAGCTTTAAAACTCAACTGGAGAGAGGCAGTTGGGAAAGGCGGGAAGGCAGCACGCAGGCGCTGTGGGATGCTCCCAAAAGCTTTCTAACTGGACACTGGGGAGCGTTCCTGTGCAGGCTCCGTCGGTATCGACGATACCCATATGTGAAGACTAAATTCCTGCTGTTCCCGGAGATCACCTGTTACAGGTGAGTAACTATGCTTTAGATGAATGAGTAACTATGCTTTAGATGAATGAGTAACTATGCTTTAGATGAATGGCAACATGGCTTTTGACTAAGTCATGGTTCTGAAACAGTAATTGCTTCATTGTTTAAATATTTATTTAGCAGGTTTTCTATACTGCCTTTAGGCCAAGGCAGTTTACAGAGAACAACAAACTCAATTGAGATACAGTTACATAGGGCCCAATATTTGAAAGACATTTACACGGTTTACAACCCAGTAAACCGTGTTGTTGCCTTAAATGGGGATATTCAATGGCACTTAACGGTTAGTGCCATTGAATATCCCTTCCTAACTCCCTACCGCCCCAATACTATCTGGTTAGCATCAGGGCTGGTTGGAGGCATTCCGGAGCGGAGCAGAGACAGTGACAAGCACTAACTGGGCAGCATGCAATATCACTGCTGCCCAGCCTAGCCACTGTGGCTTCCTGTGTCTGTGGCGATCCCCAGATATTCAGTGGCGGGGCCGCATATGACCCTGGCTTTGAATATGTAGGGTTAAGGGTCAGTGGGCAGGGCTATGTGCCATAGAGGTGCATAGCCTGCCCAACATCGGGCCCATAGAACTTAAGGGAGATGTAAATCTGGAGTTAAAACAGGGGGGATTGACGTGTTTCAGAGGAGGGTGGTACAGGATCTCTTGTAGGATGTTATTTGATTTCGTTAGAACCATAATGTTCAATGAAAAGCTCAATTTTTTATAACTTCTTCAGTTCCTGTGTAATCTGCGCAGATCTTATGGGTTCAGGGAGTGAGTTCCAGATTGAGGGGGCAAAGAGGGTGAAAGCTGTATTAGTTTGCTGGGTGCATTTTAACTTAAGGGGTCTGTAGTTATGATGCAGTAGTGGTCATAAGTGTTGGAGCGATTTCATTTTAAAATATGTGGTGTTGGCTGTCTTCTTGATGTGGCCATGCATGTTAAGGTTCTTGTCAAGGGTTATACCCAGGTATTTGACTTCCTCTTTTACCACAATTTCAGTGTGTTGGAGCATAAGCTTTGCTGGGGGATTGAAGGATGAGTCTCTTGTGACCAGTAGTACTTTGGTTTTGCTGCTGTTCACTACTAGGTTTAGACTTGCGAGGGGGTCTGTGGTAGCTGAGAAGCAGTAGAGAAGTCCAGAATTAGGGTGTGACAAGGCATGTAGAACATGATATCATCGGCTTATAGGTGAAAGTGCATATTGAATTTTCTGAGCAGCTCACAGATGGGTTGGATGTAAATATTAAATAGGAGAGCTGACAAGACTGATCCTTGGGGCATGCCTTGATTTAGGCTGAAATGGTTGGATTTAAGGGGACCAATTTTTATCTAGAGTTGTCTGTTGGTGAGGTATGAGGTAAACCCGTCTAATGTGCTATTGTGGAGAAGATGTCACTAAGCTTAGCTAGAAGAGTATGGTGAGAGATGGCTTCGAAGGCGGCACTGATGTCAAGGAATATCATTGCAAAGCCTTGATGTGGCTTTGCTGAAACCCTTGATTAGAGTGTTAAGAGTGTAGTGAAGAGACTATCTATACCATGCTTGCGGCGGAAACATGCTGCTGGGGGTCCAAGGGTGCATGTGTGTTGATGTAATCTTGGAGTTGGTGTTGCACCGCTTTTTCTATTACCTTTGCTAGGAAATGGATGCTTGCTACAGGGTGATATGAGCTTGGGGAAGACTGGTCGAGTGATGGTTTCTTTAAGATGTCTTATTGAGACTTGTGTCAGGGCAGGGGTTAAGTATCCTTGGGAGAGGGAAGTTTGGACAATCTTCACTATTGAGAATTCTGTTCAAAGTGATTTTATCCAGGAAACTGGGCATGGGTCAAGTGGGCAAGGTGGTGGTATTGATGTCTCTGATATCTGTAAGCTCCTGTAGTGAGATCAATCTGAAGATATCCCAACTGTGTACATGGGTTGGCTTATCCAGTGGGTGTGGTGGCGTGTTTTAGGGGAGTGCCTGCTGCATAGGTGGTCTGCCATGGTCTGAGGATTGAGTTGAGTTTGTGTTCGTGGCTGATATCTATGTGGGATCCTTTGTGAAGGTCTGTTAAGGGATTTCATTATGATATTAGAGTAGTATTCCTTTTTGCAGCTGTGGATAAGATTGCAGTAGTCATTCTGTTTAGAGATGTATTGTTCGTTGATGAATCCATTGTGAGTCTTTTTCCATTTTCTTTTGATACACCTGAGTTGTCTGACTCTGTGGGAGTACCAGGGTGGCTGTGTATGGAGGAAAGGTCCATAAACCATTATTAAGAAGGGACCCAGGATATCAATGCTTGAACCAATACAAGCATTGTGGAACCTGTGTCCCTTGGGGAAACTGCTAGGTACGTATGACCTAGATTGGCCACTGTTGGAAACAGAATACTGGGCTTGATGGACCTTGGTCTGACCCAGTATGGCATATCTTATGTTCTTATGTTCTTATGTTCAATGAGGCAGTGGTGTGTTGTCATGTATAGGTAGTGGCATTGGTCATCACTGTGTTCTATGAGTGTATTATGCTATCCAGGTCGTGGATGTCGGAGACCAGGCATGGGGAGATGTCATCTTAGAAGGATTACTTGTTGAATGATTTGAAGCGGTGCTTGCTAGGCTGTTGCTGGTGGATGTGTGGGGTCTGGAATCTGGCTGGTAGGATGAAGGAGATCATTGCATGATCCAACCATGGAAAAGGGTCAATCTGAAAGTTGAATTGGGTTGCTGGGAGGTATTTGGGTGCGAATACAACATCTAGTGTTGCTCCTTTGGAGAGAGTAGTCTCTTTGATGATTTGGTGCAGTTGAAGTGCTTCCATGGCATTGGTGAAAGCAAAGACTTGCTTAGGGGAGGTGGATGGAAGGTTTATTTCATCAAGGAGGAGGAAGTGTTGGTTGGATGCTGTGTGTGTGTGTATGTGCATGCTTCATCTAGAAGGCCTGGTAAGTCCTCGGTCTTTGAAGATGGTGTTTGGTATGTTAGGCAGATGGTGTGGTCGTTATTGGAGATTGTGAGGAAGTCCAGCATTTCTGAGGAGTGAGAATTGAGCATGGTGAAGTTTAGATGCTCTTTTGCCATGATTAGGACACCACCTCTTCTGCCTGCTCTGGGGCAGTTGAAGAGCTTGTAATGGGGAGGCAACAACTGGTTAAGGAGTTCATTGTCCATCATGGAAATCCAGGATTCAGTGGCATACATACAGTCAGTGTCGCTATGGAGTATGTAATCTGCTATTATGGGAATCTTGTTGCGAGTTAAGCGAGCGTTGATCAATGAGCATTTGATAGAAGAGTGAGATCGATTCTGTCTGGGCTGAGCTTTCTGTTATAGGGTGGTGGTAATTTTAAGCAATCGATGTAGGAGTTTAACATGTGGTGTCTTGTGGCATGTGACTGGATTGGGAAGGCTGGGTCGGTAAAGGATTGGAATGTTGTTTTAGGGTGTTACTGCTTGTGGGGGTAGGAGGAGGAAGGGGGGTCGGTATCATCACTGTGTGTATTGGGAGTTTGTGGAGGAGTATTTTTTTATTTAAACATTTGATATACCACCTCTCGTAACATCGAGGCGGTATACAATTTAATGAAACAAAAGGAGAAGGCTGAGCCTTGGAAAATAGAAAAGAACTACAAAGTTAAGATAGGAAAGCTGAGAGGGGTCCAAGCAAACATAACCAGCAAAACTGCAAGAGAAAGTCAAGGAACAGAGGTTGGGAGATATGTTTCAAAAGCAGAAGAGGTAGGTTTTTAAGAGAGACTGAGGACTGTTCTAATTGGAGAGTGGTAGGGAGTGAGTTCCATAATGAAGAGTCGAGGAAAAAGAAGGCTGAGTAGCAGGTAGATTGCAGGGGTGCACGGGAGGGGGAGGGAAGGTGGCGATGATTGATGTGTACTAAATGGAGACTTCAGGAAGGGGTATGAAAGACAAGGTCGTCTGCAAGATATTGAGGAGTGTGTGTATATAAGGGTACGTATTTTGAACTGTATAGTGCTGTGATGTTTGTGACTCACCAATTGAATCTTTGCTGGTTGCTGTGACAGGTCCTTGATGTAGAGTGCAAGTTCTCTTCAGGCACTCTAAGTGGATCACTGTGGTCTGGAGATGCCGGCTGAGCAGGGGAGCGGAGCAGATGCGGTGTGCAATCTGGTGTGAATGGGGGTCTTGTGTGTCTGTTCACTCGTGGGGCTGTTCCTTGTTGTAGTCTCCTTCTGTTGTTCTGATGGTGAGGCAAGCTGGAACAGGAAGCAGTTGTTTACTTGAGTCACCGCTGTTGAGGTCAGCTGTTTCAGTGCTGGTCCTAGGTCATACCGGGGAGCTGATATACCATCTGTGACTCGAAATGTTCCAATTCTGCCAAAAGTATGAAACTGTCACCATGTTCCATCTGGCTGAGCTGTAGCAGTGAGCAAGCTTAGATCTGTGTAGTGGTTCCTTCAGTGGAGAGGTTGCGGCTGTTAGCTTTCTGTTGTTGCATGCTGCAGTCCACGCCTAAGGGCCACACTAAAGGGCCCTCTGGCGCAGTCCTGCCTGATCACACCTCTTTTTAAATTCTGGGGCAGCTGGGCTGATTGGATGTGCCGGTGGGGAGCAGGGAGAAGTTATTAATATCTTAATAGGACTAGAAAAGCCTCAGAAAGCTTATCTGTTCATCTCTATAGATGTTACTTCAGCATTTGACCACGAAATTCAGTATTTTGTTACAATAAAATGAGATTGGAAAGGTCAGGTACTAAATGGACTTTCCTCATTTCTAGTAAGTAAAGACACATCCAGATGGCTTAATCTTGATAAATGGCACAAGAAATGTTGATCAAGATTGTTAGCTACAGTTGTGGTCAACATTATTGGCACCCTTGCAGTTCAACCCCTTAATGTTACAATGTCTCCTAAAAATAAAAAGTGGCCAGTGTAATGGCTTTGGACTATATAATCACACATATTTGACACACAAAAGAATCAAATAAAGCAAAACCAATTTAAAAGGGAAGTAGTAGGAAATAGTATAAAAACTGGAACATTGCCAGGACATGATTACACAGGTACACTAAAAAAAATTTTTTTAAACTGCCTCTAATGTTTCGATTGATTTTTACGTTTTTTGGTGCGCTGAATCCAAATCTGGTAACCAATTTGCTCCATCACGTACAGATTTTTTGCTACATTGGGTTAGCAGTTTGAGGTGAACGTTTCAGATTGAGTGCGATCGAGATAAAAGTTTCTTGGATGAATTCTTTATACTAATTGTTTAGTAGTTATTCAAATAAGAATAAAGAAAATTGTAACAAGGCAGCACATAAGAATAGAGTAATGTCAACAAAACACACTGTGATGGTAGCAAAATTGTCTGCACTTAAAACAGCCACATACATGTGCACAAACATTGAGCATATAAGAGCGAGGTTAGACACAAAGCAAAGCAAAGAAATGTGCAAAAAATGTTGTACATGTATGTATGTAAGAATAGAAAACGCAAACCGCACCATTGCAATACATGAAGACAAACACCCGATGGTGTGAAAATAAAATTCTAATAAATGAGATCCGACACTGTGGTAATAACTAGCAAATTTTTATTTCAAAGTTTAGTAAAAACACAATATTTGTCAACACAGTTTAGATTTTAAAGTCATTCTTGGGTCAATCAATCTCCTGGTGGGCCCGTTTCTTCTTCCCCCGAATGCTTCTCTTGGTGCGCTGCTTGGCGTATTTTTCATCTGGGGTTTCCCGCAGCAGCAACCAGCAGAAATCAGCCATCATAGTGGTGTTCCATCTTCCTTGGTACCTTCTCTCTGGTACCTTCTCCTGGTGAAACCTTTCACCTTGTTCTTCACTGTACGCCCCCAAGTTTTCGGGAAAGTAGTTCACATGGGAGTGCAAGAAATGGATTTTCAGGCTCATGTTACAGCCTTGTTCTTTGAAGGCATTGAGCATCCTGGCAACAATATCCTTATAGTTCTCATCCCGCCTGTTCCCCAAGAATTTGAGAACAACATCCTTGAAGGAATCCCAGGCTTCTTTTTCCTTCTCAGACATCGTTTCAGCGAATGCTCCATCTGAAATGAGTTTCCTTATATCAGGGCCAACAAATACTCCTTCCTTTAGCTTTGCTTCAGAAAGTCGGGGGAACTTTGAGCAAAGGTACCGAAAGCACTCACCATCTTTTGGAAGGGACTTGATGAATTGCTTAATGAGACCCAACTTAATGTGGAGAGGTGGTAATAGAATTTTATCACGAGGTACCAAGCTCTCATGAAGAACATTTTTCTCACCGGGTCTCAAATACTCCCGAATTGGCCAGTCTTTTTTCCCCCAGTGTAGGTCGCGGGCCCGGCTATCCCACAAGCAAAGGAAGCAGGGATATTTGGTGAAACCGGATTGCTGCCCTAATAGCATGGATAGAATTTTAAAGTCTCCACAAATCATCCACTTATGCTCATCATAACGAATATTCTGAAGAATCGGGGCCAAATTCTCGTATTTTTCTTGGAGAATAACAGAGTGAGCAATAGGAACTGAAGCGAATGTGTTGCCATTATGAAGAAGAACACCTTTTATGCTGTCTTTTGACGAATCAATGAACAGCCGCCATTCAGCAGCAGGATCATACTTGAGTTTAAACTTTTCCATCACTCCGTATATATCGTTGCAAAATACCAAATCTTCCTCTTTGCTGAAATACTTCAAAAATTGTGTCTCGCGGTTGCGGTACCAATAAAAAGTTGTTCCTGGTGACAATAGATTTTTCTGTTTAAGCCGAGAACCTAGCAGTTGGGCAGCATCTTTTGGGAGTCCTAAATCCCAGACTAAATCATTCAATTCAGCTTGAGAGAAAAGTTCAGGTTTCGGATCTGGTTCAGTTTCAAACTCGGAAGTACTGGACTCATCGGGAAAAGCCATCTGATGAGTCTCATCATGATCAGAACCGTCCACACAAATATGATCCAAAGATTTTGGTGGTTCAGGCACAGGTACTTCGTTGCTATGAGGCATAGGCCTAATTGCTGAGGGAAGGTTGGGGTAACTTATTACGTTCTTATTTTTTAAGTTGTATCCCTTCACAATGCAAGAGCAAAAATAGCAGTCACTGCTGTGGTCTCTTTGTTCACGCCACATCATAGGTATTCCGAAACGAAATGCTTGTTTTTTACCTTTCATCCATAAGCGTAGATCTTCCTCACATGTCTTGCACACTTTGTGAGGAGCCCACGGTTTGTATTGATCGCCTAACTTCAAACCGAAATAGGCGAAATATACTTTTTTAATAAATGCAGAAATGTTCCTCTGGCGCTTTTTCACGGTATATTCCCCACAAATAAAACAAAAACTGTCCGGAGAGTTGACGCAACCTCTGGCTCTGTGAGCCATCACAAATACACAGCACTGCAAACTACAACTGTAGTGAACCACTTCGGAATAAAGCTGGATTACGACTGAGCAAACAAAAGGTAATAATGAACTTGCAAGAAACTGAAATTTGACAGGAACGTTCATGTCGCAACCACCGTGTTTGAGCGAGCGCGAACGAGGCGAGGCGAACAGGAAAGAACATGCGCCAGCGCGAGTACTGGATTTAGCCCCCCGCCTCCCAATTGTCCTGTTAATGTATAAAATGAATACAAAACACTCTAAAATATCATGAGGGAGTGTTTCTAGTTAGTTAACCATTACAACCTCTATTTTGGGCCAAGAAAATAAACTGCAGTCGGCTAAAAAGAAATTATGTGAATATTCCTTATATGGGTAAGAAATCTAATTTTGCAAGAAAACGTGACGTGATGGAACATTTTGGCTATTTTTCCTGGATTCAGCACCCCAGAATCTATAGGAATCAGTTGCAAAACTGGAGGCAGTTTTTTGGTAGTGTACCTGTGTTATTAATCTGTGCAAAGAAAACTACAATGTAGCTGAAATTATCCCTAGGAGTTGATGATAAAAATGTGTCCAGGTTAAGACACACAGTGAAATCGCACGCTTAAGCAAACACCGTATGATTACTCAAGTGGTTGAGGGAACCTCAGTAGGGAGAAAGGCGTGTCTGGTGCACAGCGTTTCTCAATCCTGCAACTCTTAACACACCTGAATTCCACCGACTGTCATTCACTGGCTCCAGTTCATGTTTTACAGGTTTTTTTTAATGTGTTTAAAAGAAACCGAAAATACTTAACAAACCACCATATTGAGTATTCAACAGGTTGGAGCTGGGGAACCCAAATGTCATCTTGGGTTTCATGCGTTTTATTTCTCGTGCTGCTTCAGGGCTTGTCGCATACATTCTCTGCTCAATAGAGCACAAACTGGATCTTTATTCCACCATAAACATGATTGCCCCAAGCACTTCACCTGCCTATCAAACAAATCCAGAAAAGGTCTGCTGGAATAAGTAAGATTTCAACTTTTGCTGAAAGACCATCAACTCTGCTTCAGCACGTAACTCATTAAGGAGAGAATTTCAAATAGATGGAGCACTCATAAAGAAAATTTTCTCACATAATGACTGAAACAGAATCTTTTTAAAGGAAGGAACAACTAATAGTTTCTCGTTCCGAGACTGTAAAACATGAGAAGGACAATAGGATCTAAGCAAAGTCCTGCTGCAGCTCCTGCCCTGGACACCACCTCCTCGACAGATAATCTCCGTGCAGCACTCCCCCGCACTCCAGATGAGCTCCATGGCCAATGCACATCAACATCGCCGAAGCTCCACCCATAGGCATCATCACCCAGCGACCGGCAGGCCCACTTAAGCAGGCAGCAACCATCGGAAGCCCTTTCCTGCCCCGGACACCACTTCCTCGATGGATCTTCTCTGTGCAGCACTTACCGTTATCCTAGCAGTGCCTCCGCACTCCAGGTGAGCTCCACGGCTGATGCACATCGACATTGCCGAAGCTCCGCCCACAGGCATCATCACCCGGCGACCAGCACACCCACTTAAGCAGGCAATACTAGGCGCCAAGCGGGCCCATGCCTTAGGTGGAGGACAGACCTCAATATGCATCCCTTGCCAGTGAACCCACCTGCCTGGACACCATAGCAAAGAAGGAGCGACCGCAACAAGGACACAGCCACAGTAAGCAGCAAACGTTACTAACACTAAAACACTCGCATAACCCTAGCTTCTGTGACCCGTGAAGGGACCGCTACAACAGTTAGCCAGAATTATATGAGCTGTGCTTCATAAGACGCTGAGTTTATTGAGAGATATTCTGAACGGCCCTTCCTGATATACTGTCTGCTGTACCAGAATTTAATTGATTAGCCCCGATAGAGATACATCTGTACTGCCAGGTGCCATGAAGTAGACACCCAAAATGGTGCCCCACCCCCTAGCCTTAGCCAGCTACTACATTCTCATAGGTCTACTCCACAGTGCCCTCTCCCTCACTACCGATTACAATCCCATACCAGTCCTACAGGGCTCAGGGAGGAGATGGTCGGGTACCCCTCGCCAACCAGTAGCCGAAGCTAAGCGCATGCCATGCCCACATCTACTTTCTCATTTCAGCATGCCAAAAAACCTCAGCAACCACACCCCCGCAACCTGAAATGCGCCCTCATAAATGCACGCTCAGTCCGCAAGGAATGGCCAGTCGTTTCCGACCTGATATCCACCCATAACCTCGACATCCTACTAGTCACTGAGACTTGGTTGTCCAACTCGGACATGGTCCTCCTTCACCAGCTCACCCCCCCCCCCAAGCTTTTCTATCCACACCTGCCACAGAACGGACCGTAGAGGTGGAGGAGCACTCATCCTGACCAAAACGGAGCTACAATTCCAGCTGGTCTCTGCCACCAGCACAATGCACCTCGACTCAGTCGCCATAGCCAACAAGCACAGTTCCAACAACTTAATCTATAGAGCCCCGTCCCCCTCCTCGGAGGACCTATCAACGATAATCGACCTCGCCTGCAACCCCAAGAACTCTCGTACACCAAACTGGTTACTGGGTGATTTCAACCTACCTGCCCTCCAGGACACCTACTCCAAAACCTTCCTTGAGGCGCTTAAGGAGCTAGGTTACAAACAAATAATCAATGCTCCCACTCATGTAAAAGGAAACAAGCTGGACCTGGTCTTCGTCCCATGGTCTGCCATAGACCCAAACCACGATCTCGTACTATCCATCACCCCAGTTCTATGGTCCAATCACAGCTTGATAAGTTTCCAAATGCCAAAGCACCCTGATCACAAAAGTGCCCAGACCTCAGCTGAGGCTTCCACAGCTCCATCAGGACGATTCCGGCCCTTCAACAAAGAGGAAATCCTAAACAAAACCCAGCCACTCTTCAACCGGTTAGCACCCAGCCTCGACGAAATGATCTCCACTAGGAACAATAGCCTGGGCTCCATCGCTCAGCTACCAACCACTAATAAGTCATGAGGGAGAAGAAATACCCGCTCCATGGTACTCCCCTGAGCTGCAGGCATCACTCCTCCACCTAAGGAAGCTTGAAAGACGTTGGCGTCGATCACGCCAGGAAACATATACCTCTCACCTAAAAAGACACCGCTCAGCAGTCACAGCAAAAATGAAGCAGTATCATGCAGAAATCCTGCAGCGCTCTCTAAACAAACCGCTTGATGTATTCAACCTAGTCAAGACCCTAACAAAAGAACCTTCCCCCACCCAACTGAGCCTGCCAAATCCACAGGAATTCGCCGACTACCTACAGTCCAAAACAAGCCAGACCAACAAGATCATAAACCCCGCTCCTGTGCACGAGGCACACTATCCAACACCACCGACTACCTTATCGACCCCATCCGAGAGAGGTATCCAGAAAACCATCACTACCTTCTCTGCCCCATCCAGGAAAGGCATCCAGGACATCATCACAGCCATCAACACCACCACAGCTCCAAACGACCCCTGCCCAGCATTCTGGATAAAATCACTGCGCGTAGAACTCAGCCCGTTCCTGACCAAGCTCATAGACCTATCATTCTCAACTGGGACATTCCCACTAAGCTTGAAGCAAACATCCATCAGGCCACTTCTAAAAAAAAAAAAAAAACCAACAAACTGGACCCAAGGGAGGTAAACTCGTACAGACCGATCTCAAGCATCGCTCTACTGGCCAAAATAACTGAAAAAGTCGTCCAATGCCAAATCCAACACCACATTGAAACCACTGCGCCTCTCAACCCATGTCAGCATGGATTCAGAAAATCACATGGCATCGAGACCCTCCTTACCACCCACTTCAGCACCTTAATCACCAGAATGGACAACATCAGACAAGGTTATGCCCTGATCTTCATGGATATTGCCATGGCATTCGACTCAGTCAGCCATGAAATACTCCTGGCACTCAAGGAGAAGGGAATGCATGATACAGCGCTAAGCTGGTGCAAGTCATACTTAACAGACAGATGGCAACATGTTCCATTCTGCTCCACCACCTCCAAACCTTTCCAACAAAAACAAGGCATGCCACAGGGATCTTCACTCTCGGCCCTGCTGTTCAATATATACATGCAGCCCATTTGCACTCTCATCCGCTCCTTCAACATTGACTGCCTGGTATACGTCGACGATGAACATAAGAACATAAGATATGCCATACTGGGTCAGACCAAGGTCCATCAAGCCCAGCATTCTGTTTCCAACAGTGGCCAATCTAGGTCATACGTACCTAGCAGTTTCCCCAAGGGACACAGGTTCCACAATGCTTGTACTGGTTCAAGCATTGATATCCTGGGTCCCTTCTTAATAATGGTTTATGGACCTTTCCTCCAGGAACTTGTCCAAACCTTTTTTAAACCCAGCTACACTAACAGCCTTTACTACATCCTCCGGTAACAAATTCCAGAGTTTGATTACACGTTGAGTGAAAAAATATTTTCTTTTATTAGTCTTAAATAGTTTACCCTGTAGCTTCATTGCATGTCCCCTAGTCTTTCCATATTCTGATAAGGTAAACAATCGATCTACGTTTACCCGTTCCACTCCGTTCATTAATTTATAGACTTCTATCATATCTCCCCTCAGCCGTCTCTTCTCCAGGCTAAAGAGCCCCAACCTTTTTAGCCTTTCTTCATAGGAGTAGCCTTCCATCCCCTTTACCATTTTGGTGGCTCTTCTCTGAACCTTTTCTAAAATCGCTATATCCTTTTTAAGATACGGCGACCAGAATTGCACACAATATTCAAGGTGCGGTCTCACCATGGAACGATATAGAGGCATTATAATATCTTTTGTTTTATTTTCCATTCCTTTCCTTATCATACCTAGCATTCTATTTGCTCTCTTGGCCGCCGCTGCACACTGGGCCGAGGGTTTTAACAAGGTATCCACAATGACGCCTAAATCTTTTTCCTGGGTGGTGGTTCCTAATGTGGAACCTTGCATCGTGTAACCATAGTTTGGGGGGTTCTTCCCTAGGTGCATAACCTTGCACTTCTCCACATTAAATTTCATCTGCCATTTTGATGCCCAGTCTTCCAATTTATCAAGATCCTCTTGCAATTTTCCACAATCCTCCTGGGTTTTAACAACTTTAGATAGTTTTGTGTCATCTGCAAATTTGATAACCTCACTTGTTGTTCCACTTTCTAGGTCATTTATGAATATGTCAAAAAGCAGCGGACCCAGCACAGATCCCTGGGGTACACCACTATTCACCTTTCTCCATTGGGAAAATTGGCCATTTAGCCCTACCCTCTGCTTTCTATCTTTTAACCAGTTCCTGATCCACAGTAGTACACTGCCTCCTATCCCATGACTCTTTAGTTTTGCCAAAAGTCTCTCATGAGGGACTTTGTCAAAGGCTTTCTGAAAGTCCAGATACACAATATCAACCGACTCACCTTTGTCCACCTGTTTATTCACTCCTTCAAAAAAACATAACAGATTAGTAAGACAAGATCTTCCTTGTCTAAAGCCATGTTGGCTGTCTCCCATTAGGTCGGGACTATCTACATGCTGAGTAATTTTATTCTTTATGATGGTTTCTACCATTTTTCCCGGTACTGATGTCAGGCTCACTGGTCTGTAGTTTCCCGGATCACCCCTCGAACCCTTTTTAAAAATTGGTGTTACATTGGCGATCCTCCAATCCTCAGGTATTAGAGATGATTTTAATGATAGTTCACAGATTACTGATAGCAGGTCTGCAATCTCAAATTTCAGTTCTTTCAACACCCTTGGATGTATACCATCCGGCCCAGGTGATTTGCTACTCTTCAGTTTATCTAATAGTTGTAAGACATCTTCCCGATGTATCGATATTTCCTTCAATTCTTCCACACCTTTAAATACCACTTCAGTCATGGGTAACATCCCTACATCTTCCTCAGTAAAGACCGAAGCAAAGAATTCATTCAGTCTCTCCGCTATCGCCTTGTCGCCTCTTAGTGCTCCTTTAACCCCTTTATCATCTAATGGTCCAACTGACTCTCTCACAGTTTTTTTGCTACGAATGTACTTGAAAAGGTCTTTATTTTGCGTTTTTGCTTCCGCAGCAAGCTTCTCAAATTCTCTCTTTGCCTGCCTTATCAATGCCTTGCATTTGACTTGCCAGTGCTTGTGCTGTTTCCAGGTTTCATCGTTTGGCTCTTTTTTCCATTTCCTGAAAGATGCTTTTTTGGCAACAACAGCCTCTCTGACCTCACCTTTAAACCATGCTGGCAGTTTTTTGGACTTCCTTCCACTTTTCTTAAAGCGTGGAATACAGCTGGTCTGGGCTTCCAAGATAGTATTTTTCAACAACACCCAAGCTTGATGTACGTCTTTAACCTTTGCAACTGCTCCTTTTAGTTTTTTCTTAACTGTTTTCCTCATTTTATCATAGTCTCCCTTTCGAAAGTTAAAGGGTAGTACTGTGGATTTCCTTACTATCCCTCCTCCACTAATTAAATCAAAGGTGATCATGCTATGATCACTATTGCCAAGTGGCCCCAACACCCTTATCTCTTGCACTACATCTGGTGTTCCACTAAGGACTAGGTCTAATATTGCTTCCCCTCTGGTTGGTTCATGAACCAGCTGCTCCAAGAAGCAGTCATTTATTTCATCTAGGAACTTTATCTCCCTAGCATGTCCTGTTGTGACACTGACCCAGTCGATGCCGGGGTAATTGAAATCACCCATTATTATTACTGCACTGTAACTTTTGCTAGCTTCCTTGATTTCTTTGAGCATTTCATCATCCATTTGTTCATTCTGGCCAGGCGGACGATAGTACACCCCCACTGCCATCGCCTTCCCCTTTTTACATGGAATTTCAATCCATAGAGATTCTACAGCAAATTTTGTTTCTTGCAAAACTTTAATCCTTTCTGACTCAATGCCCTCTCTAACATAGAGCGCAACCCCTCCACCAGTTTGGTCAGCTCTATCATTACGATATAGTTTGTACCCAGGTATCACAGTGTCCCACTGGTTGTCCTCTTTCCACCATGTCTCTGATATTCCAATCATATCTAACCTCTCGTTTAGTGCTATATATTCTAACTCTCCCATCTTGTTTTGTAGACTTCTAGCATTTGCATACAAGCATTTTAGAGACTGTATTTTATTCATATTAATTTGGCTATTGGTAGACATGGGTAATTTGGGATCTTTAAGTTCTGTCTGCTCCATACTCGAGGGCATTTGGGCTACTTTACTCTTTTTTGGAACCTCTGCTTTTTGTAGTATCCTTCAAGGATACATTCTTCCGAACCATGCGCTCTTGGGCGACTGTCGGCTTTCCCCTATTATCTAGTTTAAAAGCTGCTCTATCTCCTTTTTAAAGGTTAATGCCAGCAGCCTGGTTCCATCCCGGTTAAGGTGAAGCCCATCCCTTCGGAAGAGCCCCTCCTTTCCCCAGAATGTTCCCCAGTTCCTAACAAATCCGAACCCCTCATCTCTGCACCATTGTCTCATCCACGCATTGAGACTCCGGAGCTCTGCCTGCCTTTTGGGTCCTGCGCGTGGAACGGGAAGCATTTCGGAGAACGCTACCCTGGAAGTTCTGGATTTCAACTTCCTACCTAAAAGCCTAAATTTAGCTTCCAGAACCTCCCTACCACATTTTCCTATGTCATTGGTACCGACATGTACCAAGACAGCAGACTCCTCCCCAGCACTATCTAAGACCTTATCTAGGTGGCGTGATGTACTGCTCTATATGCCGTTCTCAACCGACCAACCAGATTTCTCACCACTAACAACCTGCTTTGATGCTGTCACCGATTGGCTCCATACACAAAGGCTCAGAATAAACTTCAACAAAACGGAGGCCCTATTCATCACCAGGAACCAAGCATTTACTCCTCCCACCTCACTAAAAGTACAAAATGCTGAGCTCCTAAGCAAGCCTACGTTACGCTACCTAGGGGTCACACTAGACCAACAGCTAGACATGAAAGCCCATATAAGCAACATGGTCAGAGCATTTACCACAAAATACGGACACTCCGACAGCTACAACACCTGCTTGAGCCAGACGACTTCCGAACAATCTATCAGGCCCTTGTAATCCCTCACTTTGATTATGCCAATGCAATTCTGCAAGGACTCCCGAAGAACACGCTGAACCCACTTCAGCTTGCAATGAACGCAGCTGCCAGAATATTGCACGGAGCCTCTAGGAGGGATCACGTAACCCCAATCTTGAAACACCTCCATTGGCTGCCGGTCCACTGCAGACTCGCCGTCAAAATATTATTGATGACCTTCAAAGCCATCAACAAGTGCTCCTCCACCTCCTCACAGACCTCGCCCGCTCCACCCCCCCCCCCCCCCAACAGAGCCAGGAGGTCATTCGTGGCCAACACTCTGATAATCCCAAATGCAATAACGAAATGCTTGCAAGCAACAAGAAACAGAGCCTTCGTATTCTATTCACCCACATGCTGGAACGCCCTCCCACCCACCATCTGGGCCATCACTGACCTTGCACAATTTAGGAAGTCACTGAAGCACCACCTCTTCCTCCAGCACTACTCCCTTATTAATGACATATCACAACCAGCCACACTCCACCACCAGGACACCACCCCTAGCACACCCACATCACAAGGTTGCAGCCCCCCCTTTAGCTCAATGATACACCCAGTATGTCGAATGTGTATATAGTTATTGAATACTGCAAATGGATACCAATGTGAACAGACACCAATGTGTATATAGCCACCTAATATTGCATATAGTCACCAAGCAATACTGTACATCTGTGATCTAGATGATCAATCTGTATATAGTTATTCAACCTGTAAATAGCTGCCAGCCGATCCGGTCACCTGCAACCTGATCGCTTAGCCTGGTCATAGTACCCTCGTTAGTCCCAAGTTGCAACACCTGTTCATTGTAAGTCCAGTGCAGGTTCTGCCTGCACTGTACAAATTTTGTTGTATGTAAACCGCACTGATTCTAAAGAGTGCGGTATAGAAGAGACATTAAATAAATAAATAAAATAAATAAATAAATGAGGACAATAAGGTCTAAGCAAAGGTGACAAGCTGACAAAAAGACTAGGTTATGCAAGCATTTGAAAGTAATCATAATCACGTTATACAAAACTCAAAATCAGATAGCAAACCAATGCAAAACAAATAACTGTTGCATGTTATCAGAATGTTTGCATCCAGTTAAAAGACGAGCAGCGGCATTTTGGATTGATTGTAAAGGAGACGTAGTAGCTTTTGAAAGGCCTAAAAAGGCTCTATTACTGCCGCCCAAAAGGTAAAAGGACTAAAGTCTGTAACAGAATGAAAATTACTACTAGATAAATATGGTTTTAGTCTCCGGAGAAGATGAAATTTATAATAAGCAGCTTTAATCAATCTTTGTATATAGTCATGCAGATTTAATTGTATATCTAACCAAACCCCAAGATCTCTCACGACATAGCTAAGCACAAAAGGAAAAGAATCTGTCACGGAATTCAAATTTGAAGGATTTTGAAAATCTGAAGATAAATACAAAACTTCTGTCTTCTTCATGTTCAGTTTCAACCTATTGTGAAACATAAACGACTCAACTGAATTAAGGCAAAATTCCACATACTTTAAAGAATTATCTAATAAAGCAGAAATAGGGACAGTGAACTGTATGTTAAGCATACACTCGAAATTTAACATCCAAGCTCTTGAAAATATCTTGAATTGGGGTGATAGAGAGATTAAACAGTATAGCTGACAGAGCAGAACCCTGCAGTACCCCTGCCTCAATGCATTTCCAAGCTGACACTTGTCCTGATGATTGAACTTGAATAAATCTATCCTGCAAAAATTATGTAAATCAAGAAAGTACCTTACCTTGTATCCCCAACTTGCAAAGCCTAGATAGAAGTAAGGAGTGATCCACGGTATCAAATGTGGCAGATACATCAAGCAGCACTAGTAGAAAAGATTTACAATGATCAAAGCCAATAAGAAACACTTCAGTAAGAGTCAACAGCAATGTTTCAATCCCATGATTGGGATGAAATCCAAACTCCGAATGATGGCTTTAATGTTTAAAATGGTCATATTTACTCTGTTCCATTTTCACAATGGTGAAGACAAAAGAGCAGCCTGAGGCCGTTGGAAACACCATTATCACCAAACATCAAACTTCAAAGAGATACAAGGCCATCTCCAAAGACCTTGGGATTCCTGTGTCTACATTTCGCAGTGTTGAGAAGTTTTCTGCTCTTGGAACTGTCAAGAACTTCCAAGGACGTGGAGGGAAGAGGAAAATGAATCCAAAAGTCTTCAAAGATTAGTGCAAACTGTTGGAAAAACACTATGTACAACACCCAAAGAGCTTAAGGCTGGTCTGGAGTGGTTTCAACCCACACCACGCCGCGCACTAAACAAAGACTGACTCCATGGGTGAATGCCAAGGAGGATCCCACTTCTCAAAGACAGATATAATAAGGTACGCCTGATCTTTGCCCAAACCCACCTTGAGAAACCACAGTCCTTCTGTGAAAATGTTCTCTGGACAGATGAATCCAAACTTGAGCTCTTTGACAATGCAGACCAGCGATACATTTATAGGTGAAGAAATGAAGCTTATAAGGGAAAAAAAAAGCACCTTTCCTACACTTAAATATGGTGGAGGTTCCTTAATATTGTGGGGCTGTTTTGCTGCCTCAGGAACTAGAGGCCTGGAATGTATTAAAGAAATCATGAGTTCCGAGGACTGCCAATGTATTTTGGAGCAAAATGTGCTACCTAGTGTCAGAAAGCTAGGTCTGGGTCGAAGGTCATGGGTCCTCCAGCAGGACAATGACCTGAAACATGCATCCAAAAGTACAAAAGAATGGTTAAAAAGAACAAATGGACTTTTTTAAACTGGTCAGCAGTGAGTCCTGATCTCAATCCAATCAAGAAACTTTGGAAAGAGATGAAATCTGCCACTGCTAAAAGGAATACTGGAAACATTCATGAGCTGGAACAAATCTCAGTTGAAGAGTGGGAGAAACCACTAGCAGACAGATGTATGAAACCTATAGATAGCTACAAGAAACATTTAAGAACATAAGATATGCCATACTGGGTCAGACCAAGGTCCATCAAGCCCAGTATACTGTTTCCAACAGTGGCCAATCTAGGTCATGTGTACTGTGATGGCGAAAGTGTTTCTGAGCCTATGGAAATAGGAGAAAAACACCCATTTACCTTTAGGGAGAGAGACAGGCAGGAAGGCTGTAGCTCTCATGCTGAAGCTAAACAGAAAAAAGCACACGTAGCTCCTGGTTACAAGCCACACCCAAGCTCTGAAGCAAGTAGTAAAGTTAATGAGAGCCACCTGGGGGAGGAGCATGGGACCCTAGTTCTGGCACACTCATATAAACGCAGGGGAATAGAAGGAAATAGAACCACCAGAGAAATAGAAGGAAGCAGAAACGCGAGGAAGTCTGAAGGAAGGAAGACCTTCAGGGCAGCTGAAGAGAAGAGTATTTCCAAAGACAACACTAGAGAGGGTTCCAGAGGGAAGGAAGCTCTGAGACCTTGTCACAGGAAAAGTTTAACCACAGAGAATGCTGAGGAATGCAGTGGAGCTCTCGGTGGTAGGAGCCATAACCCGGAGAGGAGCCAGTGCTGCAGAGAAACTGCTTTGGGCTCTAGAGGGAGGAGATTTATAGCTGAGAGAAGTCCTGACGAGGAGCAACGTACTTTGGCAGTAATCCAGGAAGCTATAGGAAATTTGCCAGCTCCAAAAGGGAACGTGAGTAAATCTGTGACTAAAAGTAATTTAAGTCAGTCAGAGGCACTGTGCCACTTAATGAGAGAGAAGAGGCTTCACGTGCCTGCTGAAAAGCCTGTGTGCAAAGAGAAGTCTTTTTGGAGGAAAGTACTAGAGCTGCTAGAAGAGGTTAAACCTGAGTTTATACAGGGAGAATTAAACCAGGATACAGAAAGCACTGATGCTGAAGAAATGCAAACTGAATGTTATGAATCTGATCAGGAGTCCGAGTCTTCTATAATGGACTGTTCTTTATGTGATAAGACTTTGTAATGATCTTAACTGAAAGGAGAGAGGCCTAGAATCTTACTGTCTGGTAAAGCAGAAAAGAAAACAGGCTGGACGTTGTTTAAGTCAGTATTGCTCAAGAATCCTGTTTGCCTTTAAAAGAAGGAAACACTACACGTGCTTTATGTTGAGTGAAGCAGCTAAAACCTGATGCTGAAGGCTGGAACTTTAAAAGAAAACAGCTACATGTCTTTAATGCTGAAGGAAGCAATTAAAGCTTTGTTCTGAATGCTGGAAGTTGTAAGAAAAGTAGCTACAAACGTTTTAACCAGACAGAAACAGTTACTATGTGGTGCTGTATGTAAAAGTCTTTTCTTTTGTGGAAAACATGGTTTTGGGAGAAAGAATCCTATATTAATTTGTTTACCATGCGTTGAGCTTTTAAAGGCTCTTTTTGGAAGGTGGAAAACAAAAATAAATATTCCTGTGTTTGCCTTAAACTCTCGGGCCTCAATATTATTTGAACCCACAACTACAATCCCCAGAAGCCCCGGCTCTGGACTATATTAAGGCACGTCCCCTCCTCTAGGCAGCCGCCTGGACAGAATTGGGTGCGACAGTACCTAGCAGTTTCCCCAAAAGACACAGGTTCCACAATGCTTGTATTGGGTCAAGCATTGATATCCTGGGTCCCTTTTTAATAATGGTTTATGGACCTTTCCTCCAGGAACTTGTCCAAACATTTTTTTAAACCCAGCTACACTAACAGCCTTTACTACATTCTCTGGTAACAAATAACTGGAAAAAATATTTTCTCTTATTTGTCTTATATAGTTTACCCTGTAGCTTCATTGCATGTCCCCTAGTCTTTCTATATTCTGCTAACATAAACAATTGATCTAAGTTTACCCGTGCCACTCCATTCATTAATTTATAGACCTTGATCATATCTCCCCTCAGTTGTCTCTTTTCCAGGTTGAAGAGCCCTAACCTTTGTAGCCTCTCCTCATAGGAGTAGCCTTCCATCCCCTTTACCATTTTGGTGGCTCTTCTCTGTACCTTTTCTAATAGCACTACATCCTTTTTAAGATACGGCGACCAGAATTGCACATAATATTCAAGGTGCGGTCGCACCATGGAACGATACAGAGGCATTATAATATCCTTTGTTTTATTTTCTATTCTTTTCCTTATGATATCTGGCATTTTAGTTGCTCTCTTGGCTGCCGCTGCACACTGAGCGGAGGGTTTTAACATGTCATCCACGACTCCTAAATCTTTGTCCTGGGTGGTGGTTCCCAATGTGGAACCTTGCATCGTGTAACCATAGTTTGGGTTGTTCTTTCCTAGGTGCATAACTTTGCACTTGTCCACATTAAATTTCATCCAGTTTATCAAGATCCTCTTGCAATTTTCCACAATCCTCTTGGGTTTTAACAACTTTAAATAGTTTTGTGTCATCTGCAAATTTGATAACCTCACTCATTCCCTTTTCCAGGTCATTTATGAATATGTCAGAAAGCAGCGGACCCAGTATAGATCCCTGGGGTACTCCACTATTCACCTTTTTCCATTGGGAAAATTGGCCATTTAGCACCTACCCTCTGCTTTCTAAACAGTTCCTGATCCACAATAGTACACTGCCTCCTATCCCATGACTTTCAGTTTTGCCAAAAGTCTCCGATGAGGGACCTTGTCAAAGACTTTCTGAAAGTCCAGATACACTATATCAACCGACTCACCTTTGTCTTCCTGTTTATTCACACCTTCAAAAAACATAACAGATTAGTAAGACAAGATCTTCCTTGTCTAAAGCCATGTTGGCGGTCTTCCATTAGGCCATGACTATCTACATGCTGAGTAATTTTGTTCTTTATGATGGTTTCTACCATTTTTCCCGGTACTGACGTCAGGCTCACCGTGCTGTAGTTTCCTGGATCACCCCTGGAACCCTTTTTAAAAATTGGCATTACATTGGCGATCCTACAATCTTCAGGTATTACAGATGATTTTAATGAAAGTTCACAGATTACTAATAGCAGGTCTGCAATCTCATATTTCAGTTCTTTCAACACCCTTGGATGTATACCATAAGGTCCAGGTGATTTGCTACTCTTCAGTTTATCAAATAGTTGTAATACATCTTCCTGGTATAGCCATATTTCTTTCAATTCCTCTGCAGTATCACCTTTAGAGGAATTGAAAGAAATATCGCTACACCGGGAAGATATATTACAACTATTTGATAAGCTGAAGAGGCTGTCATCCCTGCCAAGGGTTGTGCAACCAAATATTAGTGAAAGGTGCCATTAATCCTGTTTACGTCATGTTTTGTGTTTTTTATCTTAGAAATTACTACGTCTGAGTTGCACAAACATCTTTTTTTTGTATACCTTTGAACACAGTATTAAAATATTATGATGACATAAAGTTGGAATATTTCTAATTTATTTCTCAAGATATTGTACACAACATACCTAAAATTCAAGAGTGCTAGTAATGTTGACCTCAACTGTATAAGAAAATGTTTAAATAAGTTTACACCCCTGACGCAGCAGATGCGAAATGCTGGCTACTATCGGTTGTTTTATTTGAATTAGCATATAGAGACCCATAAGTGTTCCCTTTTATTTCTTAAGGCATTTGATATGTGGTTATGAACGGGGGTTTTTACCTGTCAGGAGTAGTCTTATAACTATCCCTCTAAGGGGTGTCTCATGGTTTGCAAACAAATAACATTAAGGATACATTCTGAGATTTTCCCCCTTTACGTATTCTGCCTAAGGATATTTGTTTAATATTGTGTGCTACATTGTTTTCAGTGACTGATCCATCCAGTTTAATCTTGTTAGAGCCAAGGCTTGAGGCATGCTTCTTATCTGCCACATCTATTTAATATATACATGAAACCATTCTGTCAGCTAATTTGTTTATTGGCTATTTCCTTATGTCTTGCTGCTGATGTTTTGCCAATTTCCCATTTTTACAGCTGCATGGGCCTCAAGAACCCAGTATTGTGAAGCATTAATTCTAAATTGGTTTAAAGAGATGGGTCTTTCCATCAGTTTAAAAAAAATGTGAAGTCTTCTTTGTTCTGACCAAATTTGTATTCCTCCTGATGCTAATTTTTAGGCACAGTAGTAGATCCAGTACTTATCCAGGACAAGGCTTAATATTTAAAAAGTTAGTGGAATCTTGTTTCTGCCTCATTCATCAAATATGCGGTATGTTTTATAAACGGTCTTACATGTTGATTGCACCTTATTTTTTCTTTTGAATCGGAGGATTTTCAGTAGGTAGTTCAGTTATTGGTCATGTCATGTTTTGACTACTGTAATCTATATGTTGCCAATCTGATATTTTCAGTAAATCTTTACAGCTTGCACAGAATGTGGTTGCATGTTTGATTAGTGGTGGTAGGTGCACTGATCATATAACATCCATCCTAAAGAAGTTTTGTTGACTCCCAAATAGATTGTTTTCCATTTTTAAGTGTGTATGTTTAAGATTTATCATAAGATGATAGAACAGATTTGAATGCTTGTTTGTTTGATAACAGCCTATAAGAGCACTGTATCTTTTTCAAAATCAGTGCAGTTTGCATAGAACATGAGCAATAGAACCGTTTTACTTAGAACAAGTGATTAACATTGAACAGGAACATCAACTTGGGTAGAACGGGGTCACTAAATTAAAAGTTGGTAAGTAGATCGTAACGGTTACATAGGGGAGGTTGAGCTATTGGTTGACAGGCATTGTGCATCTCATATCTATGGTATGTGGTCATAGAATAGCTGGAACAAGTGAGTCTTTATTGCTTTTCTAAAGGTTGACTAGTCAGAGATGGCTCGGATTGAAGCAGGGAGGGCTTTCCACAGAGTTGGTGCATATAAAGAAAAGGCGCGGTTCTTGGTGGCTTGGGTGCACGTCCTTATTGATGAAGGGGTTGTCAGCGTGTTCGCCATGCTTGATTTCCTCATTCTGTTGTTTTGGGGTACATTGTATGATTGCATGTTTCGTGATGTTGCAAGGGCCACACAAGCCAAAAGGAAAAATTCTAAGGTACTTACAGTTGGGGCATTTCTTTAAGATTTCCCTGCAAGTGTCTAGTGCAGTATCAAGGCAACTCCTATACTTTTTTTGATCCTATTCAGCTAAAGCTTTTCTTCATGTTAGTTTCCTATTAAATGTTTATTTTTCTGATTTTTTTTGCAAATGGATATGATTAGGTGGTTCAATATGATTGTAATGGCAGAGATTTGAATTTCTTTTGCTTGATTTTATATCCTTATTGCTTCCCCGCTTTTCTTCACACATTGTGGACTTCAGTGTATTCCTGTGATTGTTTCTTAAGGAATATTGTCTTTATATCATTTTATTTTCACTGTAACAGAGCTATACATTTCCTATTGGCTTATTAGAATTGTATAATGTGAATATTCATTTAGAAAATTAATAATTTATTACGTTTTTTGAATTTTTGATTTTCTCCATAATGTTGACAGTTTGCTCGCATTGTGCTAAAACATTCCACAGCTTGGACCTTCACCCATTCTGCCTCAGATATTTGGGGCCAAGCTCTACAATCTTGACTGCTGTTTTCTGCAGTCATGTCTATAGCCTACCATAGTGTCTGTGTTGCTGAACTATTGTCATGATCAGCTCAAATTTTCTCCTCTTTGCAGACGTTCAGTGGACTATGCGAGGATCACTTGAGTCCATGTACCACTTTTCTGCATGGTTAGAAATACCTCCTTTCTCCAGGAACAAGCAGGAAGTCAAGTCCTCGCATATGGGTGACATTGGCGCCGACGGAGCCCGTGCGGAGCATTTCCCCAGCTTTCAAAGAAAGCCTTTAGGAATGCTACCACACATACATGGTCCCCCTCCCGACCAAGGGTGCCATCTTGTTCAGTCTCCTTTTTTTTTCTGTGGAGTCCAATGGACACGGTCCTCATCTCTTCCTGAAAAAGTGATTATTTCCTTTCCAAATTGTTTGACTTCGGTCTTGTACCATCCTCCGCCTTGAGTCAGGCACCTCGGTGCCATTCTTGGCCTCATTACAGTCCTTTTTTGTCGAGGTTTTCTTTGACCAGCGTTCGCCCCTTTTTTTGCCTGAGGGTTCTCAACCCCGGCTGAGTGTTCTCCCACCATGACTCCCGGTGGATGTAAGAAGTGTGACCAATGTGGCCAGATCATATCAGTTACCAATACTCATGATTGCTGCCTCTGCTGCTGGGCCTGGACCACGACAGCTCCTCCTGTGACTGGTGCCAGGCCATGATGCCCAAGACCAACAGGAAGAGGACAGAGTTGCAGGTGAAGCTATTCCCCAAGCTAGACTCTCCTCTGACATCTCCCTCTCCCAGTCCAAAGGAGGGTTCCTTGAGGGAGGTCCAGGCATCCTCGGAGTCCCACAGCGGCGGCTCCTCTGGTAGTTCACCGGACCCTCCTAAGAAGAAGATGTGGCCTCCCAAATTGCCAACAAAAAATGGGAAAGTCCCACAGTGGGACTCGGGTGACTCGGTGCAGCGCTCTCCTAAAGTCTCGAGGCAGGAACCCTTTGCCGGCGTTGACCACGCCAGGGTTCGAGAGCCTGTAGTCCTCCTGGAGGATGCACTCTCTGGAATGCCAGCATCAAATCCGAGGCCCTCAGTGTCCACGCCGATGGCTGCTGAGCCATCGGGTCTCGAGGCCCGTATGGTGGCAATGGAGCAGAATCTCTCCTCCATTCTGGCCTTGCAGCAGGCTTTGTCTGGACTCCCAGCATCATTGGCCCCGAAACCTGGTCCCCTGGTCTCGGGGGATGCTCGGGGCGTTGAACCAAGCACCAAGCCCTGCCGGCCTCGAGTAAGTCCTTGGCTCCGGTTCTTATTTATTTATTTTTATTTATTTACATTCTCTTATATACCGCGCTATTTTGCATCAGTGCGGTTTACATTGAACAAACTGAAATTACATTGAACAGGGCATTATAACTTGGAGATAACTATTTTACAGGGAACATGGGCTATGGAGGGTTAAGTGGCTTGCCCAAGACCACAAGGAGCACCTGTGGGACTAGAAACCCCAGTCCTTCCGGCCCAAGGTTGCTGTCCTCTAGTGGGATTTGAACTCCCGACCTTCTGGCCTGAAGTACCTTGCCCCAACCACTAGCCCACTCCTCCACTTTTCTTGGGACACCGGTCCTCCCTGGCGAGCCTATGGGGGTCTGACCCCCCCCCCCCAATCCTCGGGTGGTCCTCAGGGCTACCCTTGAGGCTGAATCGTCGACTACTTCAGGATCCGAATGAGAGTGAGGTTGAGGCTTCTCGCGAGACTTCCAGGCATCGGGACGTCCCCTCACCCCTGCAGCCTTGACACCACTCCCCACCTGAGGATGGCATTCTATGATTTCGTTCGGGACATGGCCCAAGCTCTCTCAGTGCAGACAGAGTCTGAGGAGGACCCGGCACCGAGGAGCTGGAAATTTTGCAGTATGAGTCTCTGCCCAAGGAGACTGTCACAGTCCCGATCCCGCCCATCCTTGAGAGGCTCCTGCTCTTGATATGGGAGATACCAGCCTTGATGCCGGTGGTCAGCCAGCGTTTCAACACCTTTTACCGAGTCCAGAAGGGTGCAGGGTTCCATAAGCCTCAACTCCTCCACGTTGTAGCAGGGCTAAACGATCACCGTCCCGAGGGTGAAGAGGGACAGATGAACGAGCATTGCACTTGATACAGGACTGTGTTCCGAAACGTGCGCTTTGTGCATTATTCATTGAAGACTGTGTTCTGCTGGTCTATGAGGATTACTTCATCGTACAAAAAAGCTAAGTTTCTATCAAAGATTGATTTATAAAATAGTTTAATAAAATGGATGTGGCCATCTGGAGTGGTTAAGGTAATTTCCTAGCCTCCCTTGACCTTATCCGACAAGAAGAAGTTAATATTTAGGTTTGTCGTTTGGGAAGAGGCACTCTGGTAATTTTTTGGGGAATATTAAAGATTGAGCAGATGTAACTTTTTTTAAGAGCTAAAATTTTAAGGATATTCATTTTTTTGCTAAAACTCGGTTGCTTTCTCCTTTTGAACTTTTTAGAAAGTATTTAAAGGAAGTTTTTATATTCTTAATGCTGAAACGATGTCCTTTAAAAAAATTTCTTTATCTTCCAAGAGGCTCCAGAGTGGAAGTGGAGGAAGGAGGAGCATTAGATCAAATATCATTTGTGGATAGTCTGGAACTGACTGCCTTCTTGGAATCCTCACATATTTCTACTCATACCGCATTATTGGTAACTTTTCTTTCTGATTTAGAAAAACTATTAGAAAACAAATAGAATGTTAGGAATCATCAAGAATGGAATGGAAAATAAAACCAAGAATAATGTAATGCCACTGTATGTGACCACACCTTGAATATTGTGTGCAATTCTGGTTGCCATATCTTTAAAAACATATATCAGAAACAGAAAAGGTACAGAGAACAATGGCGGAAATGATAAAGGAGATGGAAGGGATACTCTTACAAGGAAAGGCTTAAATGGTTGGGGCTCTTCAATGTGGAAAATAGATGTCTTAGGGGAGATGATAAAGGTCTATAAAATAATGAGTGGAGTGAAATTGATAAATGTAGATCGGTTCTTTACTCCTTCAAAAAGTAGAAAGGCTAGGTGACATGCAACGAAGCTACAATGTAGCATATTTAAGACTAATCTGAGAAAATTATTTTTTTACTCAACATACAATCAAACTCTCGAATTCGTTGCTGGAGGATTTAGTAAAAGCTCTTAGTGTAGCTGTGTTTAAAAGAGGTTTGGGCGGACTTCCGGTTGGGCAATGAGCTGAACAGACGTCTTAAGTTCGGCTCCGGGTATCTGCCCCAAACAGCGGCTTTAAAATCTTGCATTTGCGATCTTCAACTGCACAACTCTACCTCTGTTATCCTACCGGAACTTTATTCAGAGTGGGACGTGGTATAATTATCATCTCTAGCCCGATGGCATCTAAAACTCTGAGAAAGGAAAAGCCTCGTGCCATGGAAGGCAAGATGGCGGATGGCTCCCCTTCTAGCCCGAAGTCGGGCAGCTCACTGGATTTGGTAGCCGAGGTCAGCGCCGCGGTGGTGCAGGCGCTCAGCGCACGCTTCCAGGATTTAGCGGAACAGATCCAATCGGTCGGACAACGATTTACAGCGGTAGAGGAGCGACTGGAACAGGCTGAGACAAGGATGTCTGAGGTAGAAGACACACAGCATTCGGTGGTGGCCAAGGTGGCCGCATTAGAGACCTTGGTAAAACAGCAGGGAGACAAAATTGATGAGCTGGAGAATCGCGGCCGGCGCAAGAATTTGCGTTTTATCGGCGTCCCTGAGAGCGTCGCTGACAATGCCTTACTTGGCTATTTACAATCCTGGATTGGGAGCTTCCTGCCGAATCTGAGAGGAGATTCTCTTAAATTAGAGCGGGTACATCGCCTGGGCCAAAGACGGGAACAAGCCCGGAGGCCACGTGCAGTAATTGCCCGCTTTCTTGACTATAGACAAAAAGAGGAGGTGTTGAAAGCGGCAAGGGGCCGGCGGAGACATCAACAGGACACCGAGCCGATCCTCGTCTTTCAAGACTATTCGGTAATTGTGAGTCAACAGCGCAAGGCTTTCTCTGGGATTTGCACTCAGCTGTTCAACCGCGGCATCCGCTTCTCACTCCTCTACCCGGCCCGGCTGCGGATCGACCATCAAGGACACACTCGCGTATTGGCGACCCTGGAAGAGGCTGCTGCCTTCCTGGACTCCTTGCCTCCCCAATAGGTCTTGAGGCTGCGGACAGATCGACTCGGCATGGGGTGTACCCCCTCAGGTGTTGGGAGAAGGCCCCAAACCCCCCGGGGGCTGAACTTTATCTGATAGCCTCCCTGTAGACTCCACTATTGCGAGAGAACTAATGGCCTCGCATTTCTTGTGGTTGGAGGGGCTGAGCTACAAAGTTTTAATGGCTTGGTAACTGTTATTCCCAAATGGAGATAATGTATATTTGTTATTTTGTTACAGTTGCCTTTGTTCTGCCTGTTTCCTGTCTTTCTCACACCCTGCCTGCTTCTCAGGTACTGTTTTCCCTCTTAATCCCCGTCCCTCCCTTCCTGCGGCCCCCAGGGTGGAGCCCTGGTATGTTGTGTGGGGGGTGGGGGGTGACGAGTCCGGGGGAACGTTGGGGCACCCTCGGCTACGGATACAGGGCTCGCCCTGCCGAAACATCTTGCAAACCCCCCATCTTGAGTTTAGCGTCCTGTACTTAATACTGTTAGCTAGCGAACTGTGTACTGCTATTGTGTAGATGCTGGTGCTCTGGCAGTATGTAAGGGTTAAGTACGTGGGGGGGATAGAAGGCCTTGGGGGGGGGGGGGAGTCGGGAACAGGCTAAGGCTGTCGCGCCCTTTGACAACGCAGGCGTGGCCTGTTTGGATCTCACCTACAGCCACATCCCATCACTCAGTATTGTAAAGGAGGGAAGCCTCGGTGTTTGTGTACCCCTAGGCCGCCTTGACGGCGACGGAAGGCCCCCCTTTGTTATCCCTGAGGCCTGGTTCAGCGCAGGGCTGAGGTTACACGTGGCAATGGCCGGAGCGCTTAGCAGCGAGTATAGTAGGCTAACCGCGTTGTAACTGCGCCTTAAGGTCGGCGACCCCTGCGAGGGGTGGGGAGGCAGGGGTGAACTGAGTTTCATGCGGGGGTGGAGGGGGTTAGCCCCGATAACACTGATGTGCCCAAGGTTGGAGAGGGGGAGCCTGGGCGAATTGAGAGGCAGCCACGGTGGATGCGGATGGAGCCGGCCTGAAAGTGGGTGAGTAAGGGGCTATAGACCTGACTCTGAGAGTCCCTACATAGCGGTTATTACAGTAGGGGTTTGTTTGTTTTTTGTCTCTCTCTCTCATCTGGTTGATAGGTAGAGTGTAGGGTTAAGGGGCGATCCCGTTTGCCTTAGGAAGTTGTCCAGGTTATGGCTGGACTCGAGAGCGTGGGGGAGGGGGAGGGGGAAGGATGGGAGGGTGGAGGGGGAGGGGGAGGGGGGGTGGGGGGAAGGCATGGGGAACACTCCACTGACTGTTAACAGATGGCAGGATTGTTTGCTTTTGATTGGGGGGGGGGCGCCAGGCTGGGGGAGTCCCTCTGACACAATTGGGAATGGCTCTGTGGTGGCACCTTGGCACTGCCCCGGCGCTTTGAGAATAATTTCTTGGAATGTCTGTGGACTGGGCAACCCCATCAAGAGACATAAGGTATTGCAAGCACTGGCTAGACATAAATGTGACATAGCGTTTCTCCAAGAAACCCACCAGACGGCTGTTGAACATAGCAAACTTTGTCGGAACTGGGTGGGCCAAGTTTGGGGATCCCCCGCCCAAGGGCATAAGGGAGGAGTAGTGATCTTAATTCATAAACGCATACGATTCGTAGAGGAGACAGTTCTTGCTGATAATATTGGTAGATCTCTGTTGTTATACGGCCACTTAGACGGCAAACCGGTAATTCTGGGAGGCCTTTACGGACCCAACGTGGCTGATCCGGGCTTTTACAATGGCCTGGCATCTAGGGTGGAGCAGCTCCCGGAGTGCCCTGTGATTCTGGGAGGGGACTTTAATGGAGTCCTAGACGTAGACCTGGATATCTCTAGAGGAGGAGGTGGACGGGAGAGGGTAGCGTCCTCCCAGATGTTGATGCGATTCTGTCGGAGACTGGGTATAATTGATCCTTGGCGGGTAATGCACCCTTCAGATAGAGACTATACCCATCAATCTCGGGCACATGGCACCAGTGCCCGTATAGACTATGTAATGACCTCGGGGACTTTGTTCACGCACATAGAGGACGCTCAGATTGGTCCCTCGGAAATTTCAGACCACGCTCTAGTATGGATTGACTTGCATTGGGGGCGAGACGAGGCTCGGTCACGATTGTGGAAGTTCCCCCTGGAGCTCTACTCGGATGGGCAATTTCGCCAGTTTCTACGTCAGAGATGGGTGGAATTCCTTAGTGATCACCATGCTCATATAGATGACCCCGAATTAGTGTGGGAGACGGCGAAAGTGGTCCTCCGAGGAGACATTATAGGCTACGCCGCGAGACGGCGCCGGTTGATGGCAGAACGTATTCTTTTACTTGAACGTCAAGTCACCAATACGGCGGAGGTGCGCCCATACGCCAACGCTGCCGAACAGGAAGTTGTTGTGGGAAACCCAAACTGAATTAAATTTGTTATTACACCAGCGAGCGAAGAAATCGGTTCTGTTTTATCGGTTTCGCTTACATTGCTATGGTGATAAGCCCGGCAAGTTATTGGCGCGGTGTCTGCGGGCCCGGCGGGGCTCCGCATACATAGCGGCATTAAAAGGAGGTCAGGGGCGTGTTCATAAGGAGACTGTGGAAATTGCAGAGATTTTTCGGAAATTTTTTCAAAATTTGTACAAATCTGCAGCAGGCCCTCCTGAGGGGCTGCAGGACTACCTCGCGGCCTTGGAGTTTCCCCAACTCACTGCGGATCAGAGGGAGGCTCTTGATCTACCTCTTACCCCACTGGAGATACAATCTGTAATATCTACAGCCCAGTGTTATAAAACGCCGGGGCCGGACGGACTAGGGGCCGAATTTTATAAAATCCTAGGGGATGATGTGAGTCCATTGCTGCGCGAGGTCTTTACCACCAGAACAGAGAAGGGGGCGTTTTGCTGGGGGCGCAATCACGCTTACATCACCCTGATCCCGAAACCGGGTAAAGACCCGACATAGGCGGCTTCATATCGGCCTATCTCCTTACTAAACTTTGATCTTAAACTCTTTGCGAAAATTCTAGCGGATCGCCTGGCAGGGGTCTTGGGTTATCTAACTCACGATGCACAAGTGGGCTTTGTGAAAGGCCGCCATGCTGTGTGAAACCTCCGGAAGATTCTGGCCTCTTTGGAGTGGGTGCATGCTCATAACATCCTGTCGTTACTGATCAGCTTCGATGCGGAGAAAGCATTCGATATGGTGGACTGGTGTTATCTCTGGAGACTGTTACCGACATATGGCATAGGGGCAAATTTTTGTAAGATGGTGCAAAGCCTATATATTACACCGACAGCAGCTATATTGTGCAACGGCCTCTTGTCGGACGATTTTTCGCTGGGAAGAGGTACGAGACAGGGCTGCCCTTTATCGCCCCTATTATTTGTTCTCTCCTTGGACCCGCTGATTCGCACCATTGTAGCGTCAAGGAAGATACAGGGAGTGCGGCTACGGTCGCAGAATTTCATTATCTCGGCATTTGCTGACGACTTGTTAGTACACCTGACTTCTCCGACCACCTCCTTACAACCGCTTTTAGACGAATTTCAGAGGTTTGGGGCATTTGCCGGCTTACGCATTAATAAAGATAAATCTGAAGCGGTGGATGTCCTAGGACGTCTCGGTGGTTCTTGGAGAGGCCCCTTCCCCCTGCGGTGGGCGGACAAGGAATTTATCTATTTGGGCATCACACTGACCGGGAATCCCCATGATTTATATCGGCGCAACCTAGATCGGATACTGCGACATCTGACAGTACAATTAAACGCATGGGAACCTCTCCCGCTGTCTTTGACAGGGAGAATAGCGGCCATACAGATGATAATTCTACCTAGAATATTATATTGGTTGCAAACCTTGCCAGTCTGGTTGCTCAGCCGTGACCTGCATAGAGTGGCAGTCTTGCTCAAGCGGTTTCTTTGGCGGGGAAGGCGGGCGCGGGTCCCGTGGATCCGCCTCCTTGGAAAATGGCGGGAGGGGGGTATGGGCCTTCCCGACTTGAAGACTTATGCACTGGCCTGCCAAGCCAGACACTTAGGGGATTGGCTAGGGGGGACGGAAGTATATACGCCCAGGTCCTTAGAGGAATGTTTAGTGGCTCCTGCGACCCTATTAGGGATTTTGCATGGCTCACACAAGGATTTCTCAGATTCTATTCGGCAGAGTCCAATAGTAGACTCGGCCCGGCGCACTTGGCAACAACTTAACAGCTATTGGAACGATGCGTGGAAGGTGTCCTGTTGGTTGCCGCTGCAGGGGAATGCCCAGTTCACTCCTGGGTCTGAGACTGCGGTGTTTCGGGATTGGTGGCTGCGGGGTATCCGGACGGTGGGGCACTTGGTTGACCACGTGGGTAAGTGCAAATCGTTCCGGACGCTCAGTCGGGAATATGGTCTCCCTGACTCGCACTGCTTTGCATATATGCAAATCTCCCATTATGTGGCTGCGCTGCCGCGAGACGCGCTACAGGCCTCGCGCTCAGCCTGTACCTTGGAATTCTTTCAGCTGGGGGAGGAACGCCCACCCTCGATTTCCACTCTGAAACATAGTTTGGAGTGCTACCGTCCCCTCCCCGATTATAGCAGAGTCGAAAGGGCTTGGGCAACTGAGCTGGGAGGAGAAGTGCCACCAGGGTTGGTATTGACGGCATTGAAACGGATTGGACGGCTGGTGCAAGGGGTGTGCTGGCGTGAGATTCAGTTTAAATGCGTGACTAGGGCTCATTTCTCACCGAGGCGGGCGTGGCGCAGCCGCCTGGAGACGGACGGATCTTGCCCACACTGTTCAGAGCCCTTGGCCACCCTACTGCACATGTGGTGGGGATGTCGAGGAGCACGGGCTTACTGGGTGAAGATATGCAATTTTCTCAGCACACTGCTTCAGCGTAGGCTCCGTTGGACGGGTGTCTTTGTAGCACTTGACCAGTTGCCAACCCCCGGACCTGTGACAGCTGGTGAGTGTTTGCTTGTGCGAAAGTCCTGTCTGGTGGGTAAGGGACCGATTCTCCGATTATGGAGAGAACGCCAGCTGCCCACTTTTAGTGAATGGCGGAATAGCTTCCATCAATTAATGCTAACGGAGCGTTGGATGGCGCGGGGCAGTGCCAAGCGTTGGACAGTGTTTTTGTCGGTCTGGGAGCCATATATTCAACAATTAGGGGCCCATAGCCGTAATGCAACCCTTCAGTGGGGGAGTTGAATGAGCTCGGTCCTGTGAATAGATAGGAGATTACTGCCACACTGTTCTTGATGATTATTTGATTTTGATTTAAGAAACTGGAAGTGGAGTGAGGGTGGGTGAGTGGGGGGGTGGGGGGAGGGGGGGTGGGAGTGGTGGGGCTGGGATATAATGTAAAATGACCACCTATTGTATTTTCTTTCTGTTGGCTCCCGGGGGGGAGAAGAGCACACCCCCCCCTGTGGAGACATATGTTGATGTATTGTTTGGATTTAATGGTGGACTTAAATAAAGTTTTAAAAAAGAAAAAGAGGTTTGGGCAGGTTTCCTGGAAAAAAAGTTCATAAACCATTTAATGGACTAGTGAACTAGGGAAATCAACTGCCTACCTCTGGGATAAGCAACATGGCATCTCTGTACCTTTTGGGAACAGGTATTTGTGACCTAGATTGGCCATTGTTGGAAATAGGATACTGGGCTTGATGGACCTTTGGTCTGTCCCAGTTCAGTATATCTTATGCTTTTATGTTCTTAATGAAGAATTATGTGGCTAAAAAAATTCTGTTTTCCTAGATATGGCTAGATCTGTTCAATTATATAGGAAAGCTTTCCTACAGCTCAAGTCTTTGGTCTTGGCTGTGGGAGCTTCTTTCTTTTTGTAATTGCCTTGTAAATGTCTGATCACCTTTGAGAAAAATAAATGTACCTTTTTTTTTTTTAAATCCCATTTTGTTGTAAAGTTTTCTAAAAGATAAATATACATGAAATATTCAAGGAGTGTGGTAACTGAAGATGGGCATTTAGGTGATTCACTCCAGGCCAGGCTTTTTACCTAATCCCCACTCACAAGATGAAGCTTCAGCACAGGCCCCCCCCCCTCTCTTTCCTGCAAGCAGGATACCTTGCCTCTCTTGTTTGCAATCAGTCTGTTCTTTCAGCAATGTAAACAACTGAAAAAAACCTTTAAAGTTTATACTGATTTCCCCCTTAGCCGCTTCCCTCCCCTACAGAGCCCAAAAGAACATACAAGAAAGCTCAGGTACATGCTGCAATCAGTCAGTCTGTACCTTGCTCCACCACCTCCGTTTGGTTCTCTGAATCAGAATCTAGAAAGTGAAGACTACATATCTGGCTCCTTACTTTGCACACTACCTTCTCAGTCAGCTGCATACGCAGGCCCTGAGAAAGCTGGAAGTCACCCCCTCGCCTCTAGGGCTATAAGGCATACTCTGCATGATGACAGGGAAAATCCACCTCCTCTTCTGTGAGGTGTCTTGCTCTCTTGCCTCAGTCGTCCTGGTTCTCCCAGCTTATCTCCACATTCTCTGCTGGCTTATCTTGCCCCCTACCTTAAGGGAGCCACCTTCAGATCTTTTCCTCTTTTTTTCAATGCCCTGTTTCTGCCTGTAATGGAACCAGAGCTCCTCGTCCTGTTCCTTTATCTTTCTTTCACCCTCTTCCCCATCATAATATGTAATTCTGCACTGTGTCCACTGTCATATTGCAGGCTAATATTACTTGTATTGTTTGGGGTTCTAAATGTCTTTCATTTTAGGTCATTGTGCTAGACCCTTCCAGACAAGTGGGTTATATCCCCCCTGCCAGCAGATGATGGAGATTGAGAAGCGCTTTCTTCAACTGCTTCAGGGCTAGGCAATCCGAGAGCTTTCAGACAACGTATGGCCATGGCCGATGTCAACAGGCAAGGTGCGCCAAGAGCACAGGGGTTGTGTTGGAAATGGCTATTCTATTTCTCTTGACTGAGTACCATCTGCAGGCTCTTTCAGCACACCACATTGTGGGAGTGAAGAATGTTGAGGCCAGTTTTCTCTGCTGCTATATCCTCTATCTAGGGGAGTGGAAGCTGGCTTCATGGACCTTCTGTTGCATCCTCAGCAGATAGCATCGACCAGCTCTATATTGCTCCATGGTATGACTTCACCTTATTTATTTTATTTATTTATTTCAATTTTTTATATACCGCGCTATTTACAATCAGCGCGGTTTACAGAGAACCAAAGACCAGAACAACAGGCTGCTCGGTATTACATAAAACAGGAAAATAAATTTGGATAAGATAAACATGGATAATATGGGGGGTAAAACTATATACATTGAACTATATACATAGAATATTGATCTGCTAATTCGATCACATGAGAGAAGTATTTATGTAATATTATCAATAATGTTTGGAAAAGGAGGGGATTGTGTTAAGTTTGTGGTGAGTATTATGGACTTTAAGTGGGGTAGTATTTGATGAATAGGTTATGTTTGAGGGCCTTTCTGAATTGGACTATGCCGGTTATGGCACGAATTTCGGGTGGTAGGGAGTTCCAATGTTTTGGTGCGCAAAACATGAAGGCTCTGTTCGCTGTTGCTTGGCTACAGGTTGTTATGGCCTTCGGCATTATTAGGGTGTTTGTCGCTATTTTTCTTCTGGTTCTAGTTGGAGGTAAAACTTGTGTGAGATCAGTTAGAGAGTTTGCAGATAAACCATATATGGCCTTGTATGTGAGAATTAGGGTTTTGAATATGATTCTGCCTTGTATCGGGAGCCAGTGAAGATGTTTGAGAATTGGTGTCACGTGATTACTCCTGGATGCTCCTTGTAAAACCCTTGCAGCAGTGTTCATGGCAAGTTGAAGAGAACTTAGGGTGGATTGTGGGAGACCTTGTAGAATTGAATTGGCGAAATCGAAATGTGGTAGGATGAGTGCTTGGAAGATGGTTCTAAAATCGTCTGGGTCTAGTAATGAGCGTAGATGCCTGAGTGTGCGTATCTTGAAGTATACAGCCTTTGTTATATTGTTAACGTGTGATTTCATATTGAGACGGTGGTCCAGTGTGACTCCAAGGTATCTTATTGCTTCCTTGGTGGATAGATCAGCTCCTTTGACGCTTATTTGTGCTGGTGGAATGAAGTTAGGGTCTCTTGTAACAAAGAGAACCTCAGTTTTCTTATGTTGGATGCGGAGGTTCTGTGAGAGGAGCCATTCTGATACGGCATTGAAGCAATTTATTATGGGAAGTAGATCCAATTGCATTGTAGAAAATGGCATATAAAGTAGGATGTCATCTGCATATATCATACCTTCCACGTTGAAAGATCTGATGATATTGCAGATGGGCTGCATGTAGATGTTAAACATGAGAGATGAAAGAGATGACCCTTGCGGTACTCCTTGTTTTTGGTGGAAAAGGATTGATTCTCCTGTTGCAGATTTTACATATTGCATTCTGGTGTCGAGGTAAGATTTGCACCATTCCAGCGCTGAACTACCGATGCCTTTTTCCTTCAATCGTGTAATGAGTATCTCGTGATTTACCGAATCAAACGCTGCTGCTATATCTAAGAAGATTAGCACGACGCCTTGGCGGATGTTGTCTATACTGGTGAGTATGTTATTGAGGAGGGTGGTGAGGAGTGTTTCAACTCCATGGTGTTCTCTGAAGCCATGTTGAAAGTAGTCGAGAGGAGCTGTGGAGTCTATGTGGTCTTGAATTTGGCGTTGCACCTCTTTTTCAAAAATTTTTGCTAGGAGGGGAATGCTAGTGATAGGCCTGTATGAGTCAGCCCTTTTAGGGTCTAATTTGGAATTTTTTAATAATGGTCTGATGGATGTGAGCTTTAGAGCAGATGGGAATGATCCAGTTGAGAAAGAGAGGTTCATGATTCTTGCAATGAATGGGCTGAATACACTTCTAAGTTCCTTTATCCAGAAGGCTGGGCAAGGATCGGTTTGAGCGGTGGAGGTATTGAGTGAGGAGACTGTGTCTTCAATTTGTTTAGCTGAGGGTGCAGAAAGTGAAGATAAGGTGTTTTGGCAAGTTGATTCTTGGATAACTGTATTCTGTAGCTCATCTGTCTGCAGGAGTTTAGATTGCAGGTAATCAGCAAATTCTTGTGGGTGAATATCACATTTTTGTTCTGACGATGGTTCATTAGATAAAGATTTTACTAGGTTGAACAGATCATGAGGTTTGTTTAGTGATCTTTTGAGCATATCTGTGTGATACTGCTTCCTTTTGTTTGTGATTGCTTCACGGTGAGTTGCTAAATAGAGATTGTAGGCTGTACGATCATCAATGGCCAGTGATCGGCGCCAGCGTTTTTCGAGTCTTCTGAGGTGCATAAGAGAAGATCGCAGATCGGGAGAGAACCATGGAGCTGAGGGTCTTTTCCTTGATGTGTTTTTGTGTGGTAGCATAGCAATGGTATTGAGGCTGTTATTCCAGGCTTCAATTGCTTCTTCCAGGTTAAGTGTTGTATTGCTGAGGAGTGGTTGGGTGTTTGTCATTATAACATCCTTATTGAAGGGCCGAAAGCCTCTTGATGGTGCTCTTAGTGTGTTGTTAAGGTTTCTGTTGTTTAAAGAATGAGTGTTGTCCAAAGGAATTTGTAGGATTATTAGTTTATGGTCTGACCATGGCACATCATTGATAGATTTTATGATGTTGCTGTTTTGTGCAGAAGCCGATTGTGGTGCGAAGACCATGTCAAGGATGTTTCCTTTGATGTGAGTGGGCTCCAAGATTAGTTGTTGATATCCAAGAGTTTCGATGGCATTGAGGAATGCAGAGGACTGATGTTGCTGTAGTGATGGGAGATTGAGATCCCCTAATATCCAGTTTGGAATGTTAATGTTGCTGGTATTGGCAGCAATGTCTAATATGGTGGGCAGGTTATCTGGGGAGCTTGAGGGGGTTCTGTAAATCAGGTTGATGGAGCATTGCTTGTTCACTATGGTGATTGTTTCCATATTGTCAGAGCTGTAGGAGTTAGTTGTATTGAAAAGGAGTTCAGACTTGGTGAGAATGAGTGCTCCTCCTCCCTTCTTGTTCTCTCTGTGAGTTGTGTGTATGGAAAAATTTGGTGGAATGAGTTGGTTAATAAGGACATTATCTTCTTTTGATAGCCAGGTTTCTGTGATAAAGAGTGCGTCCAGGTTGTGAAGTGTAACTATATCTTGGATTACAGGCCATTTTTTTTTATCGAACGAGCGTTTATAAGGGCACATTTTAGGCTTTTGGAAGGCGGGGAGTCTTGTTGCTTTGGGTTACTGGTTTGGAGTAATGCAATGTGAATCAAGTGGGAGTGCCGTATTCGAGCTTCCCTAGCTGGATAATGGTACGAGTTACTTGACCATTTCTTTCCGTAGTTTTTGAGGATGGGGATATGAGTGGTGGAAGAAGAGTAGGCTGAGGAGGTCCCGAGCCAGTCTGTGAGAAGGTAAAAACCAAGAAGAGTGAAGAGGTGATGATACATTTTGGCTTCTTGTTAAGGAGTTATTAGATGTTGAGAGAATTATGTGTCAGATTAAAGTTGTTTACAATTGATTAGGAAATAGAATCTGTTATGGTACAATGCAGGGAATTGTAAAAAACTGTAATAACTGTAGCAATGTCAGTAATAGTGCAAAAAACGGTAACTGTATCAGGTGGCAGTTATAGTACAATATAGTACAATACAGGCAACTGTAACAGATGGTATAGTACAATGCAATCGGCTGTAGCAATGGCAGTTATAGTGAGATATTACAAATACAGGCAACTGTAACAAGTTAGGCAATACAGGCAACTGTAACAAACTGTCTAGAGAAGAGGTTAATTCAGTCTTATGGATAGTGTATACTTGCTGTGCAACTAGACCGGGATATGCTGGTGAATGCAGGGAGGTCCTGTAGTAGTATGGTAGTGGAGCTGTGGAATTCTTGGATGAGTCCTGGGTTCTTTTGAGAGGACCTTTGCCTAAGGGCCGTGCCAAAGGGCCCTCTGGCGAGGCCCTCAGGCGCGGGCCCGACAGGAGTTTTGTATACTGTTCTGGTCACTGCAGCCAAAAAAAAAAAATATAGCACAATTAGAAAAGGTACAGATAAGGGCAACCAAAATGATAAAAGAAATGGAAGGATACCCCTTTAAGGAAAAGCTTAAAAGGTTAGGACTCTTAAGCTTGGAGAAAAGACAGCTGAGGGCAGATAAGATAGAGATCTATAAAAAAAAATGAGTGCAGTGGAACAGTGGATAAAAATGAGTGCAGTGGATAAACATGAATCAGTTGTTTACTCTTTCAAAAAGTGCAAAGACCTAGGGGACATGCAGTGCAGCTACTAAGTAGTACATTTAATTGGAGAAAATTGTTTTTAACTCAACCCAATTAAGTTCTCGAATTTGTTGCTGGAGGATGTAGTAAAAGTTGTTAGTATAGCTGGGCTTAAAGGTTTGGGCAAGTTCCTGAAGGAAAAATCCATAAATCATTAAGATGGTCTGGGGAAAATCCACTGTTTATCCCCCCAGATAAGCAGCATGGAATCTGTCTACCATTTGGGATCCTGCCAGGTACTTGCGACTTGGATTGTGGCAACTGTTGAAAACTGCACACTGGGCTTGATAGATCTTTGGTTTAACCCAGTCTAACAAATATTATATTTTCAAATTCCAGTATGTCAAGCTATAAAGGGAATTTCATATCGTCCTGCTAAACCAGTCCAGACGTGTGTTCTGTTCCCCTACCAGAAGATTGGTGAACCAATGAAAAGCCCAGATTTCAATGATATCATGCCTATGCCTCTATTCATCTCAGTCACCAGAGGTCTATTCAGTATTTCTTTGTCTCCAGTAGATGGTGGATGGATTTTCTACTCTGAAGAAAATCTGAGGATTGAGAGGAAAAGATTGATTAAACGCTCATGAATGACTATCTTGACAAACAGAGGACACACTCTCTCATTTCAGTGCGACGTGGGAGGCTCCACTAGAGTGCAGTCTTTTCGGTAGCCATAGGAGAAGGAAAAACTGGTTCAGCTCCACATTGTTATCATGATAAGAGCCTGTTGAGTAGCCACAAAATTGGAAGTATCTGGAAGAGTGCAGCAGCCATCTGCTGCTGATTCCATTTGGGAGGGGAGTCGGGCAGCAGCAGTATTTCCAAAAGCAGCTGCTTTTTGCCACCCCTTTTTTGCCTTTGGCAGGCCATGCCCTTCAGCACATATAGCCTGCCGCTTCTTGCCCAATCTTGACAATAAGTTGCATCTGAAGGGGATCAGAAGTGGCAGGTCATGTGTTCTTGAAGGACATGGCCTGCCAGGGGCAAAAAAGCAGTGACGAAAAAAAACCCACCACTTTTTTGAAATGCTGCCGCTGCCCACCACCCTCTCCTGAAATTGAATCGACGGCAGGTGGGGGCGGCGCCAGCGCCAGCAGCAGAGGGAGGCTGTGAAGCCGGAGTTTCCACCTATGGCAGCAGAAACCCTTGGGCCAGCCCTGGTACTGTTGTGATATTTGCCTAACTATCTTCTTCCAGGAAGCATTGTCTGAAATGTGGCAAGCAAGATGCTTCATCCCTGGATTTTGGACTCTGCTGTTCTTGCATGGCAGCCTCCGAGTTGTCTCTGGAGGGCCTACTTTCCCCCTCTCAGCCGGGAGATCCAGTTAGTCCATCCTTGCCTCCCTCGGGGCAGGAGGTGACGGCGCTATGATTAAGGATATTTTTTTCAGCCAGAGGATCCCATGACAGTGCTGTGAGCTGCTCATCGTCCTCTAGGGGGGGTCTATGATGACTATGCCCCCTAGTGTTGGGGCATCATGTCTGAGAAGAGAGCTTCCAGACTCCAGATTGTCCTCCCTGGAATTCTTTTCCTTTTTGCAGCAGGCCTGGTCCTTCTGGTGTGGAAATTCAGACCTTGTAGCCTCTAGCTGCCCCCAGGCACAGTTTCACTTGGGGCATGCTGAGAGTGGAAGCCCTGTTCAATTAGCTTAGGTTAAGCATCCCTGGCAAGGTGCATCCCTGGAGATGGAGAACAGCTGGGAGCTGTCCAAGATTTTGATTATTCTCAGATTCAGATGGCTCTTTACTGGGCTCTGATATGGCTGAAGAAGTACTCTCTCACCTTCAGATGATTGTTAGGATGCCAGAATGTTCTGTCTATCTGGCAGTTACCAAATGGACCATCATTCCTGTAGAAAGTGGATCAGCCTTTAAAGATTCTTGGACTGTAAGGTGGATTCCATTGCTGAGGAGCCAGTTCACCATGGCAGCTACTATTCTGCAGCTGGCGATATGTACCAGCCTGACATCTCAAGCCCTGCTCCAGTGGCTTCAGTCTCTTCCACCAGCTGATACTACCCCTCTTGTGGAGTCTTTTACCACCTTCCTTTCTGATGCCATGTATGACCTGGTAGGTTTGGTGGCCAGGGATGGTGTCAGAGCATTGGATTGGCTCCTGCACTAGGCAGCAGTCACCTCTTCCAAAGTCCAGTTGGCCCAGCTGGCTTTTAATGGGAAGTTTCTGTTTGGAGTCTATTTTGAAAAGCTGGAGAAGGACTTGGGTGAGACAAAACCTTACTGACTTCTGGAAGGCAGTTCTAAGGGACCTGTAAAGTAGGCTGGTGCCCCATTCTTGACAGTCTCTGCCTTTCCACCAAGGACGCGCTGGCTGGATTCCCAGATGTTTCGGGATTCTCATCATTACCGACCTGGAAAACCTTCTTCCCCTCTGCTTCTGGGCCTCAGGCTTGTTCTCAGTCCTTTTGTGGAGCGCATCCAGAGGAGGACCCTCACGGGGCTGCATATGAAGGTTTGGGGGCAGACACATGGACCATGGCTGTAGAATCTCTATGGATTGAAATCCCATGTAAAAAGCGGAAGGCGATGGCAGTGGGGGTGTACTATCGTCCGCCTGGCCAGAATGAACAAATGGATGATGAAATGCTCAAAGAAATCAAGGAAGCTAGCAAATGTTACAGTGCAGTAATAATAATGGGTGATTTCAATTACCCCGGCATCGACTGGGTCAGTGTCACAGCAGGACATGCTAGGGAGATAAAGTTCCTAGATGAAATAAATGACTGCTTCTTGGAGCAGCTGGTTCATGAACCGACCAGAGGGGAAGCCATATTAGACCTAGTCCTTAGTGGAACACCAGATCTAGTGCAAGAGATAAGGGTGTTGGGGCCACTTGGCAATAGTGATCATAGCATGATCGCCTTTGATTTAATTAGTGGAGGAGGGATAGTAAGGAAATCCACAGTACTACCCTTTAACTTTCGAAAGGGAGACTATGATAAAATGAGGAAAACAGTTAAGAAAAAACTAAAAGGAGCAGTTGCAAAGGTTAAAGACGTACATCAAGCTTGGATGTTGTTGAAAAATACTATCTTGGAAGCCCAGACCAGCTGTATTCCACGCTTTAAGAAAAGTGGAAGGAAGTCCAAAAAACTGCCAGCATGGTTTAAAGGTGAGATCAGAGAAGCTGTTGTTGCCAAAAAAGCATCTTTCAGGAAATGGAAAAAAGAGCCAAATGACGAAACCTGGAAACAGCACAAGCACTGGCAAGTCAAATGCAAGGCATTGATAAGGCAGGCAAAGAGAGAATTTGAGAAGAAGCTTGCTGCGGAAGCAAAAACACGAAATAAAGACCTTTTCAAGTACATTCGTAGCAAAAAACCTGTGAGAGAGTCAGTTGGTCCATTAGATGATAAAGGGGTTAAAGGAGCACTAAGAGGCGACAAGGCGATAGCGGAGAGACTGAATGAATTCTTTGCTTCAGTCTTTACTGAGGAAGATGTAGGGATGTTACCCATGACTGAAGTGGTATTTAAAGGTGCGGAAGTATTGAAGGAAATATCGATACATCGGGAAGATGTCTTACAACTATTAGATAAACTGAAGAGTAGCAAATCACCTGGGCCGGATGGTATACATCCAAGGGTGTTGAAAGAACTGAAATATGAGATTGCAGACCTGCTATTAGTAATCTGTGAACTATCATTAAAATCATCTCTAATACCTGAAGATTGGAGGATCGCCAATGTAACACCAATTTTTAAAAAGGGTTCCAGGGGTGATCCGGGAAACTACAGACCGGTGAGCCTGACGTCAGTACCGGGAAAAATGGTAGAAACCATCATAAAGAATAAAATTACTCAGCATGTAGATAGTCATGACCTAATGGGAGACAGCCAACATGGCTTTAGACAAGGAAGATCTTGTCTTACTAATCTGTTATGTTTTTTTGAAGGAGTGAATAAACAGGTGGACAAAGGTGAGTCGGTTGATATTGTGTATCTGGACTTTCAGAAAGCCTTTGACAAGGTCCCTCATCAGAGACTTTTAGCAAAACTAAAGAGTCATGGGATAGGAGGCAGTGTACTATTGTGGATCAGGAACTGGTTAAAAGATAGAAAGCAGAGGGTAGGGCTAAATGGCCAATTTTCCCAATGGAGAAAGGTGAATAGTGGTGTACCCCAGGGATCTGTGCTGGGTCCGCTGCTTTTTGACATATTCATAAATGACCTGGAAAGTGGAATAATGAGTGAGGTTATCAAATTTGCAGATGACACAAAACTATTTAAAGTTAAAACTCAAGAGGATTGTGAAAAATTGCAAGAGGATCTTGATAAATTGGAAGACTGGGCATCAAAATGGCAGATGAAATTTAATTTGGACAAGTGCAAGGTTATGCACCTAGGGAAGAACAACCCAAACTATGGTTACACGATGCAAGGTTCCACATTAGGAACCACCACCCAGGAAAAAGATATAGGCGTCATTGTGGATACCATGTTAAAACCCTCGGCCCAGTGTGCAGCGGCAGCCAAGAGAGCAAATAGAATGCTAGGTATGATAAGGAAAGGAATGGAAAATAAAACAAAAGATATTATAATGCCTCTATATCGTTCCATGGTGAGACCGCACCTTGAATATTGTGTGCAATTCTGGTCGCCGTATCTTAAAAAGGATATAGCGATTTTAGAAAAGGTACAGAGAAGAGCCACCAAAATGGTAAAGGGGATGGAAGGATACTCCTATGAGGAAAGATTAAAAAGGTTAGGGCTCTTTAACCTGGAAAAGAGACGGCTGAGGGGAGATATGATAGAAGTCTATAAATTAATAAACGGAGTGGAACGGGTAAACGTAGATCGATTGTTTACGTTATCAGAATATAGAAAGACTAGGGGACATGCAATGAAGCTACAGGGTAAACTATTTAAGACTAATAAAAGAAAATATTTTTTCACTCAACATGTAATCAAACTCTGGAATTTGTTACCGGAGGATGTAGTAAAGGCTGTTAGTGTAGCTGGGTTTAAAAAAGGTTTGGACAAGTTCCTGGAGGAAAGGTCCATAAACCATTATTAAGAAGTGACCGAAGATATCAATGCTTGACCCAGTACAAGCATTGTGGAACTTGTGTCTCTTGGGGAAACTGCTAGGTACATATGACCTAGATTGGCCACTGTTGGAAACAGAATACTGGGCTTGATGGACCTTGGTCTGACCCAGTATGGCATATCTTATGTTCTTATGTTCATGCTGGTCTTTATCTGCCATCATATACTAAGTTACATTCCCTGGTTCCTCCAGTTTGAGACAAGTTTTTCCTTTTCTTTCAGTTACCAAGGATTGCTGGGTGCTAGATGCCATTCAGTTCAGCTATGTCCTGGAAGGCAAAGAGCCGATTCTAGATGCTTTCGTTATTTCCGTTTGTGAATCTGATCAAGGATGCCACTGTGTGGATCATCTTGAACAAGTTGCTATGCCTGAAGGCAGTGGTGCCCATACCCCCCAGGTGAGTGGGGCAAGGGCAGATAATCCATCTATTTTGTGGAGCCAAAAAAAAAAAGAGAACGGTTCCTTCCAGCCCATTCTGTTCCTCAAGGGGATCAACAAGCACTTGCACGTCCTGCACTTCTGGATGGAAACCTTGCACGTTGTGACTTAAGCAGTGTGCTGAGAGGAGTTCTTGGTTTTTCTGGATCTGTTCAAAGCATAGTTCATAACCTGATCTGGACGGATCAGCAGAGATATATGCATTTTGCCATGCTTGGTTCTCACTATTGGTTTACCGCCCTCCCTTTCGGGCTATCCATTGCCCCAAGGATATTCTCCAAGGTCATGGTGGTGGCAGCTGCGATGCCAAGGGATCTGTGTTCATTCCTATCTGGACGACTGGTTCATACGAGCCTGTTCCCTTTGAGAAGCATCTTGGTTGGTGTCCTGAGTGGTGTCCTTTTTGGAAAGCCTTGGCTGGGTGATCAAACAGGGAAAGAGCCTGTATATAGTTAAAACCATGTTCCATATAGTTAATTACCTGTATATAGTTAAAACCATGTTCCATATAGTTAATGCCATGTTCCATGTAAAGTATACAAAAGTATACAAAATTTGTTAACTGTTCAATGTAAACCGCCCTTGATCTCTGGAAGGGGCGGTATAGAAGAAACTATTAAATAAATAAATAAAATAAATAAATAAATAAGAGCCAGCTGTTGCCTTTCCAGTCCTTGGAGTTTCTAGGAGCACGTTTCGACACTCGAGTGGGCAGAGTTTTCCTACCAGAGGAGAAAGTCAAAACACTGTTGGATTATTGACGCTGTTCTGTGCACAGGAGGCTACAAGAGTCTGGGATTATCTTCAGCTTCTTGGATTGATGGCAGCAAACATAGAGATAGTGCTGTGGACGCATGCTCACATGTGACCACTCCAGTGATCCTTAATCACTCTGTGGCCCCAGAGTTCTCATGAGTTTGGACACAGGCTTCTGCTACTATTGATGATAAAGGCTAGCCTGCAGTGGTGGCGTCAGCTCTGTCATCTGAGGAAGGGCATGCTGCTGGACAATTTCTCCTGGATCCTTCTGATGACTGATGCCAGTCTCTCGGGTTGGGGAGCCAATTGCCGAGCGGGTTGGGGAGCCAATTGCCAAGACTATATGGCCCACGATCGTTGGAACCACAAGGAAGTGGTGAGGGCCATCAGGTTGGCTTTTCTGTGTTTCTGGCCCCTGGTTGAGGGTCGAGTGGTTCGGGTGTTTTCAGACAATGCCACGGTGATGGTTTATGTCAATCAGCAAGGCAGCACGAGGCATGCCCGGGGTAGCTCTGAAGATGACTCTCCTGTTTGCCTGGGTGGAGAACCACCTCCTAGCCTTGTCAGCCCAAGACATTGTTAGGGTGGACAATGTGGAAGTGACTTCCTCAGCCGGCACTCTCTGGATCCTGGAGAGTGGAAGTTGAGTCAGGAGGCATTTCAGTTGATTCTGCCCCACTGGGGTCATCCCAAAATGGATTTGAGGGCAACCCGTTTCAGTTCCAGTGTTTGAAACTGCTTCATTCGCCACCCGGATATGGGATCCGAAGGTGTCAATACCCTGACCCAAGCCTTGGCCAAGTCAACAACTGCTGTATGTGTTTCCACTGTGGCCCCTGGTGAGGCATGTGATTTGGCGGATAGAATGCCACCCGGGCAGGATTATTCTGGTGGCACCAGATTGGCTGAGGATAGCATGGTTTGAAAACCTGTTGCGGCTCCTGCAAGCACCGCCTCTTTGGTTGCCTCCATCTTGGGGCCTATTTTGGCAGGGACTGAGTGTCCTGGAGGACCCAGATCCCTTCTCACTTACAGCATGGCTCTTAAAAGTGGATGTCTAGTGCATAAGGGCTGCTCTCCAGCAGTGGTCTGTACTCTGCTTGGTGCCCCGAGGAGGCATACCAAGCTAGCATACATATGGTTATGGTGTCTCTTTGAGCACTGGTGCGGCGCGTGGTAGTTGGCTCCTTAGGCAGCCAAGGTGTCCTTCCTGTTGGTCTTTCTACAGGATGACCTAGAGAAGGGTCTTTACTTTAAATTGCTGGAAATTCAGCTGGTAGCTGTGGCCTGTTTCCGGGCTCTGGTGAAAGGCAAGTCTCTGGCCTTTGCACCCGGATGTTTTGTGTTTTCTCTAGAGTGTTTAGCATCTGCATCCTCACTCTGGTCTATGATCCCTTCTTAGGAGCTGTGTCTGGTGCTCAGGGCCCTGATGATGGCACCATTTGAGCCATTGAAGTGTGTACCTTTAAAGGATTTGATGTTCAAGACTGTCTTCTTGATCACAATTAGTTCCACAAGGTGGATCTCCGAACTGCAGGCTCTGTCTTGCCATGATCCTTAACTGTCCTTTTTGAAGGAGGCCGTTTCCATTCAGCCTCTGCCTTCCTAATTGCTTAAGGTTGTTTTCTCCTTTTTATGTTAACCAGGTGGTCTGCCTGCCCTCCTTCCCTAAGGTCCAACAGGGACAAGAGAAAACCAGTACAGGTGTGGTAAACACGAAAAGCCTTTATTTATAATTCTTGACCAGGGGTACAATGACACCTACACAGGGGTGTGAACGCTAAAGCCCTACCCAACACAATCCGTCTTATGTCTTCTTCAGGGGTTCTTTGTTGTTGTTGTTAAGTGCCGTCGAGTCGGAGTCGACTCATGGCGACCCTCTGGATAGCTATCCTAAATTGTGTTCGGTCTTCAGTCAGGCGGCTCATTGTTGACAGACTGGTACCCGTAGCTGCTGTTGTAGCGATCCATCTCATTGCTGGCCTTCCTCTTTTGCGTTGACCTTCTATCTTGCCAAGCATGATGTCTTTCTCTAATGATCTCTCTCTTCGCATGATGTGTCCGAAGTATGAAAGTCGAAGTCTTGTCATCTGAGCTTCTAAAGAAAGCTTAGGTTTGATCTGCTCTAGTACCGACTGGTTTGTTCTTCGGGCTGTCCATGGTATACACAGTATTCGCCACCAGCACCATAATTCAAAGGCATCAATTTTCTTCCTGTCTATCTTTTTCACTGTCCAGCTTTCACATCCATATGATGTTTTTGAAAATACCATGGCTTGAACAAGTCGAATCTTTGTATGGAGAGAGACATCTAGGTCTTTCATAGCCATTCTGCCAAGAGCAATGCGTCATCTGATTTCTTGACTGCTTGTTGCTTCTTTATTGATAGTTGATCCAAGTAGGTTAAAGTTGTTCACGATTTCAATTTCTTCTCCTTCAACGATGAACCTGTTGATTATGCCAGTTGTCATGATCTTTGTCTTCTTTACATTAAGGTGCAGGCTTATTTTGAGACTGTTCTTTGATTGTGAGAAGCAAATGTTTCAGATAATCTTCACTTTCAGCCAGTAATGTGGTATCATCAGCATAGCGAAGGTTGTTGATGAATCTTCCACCAATCTTCACACCTCTGTTGTCTTCATACAGTCCTGCTTCTCTGATGATTTGTTCTGCATATAAATTAAACAGGTAGGGGGAAAGTATGCAGCCTTGTCTTACACCTTTGCTTATTTTAAACCATTCTGTTTCTCCTTGTTCCGTTCGAACTGTTGCTTCTTGATCAATGTACAGATTGTGCAAGAGAACGATCAGGTGTTCTGGTATACCCATGCTTCTTAATGTGGCCCAGAGTTTCTCATGGTTTACACAGTCAAAAGCCTTGCTATAGTCGATAAAGCACAAATAGATATCCTTTTGGTATTCTTTAGTCTTTTCAAGGATCCATCTCACATCTGCAATGATGTCTCTCGTTCCTCTCCCTTTCCTATACCCTGCTTGCACTTCAGGTAGTTCTTGTTCTAGGTATGGCTGTAGTCTCTTTTGAATAATCTTCAGTAGAATCTTGCTGGCATGTGGGATCTGAGTGATTGTGCGATAATTTCTACAGTCAGTTGGATCACCTTTCTTTAGTATTGGTATAAACACAGATCTTTTCCAGTCAGTTGGCCATGATGTTGTTTTCCATATTTCTTGGCAGAGCCTTGTAAGTACGGTAACAGCTGCATCAGATTGCTGCAATACTTCTATGGGAATGCTATCAATGACTGGTGCTTTGTTCTTTGATAAGGCTTTCAATGCTGCTTCAACTTCTTCTTTCATCACCAATGGTTCCTGATCATAAGGTATTTATTTATTTATTTATTTATTTATTTCAACTTCTTATATACCGCACTCTTTGACATCAGCGCGATTTACAAATAACAGAAAGGAACCAGAACAACAGGCTGTTTGGTATTACATATAACAGGAGTATCAACTTGGATAACATGGGAGAACTATTTACATGGAGTATATAATCTATTAGCTAGATAGCATGCTCGAACTATTTACATAAAATTAGCAGTGATGCTTGGAACAAGAGGGATATTGTGGATTATACTAGGATTATACTATACTAGGTATAGGTTGAAATGGCTGTTGGTCCACTTGATCTTTATCATATAAAAACTCTGTATATTCCTTCCACCTTTTCTTGATGATCTCAGCATCATTCAACATAGAACCTTGAGCATCTTGTAACATTCCAATTTGAGGCTGGAACTTTTTCTTTAACTCTCGCAGCTTTAGGAAAGCCGATCTTGTTCTTCTAATATTTCTGCTTCTATTTCCTTGCAAGTGTCATTGTAGTACTTTTCCTTGTCCTGTCTTGCTGCACGTTGGAAATCTCTGTTGAGTTCTGCGATTGTCTTTCTTTCTCCTTTGGCTTTAGCTTCTCTGCGTTTCTGGGCAATTTTCAGAGTTTCTTCCGTCATCCATTTTGGCCGTTTTTGCTTTTTCACCTTTTGTAGAGACTTCTCGCTTTCTTCCAGCACAACCTTCTTGATGTCATTCCATAACTCTTCCGGAGCTCTGTCATTTGTATCTAAAGCAGCAAATCAATTTTGCAGGCAGTCTTTAAATTCCAGTGGTATATTCTCAAGGTCATATTTTGCTGCATTCATGAGTGGTTTGCTCTTTTTCAACTTTAGCTTGAATTTGCATACTAGTAGTTGATGATCTGTACCACAGTCAGCTCCAGGTTTTGTCTTTGTTGATGTTACAGAGCTTTTCCATCGTTGACTTCCACAGATGTAGTCAATTTGATTTTTATACAATCCATTGGGTGAAGTCCATGTGTACAGTCGCCGCTTGTGTTGCTGGAAGAAGGTGTTTGAGATGAATAGATCATTGGTCTTGCAGAATTTTATCAATCTTTCTCCAGCTTCATTTCTGTTGCCAAGTCCATATTTTCCAACTACTTTGCCGCCGCCTTTGTTGCCAACTTTTGTGTTCCAGTCACCCATGACTATCAGGATATCCTGTTTGCATGTTCTGTCAATTTCAGCTTGTACTTGTTCATAGAACTCTTCAATTTCATTCTCTTCTGCAGCTGTTGTTGGGGCATATACTTGAATTATAGTTGTGTTGATAGGCATTCCTCGTAGACGAATAGAAATTAAGCATTCGCTGACTGCATTGTATTTCATTACAGTTCTTGCAAGTTTCTTCTTTATTATAAATGCAACACGATTTCCTCTTTGTCTTTCATTTCCAGCATAGTAGACCATGTGATCATCTGATGCAAAGTGCCCGATGCCAGTCCATTTCAGTTCGCTGACACCCAACAGATCAAGTTGTACACGTTCCATTTCATTCTTGACCACCTCCAACTTCCCTTGGTTCATGCTTCGTACGTTCCATGTTCCAATGTGTAAGACATCTTTACAGCTTCTGACTCTCATTTCATGCGCAGCTACATCAGCAGTCAGACTTCCCGAGGGCTTTGATCCAACCGCATCATAAATGCTGGCTTTACTCTGAAAAGTCTTCAGCTCTTCCCCAGTAGCTAGTTGAGTGCCTTCCGACCTGGGGATCTCATCTTCCAGCACCATAGCACAATTTGTTTTGTTGTAACTATCCATTGGGTTTTCATGGCAAGATACAGAAGTAGATTGCCGGGCCTTCCTTCCGCGCAGTTTAAGTTTGGTGTTGTTGCCGTTGTCATAGAAATGTGATCCTCCGCCGTCAACACTATCCCATTCTGCTGCTGCCCAGATGGGTGGTTTGTCTTCGTCTGGCACCTCAGCTGAGACCTGTCCATCTTGGGAGACCTTGCCAGTAGTTAAACTACCGATAGTTTAGCTCTCAGCATCACTGATGCACGCAAGCCCTCACAGCATGACAAGCTGCAAACCAAGTGAGAGAGGGGTTCTTTAGGCATGCTAAAACAATAAATGACATTAAAAACAATCATAAATATGAATCATATAGTAAAATATGACTGACATAAATAAATGTCCCTAACGTAATAAATGTCCCTAGCATAATAAATAAAAAATCAATGATAGTAGCAAATAATAAATTAAAAAATGATACCAAACACACATTAAAAATATTAAAAAGCCAAATAAATAATCGTAACCAAACTGAAAAACAATTGATGTGACATGCGAGAAACAGAGTAAAGATACAAACTTCTGTTACTAACCCAAGGATTATGTTCTCAGATTTATTTATTTATTTATTTATTTAGCTGTATTTATATCCCGCTTTTCACCGGGTCAAAGCGGTCTTGACTAAAAACCCCATCTCATTTAATTTTCAAGCTAAAGGGAAAGAGAGAAAAAAAAAGAAAAAGAAAAAAGGAATTGGATTTTTTAACTGTTTCATTATTGATGACTATACAAAAAGCGAATAAACGAACCAGGAGTGGCTATGGAAAGGTTGGACTGTGCATCCATTCAATATGCTATAATCGCTACAGGTTAGAACCTTAAATATTTATTTTATTTATTTATTTATTTAGTATACATTTGTATACCGCTACTTCCAGCGATCAGCAGCGGTTTTGATTACAGATTGGAAATTGTCAAATCATGACAGGAAGTTTTTGAGGTATAAACACATTGATTAGACAGGAAAGCACAGCACACAGAGAACTATTTTACAGGGAACATGGGCTATGGAGGGTTAAGTGGCTTGCCCAAGACCACAAGGAGCACCTGTGGGACTAGAAACCCCAGTCCTTCCGGCCCAAGGTTGCTGTCCTCTTGTGGGATTTGAACCCCGACCTTCCGGCCTGAAGTACCTTGCCCCAACCACTAGGCCACTCCTCCACTGTGCTATTGATGATTATGAGAAGGGGGAGACATACTCTATAATGAAAAATCTGCAATGTAGATAGCCTAATGTTTTCTGAAAAAAATATAATAAATGTAATTTCCAAGTATCAAACGCTTTCCTACGTTAAGATTGAAAGGGACAATACATAGAACCTTCGTTCCCTAATGTTGTCCAGGCTGATAAAACAAGCCCAATAATGCTCAAAAAACCAAAATCTTATTTAAAACTAAAAGATGATACCTAAGGCATAGTCAGATAAAAACCATATATAAACCAGCCTTTACACCATGTGTCCTTCGATCTTCACTTCTAGCAAAAAAATGCCCGCATCTGCGCTCTGTGGAGTTTGTAGCTTCGCGGTAGACTGAGCACTTGCGCTGCCTTTTCAGATTACAAAACACACAGCGGTACATTGAGATTACCATCCTCACTATGTAGAAAGTTGTAAAAACCTGCAGATTATATTTGATTGCTTATAGTGTCCCCATTAATAACTAAAAGGAAAAAAGAAAAGAGGAGATGACCTTTCTTGCCGAAGAAAATTGCACCCTCATTGTATTCTCACACTAATATTTGAAATCTCCAGGAACAAGCAGGAATGTAGTCTTCACATATGGGTACCGATGGCAGCGACAGAGCCTGCGCGGGAACGCTCCCCAAGGTCCCAAAAAGAAAACTTTTGGGAGCATCCACCACTCATGCGTGCTGCTTTCCTGCCCAACTACCTCTCTCACTTCAGTTCTTTGTTTTCCGCGGAGCCGACAGGACATGTCCCGTCACCGCAGAAAATTTTCTTTTCTTTTTATATTTTTTGTGGTTGCGTCTGCCTTCTGTCGACGCCTACCGGTACCACCAGTGTTTTTCTTTCTTTTCTTCTAAAACTTTTTCTATTTTAGTGCTTTTATTCAGGGACTTTTTCCCTGCTCTGGTTCTTGGCGCCATTTTGGGCATTAGGCTCTCTTTTTCCTTAGCCAAGGAAAAAACCAGCCACTGGATTTAAAAAATGTTCAAAATGTGGCAGTACAATTTCTATTACCGACACCCATGACTGGTGTCTTAAATGTTTAGGTCCTGACCATTGCCCGGCAGAGTGTCTCTTCTGCAGAAAGTTAACTAAGATAAGTCTTCAAAATGGAGTAAATCAACTCGGTGCCCTATTTGCTTCAGACACAGCGTCTGTAGCATCAATGTCTTCCAGGGCTTCTACTTCTTCCCAGGGATCTCAGGTAACTAAACATAAGTCTTCTAAGACTAGCCGGTCCTCGAGGGGTAGATCTCCCTCTAAACATCGAGATGCCATTGGCGTTGCCCTCGAGGACAATTTACTGGCATAACAGCCCCGGCGGGAGCCCTCAGTCTCCAAAGCTTTATCGGGGCTCCAGGATGTTCCAGAGGCCTCAACTTCGATGGAACTACTGGTGTCATGCTCGGGGGTTGTGGCCGCTCCCACCGGTACCGACACCCGGGCATCGGCAGTAGCGGTGAACAAAAGACTCCTCGCTATCGAACGCAGTCTAGCGACTCTTTTAGCTACTTCGGTACCGCTAAGGTCACTGCAGACTGTTCCGCAGGCACCGGTACCAATGCTGGTACCAGTGCCAGTGCCTTCGGTACCTGTTTCGACAGGCATGCTTCCCCCGATGCCGAGCTTGGAATCTCTCTCTGGCATGGGGGATCAGGTACCGACACCATCTGTTTTGAGAGAACGGGGTGCTTCCTCCTTTTGAGTCTTCCGATTCCGATGACTCGGATGATTCCACCGGTATCAGAGCTGAACTTTTGCAGGATTCAACTCTTTCTCGTCAACGCAGAATGTCCCCTCCTGAGGACATGTCTTTTCATGATTTTGTTTGTGATATGGCAAAGGGTCTTGCCATTACAGTAGTACCTGTAAAGGAGCCTAGGGCAGAAGAATTGAGAATTCTTCAATATCCTTTGGCTCCAAAGGAGGCAGCTATGCTTCCTATTCATCAGATCTTACATGATCTAATGTTAAGGATGTGGGAAGCTCCTTCAACAGTATCTCCACATTCTAGACGTCTTGACACTATGTATCAAGTACCACCTTGTCCAGGGTTTCAAAAGACTGTTACCACATCATTCTATGGTGGTAGAGTCCGCCATGAGATGGATTAAGAGTGCTAAGAGACACTTTTCCAATCCACCAGTTCGTGAGTCTAGAACACTGGATGCCTTTGGTCGTAGATGCTTTCAGTCCTTCATGCTGTCAGCAAGAATCAGTTCCTATACATGGGAATGTTTCTTGAAGAGGTTACAAAAGACTTGGAACTTTTGAACCCTTTTCTTCAAGAGGATAAACGGACAGATCATTTGACTTTGGTCAAACCTGCTCAGAATGTCTCTAAATTTATGAATCGTGCTACCTTTGACTGTTTTGAATGTATTAGCAGAACTTCTGCGATATCCATAGGAGCACGTCGTATTCCTGGCTCCGGGCTTCAGACTTAGAGGAATGGGTGCAAGATAAGCTGGGAAACATTCCTTGCACAGGAGAAAATCTCTTTGGCAAGGATTGGCAGCTCAAGGCTAACGAAATTTACACTGATAATACAACTTTAGACAGATTGTCAAAATTTACAGCTAAAAAACCTTTTTTCTCTAAGAAGAAGAAATTCTATCCATCTTCCACCCAACAAACACATGTTCCCCAAAAGGGGCAACAACAAACTAGACAAAGAAAGGCACAACCTCAGAAGGCCCAGCAAGCTCAGCCTCCTCAAGGTCTTTGACTATTGTCTAGAGAACTTAGCCATTCTTCCTGTTCTAAGCCCAGAACCTTTAAATATTCCAGGCCGTATCTGCCATTTTGCCAAAAGATGGCAACAAATCACATCAGAAGATTGGACTCTATCTATTGTGAGTCTGGGATACAAGCTTCATTTCCTCAGCTTGCCCCCATCCATGTTAATAAAGCAGTTCAGATCTCAACCACCAGTCTCAGACGTGTTGTTGCAAGAGGTCACCACTCTTCTGGCTCAAGGGGCTATAGAAGAGGTTCCAATGTCCCAGCAGGGCACAGGATTCTATTCCCCCTATTTTCTCATTCCAAAGAAATCAGGGAGACTAAGACCAATCTTCGACCTCAGAGAACTGAACAAATATCTAGTCCGAGAAAGATTCAAGATGATCTCCCTCGGCACACTTCTTCCATACCTCCACGAGCAAGATTGGCTATGTTCTCTAGATTTAAGGGACGCTTACATGCATATCCTTATTCATGCAGATCACAGAAAATTCCTTCGATTCCTAGTCAAGGGAAGACATTTTCAATACAGTCCTTCCTTTCAGACTGGCCTCTGCTCCAAGGGTCTTCACAAAATGCATGGCAGTAGTAGCAGCATTTATGAGGACTCTAGGAATTTTTGTCTTCCCTTACTTAGACGATTGGCTCATTCGAGCACCGTCAGCTCTAGAGGCACGTCATGCTCTTTCCCGAGCAATGCAAATTTTGCAGTACTTGGGATGGGTCATAAACTTCCAAAGTCCCAACTCACCCCGTCTCAATCCCTCGAGTTTATAGGGGCTCACTTGGCCACACAGCAGTCAAAGGCTTTCCTGCCTCAGCCTCGATGCCTGCGCATCATCAAACTAGCATCTCAAGCAGTGCTACAAACCTTCCTCACTGCTCGACAGATGCTTGTAGGACACATGGCATCTACAGTCCATGTGATTTCTTATGCACGCCTTCACATGCGAGCGGCCCAGTGGACCTTAGCATCCCAATGGTCCCAGGCCTCAGGATGCTTGTCAGACAAGATCAGGGTTACCACACGCCTGATTGTGTCTCTGCATTGGTGGCAATCTCTGGAAAACCTTACAGTAGGCTCTCCTTTTCAGCAACCCCTACCTCAGGCTATCCTAACAACAGATGCTTCCAAGTTGGGTTGGAGAGCTCACTTGGGCAATCTGTCTACCCAGGGTTTCTGGACCCCACAGGAGGCTTCTCTACAAATAAACCTCCTAGAACTAAGGGCCATCTCCAATGCTATTTGAGTCTTTTGCTTCCATCTCATAAACAAAACAGTTCTGGTGCAAACCAACAATCAGGTGGCCAGGTTTTACTAAACAAACAAGGCAGAAGAGCTTTGCAACTGTGGGCCTTTGCCAGAGAGCATCAAATTCCGGTGAAAAGCGGTATACAAATACAGCTAAATAAATAAATAAATAAATTCATTTGTTGGCAGTATACCTTCCAGGCATTCAAAACATTTGGGCGGACAGGATCAGCCGAGTCCTATTACCACACGAGTGGTCTCTCCACTCATATCAACTTGCTCGAGTTTTTCAAGTCTGGGGAACTCCAAACATAGACCTCTTTGCAAGTCCACAGAATGCCAGACTTCCCTGGTTCTGTTCCAGACTTCCAGCTCGAAATTGTCAGGCGAGGGATGCATTCCTGCTCCATTGGGGCCAGGATTTTCTCTATGCCTTCCCTCCAATTCCCCTAATCCCTAAAACCCTATTCAAACTCCAGAGAGACAGAGGTCGCATAATACTCATAGCTCCCTGTTGGCCAAGGCAAACATGGTATCCACTTCTCTTAGGTCTCTCTCGAGCCACTCCTCTGGAGTTGGGGAGTGCTCCGGATCTTCTGTCCCAGGACAATGGATCCCTTCTGCACCCCAATCCTCAGTCCCTTCATCTCAAGGCCTGGCTTCTCAAGGCATAGAGTTTCAAGATCTAGGCCTTTCACAACAAATGAAGGATATTCTTCTAGCTTCCAGAAAACCTTCCACAAGGCATTCTTATGCTTTTAAGTGGAAGAGGTTCTCAGTCTAGTGTTCCCAGAGGGGACTTAATCCGCTCTTGGTACCAGTAGAGTCCCTTCTGGACTATCTCCTTCACTTATCAGCTTCTGGTCTTAAGACCAATTCTGTTAGTGTCCATCTTAGTGCTGTTGCTGCATCTCATAAACCCTTCGTTGGACAGCCAATTTCCTCTCATCCTCTTGTTTCAAGGTTTATGAGAGGTCTACTTTTAACAAAACCTCCCATCAAACCACCTCCAGTGGCATGGGATCTTAATCTTGTTCTGGGTCAACTCATGAAGCCACCTTTTGAACCTTTAGCTACTTCGGAGCTAAAGTTTCTTTCATGGAAAGTCATTTTCCTAATTGCTATCACTTCTGCAAGACGCATTAGTGAACTGAAGGCTTTAGTGGCTGACTCGCGTTATACGAGGTTTCATCATGACAAAGTAGCCTTGAGGACTCATCCTCATTTTATGCCAAAGGTGGTATCACCTTTTCATTTAAACCAATCGGTTTATCTTCCAGTCTTCTTTCCTAGGCCTCATGCCTTCAGTGCGGAAAGAAATCTTCATTCCTTAGACATAACCTCCATGCTCAGAATGTCTTAGATTGTAAACGAGCTCTGGCTTTTTATCTTCACAGAACTCAGCCATTTAGAAAGTCTTCTCAGCTTTTTCTGGCTTTTGACTCTAGTCATTTAGGACTCCCATTCACAAAAATAACTCTCTCTAAGTGGATTGCAGACTGTATTTCCTTTACCTATCAGAGAAAAGGAATCCCTCTTGAAGGCCATGTCACGACTTACAATGTTAGAGACATGGCAGCCTCAACAGCTAATCTTCGGTCAGTTGCTATTGATGAGATCTGCAAAGCAGCAACTTGGGCTTCTGTACATACTTTCACTGCCCACTATTGTTTGGACAAGGACTCCTGCCTGTCGGGATGCCTTGTTCGGTCAGGCTGTTCTACAGCATCTCTTCCATTCCTTGATGAACTTCTTCCCACCATCCTCTCTTGGATGCCTGAGGTCCCTGGGAGGAAGCATGGCCCATCTTACTTAGATCCGCAACATGCTGGGGTCATCCCTAGACATTTTTAGCTGGGGAGTCCCCATATGTGAGGACTACATTCCTGCTTGTTCCTGGAGATAGCTTAGTTACTCACCTGTAGCAGATGATCTCCGGGAACAGCAGTTATAAGTCTTCACAACCCACCACCTCCCCTAGGAGTTGTCTTTCTCTATCCTCCATTTTTTTTCTTCTACTTCTCTCCTTTGGTCTCAGCTTTCAACTCAACTGAAGTGAGAGAGGTAGTTGGGCGGGAAGGCAGCACGCATGCGTGGTGGATGCTCCCAAAAGCTTTCTTTTTGGGACGCTGGGGAGCATTCCCGCGCAGGCTCCATCGGTGTCGATGGTACCCATATGTGAAAACTTATTCCTGCTGTTCCCGGAGATCACCTGTTACAGGTGAGTAACTATGCGTTACGGCCATTGGCCCAGTGTATCTACTACCTTGAGCAAAACATGTAACATTAAATTGTAAAAACCTACAGTTTGCAAAAAATAAAATCAATAGCAGGTGGATTTACCCATTAGTAACCAAAAGTAAGAATGAAAGTAACTTACTCTGCGGGAAAACATTTCAATTGCACATTCCCCTTACATGCTAAAAGCATATAGAAGCTCCCAAACGTCTAAGAAAATATTAAAAATACTTTAAAAAAAATGATTAGAGCTAAAAGCAAAGATGATGATAAAATTACAATGATCTTTACCAACCGAAACCACCTTCATAATCAACTTACCCAATGGCTTAAAAAGTGGAATATTCCATGATCCTTAGCTGTCCTTTTTGAAGGAGGCTGTTTCCATTCAGCCTCTGCCTTCCTAATTGCCTAAGGTTGTTTTCTCCTCTTTTTGAGAACCAGTTGGTCTGCCTGCCCTCCTTCCCAAAGAAGCAGTGTTGGAGGAATGATAAGGATCTTTGCCTGGTGCATGTCCGGCGGGCATACCTCTGGTATCAGGAGGTTACGAATTCCTTTTGTAAGTCCGACCATATTTTTGTGCTGCTTATTGGCCCATGCAAGGGTAAAGCAGCGGCCAAGTCGACTTTGGAGTGCTGGATTAAGGAGGCTATTGCCCCAGTGTAGCTATTGTGGAACCACCCGGTTCCGGAGGGTTTGCAAGCCCATTCTACCCGAGTACAAGTGTCCTCTTGGGCAGAGCAGAGCTTGATAGCCCCTACACACACTGATCTGGCAGCAATGTGGGCATTGCTTTCCACTTTTGTCAGACAAAAAATATGTAGTGCAAACACTCAAAAAATAGAGGAAATTTCTTTTTTTCTTTTTTATTTTCAAAAAATTTAAAAAAGAGGAAAAGGATAAACAAGAAAGGAAAAGGATAAAATTTAAAAAAGGAAAGGATAAACTGAACCATCTAACTTCTCAACAAACAGGGGTGTCCTACATGGAGTGGTGGGTCCACCCCTAAACAAAGACATGGGGAGTGGTGGCCTGCACAGAGCGACAGGTGCACCTACTCTTGCTGTATATTTGCTGGGCAGACTGGATGGACCATGCTGGTCTTTATCTGCCGTCATTTACTATCTTACTATGTTATACACAATGCCATAAACAATTGACAGGGATAATTCTTTTGCCAACTGAGACTTACCACACCATGGATCCAAAAACCTCAGTATAATAATACAATTATTTATATATTTATGGCTGTCAAAACCACAAGGAGTTAGAATTCACTTATTTATGCAGAGTGAATTTTAAATGGAGGGAGTCTCTCTAGAGAGTTCCCAAATACCCCAACTCTTATCTCGGTGCTTAAGTGTTTCACTCCAAATACAGCTTCCCCAGGTAGCGATTGTTAACAATTCATGTTCAATTCATGTTTAAAATAAAAGAAAAATAAATAGTGTAATACAAAAGCCCTCTTCAATCACCAAAAATATGTATAAAATGTAAGATCTTTACTAGAAGAGTAATGTAAAGCTGATATACATTCTCACTACAACTTTGTGTCTAAATCTATACGTTACATACTTGTCAAATCTCAAAAACCAACTTTCTAAAATGTAAAGGTGCCAAACCATTATACTGCCAAGGGAATAGTAAGCAATAAAGGATGGCACCACCTAACTACAACCAAAGCAACAAAGCCAGCCAATAAATTAAACTAAAGATTAATAATACCTTATGTTAAAGACTCCATTTATATCAAAAATGTTAATCACAGAAATAACTTAGCAGCCCTGCCAAGCCAGCAACCCAGACAAAGCAGGGTTTAAATCATGAAGATGAAAAAACGCCACGCTGGCACATTATATACAGCAATCAGACAACCGCCATTTTAAATTTAAGGATGCCCGAAGCACATAATCACCAGTTTAATACAAAGAACCAAAACAAAACAAAACGACCGTGTTGTTAAAAAAAAAAAAAAAGGCATCTTAAAACATATCAAAAATAACATATTACAAAAGACAGAAGACGGAAATAAACCACCCACCCACCCACCTATATAACCACTCAGAAAAGTGCATAGCCTAGCAGAATATAATCAGAACATTAATGAATTTTACCAGCAGGCACTGCTGTCAATACCAGAATTTACACCATTTGGTTCTACAGCAATAGATCCATCCTTGTTCATAACACAATAAACATTTGCCCCTTTTCCCCATCCCTATCTGAAAATGCACTTAATCTGCACAAAAGCAACGGAAGTCCAAAAACTCATGTTAAAGCACCCTATAATGTTTTACTAAAGGGACTTCCAAAACATTACAGATAAGGCGACTTTTCCAAAACATTACAGATAAGGCATCCATCCTGATTTTAAAAGGGCGAGTTGTTTTTCCAATGTAAAGCATATTGCATGGACAAAAAAACAGGTAGAATGTCTTAGTTTGTGACTTTTTTCCAAGATAGGAGAATTTTTGAATGTTTAAAGTAAGAGGGCAGATCGAGCAATTTCCACATTGATAATTCCCTGATGGAACTTCTGCCGAAAGGGAGGGCAAAGTTATTCTGGTCGGACTAACTAAATCCTTAAGATTCCGATCCTGAGAAAAGACAAACCTAGCCCGGCTCTCTCTTATTAAGAGTAGAGTCTTGTGAAAGCTGGACATAGGTGCTATCATCAGCTAGTTGTCGCAACACTTCTGTCTTGTAATAATGCCGATCCATAATAGTAGAGCAACCCCTTTATCTGCCCTTTTGATTATGATATCTGACATATAATGTAATTGGTTAAGTTCTCCTTGTTCTTTCCATGATAAAGCATATGACACTTTCTTGTATTGAGATTGTTCCAGATGATACACGTCCTGTAACACCAATTCCTTAAAGATGGTAATCGCCACTTGTGACATCAAGATGATAGTACGTCTGTTCCGTTTTCACAAGACCCTATTATTAATAAGTGGGAGCTGGGCTGGATTTGTCTTTTCTCGGGGTCAGAATCTTAAGAATTTAGTTAGCCTGACCAGAATAATTTTGCTGTTCCTTTCGGCAGAATTACCGTCAGGCCATTATCAATGTGGAAAATGATTGAACATAAGTCGCCTTGCCTGTAATGTTTTGGAAGCCCTTTAGTAAACCATTATAGGGTGTTTGGACATGTGTTTTCGGACCTCCGTTGCTTTTGTATAGATAAAGTACATTTTCAGATAGGGACGGGGGAAAGGGGCAGGCGTGTATTGCATTATGAACAACGATGGATCTATCACTTAGATACTGTAGAACCAAATAGTGTAAATTCTGGTATCGACTGGAGTGCCTGCTGGTAAAATTCATTTATCTTCTGATTATATTTGGTTAAGCTATGCATTTTGTTTCCTGACAGTTTGGGTGAGTGGATGGTTTATTTCTGTTTTCTTTCTTTTGTAATATGGTTTTGATATGTTTTAACTGCTTTTAGCTTTCTGATGACTATTTGAGGGTTTTTTTTAAGGCAGTCGTTTTGTTTTGGTTTCTTTCTGTTCTTTGTATGTGCTTCAGGCATCCTTAAATTTAAAATGGAGGTGTCTGGTTGTTGTGTATAATACACCAGCGTGTCGTTTTTTCATCTTCCTGATTTAACCCCTGCTTTGTCTGTGTTGCTGGCTTGGCGGTACCGCTAAGTTATTTTTGCAATGAATGTTTTTGATATAAATGGAGTCTTTATAAGAACATAAGATGATACTAATCTTTATTTGAACTTATAGGCTAGCTTTGTTGCTTTGGTTGTAGTTCGGTGATGCCGTCCTTTACTGCTTACTATTCACTTGGCAGTATAATGGTTTGGCACCTTTACACTTTAGAAAGTTGATTTATGAGATTTGCCAAGTATGTAGGCCTATACCCACTGTATAAAGTTCTTTGTTTCATGTAAGAAGAACAGGTTTTATAATTGTTCACTGATTCTTTACATTGTTCTTTGTAAACCGCACCTGATCCATGGGAAGGTGCGGTATATAAGTGTTTGTTACATTTATTTTTATTTTTTATTTATTTAACATGTATAGATTTAGACATGAAGTTGTAGGGGGAATGTATATTATCTTCTAGTAAATCACATGTTATAGGTATTTTTGATGATTGAAGAGGGTTTTTGTATTGCACTATTTATTTTTATTTTATTTTACAGTGCGTATTCTGAACATGAATTGCTAATGATCGCTCCCTGATGAAACTCTATTTTGAGTGAAACGCTTAGTCGCTGAGATAAGCATTAGGGTATATGGGAACTCTCTGGGGAGACTCCCTCCATTTGAAGTTCACTTTGCACACATAAGATAGGTGAATTCTAACTCCTTGCGTTTTTGATAATACAATTTATTATTTATGGTTATTATATTGAGGTTTGGATCCATGATGTAGTAAGCCTCAGTTGGCAACAGAATTATCCCTGTCAACTGTTTATGGTATGGTGTTATACCTGAGATCCTTTTCCTCTTTTTAAAATTAAAAAAAAATGTCCTCTATTTTTTGAGTGTTTGCACTACATATTGCTTTGTTTGATTCATTGTTTCACTCATTTTTTGGTTGGGCTGTGCCTGCGGGTTCCACTTTTGTCAAGCATTACCACTCAGATGTCCACGCGAGGGCGGACATAACCTTAGCTCAAGGGTTTTACAAGCTGCTGTCTTCTTCCCGCCCAGTGGTGATGTGGCTTTGGTACATCCCATTTGTCTGGACTTTTCTAGCAGTTTGATATCGAAAGTGAAATTTTACTTAGCAGTTAATGCTTTTCCTTGATTCCTGCTAGACCAGTCCATGGCCCCCTTCTAAAACTGTACTTGCTCTGTTCTTTTTTCCACTTGGCTCTGCAGGTCCATAATCTTCTGACAGCCATCTGTTTATGCTTTCCTATACATAGTTCTTTACTGTTGATTACTCATTGGTGCCCACAATTAAGGGTTGTGTGAGACTTGCCATGTTTTTCCCATATGCTTTGGGATAGATGCTGAAGGGATCTCTGGTGGCTGAGGCAAATAGAGGCATAGGAGTGATGTTGTTGAAACCTCTGCTTTTCATTGGTTCTTTGTCTCCACCAATCGGCTGGTTAGGGAATATAGCTCACTTGTCTGGACGGGTCTAGCAGGACTTAAGGAAAGGACATTAACTGGTAAATAAATGTCACCATATCTAACTCTGCTCTGTATTTATAGACTCCCAAAGAGGTAAAAAACAAATTGATATTGATAATGAGTTTAGTATAAATTTTGTCTACCATTCAACCACATATCAAACAACCATGTACAGCACATCAGTCTCAGGTTTATCACTGATGAAGTAAGTAAAGATAAACTTGTGTGGAAAAATAAAATATAGTAACCTTGATTTCAATAGCAAATTTTTAAAAAAAGTTCTGTTAGGAATAGTTTAGATTTCCCTTGCATCATTTTTAATTACAATAGAATATTTGGACACTTTTTTATTTAGCCACAGACTGTAATGTTCACTGAATACACGTGAATACAGTCTGTCAAGTGTGCCACAATAGAAAAAAGGTTGAGAATCACTTTTCTAAAGGGAAACTTCGGCAAAAATTTTTCTTTGACCTGGACAGGGATTTAGTGCTTAGCTCTTTCTTTTAAAAGCAGACAAGTACTTTTATAGTCAAAAAGTAGTTATTCCAGATACTTCTAACTGTTAAATACTCTTCTCTTCCAAGGAGTATAGATTTTTCCTTGTCTTTTTTGATTAATAGCTACCATATTCTATCAAGACTTCAGATTTGAGCTCATTCTGTGAGCTGTGAAGTGGGTGGAATATTTTTTTTTTTCTGAGTTTTTTCCATCTTAATGTTTTGGCCTACCATATAATTGTGGGCTTAGAAATTTGCATCATGTTTGTTTTCCTTTATTAGTTTTCGATCTTCCATTATCTATTGTGATATTCCCTTGTTATTCACTTTGTTATATTTGAATAATGAATTAATAAAAAGAAACTTTCAAGTTATTGCTTTTTTATTAAAGCCGTTGGAACTTTGTCTATTGTAATGACAAGAAACATTGAGTCTCTTACCATGTCTGCTCTCATTTTTAAGTATAGGAATAACTATACTCTGGATATGCTTGGTACTTCTTATTGATTTAGAGGCACTGCTTCTTAATACTTCCTTCATGAACATGTTTGGTGTGATTGCGAAGAAGGTATACTAATTTCAAGAAATATTTATTTTGTGTATTTAATGTGATTGAATATGGGAAAAATCAGGCAGGTAGCACTGTATAGGCTAACCAATTTATTGAAGTATGAGCTTTCAAGGCAAGAGTAAAACCTGATGGTTTGGATGGGGGGTTTGCAAGTTAGCGTTTACAACCCTTTTTTAAATATAAAGTTTGAAAAATAAAATGGCTTTGACACTGTAAATTTTATGTACATTGCATATTATATACTACTTGTACTTTTTGTTACTCTGTCGTAAATGATTATAAAATGAAAGTTCAACAAAAAAATTTTTTTAGTGTATCTTATTTATTTATTTAATTATTTATTTATTTAAATTCTCTTATATACCGCACTATTCAGCATCAGCGCGGTTCACATAGAACATAACATCTCAGTACAGTCAACATGCATGAGTTTTTATAAAAACTTATAAAAATACTTCTGTTTGGGTTTAGGTTACTAGGCAGATCCATGAGCATGAGCAGGAGAACGAGTTGCGGGAACAGATGTCAGGTTATAAGCGGATGCGGCGCCAGCACCAGAAGCAGTTGATCGCCCTGGAGAACAAGCTGAAGGCTGAGATGGACGAGCACCGCCTCAAGCTGCAGAAGGAGGTGGAAACTCATGCCAACAACTCGTCCATTGAGCTGGAGAAGCTGGCCAAGAAGCAAATCATTGTCATGGAGAAGGAGGTAAGTCCTGTGCAGGTTTCTCAATGTCTATAATAGCAATATAAGTTGGCACATGGCTCTGTGGTAAGTTTTCATCAGGAGTTAAGCAAAAATGAAGAGAAAGAGAGTTAGTTATGGAGAACCGAGGAAAAGAGAAAATTGTAGGTAAAGTAGCACTGCCGAGTAATATATGCAAGTTTTGAGGAAAAAAAGGAAATTACATGGTAAACCTAGGAGACCAATAGCAGAAAAAAAGTGATGCATGGTTGTAACTACTTCTACTGCCATCCATTTTTGTGCAGTAGTTCTGACTTTGTTTCTTAAGGACCATTCACCCAATCTGATTTTCAGGATAACTGCAAATGAATATGCAAGAGGTTTGCATGCATTGCCTCCATTGTATACAAATATACCTAAGGTATATGCGTTGTGAATATTCTGAAAACTAAACCAACTTGAGTAGTCCTAAAGGGCCTGGTGAAAAGAAGGCCTACAAAGTTAGCAGTGTCCCCTCTACTTTTATCCAGAGGATCTGCAGATGTGCCCTGCTGTTGGGCACATACTTTTTTGCAGGTGAAGAGCATTTGTAATGGAGAGGGTTCCCCTATCTCCCTCCTTTTAGCATCCTTTCCGCTGCACTCCTTTCCAATTTTACAACTGGTCTCTTGGACTCTACAGTATTATGGCTAGTTATAACTCCTGTGTCCAGGGAGGGATTAGGGGCTGCGATGTCTGGTGCACCACAGCATGCCTGCTCTTGCTGCCAACTTCCTTCACAGCCTCTCAGTGCTCTGGGGTAGTCTGCCTATGTTGCTATCGTCTTTGGTTACTGGCGGGAGTGGGAAAGGACAACACTACCACACCCCCCCCCCCAGCTCTCCGCCAGTTACTGAGAGGTAAACCATAAACTGTGGCTGCCCTGCCTCTTCTCCCCCATGCCTAATTATCTGCCTTCTGCCTCTCCTTTCCTCCCCCCTCCCCCCCAAATCTGCTATTGCATCTGTCTCCTTATATTTCTTCTGCCACCCTTATACGGAAGTAAGCAAACATTGAGCTGCTGTCCTCCTTCCATCCACACAGTTGATTGGGTCCTTTGAGAGTAGCATTATATATGACCTGTGACATACAGGCATCCATTCTCTCAACTACTACCACTACAGAATTTCTTTGCTGCACTGAAGCATTACAATGCTCATGAAGAGAAAGCTGAAGTGGAGCCAGAGATGACCAGAGTTACTTGGTGCAAACAAAATCCCGAAAGCACTGGCAAAGCATCACAAAGCAGTCTTAGTGCTAGGAGACTTCATTATCAGAGGCACTGACTTAGAAATATCATCCAAGAGTTCCATCAAAATGAAGTGCCTTCCTGGATCCTCAACTAACAAGACTATAAACCAAATACTAAGCTTTATTAGTAAAGAAAGAAAGGACACTAAGGTAGATGGTATCCATATGGGGACAAATGACCTAACCAGAAACAGCACACTTACAGCACAGAAAAATTTCCCGAAGTTGGGGGAGGAACTAAAGCCTATGGTAAGAGACTGGAGCTTTTTCTGAAGTACTACCTGCCTCTGAAAAGGGAGAGGAAAGGCTTCATCGTACAGGTAGCTTCAATAAGTGGCTCAGAACCCGGTGTCAACAAGGTGGTTTTGGATATGATGGAGGCTCGGGCAATGTATGAAACAACAAAAAACTGTATTTTAATGGTGGTTTACATCTTTCTGTAGCAGGAAAAAAAAGATTTTAAATGGAAAATTCAGACAATATATTACTAGGTGTTTAATCTACAGGTGAGGCATTGCACATGGAAGCTGATGAGTTCAGGATGTCACCTTCAGCAAAAGCAAGACTGGGAGGGGAGAGACAAAATAAACCATCTTAGCAACTCCTATCTCCAGGAACAAGCAGGAATGAGTCTTCACATATGGGTACGTCGGTACCGACGGAGACTTTTATGCCTTGTTGTATTCTTCAGAGTGCTCTTCCTCTGTTCAAGAGCTTACATCATATCTGGACAGGGTTTCCATACCAACCCTCAATGAGGAACAGTGTCTAGTTCTGGAGCATGATATCTCTGTGGTGGAGATTGAACAGGCGATTGGGAAACTGACTGCCGGTAAGGCTGCGGGGCCTGACGGATTCCCAATAGAATGGTATAAGGGGCTCTCAGGTATGCTGGCTTCTACTTTTCGAAGAGTATTTAATGATGCTCTGTTGGAGGGGTGTCTTCCAGAGAGTATGTACGAGGCTGAGATAACTCTTATCCCTAAAGAGGGTCACCCCCCAGCAGAATGTGGGAGTTATAGGCTGATCTCACTACTTAACAGTGATGTAAAAATGTATGCAAAAGTACTTGCGAATCGGTTGGACTGCCTTCCCTAAAACATCAGATCAAACGGGCTTTATTCATGTTAGGCAGATCTCAGATAACGTTCGCAGGCTGGTGAATATTATCTTGAGTGTAGCAAGAGACTGAAGAGAGGCCTGGGGTGTCTCATTGAATGCCAAAAAGGCGTTTGACCATATTGAGTGGCCTTATTTGTTTGCAGTTATGACAAGATTCTGATTAGGCCATAATTTTGTAAAATGGATACAAGCCTTTTACGCTGCAGCTGTGGTGTCGATAGCAGTGAATGGGGTAAGGTCTGAGCAGTTTAGATTGTATCAGGGGACACGACAAGGATGCCCACTGTTGCCGCTCCTCTTCATGCTAGAGACTGAGCCCATGGCTGCCGCATTAAGAAGATATTCACCCACTGTTAGTTGGGGATATCCTACAGCAAGTAGCCTTATATGCTGATGATGCGCTAGTTTTTCTAGAGAGACTGGAGGAGTCGCTATCTGGTCTTTTGTGCATGCTTCAGGACTTTTCACACCTCTCAGGGTTTAAGGAGAACCTCGACAAAACTGAAGTTTTGCCTTTTGGCCCTAGTGGCCAACTACCCCCAAGGACTGCCCCTTTAAGATGGCCCCAGACTCCATAAAATATCTAGGGATTAGAATGTCCCCTAGGTTGGAAGATATGTTTAAACTTAACTAGCTGCTAATGGTAGCCCATATAAAGAGGAACTGACCTGGTCGGGCGGACCTCACCATGGGGTGGATGAGTCACCTCGCCGCCTTAAACATAAGAACATAAGATATGCCATACTGGGTCAGACCAAGGTCCATAAAGCCCAGTATTCTGTTTCCAACTGTGGCCAATCTAGGTCATATGTACCTAGCAGTTTCCCCAAGGGACACAGGTTCCACAATGCTTGTATAGGTTCAAGCATTGATATCCTGGGTCCCTTCTTAATAATGGTTTATGGACCTTTCCTCCAGGAACTTGTCCAAACCTTTTTTAAACCCAGCTACACTAACAGCCTTTACTACATCCTCCGGTAACAAATTCCAGAGTTTGATTACACGTTGAGTGAAAAAATATTTTCTTTTATTAGTCTTAAATAGTTTACCCTGTAGCTTTATTGCATGTCCCCTAGTCTTTCTATATTCTGATAAGGTAAACAATCGATCTACGTTTACCCGTTCCACTCCGTTCATTAATTTATAGACTTCTATCATATCTCCCCTCAGCCATCTCTTTTCCAGGTTAAAGAGCCCTAACCTTTTTAGCCTTTCTTCATAGGAGTATCCTTCCATCCCCTTTACCATTTTGGTGGCTCTTCTCTGAACCTTTTCTAAAATCCTATATCCTTTTTAAGATACGGCGACCAGAATTGCACACAATATTCAAGGTGTGGTCTCACCATGGAACGATATAGCATTCTATTTGCTCTCTTGGCCGCTGCTCCATACTGGGCCAAGGGTTTTAACATGGTATCCACAATGACGCCTAAATCTTTTTCCTGGGTGGTAGTTCCTAATGTGGAACCTTGCATCGTGTAACCATAGTTTGGGTTGTTCTTCCCTAGGTGCATAACCTTGCACTTGTCCACATTAAATTACATCTGCCATTTTGATGCCCAGTCTTCTAATTTATCAAGATCCTCTTGCAATTTTCCACAATCCTCTTGGGTTTTAACAACTTTAGTTTTGTGTCATCTGCAAATTTGATAACCTCACTCGTTATTCCACTTTCCAGGTCATTTATGAATATGTCAAAAAGCAGCGGACCCAGCACAGATTCCTGGGGTACACCACTATTCAACTTTCTCCATTGGGAAAATTGTCCATTTAGCCCTACCCTCTGCTTTCTATCTTTTAACCAGTTCCTGATCCACAATAGTACACTGCCTCCTATCCCATGACTCTTTAGTTTTGCCAAAGGTCTCTCATGAGGGACCTTGTCAAAGGCTTTCTGAAAGTCCAGATACACAATATCAACCGACTCACCTTTGTCCACCTGATTATTCACTCCTTCAAAAAAACATAACAGATTAGTAAGACAAGATCTTCCTTGTCTAAAGCCATGTTGGTTGTCTCCCATTAGGTCATGACTATCTACATGCTGAGTAATTTTATTCTTTATGATGGTTTCTACCGTTTTTCCTGGTACTGACGTCAGGCTCACCGGTCTGTAGTTTCCCGGATCACCCCTGGAACCCTTTTCAAAAATTGGTGTTACATTGGCGATCCTCCAATCTTCAGGTATTAGAGATGATTTTAATGATAGTTCACAGATTACTAATAGCAGGTCTGCAATCTCATATTTCAGTTCTTTCAACACCCTTGGATGTATACCATCCGGCCCAGGTGATTTGCTACTCTTCAGTTTATCTAATAGTTGTAATACATCTTCCCGAAGTGTCGATATTTCCTTCAATTCTTCCGCACCTTTAAATACCACTTCAGTCATGGGTAACATCCCTACATCTTCCTCAGTAAAGACCGAAGCAAAGAATTCATTCAGTCTCTCTGCTATCGCCTTGTCGCCTCTTAGTGCTCCTTTAACCCCTTTATCATCTAATGGACCCAACTGACTCTCTCATAGGTTTTTTGCTACGAATGTACTTGAAAAGGTCTTTACTTCGCATTTTTGCTTCCGCAGCAAGCTTCTTCTCAAATTCTCCCTTTGCCTGCCTTATCAATGCCTTGCATTTGACTTGCCAGTACTTGTGCTGTTTCCAGGTTTCGTTGTTTTGCTCTTTTTTCCATTTCCTGAAAGATGCTTTTTTGGCAACAACAGCCTCTCTAACCTCACCTTTAAACCATGCTGGCAGTTTTTTGGACTTCCTTCCACTTTTTTTAAAGCGTGGAATACAGCTCGTCTGGGCTTCCAAGATAGTATTTTTCAACAACAGCCAAGCCTGATGTACGTCTTTAACCTTTGCAACTGCTCCTTTTAGTTTTTTCTTAACTGTTTTCCTCATTTTATCATAGTCTCCCTTTCGAAAGTTAAAAGGTAGTACTGTGGATTTCCTTACTATCCCTCCTCCACTAATTAAATCAAAGGCAATCATGCTATGATCACTATTGCCAAGTGGCCCCAACAACCTTATATCTTGCACTAGATCTGGTGTTCCACTAAGGACTAGGTCCAATATGGCTTCCCCTCTGGTCGGTTCATGAACCAGCTGCTCCAAGAAGCAGTCATTTATTTCATCTAGGAACTTTATCTCCCTAGCATGTCCTGACGTGACACTGACCCAGTCGATACCGGGGTAGTTGAAATCACCCATTATTATTACTGCGCTGTAACTTTAGTTAGCTTCCTTGATTTCTTTGAACATTTCATCATCCATTTGGTCATTCTGGCCAGGCGGTCGATAGTACACCCCCACTGCCATCGCCTTCCCCCTTTTACATGGAATTTCAATCCATATAGATTCTACAGCAGATTTTGTTTCCTGCAAAACTTTAATCCTTTCTGACTCAATGCCCTCTCTAACATAGAGAGCAACCCCTCCACCAATTTGATCAGCTCTATCATTACGATATAGTTTGTACCCAGGTATCACAGTGTCCCACTGGTTGTCCTCCTTCCACCATGTCTCTGATATTCCAATCATATCTAACCTTTCATTTAGTGCTATATATTCTAACTCTCCCATCTTATTGTTTAGACTTCTAGCATTTGCATACAAGCATTTTAGAGAATGTATTTTATTCATATTAATTTGGCTATTGTTAGACATGGGTAATTTGGGATCTTTAAGCTCTGTCTGCTCCATACTTGAGGGCATTTGGGCTAGTTTACTCTTATCTCCAGGAACAAGCAGGAATAAGTCATCACATATGGGTACGTCGGTACCGACGGAGCCTGCGCGGGAAAGCTCCCCAGCTTTTCAAATGAAAAGCTTTTGGGGCCTCCCACTGCACATGCGCGCTGCCTTCCCGCCTTCCTGACCAGCTCTCCTCAGTTCTTCTTTTTCCGCGGAGCCAGCAGGTCGTGTTCCTGTCACCGCTGAAGAATTTGTTACTTTTGTTTGTTTCTTTAGACCGCGTACCTGCCTTCCCCATACCGAAACCGGTATCGCCGGTCTTTCTTTCTTTCTTTATAAAAAAAAAAAAAAAAGACTTTTTTATTTTCTTCAGCACAGCTTGGTACCCGGTGTTAGGCCTTAAGGCCTACACAATTTCTCCTCATGGAGAAGCCAGTCCCTGGTTTCAAAAAATGTACCAAATGCAGTGCTGTCATTTCTGTCACAGACACCCATGAATGGTGTCTCAAATGTTTGGGACCTGAGCACTCCATACCGGACTGCCCATCCTGCACCCAGATGTCTAAACGCAGTTTGCAGAACCGGGCTAACAAGCTCCATGTGCTGTTTCCTTCAGAAGCATCACAGTCATCCAGGTCTTCCTCTCCGGATGGATCTCAGGTAACCAAAACTTCTGTGGGCAAATCCTCTAAAAGCAAATCTCTTTCTAAAGATCGAGAGGCTCTCAATTCTGAGTTCGAGGATTCTGCCCAGGCCAAAAAACCCCGGCGGGAGGTTCCGGCCTCCAAAGCAATCATGGGGTCACAGGTTGACATCGATGGCACGGCCTCGACAGATCACCTGTTGGACTGCTCTGGGGTACCGGCCCATACCGGTACCGACATCCAGGCAGTAGTGGCGTCTATGGGCAGTACTGTCCAGACCATGCAGCAAGCCGTTCTGGCATTCATTAAGGCTGCGACGCCCTCGGTACCGATTTCATCGGTACCGACTCCGGTTCCGGTATCTACACCGGAACCGAGACCATCGACTTCTAAACGTCGATCGGTTCCGCATGCCGGATTCCGGCTTTCGCCCGGTACCGATCCCATGCCCGATACGCCCGATGTCGATACCGATCGGTATGCGTATCGTACATTGGCAGTACAGAGGGAAGACTCAGATTCTTCTGATGAATTCAATTCCTCTGATGACTCTGCTGAGCTTACTCTTCCTGAGGAGCCCTCTTCTCCCAAGAGGAGGATGTCTCCTCCAGAGGATTTATCCTTTCAGGATTTCATTGTTGATGTAGCCAAAGCACTTTCTATTGCTACATCTTCTGAAAGAGAACCCAGATCAAAAAAATTGGACATTTTAGGATACTCAAAAGCTCCTAAAGAGACAGTCACTCTGCCTGTCCATGAAATCCTTCAAGAACACTTGATGGATTTGTGGGAGACTCCTTTAACACTGTCTCCCCATTCCCGCAGGTTGGACACCATGTATCGGGTCCCTCCTTCGCCTGGGTTCCAGAAAACTCAGCTGCCTCACCACTCCATTGTGGTGAAGTCTGCCATGAAGAAAATAAAGAATCCTAAGAGGCATTCTTCTACCCCTCCAGGGCGAGAATGTAAGAACCTAGACTCTTTTGGAAGAAAGATGTTCCAGGCTAGTATGCTTATAGCCAGGATCAACTCTTATAGCCTTTATATGGGCATGTATCTTGGGCAACTTGCCCTAAAGATACAGAATTTTGCCCCCTTTATCCCTGATGATCAAAGGGCGGACTTCTTTTCTATGGTGACACAACTTTCAGAGGTCTCCAAGTTCTCCAACAGGGCAGCCTTTGATTCCTTTGAAGTCGCAGGCAGAGCTTCGGGAATTGCTATTGCAGCCCGACGTCTCGCTTGGCTCCAGGCTTCTAACCTGGAACCCTGGGTTGTAGAAGGCCTCAGGAATCTGCCCTGTACCGGTGAGAACTTATTTGGGGAAGACTGGCAGATTAAAGCTGCTCAAATGGATGCAGAAAATGCCACTCTAGATAGACTTTCCAAGTCTACTTCTACCCCTACCAAAAAGAAGCCTTTTAAAAGGCCTTACTATAAAAAGACCAGATTTCCCACAAATACTGGCCAGCAATCTGCTCAGCCTCGCCTTGCGGCTAAGCGTCAACAATCTAAGCAGGTAAAGTCAAAGCCTGCAGTGTCTGCTACATCCCAGCAGACTCCACCCCCTCAGGGGTTTTGACTTCCCTCTAGAGAACTTGCCGTTTCTGGCTCTAGCACAACCAGAGCCCCTCACCATTCCTGGAAGGCTAGCTCACTTTGCTCCCAGATGGGAGCAAATAACATCAGAGCAATGGACCCTCTCTATTATCCGAGAAGGCTACAAACTTCATTTCTCCAGCCTTCCTCCCCATACCATGGTGAGGCAATTCAGTTCTCCCCCATCTCTTCTGACCCTGTTGGGTCAGGAAGTCTCTTCTCTTCTTGCCCAAGGGGCAATAGAGGAGGTTCCTCCTCCACAACAGGGGTTAGGTTTCTACTCCCCTTACTTTCTCATAACAAAGAAGACAGGGGGCTTCAGACCTATCCTAGATCTGAGAGAATTGAACAGGTTTCTATTCAAGGAGAAATTCAAAATGCTCTCTCTGGGCCTTCTCCTTCCATACCTTCAGAGTCAGGATTGGCTTTGTTCTCTAGATCTCAAGGATGCGTACACTCATATACTCATCCATCCATCCCACAGAAAATATCTAAGATTTCTGTTCCAGGGAAAACATTTTCAGTACAGAGTACTACCCTTCGGTCTGGCCTCTGCTCCAAGAGTATTCACAAAATGCATGGCAGTCGTAGCCGCATTTCTCAGAGGCATGGGAATCTTTGTCTTCCCATATCTGGACGACTGGCTCATCCGAGCTCCATCTCAATCAGAAGCCCAGATTTCTCTGGACCGCACAAGGCGTCTTCTTCAATATCTGGGACTTGTGGTAAACGTTCCCAAGTCCCAACTCATCCCTACTCAGTCCCTGGAATTCATAGGGGCCCAATTGGACTCCACCACTGCAAGGGCCTACCTCCCTCTGGTCCGAGGCCAAAGGCTAATAAGCTTGGCCTCTCAGGCTCAGTCCAGAAGTCACTTGTCAGCCAGAGAAATGCTGCAACTTCTGGGCCACATGGCCTCCATGGTTCATGTGGTGCCCTATGCTCGTCTCCATATGAGAGCAGCTCAATGGACATTGGCCACCCAGTGGTCTCAAGCATCGGGACTGCTGTCAGACCAGGTACTCACCTCAAAACGTCTGTTTTGGTCTCTCCAGTGGTGGACATCCTCCAAAAATCTGTTGTTGGGGACCCCCTTCCAACCTTCGTTGCCCCAAGCAACCCTCACAACAGATGCCTCCCAAACAGGGTGGGGAGCTCATCTTTAACATCTCTCCACTCAGGGAATCTGGTCTTCCCAAGAGACCACCCTTCATATCAACCTTCTGGAACTGCGAGCAATCTTCCTTGCCCTCACAGTCTTCCATACCCTCCTTGCCAACCTGACTGTCCTAGTTCAGACAGACAATCAGGTGGCCATGTTTTATGTCAACAAACAAGGAGGGACGGGCTCTCTGTCGCTTTGCAACGAAGCTCTCAGATTATGGGCCTTCGCCAGAGAGCACCAAATTCATCTTCTGGCAGTATATCTTCCAGGAGTTCAAAACTCTCGGGCAGACAGACTCAGTCGAGTTCTGCTCCCACACGAATGGTCCCTACATATGGACCAGATACGCAGAATCTTTCAGGAATGGGGGACCCCGGACATAGACCTCTTTGCAAGTCCGTGGAATGCCAAACTTCCCCGGTTCTGTTCCAGGACTCCGTGTCAGGGAGCTCAGGCCAACGATGCCTTTCTCCTGCATTGGGGTCAGGAATTCCTGTACGCTTTTTCACCCATTCCTTTGATTCCCAAGACTCTGTTCAAACTTCAGAGGGATCACGGATCCATGATCCTCATTGCTCCACGCTGGCCACGCCAAGTGTGGTTCCCTCTCCTTCTACAGCTCTCCCAGGGCTCCTCCCTGGACCTGGGAGCTGCACCAGACCTTCTGTCTCAGGAGCAGGGGACTTTGTGGCATCCAAACCCCAAGTCCCTACATCTCCGAGCTTGGTTACTGAAGGCTTAAGCCTTCAAGAGTTTAATCTTTCTCAACCAGTGAAAGATATCCTTTATGCCTCTAGGAAACCCTCTACCAGGCGTTCCTATGCTTTCAAATGGAAACGTTTTTCCATTTGGTGTGCTCAACAGGGTCTTGACCCTCTGGCACTTCCTTTGAATTCTCTACTAGACTATCTCCTGCATCTTTCCAATGCAGGCCTCAAGACGAATTCAGTACGAGTCCATTTAAGTGCTATTACAGCATCCTTAAAACCTATAAATGGACAATCTGTTTCCTCTCATCCTCTTATTGCAAGATTCATGAGAGGCCTAACCCTCACTAAGCCTCCCATCCGGCCTCCTCCGGTAGCATGGGACTTGAATTTAGTTCTGGGTCAACTTATGAAGCCACCCTTTGAACCGTTGGTATCTACCTCCCTGAAATTTCTTTCCTGGAAGGTCCTTTTCCTTATTGCAGTCACTTCGGCTCGCCGCATCAGTGAACTGCAGGCTTTGGTGGCAAATCCACCTTACACCAGATTTCATCATGATATGGTGGTCCTTAGGACGAATCCCCACTTTATGCCTAAAGTGGTCTCGCCTTTTCATCTTAATCAAGAGGTATATCTACCTGTCTTTTTTCCGGCTCCTCATGCATCCAGTGCAGAGAGGAACCTTCATACTCTTGACTGTAAAAGGGCTCTCGCCTTTTACCTCAATAGAACTCAGCCACACCGAAAGTCTTCTCAGCTTTTCGTGGCTTTTGATCCTTCTCATTTGGGACTTCCAGTCACCAAACGCACACTTTCCAACTGGATTGCTCAGTGTATTTCCTTTGCTTACCAGAGTAGGAACATTTCTCTGGAAGGCCATGTCACAGCTCACAATGTGAGAGCCATGGCCACTTCTATGGCTCATCTTCACTCTGTATCCATAGATCAGATCTGTCGAGCAGCCACTTGGGCCTCGGTTCATACCTTCACAGCCCATTACTGTTTGGATAAGGACTCCCGCCGGGATGCCTTCTTTGGTCAGGCTGTCCTCAAACACCTGTTCCATACTTAAACAACTCCTGCCCACCTTCCCAGAATGGATGCCTGAGATCCATCCGAAGATGGTTACCCTTGGAGGGGGATCTCCCAGGCATCTCAGCTAGGGAGTCCCCATATGTGATGACTTATTCCTGCTTGTTCCTGGAGATAGCACAGTTACTTACCTGTAACATGTGATCTCTGGGAACAGCAGGAATTAGTCATCACCACCCACCCACCTCCCCTAGGAGTTGTCTCTCTATTCCTCTATCTTCCTGTCCTCTCTCTCTATTGTCTCAGCTTTAAACTCGAACTGAGGAGAGCTGGTCAGGAAGGCGGGAAGGCAGCGCGCATGTGCAGTGGGAGGCCCCAAAAGCTTTTCATTTGAAAAGCTGGGGAGCTTTCCCGCGCAGGCTCCGTCGGTACCGACGTACCCATATGTGATGACTAATTCCTGCTGTTCCCAGAGATCACCTGTTACAGGTAAGTAACTGTGCTTTGTGGAACCTCTCTGCTTTTGGTAGTATCCTTCAAAGATACATTCTTCCGAACCAGCCGCTCTTGGGCAACTGTCGGCTTTCCCCTAATATCTAGTTTAAAAGCTGCTCTATCTCCTTTTTAAAGGTTAATGCCAGCAGCCTGGTTCCATCCCGGTTAAGGTGAAGCCCATCCCTTTGGAAGAGCCCCTCCTTTCCCCAGAATGTTCCCCAGTTCCTAACAAATCCAAAACCCTCATCTCTGCACCATTGTCTCATCCACGCATTGAGACTCCGGAGCTCTGCCTGCCTTTTGGGTCCTGCGCGTAGAACAGGAAGCATTTCGGAGAACGCTACCCTGGAAGTTCTGGATTTCAACTTCCTACCTAAAAGCCTAAATTTAGCCTCCAGAACCTCCCTACCACATTTTCCTATGTCATTGGTACCGACATGTACCAAGACAGCAGACTCCTCCCCAGCACTATTTAAGACCTTATCTAGGTGTCCTCCCCAAACTATTATATCTCTTCTCTCAACTACCTATTCAGGTATCTTGGCGTTCTTTCTGGAAATTAGAAGTGAGCTTTAGTAATATTTGTGTGTAGAGGGCGTAAAGCCCAGATTAGCTGGAAATGGATGGTCCCCCTTGGTGAGAGATGGAGGATTGAACTAACCTGACCCATCCCTTTATTATAAAGCTGCCATCCTGCAAGGTCTTAGATACCATTATATGCATCTTCTGGATGCTCACTGGGTGGCTATGGAGCAGAACTGGATTGCCCCCTTTTCAGTGTTTGATGATGCTTTAGAGAGTACGGAGGTGGTAGCACAGCACATGTTATTAGCTCCATTGGTGCAGACTCGGAGACAGATTTATCTAAAGGCAGGCTATAAATCTGTTCTAGGCCTGAAGATGCAGATTAGGGATATTCAGCCCTTTAGTAGTCCCTCCTTTGCGAGAACACGGGAGGCTTGGTAGACACAGAACATTAGATGCTTTACTGATGTAATTTGGCAGGAGATCTGTATGAGCCTGGGTCAGCTCTATGAGAGAGTTGGAATTACGGTTCCTTTCTATCAATACTTTCAATTAAGGCACTTGATAATGCGCCCCAGCAATAGGAGATACATGAGTATATAACCTATGGAAGTAGAACGAGCCTTGTATTGCCAGATAGGGGCTAAGAAGGATTTAGTGTCCCCACTGTATCAGGAGCTATTGTAACTTTATGGAATGAAGGAAGACTGACACTGTGAGGCCTCTGGCATAAGTGGTTAGGAAAAGCCCTATCCTCCGAGGAATGGGGTGCAATATACCAAAAGGATCATCGCTGCATTCGAAATGTTAATTGTAGGCAAAACCAGTACTTGATCTTTAAGCAGGCCTATTTCACCCCAGCATGGATCTGCCATATGAAGCCTGGGATGGGGAATGCCTGCTGGAGAGGATGTGGGCAAGTTGGCTCCTCCTTTCACATGTGGTGGGATTGCCCTAAAATGTGTAGCTTCTGGAGTGCGGTACTCAATAGGATTAGTAATATCACTGGCCAGACTACTGAGCTGGCGCCTACTAGTTGTCTGTTAGATCTATTGACTGAGAACATGGCTATCCATCACGCCAATCAGAGATTAACAGAGTTACTCCTATTAAGTGCTCGAATGATGATAGCGCTTAGCTGGAAATCAGTTGAATGCCCTATTGTCAAGCTCTGGAAATTGCAGAGTGATGATTTAATGCTTATTTATTTATTTATTTCATTTCTTATATACCGCACTATTTGCGATCAGCGCGGTTTACATAAAACAAGAAGGTAACCGACAATGAACGAAAGTCAGGTCATTACATTGAACAGGAACAAGTAACTTGGAAAACAGGGTAAACTATATACATATGCATAACCATGAATGGGTAACTATATACATGTCAGAGGGAGTTATTGGGTATTGGACATGCTTAGTGGCTGGGGTTCGGGCAGTAAGTGAGATGCTTGATGAAGAGGAAATGTTTTAAGGCTTATGGATCAGCTGACATATACACTTGAAGGCTAAAGTGATGAACATTTTAAGATTTGGGCCCCGTATAAGAGGGGGAGGCAGTAGGGAAGGAAAAATTAGATACACACTCTGTGACCCTTCGGTGTAATGCCACATTCTCAAGATTGTGCCCACGACATAACATAGCCTCCCAGCCTCTGTCCTGGGTAGGTAAAAATGCCCTCCAGAGAAATACTATCTGCCTACTCATGGTTCTCTCCTCTACCCCCAGTTTCCGTTGACTTTATGAAGAAGATGAAGGGGAGGGTGAGAGGGAGGGGTAAGGGTAGAGTATGAGTTATGCTGTGGTGGTGTTCAATTAAGGCATGTTGTTAGTGGTGGTTCAGATTGTGGAAGTATGTCAATGAATATCACTGTTACTTTTGTTGTATGATTGAACCTTTTTATCCTCGAGATCTATAAAGAATGTTACAAAAATAAAAGGAATCATGAAGTCAGAGGACTACCAAGGTATTCTGGAGTGAAATGTGCTACCTAATGTTAGAAAGCTATGTCTGAGTCAAAGATCATGGATTCTCCAACAGGAAAATGACCAAAACATACATCCAAAAGTTCAAAAGAATGGTTAAAAAGGAACAAATAACTGTTTTAAACTGGCCAGCAATGAGTCCTGATCTTAATCCAATTGAGAACCTTTGAAAAGAACTGAAATCTGCCACTTGCAAAAGGAATCCTGGAAATGTTCATGAGCTGGAACAAATCACAGTTGAAGAATGGGAGAAACTACAAGCAGACAGATCTACGAAACTTATAGATGGCTACAAGAAATGTTTGGAGGCTTGTCATCACTGCCATGGGTTGTGCAACCAAATTTTAGTGAATGGTGCCATTAATGCTGTCCAGATCATATTTTTTTGTTTTTTTCCTCAGAAATTACTACGTCTAAGTTGCACAGACATTCTTTTTTTGTATATCTTTGAACATACTATTAAACTATTATGATGATGTACAGTTGGAATATGTCCAATTATTTTTCAGGATATTGTACACAACATACCTAAAATGCAAGGGTGCCAATAATGTTGACCACAACTGTAGAAGAATATATTAGTGGAAAAAAAAGGTAGTCTGAAATGGCTGATCAGCCTCAGCAGTTAAGAGAGAATACCAGCTTCCTCCCACTCCCCGGTGCATTGGCCATTCGGAGCCAAGGAACTGCCCCTGCATCGTATAAAGCACAGGTGTGCTTCTCTATTCAGCATAGCACTGATGAGCGTTGCAGTTGAGAGAGGGCATCACAGCTTCCTCCCACTCCCCAGTGCAGAGGCCAATCAGAGCCAAGGAACTCCCCCTGCATCTTATTTATTTATTTATTTACTTTTCTTATATACAGCGCTATTAAAATCAGTGCGGTTTACAATTGAACAAAATATACTGCAATGTCACATGACAGTTGAGTTTACATTGAACAAGGACAAGATAACTTGGAGGTAACTGGGGTGACTATTTACAAAGTAACTATTCACAGAGTATAGTATAAATTTGTACATGGAGTTATACATCGTTTAAAGCACAGGCGTGCCTAGGCGTGCCTGTGCCTGAGGGCCCTTTGGCGTGACTCTTAGATGGGGACCTCGAGCGGGGTCCGGCACGGAGGGTCAGCACGGCCACAGACAACCCCAAAACACAGTAGGGATGGGACACACTAAAATATCCACCCCGTTACCCCCCCCCTCCACACCACCACGCAACAAAAAAACATAAACTGGACACATTGTAACCTGCACGCAGGAATAAGAAAATCCCAACATAGGAGAACGGAGTCGGGTGAACCAAAGTACCTGAAATCGAGGTAAAAAACTCTATTGAGGAACTCATAAAAAATTGCCTCCACCTACTCATTCCAATCTGGAGTGAGGTAGCAAGCTTCTCAATATGCAATCCTGCTAGTGCCATGTTTTCCTTTACCTTATACTAATACTAATCCTAGTGCAACAAGCCATCTGCACATGTTCTATAACTCACACATCACCTACTCCAATGTGCTCACTACCATATATACAGTAGTTACCACCATATATTACTGACAAACCAGGCGCTTAACGCTAAGGTCCCATAATCTAATACAGATTTCTTATGTGCATCTCATACACTGTGCACATACAAACCCCAGCATCACAGAGACTTGGCTAATGGACACAGACCAGGTTATACTCAATCAAATTACCTCTCCTGAGTACACAGCACTCAACTGCACAAGAACGCACAAGAGAAGAGGAGGTGTTCTGATACTAGCCAAAAGCTACTACAGATTCAAGACTACATCTTCTACCAATACAATGGGGATGAACACAATCTCCATCTCTAACAACTACCTGACCATATGCCTTACATAGAGACCACCAGATGCCGAGTCAGCAGACCTTTCGACAGCACTGGAGAACAAATCCCGATACAACTCCCATGAACAACTCCCAATACAAACCGCTTATAGCCCTAGGAGACTACAATCTCTACTTCGTGCCCACCAAAAAAGCCAAAGCATTTCTCAATGCAATGAAATCTTTCCAATTCATCCAGCTAGTGAATGATGCATCGCACCAACATGGAACAAGCCTGGATCTCATCTTCCTACCGAACCATATAATAGAAAAAGACTAAGCAACGGCCGGAACAATCACCCCTATTCCCTAGTCGGACCATTATGCTAGGTGAAAACCAATATTAAAGCAACTGAAATGCAGGAAGTTTGGGGAAAGGAGGAAGCAATATAGGTCATCTCGGAAAAAGAAGATGGAACTTCCATCCACACAGTTGTCTACAGACCTCTAACTCAAACCAAGAAAATGGCTAGAGATCTGATCAAGGCTATCCAAACGTTGGGAGTTGCTCTTGCTAGTACAACTCAACCTGCTGGATGTGGATTGGGATATCCCATCTGCAGAACCAGAAAGAAGCGGAAAGATTGTGGATATGCAAGGCACTGTGCTCAGACAAATGGTGAAGAAACCTATGTGAGAAGAGGTGATTCTGAATCTAGTACTCACAAATAGATTCATTGTGACTAATGTCCGGATGAGTGCCCACATAAGTAGCAGTTATCATCATATGGTATGATTTTATATAAGAACTAAAATGAAGTCCAAACACATGCAACTCAAAGTCCTGGATTTCAGATGCCTTCGCTTTAGTAAAATGAGTAATTATCTGAAAGAGTCATTGGCAGGATGGGAAGAGGAAAGGGAAGTGAAAAGGCAGTAGGTCAAACTGAAAGGAGCTATAAAAATGCCAATTCATCTTTTATATAAGTAAGGTTATTAAAAGCAAGAAGAGAAGGCAACCAATATGGTTCACCAATGAAGTAGTTAATTAAGGCAAAAAATGTAATGTTCACAAAATACATAAGCTTCCAAGAAGAACAAAGGAAAGTGCCAAGCAAAGAGAGAAATAAGAATGATGAACACATAGGCAGAATAAAAAATGGCTAAAGATGTAAAGAGAGGTGACAACTTTTCAGATATGTTGGAGAGAGAGGGGGAATGCTAGAAGTGGAATTCACTGCTGAGGACCTCTGTGTGAGGCGTGACTAGGAAAAAAAAAACAACAGAAATGCTGAGCAAATACTTTTGTTTTGTGTTCACGGAGGAAAATCCTGGAGAAAGATCACAGATGGCTGACAAAGATATATGGAAATGGAATAGATATCACACCATTCATGTAAAAACGTTTCTATGAACAACTTGTAAAACTAAAAGTGGACAAAGCTGTGAGGCTGGGCAAAATGCATCTCGGAATACTGAGGATGCTCAGAGATATAATAATGGGTCCTCTTAAGGATATGTGTCCTTAGATATCCTTAGAGACAACAGGTTCCTCAGAGCTGGAAAAGGGTTGATATGGTTCCTCTTCACAAATGTGGCAACAGGGAAGAGGTGGGAAACTACAGGCCAGAAAACCTTAGTGGTTGACAATGGAGATGCTACTAAAGGAAACTGATTTCTTTGACTAGGTGACCTAAGAATTTGCTCAAGGGCATGCACTGGATGTGGTTTAGTTGACTTTCAGCAAGACTTTGATGTTCCTTATAAGGAGGCACATGAATAAGCTGAGCAGCCTGAAACTAGATCCCAAGGTGGTGAACTGGATTAGAAACTGGTTGACTGTGAGATGACAGAGGGCAGTGGTAAAAGAAAAAAATGTCACTGGAAGAAAGAAAGGTGAGTAGTGGAGTGCTTAAAAGATCTGTACTGGGACTGATTCTGTTAAGCATCTTGATGACATTGCCAAAGTGTTAGAAGGAAATGTTTGCTTTTTTGCAGATGACGTGAAGATTTGCAACAGAGTAAATGCCCTAGGGGGGAGTTGACAACATCAGTTGTGATCTACAGAAATTAGAAGAATGGTTTAATGCTTGGCAGTTAAGATTTAATACAAAAAAGTGCAAAATGGTATACTTGAGCTGCAGAAATCTAGAAAAGCAATATGTGAAAGGATGGTGTGAATGGACCAGGAGAAGAGACCTCAGGATAATGTCTGAAGATCTCAAGGTTGTGAAACAATGTGACAAAGTGGTAGCCAATGCTGGAAGGATGCTAGGCTGCACAGAGAGAGGCATAAGCAGCCTAAAGAAGAAAGTGATAATGCCCATGTACAAGTTCATTGGCGACTTCACTTGGAGTACTGTATTCGATTTTAGAGGCCATATCTGGCTAACGATATAAAAAGACAGTGGTTCAGAAGAGATCAACCAAAATGGTTTGGGGTTTGTGCCAGAAGTGATATGAAGAGACTTTAAGACCCAAACGTGTATACCTTAGAGCAGCGGTTCTCAACCTGTGGGTCGCGACCCCCATGGAGGTCGCCACAGGATTTAGTAGGGGTCGCCTCACTCCAGTTAAAAATAAAAATAAAAAATTGCACAAGTTGCTGCCGCTGCCGAGTCCACTTCTCGGCAGTGGCAAACTCGCCACCTCCCTTCTTCTGCAGCCGCGGTTCCCTGCCTCTTAGGGAACCGCGGCTGTGCCTGTGAAAATGTTGCAGAGTCTTCTCGTCTCTCGACGGGCTCCGTGTAGCATTGTTCCGCCTCCAAAGGAAGTGGTAAATTGGTAAACAACTTCCTTTGGAGGAGGGACAGTGCTGCACGGAGCCCGTCGAGAGACAGGAAGGCTTCGCAACAGCTTTACTGGCACAGCCACGGTTCCCTAAGAGACAGGGAACCGCGGCTGCAGAAGAACAGGGCAACAGTAGCAGGCAGACATAGGGAGAGGGGAGGAGGGGGCAGGGTACCTGCAACGGTGCTGACGGGGGAGGGACGGGGCTGACATGGAGGGATGGATGGATGGATGGATGGATGGAGGGGGGGCTGACATGGACAGAGGGGGGACTGACATGGAGGGAGGGGAGAGACCAGGAGGGCATACTGGACAGACGGGATAAATGCTGGACAGATGGGAGAGAGCAGGTTAGGATTATAATGGGCTGTTCCTTATCGGTCCTACAGTTCAGTCCTCCACCACTGGGTAGTGCACCTCCTCCTGCAACATGGAGACTGGACAAGTCAAACTTGTGACATCACCGGGTATATCCTGCTGGTCTTCTCCCATGATTCCCCAGTGTGTCCAGTCTCCATGCAGCATGAGGACGTAGTGAGCCTAGGTGCTGGGCTCACTTGAGAAGCAGTTTAGGAGCAGTTAGTCAGGATTGATTTACCTTGCATTTCTTTTGCCCTTCTTTAGGTGTAATCCTGTAAATTGTATTCATTTTCATTTAATTTCATTTACTTTTACTTTATTTATTTTCACCTAGTCTGCCTTAGTGTAAAGGGGGTTCTGTCCCTTTTCAAAGTTCACGCTGCCAGCTAGCCTCTCTGCTTGGGATTCTTCGGTCTCTGTGCCCGGTGATGATCTCTCCCCCAGGACTGTACGGGGGAGAGCTCTGTGGAACACCTGCATTTTGGCAGTGTCCATGCGGCAGATTCCCATCGCGGCGGGAGCCTCAGGCCGTTCGAGGTTCTTTAGCCGGTGGGCCGGGGCTCGCAGCATCTGCTACTTCAGGTGGCGCGAGGCAGCAGCGTGTCTGGACAGCTCTTCACCCCGCAGCTACAGCGGGGTAACTGCTGCATCCCGACGCCACAAGGGAGTCTCTCGAGTCCGCATGGAGGGGCTCTGAGCTCTTGCCGCCTCTGTGGTGTCTGGTGCCAAACGGGCCTGCTTCGGATTGGCGCTATTTTCTCGGCAGGGCTGAGGCCTCGTGGCGGAGAGCGGAGCAGCCCCGCGTTTGAGAAGACGACGCTGTTCCACGCGGCTACACCCAGATAAGGACTTCCTTTTGCTGTTACTTTTGATTTTAATTCTAATTTTAATTTCCTTTTAATTTTAATTTCCTTTTAATTTCATGATAGTTTATAGTTCTTTGAATGCAATGTGATTGGTTTGGGTTTTACTTCATGGGGGGTGCCTTTACCTTTGTCTGCTTTCTGGCAGTTAGCGACGTCTGTCAGCAGCAGGTTTCCGTGCTAGGATTTGGCCATTCAGGGTCATCGGCGGCACAACCACCTACAAATTGAGCCCTTTCTGAAATTGTCATTTACATAAGGATGCTATTTCCATGTTTATACGCTTGGAAATTGTGCAGACAGCCTCTAAATGTCGTTATGCCATCTGCAAATTTGATCGCCATGCTTGCTGATCTCTTTTCCAGATCATTTCAGTGCAGTAGATGTTACCAGATGCCAGTTCCAGTGCAGATCCCGAGACATTCCACTATTTACGGGTCTCCTGTGAGAAAACTGGCCATTTAGTCCTATTGTGTTCCTGTTTTTGATCCATTTCCCATTCTATAATAGCACATCATCTCCTTCCTCAGGAGAAGTTCATAAGGGGCTTTGTCAAGTACCTTCTAAAACATCCAGATACATATCATTTGGCTTACTCACATGTTTATTAACCCTTTGAAAAGACAGCTTGGTGCTGCTTTTCAGAACAAGTTCTATCATTTAACTGGCACTGAACTCAGATTCATTGGTCTGCAGTTTCCAAGATCGCCTTTGAAGCTCTCTTAAAAAAAAAAAAAAAACAACAAAACAACAACAACAACAAAAAAAAAAACCGATTAGTGTTACATTAGTAACTCCTCAATCTTTAGAGATCATTAATACTAATGTTATGATTGAGCCTGGCTGATATTATGAATGATCACTATTAGACAAAAATTAGCTAGGTTAAGACACTTTGATTTGGTTTTCTGCACTATGTTATCAGAGCGCAGCTTGCCCATTTGGCGGGAACACTGCCCTTCTGGGTCATCTGGGGAAAGGCCCCTGCTGGGATCGTGAGAAGTGTTGCTGGATGGCACAGTCCGGGGCTTAGTGTTCCAGGGTCCTGGAAGGGTTGATAGCGGCAGTCAGGCCTCCCTGTCTTTGCTATGACGGTCACCTAGGTTCAAGCGTCCTGTGTTTTGGGTGACAGGAGTAGGACACCTGGACATGTGGTGCTGGATGTTGGATAGGCTCATACTTCTTAGGTGCACTCTCCTTGAGTGCGTCTGCATGTCCGTGTTCCGTCTGTGATCTCATGCTCAGGTGATTGTTTCAGCAATGACAGAGATCGCTTGGGATATCGTGAGCGGGGTTGTCATGGTGTTGCATGGGGTTGCCAATGCAAGACGGGGCCATCCTGAGGAGTTTGGGCCTCAGTCATCAGCTTTCCCTTCGGTGGCCCGGCTGTCCAGGAGGCACCCCTCCAGATCCGCCGGTCCTGTTCTTCTCTGCCTCTTCTCAATGTGGGCAGGGGGGCTGGCAGATCTGGAAATTCACGTCCACTGCACGTTCTACTGTTTTACCTCTGCCTTGGGGTTCTGAGGTCATATATTCCCAATCATTTGTTTGGTGGGGTGCTGCTGTCTGTTGTGCAAGACAAGGTGGTCCACAGTCGGAGGCTGTCGTCTATTCCCCTTACCCCTGAAGGTGCTCACAATTTAAGTTTTTTTTGTACCTGCGGAGGTGTATGTTGTTAAAGGCTAGCAGGCGCACCTGTGGGACCAGAATCCTCGGTTCTTCCGTCCTTCCGTTGAGGTGCGCGTGTGGGGTTTACTCCCTTGGTCGGCTAGCAACTTGCTTCACCCATTGCGCCTTCCCTTTCCTCAAGGCATCGTTGCGTCCCACTTCTTCGTGGGGACTCGCCGCAGGGCCTGGAGTTATGCTCAGCTGGTTCCAGCCAGGGCTGAGTCCTTGGGGGGAGGCTCCGATCCTAACGATACAGGGAGTGCTGGGATCCGTTCAACCAGGTTCCTTCGGGCCCAGCGTACGTCGTCTTTTGCTGGCCGGTTTAGGTCTTCGGGTCGTGGCGGTGCTCCGAGAAGACCAGTAGGCTGCACAGTGCTTGTCTTGGAGCAAGCGCGGGATATCTGTAGGTTCATATTCAAAGCCGTCCGGTTACATGTCCCTCCATGGTGGAATGCTGTAGTAGTAGGCATACTTCATATGCTGGGCTTACAAGTTGGCTTCCGCGCTGCTCGGCATCAGCCAAGGTGACTGCCGGTTTGGGCTGTGGATGTGGAGTCAGCCTGGAGGAGGGGCCTTGCGTTCTCTGGACAATGCCCTGTTCGGTTGTGTTCCTTGTGGCCCTTGTGGAGTTGTAAAAAGGAAAAAAAAAATAATAATAATCATCAAACAGGAAAGCCTTCCTAATTGTCCCCACTTCTTTTTTATAAGGTTCTGTCCCTTTCTTCCGGGAGCTTGGCCGGAGCGTGGTTAGACTCAGCTACATTTTGGGGATCCTTTATGTACAAGGCGTTTTAGTGTACGCAGCACGCCCAGTGTTCCATCGTCTGACTGGAACGGTACGCGGTACGTCAGCCGTGGCAGGCGTTCGTGGACACGGTAGCGGATCGAGCGCTGTAGGTGCTGTCTGAGATCTCCGGGATGGTGGCCTATTTCGATCGGCAGGGTGGAGTCGGTTGGGTGGTCAGGGTGGCCCGAGCGAAGGGACAGCGTGCGCGGTTGAAGCCTTGGCGGCCTGCGTTTCGGTGGGGACACTGTGGTGGCGAATGTCCTTAGCGGGGTCCGAGTGTTTGCTGGAGGAGTGAGATTGCATCAGGCGGTGTGCGCGCCGCGTGTGCTCAGATGCGGTCAGCCCATATTGGACCTCATGGCGACCTGTCGGTCTGCGGCGACGGGTCGATGTTTAGCAGAGGACATATGAGGCTACTGGATAGCGTCGACGCATTGGTTGGGGGCCGTGGCCCGGTCCATTCTATGCCTTTCAGAGGTCATAGTGAAAATGGCCGACTGGGTCTGGTTGCTAAGATATGTGCTCTTCATTAGTCAGTGGGGACCATTACCAGTGTATTCTGCAACATTTGCGTGAGTTTGCATAATCTTTACTTGCAACCAATCGAAATAACTGTCCAAAATCAGTTGATGCAGTCACTACTTAAATTTGTCTCGCTTGACAGTAAAAAAAAAAACAAAAAAACCCCACATATTTATTTTATACCGATAGGTCACTCACAGCATATTTGGCGATTCCTTGTACTGGTGTTAATCATGCAGATAATTTCTGCTCTAGTTGTGGTGATGTGACTTTTACATCACAAAAATGGCATATGACTGTGGCGGTTCAGAAAGCCTACAATTTATATTTCGGCTGCAGAATAAAAGATCAGGATAAAATCTAGGCGCCACACATATGCTGCAATACATGTGTAGCAGATCTCAGGCTGTGGATGGATGGGAAAAAACCATCAAAGTCTTTTGCGGTTCCAATGATCTGGAGAGGGCCCATGGATCACGTCGGCGATTGCTACTTCTGCATGGTTCCTCCAATTTCGGAGGGCATATCCAGGTGATGTAAGCGGTTGGCCTACTGGCATTGCATCGTGGGCATGGCTACCAGAGTCTCCTTTCTTTTTTGTCACACCATGTAAGACTCCACATCTTCTGAAACAATGCTGGACTCTGGGGCACTTGACACCCTCTTATATGCCCTTGGTGGATCACGCTTGGTTTATTGCAACTCATTGCTTAGCTGCATTCCACATTCTCAATTAAAAAGACTCCAACTGGTCCAGGACATAGCTGTAGAGCTACTTTGTGTTGCAAAGAATAAAGCCCTTAAGAGGTGTGACAAATAGGGTGTTTGACGCTGGTGGTTTTTCCATTTCCCTCATTTTGCTTCCCACCTCTGTCTGGATGGACCTCGGTTCCGTTGTCCCTCGTGGAATCCGGCTGTGCCTGTCTAGTTGTCGGTTTGGGACTTACGCAAGAACACTTTGCTTGTAACCTGCGTTTCTTGGACCTTAGGTGAAGGTTCCGTCACTTTCTGGGAGGTCTCTTCGCTGCCTGTCCCTCCGTGGAGGCGGGTTCTGCGGGAGAGCAGCGGTTGCTAACACTTGACACCCTGGTGGGGTCGAGAGCCAAGGGGGAGCTCAAGCGGATTTTTCAGGCGGAGCTCCGGTAGCCTTCTCAGTAGGTCTGTTTCTAGGGCGTTCAGTGTGTTTGCGATGGCGAGTTTGTCTTTCTGAAGCACTAGCGCTGCTTGGGGCAGAGTTCTGTGCTGTTTTTCACCAGTGCAGAGGATCCAAGTGGGCTCTCGGTCGTGTCTTCCTGGTTGGCTTACCGCCTGTTGACGTGAGGAGCGGGCTGGGGTCGGTGCCTGCTCTGTTCGTTTAGGGGCCGAGCCGACTGGATAGGTCCCTCCCAATGATTACTGCTCTGGTACATCCCAGTGGTGGAGGACTGAACTGTAGGACCGATAAGGAAATGGAAATTACACTTACCTGGTAATTGATGTTCCTTGAGGGAGTACAGTTCAGTCCTCATTCCCGCCCGGGGATGGATGTTTCAGACGCGAGGCGTCAGTTCCGAGTGTGCTTTTGGATCCTAGCATCGGCAACGGGCTCTGATTGGCAGGTAATCGCGAGAGCAACCTTTTCTGCCTATACTCTTCCTTAGTTCTCCTTCCTTCTAGCTCTCTGTCTTCCGCTGTTTGGTGCGCAGGGGGACAGGGGCACGGAGGAGGGTGTTTTCGGCCTTTCTTTTTGGGGCCCTGTGATTTTAAAGTTGAAGTTTGAGCATAGCTTTGTATTTAGTACTTTAACTGGTTGGTTGTTTGCTCCTTTGAGTCTGCTTTGACAGTAGGTCACTGGGGAATCATGGGAGAAGACCAGCAGGATATACCCGGTGATGTCACAAGTTTGACTTGTCCAGTCTCCATGTTGCAGGAGGAGGTGCACTACCCAGTGGTGGAGGACTGAACTGTACTCCCTCAAGGAACATCAATTACCAGGTAAGTGTAATTTCCATATGGGGGTGCTAGCACTGGTAATGGGCAGATCGGGTGGGGGGCTAGGACTGGTAATGGGTTGATTAGGGAAGGCTAGGACTGGGAATAGACTGATCAGTGGGGGGGGTTGGGACTGGTAATGGGCTGATAGGGGGTAGGACTGGTAATGGACTGATGGGGGGCTAGCATTGAAAATGAGCTGATCAGGGAGGTTAGGGACAGGAAATGGGCTGATTAGAGAATGCTAGGACTGGTAATGGACTGATGGGGGGTAGGGACTAGTAATGGGCTGATTAGGGGAGCCTAGCACTGGTAATGGGGTTGAGGGGGGGACTAGCACTGGAAGTGAGCTGATTGGGGGGGGGCTTCAACTGGAAATGGGCTGATGGGGGGGGAGGGAAGGATAGAGCTGCTGGCCTTAGAAGAAAACTGGGGGCTGGGGCTACAAATGGGCTGATGCGAGGAGATGGGAGAATGGGACTGGAAGGGAGTGCATGCTGAGAGGGGCTGCCATGGTATTTGGACTAGAAGGGGATTGGAAATAGGCTGATGGAAAGAAGTGAAGAAAACAAAAGAAGAGATAAGAAATGGCAGATGGACCATAGACCACAGAAAGAGAGCTAAGAGAAGACAGGAAAGCAGAAGCCTCAGATCGAGACCAGCATGATTAGAGAATAAATTGGTCAGACAACAAAGGTAGAAAAAATAATTTTATTTCATATTAGTGATTTGACTACAAAATCATCATAATTTTGAAATCAAATATTGTTACTTGTTGTGATTAATTATTGTGGCTTAAATAAGTAAATTTTATAAATAAAAACATATTGCAAAGGCCTATAGTATATTCATAGTTCAACAAATGATTACAGCAACAATGCGTTAACGGTAAAGGAAGAGAGATGCATTTGATTTTATCATTGGGGGTCATCACAAGTTGACCAATGGTAAAAGGGGTCACGGTACAAAAAAGGTTGAGAACCACTGCCTTAGAGGAAAGGAAGGGCAGAGGAAATAAGATACATATGTTCAAATACTTGAAAGGTGTTGATGGGCAAATAAACCTTTTCCAAAGTTGGGGAAGCTATAAAATTAGGAGACATAAATGAAGCTGAAAGCTGGAAAATTTAAAAGCAACATCAGGAAATACTTTTTAATGGAAAGGGTGGTGTATGCCTGGAATTCAAAAAGGCATAAGCCCAGAGGATTCCTACATAAGAAGAGGAGCATTCCTGCCCAAAGCAGAACTTAAATGATTTTCACACTTCAGAAAGACCTAGCAGGGAGGTAGCAGGTACAACCCAAAGTAGAAAAGCATCTAGTGGGGTTAACTTGCATGGAACATAGGTTACAGCCCTAAACACTTTGCTGGGCAAACTAGATAGGCTATGCAGGTCTCACTGGTCAACATTGAAATCGTTACTGACTTTAAAAGGCCCTGATCTGTAGTATCTTGGTGAGCTGAACACGAATATAACATTAAAAAAAAATTATTAGTTCTCGTTTTGAAGATAGAAACATAGAAACATGATGACAGAAAAAGACCACATGGCCTATCTAGTCTGTCCTTCCATATCAACAGCTACAACAGTCCACTTTTTACCTTTAGAGATCCTCTGTGTTGGTCCCATGCTTTTTTGAATTCAGTTACTGTCGTCATCTCTACCACCTCCACTGGGAGACTATTCCATGGATCCACTACTCTTTCCGTAAAGAAATATTTCCGCATATCACTCCTGAATCTATCTCCCTTCACCCTCAACCCATATCCCCTCGTAGCAGAACTTGCTTTCAATTGAAAGAGGCTCTCTCCCTGAACATTTATGCCACAGAGGTATTTAAACATCTCAATCATATCACCTCTATCCCGCCTTTCCTCTAAGGTGTACATATTAAGATCCTTAAGTCTGTCCTCATATACTTTATAATGAAGCCCACTAATCATTTTAGTAGCCACCCTCTGCACCGACTCCATCCTGTTCACATCCTTTTGAAGGTGCAGTCTCCAGAATTTTATTTATTTATTTTATTTATTTATTTATTTATTTAGACAGTTTTGTATACCGCCTTATCCTTCAATCAAAGCGGTCACAACACAATTGGGGGATACATTTAACACGCAGGGATATGAGACACATACACTAATACTTACAGGGAACATGGGCAATGGAGGGTTAAGTGGCTTGCCCAAGACCACAAGGAGCATCTGTGGGACTAGAAACCCCAGTCCTTCCGGCCCAAGGTTGCTGTTCTCTAGTGGGATTTGAACCTCCGACCTTCCGGCCTGAAGTACCTTGCCCCAACCACTAGGCTACTCCTCCTCCCGCTATACTCCAAATGAGGTCGCACCAAAGACTTATACAGAGGCATTATCACCTCCTTTTTTCTGCTAGCCATTCCTCTCCGTATGCACCCAAACATCCTTCTAGCTTTTGCCGTCGCCTTTTCTACCTGTTTAGCTACTTTAAGATCATCAGACATAACCACGCCTAGATATTGCATGTAGTTCATTTTTGACGTTTCACCGTGTAAATTTATCCAGTAGGACATCAACAAGATCCCAAATAAGCCTTGAATGATGTAATATTGCATCACATTGCATAATACCAGCATGCACACATCATCCAGAGTTGATTGCATCATTTTATGATGCAATGCAATACTACTGCCAGATGGCTACTGAAGTCATCTGACGTCAGCAGTGTACGATACGCAGTCGGAAAGGTTGAGCATTTAAAATATTTCAGACTGTGTGCGAGACAGTTTAAGCTACTGTTACATGTAACTTTTATTAATCATATGTTTTTAGCCATTTAGGTACAATACAGAACAGTAATGCCACGAAAGTGCATTAATACCGTTGACAATTTCTGCTACATTTGTGGGGAAGTATCACTTCTCAACTGAAGAAGGCATATCATCTTTACTTCAGATGCAAGATTGGTGACCAAGACAAGCCTTGGGCCCCGCATATATGCTGCGCTACATGTACAACACAGCTTTCACAGTGATTGAATTGCAAAAGACCATCAATGCCATTTGCAGTCCCCATGGTGTGGAGAGAGCCAAGCAACCACATAAATGACTGTTACTTCTGCTTGGTTCCTCCTCTTTCCAGCGGAATAACGAAGCAAAAGAAGTCGAGCATAGTCTACCAAAACATTCCGTCTGCATTGAGACCAGTTCCACATGGTGAGGGACTTCCTATTCCAGAACCTCCATCAGAATATTTTCTTGATTCATCTGATGAGGACAAGGGTGAGCCGACTTGTTGTTCTCCTGGTCCGTCAGCATGAAGTGACCCAGATTTTCACTGGGATACATTATCAACTCCACACAGAATAACACAGGACGAACTAAATGACCTGGTTCGTGATTTGGACTTATCCAAGAACAAGGCAGACTTGCTAGGATCAAGACTCCAACAATGGAATCTTCTAGAAGAAGATGTCAACATTACTTCATATCGAAAGCACCACCAGCAGTTGGAGCCTTTCTTCAGAAAGGAAAGTAATCTGGTATTCTGTTCCTATATTGAAAGCCTCATGAATGCCTTAAAAATCACTCATGACCCACAAGACTGGAGACTATATAGACTCTTCGAAACAGTCTGAAGGCTGTGCTTTTGAACAATGGAAACCGTCTTCCATCTATTCCAGTAGCGCATGCCGTCCACATGAGAGACATACGATAACTTAAAGCATCTATTGACTTCCATTAACTATAACAAGTACAGCTGGCACCTCTGTGGTGACTTGAAGGTAGTTGCCCTTTTAATGGGACTGCAGCAGGGATATATAAAATACATGTGTTTCTTATGTGAGTGGGATAGCCGAGCAAGGGATTGGCACTACTTGCGGAAGGAATGGAATCGCAGACAAAATGTAACAGTTGGAGAGAAGAATATCCAGCACCCAGCTCTGGTTGAGGCTCACAAAATCCTGCTACCACCCCTTCACATCAAATTAGGTTTGATGAAAAACTTCGTGAAAGCCATGAACCGCACTTCGCCAGCTTTCCAATACATGCATGAAAAATTCCCTCGACTCGGTGAAGCAAAGATCAAAGAGGGAGTTTTTGTGGGTCCTCAGATTCGAGAGCTCTTCAAAGATGACCGGTTCAACAACCTGCTGCAGGATGATGCGAAACAAGCATGGAATGCTTTTCGCCTAGTGTCAACAAACTTTCTCGGGAATGTTAGGGCAGAAAACTACAAGGAACTAGAAGACATGCTGATGCAGTATCAAAAACTTGGCTGCAGTATGTCTCTAAAGATTCATTTCCTTGATTCCCATCTCGATTTCTTTCCTGACAACTGTGGTATGGTTAGTGATGAACAGGGCGAACGTTTTCACCAGGATATCGCAATGATGGAGCAAAGATACCAGGGAAAATGGTCCACTACAATGCTGGCTGACTACTGCTGGACACTCCCCAGAGAAGCTCCCGAACAGCTGTACAAGAGATAGGTGAAAAAATCTAAGTAGTCGTCTGTGACTTGTTTTTTTACAGGTATTAACAGAAGGCCTATTATATTTACTATTGACATGCATTTCGTGATGTAAACATTAATTCTTGTAGATTACAAAAAAACTAGAGACAAGTTTGCAATTTCACTGTCATATTCGTGTTCAGAATATAAAAATTGATAAATGACTATTTTTATTTCAGTAACATGACTTTTGTAAAAATTTGTTGACCAGTGTTTTTAGCTACCATTATTTACAGTTACCCAATATGATCACGTCCCCCTTCGTGGCTACCTTTGTATGGATGCCATTTCCACATGACAACTATGAATAAGGCTTCTAAAATAACCCTTTTTGAGTATGTGTTTATATAAACACACACAAATTATAAACAGATACTCAAAAGGGGTTATTTTAGAAGCCTTATTCACAGTTGCCATGTGGAAATGGCATCCATGCAAAGATAGTCATGAAGGGTGAAGTAATCATATTGGGTGACTTTGATCTACCCGATGTGAATTGAAATATTCCTTCTGCAAATCTAGAAAGAAGTAAAAAAAAAAATTGTGGATGCCTTCCAAGATGCATTGCGTAGACAAATGGTGATGGAACCGATCAGGGAAAGTTCAATGATGGATTTAGTACTCACCAGTGGAGAAAATGGGTCAAATGTCCGGGTGGGTGCCCATGTGAGTAGCAGTGTGGCTTGAGATAAAAGCCAAGGCAGAGTCCTCTCACAGCAAGCTCAAAGTCCTAAAAACACTGACTTCAGGAAGATGGCCAAGTGCCTGAAGGGAGGAGTTGGCAGGGTGAGAGGAGATAAAGGAAGTGGAATAAAAGAGGCTAAACAAAAGGAGGCAATAAAAGGGGCAACAGATACATATGTAAGGAAAGTAAATAAAAACAAGAGGAAAAGGAAACCTGTTTGGTTTTCTGAAGAAGTGGCTGCACAAATAAAGGCAAATAAACACAGCTTTCACAAAATTCAGAAGTTTGCAAACAGAGGAACACTGAAAAGAATACAGGATAAACATAAAAGAGACAAAAAGTGAAATAAGGATAGCAAAATCAAAGGGAGAAGAAGAGATGGTTAAAGATCTAAAGCAGGGGTCTCAAACTCAAATTGCTTTGAGGGCCAAATGAGGACTTGTAAAGTAACCCGGGGGCCGCACAAGAGGCGGGCCTAATTTGCATAAGGGACCTCATTTGCATAAATATTTGCATAATGTTACCATAAACTAACTTTTAGTAAACATGCCTCTTAATGAGTGTATGGATAAAGAAAGACTAAAAGATTTCTACATTACTATAATCCAGTGCCAACCGCCAGACACATTAGGAACTACTACAAACACTACCCATTTAGAACCCATAGCAAACCCACCGTATCGTAACAGCACTACCAGGACTCACAAAGCACCATACCCTATCAAAAGGCAACACTGCAAATATTAAACCAATACATTTCAGAGAATAACAATACATGACCTACTGGGGAAAGAGAACAAGTGGCAATGTCAAATAGGAATTACATAAACAGAATACCTCAGCTCAGTTACACATGCAGAACATACACCATCACCAAACAAGGAATCACAATTTAGAAACAGGAAGACAATAATTAAACTGGGAACCCCAAAAGCCAAACTTGGAATGTACAACAACACTGTAGAAATAAAACTATAAATTAATTTCCTCTTGTATTAAATAAAGCACAGACGTTAATGATGCACATTTCCCAGAGCTGACATATTCCAGTTAATAAATTCAAAATAAAGAGATATTTTTCTACTTTTTGTGCATTTTTTTTCAGTTGCAATTGTGCCAGCCACTTTCTTCTGGTTTCTTGGTGTCTTCTGCTAACTCTCCATGGTCTGCTGTCCATTTGTCCTTTCTTCTCTTCTAGTTTTTTTTCCTTTCTCTCTCTACATCTGTTTTAACATACTAATCTTTTTCCTTTTGCTCTTTCCTCATTCCTATTTCATCCACTCAAATTTTACCCCTCCATCCTCAATCCACACTTACTCACCCAATACCTGGCCAATTGTAGATTTTTCTTCCCTCCCACACAAAATATTTTTCCCCTCTCCATTTTACTCTCCCAGCCCTATCCCATTCTAATCCTCCCCCAACATCAGCTCCCTTGTAGTTTCAGCCCCACCCAGCATCCGCTCCCTTCTAGTCCCCGCATCATCAGCCCATTCCAGTCATCCTAGCCCCACCATCAGCCCATTTCCTGTCCTTGCTCCCCCCAACTAAGCCCATTTCCAGTCCTAGCTCCCTCCCCTCACAGCCCATTTCCTTTCCAAGCCCCCTCCCCATCAGCCCATTTCCATTCCAAGCCCCCCTCCCCATCAGCCCATTTCTATTCCAAGCCCCCTTCCACTCAGCCCATTTCCATTCCAAAACCCCGTCCCCATCAGTTATTTGAAGTTCAAGCCCCCCCTCTACTCAGCCCATTTCCAGTCCTAGCAACCCCCCCCCAGTCCATTACCAGTTCTAGCCCCCCCATAGCCCATTACCAGTCCTAAGCCCCCCAACAGCCCACTTCCCGTCCGTATCCTTCCATCACCCCATTTTCATTATTAGCCCCCCCCATAACCCCATTTTCAGTCTTAGCCCCCCCCCAATCAGACCACCTCCAGTCCTAACCCCCATCTGCCCATTTCCAGTCCTAGCCCCCCGCCCCCGCCCGCTCGGTGCTCTCCTCCATGCCTGGAAGCAGTAATGGTAAGGAGGCCTGAGCTCTCCTTCATGCCTGGAAGCAGTAATGGTAAAGAACTCGGTGCTCTCCTCCATGCCTGGAAGCTTTAATGGTAAGGAACCCTTAGCTCTCCTCCATGCCTGGAAGCAGTAATGGGGAGGACTCTAGGAGCTCCTATAGACACTTAGGTCCATTCCCTGGGTAAGGCAGTATGATCTCTTTGGGCCTTAGGCAAACAAGCATGAGATGCTCCTCACCATAATATGACTATAAATACATTTTATAGCCTCACAAATGTATGAGCATTGGTCTATATTTAATGATGTCCCATTTAATATGGAGGTTTGAAAATACCCCAGACCCCATCAAGCACTCAAATGGATGCCGACTGAGTGGACACCCATACATGGCACCTGCTAATGAGAAGAAGCAGCTTAGGTCATCACCTCTTGTCCGTATGGGCTGCAGCATCCATGAATGATGACATCTTTTGTCTATGGGCGATCCATTGCAGAGCAAGAGAAAGCATGGCATATCCGACACAGCCCCCCCAAACCGCCGTGGCAGCGCCAGAATCAGCTGTCCCGCGGCCCCTTACCGTGTGCCCGGCAGAGCCCTCAGCTTCAGCAACATCAGCGGCGGGCTTTTCCAGCTGCGAAGAGAAGAGTAATTTCCCTCTCGCGGCCTGTTAAGCCCGCCGGGGCTGATGGGAATTCCCATCAGCCCCGGCAGGCTTAACAGAGCCGCGAGAGGGAAATACTACTCTCTTCGCGGCCCTGAAAGCTGCCGCTGATGTTGCTGAAGCTGAGGGCTCTGCCGGACACACGGTAAGGGGCCGCGGGACAGCTGATTCTGGCGCTGCCACGGCGGCAGCGGCAGAAGCCAGGGCTTTGGGGGGGTTTTTGTTTCCTCTCCATCGCGGGCCGCAGAAACTTCTCTCGCGGGCCGCGTGTTTGAGACCCCTGATCTAAAGCATGGTGATAAAACCTTTTTCAGGTATATTGAGGAGAAGAGGAAGATCAGAGGTGAAAGTGCAATACTCAAAACAGATTCGTGGAAAGTGATGTTGAAAAAGTGAAAATGCTAAACAAATAATTCTGTCCTGTTTTTATTAAAGAAAATCCTAGAGAAGGACCACCTGTGATTGACAAATATACAAATGGGAATGGAGTAGATACTATACCATTCACAGAAGATGTGTTTGAACAGCTTGCAAAACTGAAACTGGACAAAGCCATGGGATTGGATTAGATACATCCCAGGATACTGAAAGAGTTCAGAGATGTTCTTCCAGGGACTTTAAAGGATGTTTTTAATAGATCCTTTGAGGCAGAAGAAGTTCCACAGGACTGGAAAAGAGCCACGGTGGTACCTCTTCAAAAAAGTGGTAATAGAGAAGAAGTGGCAAACTACAGGTCAGTAAGCCTTACCCCGGTGGCGGGAAAAGTAATGGAGGCACTCCTGAAAGAGAAAATAGTGGACTTTCTCAAAACTAATAGGTTGCATGATCCGAGGCAACATGGTTTTACCAAAGGACGATCATGTTAAACAAATCTGATTGAGTTCTTTGACTGGTGACCAGAGAACTAAAGGGCATGTGATGGATTTGATCTACCTAGATTTCAGCAAAGTCTTTGATACTTTTCCTCATTAGAGGCTTATCAATAAACTGACCAGCCTGGGTATAGGTCCCAAGGTGGTGAACTGGATCAGAAATTAATTGACTGATAGACGACAGAATGTGATGGTAAATGGAACTCACTCTGATGAAAGGAAGGTGATTAGTGGCATGCCCCAGCAATCGGTCCTGGGGCTGGTACTGTTCAATGTATTTGTGAGTGATATTACTGAAGGACTGAATGGAAAAGTCTGTCTTTTTGCAGATGACACAAAAATTTGCAACACAGTGGACTCCCCCAAGGGAGTGGATAACATGAGGAAAGATCTACAAAAGCTGGAGGAATGGTATAATGCTTAGCAGTTACGATTTAGTTTGAAGAAGTGCAGTGTCATGCACTTGGGATGCAGAAATCTAAGGGAATTGTATGAGATAGGGAGCAATAGGTTGGTGTGCACAGACCAGGAGAAGGACCTCGGAGTGATTGTTTCTGAGGATCTCAAAGTGGCGAAGCAGTGTGACAAGGCGGTGACCAAAGCCAGAAGGATGCTGGATTGCATACAGAGAGGAATTACCAGCAGAAAGGAGAAGGTACTGATGCCACTGTACAAGTCACTGGTGAGGCCTCACTTGGAATATTGTGTTCAGTTTTGGAGACCATATTTCACAAAGGATATAAAAAGACTGGAAACGGTTCAGAGGAAGGTAACCAAAATGATTTGGGGCCTGTGCCAGAAGACATATGAAAAGAGACTCCAAGACCTAACTGTATATTCTAGAGGAGAGGAGGGACAGGGGAGGTATGATACAGACCTTTAAATACTTAGAGTATTAATGAACAAAGAAACTTTTTTCAAAGATGGGGAAGCTGTCATACTAGAGGACATGACATGAAGCTGCAAGGGGGTAAACTGAAAGGCAACATCAGAAAATACTTTTTCACTGGAAGGGTGGTGGATGCTTGGAATGCCCTCTCGATGGAAGTGGTGGGGGCAAATACAGTTACAGAATTCAAAATGGCATGGGAGGAATTAAGGGGGTTATTTTTCTCAATCCCATTTATTTTCCCCTCCAAATTGAAAATTAAATAAAGTTAGTAGCATCTATAGATGGTAGCATATATACATGTAGCTTTGTGAAATGGCCACTTACAATACTGTATGTAAATGTTGGCATTTACACGTGGAAGTTGTGAAATACCATCTTTCATGTGTAAGTTGCTAACTTTCCTCCATTGATTTTTTTTTCCATGTGTAGATTTGTAAAATGGGTCCCTTGGCTCTACATATTGGCAAATACATGTGCACTCCTGGAGTATTTTTGAGAAGGCTTCACATTTGGCAGAGCATTTCTAAAATACCACTAGAATTGTATTCGTTCCAATCCACATTTCATTTCTGATCTCCATGTACTGTCTAAAGCTTGCCTTTAATGGGTATCACAAATTTTTGGACTGGTATCAGGACTGGTGCTTCCATTTGATGAACTAGTTGTGCTTAGATTCTGGGAATGCTAAAAGGCAGCAGGCGGGTATTTTGAAGTCTCCGTGCACAAGCATGATAATGTCCTTACATATGAGAGGTACCACCAACAGAGCCCTCCTTGAGAATTACTTCTCAGCTCTTTCTGGAGGCTTTTAGAATTGTCCCAGTGTGCATGTATATCAGTTCTGCCTGCCACCACACATGATCCTCCTTAGTCTTAGTTTTCTTTTGAGCTCATGGGACATGCATGACAGTCTCCACAGGGTCAGGATCAGCCTGTTGATACTCCCCAACAGATGGCACAGATATTAGCCAATTCTGCTGTAGTCTCTCTACCTTCGTTGATGGCAGCCCTCAAGGAGCATATCCTGAAGAGTTTCAAGGACAGGAAGGAAGTTGTCATTGCATGGTGTGAGGTAACTACTTCAGCTTATTGAGGTCATTGCATCTATGAATACAGAACAAAAATATTTAAGCAATTCCGCTTTATCCTCATCAACTTCTACAATATCCTCTCCTTCCCCCTTGAGTCTGACAGTACCACTTTTACACTTCCTCATCTCACTAACATGGTCACTACATCAGTTATAGGACCACCATCAACATCCCTTATTTGGTGCTGGGAAACGGATTCCTCATGCCATAACCAAGAGGCCAGCCCTGCCAAAACAGCACAGCAATCTCCAAGCAGTGTCATGTCTCTGCAGTCCCCAGAGTTGAACAGTTATGTCTGTCCATTCACAAGAACTCTGAGCTACGCAGGATAAAGCAGAGCAAAGCACATTTGCCTTTAATGTAGGCAGGTGCAGATAGGGGAGAACTCCATATACAGCTGTGCCACCTGGCTCAAATAATCCTGAAAGATTAAAACTCTGGAACCATTATAGCTGAGCTGCATTTTCCTGGCTGTGCAGAGAATCTCCTCTTTATGTAAAAAGTTAAACACGTGCACCAAGACAGCGTGGGGTCGAGACTCTGGTCCCCTCCACTGTATGATGTGCCCGCTCAATTATGAGGCCGGTCATGCGATCTCCAAATTTAAGTTCCAAAGGCAGCCAGGTCTCCAGAAACCCACACAGTTCTGGATTCAGGCAGTCCTACGATCCTTAAGTTATTGCACCTCAAACGGTTTTCTTGTTCATCAAGTTTCTCTTCACATGCAGTCACTACTTTTTTCAGGACGTCTACCTCAGCCCTAAGAGCCTGGGCCTCATCCTCCAGGCAGGACACTTGATGTTCCGCCTCAACCAGTCTAGAGTTAAATGCCAACTTAGTCGTGATTGCTTGGATTTTTCCTTCCAACACTGATAATACAGCTCCAGACATCTCCGAGATCAACTCCTCCTTTCCTGTGAATGGTGAGTGCTACTCCACCAGGATGTTTGCCATCTTGGAGTCCGCTGGCCTGCCCTTTTCACTTTCTTTTGTAGCTTGGATATTGCTCTTCGTTTGTCACTGGACTGCAAACAGACTGGGTGGGTTTTATGCAGCAGATAAGGCCACTCCGGGAGGATTCTATCAAAAAATGCTAGCAGATGGAGCTCAGGAGAGTTACATCCTTCCTAGTTCACCATGTCACGTTATTAAAAGCGGAAATATTCTTTTTAAAGTCTTTCAACCAGCCCTTCATTTCTTCTTTAAATTGGACCATCTTATCTTTTTTTTCTTGTTTTGTCCCATGCCATTATTAGCCATAGCCTCCTGCATGCCATGCGACGATCTGCCTGCCATCTTGACTCCTCTAGCTGTAGCCTTGCTAGCAATTTTCATGGCAAAAGGTGTTAAATCCACCTTTGTTTCATCTCCCACTCCCATGCCCAATTGCACCACAGGATAAGTTGTCTTGCCTTTAAAACAGGGGGATCAACATGGTCACATGGAGCTCTAGTTCTAAGTGTCCATGTCTGCTGGCCCCATCACTGGAAGTCCACAAGCAATAGTATTTAAAAGAACTTAATCATTCATTTATTCTGCCACCATTTTTCCTAAACCTCATGCTCACAAAAGGCAAAGTCCATTAAATATGTTGGGCTGCAAGAAAGCCTTGGGCCATCTATTTAGAACACACTAAAGCCCAAAGGAAGTAAACCCAACATTTTGCTTCTTTTGACCCAGCATGCTGGAGGCTGCTGTCAACAAACATGCATTCTCAAATTGGCTAACGGCTTGCATCTCTTCACTTATGAGGATCATGTCATGACTCATAATGTCCAAGCGATGGCTGCAGCAGTGGCTCACTTAAGTTTGGCTACCATGGAAGAGATTTGCAAGGCTGCAATGTGGACCTTTGTCCACACATTCACATCTAACTACTGTTTGGACCAGGATTCTTTACACAACAGTAGATTTGTCCGAATCTGTTCAGGGACTAGAGTCCAACTTCATTCTCGCCCCCCCCCCTTCCCGCCCAGTTAGTTTTATAGGGCAGGTTGCCTCTTAAAAAATGATAAAATAATGAAAAGGCCCTTTGCTGCTAACAACAAAAAAAAATAGTAGTTCTCTGGTGTCAGCTGGTTGTAACATTGCTTATTTTCCCCCTTTTATGAGAAGGCCTGTAGCTGAGGATTCCCGTATGTGAGGACATTATCCTTTTTGTCCATGAAGAAAATAGTTACCAGTAGCATATCTTGTCTGTGGACTTCAGGATATAAGTTCCCACGACTCTTCCACCTCCCCTTGGAGGTGTATTCTGCTATCAGTTAATGGATAGACTAAGAACATCACTCATAACTACGGCAGGCAGGTACTGACATGCATACTGGGACCAGGATCTTTTGAAAAGCTTCCAGAGAGAGCTGTTAAGTGATTCCCACATAGGTCTTTATTGGTGATGCTACGTTTGTGTTGATTTATCCTACTACACTTGAGTAACTGTTTTCCCTCCCTCCCTCCTGGTTCTCATCCTCCTAGTGGCCCTACCCCAGCATTTACTCAGGTTGTTTAGCCTCCTGGCCAGCAGGAAGAGGGGCATGAATAACAGTTACTTCTGAGCAGAGTAAATCTCGCTATATAAGCAGTCAGATCCCATAAGCATGCACGCATATCACGAGACTGGTCCTGCGCAAGAGGGGAAACTAACGCGCTGTTAAGCATCTTTCTTCCTGCTAGGCATAGGAGCTGAATATTTTGGTGTAGTGCTGGGTTAGGGCCTCCAAGAGAGATGGTGCTGGGAGGGGCCTTGGTGCCATGATTAAAGGGTTGCTTAGGGCACCTAATATCCTTGTACCACTGATACTGCCCAGTATCAATCTCTTGTCAACCAATCAGTTTTTGAAGTGGTTGCCAGACATCTAGGAAGTCATATTGCCAGCCATCATTATGGCTGGCAGTATCCCAGTTTTATTTCTCTACTGTTTTCTGGAAGGAATGATAGTTTGCTGGAAGGAATGAATGCACAGATGCACCACCCTGAACTGAAACAGAAGCAGACACCACACAGACCAACTAGACCCACAGAGAGACAGGATCTTTTCAGCTGGCTGGTTCACGCTCATGCTTTTTCTCCAGGTGGGCCAGGTCAGCTTGCCTAGTTCGACTACTTAAGTATCTTCCACAACATTTGGTTTTCCCTTGATGAGCTGGCTGAAGTTGTCTGCCTGATCTGATATTGTCTGACTTGGTGGTCTCTCTCTGTTTGGATGGCTAGTTGGCTTGGTTGGACTGGGCATCTGGTTTTAGGCTTGGCTTTGGATTTTAGATTTGATTTATTTGCCTTACCAAATCTGATTTCATGGTTATTTATAGTCTGTTATGGTAGTTACTTTCGTGTCCAAGAGAGTTTACAAGTTACGTTTGTACCCGAGGCAGCGGAGGGTGATATGGTTTGCTCAAGGTCACAGGAAGCATTAGTGGCAGAGGATTTGTACCTTGGATTCCCAGGTTCTCAGCCCATCCCCATCAGTTCTTCTCTTCTTTCCCCCAGTCCTATCCGCCCCCCACTTGTGAATGTCTCTATCTCCAGGAACAAGCAGGAATGAGTCTTCACATATGGGTACGTCGGTACCGACGGAGCCTGCGCGGGAACGCTCCCCAGCGTCCAATCAGAAAGCTTTTGGGAGCATCCCACAGCGCCTGCGTGCTGCCTTCCCGCCTTTCCAACTGTCTCTCCTCAGTTGTTCTTTTTCCGCGGAGCCAGCAGATCGTGTTCCTGTCACCGCAGAAGAATTTCCTTATATTTTTTCTTTATTTCTTTTCTGTACGCGTCTGCCTTCCTCAACGCTATACCAGTATCGCCGGTTCTTATTTCTTTCTTTTAAAAAAAAAAAAAAAAAAAATACCTTCTATTTTTCCTTCATGTGTACTTCAGTTTTGAGCCTTAGGCCCAAAACCTTTTTCCTTAAATATGGAAAAACCTGCCTCAGGTTTTAAGAAGTGCACAAAATGTGGCGGTACTAAATCCGTCACCGACACCCATGACTGGTGTCTCAAATGTTTAGGCCCTGACCATTCCATTAAAGATTGTGTGTCCTGTTCTGTAATGTCTAAGAAAGGTCGACAGAACTGAGCTGCCAAGCTCAGTACCCTCTTCCCCTCTGATGCGGCTTCGGTGGCATCGACGTCTTCCAGGGCTGCTTCTTCCTCACATGGATCTCAGGTAACTAAACATAAATCCAGCCAGTCCTCAAAGGGCAAATCTCCTTCTAAGCATCGAGATGCCTCTGGCCTTGCCCTCGAAGATTCTGCACCGGCAAAATTACCCCGGCGGGAGGCTTCGGCTTCTAAAGCATCATCATCGGGGTTCCAGGATGATCTAGATGGCGTGGCCTCAACAGATCTCCTGGTGCCATGCTCTGGGGTACCGGTGGCCTGCACCGGTACCGACTTCCAGGCATTGGCAGCGTCAATGGATCAGAGGATTCTGTCCATGGAACGCAGTCTGACGGCTTTCCTTGTGGCATCGACGCCCGTGGTACCGCAACAGACTACTCCGCAGGTACCGGCTCCGGTATCGCCATCGGTACTGATCCCGGTACCGGTGGCATCGACATCGGCATTGGTGTCAGCCATGCTGGTACCCTGCCCTCTGCAGTCTTCCGGTACCGATACCCCGGTACCGATGATTCCCGATACCGACCTCGGTCGGTACGGGTATCGGGCTTTGCAAGAGCATCCCGACAGACGATACTTCGATTCCTCTGACTCTGAGGATTCTGAAGAGTCTGTCGATGCAGCGATGTTTCTTCCACAGGAGGAGTCCTCTCCTAAACGAAGGATGTCTCCTCCAGAAGACTTGTCTTTTCAGGACTTTATCAGAGAGGTGGCTCGGGGTCTCTCTATTACAGTAGCCCCAGAGTCAGAGCCTAGAGCTAAGCAGTTAGATATTCTACAATATCCTAAAACTCCTAAAGAGGCAGCTGCCTTGCCTATTCATGAGACTCTGTATGATCTCATGTTAAGGATGTGGGAAGCACCTCTAACCACCTCTCCTCATTCTCGCAGGTTGGACACCATGTATCGTGTCCCTCCTTGTCCTGGTTTCCATAAAACTCAGCTTCCTCACCACTCTATTGTGGTTGAGTCTGCAATGAAAAAGATTAGAAGTGCCAAGAGACATGCCTCTAATCCTCCAGGACGTGAATGTAGAACCCTGGATGCTTTTGGTAGAAGAGTCTTCCAAGCTTCCATGCTTGCTGCGAGAATTAATTCTTATAGTCTCTACATGGGCATGTTCTTAAAAGAAGTCACTGACCATTTGCAAACTTTAAGTCCTTTTATGTCTGACAATAAAAGGCAAGAATTTCTCCCTGGGCTCAAACGTGCCCAGGATATCTCCAAATTCTCCAACCGTGCAGCTTTCGATTCCTTTGAATGCGTAAGCAGAGCCTCAACTATAGCTATAGGAGCATGTAGGATTGCTTGGCTTCAAGCATCTGATTTGGAGACCTGGGTCCAGGATGAATTGGGAAATATCCCTTGTACAGGTGAAAATCTGTTTGGTAAGGATTGGTAAGCAAAAGGCAATCAGATGGATGCTGAAAATTCTGCTTTGTATAGACTATCCAAATCTTCAGCTGCTCCTGCTAAGAAAAGTTGTTCAAGAAAACACCTTTTTCAAAAAAGGGAAGATCCTATCCTGCTTATAGTCAGAGAGCATCTTCTGCAGCTCAGTTCCCTTCCAAACGTCAGCAATCCTCCAAACAGACCAAGGCAAAGGCTGCGAGGCCTGCTCCAGCCCAGCAGTCTCAGCCCCCTCAGGGCCTTTGACTTTCGGCTGGAGAACTTAGCCTTCCTGGCTCTAGAAGGACCAGAGCCCTCCACCATTCCAGGAAGGCTATGTCATTTTGCTCCCAGATGGGGGCAAATCACAGCAGAGCAGTGGACACTCTCCATCATAAGAGAGAGGTACAAGCTTCATTTTTCCAGCTTGCCCCCTCTCACAAGAGAGCACCAGTTCAATTCTCCAACCTCCCTCCTCAGCCTATTAGAGCAGGAGGTTGCCACTCTGCTAGCCCAGGGGGCAGTAGAGGAGGTGCCTTCTCAACAACAGGGCACAGGGTTCTACTCCCCCTATTTTCTTATCCCAAAGAAAACAGGGGGCTTCAGACCTATTTTAGATCTCAGAGAATTGAACAGATTCCTAGTCAAAGAAAAATTCAAGATGGTTTCTCTAGGAACTCTGCTGCCATACCTTCAGAGTCAGGATTGGCTTTGTTATCTAGATCTCAAGGATGCGTACACTCATGTTCTCATCCATCCAACTCACAGAAGGTTCCTTCAGTTCCTTTTCCAGGAGAAGCACTATCAATACAGAGTGCTCCCCTTTGGCCTGGCCTCTGCACCAAGGGTGTTCACGAAATGCATGGCAGTGGTTGCTGCTTTTCTGCGCACCCTGGGAATATTTGTCTTCCCCTACCTGGACGACTGACTCATTCGAGCTCCCCACTCAATCAGAGGCCAGGACTGCTCTAACCTGCACAATGCGTATCCTTCAATACTTAGGGTTGGTAATAAACATCCTAAAATCCAATTTGATCCCTACTCAGTCCCTGGAGTTTATAGGGGCACTGCTGGATACCACAAAGGCAAGGGCCTTTCTTCCCCAGGCCCGTTGCCTTCACTTGATGCAGTTAGCTTCTCAAGCAGAGTTGAAACCCCTACTCACTGCTCGAGAGATGTTACAGTTGCTAGGCCACATGGCTTCCACCATTCATGTGGTGCCATATGCTCGCCTTCACATGAGAGCAGCTCAGTGGACTTTATCCACCCAATGGACCCAGGCATTAGGCTGCCTGTGAGACAAAATAGTAAGCACAAGTTGCCTCATTTTGTCCCTCCAGTGGTGGAAGTCCCCTCTGAACCTCTTTCTGGGGTGTCCTTTTCAACAGCCTCTACCCCAGGCAACTCTTACAACAGATGCTTCTCCAATGGGCTGGGGAGCTCATCTTCAGGACCTCTCCACCCAGGGCATCTGGTCCCCACAGGAGACTTGTCTCCACATCAATCTCTTAGAACTCGGAGCAATCTTCCTTGCTCTACGAGTTTTCCACACCCTGCTCAGCCACCAGACAGTCCTTGTCCACACAGACAATCAGGTAGCCATGTTCTACATAAGCAGGGAGGAACTGGCTCTCTGTCGCTTTGCAATGAAGCTCTGCGACTGTGGGCCCTCGCCAGAGAGCATCACATTCATCTTCTGGCAGTCTGTCTTCCAGGGGTTCAAAACTCTTGGGCAGACAGACTCAGTTGAGTTCTGCTTCTACACGAGTGGTCCCTACATATGGACCAGGTGTCCAAAATTTTTCAAATTTGGGGAACCCCAGACATAGACCTCTTTGCAAGTCCGTGGAATGCCAAACTTCCCCGGTTCTGTTCCAGAACTCCGGCTCAGGGGGCTCAGGCAAGGGATGTTTTCCTCCTTCACTGGGGTCAAGACTTCCTGTATGCCTTTCCACCCATTCCCCTAATTCCCAAACCCCTGTTCAAGCTTCAGAGAGACAGAGGCAACATGATTCTCATAGCTCCACATTGGCCACGGCAAGTGTGGTACCCTCTGCTTCTACATCTCCCTCAAACTCCCTCCCTAGAGTTAGGGTCTGCTCCAGACCTCCTCTCTCAGGAGGACGGAAAGTTGTGGCATCCCAATCCCGTGTCTCTGCATCTCAGGGCTTGGTTGCTGAAGGCCTAGATCTCCAGGATCTTCCTCTTTCTCAGCAAGTGAAAGATGTTCTTCACGCTTCCAGAAAACCTTCCACTAGATGTTCTTATGCCTTCAAGTGGAAAAGGTTTACCATCTGGTGTTCTGAAAAGGGTCTTAACCCCCGTGCCATACCTCTGGGATCGTTGCTGGAGTATCTCCTGCATTTGTCTAATGTAGGCCTTAAGACAAATTCAGTAAGAGTCCATCTGAGTGCTATTGCAGCTTCACTCAAGCCTCTAAATGGACAACCTGTTTCCTCTCATCCCCTTGTAGCAAGGTTCATGAGAGGCCTCCTTTTAACAAAGCCTCCCATGAGGGAGGAGTGGTCTAGTGGTTAGGACAAGGTACTTCAGGCCGGAGGGCCGGGGGTTCAAGTCCCACCTGGGGACAGCAATCTCAGGCCGGAGGGACTGGGATTTCTAGTCCTATAGGCACTCCTTGTGGTCTTGGGCAAGCCACTTAGCCCTCCACTGCCCATGTTCCCTGTAAGTATTAGTGTATGTGTCTCATATTCCCTCATGTTAAATGTATCCCCCAATTGACCGCTTTGACCCGGTGAAAAGCGGGATATAAATACAGCTAAATAAATAAATAAATTAGACCACCACCGGTGGCATGGGATTTAAATTTGGTTCTTGGTCAGCTTATGAAGCCGCCTTTTGAACCTTTAGCTACTACCTCCTTGAAATACCTTTCTTGGAAGGTTATCTTTCTCATTGCAATCATATCAGCAAGCCGCATCAGTGAATTGCAAGCACTAGTAGCTAATCCACCTTATACAAGATTCCATCATGACAAGGTGGTCCTTAGGACTAATCCACATTTTATGCCTAAGGTGGTCTCGCCTTTTCACCTCAACCAAGAGGTCTACCTACCTGTCTTTTTTCCAGGACCTCATGCAACACCTGCAGAGAGGAATCTTCATACCCTGGACTGTAAAAGAGCTCTGGCTTTTTACTTGCAGAGGACACAGCAACATAGAAAGTCTTCCCAACTCTTTGTTGCTTTTGATCCTTCTCATTTGGGACACCCAGTCTCCAAGAGAACTCTTTCCAGTTGGATTGCCCAATGTATTTCTTTCGCCTATCAGAGCAAAAACATTTCTCTGGAGGGCCATGTCACAGCTCACAATGTGAGAGCCATGGCAGCCTCAATGGCTCATCTGAACTCTGTGTCTATCGACGACATCTGTCAAGCAGCCACTTGGGCCTCGGTTCATACCTTCACAGCCCATTACTGCTTAGACAAGGACTCCCGCCGGGATGCCTTGTTTGGTCAGGCTGTTCTCAAACACCTGTTCCATACTTAATCAACTCCTACCCACCATCCCTCAGGGGATGCCAGAGATCCAGGTGGGGAAGTGCAGCCCTGTCCCAGGGCCACACAACTTCTGGGCATTCTCCCTGGCATCAAAAGCTAGGGAGTCCACATATGTGAAGACTCATTCCTGCTTGTTCCTGGAGATAGCACAGTTACTTACCTGTAACAGGTGATCTCTGGGAACAGCAGGAATAAGTCTTCACAACCCACCCACCTCCCCTAGGAGTTGTCTCTATCTCTCTTCCTTTCCCTCTCTCTCCCTCTTTGTCTCAGCTATAAAACTCAACTGAGGAGAGACAGTTAGAAAGGCGGGAAGGCAGCACGCAGGCGCTGTGGGATGCTCCCAAAAGCTTTCTGATTGGACGCTGGGGAGCGTTCCCGCACAGGCTCCGTCCGTACCGACGTACCCATATGTGAAGACTTATTCCTGCTGTTCCCAGAGATCACTTGTTACAGGTAAATAACTGTGCTTTCTCCAGGAACAAGCAGGAAATCAGTCCTCACATATGGGTGACGTGGGCACCGACGGAGCCCTTGCAGAAGCATCTCCTTGGCTTTCAAAGAAAGTCTTTTGGAGATGCCACCACGCATGCGTGGTCCCCTTTCCGCCCAAGGGTGCTATCTTACTCAGTCTCCTTTTTTCTGCGGAGCCCATCAGACGATTTTCTGCCTTCTCCCAGAAAAAGTTGATTATTTTGCTATCTGAGTTTCATACTCTCCCTCCAGTTGAACCGGTTCTCTTCCTGCCACCCAAGCCCACTGCTTTGGCATGGAGTCTCGGATCTGTACTCATTTTTTGCCTTTGGCGCCTTCGTGCCTTTTTCCCAACTGGCAGCTCTGTGGGTCTTCTACCTCGGGGTAATTTTTTCACCCATGGCTACCAATGGTTTTAAGAAGTGTGATCAGTGTACAAAGATCGTCTCTCACTGATGGGTGGGAAGGGGACCACGCATGCATGGTGGTTGTTGTTGTTAAGTGCCGTCGAGTCGGAGTCGACTCATGGCAACCCTCTGGATAGCTATCCTAAATTGTGTTCGGTCTTCAGTCAGGCGGCTTATTGTTGACAGACTGGTACCCGTAGCTGCTGTTATTGTATTGATCCATCTCATTGCTGGCCTTCCTCTTTTGCGTTGACCTTCTATCTTGCCAAGCATGATGTCTTTTTCTAACGATCTCTCTCTCCGCATGTGTCCAAGGTATGAAAGTCAAAGTCTTGTCATCTGAGCTTCTAAAGAAAGCTTAGGTTTGATCTCCTCTAGTACAGACTGGTTTGTTCTTCGGGCAGTCCATGGTATACACAGTATTCGCCGCCAGCACCATAATTATATATCTTTTTCACTGTCCAGCTTTCACATCCATATGATGTTATTGAAAATACCATGGCTTGAACAAGTCGAATCTTTGTATGGAGAGAGACATCTCTGCTCTTGAGAATCTTATCTAGGTCTTTCATAGCCATTCTGCCAAGAGCAATGCGTCGTCTTATTTCTTGACTGCTTGTTGCTTCTTTATTGATAGTTGATCCAAGTAGGTTAAAGTTATTCACGATTTCAATTTCTTCTCCTTCGACGATGAACCTGTTGATTATGCCAGTTGTCATGATCTTTGTCTTCTTTACATTAAGGTGCAGGCCCATTTTGAGACTATGTTCTTTGATTGTGAGAAGCAAATGTTTCAGATCATCTTCACTTTCCGCCAGTAATGTGGTATCATCAACATAGCAAAGGTTGTTGATGAGTCTTCCACCAATCTTAACACCTCTGTTGTCTTCATACAATCCTGCTTCTCTGATGATTTGTTCTGCATATAAATTAAACAGGTAGGGGGAAAGTATGCAGCCTTGTCTTACACCTTTGCTTATTTTAAACCATTCTGTTTCTCCTTGTTGTTCGAACTGTTGCTTCTTGATCAATGTACAGATTGTGCAAGAGAACGATCAGGTGTTCTGGTATACCCATGCTTCTTAATGTGGCCCAGAGTTTCTCATGGTTTACACAGTCAAAAGCTTTGCTATAGTCGATAAAGCACAAATAGATATCCTATTGGTATTCTTTAGTCTTTTCAAGGATCCATCTCACATCCGCAATGATGTCTCTCGTTCCTCGCCCTTTTCTGAACCCTGCTTGCACTTCAGGTAGTTCTTGTTCCAGGTATGATTGTAGTCTCTTTTGAATTATCTTCAGTAGAATCTTGCTGGCATGTGGGATCAGAGCGATTGTGCGATAATTTCCACAGTCAGTTGGATCACCTTTCTTTAGTATTGGTATAAACACAGATCTTTTCCAGTCAGTTGGCTATGATGCTGTCTTCCATATTTCTTGGCAGAGCCTTGTAAGTATGGTAACAGCTGCATCAGATTGCTGTAATACTTCTATGGGAATGCAATCAATGCCTGGTGCTTTGTTCTTTGACAAGGCTTTCAATGCTGCTTCAACTTCTTCTTTCATCACCAATGGTTCCAGATCATAAGGTACAGGTTGAAACGACTGTTGGTCCACTTGATCTTTATCATATAAAAACTCTGTATATTCCTTCCACCTTTTCTTGATGATCTCAGCATCATTCAACATAGAACCTTGAGCATCTTGTAACATTTCAATTCGAGGCTGGAACTTTTTCTTTAACTCTCATAGCTTTAGGAAAGCTGATCTTGTTCTTCCTCTAATAGTTTCTGCTTCTATTTCCTTGCATACGTCATTGCAGTACTTTTCCTTGTCCTGTCTTGCTGCACGTTGGAAATCTCTGAGTTCTGTGATTGTCTTTCTTTCTCCTCTGGCTTTAGCTTCTCTGCGTTTCTGGGCAATTTTCAGAGTTTCTTCCTTCATCCATTTTGGCCTTTTTTTCTTCTTTACCTTTTGTAGAGACTTCTCGCTTTCTTCCAACACAACCTTCTTGATGTCATTCCATAACTCTTCTGGAACTCTATCATTTGTATCTAAAGCAGCAAATCGATTTTGCAGGCAGTCTTTAAATTCCAGTGGTATATTCTCAAGGTCATATTTTGCTGCATTCATGAGTGGTTTGCTCTTTTTCAGCTTTAGCTTGAGTTTGCATACTAGTAGTTGATGATCTGTACCACAGTCAGCTCCAGGTTTTGTCTTTGTTGATGTTATAGAGCTTTTCCATCATTGACTTCCACAGATGTAGTCAATTTGATTTTTATACAATCCATTGGGTGAAGTCCATGTGTACATTCGCCGCTTGTATTGCTGGAAGAAGGTGTTCGAGATGAATAGATCGTTGGTCTTGCAGAATTCTATCAGTCTTTCTCCAGCTTCATTTCTGTTGCAAAGTCCATATTTTCCAACTACTTTGTCTTCTTTGTTGCCAACCTTTGCGTTCCAATCACCCATGACTATCAGGATATCCTGTTTGCATGTTCTGTCAGTTTCAGCTTGTACTTGTTCATAGAACTCTTCAATTTCATTCTCTTCTGCAGCTGTTGTTGGGGCATGTACTTGAATTATAGTTGTGTTGATAGGCATTCCTCGTAGACGAATAGAGATTAAGCGTTCGCTGACTGCATTGTATTTCATTACAGTTCTTGCATAGTAGACCATGTGATCATCTGATGCAAGTGCCCGATGCCAGTCCATTTCAGTTCGCCGACACCCAACAGATCAAGTTGTACACGTTCCATTTCATTCTTGACCACCTCCAACTTCCCTTGGTTCATGCTTCGTACGTTCCATGTTCCAATGTGTAAGACTTCTTTACAGCTTCTGTCTCTCATTTCATGCGCAGCTACATCAGCAGTCACACGTCCCGAGGGCTTTGATCCAACCACATCATAAATGCTGGCTTTACTCTGAAAAGTCTAGAGCTCTTCCCCAGTAGCTAGTTAAGTGCTTTCCAACCTGGGGGTCTCATCTTCCAGCACTACAGCACAATTTGTTTTGTTGTAACTATCCATTGGGTTTTCATGGCAAGATACAGAAGTAGATTGCCGGGCCTTTCTTCCGTGCAGTTTAAGTTTGGTGGTGTTGCCGTTGTCACAGAAATGTGATCCTCCGCCGTCAACACTATCCCATTCTGCTGCTGCCCAGATGGGTGGTTTGTCTTGGTCTGGCATCTCAGCTGAGACCTGTCCATCTTGGGAGACCCTGCCAGTAGTTAAACTACCGATAGTTTAGCTCTCAGCATCACTGATGCACACAAGCCCTCACAGCACGACAAGCTGCAAACCAAGTGAGGGGCATGCATGGTAGCATCTCCTAAATGCTTTCTTTAAAAACTGGGGAGATGCTTCCGCTAGGGCTCCGTTGGTGCCAACATCACCCCATATGTGAGGAATGATTTCTGCTGCCCCAGAGAACACCTGTTACAGGTGAGTAGCTATGCTTTCTCCAGGAACAACCAGGAAGTCAGTCCTCACATATGGGACTCCTTAGCTACAGGCTACCAATAGCCCATAGACTACGCTTTCTCCCCCGCCCCCCCCCCATTACTGGGGGTTAGTATGTACATGTAAACCGCTCTGATGCGTAAGTAAAGGGCGGTATATCAAATGCCTAAACCATAACCATAACCATACTGCTGTATGGTTATGGTTATGGGGGACGGGGGGACATGCAATGAAGCTACAGGGTAAACTATTTAAGACCAACAAAAGAAAATATTTTTTCACTCAACGTGTAATCAAACTCTGGAATTTGTTACCGGAGGATGTAGTAAAGGCTGTTAGTGTACCTGGGTTTAAAAAAGGTTTGGACAAGTTCCTGGAGGAAAGGTCCATAAACCATTATTAAGAAGTGACCGAAGATATCAATGCTTGACCCAGTACAAGCATTGTGGAACTTGTGTCTCTTGGGGAAACTGCTAGGTACATATGACCTAGTTTGGCCACTGTTGGAAACAGAATACTGGGCTTGATGGACCTTGGTCTGACCCAGTATGGCATATCTTATGTTCTTATGTTCTTATTCCTCTTCTAGCTAGTATAGCTGCTGCTTTCACCTTATGCAGGATACCTCTTGTGTGCTAGCCCACTACCTTAGGGCTTTCCCTTCACATCTTCTAAGCTACTGCACATGCTTATCTGCAGGTACATGCTAATTGTCCTCCTCCTCCCTCTTCACTGCTTCTCCAAACAAGTTCAAAACTTATTTATGGCACTTCTTATAGATTGACCTCATTCACTGCAAGATGATTCCACCGGAAGTGCCACCTGTGAGTTTTGAACCAGATCATAGACCCAGCAGAAAAGGGGAAAAGCCACTTGAGCTTGTGCTATTAATCCACTGTTCTTTTGGTCTGTTCTGGGACTGAGTCGTATCCAATTGAAGGTGTGGCATCTATGACCACTGGAGGATCTTTTTGCCCGTCTTTAGAATAACAATTGTGGTAGAAGCTAGAAGATAACTGTGTAAGTCGGTGTTCAAATCCTGCTTCTCACCTGCCACTCCTTGTGACTTTGGTCAAGTGATTTCACCCTCCATTGCTCCAGATACTAGATTGTCTACTTTAGGGACCTACCCAGTCTAAAAATGTGCAACTAGCATTGAGCTTGGGTTTGGAAAGATGCAAGTTAAGTTATCAGCAACTTTTTTGGCAGAGGAGGTTAGCCATTTCAGTTTTTCCGCAATAACCTATCAAAACCTAATTTTACTCTCAATATCTGTAAGAACATAAGATATGCCATAATGGGTCAGACCAAGGTCCATCAAGCCCAATATCCTGTTTCCAACATTGGCCAATCTAGGTCACAAGTACCTAGCAATTTCCCTAAAAGACACAGGTTCCACAATGCTTGTATTGGGGCAAGCAGTGGATATCCCAGGTCCTCTTTATTAATGGTTTAAGGACCTTTCCTCCAGGAACTTGTCCAAACCGGCTACGCTACACTAAAAGCTTTTACTACATCCTCTGTTAATGAATTCCAGAGTTTGATTACATGTTGAGTGAAAAAATATTTTCTCTTATTAGTCTTAAATAGGTTACCCTGTAGCTTCATTGCATGTCCCCTAGTCTTTCTATATTTTGATGGTGTAAATAATCAATCTACGCTTACCTGTTTCTCTCCATTCCATTCATTAATTTATAGACCTCTATAATATCTCCCTCAGCCATCTCTTTTCCAGGTTGAAGAGCCCTAACCTTTGTAGTCTCTCTTCATAGGGGTATCCTTCCATTCCTTTTGCCATTTTGGTGGCTCTTTTCTGTACCTTTTCTAATGACGCTATATCCTTCTTAAGATACGACGACCAGAATTGCACACAATATTCAAGGTGCAGTCACACCATGGAACGATACAGAGGCATTATAATATCCATGGTTTTATTCTCCATTCCTTTCCTTATGATACCTAGCATTCTGTTTGCTCTCTTGGCTGCCACTGCACACTGGGCGGAGGGTTTCAACATGTTATCCACGATATCGCCTAAATCTTTTTCCTGGGTGATAGTTCCTAATGTGGAACTTTGCATAGTGTAACCATAGTTTGTGTTGTTCGTTCCTAGGTGCATAACTTTCCACTTGTCCACATTAAATTTCATCTGCCATTTGGACGCACAGTCTTCCAGTTTATCAAGGTCCTCTTACAATTTTCCACAATCCTCATGAGTTTTAACAACTTTGAATAATTTTTGAATAATTTTATGTCATCTATATATGGGTTTCAAATTGTTGAGTCCTTTAAAAAATAAACAATAGCTAAAAGCCTGTTTTGGAAGTGAGGTAAAATTTGGACTGGGTTAACCTATCGCGAAAAAAGGGAAAATATTGGCAATTGTACTGGCAGAAAATCTTGAGAAACACATGTGCTGTTTGTTTTGTATGTCAGATAACAGGTAACCAGAGCTGGTGTAATTATATAATTCCTCTACTCCTTAGCTACACATGAGAATAACATTTTTGAAAGTGAGATTTGAGGATTTTATGGTTGAGATTAGTTTGGTACCCCCTTAAAATGTAATAAACTACTACATAAGTAGCTTTCAGACTTCTTTATATATAAACATTTATATATTTTAGCTTCAACTTTCTTATTTGTGACTATTTTCCCCTCACCTTACTCAGATAATAAACTGATAAGAGAAAATATAATTTCTAGACTTGAGTGAGGGCTGCCTGGCAAAGTTAGAAGTCTTTTCTTTATTGGTGCTCATTAATCTGCTCAGTAGAGCATTTCATTTCATTTATTAAAACTTGATTTATCTGCTCTTCTCAGTAGACATTCAAGGGCCAAGCTAGAGAAGTACAGGCATAGAAAACTGACTTTCTTTTAGAAATAGGGTTAGAACGTTTCTGAAAATACTGCAACTATCTATAAACTCTAGAGGGGCTTGTTCCCTGTTGTTTGAGAAATGCGGAATTGCGAGACAGATAAATGTGATTTTGTTGGGAGCGGGCAGAGAAACGCGGGAGAACTTGGAGCAGGTCGTCAGCTCCCGGACTGTCATCGCTCTAGAGTGCTCAGTGTGTGTGCCGGGAAGATCGGGCAGACGGGCCCGGGGCACCCTCATACCTGGCGGGGACTTGTCTCCCTTTAAACATCCTTCTCTGCAGTTGTGTTTGGAGCGGGCAGAGAAATGCCGGAGAACTTGGAGCAGGTCATCAGCTCCCGGACTGTCGTCGCTGTAGAGTGCGCAGCGTGTGTGCTGGGAAGATCGGGCAGGCAGGCCCGGGGCACCCTCATACCCGCTTGGGTCTTTTTCTTTGCTTCTGTTTTCTTAGTATTTAGTTCCGCTATTTTTTGACCGCGGAGCGTGGCTCGAAGGGGCGTGATCAAAGGGGCAGATTTGTCCCTTTGGCACCCCTTCGGCGACTTTGAGGCGCTTGTGCTTGCTTGTTTTCTCTCGCTTGAATTTCCTCTTCTGCTTCTGCAGTAATGGGGAAACGCAAAGCGAAGGGTGCAAGTAAGGATCCTGAGACCGTTTCTGGAGATAAGCCAGTCGGGGATAGGCATTTTGCGCCCATTCCACTTGCGCAGTCCTCACCAGAAGGAGTCTCCTTAAATTCTAGTGGGAGATCTCCTCCTCTGTTACCTGTGCCTTCATTGTTGCCTGGGAAATCCGTGGAGTCTCCAGAATCTGCAAGTATATTTAAAGCTTCTATTGAGTTTCCTACACCAGTGCAGTCTGTTTCTCTTAAAAGTATAACTGAAGTTTCGTCTGGACCCCTAGGTGGTGAGATTACATTGAAAGATATTTGGTCAGCTTTGCTTGTTATTGATAAGAAGATGTCTTCTACTTTAAATGCTCTCTGTACTTTTACTCAGGAAGCTGTTGTATCTTTTCAGCAGCTTGATGAGAGAGTTAGTTCAATTGATAGGGCTCTTGCTAAGATAAATTCTCAGGTTCCTTCACTTGTTACTGCTCATGCAGCTGGGGTTAAGGATTCTTTGGTATTATACTCTCGAGTGGAGGCTCTAGAGAATATGTCACGTTCCTGTAATCTTAGATTTTTGAATTTTCCACATACTTCTTTGTTAGCACCTAGAATACTTCTGGAGAAGTATTTTAAGGAAGTATTAGATATACAGGAACCTGTTGTGGTTTTGCAAACTTATTATGTTCTTTCTAGTACTAAAAAGGTTAATCCCACTGAAGGTGCCTTGGACGTAATTGTGCCCGCTATTGCGAATTTGACTGCTTTTCTGGAAGACTCCACAGATAATATTTCCTCTCGTTCTACTCTATCGGTTACGTTTGCCTCGGTCGAAGTTAAGCAGCGTATTTTACGTGCTTTTTTTAAAGTGAAGTCTGCCATATTTTGTGGTCAGGCTATAAACATATTTCCTGATGTTTCTCACGAGACTCAGCTTCGACGGAGGCAATTCCTATTACTAAAACCCAAGGTTTTAGCACTTGGAGCTACGTTCTTTTTACGTTTTCCATGTAAGTGTGTTGTTAATTTTGAGGGTGCCACATATATCTTTATGGATGTAACTCAGAGAAATTTGTCTTAGATCATTTAGGCGCAGCTGATGGAGATAATGCTGGTAGATAGTTAGTTATATTCTCCGAAATTGTTGGCCTTTGGCCTTGTTTTCTGATTTACTGTTTTGTTTCTTTTCCAATCTCTGACCGTATCCCGTGATGTGGACTTTATCATTGTTATTTTGCTTTTTTAAATTTTCCTTTCTGTGCATTGTACATTGCATTGTGATTTACCTTTATTAATTTGGTGTAATTTTCATCAAAAATCAATAAAAAAAATGTGGTTTTGTTGGGTTATTTACTAAAACAGAGGATCTTTTGGCAACCTTCATCATTTTTTAATTACATTTTAACTCCAGAACGAGATATTACATTATAGGGATGATGCCATGCTAGTATTGGGACTGCATGATGCTGGGATACCCTGAAGAATGAAGCTTTACATTTTGCTTGCCCTTTCTGTGTAGTCGAAGGCAGCTGCAGCAGATGAGAAGAAATTCCAGCAGCAGATCATGACCCAGCAGAAGAGAGACATGACTAACTTCTTAGAAAACCAGAAAAAACAATATAAGCTTTGCAAAGAGAAGATTAAAGAGGTATGTGCTTCATGCCACATTTTCTTTGCACTAAAAAACTAGGAATTTCTGAATTGGTATATGTCCCCAGAGGCAGGACCATCTTAACCGTTAGGTAGTCTACGCAACTGCCTATGTTGGCAACTTCTGGGTGCAGTCAAAACGAAGTAATAAAATTCTGATAGCCATGCCAGCTCAAAGAACCATCAGCGCATATTGTTAAACTGCAGGAAGGGATGGTCCATTTTCTAATACAGGTATACAGGCTATACAGGTAAATGGCTTTTGGAAATTGCCCTCATTTATGCATATACCAAACAAAGTTTACTTTTTAAAAGCATGATGCTTTTTTACAAGATTGTTGTGGGAGGGTGTTGTCACAATTTAAGTAGAAGGCTAAGGGGACTGAAAGTTAAAAGGGTATGGAAGGCTGACAGCACCTAATAATGGTTGTGCTAGCCATCCCTGACAAAGCTGTTTAGGAGGTCAATTTAGAAGTATCTGCACTGTAAACTGTGGTATTTACATATATAGATTAGCTACACGTCTTTAAAAAAAGAAAAAAAGTTGATTTCAGAAAGCCACTATTCATACATGTACATGCCTGGGGGACACAGAATGGAAAAGGGGCATGTCATGGGTATGGTTTTGGTAGACCAAAAATTGTGTATTTCCTGTTTTACAAGGGGAATATACATATACAGTAATGAAAATGAGTTCCTCGTTGCCTTCTTCACCTGCCAGGGTTTAATAGAGGGATTGAGGGTATTAATGCCCATAATCCTGTGGGGGGTTTTGCCTTCAGAGAAAGCCTTTGCTCCTTAACTGTCCCCATATATGTTGTGTGGTATGAAGTGGGGCCCCTTGTATGAATAATTGGCAGCATTTATATGTGGAAGTTGCAGAGTGATGCTGCTGTTTTATTCCATGAATACCTTTGCAAAGTCAATATTCCTGCTGGACTTGCAGGCAAATATACATATAATTGCTAGTGTCCTTTATTTGGCACAACTTTTTGTAAAATATCAAGAAAATGTAAACCCCCAGACCTCTGTGTCCCATTTCCCATGTTAAGTCCCTAAGCAAAATGGGGCTTTTATTGTTATATGTTCCTAAAACTGCTGACTCTTCTCACATAACTGTAGAATGGGGCCTTTATAATAGCCATGAGTGGGAGCAGATGTTTCTTTAATATAAAATACTTTACTGAAGAAGAAAAGGCGGTGCATTCAAGAATACATTATGTGCAACTTTAATTATATTGAGGACAATATTGAAAGATGGTTTTAGTAAGTAAAATGCTTTTATCCTCTTTGCAGGAAAAATTACTCATATTCTTTCCACAGCAGGTGTGCTTCTACCAGCAATTTTAGGAGGAGTGCTTGAGGTGTTTGAATAGGGCTGGGAGGTAGCAATGTACGTAGGTTGACTTTTCAAGTCTGCATGTTTTCCTTTAAATTTTTGTCTGCACAGATTGCAGATGCTACTTTGATTATTGCTGTAGGTACAAGGTAAAGTTCTGTGAGTAATCTTGATTATTAGTGAAACATAGAAACGTGTCAGGTAGTTAAAAATTACCGGTAGTATTTGCATCAATATGTCCAGCTTCTTTTCCTCATCATCTGTGCCGGCTGGACAACTAACCTGACCATTGTGCTTGAATGTGAACCTAAATGTGTTTGGCGTATTAAACTGTAGTACTGATAAAGGAAATAAGAAAACTCTGAAATAGAGACTCATTAGAGAGTTTCTCTTATCTTTTTCTAAAAATGTGTGCCACTGTGTAGCATTAAGGTAGCACTGCATATCTAAGCAACTGCTCTTAAGAACAATAAAATAACACTCTGGGAATGAGCCCTCATGTATAGGTGACATCCCTGACCGGAGGTCCCGTGCAGGAACGCTCCCCAGCTTCTCTTGGAAGCTTTTGGGAGGCTCCACCCTGTTTTCTTGCCTCCTTTCCACTTGCCGCCATGGTGCCATCTTGAATCAGTCTTGCATTTTCCCCAGAGCCCCATGGACACTTTCCAGTTTTCTCTCTGTAGGGGTTTTTTGTGCTTTGAGTTTTCACCTACTAGCCTGCAGTCACGATTCTATTTCCCTTTTCAGTTTTTCTCCATTCAATCACTGGTTTTGTTCTTGCCACAGCATCTCTACCTGGCTGGCACTGGTGCTCTGGTTGGGCCTCCCTCCAGCATCGAGTCATTTGACTTCGCTGCAGCTATTTTCCTGGACAATATGTCAGTGAGTTCAAAATATTTTCCCAGTGTGCTAGGACCATATCCACCATGGATACGCACAGCCGGTGACTACAGTGCCTGGGGTACGATCATCAGCCCTCCTCTTGTAATTTGTGTTTGTAGATGACAAAAAGAGGACTCAAAGGTAGGGAGAAGCAGTGCTAAACACTTTTTGGCACTCCGAAGTCCGATCAGTCTCCTTCGGCATCAACATCATTGGTCTCTCTGGCTTCCAAGGCTGCATCAGATACTGGCAGTGCATTGATATCAAGGAGCTCTTGGGCTCATTTGGAGCCAAGCACCCATAGTACCCCGGCGCATTGACTACAGATTGATCTTGACCCAAGGATGAGGAAGGATCTGGCTGCATTTTCTTCAGTGCCAAGGTGTGTTCGCACCAAGTGAAGGTTCTGGTGCATCAGTGTCAGAGCCTATTGAGGCATGGCGTCAGGAGTGATGGGGGTCTATGTGAGCGCCCCCTCGAAGGTTCCCTAAAGAGAGGAGAGCTCATCCTCCAGAACATCAGAGGGGCACCAAAAACCGAGACCCAGCCGCCAAAACCCCAAGACAGTTGGGTACATCAGTTAAAGTTGTGCACACTCTGCAATCTTTGGAATCGGCAGCCATCTAGAAGTGCCTTCTGCAAGCGTTTGAACGCATTATGGCACTGTTGATGGTGCAGCATGCCGTGGTCTCAACATTGGCTGCAGCGACATCAGCCACTGTACAACCGATCCTAGAGACGTATCCCCTGCCTGTGGGAGAGGCGTTGACACCGGGACATCAAAGGACCCAGACACCGGTGCCTACCTAGCCAATATCCCTCTCTAGCGTTTCGGGGTCTGATTCGCCTTTGAAGTCTAGATGTGTATCAGTGAATTATCGCTCTGGATGGAGCTCCCGATCTCTTTAGGAGAGAAATCCAAGCAGACTCAGAAGTATTTTGACATCCTCTCTGGGTCTGACTCAGAAGGCTGGGTCACCAACATGGAATCAGAGGACTTTGTTGAAGGGTAGGTCTCCTGAGCTCTCGTTGGATCCTTCTCCACCTCATGAGTGGCAAAAGTCCCCTCCTGAGGACATGACCTTCCAGGAGCTTGTAAGGGATGTGGCCAATGCCATACTATTTTCTTTGGAGACTAAGGATGAGCACAGAGCAGAAGAGTTGAAGATTGTGTAGTACTCCTCAGCCTCTAAGGAGGTGGTGACAGTTCCCGTGCACCGCATCCTGCAGAGATTATAGATGAGAATGTGGGAGAACTCCCTCACTGTACCTCTGGTTAGTAGAAAGTTTGACTCCATGTAGAGTTCAGAAGGCTCCCGGATTTGAGAAGTCTCAGCTTCCGCACCATTCTTGGTGGTCGAATCCGCCCTAAAGAGAATCAAGAGTACCATGACTCATTTCTCAGCGCCCCCAGGGAGGGAGGTTCAGACTTTGGACTCTTTAGGGAGAAAATGCTTTCAGGGTTCCATGCTTTGTAGCTTGTTATGGCCTCTTACCGACTCTACATGGACATGTTCTTGAAGAACATCATGTGCAACCTGACTGACCTGGCCCAGTTTCTCCCTCCAGAGGAATTAGATGAATATTGTTCCCTAGTGGCCCAAGGCAAGGACTGCTCGAAGTTCATGGTCCAGGCATTCTATGACACCTTCAAAACGACTTTAAGAAATACTGCCATAGGTATTGGCGTCTGGACACTTGCCTGGCTCCAGTCATCAGACCTGGAGCAATCATGCAGAACAAGCTGGTGGACATCCCGTGCCATGGAGAATCTTTTTAGCGAGTAGGTTGAAGAGAAGGCTGGCTATATTAAGAAGCAGCATGTCAATCTGACGACTCTCAAGACCATGTCTGAACCAGCCTCCTACCGTAGGAAGTACAGGGGGGAGCCAGAAAAAGACCTACTGCCCTCGCAGGTATAGGTACTTCTCTGGGCCCCAGACCTCCCAGCCTAAACAGGCTCCTTGCCAACAGCAGCGTAGAGAGAAGCCTCAGAAAGCCCAACCAACTCCTTAGCCAAAACCTGGGAGGTGTTTTTGACTGGTTCCTTTAGAGCAGGGGTCTCAAACACGCGGCCCGCGGGCCGCATGCGGCCCGCGAGAGCATCTTGTGCGGCCCGCGAAGCACTTACCGGTGTCTAAAAAAAAAAAATAAATCCAAACTTGCCGCCGCAGTATTAGGCGTCCCGCGGCCCCTCTGCCTGCTCTGAGTCCTCTCCTCCCTGCAGCATCAGCTCAAAAAGTGGCGGCTTTCAGAGCCGCGAAGAGAGAGAGTTTCTCTCGCGCGGTTCTGAAGACTTGCTGCTCTTCAGAACCGCGCGAGAGAAACTCTCTCTCTTCGCGGCTCTGAAAGCCGCCACTTTTTGAGCTGATGCTGCAGGGAGGAGAGGACTCAGAGCAGGCAGAGGGGCCGCGGGACGCTTAATACTGTTGGCATTGGGATCAGGGACTGACTGCTGCCAATAGTGGCTATGTTTTAAAAAAATAATAGTCCCGGGTGAAAAACTGACACTACTCAAATTTCTCTGTGGCTGACTATGTTGTCTGTGTGAGTTTGCCATTGGTTCATAGACCCATCTGTCTGTTCATGCAACTAATAGTGAGCTCATCATTTTGGAAAATAAAAGAAAAACACAGTTTTAAGAAAAAAGGTAGGAGAGTCTATAAACATCAAAATAAAAGGCTTGTGCAACAGCTGGTGTAAAAATGGCCAGAGTGCACATGAGCTCTTTGGTCATATCATCAGTGCAAGACTTGGGGATCCTCTCCCATTGCTCCTGAAGTAGAGAAAAAGCAAGCAACTAGCCAGAGATGTCATTCCCAAATCCCAGAAACAGAGAATGTAGTAACACAGGGCCAGGGATCCCTTCCCTGGGACCCAAAAAGAGACAGGATGAATGAAGGAACCAGAGATCCTCTCCTCACAGAAGAATAAAGCGAGCATAAAGCTGGATGCCACCCTTTGAACAGCATAAAAGGAAGATCGTGAGTATAGGATCAACATAAGCAGAGAAGGAACATGGGGCAGAAGAATCCTCCCCCCAGGACCTTGAAGGAGAGAAACTGCACAGAACCAAAAGATTTCTCTCTCCAGACATCAGGAACAGAGAGAACAGAGAGCTAGGAAATCCCCTCCTTAGGGTTTTCAAGCAGAGAATGAACACAGGGCCAGAGATTCGAGCCACAAAGGTGAGAGCATCCCCCTCCATGTGACCAGAAAAGATATGGGAGTGGACACAGGCCCAGGGGCCCATTCTCCATGATTGTTCCCTTACATACAAGAGGAAATCAATTTATAGTTTTATTTCTACAGTGTTGTACATTCTAAGTTTGGCTTTTGGGGTTCCCAGTTTAATTGTCTTCCTGTTTCTAAATTGTGATTCCTTGTTTGGTGATGGTGTATGTTCTGCATGTTTACTAAAAGTTAGTGTATATGCAAATGATGCCCTTATGCAAATGATGCCATTATGCAAATGAGGCCTGCGTCTTGTGCGGCCCCCGGGTTACTCTACAAGTCCTCATTTGGCCCTCAAAGCAATTTGAGTTTGAGACCCCTGCTTTAGAGCATAGCCACTATTCCAATGACCACATTAGAAAACCCTTTGGTTGGGGGAAGGCTCACTCTTTTTGCACAAAGGTAGCCCCTCATAACCTCAGACTTAAGGGTCCTAATATCATCCAAAGCAGTTACAAACTTCATTTATTGAAACTACCACTAAATTGCCTCCCAAAGGTGCATCATTTTGACCCTCTGCATCAGGACCTGCTTCAGAGAAAAATCACCACCCTCTTGTCAGATCTCGCGATTGAGCTCGTGCCATCAGAGCCAAAGGGGTCGGGGGTTTTATTCCAGGTGCTTTCTGATCCCCAAGAAAATGGGGGGATACCATCCCATCCTAGACCTAAGAGATCACTTGGTAAGAGAAAAGTTCAGAATGATTTCTCTAGGCACTCTGTTTCCTTAATTTCAAAAAGGAGATTGGCTATACTCCCTGGATCTGACAGGAGACTAGTCTTGACAGAGTGAGGTAGAGGGAAACATGCCTGTGGTGGTAGTTTAGAGAGAAGAAATGAGTCTCTGGAGAGGTGAACTTCACAACGAACAAAGAGAGAGAATGAGGGGATAGGTCTGAGGGAGTTCATGGGAAGTTCTGGGAAGAGGGGGGCTAGTCAGGCATTGGGGGGGTGGCGGGAGTGAGAGTAGATTAGTGGTTGAGCTTGAGGGCAGAGTGGATGAGTGATTTTGAGTCAGAGGGGGCGAGAGTGGATGAATCTGGGAAAAGAAGTGAGCCTGGACTGTATGAAAGGTGAAAGAAGACCTTACCTGCTAATTGTGATTTTGTGAAAAACATCCCAAACCTTACAAAGAAAACTAAGGGACCCCCCCAAAAAAAACAGCCAATTATCTACTAACCCGCTTTATCCTTATCACCCCTAATCTGTTTCTCCCTCTCAACCAGGAAGCTCTCCAAATCAGATGAATCCACAAACACATATTTGGAGGCCTGAAAAGTTACTTTAGATTTACATGAATATCGAAGGAAAAAAGAAGCATCCAAGGCTAATACTCTAGGCTTGAGAACCAAAATGTCTTTCTGCCGTAACTGAGTAGCCCTGGATAAATCTGGGAAAAGTTGGATCCTTGCCCCACAGAACACCGAAGCCTTATTTTTAAAGTAATTCTTAAACACAGAACTTTTATCTTGTGCAGAGACAAAAGTAACACACAATGTTGCCCTAGTCGGTATGGTGTCTTGGGAATCTTCCAAAAATTGTGTCAAATTAAGATCTGCTCTAGGCCTCAGAACATCGCAGCCATCAATAGGATCCCCAGAGACTTGACCCACTGGGAGGTAATACACTTTAGAAAGCATGATTGAATCACCATTAGGTAAGGAGGGCTCCCCTAAAATATTTCCGCAGCAAAACCACAGAAGAAAGTAATGATAGGAAAATTCAAAAAACATATATTTACTCGATGAAAATTATCAAAAGTCTTAAGTCTCTTATGAATAATTAAATTATCTCCAGGAACAAGCAGGAATGAGTCTTCACATATAGAGTACGTCGGTACCGACGGAGCCTGCGCGGGAACGCTCCCCAGCTTCCCAAAAAGGAAAGCTTTTGGGAGCATCCCACTGCGCCTGCGCACTGCCTTCCCGCCTTTCCTGACCAGCTCTCCTCAGTTCTTCTTTGCCGCGGAGCCAGCAGGTCGAGCCCTGTCACCGCTGAAGAAGTACTTTATTTTATTTTATTTCTTTGGTCGCGTGTCTGCCTTCCCCGACTCCGGACCGGTACCGTCGGTCTTTTCTTTCTTCTTTAAAAAAAAAATATATATATATCTATTTTTCCTCACAGTGTAATTATTTCTTCTAGGCCTCGGGGCCCAAGAAAAAATTTCCCTCATGGAAAAACCAGCCTCCGGCTTCAAGAAATGCACTAAGTGTAGCGGTACTATTTCTGTTACAGATACCCATGAATGGTGCCTTAAATGTTTGGGTCCTGAACACTCCATTCCGGATTGTCCGTCCTGCTCTCAAATGTCTAAACGGGGCCTACAGAACCGAGCAGCTAAGCTCCATGTCCTGTTTCCCACTGATGCAGCATCGGTAGCATGGACCTCTTCCCGGTCTTCTTCTCCTGATGGATCTCAGGTAACCAAACTTAACTCTAGCAGGTCCTCGAAGGGTAGATCTCCCTCTAAGCATCGAGATGCCTCTGGACTTGCCCTCGAGGACCCTGCACCAGCCAAACAACCCCGGCAGGAAGCTCCGGCTTCCAAAGCTCCTCCTATGGGGTTACAGGTTGACATCGATGGCACGGCCTCGACCGATCACCTGTTAGAATGCTCTGGGGTACCGGCACAATCTCCCGGTACCGACCTCCAGGCATTCATGGCGTCAATGGATCAGAATGTTCTGTCCATGCAGCAGGCTATTTCAGCCTTCATTCAAGCTGCGACACCGATGGTACCGCAACGAGTCCCGTTGTCGGTATCGGCTCCGGCACCGGCACCGATACCGGTACCGACTGCATCGACATCGACCAGGATACCAGCAGCGGTTCCTTGTCCAGGGCTATTTCTCTGTACCGATCCGGTTCCAAGAACGCCCGATGTCGATACCGCTCGATACGCGTACCGAGCGTTGGAAGAGCACCCTGACAGACGGTACTTCGATTCCTCTGGTGATTCTGATTCATCAGATGAATCTCCTGAAGTATCCATAGCCCTTCCTGAGGAGCCGCCTTCTCCAAAAAGAAGAATGTCTCCTCCAGAAGATTTGTCCTTTCAAGACTTCATAAGAGAAGTAGCTAAAGGACTTTCTATTTCAGTCACTTCTGAATCAGAGCCTAGAGCAAAAAAATTGGATATTTTAGGATACCCTAAGGCTCCTAGAGAGGCAGTCACCTTACCAATTCATGAGATTCTTTATGAACACATGATTGATTTATGGGAGACTCCTCTCACACTCTCTCCTCATTCTCGCAGGTTGGACACTATGTACCGTGTCCCTCCCTGTCCTGGATTTCAGAAAACTCAGCTTCCTCACCATTCCATTGTGGTGCAGTCAGCTATGAAGAGGATAAAGAGTACAAAGAGACACTCTTCTGCTCCTCCAGGAAGAGAATGCAGAACCTTGGATGCTTTTGGTAGGAAAATCTTCCAGGCCAGTATGCTCATTGCCAGAATCAACTCATATAGCCTCTATATGGGTATGTTTCTAAAAGAAGCGGCAGAAAAGTTGCGCACTTTCTTCCCTTTTATTCCAGAAGATAGAAGGGAAGAATTTCTCCTTTGGCTTAAGCATACTCAAGACATTTCAAAGTTTTCCAACAGGGCAGCCTTTGACTCCTTTGAAGGTGCCAGCAGAGCCTCAGGCATTGCCATAGCTGCTCGCAGAATTGCTTGGCTCCAGGCTTCTGATTTAGAACCCTGGGTTCAAGATGGCCTAGGAAATCTGCCCTGTACAGGTGAAAATCTATTTGGCAAGGAGTGGCAGATTAAAGCCACTCATATGGATGCAGAGAACTCTGCTCTGGATAGACTTTCAAAGTCAACCTCCATTCCTGCCAAGAAAGACTTTTAAGAAGTCTTTTTTTCAAGAAGGGCAGATTCCCTTCCGCTTCTGGCCAACAATCTTCTACAGGTCGCTTTATCACTAAGCGTCAGCAACCTAAGCAGGCCAGGACTAAGTCTGCAGGGCCTGCTGCAACTCAGCAGTCCCAACCTCCTCAGGGTTTTTGACTTGATGCTAGAGAACTTAGCCTTTCTGGCTTTGAAACAGCCAGAACCTCTCACCATTCCAGGAAGGTTAGCTCATTTTGCTCCCAGATGGGAGCAAATCACATCAGAGCAGTGGACCCTCTCTATCATCAGAGAGGGTTACGAACTTCATTTCTCAGACCTTCCTCCCCACACCATGGTGAGACACTTCAATTCTTCCACATCTCTTCTCGACTTTCTAGGTCACGAGATCACTACCCTTCTTGCCCAAGGGGCAATAGAAGAAGTACCTCTTCTTCAACAAGGGTCAGGGTTCTACTTCCCCTATTTTCTCATTCCAAAGAAGACAGGGGGATACAGAGAATTGAACAAATTTCTATGCAAGGAGAAGTTCAAAATGCTTTCTCTGGGCACTCTCCTTCCATACCTTCAAAGTCACGATTGGCTTTGTTCTCTAGATCTCAAGGATGCGTACACCCATGTCCTCATCCATCCATCTCACAGAAGATTCCTACATTTTCTTTTCCAAGGAAAACATTATCAATACAGAATGCTTCCTTTCGGCCTGGCCTCTGCCCCAAGAGTGTTCACCAAATGCATGGTAGTAGTTGCTGCATTTCTACGCACTCTGGGAATATTTGTCTTCCCATACCTGGACGACTGGCTCATCCGAGCTTCATCTCAGTCAAAGGCACAGATTTCCCTGGACCGCACAAGGCGCATTCTGCAGTATCTGGGACTTGTGGTAAATCTTCCCAAGTCTCAGCTTACCCCTACTCAGCCCCTAGAATTCATAGGGGCCTGGTTGGATACCACCACTGCAAGGGCCTACCTTCCTCAGGCCCGTTGCCAACATCTAGTGCAGTTAGCCTCCCAGTTTCAGTCAAGGAGCCACTTAACTGCCCGGGAGATGCTACAACTGCTAGGCCACATGGCTTCCACAGTGCATGTGGTACCCTATGCTCGCCTACACATGAGAGCCGCTCAATGGACTTTGTCCACCCAGTGGACTCAAGCATCAGGAGCTCTCTCAGACCAAATAGCAACCTCCAAGCGTCTCTTTTGGTCTCTCCAATGGTGGATATCCACTCAAAATCTGTTGCTGGGGTCCCCCTTCCAACAGTTGTTGCCCCAAGCAACCCTCACAACAGATGCCTCCCAAACAGGTTGGGGAGCTCATCTTCAGGACCTCTCCACTCAAGGCACTTGGTCCCCTCAGGAGACCTCTCTTCATATCAACCACTTGGAGCTTCGAGCAGTTTTTCTAGCTCTCAAGGTCTTCTATACCCTCCTCAGCTACAAGACAGTCCTCATTCATACAGACAATCAAGTAGCCATGTTTTACATAAACAAGCAAGGAGGAACTTGGCTCTCTGTCGCTTTGCAATGAAGCTCTAAGATTGTGGGCCTTCGCCAGAGAGCATCAAATCCATCTCCTGGCAGTATACCTCCCAGGAGTCCAAAACTCTTGGGCAGACAGACTCAGTCGAGTTCTGCTTCCACACGAATGGTCCCTGCACATGGATCAGGTACTCAGAATCTTCCAAGAATGGGGAACCCCGGACATAGACCTCTTTGCAAGTCCGTGGAATGCCAAACTTCCCCGGTTCTGTTCCAGAATTCCGTGTCAGGGAGTTCAGGCCAAGGATGCCTTCCTCCTTCATTGGGGTCAGGGTTTCCTTTATGCCTTTCCACCCATTCCTTTGATTCCCAAGACTCTGTTCAAACTCCAGAGGGATCAAGGATCTATGATCCTCATAGCTCCACGCTGGCCACGCCAAGTGTGGTACCCTCTACTTCTGCATCTCTCTCAAGCCCCTTCTCTGGACTTGGGAGCTGCTCCAGACCTTCTGTCTCAAGAGGAGGGGACTTTGTGGCACCCAAACCCCAAGTCCCTTCACCTCAGAGCTTGGTTACTGAAGGCCTAGACCTTCAAGGCTTGAATCTTTCTCAGCAAGTGAAGGATATTTTCCATGTTTCCAGAAAACCTTCCACCAGGCGTTCCTATGCTTTTAAATGGAAAAGATTTTCCATTTGGTGTGCTGGAAAGGGTCTTGACCCTCTAGCACTACCTTTAAATTCTCTCTTAGACTATCTCCTGCATCTCTCCAATGCAGGACTTAAGACCAATTCAGTAAGAGTCCATTGGAGTGCTATTGCAGCATCCCTTAAGCCCATCAATGGACAACCTATTTCCTCTCATCCTCTCATTGCAAGATTCATGAGAGGCCTAACTTTAACTAAACCTCCCATTAGGCCTCCTCCGGTGGCATGGGACTTAAATTTGGTTCTTGGTCAGCTTATGAAGCCCCCCTTTGAACCCTTAGCCACTACCTCCTTGAAATTTCTTTCCTGGAAGGTTATTTTCCTCATTGCAGTCACTTCAGCTCGCCGCATCAGTGAACTGCAGGCCTTAGTGGCTAATCCACCTTATACAAGGTTCCATCATGACAAGGTGGTCCTTAGGACAAATCCACACTTTATGCCTAAAGTGGTCTCACCTTTCCATCTTAATCAGGAGGTATATTTACCTCTTTTTTTCCAGCTCCTCATGCATCTAGTGCAGAGAAGAGCCTTCATACTCTGGATTGTAAAAGAGCTCTTGCTTTTTACTTGCAAAGGACACAGCAACATAGAAAATCTTCCCAGCTTTTTGTTGCTTTTGATCCTTCTCATTTAGGACTTCCAGTCTCTAAGAGAACACTGTCCAATTGGATTGCTCAGTGTATTTCTTTCGCCTACCAGAGTAAGAACCTTACTCTGGAGAGCCATGTCACAGCTCATAATGTGAGGGCCATGGCCACCTCTATGGCTCATCTAAACTCTGTGTCCATCGACCAGATCTGTCGAACAGCCACTTGGGCCTCGGTTCATACCTTCACAACCCATTACTGCTTGGACAAGGACTCTCGCCGGGATGCCTTGTTTGGTCAGGCTGTCCTCAAACACCTGTTCCATTCTTAAACAACTCCAACCCTCCTCCTCTGGATGGATGCCTGAGATCTATAGGAGGACGTAGGACCCTTCCCAGGGTCTCTTATCCTTGGGGATCTCCCAGGCATCTTAGCTAGGGAGTCCCCATATGTGAAGACTCATTTCTGCTTGTTCCTGGAGATAGCACAGTTACTTACCTGTAACAGGTGATCTCTGGGAACAGCAGGAATAAGTCTTCACAACCCTCCCACCTCCCCTAGGAGTTGTACCTCTTTTCTGTCTTTCCTTTCCTCTCTCTCTATTGTCTCAGCTTTAAACTCGAACTGAGGAGAGCTGGTCTGGAAAGGCGGGAAGGCAGCGCGCAGGCGCAGTGGGATGCTCCCAAAAGCTTTCCTTTTTGGGAAGCTGGGGAGCGTTCCCGCACAGGCTCCGTCGGTACCGACGTACCCTATATGTGAAGACATTCCTGCTGTTCCCAGAGATCACCTGTTACAGGTAAGTAACTGTGCTATCCTTAATCATTGCGGCATGCACTGATTGAAGAGAGGAACAAGTTTGTTCACATTTGAATATCTTCTGACTTACTGAACTCTCCTGCTCCTCAACCACACTGAGACTTGTAACCATCTCTTGAGAGAACATACAAAGCCAAAATATGGTCGAGACTAGTATCGGCTCTGTGCGGGTCACCACTTTCCTGATGTTGACAAGCGACACCTGCTCATTCGATATCTCCTGACCAGCATCCAAAGTGGGTGACCACGTCACTGCCTGATAAGGCGCAATAATTGAAGCTGGAGTACTCTGACAAAGGGCTGACACTGTCCACTGGAACAGGAGAAACCACAGATCCTGGGGGTGGAGGTGGGGTACGGGCAGAAGAACGTAGACACCCCAGAATCTTGAATATTCAAAGAATCAGTCCAGATCACCTTTCGAAATTAAGTGTTTGTCCATTGGACCTATTACAACATCTGAAGGAATCACTTTCTTTTCACGTTTTCCCATTTAAACTACTGTTCCACAGACTAGCTCTCACACGTCTCAGAACTCCAACACTGCTCCAAAGAGGCTCACAAGGGGCATTACAAGTCCCTTGTTAAACGCCCCTTTAGACACGCCATGACCAAATGCCAACGGCCGCGCACTTAAGATCTCCTGGGGGTTATCAAGCCCCTGCACACTTTGGGGCTGTCCGGGGGAAACACTTGTGCCTCCTCAACACCTGCATGGCTGTTGAAACACCTCCTGAAGCCATGTTTTTAGATGAAGCTTGTACAAAATCGTAAAAACATCCGCCAGATAAGCTGAGGCTGATTCCAGCTTGACCCCCTCTGGCGCTAGAACCTGTGCCTCTAGGTCATCTGATAAGTCTTGAATACATCAAATGGAAGCCCTGGTGACATAGGCTCCGCAGATGGAGTCCTGCAGAGTTAAGGCACTAGTATCAAAGGCCTGTTTCAGGAGTGATTCCAGCTTATGGACTTAGATATTCTTAAGCGCTGCACCGCCTTCCACCGGAATAGTGGTCTCTTTCGTCACTGCCGAGACCAGGGTGTCTACCTTTGTTATCTTGAAGAGCATTCTCTCCTCCTGTGGAATAGGGTACAAGCAGTTCATCATTCTGCCCCTCTCTCAACCCCACTTCTGGAATTTCCTATTCTGTTTCAATCATCTTTTTAATAACCCTATGCACAGGGAAACAAACTTGGGAACCCTTGTAACAAATGACCTGGAAATGGGAATAACGTGTGAGGTTATCAAATTTGCAGATGAGACAAAACTATTTAAAGTTGTTAAAACCCATGAGGATTGTGGAAAATTGCAAGAGGATCTTGATAAACTGGAAGACTGGGCATCCAAATGGCAGATGAAATTTAATGTGGATAAATGCAAAGTTATGCATATGCACCTAGGAAAGAACAACCCAAACTATGGTTCCACATTAGGAACCACTGTCCAAGAAAAAGATCTAGGTATTGTCATGGATAACATGTTAAAACACTCCACCCAGTGTGCAGTGGTGGGCAAGAGAGCAAATAGAATGCTAGGTATCATAAGGAAAGGAATGGAAAATAAAACAAAGGATGTTATAATGCCTCTGTATCGTTTCATTGTGCAACCGCACCTTGAATATTGTGTGCAATTCTGGTCACCGTATCTTTAAGGGATATAGCGTTATTAGCGATTTCGGGCAGGCAGTGGGGACACCTGCTTGCAAGGACCCTGCGGTGTATAAAATCTCTGTTCCAGTTATCCTCCGTGGATCCGGAGTGACTTCCTGGAGGCGTGAAGGGCTTGTAGAGGGCCCTGAGACTGTGGGAGCTGTGTACCTTGCTTGAGCACTTGCCTTCTTTCCCGATTTCGGGCAGGCAGTGGGGACACCTTCAGCTTGCAAGGACCCTGCGGTGTATAAAATCTCTGTTCCAGTTATCCTCTGTGGACCTGGAGTGACTTCCTGGAGGTGTGAGGGGCTTGTAGAGGGCCCTGAGACTGTGGGAGCTGTGTACCTTGCTTGAGCACTTGCCTTCTTTCCCGATTTCGGGCAGGCAGTGGGGACACCTTCAGATTGCAAGGACCCTGTTAGTATAATTGTGGGCTGTTTGGATGACCGCGGAGCGTGATCCGAAGGGGCGTGTCCAAAGGGGCGGGATGCGCCCCTTTGGCGCCCCTTCGGCGTCACAGCGGCAAACAGTGAGTCTTGTGATTATATTGCTTGGTGGTGTTTGTTTTTATACTTATGGGTAAACGGAAAGCCAAACCTAGGCGTGGTGAAGAGGGATCGACGACCAGTGCTCCGGTTGTCGGTCCCTTAGATAAACATCTGGTCCCACGCCCAGTTGCGCAGTCTTCTCCCGAGGGTGCCTCCCTTAGTTCTAGTGGGAGGACCCCTCCTCTTTGTCCTGCTGCTTGTTTATCCTTGGCCGGGTTGGAGGAGTCCCCTGAGTCGGTGAGAGCCGCCGTGCAGGCGACGGTTCAGTTACCTAAACCTGTTACTTTGACTGGTTCCGGGGGTGCTTTGTGCCCACCGGTTCCTTCTTTAGGATCGGAGATAACCCTGAAGGATCTATGGCAAGTTTTGCAGTCTATTGATGCTAAAGTTTCCTCAACTTTGAGTTCACTGTGTGATTTTTCCTCTCAAACTGTTTCCTCTCTTCAGCAATTGGACAGTAAAATTTCTGTGGTAGATGCTGCTTGTGTTAAGCTTGAGCAGCAACTCCCCTCTATGCATTCAGCACATATAGCTGGGATGAAAGATGCCTTGATTTTGCACAGCAAGGTGGAGGCACTTGAAAACACCTTGCGTGCTGCTAATTTGCATTTCCTTGATTTTCCGCATACTTCTCTTCTTTCGCCAAAGATTCTTTTTGATAAATATTGTAAAGAAGTATTGCTTTTCTCAGATCCTGTCGGGGTATCTCAGCTGTTTTATATTTCTACTAGCTCTAAACGTATCAACCCGGTTGAGGGCGGGTTGGACGTAATTGAGCCTTCCCTTACTAATTTGACTGACTTTTTGGAGGATTCCTCCGACGTAATTAATTCGCGGGCCACATTGGTAGTGTCCTTGACGTCAATTGAATGTAAGCAGCGTATTCTTAAGGCCTTTTTCAGGTGTAAGGCGACTCCCTTTTGTGGTTACAAGATAAACATCTTTCCAGATGTCTCACGTAGCACCCAACTTAGGAGGAGGCTTTTTCTTGCGTTAAAGCCTCGGGTCCTTAAGTTGGGTGCTACTTTCTTCCTCCGATTTCCCTGCAAATGTGTAGTAAATTATGAGGGTGCGGTTTATGTATTTTCTGATGTAGCTCATCTGGAGAATTTTGTATTGGAGCGGCAGTTGAGGTTAGTCGGGATGAGTAATAAGTAGTGCATGCCTCTATATTGTGGGTTTGAAAACCTTGATTGTTTTTTTTTGTTCTGTTTCCTTTTTTTTTTTTTCACATCTGGGTCCCAGTGATGTGGACTTAATCATGCTGTATTGCTATTTATATTGATATTTCCTATGTATCTGTTTTCTGATTGTCTTGAATTGTATTGACTTCATTTGTTATGTTTGTTAAAATTCTAATAAAAAAAAAAAAAAAGGTACAGAGAAGAGCCACCAAAATGGTAAAGGGGATGCAAGGATACCCCTGTGAAGAGAGGCTAAAAAGGTTAGGGCTCTTCAACCTGGAAAAGAGACGGCTGAGGGAGATATGATTGAGGTCTATAAATTAATGAATGGAGTGGAATGGGTAAACATAGATCGATTTGTTTCTCCAGGACCAAGCAGGAAGTCAGTCCTCACATATGGGTGTCATCGGCGCCGATGAAGCCCCAGCGGAGCATTTCCCCAGCTTTCTATGAAAGCCCTTGGGAATGCAGGCACGCATGCGCGGTTCCCTTCCCGCCTAAAGGTGCCATCTTACCTCAGTTTCTTTTTTTCCGTGAAGCCCGTCGGACGTATGTCCCGTTTTCCCGGTTAAAATCAGATTTTTAGCAATTTTTTGCTCTTTTTTTTCTACCGGTTCGACACCGGTTCCTCTCCTGCCGGGTTCGGTACACCGGTATCGAGCCCGATTCCTCTTTTTTGGTTTTTGCCCTTCGTGGCTGGCGTTCGCGCCCTTTTCTCTCTTTTTCCCTGGAAGGCTGGTCCTTTGACCTCGCGGGGACTCTTTTTTTTTTTTTTTTTCCCCCGATGGCTTCCAGTGGCTTTAAGAAGTGTGATCGGTGTAAGAAACTAATGTCTCTCACCGACACACACGACTGCTGCCTTCGGTGCCTCGGCCCCGACCACGATCCTAAGTCGTGCGGGGCCTGTGGGAAAATGTCTTCCAAGGCACTACGAAGTCGACAGCAGCAAAAGGAAAGGCTTTTCTCGGACTCAGCCTCCGGCCGGGCCCGGACCTCATCTGAGGCCTCGACATCTCGGGATTCCGATCCCAAGCGCCGTCGAAGCTCCTCGGACAGGGGGTCCCCCGACCGGGAACGCAAGAGGAAGAAGCGGCTCGCGAGGGCGGCGTCGGAAGAGGTCCCTGGCTCCTTGAGGGCCAGGTCTAAGCCCCCCGACCATCGCCCCGGGCCTGTGGAACCGGAGAAGCCTGCCAAAGTTCCTCGTATGGAGCCGGAGTCTGCTGGACACATAAGCCCCGTAGTCCTCGTGGACTCTCCTCCCAGGGAGCCGATGTCGGGCCCGGCACCGCCGGGGCCCGAATCGGTGGCTGCTGCGTCTCCCGAGCTGAGTCTCAGGATGACAGCCTTGGAGAGCAGAATGTCTGCCTTCATGGAGCAGCAGCGGGCACTGATGGCCAGCCTGTCTGGCACATCTGCCCCGACCACCGGGACATCGACGTCCAAGTCGACCCCGGAGGCCGAGCCGATACTCGAGTCCATCGTGGCTCGCAGTCGACCTCGGTCGCGGTCTCCCTCGACCTCCCGTTTGGGACCGAGGGCGTCGACACCGGTGCTTCCGGCGTCGGGGCGTGTGCTCCAGGGCCCCACGGGGTCGGACCCCGACTCTTCCTCGAACGAGTCAGCTTGGGAGACGGAGGACGAGGAGTCTCCCGATACCTTTAAGACTCGGTGCGTCCCTTCGGACTCACCGCAGTCTGAACCCCGGAGTAGGTCCCCTCCGGAGGACACCCGGTTCTCGGAGTTCGTCCGGGATATGGCCACTGCCTTGGCTATTCCGGCGGATCCCGAGGAAGAGCCTCGTGCTGAAGAGCTCGAGGCCCTACAGTATGACTCTCCTCCGAAGGAGGCCTTTACTGTCCCGGTTCCTCCGATGCTGGCATGGCTCCTCTTCCGTATGTGGGAGGCACCGGCCTCGGTGCCGGTTCTTAGCAAGCGGGTCGATTCCATCTATCGACTCCGGAAGAGCCCTGGGTTTCAAAAGGCACAGCTACCACACCATTCCATGGTTGTGGAATCGGCCATGCATCGTCTGAAGAGTCAGAAGATGCACTCCGCGGTGCCTCCTGGCAGGGAGGCCCGAAACCTAGATGGCGTCGGTAGAAAGTGTTTTCAGGGCTCGATGCTTGCTTGCCGTGTCCAGTCTTACCAGCTGTACATGGGCATGTACTTGCGAGATCTGGCCAAGGAGTTGGCCGGATTCTCTGCTGGTCTCTCTGGGGAACCCTTGCAGAGATTTAAGTCCTTGTCCTCGGGGATTCGGGACTGCTCGAAGTTCATGTCCCGTGCCGCCTACAATGGCTTCGAGGCTTCGGCCCGAGTTGTGGCAGTCGGCATCACGGCTCGACACCAGGCATGGCTGCAGTCATCGGACCTCGAGCCATGGGTTCAGGACAAGATGGTCGATGTCACTTGCCGAGGTGAAAACCTTTTTGGCAAGCCCATGACCGAGAAGGCCGCTCAGCTCGAGACCAAGCACCTCACCCAGACAAGGCTGTCGAGGAAGACCTCTGCCCCTTCTCATAAAAAGAAGGGCTCGGGTAAAAAGCCCTTTTACCCGAGGAAGAGCACTGCCTACAAACAGTACCCACACTATCAGGCTGCCCAAGCTGCCCCCCAGGGTCAGCAAGCCAAGGGCCAGGGTAATGGGCCCCGTAGGCAGAGGACCCCCACGCCTCAGGCCCCTGCTACCACTCAGCAGGGTGGGGGCTTTTGCCTCCTTGAGCATAGCTTCTCCTCCACTGCTCTCCCACCCCTGCACAGGAGGTCGTCTCGCCTGCTTTGCCCACCAGTGGCCCCTTATCACCGGGGACAGTTGGGTGCTGGAGATAATCCACAAGGGATATGCCCTCCATTTCCACCAACTGCCACCCCCATATTTTCCAGGGGAGCCTCCAAGGCCTCCTCTGCACACAGACCTTCTCCGTCAGGAGCTTCGGGGTCTGTTGGTGGACAGGGCGGTGGAGCCTGTGCCTCCCCACTTGCAAGGTCACGGATTCTACTCCAGGTATTTCCTGGTGCCCAAAAGGACCGGTGGCCTTCGTCCCATTCTGGACCTCAGGAACCTCAACAAGTTCCTAGTGAAAGAAAAGTTCAAAATGCTTACTCTTGGAACCCTTCTGCCCTACCTCCAGCAGGGAGATTGGCTATGCTCCTTAGATCTAAAGGATGCGTACACTCACATCCTCATACATCCAGACCACAGAAAGTACCTAAGGTTCATCGTGGGAGGAAACCATTATCAGTACAGAGTGCTGCCTTTCGGCCTCACCTCCACCCCCAGAGTCTTTACAAAGTGCTTAGCAGTGGTGGCGGCCTACCTGAGAAATCAGGGCATCTTTGTCTTCCCCTATCTGGACGACTGGCTCATCAGGGGTCAGACAGGTCAGGAGGCCAACCAAGCCACCCTCAGGACCATTGCTCTTCTACAACGCCTGGGGTTTGTCATAAACTTTGCAAAGTCCACTTTGCTCCCTTCCCAGAACTTGGAGTTCATAGGGGCAAAGTTGGACTCTCTCCTGGCAAAGGCATTCTTGCCAGAAAACAGAGCCCGAAGGTTGATGGCCTTGGCAAGTCAGTTTCTCAGCAGGTCCCTGGTCTCCGCCAGACTCTGCCTGCGGCTCCTAGGCCACATGGCTTCGACAGTACATGTCACCCCCAATGCCAGGCTCCATATGAGGCCTGCACAGTGGTGCCTTCGGACTCAGTGGTCACAGGCCACAGGCAGCCTCAGAGACAGGATAAGGGTGTCCAAACAATTTCTGCAGTCCCTCAACTGGTGGCTACACCCACCCAATCTACTGAAAGGGGTGCCCTTTCAGATTCCAGGTTACACAGTGATGTTAACAACAGATGCCTCCCTGCAAGGCTGGGGAGCGCATTGTCTGGGCAAGTGCACCCAGGACCTCTGGTCTCCCTGGGAAGCTGCACAGCAGATCAATCTCCTCAAACTCAGGGCTATTCGATTAGCACTCAAAGCTTTCACTCCTATCCTGGCTCAACAGTCTGTCCTGATTCAGACAGACAACCAGGTTGCCATGTTTTATGTGAACAAACAGGGCGGAACTGGGTCCAGGATCCTTTGTCGGGAAGCTCAGGACCTTTGTTCTTTTGCCCTCAAGCACAATATGCTCCTCAGGGCTGTGTACCTTCCAGGCCAGGATAACTACCTGGCGGACAGGTTAAGCAGGATACTGTAGCCCCACGAGTGGCAGCTGCATCCCTCAGTAGTTCTGAAGATCTTCCTGAAATGGGGTCTCCCTTTGATGGATCTCTTTGCCAGCCCCATGAACAAGCAACTGCCAAAGTTCTGCTCCAGGCAACCACATCCTCTGCGGATAGCAGCGGATGCTTTTCTGATATCTTGGTCTCAGGGCCTCCTCTATGCGTTTACTCCCACGCCCTTGGTGGCCCAAACCCTATTCAAGATTCTCCAGGACAAGGCCTCTGTCCTGCTGGTAGCTCCCAGGTGGCCGAGACAACCTTGGTTTCCTCTTCTGCTTCAACTGGCGGTAGATCCTCCACTGCCTCTGGGGTTGCAACCCGACCTTCTCACACAGGACCAGGGTTTCCTTCTGCACCCCAATCTCAAGTCTTTCAATTTGATGGCCTGGAGGCTGCAAGGGTAGTTTTGGCTCCCTGGGGCCTACCTCAGGAAGTTGAGGAAGTTCTCCTAGCCTCTAAGAAACAGTCCACTAGGAAAACCTATGCTCTCAAGTGGAAGAGGTTTTCTGTGTGGTGTCACCTACGTACAGAGGATCCTTTCTCCTGTACTGTGCCAGTAGTTCTTCAGTACTTACTGCACTTATCCAATCAGGGACTTTAGTCCAATTCTGTTCGGGTCCACCTCTCAGCTCTAGCAGCTCACCACTCATTGGTAGAGGGGCAATCTCTATCTGGTCACCCCTTGGTGTCCCGCTTTCTCAGGGGCTTGGTTTTGCTCAAGCCTCCCATCCGTCCTCCTGCCCCCCCTGCCCCTAAGTGGGAGCTGAGTGTGGTCTTGCAGCAACTGACTCACCCACCTTTTGAGCCGATGGCTACTTGTCCACTACTCTTCCTCTCCTGGAAGACACTCTTCCTAATAGCCCTTACCTCGGCTAGGCGAGTAAGTGAACTTCAGGCCCTGGTCTGTGACAGGCCTTACATCAGGATTTATAGGAACAGGGTAGTCCTCAGGACTCATCCAAAGTTCCTCCCAAAGGTTGTCTCCTCTTTCCACCTCAATCAGGAGGTGGTTCTTCCAACATTCTTCCCTAGGCCTCATGCAAGCCAGGCTGAAGCAGTCCTCCATACCCTGGACTGTAGGAGGACCTTATCCTTCTACCTTGACCGTACGCAGGGGCATAGAAGGGCTACTCAGCTCTTCATATCCTTTGACCCCAATAAGTTGGGGTTGGCTGTGACCAAGCGTACCTTGTCCATTTGGGTGGCTGACTGTATCACCTGGGCTTACAAGGCGGCTAACCTTCCTTTGCAGGGTAGGGTCACGGCCCATCGTGTCAGGGCAATGGCTGCTTCAGTGGCTCATCTCCGCTCTGTGCCCTTGGTAGACATCTGCAGGGCTGCAACTTGGTCTTCAAGCCAGACTTTTGCGGCCCAATACTGCCTGGAGAGGGAGTCCCGTAGGGACAGTGCTTTTGGCCAAGCAGTACTCCGGAATCTCTTTGAGGTTTAGGCAACTCCTGCCCTCTGTTGGGCTACCAGTGGAGGTTGTGTCCTTGAAAAGCCTTTTTTTCCTGCTGAGACTAGAGGGAGTTCTCTTATTCAGCCTGGGTTCCTCGGTAGCCCAGACCTAGGGAGTCACCCATATGTGAGGACTGACTTCCTGCTTGGTCCTGGAGAAAAAGTAGTTACTCACCTGTAACAGGTGTTCTCCAGGAGCAGCAGGAATCAGTCCTCACAACCCTCCCTCCTCCCCTTGGAGTTGCAGTTGTACATAGTTTATTTTTTTTTTCATTTTTGTGTGCTGTTCTTAGCTATGTCCTTTGACTCAGGTAAGATGGCACCTTTAGGCGGGAAGGGAACCGCGCATGCGTGCCTGCATTCCCAAAGGCTTTCATAGAAAGCTGGGGAAATGCTCTGCTGGGGCTTCATCGGCGCCGATGACACCCATATGTGAGGACTGATTCCTGCTGCTCCTGGAGAACACCTGTTACAGGTGAGTAACTACTCTTTACGTCGTCAGAATATAGAGAGACATGGGGACATGCAATGAAGCTACAGGGTAACCTATTTAAGACTAATAAGAAAATATTTTTTCACTCAACATGTAATCAAACTCTGGAATTTGTTATCGGAGGATGTAGTAAAAGCTGTTAGTGTAGCTGGGTTTAAAAAAGGTTTGGGCAAGTTTCTGGAGGAAAGGTCCATACACCATTATTAAAAAGGACCTGGGATATCGCTGCTTGACCCAATACAAGCATTGTGGAACCTGTGTCTTTTGGGGAAACTGCTAGGCACTTGTGACCTGGATTGGCCACTGTTGGAAACAGGATACTGGGCTTGATGAACCTTGGTCTGACCCAGTATGGCATATCTTATGTTCTTCACAAGGGCTCCTCCAAGGGCTCTTCCATTAATACAGGAGGAGGAACAATATTTAAAGCAGCCAGAGAATGGCTAATCAAAGCAGTAAGCTCCTTTCTGTGAAATACCCTGAAAACATTGGGGTTCTCCGTCAGAGAGATCTCCCCCTCTTCCAAATCCAAGACTGTCTGCTCTCCCCAGAGGTCTGAAGGGCCTTCTCGTAACTCCTCTGAAGACTGAGAGTGTGGTGAGTTCTGGCCCAGCCAGGAATCGGTTTCCTCCCTGTGTTTTTTCCTTGGAGGGTCATCTGCACTGAGAGTTTCCTCCTGCAAGGTGTCAGAAGCCAGGATGGAAGGAAAGTTAGCCTGAGCAGACAATGCATTAGACTACTTTCTTTTTAATCAATCCTTATGCAGTGATAAAATGCAGCTCTGAAAGCTCAAAAACCCTTTCTGCCTCCGTCTGCGGTGCTGAAACATTTCTCACATGCATTTTCGCCTTCTTTTTATCTGATTTCACTTGAACTGCAGTTGAAATGGCTGCAGTTCCTACCAAAACCATGGGAACCGCCAGCACAGCTAAATCTGCAGCTGCAGTTCTCAACTCGGCATCCATGCCCCAGATCCTTAAAATTTGCTCCAACGTTCTGCCCTGCCGACTGCAAATGAGGCAAAGACCCTGCTGATCCATACCATGACTTCTTCCACATGCTATACACGTGGAGGAAGTTGACCGCATGCAAATCGTCCCAGGGGCCAGCCCGCCAAAAAAAAACAGAGAAGGGATGCATATTCACCAAATGCACTCACCCCCAATGCCAACTGAAGCAGTCATTTAAAAAAAATACTAAGGTTAAGTCAGTCAAAGAGAAGAAATCCACAGAGAAATCTTACATACTTGCTGGTTTTATCAGGACCATCTTCTTCTTCTTTGATCCCTAGCTGGCATTTCAAGAGAAGCCATCCTCTCAGCCAGTATGCTGCTGTAGGTGCTGCTGGATTCCATGTTTTGCTCACAATACGCTTCCAACCTTGGCGATCAATGGCAACATTTCTGGCCTCATTGATGGTCAGTTGTTGGTTCCATAGGTCTTCCTTGATGTGTGAGCCATGTTTTCTTTGGTGCTGCTCGTTTAACCCTCCAGTGGACAGGTCGTTCTTGCCAGAGGAGTTGTAGGGCAGCCGACTGGTGTTCATTCTGCAAACATGGCCAAAACAGCGCGGTCTGTATTTTTGGATTTGTACTTCGATGGAGGATTGATGATCACACCTTGTCCGAATTGTCTTATTTTGATGCCATTCACGAAGAGAGACACCCAAAATCTGTCTCGGGCATCGCATTTGAAAGACTTTGAGTTTGTTCAAGTCAGATTTGAGCAGAGTAAATGTTTCCGATTCGTACAGGAGAATTGGCAGGCTCTGAGAGAGCCATTGAAATTAATAGGAACACTCAACAAATCTTACTTAACAGAACTTTGGGCTGTCCAGCTGGGGGGGGGGGGGAGGACCTGAGCCACCTGGTGATTTTACCCCAGGCTACACCTGACCCACTCAAGGATCCAGGTGACAAGAAAACAGACCCTGTAGCACTGCCAGCCCTCACGAACACACAGCGCTGTATGAAGTGAAACCCAGCTTCAGGATACAGTACTTCTGTGGCTTCTACCTGTGTTCCTCCAAACTTTATTTTAAAATATCCTTTTTGGGTCGTTCCCCTCCCCCCCTCCCCCCCCTCCACTAGGCCCAAGTCTTTTCAGTGGAGTCCAACACACAAGTTGCTCCCTCAGCTGCTGAGTACTGAGATACTGGATTCTGGAGCTGAAGAGGGAGCTCTTGTACTGTGTCATCAGAATTCTGACATATTCAATCCTCAGCTGCTGGTGGAGATAGATAACCCACACGTACTGGACTAGATTGGAGGGGCGATAAGGAAGAGGGGAATGAGCGTGATGTGGGAGAGTAAGAGAGGGTAAGCCGAATGAAAGAGGAATAGAGGAAAAGAGGTTGAGAGGAAATGAAAGGTAGGGGATGTGGGAGATAAAGGGATAGGATAGGTGGTAAGTCACAGACTTCATCTATTGTGGTTGAGATGAATTTTCAACTACTAAATTGAAAGAAAATTCATAAAAGAAAATTCAGGAAGCACTTCTTATGCTCCAATCCAATTGCAAATCTTGCTTTTCTAAGAAATTGTATCAATGCTGGTTTATCTTTAGCTAATGTTTGTTTACTCCTATCAAAAATAGAAAGACTATGGGATATGCAATGAAGCTACAGTGTAACCCGTTTAAGACTAATAAGAGAAAATATTTTTTCACTCAACACGTAATCAAACTCTGGAATTCGTTACCAGAGAATGTAGTAAAAGCTGTTAGTGTAGCTGAGTTTGAAAAAGGTCTTGACAAGTTTCTGGAGGAAAAGTCCATAAACCGGTATTAAAGAAGACCCAGGAAATCCACTGCTTAACCCAGGACAAGCATTGTGGAACCTATGCACCTTTTTGGGAACCTGTCAGGTGACCTGGATTGGCCCCAGTTGGAAATATATATGTATATAATGTATATAGTGTTGCACTGTTCCGTGCTAATCTGTTTAACATTTTCTGTTAACTTTACATTGTTTATAGTTATATGTTATATGTAAAACAAACCATGCTTTGTTGACTGTTGTTATTTGTGAACCGCAGCTGATCCCCGGAAGCCGCGGTATATAAGTGCTTGTTAAATAAATAAATAAATAAATAAACAGGATACTGGGCTTGATTGACCTTGGTCTGACCCAGTATGGCATTTATTTTCTTAAAATAAAGGCCCTGGTCTTTTTTACCATGAGCCTTCATTAACCAGTGGATTTATTTTGTCTTATTTTATATTTGTCTTTCCTATGTAACAAGCATGGGGACACAGGCACATTTCAGTAGTGATGTCATCAACAGTGTCAGTGTTCTAGAGCTCTCCCCTAGCTCAGAGGAATCTTTTGAGGCCTGTGAGCATGCATCTGTGTTTCTGCCTGCCCTTAATCACCTCTGTATCCAAAAAAGGTCATTCCACTCATAGCAACATACAGGGACAAACAAAAAATACTGCTTGCAAGGGAGAAAAGGATCTCAGTACCTGTGGGCCAAGACGTCCAGGCTAATAGTTTAGGGCCTGGGCTATGAACCAGAACATCAGAAATCCTAAAAAAACTCCCTTATCTACAAGCACATATACCCATACATATACATAAACTTTTATAAACTCTGATAACATAGAGGTCTAATTCCAGCATTCCTCTAATGTGACACAGGGGCACAATGTGGAACCTACCTAGTAGCCAGAGTCTTGAGGAGCTCTTAAATACAAAACAACTGCACAGATCATCGTCGTCGCCTTCAGTGTGGGACCTGAATATTGTTCTGGCAGGGCTCATGAGACTACCTTCGAGCTCCTAGCTCTGTTAAACATCTCGCATGGAAAACCATATTCTTGATTGCCATAACTTCGGCAAGAGGAGTTAGTGTGTTACAAGCCCTGATTCACTGCCCACCCTACACCCAGTTCTACCATAACCAAATTGTCCTTTGAACGCATCAGATATTTCTCCCGAAAGTAGTATTGGAATTTCATCTCAAGCAGTCAATTGTACTGCCAGTCTTCTTTCCTGGGTCACACAGCACACCAGCGGAACAGTCTTTCCATACCCTGGACTACTGGAGATCTCTTCTGTATTACCTTCAAGTTACCAAACACTTGCATAAAGCTTCCCATCTTTTATCACCTTCAACTTCAACCCAAACAGTCCAGGACAACCCACCTCTAAATGAAATCTTTCCACCTGAATGTCTGATTGCATCTCATTTTGCTACGTTCAGATGGATATGCAACTTTCATGTGCAAGCAATATCTATAGCCAGTTTCAGTGCATTTCACATAGAAGACTTTCGCAAACCAGCCAAATGGTTCTCTATACATACTGTACTTTCACCAAATGCTAGTACTTGGACTGTTCCTCAGTTCAGGATTTGGCATTTGGAGATGCGGTTCTGTGCAGCCTCTTTTGCCTTCTAACCTTTTACTCCAATTAACTATTGATGCCTGGGTTTCCACACAAGGGACCTCAACACAGGCGGCCCCTCAGCTCTGTATTCACCATCGATATGCGCCTGCATCCCCTTGCTTGTCTGCGGAGAAAGCAAAATTGCTTAGCTCTAAAGGGGTTCTCTGTAGACAGCAGGGATATGCTGCTATACTTACTCTCTCACCATCCCAGTGCAAATATACAAATATATATATATATATATATATATGTGTGTGTGTGTGTGTACACACACACACTCACAATCACAGACCTACATCAATCTATGACCAGCTTTGTGATTGACTGCTTAGAGGAGACTCCGGATAGGCGAGAATACAGGAGTAGGGAGTGGAGGAGTAGCCTAGTGGTTAGGGCAGCAGCCTGGAATCAGAAAGACCAGGGTTCAAATCCCATTGACATTCCTTGTGGCCTTGGATAAGCCAGTGCCTCAGGTACAAACTTAGACTGTAAGTCTTCTGGGAACAGGGAAATAGCTACAGTACCTGAATGTAACACCTCAAACTGCTACTGGAAATACTTGAGCTAAATAATTAACAAATAACAATAAAATAAATGCTCAGAGGAGTCATAAATATTCCTCTCAGTTAAGGAAGAGTTCTAGCACTCTGGCTCTGTCGATAGCAGGGGTATGCAACCACATTTTGATGGTGAAGCTATCTACTGAGGATCCCTGTTATAGGTAGGCAGCTCTGCTTTCCCCTCCAACAGTATGCCTAGTCTTCTCATTACAGTGATCATTTGTCGAGGCCATGTATCAGGGCTCCAATATGGCCACTAGGTATCACCCTTAAGCACTGACCACGACTCTCTCCCTTCAGAGGTTGTGAACCCTAATTTCACAGTGTCCCCAGCCAGCCCAGGGAATGAAAGACTTGATGCAAGAACTGAACTTGCAAATGTCCCTGTGCTGGGGAAGATCATATTTTTAAACAAAGGCAGTTGAGTTTTTTTTCAGTGCTAGTAGGTTGCATATCCTTGTCAAGTTTCAGAGGGGGACACAGCACAGAAACTGTACTTGTGTCCCTTATGGATTTATTAAATCAGGCCCTGGAATCTGATTCTTATATAATGGTTTTCTTTGATATATCATTTGCTTTTGACACAGTGAGTCACATAACTCTCTCAACAGCTGGAAATTAAGGCCATAAGAGATGAGAATTTGATTGGGTCTTCTCTTTCCTTTCCAACTAAAGATAGCAAGTTAGACTAGATGAGGAAGTCTTATTGGGATTTTTTGTGCAAACTGGGATGCCTCAGGGTTTTTTTTCTACTGCCAATATCATTTAATATCTATTTGCAGCTGTTAGATAAGATACAGTCTGAATTAGGGAACATTTATAGGATATATGAAGGTAATGATTATATTCTATTCCAGTTCATCAAGATTTGGAGATGATTTCCATGGTTACTGGCTGCATTGCAACTCTTAATTCATGTCTAAGGAACAGTTGGCAGGCACTAAATACTGAAAAAAAGTTAGTTCATGTGGATTTCATGGAATACCTTCCTATATATGTATTCTCTGGGATTAAGAGAGACTTCCTCATTACTTAAAATACCTCTTAGTACCTCATGCATACAAGTACATGTGATAACCAGAAGGCATGTATATTCAATTAAGTAATGTGGGTATAATCATGTTTGGGTACAAAGTTTGGGTGGAGTGCAGGTGGGATCACGATTCGTATATTGTAAATGTGCATGAATTCATTTTTATCTCCCCAACTAAATGACCTGTTAAAAAATGATTTTTATACAGTATTTGTCATTTTTAATTCTCTATGGCATTCATTTGCACAGGAGATGCATGAGGATCACAGCACACCTAAGAAGGAAAAACAAGAGCGCATATCCAAGCATAAAGAAAACCTCCAGCACACTCAGGCCGAGGAGGAGGCCCAAATTCTCAGCCAGCAAAGACTGCACTACGAGAAACACTGCCGCATTTTCAAGCGCGATGTCATGATGAAAAGGCATGAGGTGGAACAACAGCACATTCGAGAGGTAATACTTTTATTCTGTGTTTTGTACAAAGTAAGCTAATCAGAAGAATAGTGGTAGCAGCAAGGGCGGCTCAAGACAGTCTGCAGCCTGAGGCAAGAGCTTAGCTGTCGTTCCCACCACCCTCTCTCCCCTTCCCCAGGCAGCCAAAATGGAGAAGCATCCCCAAAGTCAAGGAATATGAGTTCTCCACTCAGAAAACCGGTTAGGTGGTTGCCCCAAAAATAAAGAAAACATAATCACAGCCTAAATAATTAAAAAAACAACAACTTTGCAATGATGTTCACATATGCAGCAAATATTATAGCCTAGGAATCTAATATAAAGCATATTGATGCCCAATAATGCACAGCTTTGGTATTAAATGTAAATATATATTCTGTGAAAGGCAAAGGAGATACATGGTCACACATCAAAAGAATAAAAATAAAAAGAACCATGTCACAGTTTATAACACCAAAATAAAATTATAACTAATTTTATTTTGATGTGTTAAACTGTGCTATGCTTCTTGCTTTTATTTCTTGAATATATATTCTGCATCCAAAGAAACTCCTCTTCCAATAATGGGCACAAGACAAAATTAGAACATTTCCCACAGAACTCAACATACCAAAATAATTTCTGATTCTGGTGTCATTTCAGTAACAGTGATTATAAACCCTCACCAATACTGGGCATAGTGTGAAGTAATACAAAACCTTACAAAAATTATTTTGATTTTTCTCTATAGGTCCTATAGCACCATAACAGCATCAGCTTCCAAAACTTACACAGGAGGCCCACTCAGAAAAAAGCAGCACCATAAATATTGCAGTACACCCTAGAACATCCATACACCTATTTAGAAAACCAAACAAACTGAATTACTACCAATCTCTTATATAGAAACTCCATACTAACGGAATACCTGGTCTTGGTCACACACTCAGAATATAAATAGAGCCTCACCAAGTAGGGAATAAATTACCACAAACCAGAAACAGTTGTACATAGACAAAAATTAAACTGAAACGCCAAAAAGCCAGTCCCTGCATCAGTGGTGTAGCCAGTACTGATTTTTTGGCGAGTCCATGGGCATAACAAAAGTACGAATGTTGACACTGCCTCCAGTTATCCTCTTATTCAACTATTTTTCTGCCACTGACTGGGTGGGTCTTATGCCAAAATAGAGAGGCTTATCGCCTACCCAGGTCAGTCTTTGGCTACATCCCTGCATATACAGTACAGCACCAGGGAAAGAAAGAGATGCATATGCCCCAGTATGATGCAAAATATAAAGATAGAACATGTAAATTCCAAAGACTGACATATTCCAGTCAATAAATTGAAAATAAAATTCATTTTTCTTCCTTTGTTGACTGGCCATCTTATTCTCTAATCTTGTTGATCTCAGTCTCTGGTTTCTGCTTTCTTCTGTCTTCTCTTAATATACTTTCTGGGGTCTCGAGCCCATCTGCCATTTCTCTCCCCTCCTGTTGTCTTCACTTTCCTTACATCTAGCATTTATGTTTTCCTTTCAGCTTTCTTCCATTTATTTTTCTCTTTCTCTCTATCAACTCAGATTTTACACCCCCTCCTTATCCATCTGGTCTTCAACCCTCACTCGTTACTGCATCTACCACTTTTCAACCTTTAACATAGTCCTCTCATTCACTGTCTCTCTATCCTTCTGCAGCCTCTTATTCCCCGGTCTTTAAGTAATTCTTTCCAGAGTCATCCCCAGAGCTGGTTCAAGGTGTTGACACCCTAGCCAAACCTTAAGCTTTACACCCATCTTGGCCATCAAAATCTATTGTTTAGCTTTAAATACCCTGCTCTTTGCTGCCCCCCCACCCCCTACAAAGAAGTTGCCGTCCAAGGCGACCACCTGGTTGGGCCAGCCCTGACTCTTCCCTTTTCTGTCTCCCTCATTCCGTGTCCATCATCTCTCCTCTTTTCTCCTCCTCTGTCTATTGCCTCTCCCCTCTCTCCTTCATCCTGCACCTCATCCACCTTTTTCTCACACTATTCCCCCCTCTTCCTATTCTTCTCCTCGTGTGCATCCCTTGTTCTCTCCCTTCCTGTGTCCAGCATTTCCCCTCTGCTTCTCCCCATATTCCATGTCCAGCATTTCACATCTTCCTCTCCTTCTCCCTTCCTTCCTGTCTGGCATTTCCTCCTAGCTCTCCACCCCATGCCCAGCACCTTCTCTTTCTCTCCCTCCCCTTGTCCACCATTTCGTCCTCCCTCCCCTTGACCTCCATCTCATCCTCTCTCTCTCCCTTTCCCCATGTCTACCATCTCTTCTCTCTCCCGCCCTCTGTGCACAGCATCCCTCTTCTCTTTCTCTCCCTGATCTCAGCATCTCTCCTCTCATTCTTCCCACCCCCCATCCCCATGCCCAGCATCTACCTTTCTCCCTTATCCTCCCCTTCCCATGCCCAGCATCTGCCTTCTATTGTCTCTGTTGCCCCTATCTGCCCTTTACCCTTCACCCTATAGTCAGCATCTACCCTCCAGTTCCCTGTAGCCACCATCTACCCCCCACTCATCCCACGTCCAGCATCTGTCTCCTGTCCCTGTCCTGTTTATTTTTTCCCCTCCATTCCTCTCTGTCCCCCCTCCCTGTGTCCAGCACCTGTCATGCTTCTCTCAGACCCCTGGAATGCCTCTCTCCCTGTCTGTTGCCTGTTGCCACCTCTCTTGATCTCTGCAGCAGCAGCCACGGCACCTTTCAAAAACAAAAACAAACAAAAGCGCAGGATCTTCGGGTCTTCCGTGCGCTAGAAAGGTCATGGTAGCCATGCTTCCAGTGACACAAAGATGCATCAGAAGGGGCAGGACCGACAGGGCCTTTCAAGCGCTTTTTTTTGCTGGGGGGGGGTTTGGGATGCTGCTGCTTTTCTTCAGGTCTGAATCAGTGGCAGCGAGAGGGGGAGTAACGTTGCCACTGCCGTAGACCTGACAACGAATCTTTTGAAAAAAAATTTTTGTTTAAAGGCAGTGAGACAGCCACTGCTGGGGTGTTTTGGGGGCATTTTTGCTGCTCCCAAAACTTTGCCACCTGAGGTAATCACATCACTCTGCCTAATGATAGAACCGTCCCTGGGTAGCAGCCAATTTCATTTACTACCCCACCCATGAAAACTGAAAGCAGACACTATACTCTATGTACGGTATTTCAAATATGTATATATATATGTACTATACTCCCTCTAACAAATTTTTGAATGCTAAAGTCATCTTTATGTATTTAGGTTGCTCTTCTGCAATACTTCTGAAAGCTACCCTTTTTTTTTTGTTTTTACCCAGCAGTTTCCTTTTGCTTCTTCTAGCTCAGCTTGGAATCTAGGGCCATGAGCCTTCATTCTGAAGATTTTTCTCCTATTTTATATGCCCCTTACTCAACATGATTATGGCCATTGACATGTTGGTTCTGAACCGGAGCTACGCACTGGGTCTCCTTCTGGAACACTGCAGTCATGGGGCTTGAATCCAACCACTGGGTTTCTCCCTTAAGCAGTGACCATGATTCATCCTATCACTTTCCCCTGGGGCCAGTGAATGCTGCCTCTGCAGCAGCCCCCAGCCAACTTGGAGAGCAGAAAAACACCTCTGAGTTCACACCAGAGCTATTCTCCATGGCAGTCCACAAAACTACCACTAAGTCACCAGGCTGGCCTTATGATGCATGCAGACTGGGGCTAATTAGTGTGCATTAGCCCTGATTTTACTAATGGCATTATATACCATCTACACCAGGGGTCACCAACCTGCGACCCGCGGGCCGCATGCGGCCCACGAGGTCCCTTCGTGCGGCCCGCAAGGCTCTACCCCGGTTAACATTACGTTCGGCCCGCCAAGGATTCCCGCCATTGTATCCACGCGCTCGCAGCTCACCGACGGCCACCTGCAAGCGTCCCTTCTCCTGTCAGTGTCATCTGTGAAGCCGGACTTTAAGCGTTTGTCTGCTAGCATGAATCATCAGCCATCTCATTAAATTCAATAAAGGTGATCAGCCATTGTTTTCATAATTTTGCGTTTGTTGTTTTTTTTCGCGGGGGCGGGGAGAAGGGGGGTGCGGCCCGCGAGGCTCCTGGTAGTCGGCTGTGCGGCCCGCGGCCCTCTGGAGGTTGGTGACCCCAGATCTACACTCATCAGGCACCGTTTTGTGTATTGTTTGTACCACTGTCCTGGACATGTTCATTTGCAGAAAATTCTATAAAAGGATTATATTAACCTGCCCCAGGAGTCACTTGTTGGTGTGGGAGAGACACACATGTGTAGCACATGGATTAGTCTGTTGATCACTCCAAATACTGCCTGCAGCACTGCAGCAACCAATTCTTTGCTGAGACTCCTCAGCAGTATTTGCTCTCTTCTTCCAGTTACAGCCACTCCACACAAGGGGGATATTCACTGGGCTCTAGTACTGTCACAACTGCCAGAGCAGCAATGCCCATGTCAGAGCTATGGGTCAGCCAGGGTAAAGTCTGAGACAGCACTGAGGAGAGAGAGTATTTCAAGATCTGGTTTGTGGAGGGAAAGCAAATAGTAAATTCTAGTAGATGGAGGAGATAGATGAGTGAAGGTAGCGAGGTTTGGCTTTGTGATAAGTGAATATGTAAATTCCAGAATCCTAGGAGGAAATATCACCCACCAGAACAGATGTATGAGGCAAGTACTGTCTCCAGCTGGTGCAATTCTAGCAGAAATCCATTTTTATCTTTTACCCTGGAACAGAGGGTGAAGCAGATAGAGGTACACAGGTGGTGGTCTCTTTAATCCTCCCTGTTGAGGGTAAAGGCTGAAGCAGAGAAGCTCGCATCCTGGATATGAATGCATGGCTTCATGGATGGTGTCATCGAGAGTGTTTTGGTTTCCTGGACCATGGGATGATTTTTCAAGGGCTGCAGAGCTGAGATGGTGTCTACCTATGCAAGAAGGGTCAGTCTCTTCCATAGCAGACTGGCTAACCTACTTAAGAGGCTTTAAACTAGATTCATTGGGAATGGGTGAAGAAAGCATACAGGTAAGTAAAAGCCCTCAGTTAAGTTAAGCACCAAACACCTCTGTAGGAATGGGTAAAAGGGACAACATCTGGAAAGCGGTGTGCATAAAGGCCCATAGTATGGAAATAAGATCCCAGATGTTGAGGCTTTAATGAAAAAGACTCACTTGGATGTAGTAGCTGTTATGGGATATGTTTCACGGACAACTGTGATTGAGATGCAATTATACTGGGCTATACTTACTTCAGGAAAGACAGGGAGGAAGAAGGGGAGGAGGAGCGGCACTATAAGTTTAAAAAATAATAATTAATTAATTAAAGCTACAAAATCACAGGGCTTACAGGGAGCAAGGAGGCACTGTGGGTTAAACTAGAAAGAGGGAACGGGAAATCTATTTGCATTGGTGTGATATAGCAGGGATGGCCAAACTTGCTTAAAGTAAGAGCTATATACAATAAACATCAGATATTTGAGAGCTGTAAGACATGAACAAATATTACACACCTTTTTATTGTTACATGCACATTTCATTACAAAATTTTATATAAATATGAATTCCGTGAACATGCAGAAAGTACGTCCTCATGTATGGGGTGATGTCACAGACGGAGCCCTGCAGGAACGCTCTCCAGCTTCCAAAGGAAGCTTTTGGGAGGTACACCGCGCATGTGTGCCTGCCTTCCTGCCTGCCATGGTACCATAGTAACACAGTTTCCATGGTGTCCCTACAGTCCAGTCCAGACTCCTGGGTTGTGTCCCTTTTCCAGCAGATGGAGACTGAGCATTCTAGCTTTTGGTGATATCAATGTATAAGGAGCCCACGCTCCTCCCAGCAAACCAGTATCCTCAGTCTCCAACAGATGAGACAGAACCCTTAGTATTCAGGGCTGTACTGGGGTTTCTAGACTGCAGTGAGGGTTAAAAAAAATTAGAAAGCAAAAGACTGCTTAGGTGCAAAGCCTTGACTGATATTCTGCTGCCAAAGTGCTGGTGCAGGTTAGTGGTCAGGGCAGCAGCTGTGGTGACTAGGTCTGCTCCGAGTGACTGAGGCTGTTTGGTCAGCGTTAGGTCCTTGGAAGTTGGGGGGCCTGCTTCCTTCCACTCTGTCTCAGACCTCTTGCCTTCAGTCTCGGTGCTCTTTGGTGGGTAAGCGGCTGTTGGGCTTGCTGCTGCATTGCAGGGGTATTTTTGTTCGTTGTGGGGTCCTTCTGTTTAATTGTACCGCGGTGGGGTTTCTTTTCAGCAGGATAGGAGGCAGCAGTATTTAAGAGTGAGATGCTGACCAGCAGATTGATCTGTGTCTGATGCGCTAGCAGATGCAGTCATCTCTCTCTGATCGGTCTCTGCCGAGCTTGTGAGGCGGGGAACCATGAAGCGGGAGAAGCATTGGGGAAGCGCCTTCCCGAGAGAAGAACTTGCCACATACAGAGGCCATAGAAGGGCCTGTCTCATCAGCGCTGTCAGCCGCGGCTCCAACATTCTTGTTGGGAATCACGGCCATTTTGTCATCACTGGTGGATATTTCTCTGGCCTCTGAGCCATCTTCAGGGCACTCAGAACAAGGATCTCCTTGATTGCAGCAGGCAGATTCCCCCTTGTTACAAGCATCTGGTTCCTCTTCTGTGGTTCCGCAAGGTCAGCATTTAGAGTACTGGGCGCTTTTCCTTCGGTGGAGTCGAAGAAGTGGATCCATGGCTGACAAATTTGGTTCTCGAGGCCAGGGATCCCGGTGGTGTAGCCTAGGTCTGCTTGGGCTGTGCACAGTCACCCACAAGAGATTTGAGAGAGTGTGTGTATATAGTTTGCCAGTAGGCCACTGTGGTTTCTTAAGTTCTGCTTTGACATTAGAATGCTGGCTTGGTGGGAGGAGCGTGGGCTCTTATACAGTGACATCACCAAAAGCTAGAATGCTCAGTCTCCATCTGCTGGAAAGTGGACACAACCCAGGAGTCTGGACTGGACACTAGTTCCTAATGGAAAGAAAATTAGCAGGTAAGTCTAATTTCAGCATATGATGGCAGATAAAGACCAGTATGGTCCATCTGGTCTGTCCAGCAAGGCGGCAAGAGTAGATGCACCTGCCGCTCCATGTAGGTCACCTCTATTTGTTATGAGAGACAGTTGTTTATTTTGATTTTATCCTGTTGCTATAAAGGGATACACTGTGTCTGTCCCATGCCATTTTGAATTTGGTCACTGTATTTTCCTCCACCACTTCCATCGGGAGAGCATTCCAAGCATCCACCACCCTTTCAGTGAAAAAGTATATCTCCAGGAACAAGCAGGAATGTAGTCTTCACATATGGGTATTCTCGGTACTGACGGAGTCTGCGCGGGAACACTCCCCAGCGTCCAATTAGAAAGCTTTTGGGAGCATCCCACAACACCTGCGTGCTGCCTTCCCGCCTTTCCCAACTGCCTCTCTCCAGTTCTTTGTTTTCCGCGGAGCCAACAGGTCGTCGTTCCTGTCACCACAGAAAATTCTCCTTATTGCCCTTCTTTTTGTGGTCGTGTCTGCCTTCCTCGACGCTCTACCGGTACCGCCGTTTTTTCTTTCTTTCTTTCTTTCTTTTCTTTACGCGCCTTTTTGGGCCTTAGGCACAAAAATTCCTCCACAATGGAAAAACCCTCTTCGGGTTTCAAAAAGTGCACCAAGTGTGGCGCTACCATCTCCGTCACCGACACCCATGAGTGGTGTCTAAAATATTTAGATCCTGACCACTCCATCACGGAATGTATGGCCTGTGCCATGATGTCTAAAAGAGGTCGGCAGAACCGAGCTAAGCTCATTACCCTGTTTCCCTCTGATGCAGCCTCGGTGGCATTGACGTCTTCCAGGGCTTCGTCTTTCTCCCGTGGATCTCAGGTAACTAAACACAAGTCCAGCCGGTCCTCAAAGGGTAGATCTCCTCCGGTGTTGCCCTTGAGGATTCTGCGCCAGCAAAATTGCCCCGGCAGGAGGCTTCAGCTTCCAAAGCATTATCGGGGCTCCAGGACGTTCTCGAGGCCTCAACCTCGGCAGAACTACTGGTGCCATGCTCTGGGGTACTGGCTGTTTTCTCCGGTACCGACATCCAGGCATCAGCAGCATCGATAGACCAGAGATTCCTGGCTATTGAATGCAGTCTGACGGCTCTCCTTGCGGCATCGACACCCTTGGAACCGCATCAGACAGTTCAACCGGTACCGACATCGGTGTCCGCATTGCCAGCACCCAGTCATGCGATGCCCTCCAGTACCGACACACCAGTACCGATTACTCCCGGTACCGACTTCGGTCGGTACGGGTATCGGGCTCTTCAAGAGCATCCGGACAGACGGTACTTTGAGTCCTCAGAAGAATCTGAGGATTCTGACAGTTCTGTCGATGCAGGAATACTTCTCCCAGAGGAGCCTTCCTCCCCTAAGCGCAGAATGTCTCCTCCAGAGGATATTTCCTTTCAGGACTTCATTAGGGAGGTGGCTCGAGGTCTGTCCATTACTGTGGCTCCTGAATCAGAGCCCAGAGCAAAGGAGTTGAAAATATCCCAAAGCTCCTAAAGAGGCAGCTACTCTATCCATCCATGAGATCTTGCATGATCTCATGCTAAGAATGTAGGAGACGCCTCTTACCACAGCTCCTTACTCTCGTAGACTGGATACTATGTACCAAGTCCCTCCTTGTCCTGGTTTCCAGAAGACTCAGCTTCCTCACCACTCTATTGTAGTGGAATCAGTTATGAGAAGGATCAGGAGTGCAAAGAGACATGCCTCTAATCCTCCAGGACGCGAGTGCAGAACTTTGGATGCTTTTGGATGTCGTACTTTCCAAGCTTCCATGCTTTCTACCAGGATCAGTTCCTATATTTTATATATGGGAATGTTCCTGAAGGACGCTACAGGGGATTTAGAGGTTTTGAGCCCTCCTCTTCCTGAGGATAGAAGACAGGATTTCTCACATTGGTAAAATATGCCCAGGATGTTTATTAATTTGTCAACCGTGCAGCTTTTGACTGTTTTGAGTGCATAAGCAGAACCTCTGCCATTGCCATAGGTGCACATAGAATTGCCTGGCTCCAGGCATCTGATTTGGAGCTCTGGGTACAAGACAAACTGGGCAATATTCCTTATACTGGTGAGAACCTGTTTGGTAAAGATTGGCAAGAAAAGGCCAATGAGTTGGATGCTGACAACTCCACTTTGGATAGGCTGTCCAAAGCCACAGCTGATCCTGCGAGAAAGAAGTCTTTCAAGAAGCCTTTCTTTTCAAAAAAGAAGAGGTTTTATCCCTCTTATTCCCAGCAGGGACGTTCTACAGGTCAGCCTACCCGGAAGAGTCAGCAACCACCTAAACAAAGGAAAGCAAAGACTGCTAAGCCTCAACCTTCTCAGCAGTCTGAGCCTCCACAAGGCCTTTGACTTTCATCTAGAGAACTTAGCCTTCCTGGCCCTGAATGGACCAGAGCCTTCCACCATTCCAGGAAGGTTATGTCACTTTGCCCCCAGGTGGGAGCAGATAACAGCAGAGCAGTGGACACTCTCCATTATAAGAGAGGGGTACAAGCTGCACTTCCTGTGCATGCCCCCTTCCACCATGGTAAGACAGTTCAATTCTCAGACCTCTCTCATCAACCTGTTAGATCAGGAGGTCACTATGCTTCTTGCCCAAGGGGCAATAGAAGAGGTACCCATTCATCAACAGGGTACGGGGTTTTACTCCCACTATTTACTTATACCAAAGAAAACAGGGGGATACAGACCTATTTTGGACCTCAGAGAATTGAACAAATTCCTGTTCAAAGAGAAATTCAAGTTGATTTCTTTAGGAACTCTGCTGCCATACCTTCAGAGTCAGGATTGGCTTTGTTCTCTAGATCTCAAGGATGCATACACTCATGTTCTCATCCACCCGACTCAGAGGAAGTTCCTTCAGTTCCTTTTTCAAGGAAAGCACTACCAATACAAGGTGCTTCCTTTGGGCCTGGCCTCAGCACCAAGAGTGTTCACGAAATGCATGACTGTGGTAGCAGCATTTCTCCGCACTCTAGGGATATTCATCTTCCCCTACTTAGACGACTGGCTCATTCGAGCCCCATCAGAAGCAGAGGCCAGGACCTCCCTATCTTGCACAATGCGTGTCCTTCAGTATTTGGATCTTGTCATAAACATCCCAAAATCCAGTCTAACTCCCACTCAGTCTCTAGAATTCATAGGAGCTTTGCTGGATACCAAAAAGGCAAGAGCCTATCTTCCCCAGGCCCATTGCCTTTGCATGGTGCAGTTAGCTTCTCAAGCAGTGCTAAAACCTCATCTTACTGCCCTAGAAATGCTACAACTACTAGGCCACATGGCATCTACCGTGCATGTGGTCCCTTATGCTCGCCTCCGTATGAGAGCAGCCCAGTGGACTTTATCCACTCAGTAGACCCAGGCATCAGGGTGCCTGTCAGACAAAATAGCAAACACAAGTCGCCTTATTTTGTCCCTCCAATGGTGGCAGTCCTGTTGCTGGGATCCCCATTTCAACAACCCTTACCCCAGGCAACTCTCACAAAAGATGCTTCACCAATGGGTTGGGGAGCTCATTTGCAAGACCTCTCCACCCAAGGCACTTGGACTCCACAGGAGACTCATCCGCATATCAGTCTCTTGGAGCTCAGAGCAATCTTCCTTGCTCTTCGAGTGTTCCACACCCTGCTCAGCTACAAGACAGTCCTCATTCATACGGACAATCAAGTAGCCATGTTCTACATGAACAAACAGGGGGGAACAGGCTCTCTGTCGCTTTGCAAAGAAGCTTTGCGACTATGCGCCCTCGCCAGAGAGCATCATATTCATCTCCGGGCAGTGTATCTTCCAGACATACAAAACTCTTGGGCAGACAGACTCAGTCGAGTTGTGCTTCCACACGAATGTAGACCAGGTGACCAAGATTTTTCAAATTTGGGGAACCCCAGACATAGACCTCTTTGCAAGGCCATTGAATGCCAAACTTCCCCGGTTCTGTTCCAGAATCCCGACTCAGGGCTCTCAGGCCAAGGATGCTTTCCTCCTTCACTGGGGCCAAGACTTCCTTTATGCCTTTCCACCCATTCCCCTAATTCCCAAGACCCTATTCAAGCTTCAGAGAGACAGAGGACGTCTGATTCTCATAGCTCCACATTGGCCTCGGCAAGTGTGGTACCCTTTACTACTTCATCTCTCTCAAGCTCCCTCCCTGGACTTGGGATCTGCTCCAGACCTCCTGTCCCAGGTGGAGGGAACGTTGTGGCACCCAAATCCCCAGTCTCTTCATCTCAGGGCCTGGTTGCTGAAGGCCTAGACCATCAAGATTTGCATCTTTCTCAGCAGATGAAGGATATCCTTCATGCTTCCAGAAAGCCTTCCACTAGACGTTCCTATGCTTTTAAATGGAAAAGGTTTACCATTTGGTGTGCAGAGAAGGGTCTTAACCCTCTTGCAATACCCTGAATTCTTTACTAGAGTATTTACTGCATTTATCCCATGCAGGCCTTAAAACGAATTCAGTAAGAGTCCATTTGAGTGCTATTGCAGCATCCCTTAAGCCTCTCAATGGACATCCTATTTCCTCTCATCCTCTTATTGCAAGATTCATGAGAGGCCTTCTTTTAACTAAACCTCCCATTAGACCACCTCCAGTGGCATGGGATTTGAATTTGGTTCTTGGCCAGCTCATGAAGCCACCCTTTGAACCCTTAGCCACTACCTCCTTGAAATTCCTTTCCTGGAAGGTTATTTTTCTCATTGCAGTCACCTCAGCTCGCCGTATCAGTGAGCTGCAAGCCTTGGTGGCTAATCCTCCTTATACAAGGTTCCATCATGACAAGGTAGTCCTCAGGACTAATCCACACTTTATGCCTAAAGTGGTCTCACCTTTTCATCTGAACCAGGAGTAGTTTTTACCTGTCTTTTTTCCAGGACCTCATGCATCAAGTGCAGAGAGGAATCTTCATACCCTGGATTGTAAGAGAGCACTTGCTTTTTACTTACAAAGGACACAGCAACATAGAAAGTCCTCTCAACTATTTGTTGCTTTTGATCCCTCTCATTTAGGACTTCCAGTCTCTAAGAGAACTCTGTCCAATTGGATTGCTCAGTGTATTTCCTTCGCCTACCAGAGTAAGAACCTTTCTCTGGAGGGCCATGTCACAGCTCACAATGTGAGGGCCATGGCAGCCTCTATGGCTCATCTAAACTCTGTGTCCATTGACCAAATCTGTCCAGCGGCCACCTGGGCCTCGGTTCATACCTTTACAGCCCATTACTGCTTGGACAATGACTCCTGCCGGGATGCCTCGTTTGGTCAGGCTGTCTCAAACACCTGTTCCATACCTAATCAACTCCTACCCCCCATCCCTGGTTGGATGCCCGAGATCCATGGGGGAAGGTAGAGCCCTTCTCAGGGACTCACAACCTTGGAGATCTCCCTGGCATCTCTAGCTGGGGAGTCCCCATATGTGAAGACTCATTCCTGCTTGTTCCTGGAGATAGCACAGTTACTTACCTGTAACAGGTGATCTCTGAGAACAGCAGGAATAAGTCTTCACAACCCACCCACCTCCCCTAGGAGTTGTATCTCTCTATCTTTCCTTTCCTCTCTCTCTCTCTTTGTCTCAGCTTAAAACTCGAACTGGAGAGAGGCGGTTAGGAAAGGCGGGAAGGCAGCGCGCAGGCGCTGTGGGATGCTCCCAAAAGCTTTCTTTCTGGACGCTGGGGAGCGTTCCCGCGCAGGCTCCGTCGGTACCGACGATACCCATATGTGAAGACTTATTCCTGCTGTTCCCAGAGATCACCTGTTACAGGTAAGTAACTGTGCTTTTTCTCAGATTAGTCTTAAATATGCTACATTGTATCTTCATTGCTTGTCCGCTAGTCTTTCTACTTTTTTGAAGGAGTAAACAACCAATCTGTTTACCCGTTCCACTCCATTCATTCTTTTGTAGTCCTCTATCATATCTTCCCTCAGCCATCTTTTTCAAACTTGAAGAGCCCTAACCTTTCAAGGCTTTCCTCGGGAAAAATTTCCTTGTTAGTCCTAAGCACAAAAATAGGTTTCTTAGATGGACTGACTGAATATCTGTGTTTATTGCAGTTTGTATGTGCCTCTCCCCATTATACCTTTGCAAGAATTGGACCAAATTAGGTCCTTGGGATTCATCATCTCCACTTTTCAATGCTGGTATGTAATTTGAGAGGGAGCACAGGAGTGGGGAAAATTTGGCATTTCCCGCACACACATGGGGTTTCAATGGAGACTATCCAGAATGTCACACTTTCTACTGACTGGTTCAACAACAAACAGAAAGAAGGAAGACACAATCTTAGGATTTATATAGATGAGACATTGAGACTAAAGACACAATTTCATATGTTCTGAAGATGGTCTGTTGTTAATTGACATTGGCAAGAAGGCTGCAACCCTTTAAGAGTCAGGAATATTTTGAGTATTGTTGCATTATTTACCACACTTAGATTATGGCAATGGCCATTATATTGGATTGGATTAAAACATGTACAGCAGCTACAGGCAGCTTGGCATGCAATTGCAAGAGTAATCTTGGGGTTACCATCATGGTGTTCTGCTATGCCACTAATTTGCCCAACTGCACTAGCTGCCTATAGGACCGTGTTCATATTTTAAGTTGATGATAGTGTTTTGGGTTTTGTAAGATAGGGGCCAGAATCTTTATGGAAGAAAATTGAATGAACACCCCAGGAAGAATGCTGAGATCTAGCCAGGGTGCTCTGTTACAGATACCCACTATGAAAGAGATGAAGAAGGTGCAGATGTGCAATAGAGTTTTTTTGAGTGGAATCCCTAGTGGGTTAGAATACCCTACCGCTTGCTTTATGCCAGGAACAGAATTACCTAACTTTTTGGAAAAAGTTTGGTTCCCTGAGATTGTTGGAGTTTAAGAAAATGTTGATGATATAAAGGGAGAGTATACTGTTGTGCCATTGATTATATTTTTATTGTTCTTGTTTTAAACCACCCTTTTATATGTTTTCATTTTGTACGTCATCTTGTGTGAAAATTAAGATTCAGGAAGACAATTAATAAATATGTATAAATAAATTATAATAAAATCTTCACTGAAACAGTGTTACAAATCTTCAACTCCCTTTTAATTGATATTTTGTTATGATTATAAATGTTAACATTCCTTCCTTGAAATCTGTACAATATTTTGAATTATTTTGTCTATTTAAAAAAAAAAGCTTGTTTGAGTGAATTGCCAGAAATGAAAGTATTTATTCGTGCATTGCAATTTTTGCTTTCTCTGGATTTGTTAATGTTTCGATGTCATCTAGGAACTGAATAAAAAGAAAACCCAGAAGGAAATGGAGCATGCAATGCTGATCCGGCACGACGAGTCTACGCGGGAGCTTGAGTACCGGCAGCTGCACACCTTGCAGAAGCTGCGTATGGACCTGATCCGCCTGCAGCATCAGACGGAGCTGGAGAACCAACTGGAGTACAACAAGCGGAGAGAGAGGGAGCTGCACCGCAAGCATATCATGGAACTCCGGCAGCAGCCTAAGAACTTAAAGGTATGGTGAAACTTCCACAGTGTACTCAGGGAATATGTAAATGTAATGAAGACTTCCATCTACTAGCTACATCCACCTATCATAACCACCTATCAGATTCAGATCATTTTATTGGCATGACAATTTTACATATTGTCAAAGTAATATATTTAGTAATTAAGATTGATATACTGTACTGCTATAGTATATTGCTGTATCACTTAATCATGGCTGATATATAAAGGGCATCACCTTTAGTTTTTTCCTACACTCTGATTCTATATTTGCTACTTGGGTGGACTTATTCTTTTTGTTTATTCTACGTTTGCTAGACTGCTATTCACAGTGATATCAAAGTGGTTTAAAATGCATTTGAATTAAAATAATAGTATCAGAAGAAAAAAAAGTAGTAAGAAAGAAGTTTGCTGCAAATCTGCACACCTCACCTCTGTTGGTAACATCGGTGTGTTTCTGGACTTATCTCCTGCATTTGCAAAACTACTTTCTTACCCTTCTTCCCATTTCCCATATCTTAAACATCCTGTGGGGCAACCAGCACTGTTAAAGTGGCTGGCCATGGCTGCTTTAATTTATAGCTGGATGTTCAGTGCCAGGCTATATCTGGCGATTAGCACTGAATATCTGATCTGTCCAGATAGCATTTTAGATAGCTGGTCAATGGGAAATATTGAGCCACTAACTGGCTAGCTAAAATTCCTAAAGTCTTTCAACTGTCCTAACTTTAGATTGCTGGTTAGCAGATCAATATTGCTGCTGAGCGGCTAACTAAAGGTGCCACCCCTGCTCCAACCCCAGAATGTCCCAATGCTGGCTGGCTAGCATCGGGGCATTCAGCCAAGTTCAGTGAGGAAATTACTTGACACTGATCATGTTAGTGCCATTGAATATCCTGCTGACCACATTTTAGCTGGTTAGCAAGTCTGATAACTGGCTAAAATATTTTGAATATTGGTCCTTCTTTGTTCTTTTTCTGTTTAGTTTCTAGCTGTTCCGAGTCCAAACAGCAGAGGGTGCAAATCTCTTTACCACTGTGCGCAGGACTGCTCCGTGGCCTGCCATAGATGGAGCCCCATCTGTACAAAAGCCAACCATGCGATCCCAAAGAATGTTTTTGTCCTCTAGGTATCTTGGCAGCATATTGAATTTTTCTTCATGTTCAGAAAGTAGTAAACAACACAATATCTTCAAGAATAATATCTTTGACCCGGTGAAAAGCGAGATATAAATACAGCTAAATAAATAAATAGTATCTTCCTACATGTAACACACAAAAGCCAACACCTGTGTATCACTTCCTTTTGTACTGACATCAAATTGAAGAGCATAAGCAAGCATGCATTTGTGCCACCAGTGCGTTTTCCTGATGAATTGCAATCACCTGAATCTGTTTCTCAGTATTGTGTGAGAGAAGTACAGTGTTAAGTTTATTTGCTTCTGTTTCTCTGCCCATTATTTTCACCATAGTGAGTGTAGTAGGTAAAATCAAGTTTTCTGCAATTGTGAGACGACTTTGCCTGTGCTATCTGGTAACTCTCCTCAAAAGATGCTCTTAGAGCCTTTTGAGAGATGGTTAAGGCTCTCTCAAACTACATTTGTTGAGTGAAAATGCAGTTTTCTGCCTAGACAAAGGACATTGGGTTTTCCAACGTATTCAGTGTGAACAATTTCCAAATGTTGCTTTAGTTTATTTGGCTTTATACTTTCACTGGACAGTACTTGCAGACAAGGCATTTGGGCTTTTTTCATTTTTATGGAACCACACTGGTGAGCCCATACTCCAGAAAAGCATCATCGTATTTTTGCTCATGTTTCTTAACTTCTCATTCACAACTGAAACAATATAAGTAGATCCACTATTTGAGGAAGATGGACTGCATAAAAGTTTATCCTTGGTGCAATTTTAATGTAATTGAATGAGTAATTATTAGTAAATCAGTAGCTTTCAACCCTTGGTCTTCTATCAAAAGATCTCTTGGAGGCAAGCCTAGCCAATAGCCAACAACTATAGTGTCAGGGCCTTCAAGGAATTCAGTGAACCCCCCTGCATGATTGCTTTTTTTTTGCTTCCACCCATGGATTGCTTCTACCATGTTATCTTGCTTTGTGCTGCATTTAGCAAAACAGGGAGCAGCAGGGATCAGGTGAAAAATAGAAAAGGCCAGAAGACACGATGCCATGCTGCTGAAATGGGAAACACATGCGAGGGGAGTTGCTTCCCACAGCTGCTGCTGTGGTGGTCAGGCTTCTCCATTTGTCACTTTGCTTGTGTGGGTGCAGAGGCCAAGTGACTGGAGGCAGTGTGTATGTGTTTTTGGATACAGGCGCCAAGTGACTGGGAGCAGTGCATACAGGGCCGCCCCAACCACTAGGCAAACTAGGCAGTTGCCTAGGGTGGCAGCTTCTCGGGGCTGCGAAAAGCAAGGTATCCAAAGCTAAACAATTGATTTTGACAACCAGGGGGACATAAAGCTTAAAGTTGGGCTAGGGCTCCAACACCTTCAACCAACTCTGAGACTGGCCCGAGTGCATATGTGGGAGTGCAGGGGCTGAGTGACTCTGGGCCTTGTTGGGTACTCCCTCAATCACACCCAGCACCCACGCTTGCGCACCCCCCTTACCTCTTTGCCCAGGCATGTGTCCCACACATGCTTCTCTCAATCACACCGCCCTCCCAGACTCACCTCTCTCTATTCACACTCTCCATCCTACCCAGGCTTATGCCCTCCCCCATTGAAATTACATCCATGCCCCTAGACTCGTCCCCTTTCACATTTGCCAGCCTGTCCAGGCTTATGCATGAGCCTAGGCAGGTGTTTACTCATGCCCCATCTATCACTTTTTACACCTCAACCCCACCAAGACTGATGCTATATGGTTTTTCCTCTCTAGCTGTCCTCCTCCTAAGGCACCCTCCTTTGTACAGATTCCTGTTCCCCTGGTCTCCTCCATCCATTACCTAGTTGTCACTCTCGACTCTTCTCTTTCCTTCTATCATCACTTCTCTTCAGTCATCCAACGGTCCTTTTACTCCCTTCACCAGATCTGTTCGCCCATTTTTCTTATTTTCTTCTTTGACCATTCTCCTTTCTGTCATCATGACCATATCATCTACTGTAACAGTGCTCTGGCTGGCCTCCCTGCTTACCAACTCAGCCACCATCACCTTCTTCAGAACACTGCTGCCAAGATTCTCACCCATGCCTCTCGCTCGGATCATATTACCCCCCTGCTCTTTCATCTGCACTGGTTATCCATTAAGTTTCATATTCAATATAAGGTTCTTACTCTGGTTTATCATGTCATCCATGCTCATTCCCCTCAATACTTGTCTGATCTCATTGACCTTCACACCTCTTCCCGCCCCCTCCATCAGATTCATTCCAATCACCTCTCTCTCCACTCCCATTCATTTGCTCATCTGGAATCCACCCAATTCTCTGCCTTTTTTTTTGGGGCCCCCTTCTATGGAACTTATTCCCATCAGACCTTCGCCTCAAACTCTCCTTTCCCCGCTTTAAGGCAATGTTAAAAACCAACATCTTCTCCTTTGCCTTTGACCTTCCCCCCTCTCTTTCCTAATTTCCTGCCTTGCTGCCCTTGCCCCCTCTAGTCTAGCACTCTTTTACTTCCTCTATCTGCTCTTCTCTTTCCTGTTCTTACAATGGCGTTCCATTTCATTTTCCTTGTTTCTTGTAGTAACTTGTTTTATATTGTAAACCGCTCTGAACCCTGGCATTGGGCGGTATATCAAGTGCCACAATAAAGATAAAGCTAAAGATCATATCCCTCCTCCATTCTTGTCTTCTCCTCACAATGACGCCTCCAATCTTCAGCCCCAGTGTGATAGTCATCTGTGTTTATTTCAAACTCCCCTCCCCTCACCAATACATTTTGAATATCATCAGCAGAGCCAACAGGAGGAAAAGAGAGAGCACAATTGAGCATCCAGCACATGGTAGTGTAGAGACTGACATTTAACCTGCTGCCAGAGGAGGGCAGAAGCGAAGTGAAGGGGCTGTTTAAAAAAAGCATAGGCAGCAGACAGAGAAGACCCTTGGGGGTACTAAAAAATTACAATCTAGGAGTGGCGACAGCAGGCAAAGAAGGCCCCAGGGATGCTTAAAAGAAAAAAGAAATCTTGCAATGGCAGGCAGAAAGAGCTCTGTGGGTGATGGCAAGGAATTAAGCAAATGGAGGAGCATCGGTAGCAGGCCGCTCCTGTGCAGGTATGACGTGGCGACATAGGCAGTGGCAGAGGCCGTGTTAGGGGAAGAAACAGAGCTTACGGCCTTATTGTAACTTTGCTGTCAGTCCTGAAGTGTTGTTACTTTTGAAGTTTGCAAAGCGTAGCAGCCAGCTTGGTGCTGTTCTGTCTCTTCATACGTGGTTCAATGAAAGCACAGGCTTACTGCTTTGCGTTGTTGCTACAGGATGTCGTAGTATTTGACGGAGGGGGTTTTTTTGGGGGGGGGTTGTTCTTATTTCTGCAAGCAGCCATGACCCAAATTTAGTATTTTATGACCCCATTTGGGGTTGCGACCCATAGTTTGAAAACTGCTGATAGAGGGTGTGACTAAGAGCTGCTCTTCCAGTCCTTTGGTAGGCAAAAGTCACCCGCACTACCTGGACAATCCATCTGGGAAAGTCTGGAGGCTGAAGAGACACCACTGAGGAGTTCTAAAGAAAAAAAAAATCTCTGTATTCCCATGCTGTCAACTAGTGCAAATAAGAAAGTGACTGCAAATTGGCGCTGAAAAAGCATAGTTACTCCCCTGCAATTGATGTTTTCTGGGGACAGCAGGAATCAGTCCTCACATATGGGTGACGACATCGTTGATGGAGCCCGCGTGGAAGCATCTCCCCAGCTTTCAAAGAAAGCCTTTGAGAGATGCACCACACATGCGTGATCCACTTTCTGTCCAAGGGTGCCATCTTGCCTCGGTCTAATGACATAGCTAAGATGGCAAAAATAAAATATGGTAAAGAAGCAACTCCAAGGGGGAAGAGGGAGGGTTGTGAGGACTGATTCCTGCTGTCCCCGGAGAACACCTGTTACAGGTGAGTAACTACACTTTCTCTGGGAACAAGCAGGAAGTCAGTCCTCGCATATGGGACTCCCTAGCTACAGGCTACCGAGAACCTGTAAAAAAAAAACAAAAAAAAACCCCGCTACGGCAACCTGTAAGGGTGAGTTGTGATCAGCAGCAGCTAATCCCTATAGAGAGACTCTCGCAAGACCCAGGTGTCCAGCTGGGAACCAGCAGTCTGATAGCCTGAATACAGAAGGGTTGGAGGGCAGGAATTGTCTACACCCCAAAGAGATTATGAAGTACGATCTGGCCGAAGGCGCTGTCCCATCGGGACTTACTCTCCAGACAGTAGTGAGCTGTGAAGGTATGGACTGAAGACGAAGTGGCAGCCTGGCAGATTTCAGTCACAGGTACGGAATGCAGATTTGCTACGGAGATATCCATGGCCCTGACGTGATGTGCCGTGACCCTCTGGTCCAGTGAGATCCCTACCTACTCATAGGCAAGGGCAATGCAGTCCGCCACACAAGTGGACAGAGTTTGCTTAGTCACTGGAAGTCCCAGGCGACTGGGGTTATAGGATACGAAAAGCTGTGGTGCTTTGCAGTGGCCGTGAGTCCATTGCAGGTAAAAGGACAGGGCTGTCTTACAATCCAGATGTGGAGAATGATCTCCACCCTACCAGTGTGAGGCCTCGGAAAGAAAGTGGGGAGTACCACCTCCTGATTGAGGTGGAATGGGGGACACCACCTTCGGTAGAAACTTGTAATGTGTGCGCAGCACCACCCTGTTCTTGTAGAACCTCATGTAGGGTGGTTCCGCCATCAGAGCCTGGAGTTCTTTGATTCTGCGTGCTGATGTGAGTGCTACCAGGAAGGCGACTTCCAGGACAGATACCGGAGGTGGTAAGTAGCCAGAGAATCAAATGGAGGCTTAGTGAGCTGCAAAAGCATCACATTGACATCCCACTGCTGCTGGGGGGGGTGCACGGGGGCTTCGGAAAACTGAGGCCCCGCAGGAATCGGGACACAAGGGACTGAGCCGAGAGGGGTTTTCCCTCATTGGAATGGTGATGCGCTGCAATGGCGCTCAGGTGTATTCTGACCGAATTGGACTTCAGTCCCACCTGCGGTAAGTGAAGCAGGTACTGGAGAGTATCACTTGTACCGAGCAGGAGAATGGGATTGCCTGCCTTTCTGCACACCACACCGAGAATTTGCACCACTTGAAGTTGTACGCCCTTCTTATGGAGGCTTTACGAGAGGCCAGAAGAATCTCTTCCATGCCCCATGGGAAGTTGAAGGGGGCTAACGCTACCCTTTCAGCAGCCAAGCCGTAAATGAGAGGGACACCAGGTTGGGGTGTAGGAGAGAGCCCTGCTTCTATGAGTAGCCCTGGAGCTCGGCCCAGAGGAATCGGCTACGCCGCTGATAGGGAGAGGAGCAGTGGGAACCAGGGCTGCCTGAGCCACCGAGGGACTATCGGCATTAATGATGCTCCGTTGTGCTAGACCTTGAATAGTGTCTTGGCAACCAATGGGGTCTGAGGGAAGGTGTACAGGAGGCCTTCCATCCACGGGATGAGGAACGCATCCGCTGCCACCCAGGATGGGTGCAGCTGGTGGGAGCAGAATCGGGGCAACTGCATGATGTCTGGACTGGCGAACAGGTCCATTGAGGAGATGCCCCAGAGAAGAAACAGTTGTGAGTTTACCACTGGATCCAGGAACCACTCGTGCAGCTGGAGGACTTTGCTCGGTTTGTCCGCCAGGGCATTGTCCTGGCCTGGGAGGTACACCTTCCTTAGGGAGCCATGCCTCTGCATGCAGCATAGGAGCAGAGGGTTACTGCCTCCTGGCAGAGGGGTTATGACCCTGTTCCCCCTGTTTGTTCATATAGAACATTGCGACCTGATTGTCAGTCTGGATCAGCACCAAGTGGTGTTGGAGCTAGTGACGGAAGGCTTAGAGAGCTAGGTATTTTGCCTGGAGCTCTAGCAGGTTGATTTGCATCCAGGATTCCCTCTGGGACCAGCAGCCTTGCGTCTGGAGGCACCCACAATGCTCTCCCCAGTCCATTAGAGAGGAGAGTCGGTGGTGAGGACCTTCTGGGGGTTGGGTACCTGGAAAGGCATCACGGCCTGAAGGTGACGTGGAACCTGCCACCATCCGAGGGAGTCCGCCAGCTGATTGGTCACTTTCAATCTGAGCTGCCTGTGGCTTGTGTCCACTGAGAGTGGAGATACCACTGGGCTGCCCTCATGTGCAAGCTGGCATATGAGGTCACGTGGGCCGCGGAGGTCGTATGTCCCAACAGGCAGAGTAGGAGCCAGGCAGGTAGGGTCTGGCATCAGTGTACCTCTGCAGCTAACTCCCTGAGGCATTCTGATTTCTCCCAAGGGAGGAAGGCTTTTGCCTGGAGGGTATCTAGTTGCGCCCCATGACCTCTAGGCACTAGGCCAAAGTGAGGTGGGGTAGTTTATTACAAACCCCAGGTGTTGCAGGGTTTTGATGGTGCACAGTGGCGCATTGTGCCTCTGCAGCAGTGTTCCCCTTTATGAATCAGTCATCCAGATAAGGGAGGACGAAGGCCCCTTGGAGTTGGAGGTGGGCTGCGACCACCACAAGGCACTTTATGAAAACCCTTAGTGAAAAAGCCAGACCGAAGGGCAGCACCCTGTATTGGTAGTGCTGTAACCCAAACACAAACCAGAGGTATTTTCTGTGGCTGGGATGAAGTAGGATGTGAGTGTAGGCTCCTTTGGCTATGCTCCTTAGTCCTAATCTCCCTGCTGGAGGAATAGCAGTAGCATTCCAAGGGAGAAAATCATTAACTTCTCCCTGACCAGAAACCTATTGAGCTCTCGCAGGTCCAGGATGGGCCTGAGACCACCTGTCCTCTTGGGGATGAGGAAATACCTGGAGAAGAAGCCTGTGCCCCAGAGATGTTTTGGCACTGGCTCTACTGCTTTGTCGTTGATTAGGCCTGCTAGCCCAGTGAAGAGCAAGGTTTGGTGAAGGAGAGGCCTGGTGGGTTCTCCTGGGAAGTACGAGGGTGGCGCCTGCTGTAGGTGGAGGAGGTAGCTCTCCTTGACCACTTGTAGCACCCAGGTATTTGTGGTGATGGCTGTCCACCTATGGGCAAACAGGGCTAGGTGCCCCCACCCTATAAGCAGCAGGGGACCTCCTTGGGGGTAGGGAGGTCACGCCCAGGCAGTCAAAAGCTCCCCCCAGGCTAGGCCAGAGCCGGTGCCTGGGACTTCAGGGCCATTTGTTTTCTGGGACCATGTTGCTGGCCCTGTTGAGAGGCCGGAAAGGGCCTGGAAGTGTGGCATACCACTAAAGCTCCCTTTCTTCCTCAGGAAAAAGGGCTTTTTCTCCAGGGCTTTCTTCCAGGGTTGCACTGAGGTCGTCTTTTTGAGAGCCCGGTTCTTGCCACAAACTCTCTTAGCTGCCTTATCCACCATGAGCGTCCCAAATAGGTTCTCTCCTATGCAGAGGACATCAATCAGTTTATCCTGCACCTGTTGTCCTAGGTCAGATGACTGCAGCCATGCCTGGTGTCGTGCCCCGATGCCTGTGGTGGTTACCCTGGCCAATGACTCAAAGCCATTGTAAGCTGCTCAGGACAAAAACTTTGAGCATTCTTTTACTACTGAGGTCAGGGTCGAGCCTCTGTAGGGGTTCCCCATCGAGGCCTGCTGAGAATCCACCAAACTCCTTCGACAGTTCTTTCAGGATGGTAGGACTGATCCAGCACCTTAATATCGAGCCCTGAAAGGCCTTCCGGCCAAGGGCGTCGAGGGTTTGGATCTCCCTGCCGGATTGTACCAACAAATGAGTGTTTTGGCTTTTAAGACAGTGCATGGCCAACTCCATGACCATGGAATTGTGTGGAAGCTGGGTCTTTTGGAACCCAGGCCTTCGGCATACCTGGTACATGGTGTTGAGGTGCCTACTAATGATTGGTACTGGCGCAAGTGTTTCCCACATTCAGAGGAGGCAGCGGCCGAGGATCACAGGCTCCAGGTCCATAAGGGTTTCCTTTGGGGGTATCTCGTATAGGAGTATCTCCAATTCCTCAGTGCATGGGTGCTCCTCTGCCTCAGTCTTAATAGTGAGAGCCTTGGCCATGTCCTGCACAAAATCGAGGAATGCGACATCCTCTGGTGAGGAATGGGTTGGGTCATCAGGGGAGATGGGTCCGAGGGCATGTCAGTCGCCTCATATCCAGGGACTCTTCATCCTCGGTCTCCCATTTGGACTCAAAATCAGAGTACGAGTCTGACGCCACACGATCACCTTGGTCGAGGACCGCTTCCAGCGGTCGATCATCAGTATGACCGCAGGCACTGTCCAAGGAAAATCGGTGTCCCAAGGAATGGGACTCGGACCTCGTCTAGGGGCTTTCTTGAGGCTGGTGGTGCTTGAGGACCGGCTCGACGTCCGGGGGAGCCCTCGATGTTGAGGGTCCCATTGTCTGAGCAGATGAACCGGATGAGCTGGACATGAACGCCTGCTGCATGGCCACTAAGGTTAGATATACTGCTCTCTAGGGCTGCCATTCTGGTTTCCATACCAGTTGACTCCACAGCCTTCGACATGGGCACTGAAGACTTTGGGCCTGGCTTCAGTTCTGTCAAGGGGGAGTCCTTGATGATGGCCTTTGAGGCCCGAGACTGATTGACGTGTGCCAATGACTCCTTATGGGGCAGTGTGGAAGGACGCTCTTGCCCTAACTCCTCGGACTAATGCCTGGGACTGTGGGTCCTGGGGTGGGATTTACTCTTCTTCCCAGATCCGTCCTCTGAGGCGGTCTTCAAGGGTTCCTTCTTGTGCTCCACCTCCAGGTATTTCTGCTCGGAGGAACTGTGGCCGTGGTGCTCCAAAGAGGCTCTGGATTCGTGGGGCACCGATGTATCAGAGGGGGCCCTGAAGCGTGGTGTCACCGGAGACTCTGGTGGAGCGTCAGACTTCTGAAAACGTTTTTCCTGCTGCTGATGGTGACTCTTTAAGGCCTTTGAGGTCATGGTTCTGCAGAGCTCGCAGTTGGAGTCGTTATGCTCCGGGCCAAGGCATTGGAAGTAGCAGTCATATGGGTCAGTGAATGACATCATTTTGCCACACCGGTCACACTCTTTGAAGCCACTGGAGGCCATTGGAAAAAGGGTGTCCCCGCCATATGGCAGGCGTGCAAGGCCTTTGGCTGAAAAAGGACACAAACGCCAGTTGAACACCTTGTTGAAAAAATGAATAGACGAACCCGAGGAGCGACGCCAAGGCGAGCTGGCTAGGGGGTTGGAAGGAACCATTATGCAAACCGGACAAAACGTAACCATAAAATCAGACTTTTTCTGGGGAAAACTGGGCAACGTCCAATGGGCTCAGCGGAAAAAAGAAGATTGCGGCAAGATGGCACTCTTGGGCGGGAAGTGGACCACGCATGCATGGTGCATCTCCCAAAGGCTTTCTTTGAAAGCTGGGGAGATGTTTCTGTGCAGGTTCCATCAGCGCTGACATCACCCATATGTGAGGACTGACTTCCTGCTTGTTCCCGGAAAAAAGCAAAATATTCCCTTTGTAGTTGCACACTTCAAACTTGGTCAAGATCATTTACAAATAGTGCGCACCAACGCTATTCACACACATTGGGGCATGTTTGCTAAGTAGTGCTAACAGTTAATACAGGTTGTGGTAACTGTTATCTCATGCCAGTGGCAGAAATTCAAATGATGGGCCCCCAGAGCAAGGGAAGTCCACTTCAGAAAATAAGGAATAGCTGCAAGTGGTGCCCCTCATTTCTTGAGGTCCCCCTACACCACAGGGGCTACTTGGACAGAATTTATACTACTGCTGCACACTAAAACAGCCAGCGTGGTAAAAATCCCATGCTAACTGCTTAGCATACAACAGGGTGGAGACTGGGTGGGTTAGGGACAGAGAATGAGCATTGACTGCACATTATGGTTAGCCTGGGGATAATTAATACACACTCTCAATACTGCAATTAGCATGGGTGCCCAACACCACCTCAGTGGGTGGCAGGAAGTGCACCCATGTTAATTGCAACTGCCAGTTTAGCATGCTGGGGTACTATTCAGCACATTAACTGCTAGGTAGCATGCTGGGCATACCCCCACCTCTCAACATGTGCGCCCTTAACACACTCAAACATGCACTATTGTTTACTACAGAGCTTATAATATATGATCCTAAGTATAGAATTAAGATTCCTGGGAGTAGTTTAAGAACGTTCCAAAAAATGTTTTTTCAAACAGTTGAATAAAGGCATAGAAAACCAAGTTAGATGTCGCTATTCAACATTAAACCACTGTTCCCCCCTCCACAAACTAATCCTTTTTTTATTAAATAGGCTTCTACAGTGACCCTCAGTAGTGCACAAATACTGTCACACAAATTTACACCTACTACTAAGAAGTTATAAAATGCGTGTGTGTGTGTACACACATGTTTTATAAAGTACACACATACATCACAGCTATGATCCCCCCCTCCCAAAAAAACCCCATCTTTTATTTCTATGGGTGCAGTGACGCTTAACACGTTAATTTCATTAAAGCAGGTTGATCTGTAGTAAACATGCCCCCTAGACACACTTTTTTGTGCCTACGTTTCACACATATGTCCCTGTACAATTTTGATACAGCCGTTTTCTATTTATGAAGCATGCTTTACATGTGAAAAATGCATTGTAAAATTACTCCTATAAATGCATTTATAAGGATAAATAAAACTAATTCACAGCATTTGCTAGACTGTCATTCAGCAGGACCCAGGGTTGTGTACAATAAAACAAAAAAGAAAGCCGTTAAGTGAGTAGAAACAAAGGGAGAGAAGGGGGGACATAAGTATCATCCCTGTTCTCTTGCTTACATTTTGAACATTATATTCATCCAGATTGATATGATACTGCTTTAGCTATGCATGTGAACTTCATATGATGACACATTAACTGGCTTTTGAAAATTCCTTAGCTGCCAAAGCCCCGGGTAAGCCTTTGAATATTTAATCCTAGATCTTTATTGCCATTTGAACGCATGGGGCAATTTTCAAATAACCTGCTTCGATGCAAATTCTATGGGCACTAACAGAAATAATAAAAACACTCAACAGACAATACAAAATATACACAGATAATATTATGATTTATACAACCTTCAACACCGCAAAGCTTGAATACACAATGATAACAAATTGCATGGAGGCAATGACACATTGGCTACAAAAACAAAATATAAATATAAACTACAAAAAAACGGAGGACCTACACATCACCAGGAACTCAACATTTACACCACTGGCTACAATAAAACTGAAAAACAATGAACTCAGTCAACAAGGAGGTCAAATACCTGGGAGTCATACTAGATCAAGCACTAAATTTCCACACCCATGTAAACAAAAGCAGCATACTAAAAACAAAAAGGACATTAGCCAAACTCAAACCGCTTCTCAGCATCAGTGACTTCAGAACAGTTTGTCAGGCAATAATAATGTCTATCCTAGACTACTGTAATATAATTTACCAAGGACTGCCAAAGCATGCAACACCACCACTGCAAACAACTCGGAACATGGCAGCAAGAGTGATCACAGAAACCAACAGAAACGAGCACATAACACCAACTCTGATACAGCTTCCCTGGCTCCTGATACAAGCATGCACCAAATTTAAAACTATACTCAACATATTCAAAATCATAAATAAAATATCCCCAGACACACTCCAACCATTATAATCAAGCACCCTGAAAACAAAGCAAAGAGAACCACACATCTTCTCCTCATACCAAAAACGAAGAAAACATACAACCAATGAACATGCAACAGAGCATTCATCATCTATGCACCGACATTATGGAATGCACGTCCAGAAAACATAAAGAGCATAAAGACTTTAGAAAAGCATTAAAAACACATATTTTCAAGGGACCACTATGGACTGACATAATGCCAACCAAATTAACCGAAAAGAAATCAAATCTAACTATAAACCCTCGCACCACACACCATTACACCAAGTAGTGGCAGATTTGTTATCAACCTAAACACCCAGTGAAGGAACCCAGTGTTAACATCCAAGTTAAACTCCCTGTTATAATGTATGTTATATACATTAAAACACAAACTGTTCCAATGTATGTTGTTGAGTTGCAATGTAAACCGCTTTGAAACTATGATAAGGCAGTATAGAAAACAAAATAATAATGTGTATCTAATTTTTAGAGTTACTTCCCTTTGAAAGTTGCCCATGGAGACAAAGGACCCAGAAATTTTGTACCAGTTAATTCTATGGCCATTTTATTTTCTGGAAAAACCAATGTGCATAGATTTAAAAACTCAGCCTACATGTATTGTTCCCACCCAAAGCACGCCTCCTCTCAATCCAGCTAACAGTATGTGTGCTATGGGACCCTCATGTGTACTACTAACATTTAAAGAGGGCAATTTCCACATGGCTTTTTAAAGCCGTTCACTTGGGCAAACTGGCCATCTCCTTCCTATGTATAAATCGAACCAAAGGGATGCAAAACTATTTAGAAAACTTAGTAGCTAAACACAGATTTTGCAAGAAAATATTTTTTCTTTATTTACTTTTTTTTCTTGTTTTCTCTTTTAGAATTTTTAAAATGCTCTGTTTTGTTTTTCCTCTTCCTTCCTACCATCTCACTTGAACCAACCTCCTCTTGCTTATCCCCTTGCCACATCTAAGCTACTGTGGGTCACACAAGCAGCATTTCATCTCCTTGACATAGCTACAGGAGCTAGTCGGATTCCCAGTGGAAGGTGTCAGGAATCAAGTTTACGCATCCAGAATTGTTCTGCCTCTGGGAAGTTGTATAACTTGGAAGCGTCATTTTCAGTTATTTCTGGGGATAGGTGTCTTGTACTTTCCATATATGCTAGAAAATCTGCTGGTAAGAAATTATATTAGAAAGATTGTTCCATTATTTGGACTATGTGAATAATTGACAATGGAGAGAGAATTGGGTTAGCATTGTGATGATACCTGCTTTTGTCTTTGTATTGTGAAATGTTGACATGTGGATTTTACTGGAAAATAAAAAATAATAAGTTTTAAAAACCTTGCTTATTCTCCCAGAAATCTCTTCTTTCTGCAGGTCATGGAAATGCAGATAAAGAAGCAGTTTCAGGACACATGCAAGGTGCAAACAAAACAGTACAAGGCACTAAAAAATCACCAGCTTGAAGTTTCTCTTAAGAGCGAGCACAAAACCATCCTGAAGTCTCTGAAAGATGAACAGACGCGGAAGCTAGCCATTCTGGCTGAGCAGTATGAGCAGAGCATAAATGAGATGATGGCATCACAAGCGGTAAGGAAACAGTAGGTTTAAGGCAGCAGCCCTTGTAATTGTATAAGATTGCTCCATTTAGAGAGGGATTGCAAAGACCTAATGTAATTGCTGTTTACCTTCAACCACCGAAAATGAATTGTTCAATTTGTGCTATTTTTCTTCTTATGACAGTGGAAAACCATCAACTTGCTTGACAGATGCCATTTCAGTACTATGCCCTCTCATCAGTTTACTTGAGCCATGCACTGCAGCGCTCGCTGCTATTATACTGAGTCACATGCACCTTTGTTTGTTCACTCCATTACATCTTTGTCCTTACCTGTAGCACTAAGAGAAGGACACTGTCACTTGTGCCATGAGTTTGCAGTGATTTTGGAAACCATCCATGAAACATCCTGGTACTCAAAAGCTTCATTCTTATCTGGCAACTAGCATTTTGCCCCATTATGTCTAATGACATTACTTTTGAACGGTTACAGCTACGTCTGGACGAGGCTCAGGAAGCGGAGTGCCAAGCCCTGAGGCTGCAGCTGCAGCAAGAGATGGAGCTACTTAATGCCTACCAGAGCAAGATCAAGATGCAAACAGAAGCGCAACATGAGCGTGAGATTCAGAAACTAGAACAGAGAGTGTCTTTGCGGCGAGCTCATCTTGAGCAAAAGGTATGTAATTTCTGGAGTGGGAACCTGGCAGGGGAAAGCAGAGACTGCAGTATTGTCTTGGGGTTAGAGCAAACCATGAGGTGATCAAACTGTTTAGCCCTCTGTGCACATTTACGTATTTGGGAACTTGGGCCTTCTGTCTTAGTAACATGTTTATCATCATCCACTACACATCCTGCCCTGCATTCCTCAATATCTTCTCTGCATTTTTGTATCTTGCTTTCTGCTTACCCTACCCACGCCTCTATTCCATTTTCAGATATACTTCCCCCACCTCCCAAACTGTACTTCGTGAATATGGCAAAATGCATTTTGTCTTCAAAGATTCATACTTCAGAGTTACTCTGTAAGATGCCTCCAGCCTCTGTCATTTTTGCTGCTACAAGTTACTGCTTTGGAAAGTTTTTTTTGTGTTTTGATTTTTACTTGCTATAATTCTAATTTTTGACTTCAGAGAAACAATGACTTAGATTACTGATGGCATTAATATTTAGGAACATGTTAACTCTTTGAATGCCTAGTTGCTACCTGCATTCCCTCGTCCTCAGACTATCTGCTGTCCTCCTTTTTTTCTCTCCTCTACATATGCTAATAGTGCTTTTAGGTTACGAGTGTGAAGCTTATGGCTTAGGATCTTTTCAAAGCAGTTCTTGACTGTAATAAATATAAAATTTCCAATGTACAAGAAACAAGATGGTTTCTTACCAATGCATGACTTGGCCGAAGGAGCTGAGACCTGTAGTATAATTTAAGATAGAAGGGTCTTCTGAATTTGAGATGTCTCTACGGATTTCTCCTTCAGACAGGCACATCAGAAGGGATGGCTGTAGTGCCATCACCACCACCAAATAATTTAAAATGGCATTTATACACCGCTGCTTCCCTTCTGCAGTGGATAAGTAGATTTCCTTCATTCTGACACTGTTTTAATTGCAATAATTGTAATTTTACTTCCAAAGAGGACAGTCACTTATACTGCTGGTTGTGTTTATTTTGGGCCCCTCTCACCACATCCTCTTAGATTACTGTAAGGCAACGATTTTCCTGTTCACTTGGGAAGGGTGTTCCATGTCTTCTGCCCAGTATTTGAACTCTATTCTAGTTCTGGCACACTTGATGCCTCACTCCTTGCCCTCATCCCAGCATGTTTTGCCTGTTAATTGTCTGTATTAGATTACAAACTTCAAGAAATGGGAATGATCCATTTTGTATGTTAATAAAGCATTGCGTACACTTGGTAGCACAATACAAATAATTCTGTTCAGGTCCTCTGAATTTGAGAGGACAATTTTCGTAGACAAAGCAGGATGAATCGTGGACATAAGTGGGTGATGTCATCTGGTAGCGCAGACATGTGATGGCTCTCTGAGCTCAGAATTAGCTTAAAATGTTTCTGAGAATGTGTGGTTGTTGCTGCCCCCTACGCTAGTAGAGTTTTGTTCTTTATACTCTGGATATGAAAGTAGCTTTTACCCTGTGCTTTTTTCACTGAAAATGTTCTCATCTCCAGGAACAAGCAGGAATGTAGTCATCACATATGGGTATCGTCGGTACCGACAGAGCCTGCGCGGGAACGCTCCCCAGCGTCCAATTAGAAAGCTTTTGGGAGCATCCCACAGCACCTGCGTGCTGCCTTCCCGCCTTTCACAACTGCCTCTCTCCAGTTCTTCTTTTTCCGCGGAGCCAGCAGGTCATTGTTCCTGTCACCGCAGAAGAATTCTTTTTTATTTCTTTCTTTCTTTTTTGTGGTCGCGTCTGCCTTCCTCGACGCTTTACCAGTACCGCCGGTTTTTTTCTTATTATTTCTGTCTTTAAAAAATATATTCTACTTTTTTTTCTTTTTTCTTCAGGTGCATGCGCCTTTTTGGGCCTTAGGCTCAAAAACATTTCCTTACAATGGAGAAACCTGCCTCAGGTTTCAAAATGTGCACCAAGTGTGGCGGTACCATTTCCGTCACCGACACCCATGAATGGTGTCTAAAATGTTTAGGTCCTGACCACTCCATCACGGAATGTATGTCCTGGGCCATGATGTCTAAAAGAGGTCGGCAGAACCAAGCTGCTAAGCTCAGTACCCTGTTTCCCTCTGATGCAGCTTCGGTGGCATCGACGTCTTCCAGGGCTGCTTCTTCCTCCCATGGATATCAGGTAACTAAACATAAGTCCAGCCGGTCCTCAAAGGGTAGATCTCCTTCTAAGCATCGAGATGCCTCTGCCGTTGCACTTGAGGATTCTGCACCGGCAAAATTGCCCCGGCAGGAGGCTTCGGCTTCCAAAGCATTATTGGGGCTCCAGGATGTTCTCGAGGCCTCGACCTCGGCAGAACTACTGGTGCCATGCTCTGGGGTATCGGCGGTCTCCTTCGGTACCGACATCCAGGCATTGGCAGCATCGATAGACCAGAGAGTCCTGGCTATTGAGCGCAGTCTGGCGGCTCTCCTTGTGGCATCGACGCCCTCGGAACCGCGACAGACAATTCGACCGGCACTGGCCCCGGCATCGGCATTGGTACCGGTACCGATAGCATCAACATCGACATCGGTGTCTGCTTTGCTGGTACCCAGTCATCCGATGCCCTCCGGTACCGGTTACTCCCAGTACCGACTTCGGTCGGTATGGATATCAGGCTCTTCAAGAGCATCCATACAGACAGTACTTCGAGTCCTCAGAAGAATCTGAGGATTCTGATAGTTCTGTCGATGCAGGAATGCTGCTCCCCGAGGAGCCCCTCCTCCCCTAGGCACAGGATGTCTCCTCCAGAGGATATTTCCTTCCAGGATTTTATCAGGGAGGTGGCTCGGGGCCTGTCCATTACTGTGGCCCCTGAAACAGAGCCAAGGGCCAAGGAGTTGGAAATTCTACAATATCCCAAAACTCCTAAGGAGGCAGCTACCTTGCCCATTCATGAGATTTTATATGATTTCATGTTAAGGATGTGGGAGACACCTCTTACCACCTCTCCTCATTCTCGCATACTAGATACTATGTATCGAGTCCCTCCTTGTCCTGGTTTCCAAAAGACTCAGCTTCCTCACCACTCTATTGTAGTGGAATCAGCTATGAGAAGGATCAAGAGTGCAAAGAGGCATGCCTCTAATCCTCCAGGACGTGAGTGCAGAACCCTGGATGCTTTTGGACGTAGCGTCTTCCAAGCTTCCATGCTTTCTGCCAGGATCAATTCCTATAGTCTCTACATGGGAATGTTCCTAAAGGAGGTCATAGATGATTTAGAAGCTTTAAGTCCTATTCTTCCTGAGGATAGAAGACAGGATTTTCTCACTTTGGTCAAACATGCCCAAGATGTTTCTAAATTTGCCAACCGTGCAGCCTTTGACTGCTTTGAGTGCATAAGCAGAACCTCAGCTATTGCCATAGGTGCACGTAGAATTGCTTGGCTCCAGGCATCTGATCTAGAGCTCTGGGTACAAGACAAATTAGGAAATAGCCCTTGTACTGGTGAGAACCTGTTTGGTGAAGATTGGCAGGAAAAGGCCAATGAGATGGATGCTGACAACTCCACTTTCGATAGGTTATCCCAGTTCCCAGCTGATCCTGCTAGAAAGAAATTGTTCAAGAAACCATTCTTTTTAAAAAGAGAAAATATTATCCTGCTTATGTTCAGCAGCGACGTTCTGCAGGTCAGCTTGCCAGGAAAGGTCAGCAACCACCCAAACAGAAGAAAGCAGACTGCTAAGCCTCAGCCAGGCCAGCAGTCTCAGCCTCCACAGGGCCTTTGACTTTCAGCTAGAGAACTTAGCTTTCCTGGCTGTCGGGGGACCAGAGCCTTCCACCATTCCAGGAAGGTTATGTCATTTTGCCCCCAGATGGGGGCAGATAACAGCAGAGCATTTGACACTCTCCATCATAAAGGAGGGGTACAAGCTTCATTATTCAAGCATACCCCCTCACACAATTGTAAAGCAGTTCAATTCTCCGACCTCTCTCATCAACCTGTTAGGTCAGGAGGTCGCCATCCTTCTTGCCCAAGGGGCAATAGAAGAAGTACCCATTCATCAGCAGGCTACAGGGTTCTATTCCCCTTATTTCCTTATCCCAAAGAAAACAGGGGGTTACAGACCTATCTTAGACCTCGGAGAATTGAACAAATTCCTTGTCAATGAGAAATTCAAGATGATTTCTCTCGGATCTCTGCTGCCATACCTTCAGAGTCAGGATTGGCTTTGTTCTCTAGATCTCAAGGATACATACACCCATGTCCTCATCCATCCAACCCACAGAAGGTTCCTTTGGTTCCTTTTTCAAGGAAAGCACTACCAATACAGGGTGCTTCCTTTTGGCCTGGCCTCAGCACCAAGGGTGTTCACAAAATGCATGGCTGTAGTAGCAGCATATCTCCAGGAACAAGCAGGAATGAGTCTTCACATATGGGTATCGTCAGTACCGACGGAGCCTGCGCGGGAACGCTCCCCAGCGTCCTGAAAGAAAGCTTTTGGGAGCATCCCACAGCACCTGCACGCTGCCTTCCCGCCTTTCCCAACTGCCTCTCTCCAGTTCTTCTTTTCCACGGAGCCAGCAGGTCGTGTTTCCTGTCACCGCTGAAGAATTTCTTATTTTCTTTTATTTTTCTTTAGTCGCTTGTCTGCCTTCTCGATTCCGCACCGGTACTACCGGTTCTTTTTCTTTCTTTTAAAAAAAAAACAAAAAAAACTTCTACTTTTTTTCTGTGCATTTCTTCTGGGGCCTCAGGCCCACAGAAATATTTTCCCTCATGGAAAAACCCGCCTCCGGGTTTAAAAAATGCACAAAGTGCAGTAGCACTATTTCTGTCACCAACACCCATGACTGATGTCCAAAAGAGGGTTACAGAATCGGGCAGCTAAGCTCAGTACCCTGTTTCCCTCCGATGCAGCTTCCCTCCGATGCAGCATCGACGTCTTCCAGGGCTTCTTCTTCATCCCATGGATCTCAGGTAACCAAACTTAAATCTGGCCGGTCCTCAAAGAGTTCATCTCCCTCTAAGTATCGAGATGCCTCCGGGGCTTACTCTTGAGGATGCCACACCGGCAAAATTACCCCAGCGGGAGGCTCCGGCTTCCAAAGCATTACCTATGGGGTCACAGGTTGACATCGATGGCTCGGCCTCGACCAATCACCTGTTACAATGTTCTGGGGTACCGGCGGTTTCGACCGGTACCGATATCCAGACATTGGTGGCGTCTATGGATCAGAATATTCTGACCATGCAGCATGCCATCACGGCATTCATTCAAGCTGCAACGCCTACGGTACCGCAACAAACTCCGTTGTCTGTACCCGTACCGATTCCGGTACAGGATCCGATTCCGGTTCCGATACCAGTACCGCTTGCATCGACATCAGCATCGATGGCAGCGGTACACTATCCATTGATGCCTATCAGTACTGGCCTGGTACTGATTACTCCCGATGTCGATACCTCCCAGTACGCGTATCGGGCTCTACGAGAGCATCCAGATAGTCGATACTTCGATTCCTCTGAAAAGACTGATTCTTCAGAGGCCTCAATTGAAGCATCGGGCATCCTTCCTCAGGAACCCTCTTCTCCAAAAAGGAGAATGTCTCCTCCTGAAGACTTGTCTTTTCAGGATTTCATCAGGGAGGTAGCCAAAGGCCTGTCTATCTCAGTTACCTCTGAGACTGAACCTAGAGCCAAAAAATTGGATATCCTACAATATCCTAAGGCTCCTAAAGAGGCAGCCACCTTACCAATACATGAGATTCCTTATGAACACATGTTGGGCATATGGGAGACTCCTCTTTCCACCTCCCCTCATTCCAGAAGGTTGGACACCATGTATCGTGTTCCTCCTTTACCTGGTTTTCATAAAACTCAGCTTCCTCACCACTCCATTGTGGTAGAGTCTGCTATGAAAAAGATCAAGAGTACCAAAAGGCACTCTTCTCCTCCTCCAGGAAGAGAATGCAGAGCTCTAGATGCCTTTGGCAGGAAAATCTTCCAGACCAGTATGCTTGTAGCCAGAATCAACTCCTATAGTCTCTATATGGGGATGTTTCTCAAAGAAGTTACAGATCATTTGCAAACCTTATCTCCTTTTATGTCAGAAGATAAGAGAGAAGAATGTATCACCTGGCTTAAACATGCACAGGATGTATCCAAATTTTCCAACCGTGCAGCCTTTGACTCTTTTGAGGGGGCCAGTAGAGCCTCAGCTATTGCCATAGGTGCACGCAGAGTTGCTTGGTTGCAAGCCTCTGATTTGGAATCCTGGGTGCAGGATGGTCTAGGTAACCTTCCTTGTACAGGCGAAAACCTGTTTGGCAAAGATTGGCAAGCAAAGGCCAACCAGATGGATGCTGAAAATTCTGCTTTAGATAGACTTTCAAAGTCTACTACTGCTCCTTTTAGAAAGAGGTTGTTCAAAAAAGGATCTTTCCCAAAGAAATGGAAATTTTCTTCTTATGGTCAGGCCTCTTCTCAAAGTCATTTTGCTACAAAGAAACAGCAACAACCAAAACAGACCAAAACTCAAGCTGCGAGGACTACTATGGCCCAAGAGCCTCAGCCTCCTCAGGGCCTTTGACTTTCCACTAGAGAACTTAGCCTTTCTGGCTCTAGAACATCCAGAGCCCCTCACCATCCCAGGAAGGTTAGCTCACTTTGCTCCCAGATGGGAACAAATCACAGCAAAGCAATGGACCCTATCCATCACAAGGGAAGGGTACAAACTTCATTTCTTAAACCTTCCTCCTCACACCATGATGAAACAGTTCAATTCTCCAACATCTCTCCTCACCCTTCTAGGTCAGGAGATTGCTACCCTTCTTGCCCAAGGGGCAATAGAAGAAGTACCCCTTCTTCAACAGGGCTCAGGGTTCTACTCCCCCTATTTTCTCATCCCAAAGAAAACGGGGGGCTACAGACCCATATTAGATCTCAGAGAATTGAACAAGTTTCTATGCAAGGAGAAATTCAAGATGACTTCTCTCGGAACTCTCCTTCCATACCTCCAGAGTCAAAACTGGCTTTGTTCTCTAGAGCTCAAGGATGCGTACACCCATATTCTCATCCATCCTACACACAGAAGATTCCTTCGCTTCCTATACCAAGGAAAGCACTACCAATACAAAGTGCTTCCTTTCGGTCTGGCCTCTGCTCCAAGAGTGTACACAAAATGCATGGCAATAGGAGCTGCATTCCTACGCACTCTAGGTATATTCGTATTCCCATATCTGGACGACTGGCTCATCCGAGCTCCATCCCAGTCAGAGGCCCAGATTTCCCTAACCTGCACAATGCGTATCCTTCAGTATCTGGGGCTGGTAATCAACATTCCAAAATCCCATCTAACCCCTACTCAATCTCAGGAGTTTATAGGGGCCTTACTGGATACCACAACTGCAAGGGCCTATCTTCCCCAGGCCCGTTGCCTACGCTTGGTGCAGTTAGCCTCCCAGATTCAGTTAAAATCCCATTTAACTGCTTGAGAGATGTTGCAACTTTTAGGCCACATGGCATCCACGGTGCATGTGGTTCCCTATGCTCGCCTTCACATGAGAGCAGCTCAGTGGACCCTATCCACCCAATGGACCCAGGCATCAGGTTGTCTATCAGACAAAATAGCAACCTCCAGTCGCCTATTTTCGTCCCTCCACTGGTGGAAGTCCACTCAGAATCTGTTACTGGGGTCCCCCTTTCGACAGGTGTTACCCCAAGCAACCCTTACAACAGATGCCTCTCCAAAGGGTTGGGGAGCTCATCTACAAGATCTCTCAACCCAGGGCATCTGGTCTCCACAGGAGACACATCTTCATATCAACCTCTTACAGCTCAGAGCAATTTTTCTGGCTCTGAGTCTTCCACACCCTGCTCAGCTACAAGACAGTCCTCATCCACACGGACAACCAAGTAGCTATGTTCTACATGAACAAGCAGGGGGGAACTGGCTCTCTGTCGCTTTGCAACGAAGCTCTGAGATTGTGGGCCTTCGCCAGAGTGCATCAAATCCATCTCATGGCAGTATATCTTCCAGGAGTTCAAAACTCTTGGGCAGACACTCAGTCAAGTCCTGCTTCCGCACGAATGGTCCCTCCATGGGGACCAGATAGCCAGAGTTTTTCGGATTTGGGGTACCCCAGACATAGACCTGTTTGCAAGTCCGTGGAATGCCAAACTTCCCCGGTTCTGTTCCAGGATTCCATGTCAGGGAGTTCAGGCCAGGGATGCCTTCCTCCTTCATTGGGGGCAAGACTTCCTTTATGCCTTTCCACCTATTCCCCTAATCCCCAAGACTCTATTCAAGCTTCAGAGAGACAAAGGGACTATGATCCTCATAGCACCACTTTGGCCACGCCAAGTGTGGTTCCCTCTACTTCTGCATCTCTCTCAAGCTCCCTCCCTAGACCTGGGGTCTGCTCCAGATCTCCTCTCCCAGGAGGAGGGAACCTTGTGGCACCCAAATCCTCAGTCTCTTCATCTCAGGGCCTGGTTGCCGAAGGCCTAGACCTTCAAGATTTACAACTTTCTCAGCAAGTGAAGGATATCCTTCATGCTTCCAGAAAGCCTTCCACCAGACGTTCATATGCTTTTAAATGGAAAATGTTTTCCATTTGGTGTGCAGAGAAGGGTCTCAACCCTCTTGCAATACCTTTGAATTCTTTACTAGACTATTTACTGCATTTATCCCATGCAGGCCTTAAAACAAATTCAATCAGAGTCCATTTGAGTGCTATTGCAGCATCCCTTAAGCCTCTCAATGGACAACCTATTTCCTCTCATCCTCTTATAGCAAGATTCATGAGAGGCCTTCTTTTGACTAAACCTCCCATTAGACCACCTCCAGTGGCATGGGACATGAATCTGGTTCTTGGCCAGCTTATGAAGCCACCCTTAGATCCCTTAGCCACTACCTCCTTGAAATTTCTTTCCTGGAAGGTTATTTTTCTCATTGCAGTCACCTCAGCTTGCCGTATCAGTGAGTTGCAAGCTTTAGTGGCTAATCCTCCTTATACAAGGTTCCATCATGACAAGGTAGTCCTCAGAACTAATCCACACTTTATGCCTAAAGTGGTCTCACCTTTTCATCTGAACCAGGAGGTGTATTTACCTGTCTTTTTTCCAGGACCTCATGCATCAACTGCAGAGAGGAATCTTCATACCCTGGATTGTAAAAGAGCACTTGCTTTCTACTTACACAGGACACAGCAACATAGAAAGTCCTCTCAACTTTTTGTTGCTTTTGACCCCTCTCATTTAGGACTTCCAGTCTCTAAGAGAACTCTGTCTAATTGGATTGCTCATTGTATTTCCTTCGCCTACCAGAGTAAGAACCTTTCTCTGGAGGGCCATGTCACAGCTCACAATGTGAGGGCCATGGCAGCCTCTATGGCTCATCTTAACTGTGTCCATTGACCAAATCTGTCGAGCGGCCACCTGGGCATCGGTTCATACCTTCACAGCCCATTACTGCTTGGACAAGGACTCCCGCCGGGATGCCTTGTTTGGTCAGGCTGTTCTCAAACACCTGTTCCATACCTAATCAACTCCTACCCTCCATTCCTGACTGGATGCCTGAGATTCATGGGTAAAGGTGGAGCCCTTCCCAGGGACTCACAATCTGGGTGATCTCCCAGGCATCTCTAGCTGGGGAGTCCCCATATGTGAAGACTCATTCCTGCTTGTTCCTGGAGATAGCACAGTTACTTGTAACAGGTGATCTCTGGGAACAGCAGGAATAAGTCTTCACAACCCACCCACCTCCCCTAGGAGTTGTATCTCTCTATCTCTCTTTCCTTTCCTCTCTCTCTCTCTCTTTGTCTCAGCTTTAAAACTCAAACTGGAGAGAGGCAGTTGAGAAAGGCGGGAAGGCAGCGCGCAGGCGCTGTGGGATGCTCCCAAAAGCTTTCTTTCAGGACGCTGGGGAGCGTTCCCACGCAGGCTCCGTCGGTACCGACGATACCCATATGTGAAGACTTATTCCTGCTGTTCCCAGAGATCACCTGTTACAGGTAAGTAACTGTGCTTTCTCCGCACTCTAGGAATATTCGTCTTCCCCTACTTAGACGACTGGCTCATTCGAGCCCCAACGGAGTCAGAGGCCAGGACTTCTCTATCCTGCACAATGCGTATCCTTCAGTATTTAGGGCTGGTAGTAAACATCCCAAAATCCAGTCTAACTCCCAATCAGTCTTTAGAGTTCATAGGAGCTTTACTGGATACCAAAAAGGCAAGGGCCTATCTCCCCCAGGCCCGTTGCCTTCGCATGGTGCAGTTAGCTTCTCAAGCAGTGCTAAAGCCTCATCTAACTGCTCGAGAAATGTTACAACTACTAGGCCACATGGCATCTACTGTGCATGTGGTTCCCTATGCTCGCCTCCATATGAGGGCAGCCCAGTGGACTTTATCCACCCAATGGACCCAGGCATCAGGATGCCTGTCAGACAAAATAGCAAATACAAGTCGCCTTATTTTGTCCCTCCAGTGGTGGAAGTCCACTCAAAACCTGTTGCTGGGGTCCCCTTTTCAACAACCCTTACCCCAAGCAACTCTCACAACAGATGCTTCTCCAATAGGTTGGGGAGCTCATCTGCAAGACCTCTCCACCCAAGGCACCTGGTCTCCACAGGAGAGTTATCTACATATCAATCTCTTGGAGCTCAGAGCAATCTTCCTTGCTCTGCAAGTGTTCCACGCCCTGCTCAGCTGCAAGACAGTCCTCATTCATACGGACAATCAAGTAGCCATGTTCTTTGTGAACAAGCAGGGGGGAACAGGCTCTCTGTCGCTTTGCAACAAAGCTTTGCGACTATGGGCCCTCGCCAGAGAGCATCAGATTCATCTCCTGTCAGTGTATCTTCCAGGCATCACTGTTCCCTCTAAGCTGTGCGCGCGCGCACACCTCGCCAAGCGAGCGCACATACTTTAAAACAGAGCGCACAAAAATTACAGCTCTGATTCTGATAGAAAACAACACAGACGTCTTAAAATTTAAAAGTTATGATTGTAATTACTAGAAATTTCCCGCTTCATTTAGTAATCATCTATTTTCATTTAATTTGATTAAAATCAATGTGGTGTACATACTGTATTCTGACGTGTAGTGAAATTTTAAAGTATATAACTCCGAGTGTCGTTATGTGGCGCACAAAAATTTAACCTTCCTTCAAAAGCTGCACACAGCTGATATTTTAAGCGCACACAGCCTACAGAAAATTAGAGGGAACATTGCCAGGCATACAAAACTCTTGGGCAGACAGACTCAATCGAGTTCTGCTTCCACACGAATGGTCTCTGCATGCAGACCAGGTAACCAAGATTTTTCAAATTTGGGGAACCCCGGACATAGACCTCTTTGCAAGTCCGTGGAATGCCAAACTTTCCCGGTTCTGTTCCAGTATTCCGGCTCAGAAGGCTCAGGCCAGGGATGCTTTCCTCCTTCATTGGGTTCAAGACTTCCTGTATGCCTTTCCACCCATTCCCCTAATTCCCAAAACCATGTTCGAGCTTCAGAGAGACAGAGGCCATATGATTCTCATAGCTCCACATTGACCACGGCAAGTGTGGTACCCTCTGCTTCTACATCTCTCTCAAGCTCCCTCCCTGGAGTTAGGGTCTGCCCCAGATCTCCTATCTCAGGAGGACGGAATGTTATTGCATCCCAATCCCCAGTCTCTGCATCTCAGGGCTTGGTTGCTGAAGGCCTAGATCTCCAAGATCTTAATCTTCCTCAGCAAGTAAAAGATATTCTTTTTGCTTCCAGGAAACCTTCCACAAGATTCTCTTACGCTTTTAAGTGGAAAGGTTTTACCATATGGTGTTCGCAGAAGGGTCTTAACCCCCTTGCGATACCTCTGGAATCATTGCTGGAGTATCTCCTTCATTTATCCAATGCAGGACTTAAGACTAACTCAGTAAGAGTCCATTTGAGTGCTATTGCAGCTTCCTTTAAGCCTCTAAATGGACAACCTATTTCCTCTCATCCTCTTATAGCAAGATTTATGAGAGACCTTCTTCTAACTAAGCCTCTCATTAGGCCACCACCAGTGGCATGGGACTTAAACCTGGTTCTTGGCAGCTCATGAAGCCACCCTTTGAACCTTTAGCTACTACCTTCTTGAAATTCCTTTCTTGGAAGGTTATCTTTCTCATTGCAATCACATCAGCACGCCGCATTAGTGAATTGCAAGCGCTAGTAGCTGATCCACCTTATACAAGGTTCCATCATGACAAGGTAGTCCTTAGGACTCATCCACACTTTATGCCAAAGGTTGTCTCGCCTTTTCATCTAAACCAAGCAGTCTACCTACCTGTATTTTTTCCAAGGCCTCATGCATCAAATGCAGAGAGGAATCTTCATACCTTGCACTGTAAAAGAGCTTTAGCCTTTTACTTACAAAGAACACAGCAACATAGAAAGTCCTCTCAACTCTTTGTTGCTTTTGATACTTCTCATTTGGGACTTCCAGTCTCCAAGAGAACATTGTCTAACTGGATTGCTCAGTGTATTTCCTTCGCCTATCAGAGTAAGAACCTTTCTCTGGAGGGCCATGTCACAGCTCACAATGTGAGATCCATGGCAGCCTCAATGGCTCATCTGCACTCTGTGTCTATCGATGACATCTGTCGAGCAGCCACTTGGGCCTCGGTTCATACCTTCACAGCCCATTACTGCTTGGACAAGGACTCCCGCCAGGATGCCTTGTTTGGTCAGGCTGTTCTCCAACACCTGTTCCATACCTAATCAACTCCTACCCGCCATCCTTGGTAGGATGCCAGAGATCCATGGGGGGAAGTGGAGCCCTGTTCAGTGACACACAACTTCTGGGGTCTCTCCCTGGCACCTAAAGCTAGGGAGTCCCCATATGTGATGACTACATTCCTGCTTGTTCCTGGAGATAGCATAGTTACTCACCTGTAACAGGTGATCTCTGGGAACAGCAGGTATTTAGTCCTCACAACCCACCCACCTCCCCTAGGAGTTGTATCTCTCTATCTCTTTCCTTTCCCTCTCTCTCTCTTTGTCTCAGCTTTAAAACTCAACTGGAGAGAGGCAGTTGGGAAAGGCGGGAAGGCAGCACGCAGGCACTGTGGGATGCTCCCAAAGGCTTTCTAATTGGACGCTGGGGAGCCCGCGCAGGCTCTGTCGGTACCGACGATACCCATATGTGAGGACTAAATTCCTGCTGTTCCCGGAGATCACCTGTTACAGGTGAGTAACTATGCTTTAGTTACAAAGTTTTCAGTTTTGGCTTAAATACCTCAGTTTCTTTCATTTAAAAAAAAGAAAAAAATGAGTTTGATTTAGCTTCCTCCCTTTTCTCGGTATCAACAGAAAAGCCAGGCTTCAGAATGATTTAGTTTCCTCCCTTTTCTCGGTATCAACAGAAAAGCCAGGCTTCAGAATGTGCCTGACCTGCAACAGAAAGATGGCATTGTCTAATGGAAACAAAATGTCTCTGCTTAGGCCTCTGCGCATGGTAGAGAAAGCTGTTGTAATAGTACTAGAATGTCAGACATTTAATACATATTAGCAGAGTTTTCTAGTTGTCTGCTTTTCATAAAGAAATGAAGATTTGCACACCAAAAAGACAGAAGTGGATACCAAAAATTGTGGACCCCAGCTAGGGCGGATGGAATTGCAGTCCAAGTGGTCCCTGTGGGCAGTATCCTCCAATAAAGAAACAAGGGCTAAAAGATAAACAAAGTTCTCAGGCCTTGGACCACGCATGTTCAGACAAGGTAGTGCCAAGCCATAAATAATGGCATCATGAAAAATACTCAATGCAGTGGCACGGAGAGGTAGGCATGGAATATTGGTACCAAAAGTTAGACACAGAGCATCTAAGCAAAAATGAGGGGAGGGGAGGGGGGGGAAACAGTGCCATAGGTACTAAGATCTGAGCACCATTCAACAACAAAGAACATATTGTGCAGCCATGGTACCAAGGCATGAATGCCCATGACTCAAATCTAGAACATCAGTATCATGGTACAGGCACAGAATATTAGTGCAATGAAAAAGATTCTTGGTGCCAAGAGATGAGTGCAAGTTTCAGCCAATAACTAACAAACAAAATAAATTGATGGCTTTTCAGCAACACAGCAACTCCCAAAAATCTGAAACTATATCGGAAACAAAAGGATAACATTGGCCAATCCATCACTCTGCAGATATTAGCCTCAGAGACAGATACTTCTCCAGGAACAAGCAGGAAGTCAGTCCTCACATATGGGTGACATCGGCATAGACCCCTCTGTGTTCAGGCTACCGCAGTGATAGTGTCGCTGGACACTAGGGTCACTCAGAGTCTCTTAGTGGGGACTCACCTTCTACAACTCATGGCTAACCGATTGGTCGCTGTTGGTACTGTTGTCATTTGGTCCTCAGCATCCTTGAGCTAGGGAGTCCCGTATGTGAAGACTGACTTCCTGCTTGTTCCAGGAGAAAGTGTAGTTACTCACCTGTAATAGGTGTTCTCCAGAGACAGCAGGAATCACAACCCTCCCTCCTCCCCTGGGAGTTGCCTCCCTACCTTGTTTTAGTTTTTACTGCCATCCTAGCTGTGTCATTTGACTGAGCATGATGGCACCCTTTGGTGGGAAGGGGACCATTCATACATGGTAGCATTCCCAAAGGCTTTCTTTGAAAGCTGGGGAAATGCTCCGCGCGGGCTCCATTGGCACTGACGTTGCCCATATGTGATGACTGATTCCTGCTGTCCCTAGAGAACACCTGTTGCAGGTGAGTAACTACGCTTTCTCCATTGTCAATATCAAAGTCCACAGCAGTGGTGAGTGAAACACCTGCCATTATACTGAATATCTTTCAAGATTTCATGAAGCAGGGTACTTAATTCTACACAGTAACGTTTGTTAGGAGGGCCTTCCCTAGCACTATTTATCTATCCTTCAGTAGAGTGGATTCTTTCTGTTACTTTGGGTCAACGCTGTGGCATAAATGTCCTTTGGAAACATGGCTTGAGCTAAGCTAAGTCTAGTTCAGGAAATTACTTAAACCCTGTTGTTTTTGTTTAGATCTTTCAGGATTAAGCTGGACTAAGGATGGAGGGTAGGTTTCAGTTACGACGTTTTAATTATATGATATGTTTTGTATTGTTTTCACTCAAACAAAAAGAGTCCCCTTATATAAAAACTTGTTAACTCAGTGTGATACCCAGGCAACCATTCACTGCACCAGTATTGCACAAAACATATATATATAAAGGGGAATGGAGGACCTTAGTTGGGAAACCCCCACATTTTATAGCAGTATTGCAACAGCTGCGGGCATTATACATATTCCACCTTTCCCATTCATCTGTCCCCATTCACAGTTAGTTCATTTAAATTCTCTTTCTTTTGATATTTTTTAAGCAAATAAAATCAATCACTAAGTGCATGAAAGCAATAGCGTTATAAATAACATTGTGGAAAGCGCTAAACATCCAACAAATAGAATTGCAATACAAAATACAAGGTGTGATCAAAAAGTATCAAGACTTGTTGTATAATTATATAACAATGTCGCACCACGATGCTATTAACCATATAGTGACCTGATTATGTGCTCTGCGTGTGCAGAGTGTAGCGTGGCTGCAGCACACTTGTACTTTTTTAAAATTACATGACTGGTATCATGCAAAAGCAGTTCATCAGATTTACGATAAGTGAAAAAATTGAACAGCAAATTTGCATTCAATTCTGCCAGAAACTTGGAGATTCATACAAAAAGACTTATGACCAGTTGCAGCAAGTGTATGACGATGAATGCATGAGTTGTGCTCGAGTTTGACTGGTACAAACATTTCCAAGAGTGCTGTCAAACTGTAGACAGTGACAAACGTTCTGGAAGGCCATCCACAAGCAGGAATGAAGACAAAGTTGAAGCAGTGCATGCCGCAATACACTCAAATCATCGATTGACTATCAGGGAGTTTGCTGAGGACATGGACATCAGTTTCGGGTCAGTACAGCCCATTCTTGCTGTTGATTTGGGGATGAGATGTTTGTCTACAAAATTCGTGCTGAAAGTCTACCTGTCCCCTGACCAAAAAGATCGACTGTTCAAATATCGTTATCTCTGCGGGAAAACTCCGGTGTCAGCTGACCTTCTCATATTACCAGGCACTGAACCTATGTATTTCACTCCTTATGTCCCGCATACTATTTACCTAAACAAAACAATGTACTGAACAGGCGATGTATGTATGATATAAATAATCTCATGTAGATAATACATAATATCAATACATATAAATATAATTAATTAATTCAGCCATTGGTCCCGTGTGAACAACCCTTGTTACCCTTTTAAACAACCATCGTAATATGAGAAGGTCAGCTGACATCGGAGTTTTCCCGCGGAGATAACCATATTTGAACAGCGCAAGAATGGCGGTTTTGAAGCCTAGCTCTGATGAGTGGCGGTGAGCAGTCTTGAGACATCTAGCTGGGATTTAAAGTAATTTTTGGTAAGCGTTTAAGATCTTGTTGCAGTATATATAAGGAGTTTTTATAGGTTGCGGCATTATAGTAAGCTATTTTTATTTTATTTTTTAGAGTTGGATCCTCTTGATACAGCGGTAGCGAAACGCTAACATAAGATGTCTTGAAAAGGCGTCGGGGGCACTCAATCTCATCTTGATTCACAATTTGTACATTTGGTGGTATCTTAAAAATTGAGAGCTGTGATGGTACACTGTGTTTTTGATGGATAATTGTGTATGATATATGTCATGAATCAGGATGAGGGTGTATAGCGAGTGAGAACCGTTGATGTTATTACAACTCCTGATTTGGTTTTATCAGTGAGTGTATTCTGAGGCTCTCACTCGCGGGCTATGTTTTAAAATGTTTGCAAAGTGTTTAGATTTGCTGAAGTCTTATATTTAAATTTATGAGGTATCATATGTAGGCTTCGATATAGGCTTTATAGTTATGATTTTAGTAAGCCAAGAAAACCCCTGAAGAAGACAGAGCCGAAACACGGCCTGTGTTGGATAGAGTTGGCTGTGACACACCTCGGGGTCTGTGTATTATGTCCCTGTCAAGAACTTTTAATAAAGACCTTTCCTAGCTTACCACACCTAGACTGGACCTCCTGCTCTAAGGAGCAGTGTCGGGGGGATGCTTCTCTGGTACTTGGAGATTATGAATTATTTTCGTAAGTCTGACCATCTTTTTTGTGCTGTTTGCTGGTCCTCACAAGGGTGATGCGCACATCCACTCTACCTGAGCAGAAATGTCATCGTGAGCGGAGCTTGGTAGCCCCTGCAGACATTTGTTGGGCAGCAACATGGGCATCACTTTCAACTTTTGTCAAGCATTACTGCTCGGATGTCCACGTGCGGGCCCACATGGCGTTTGGATCAAGCTTTTTGCAAGCTGCTGTGTCTTCTTCACGCCCAGTGGAGTGGTAGCTTTGGTATGTCCCACTTGTCTGGACTGGTCTAGCAGGACAATATGGAAGGTGACATTTTACTTATCAGTTAATGTTTTTTCCTTGAATTTTGCTAGATCAGTCCAGGGCCAGCCCCTAAAAACTGTCTTTGCTCTGTTCTTCTGTTGCATTACCCTTGGGTCTGCTGTGATTTTTATACTTGACTTTGCAGGTTCATCTTCTACTGACAGCCTTCTGTTTATGCTTTCCTGTACATAGTTCTCTATTATTGATTGCTTGTTGTTGCATACAATTGAGGTTATGTAAGGCTTGCCATGTTCCTTATGCTTTTGGACAAATACTGAAGAAACCTCTGGTGGCTGAAGCAAATAGAGGCATAGGAGTGATGTCATTGAAACCTGGGCATATCATTAGTTCTTTGTCTCCACCAACGTGCTGGTAGGCGAGCACAACCCACTTGTCTGGACTAGTGCAGCAGGACTCAAGGAAAGGTCATTAACTGGTAAGTAAAATGTCACCACTTTCGTGCAGCTTTCAATACCATTTTTATGGTGATAACTCTCAGATCCACCTCTCTACAGCAGAAGTCTCACCAAGAATCCAATCCCGAATATCAACTTGCTTGTCTGATATATCTGCTTGGATGTCCCACTGCAGCGCTAAGATTAACAAGGCCAAGATAGAACTCCATATCTCCACTTCTCCCCAAAAGTACTTCTCTATATCTGTCTCTGGAAGTACTCTAGTTTCCTTAGCTCATAACTCTGTGTCATCTTTGATGTCTCTGTGCAGAGATCCAAAACATTACTAAAGTGCCATTTCTTCCTTTTCCACATGGCTAAAACGTGTCCCTTTCTAAGCATTCTACAAAATACTCCTCCGCTCTTTGTATTTCATTCATTAAATGTAGCAGACACTTTAACAAAATAGCTCAAGTGACTTACAAAGACAAAACATTGACATTATCTTTAAAATAGTCAATCGTACCAAACATTTGAGGGGTAGCCACCATAACACCAGTTTTTAAAAAGGGTCTGGTGTAATCTGGGGAACTACATACATCCTAACATTAGTGCTGGGCAAATTGACAGAAACTATTATAAACAGCAAAATTACTAAACACATGGAAAGACATGGCTTAATGGGACAAAGTCAAGGGAAGTCTTCAATCACCAATCTGCTCCATTGAATATCTGTGCTGGCTGGATAGCGCCACAACTAACCAGGCAGCAGCAGTGTTCAGCCGCAAAAGCTAGACAAGCCTTTTAAATGCCTATCTTTCACTGCTTTGAATAACCGGCTAGCAGCTGACTATCATCACTAGACTGTTATCCTCTGGTGCTGCCCCAACTCTGCCCTCAGAATGCCTCAACACTAGCTAGCTAGCATCCCGGGTGTTTAGTGTGGCATCTCAGGATACCGCTCAGCACCATTTAGCCAGTTTGCAGGTCTGAAAACTGCCTAATAGCTTTGAATATCCACCCTGGAATTTAAAGACTGCCTACAAAATCAATTTGCTGCTTTAGATACAAATGACAGAGCTCCAGAAGAGTTATGGAATGACATCAAGAAGGTTGTGTTGGAAGAAAGCGAGAAGTCTCTACAAAAGGTGAAAAAGCAAAAACAGCCAAAATGGATGACGGAAGAAACTCTGAAAATTGCCCAGAAACACAGAGAAGCTAGAGCCAAAGGAGAAAGAAAGCCAATCGCAGAACTCAATAGATTTCCAACGTGCAGCAAGGCAGGACAAGGAAAAGTACTACAATGATACATGCAAGGAAATAGAAGCAGAAACTATTAGAGGAAGAACAAGATCGGCTTTGCTAAAGCTACGAGAGTTAAAGAAAAAATTCCATCCTCGAATTGGAATGTTACAAGATGCTCAAGGTTCTATGTTTAATGATGCTGAGAAGATCAAGAAAAGATGGAAAGGATATACAGAGTTTTTACGTATATGATAAAGATCAAGAGGACCAACAGCCGTTTCAACCTGTCCCTTATGATCCGGAACCATTGGTGATGAAAGGAGAAGTTGAAGCAGCATTGAAAGCCTTATCAAAGAACAACTGATACAGTAGTGCTTGCTCTGTGATTTGACCGACAGTATTGTTATCAAAGAACAAAGCACCAGGCATTGATGGCATTCCGATAGAAGTATTACAGCAATCTGATTCAGCTGTTACCGTACTTACAAGGCTATGCCAAGAAATTTGGAGGACATCATGGCCAACTGACTGAAAAAGATCTGTGTTTATACCAATACTAAAAAAAAGGTGACCCAACTGACTCTTGAAATTATCGCACAATCGCTCTGATCCCACATGCCAGCAAGATTCTACTGAAGATTATTCAACAGAAACTACAACCATTCCTGGAACAAAAACTACCTGAAGTGCAAGCAGGTTTCACGAAAGGGCGAGGGACGAGAGATGACATTGCGGATGTGAGATGGATTCTTGAAAAGACTAAAGAATAACAAAAGAATATCTATTTGTGCTTTATCGACTATAGCAAGGCTTTTGACTGAGTAAACCATGAGAAACTCTGGGCCACATTAAGAAGCATGGGTACACCAGAACACCTGATCGTTCTCTTGCACAGTCTGTACATTGATCAAGAAGCAGCAGTTCGAACAGAACAAGGAGAAACAGAATGGTTTAAAATAAGCAAAGGTGTAAGACAAGGCTGCATACTTTGCCCCATACCTATTTAATTTATATGCAGAACAAATCATCAGAGAAGCAGGATTGTATGAAGACAACAGAGGTGTGAAGTTTGGTGGAAGACTCATCAACAACCTTGCTTTGATGATGATACCACATTACTGACTGAAAGTGAAGATGATCTGAAACTTTTGCTTCTCACGATCAAAGAACATAGTCTTAAAACGGGCCTGCACCTTAATGTAAAGAAGACAAAGATCATGACAACTGGCAAAATCAACAAGTTCATCGTTAAAGGAGAAGAAATTGAAATCGTGGACAACTTTAAACTACTTGGATCAACTATTAATAAAGAAACAACAAGCAGTCAAGAAATCAGATGACGCATTTCTCTTGGCAGAATGGCTATGAAAGACCTAGACAAGATTCTCAAGAGCAGAGATGTCTCTCTCCATACAAAGATTTGACTCGTTCAAGCCATGGTATTTTCAATAACATGATATGGATGCGAAAGCTGGACAGTGAAAAAGATAAGACAGGAAGAAAATTGATGCCTTTGAAATGGTGCTGGCGGCGAATGCTGCGTATACCATGGGCTGCCCGAAGAACAAACCAGTCAGTACTAGAGGAGATAAAACCTAAGCTTTCTTTAGAAACTCAGATGACAAGACTTCGACTTTCATACTTTGGACACATCATGCGAAGAGAGAGATCATTAGAGAAAGACATTGTGCTGGTCAATGCAGAAGAGAGAGGCCAGCATTGAGATTTATTTATTTATTTATTTAACAGGTTTTATATACCGCTCTATCATTACGATCATTTCAGTGGATCGATACAATAGCAGAAGCTATGGGTACCAGTTTGTCAACAATGAGCCACCTGGCTGAAGACTGAACACAATTTAGGCCAACTATCCAGAGGGTCTCCATGAGTCGACACCGACTCGATGGCACTTAACAACAACAACATCCGCCCTCCCCCATGCGTTACAAAAGGCAGCACTGATGATAGAAAAAAACACCTAATGGAGAAGCCAAACAAGTTGGACTGCTGTAGATTCCCACACTGAAAATACATGTCAGCAGATTCCCTCACCTCCGTGCCACACATAGATTATAGACCAGTCATCACCAATTACAGAATAAAGGACAAAAATTAGAAATGGAAATCCCAAGAAACCATTGTCTCTGGTAATAGTACAGCGCATGAGAGATTTATAAATAAAAATGCATTTTCTTCTATAGAGACAAAATACAAAGATGTAAGAAATGCGCATTTACAAAACTAATGTGTTTATAAACAGTAAAAATTGGAAATTTATGGTAAGTGAACTAGAGAGTGAGGAGCACCAGGATACAAAAGCAGCTTTCCACCTAATCCCTGAGTTCCTTTTCTCCCTCATCTCTAAATTCCCACTTAATCTCAATCCTGGGATCTTTTTCTCTTTGGGAGGAGGGGGAACCTGCCACTTCTAGGGTGCTGCTCCTGTAGCAATATCACTGCAGCAGTGTCTCATGCCCTCAGGCTTACTCCATGCTCCTCACCACTACCTGTAACTCCTCTCTATTCTTAAACAGCATGTAAAACTTGCCCTCTCTATCCAATGATCAGAGTTGGAAGAAGAAATAATGTAGAAGTTTCATTAAGCCATCTCCTCCTTGTCATCTGCAGCCATCAGTGGTGGTGATTGTGGCCATAGAGGAGCTAGAGGACCCCATATTTCTGAGCCAGGCTCACAGCAGTGATCATGGCCGCAGGAGAAGGGCGCAGGATGCAGTATTTCCAGTTCAGGCTGGTGGCAGTAGTGATAGTGTTGGAAGCACAAATAAGTTGAGGATACATTGCAGCTGATTTGCCAGTGGGGGAGAAAGAAGACCTGCAACATTTCCAGTTTGGACTAGTGACAACAATGATCACTGGGGATAGAGGGGAAGCAGAATTAACTGTTATGGAGATTTCAAGTACCTGGCTCTCTGCTTTGCACTCTTATCCTATGGGCATGGGCATGTGTAATTAAGGTAAGCATTGCTGCCTGCCAAATCTTTGGTGACACACCAGCGTATCCCAACACACTGGTTGAGAACCACTTGGCTATTACAAAGTATTCTTTGCTGATCTCCCTCGGAATAGTTTCTGTCCACTGCAATCTGTTCAATATCTAGCTGCACAACATCTTTCTTTAGTGTCGTTATGATCACATAACCTTTCTCAAGTCATTCCATTAGTTCCCTGTCCATCTACAAATGCGTTCACACTGCAACTCCTTATTACTTATCTTTTCTCTCCGTACACCGTGCTTTTCAAATTTTTATCACGTATGATCCCATTTTAACAACTGAAAATTCACGTGACCCCAGATGATAGTAAAATCAAAATAGCAGCTCTCCAGCTGCTGCAACCTCCTTCCTCCACTCATCTAAAGCAGGAAGGCAGCAGTAACAGTAGTGGCAACAGCAGCAGCAAGGGTCCCTTGTTTCAGTGTGCAGTGTGTGCTTACAGACCTCAGTACTCAGCATGGATTTTCAGCCTTACAGGATGCTTACCCAGGAAGAACAAGGGCCTATGAATGTTTAGTGGCTCACATGCCAGGTCACATGCTGATTGCCACAGTGAAAATGCAGTGAGAAGGGGAAATGGCCATATTTCTATGACCACATCCACTAATTATGTGACCCTATTTGGAGTTCCCACCCCAAGTTGGGAACCAATGCCCTACATCCTTCCTTATGTGAATGTCATTCATCTGATAAGTCTCTTAGAAGTGTGTCTCTTTCTCCCCTAATATGCCCCTATCTTCAGTCTGTAGCCTGGATGTTGAGCACCAATTGGCAGATGAAATTTATTGTAGACAAGTGCAGAGTTATACATCTAGGAAAGAACAACCTGAACTATGGTTACATGATGCACGTTTCCACATTATGAACCACTACCCAGGAAAAGATTTAGGCATCATCATGGATAATACATTGAAACCCTCCACCCAGTGTGCAGTGGCAGGCAAGAAAGCAAATAGATCGCTAGGAATCATAAAGGAATGGAGAATAAAACCAAGGATGTTATGCCTCTATCATTCCATGGTACAACCACACCTTGAATATTGTATGCAGTTCTGGTTGCAATATCCTAAAAAGGATATAGCAGAATTAGAAAACGTACAGAGAAGAGACACCAAAATGGTAAAGAGGATAGAAGGATGCTCCTATAAGGAAAGGTTTAAAATTTTAGGGCTCTTCAACTTGGAAAAGGGACAGCTGAAGGGAGATATGATAGAGGTATATAAATTAATGAATGGAGTGGAACAGGCAAACATAGGTTGTTTACGCCATCAAAAATTATAAAGACTAAGGGGCACACAATGAAACTGCAATGTAACCCTATTTAAGACTAATAAGAGAAAATAGTTTTTCACTCGACGTGTAATCAAACTCTGGAATTCGTTACCAGAGGATGTAGTAAAAGCTGTTAGTGTAGCTGGGTTTAAAAAAGATTTGGACAAGTTCCTGGAAGAAAGGTCCATAAACCATCATTAAAGAGGACCCGGGAAATCCACTGCTTACCCCCCAGGACAAGCTTTGTGGAACTGCTAGGTACTTGTGACCTGGATTGGCTACTGTTGGAGAAAGGATACTGGGCTTGATGGAGCTTGGTCTGATCCAGTATGGCATTTATGTTCTTAATTACTTTTATCCTTAGGCCTCCCACTACAGATACATCAAGTATTAGTTTCTATAAGAAAGCTTTTATCAAAATCCCATGGTTTTAATCAGAAGAGGTTTGCCATCTGCTCTAAAGCTGAAAATTTGGATCTGTTCAAATGGTCTCCTACAATCTTTTTGAAATGCTTTTTTTCATCTACCCTAGAGAGGCCTTAAGACAACATTAGTGAAGATTCACTTTAGCATTATATCAGCATAACAAAAGATAGTAAATGAATCTATCTTTGTACACCTGTAGCCTCCAGGTTTATGGAACAGCTTCTTCATACAAAACTGCCATCTCAGAAACCACTGAACTGGGACTTGAATATAGTTCTGACACAAGTAATGAAGATACTGTTCGAACTAATGAAATTAACTAAATATTTATAAACTGCTTCATATCTCAAAAGAGTCTGAGTGGCAAAAGACCACATCATACACTAAATTGTAAAAGGGCATTCAGAAAAAGATTCTGTTTCTGACAGCAAGCTGACTTTAACCCAGAATAGAATATAGGCCCTTAAAAGTAAGAGCAATAGCTCATCTAAGAGCAATATCCCTAGAAGACATCTATAAAGCAGTGCCATGGTTTTCCCTTTACATACTTTACTCTCAAAATAACAAAGCACATTGTTTGGGTGATAGTCAATCAAAAATACAATACAGAAAACAAATTAGAAAAAAGTGGAAAAGTTGAAATTACTCTGTGCAAAATTCCAGCAGGAGTAGCACATCTCACTGTTTTCTGGATCATGCATCCAGGATAGACTGTGCTTTTGGTCAAGCAGAACTGAGAAACTTTTATTTGTATGACTACATCAACTCTTGCCAAAAAAAAAAAATGAGTTGCTTCGAACTACTATCGAATATGGATCACAGTTCTTATGTAATCTACATAACCCTCATCTGGAGAAATCCTACTAGTGTAGCTAATTTATCCTGCTTGTAGACAGAAAAGGCGGAGTTGCTTACCTTTTAAAGGAGTTCTCGGTAGACAGCAGCATAAATCAGACACAATCTTAAGCCTCCTGGGAAGTTTTTCTAAGCTTCATACAAACTGAGATATTGGGGGGGGGGGAGTCTCTGACCAATACATGGAGTGGCCAAGCATGCACAAAAGCTATTCCCATATCTGCACCTCAAATGTCACTCTGTTGTATGTCCAATTTATCCTGCTGCCTATGGAGAGGGTCCCCACCCCCCCCCCATAGATAACCAACTTTGCTACATTATCTGAAATAGCCCTCTTGATATGGATAAAATTGTGTGCATTGTTCACAATATGCATACTTTTAGGAGAGATGTTCATGGCAGGTATGTGAGAGGCTGGATTGTAAAATACACAGATTGAACTTTGTCTACACACATTTTCTTTGTACAGCCTACCTGCACAAAAAGCAGCTACCTCTAGTGAGTTTCAAAGTGAAAGTACATGGTGCTTTCCTTTTTTAACTTGGTGCAAAGAATGCAGGTAAAATTATACTTAAGCTTTGTCTCGGTGCAGACACAATTTAATAATTGTCACTTCAGTGATAGAAGGGAAATATTTGGATGTTTCAAGCTGGAATCTTACTAGTGATGATTTGGGGGAGTGTCCATGAATGAAAGTCTTAAGGAAAATGATCCAACACAGGAAATGTCCGAGTCACATGGCCAATAGTTTATTTACTTGTCTTCATGTGATTTGATTTCTTACCTTTTCCTGGGTGCTGTACGCTTTTTAAAAAAAAAATTGTTATGTTGTGATGTTATACAGAAAGTAGTGCTTTACAAAGCACAAAGTTTAGGAGAATTGAACTATGTTCCCTTAATGCAGACAAGGGGAGTGGATCTTTCAGGGGGTCACTTCCAGTGTGCAGGGACAGAGCAGTCTCAGCATTCTCTTGAGGTGGAGAGAGGAGCTGAATTTTGTTTTTCCTTCATTAGGTAGCATTGAGTATCTCCAGGAACAAGCAGGAATGTAGTCTTCACATATGGGTACCGTTGACACCGACGGAGCCTGTGCAGGAACGCTCCCCAGCATCCAAAAGGAAAGCTTTAGGGAGCATCCCACCACACGTGTGCTGCCTTCCCGCCCAACTACCTCTCTCACTTCTTCGTTTTCCGCGGAGCCGACAGGACATGTCCCCTGTCACCGCAGAAAATCTTCTCTTATTTTTATATTTTTTGTGGTCGCGTCTGCCTTCTGTCGATGCCTACCGGTACCACCGGTGCTTTTTCTTTCTTTTCTTCTAAAAATTACTCAATTTTAGTGCTTTTTCTCAGGGGTTTCTTACCTGCTCTGGTGCTTGGCGCCATTTTGGGCATTAGGCCTTCTCTTCCCTTACCATGGAAAAACCAGCCACTGGTTTTAAAAAAATGTTCAAAATGTGGCGGTACAATTTCTATTACCGACACCCATGACTGGTGTCTTAAATGTTTAGATCCTGACCATTGCCCTATGAAGTGACTCTCCTGCAGGAAGTTGACTAAAAGAAGTCTTCAGAATCAAGCAAATCAACTCGGTGCCCTATTTGCTTCAGACACGATGTCTGTAGCATCGATGTCTTCCAGGGCTTCTACTTCTTCCCAGGGATCTCAGGTAACTAAACATAAGTCTTCTAAGACTAGCCGGTCCTCGAAGGGTAGATCTCCCTCTAAACATCGAGATGCCACTGGCGTTGCCCTCGAGGACATTTCACCAGCAAAACAGCAATGGCGGGAGTCTTCGGGCTCCAAAGCTTTATTGGGGCTCCAGGATGTTCCCGAGGCCTCAACCTCGGTGGAACTACTGGTGCCATGCTCGGGGGTTGTGGCCGCTTCCACCGGTACCGACACCCCGGCATCGGCAGTAGCGATGGACAAAAGACTCCTTGCTATCGAACGCAGTCTAGCGATTCTTTTAGCTACTTCGGTACCGCTAAAGTCGCTGCAGACGGTTCCGCAGGCACTGGTACCAATGCTGGTGCCAGTGCCCTCGGTACCTGTTTCAACAGGCATGCTTCCCCCGATGCCGAGCTTGGAATCTCTCTCCAGCATGGGGGATCAGGTTCCGACATCGAGCAGTACCAACGCCATCTGCTTCGGGAGAACCCGGTGCTTCCTCCTTTTGAGTCTTCCAATTCTGATGACTCGGATGATTCCACCGGTACCAGAGCTGAACTTTTACAAGATTCAACTCCTTCTCCTCAACGCAGAATGTCCCCTCCTGAGGATATGTCTTTTCATGATTTTGTACGTGATATGGCAAAGGGTCTTGCCATGACAGTAGTACCAGAAAAGGAGCCTCGGGCAGAAGGATTGAGAATTCTTCAATATCCTTTGACTCCAAAGGAGGCAGCTATGCTTCCTTTACACCAGATCTTACATGATCTAATGATAAGAATGTGGGAAGCTCCTTTAACAGTATCTCCACATTCTAGACGTCTTGACACTTTGTATCGAGTACCACCTTGTCCAGGGATTCAGAAGACTCAGTTACCACATCATTCAATTGTGGTAGAGTCTGCCATGAGGCGGATTAAGAGTGCTAAAAGACACACTTCCAATCCACCAGGTCGTGAGTCTAGAACACTGGATGACTTTGGTCGTCGATGCTTTCAGTCCTCCATGCTATCAGCAAGAATCAGTTCCTATATATTATACATGGGAATGTTTCTTGAAGAGGTTACAAAAGACTAGGAACTTTTGAACCCTTTTCTTCAAGAGGATAAACGGACAGATCATTTGACTTTGGTCAAACATGCTCAAAATGTCCTTTAAGTTTATGAATCGTGCTACCTTTGACTGTTTTGAATGTATTAGCAGAACTTATGCTATATCCATAGGAGCACTTCATATTGCCTGGCTCCAAGCTTCAGATTTGGAGGAATGGGTGCAAGATAAGCTGGGAAACATTCCTTGCACAGGAGAAATTTCTTTGGCAAGGATTGGCAGCTCAAAGCTAATGAAATTGACACTGATAATACAACTTTAAACAGATTGTCAAAATCTACAGCTAACCCAGCCAAGAAAAAGTTTTTCAAAAAAACTCTCTAAAAAGAAAAAATTCTATCCATCTTCCACCTAGCAAACACATATTCCCCAGAAGGGGCAACAACAAACTAGACAAAGAAAGACACAAGCTCAGAAGGCTCAGCAGACCCAGCTTTCTCAGGGTCTTTGACTGTTGTCTAGAGAACTTAGCCATTCTTCCTGTTCTAAGCCCAGAACCTTTAAATATTCCAGGCCGTATCTGCCATTTTGCCAAAAGATGGCAACAAATCACATCAGAAAATTGGACTCTATCTATTGTGAGTCTGGGATACAAGCTTCATTTCCTCAGCTTGCCCCCATCCACGCTAATAAAACAGTTCAAATCTCAACCACCGGTCTCAGACCTGTTGTGGCAAGAGGTCACCACTCTTCTGGCTCTAGGGGATATAGCAGAGGTTCCAATGTCCCAGCAGGGCACAGGATTCTATTCCCCCTATTTTCTCATTCCAAAGAAGTCAGGGGGACTAAGACCAATCCTGGACCTCAGAGAACTGAACAAATTTAGTCCGAGAATGGTTCAAGATTATCTCCCTCGTCACACTTCTTCCATACCTTCATGAGCAAGATTGGCTATGTTCTCTAGATTTAAGGGATGTTTACATGCATATCCTTATTCATGCAGATCACAGAAAATTCCTTTGATTCCTAGTCAAGGGAAGACATTTTCAATACAGGGTCCTTCCTTTCAGATTGGCCTCTGCTCCAAGGGTCTTCACAAAATGCATGGCAGTAGTAGCAGCATTTATGAGGGCTCTAGGAATTTTTGTCTTCCCTTACTTAGACGATTGGCTCATTCGAGCACCGTCAGCTGTAGAGGCAAGTCATGCTCTTTCCCGAGCAATGCAAATACTGAAGTACTTGAGATGGATCATAAACCTTTCAAAGTCCCAGCTCACCCCATCTCAATCCCTCGAGTTTATAGGGGCTCGCTTGGACAAACAGCAGTCAAAGGCTTTCCTGCCTCATCCTCGCTGTCTGTGCATCATCGAACTAGCATCTCAAGCAGTGCTACAAACCTTCCTCACTGCCCGACAGATGCTTCGACTTCTAGGACACATGGCATCTACAGTCCATGTGATTCCTTATGCACGCCTTCACATGCGAGCGGCCCAGTGGACCTTAGCTTCCCAATGGTCCCAGGCCTCAGGATGCCTGTCAGACAAGATCAGGGTTACCACACGCCTGATTGCGTCTCTGCATTGGTGGCAATTTCTGGAAAACTTTACAGTAGGCTCTCCTTTTCAGCAACCCCTACCTCAGGCTGTCCTGACGACAGATGCATCCAAGTTGGGTTGGGGAGCCCACTAGGGTGATCTGTCTAACCAGAGTCTCTGGACCCCACAAGAGGCTTCTCTTCAAATACACCTCCTAGAACTAAGAGCCATTTCCAATGCTATTAGTCTTTTGCTTTCATCTCATAAACAAAACAGTTCTGGTGCAAACCGACAATCAAGTGGCCATGTTTTACCTAAACAAACAAGGCGGAACAGGCTCTCTGCAATTATGCAACGAAGCTTTGCAACTGTGGGCCTTTGCCAGAGAGCATCACATTCATTTGTTGGCAGTATACCTTCCAGGCATTCAAAACGTTTGGGCGGACAGGCTCAGCCGAGTCCTGTTGCCACACGAGTGTTCTCTCCACTCATATCAATTTCCTCGAGTATTTCAAGTCTGGGGAACACCAGACATAGACCTCTTTGCAAGTCCACAGAATGCCAAACTTCCCTGGTACTGTTCCAGACTTCCAGCTCAAAATTGTCAGGCGAGGGATGCATTCCTGCTCCATTGGGGCCAGGATTATCTCTGTGCCTTCCCACCAATTCCCCTAATTCCCAAAACCTTATTCAAACTCCAGAGAGACAGAGGTCGCATGATACTCATAGCTCCCTGTTGGCCAAGGCAAACATGGTATCCTCTTGTCTTAGGTCTCTCGAGCCACTCCTCTGGAGTTGGGGAGTGCTCTGGATCTTCTGTCCCAGAACAACAGATCCCTACTGCACCCCAATCCCCAGTCCCTTCATCTCAAGGCCTGGCTACTCAAGGCATAGAATTTCAAGATCTGGGCCTTTCACAACACGTGAAGGATATTCTTCTAGCTTTCAGAAAACCTTCCACAAGGTGTTCTTATGCTTTTAAGTGGAAGAGGTTCTCACTCTGGTGTTCCCAGAGGGGACTTAATCCCCTCTTGGTACCAGTAGAGTCCCTTCTAGACTATCTCCTTCACTTATCAGCTTTTGGTCTCAAGACCAATTCTGTTAGTCCATCTTACTGCTATTGCTGCATCTCATAAACCCTTCAATGGACAACCAATTTCCTCTCATCCTCTTGTTTCAAGATTTATGAGGGGGTCTCCTTTTAACAAAACCTCCCATCAAAACACCTCCGGTGGCATGGGATCTTAATCTTGTTCTGGGTCAACTCATGAAGCCACCCTTTGAACCTTTAGCTACTTCGGAGCTAAAGTTTCTTTCATGGAAAGCCATTTTCCTACTTGCTATCTCTTCTGCAAGACGCATTAGTGAACTGCAGGCTTTAGTGACTGACCCGCCTTATACGAGGTTTCATCATGAGAAAGTAGTCTTGAGGACTCATCCTCATTTTATGCCAAAGGTGTTATCACCTTTTCATTTAAACTACTCGGTTTATCTCCCAGTCTTCTTTCCTAGGTCTCTAGCATGGAAAGAAATCTTCATATCTTAGATTGTAAACTGGCCCTGACTTTATATCTTCACAGAACTCAGCCATTTAGAAAGTCTTCTCAGCTTTTTCTGGCTTTTGACTCTAGTCATTTAGGACTTCCAGTCACTAAGAGAACTCTAAGTGGATTGCAGACTGTATTTCATTTACCTATCAGAGTAAAGGAATCCCTCTTGAAGGCCATGTCACGGCTCATAATGTTAGAGCCATGGCAGCCTTAACAGCTAATCTTCGTTCAGTTGCTATTAATGAGATCTGCAATGCAGCATCTTGGGCTTCTGTACATACTTTCACTGCCCACTATTGTTTAGTCAAGGACTCCCGTCGGGATGCCTTGTTCGGTCAGGCTGTTCTACAGCATCTCTTCCATTCCTAGATCAACTCCTTCCCACCATCCACTCTTGGATGCCTGAGGTCCCTGGCAGGAAGCATGGCCCATCTTACATAGATCCCCAACATGCTGGGGTCATCCCTAGGCATTTTTAGCTGGGGAGTCCCCATATGTGAAGACTACATTCCTGCTTGTTCCTGGAGATAGCGTATTTACTCACCTGTAACAGGTGATCTCCGGGAACAGCAGGAATAAGTCTTCACAACCTACCCACCTCCCCTAGGAGTTGTCTTTCTATTTTTCTTCTACTTCTCTCCTTTGGTCTCAGCTTTCAACTCAACTGAAGTGGGAGAGGTAGTTGGGCGGGAAGGCAGCACGCATGCATGGTGAGATGCTCCCAAAAGCTTTCCTTTTGGATGCTGGAGAGCGTTCCCGCGCAGGCTCTGTCGGTGTCGATGGTACCCATATGTGAAGACTTATTCCTGCTGTTCCCGGAGATCACCTGTTACAGGTGAGTAACTACGCTTTCTCTGCTGGGATTTATTTGCTGTAGGGTGAATGATTTTTACCATGGATCTCCTTGTGGGCTGAGAGCACTGGCATTCAGAGTTACCCTTGGTGTATCGGGGCCTTACAGGGTGGTTAATTTGTGTTCTGCTGTCTTGCTGATGGTACCTATTATCTCCACATCTCACTCAGTCATTTTATGCTTGTTGCAGATTGAGGAGGAGCTGGCTGCCCTACAGAAGGAGCGAAGCGAGAGAATAAAGATCCTGTTTGAAAGGCAAGACCGTGAAATTGAGACTTTTGACATGGAGAGCCTCAGGATGGGATTTGGAAATCTAGTCACTTTAGAATATCCCAAGGAGGACTATAGATGAGACTTTTTATATACATATATATATATACACACACACAAAAAAACTTTGCCATTAAAAAAAAAATAGATAAAAACCTTGCAAAACCACATTCCCCATTTTAGTGGGTGTGCTCTCTCCCTCAATCTGACATGGTGTCGGACTCTAGTGCCTCTATTCTCTTTACTGATCATCAGGGGCTCCTCTCAGCAAAACCACAGTGCTAGGACCTGCTCCTTGAAACATCTGGGGCAGTGGGGGAGGGGGTTTTATCCCATAGAATGTCACAGTATTGATATCTGAGTGCATTGATGATCTGTGACTGACCTCTGAGACCGTGGAGAAACGGTAATCCTACAAAATACCAGTGCAGATGTTTGCTGTGAAGCAATCATTCCTTACTTCCCAGTTTGGGAAAGTGTAAGCAAAAAAATTACATAAAAAAATAAAATCATGTGAGAGAGATGGTAGCTGCTGCAGCCTTATATTAATCAGCTGCTGCATTTTTTTGGTATTTATTCATCAGGAATTCAAACAAAAATTTTATTAAGATTTAAACTTTGATACATTTTCCAGATTCTAATCGTGATGTACATATCCGTGGTGACACATTTACGTTACAGGGGATGGGGAGTGGGCAGGGGAGTGAAAATTTCTCATGTTTATTAAGAACTGTGCTGGTAAGAGCTGACTCTGTTCTCAGTGTCTGTATCATAATGATTTTATGCTATAGCAGATGATGCTATGACAGTTCCCAGCAAGCCCCCAGAGTCCCAGTAGCACAAAAATGGGCTTTGGAAAAAATTGTGTATTTTGTGTATAGAATGAATTTAAGGAGAGCTTTTACTTATTTTCTTATTGTATTTTAACTGTTTTGCGGATCAAGAAATTATTTTTTTCCTCCCAGTTCAGTATTTACAATTTAAAAGAAAATTACCTGCCAATATCAGTGCAATCATTCAGGTCTCTATTTTATTTGGTGGCGAGATGGGGGTTTGTTTACTTTCCTTCCCTGCCCCTGATCTCAGTCTTTAAATATGGCATTCTTCACATTTTCAAGCTGTGTATTTTCTTACAATAAAGAAAAAAATTATATGAAAAAGGCTTTACTTCTTTTGCATGCACTTGAGAAAAGGAAAAAAGCAAAAGAAAACACAAGTTTCAGGTTTATTGAGAGAGAACGAGTTCCCTTGTTTACCATTTTTAATTATATTTGTCAATAAATGTGTTCATCACAGGTGTTGCTGTTTTTAATGGCTGTTTTATTTTAGCCAAAAGTTCTGCCCTTTAGCTGTGGAGCATTTTTGCCCCTCATTTGGCAGCTGTTCCTTTGCAGTTTGAGTTTTGAATGAGCGATAGCCTCTGTGATAACCTGGGATTCTTGCTGTTAGCATGTTCATTGCTTGCCACTTCACAGCAACATCTCCCATCCACAATGCAATTTGTATTAATACCAAGTAGGCCAGAGGTTCCCAAACATTTTGGTGATGTGGACCCCTTATTAATCTCCAAAACGTTCAGGCTCACTCTCCCCCACCCCCTCCCCCCCAAAAAAAAAGTTAATTCCTACCACTCTTCCCAGACATCATCCCCCATTAGCCCTCAACTTCCTTCTCTTTCCTGTTTCTGTCTCTCCCTCCAGCAAGTCCCCACGAGTCTCTGTCTCTTCCTGTCTCCTTCTCACAGCTAGTTCCCTCCAGTCTCTCTTCCTTCCAGCTAATCCCTATCAGCCTCTCTTTTTTTTTTCTGCGTCCGGCAGACCCCCAGGGTTCCATGAACAACTGGACTAGGCTAAGGGACCAAATATAAGAAAAACTGTTCTCCTAAGCCTTATTCCTATTTATTGATGCCTTGTGACCCACGGACTAGTTCTCAAGATAACCTATCATTGTAGTACTTGTCTATATTGGATTAAGGATTACTTTGGAACTAAGATTATTTCACTTGCTAATTTGGATTTTAGATTTATTACTTGCCTTTTCCATATCTGAAAGCAAATCTAGTTAAATATGGGTACACAAGTTATTTCCATGCCCAAGTGGACTCTCAATCTAAGACGTGCCTGACCAAATAGACCAGGGTTTGAATCCCACTAGCTCTCCTTGTGGCCTTAGACAAGTCACTTCACTCTCCATTGCATCAGGTACAAACTTAGATTGTGAGCTCTCCAGAACCTGATTGTAACACACCTTGAACTACTACTGGAAAAATGTGAGCTAAATACTAAATAAATAAACGTACTGGAGGGTGAAGTGACTTGCTCAAGACCACAAAGTACCTGTGGTAACAGAGGCATTTGAACCCTGGCTTCCCTGGTTCACAGCCTGTTCCGTAACCATTAAGCCGCTCCTCCAGTCCTGATACATACTGTTAACTGGAGTGCTCCTGCTTTATTATTACTTTAGCAATACTCTGCTTGCTTGTTTATTTTTTCCTTGGTCTCTGTCGTCATACCAGTGTGTGCTTAACCTCAGCAAACCAGTGGTGTAGCTTGAACTGATTTTTTTTTTTGGGGGGGGGGGGAGCACAAGGCATGCAGGTCTCAACTGTCTTAACTGATACTCTTATAGACACATATTGCTTTCCAGGGGGCCTAACTATGGATTTCTAAATAGCCAGCAACAGCTGTCATACATTGTGGGCAACAGTTTTAAATATTTAAAACCAATTGTTTTAAGTACTTGCATTATAGAAACATCAGATCCAATCATGTAATATAAAACACACTGATATTTGCTTTTAGTCCCTTTTCCAGAATGCTAAGGCAGAGAACAAAATAGCTACAATAAGAAAGCAATAGTCATGATCATAAAAATAAAAGCTGTGCAACAAAGTGAGACTAGCTTCAGTTTCCCTCTTTCTATGTCTTGGCCACATAGTAGCTTTCAGCTTCCCACTCTGTTCCCCCATTTCCCATCCATTGTACATATGGAAACATTATATTCAGTTTCTAATGTTACTTCCGTCACAGCAACACAAGCTGTCTCCAGTGCTAAACACTGAAGTAACAGTGATCCCTGCAAAAAGACACTTGCAACTTGTAAACGGGGGTGCTTGTTGTGAAAGTTCCACAATCTTGGCAAGGACATGAATTTACTTGACTTGCAAAGGATTGTGGGTCTTGTAGTTCCTTCACACAAAAACTAGCAGTTTAACAAGAATAAAGAATTGTAGTTGCTCGAGTGTAAAGCAGAAAACAGATTTTATTTATGGGGTGTTATTCCCTCGCACAGGTATGTTTGGTAACATCAACAGGATAATTTTCTCCAGGAGTTTTATTCAGGAAACAAAACAAATAAGGCAACTGAATTACTTATGCAACAACTTAGTAAAGATCTTGATGGAACAGAAAAGGTCTTTCTTCTAGCCCCTGCTAATAAACTTTCTTAGCAGTGCTGGAATGAAAAATAAACCCAAAATGAAAATTCTCTTTATCAAAAAACACAGCTTTCTTCCTTCCACACAGAAAAGAAGCTTTTTCCAAAGTCCCACGTGCACTTGTGCCTTGCTCGAATCACAGGTGCTTAACCAGCTGCAAACCATTGCTGGTCCACTCTCCACGTGGCTCCAACTTTCCCCAAAGCTTTCTTTCAAAGAAACTTTTCTGGGAAGTTAAAAAACAGTACAGTTCCTTTTGGTGTTTGATCCTTATCTGAGGATTACTTTAGAACAGCAGCTTAGAAAAAGAACAATCCATGCATTCAACTTCCTCATCTGATATTTCCCCTTGCTCTTGAAATATCATAGGATCACTTTCATACACTGGCTCAGAGGATTTCTCTAACTGATCTCTACCAGGATAGAAACTGTTTCCCTGCTGTCTTCCTTGTGCAAAGCTAGGGAACAGATCAGAGTTCATACCTGAGATCACGTCATTGGGTTTCCTTTCTGGGTATTTTGGCCAGTAGGTAGCAAAGCTTCTGTGCCCAGCTCTCCAGTCAGAATCTCTGGACTTTAGGTCTCTTTTCCCATACCTCCTTAAATAGGTATTAGAGCTCCTTCTTTCTGTAGATGCAGCCGTCTCCTTTACAGGTGCTGTCCGGGGGTTCCTGGCTGTATATCTCCAAGCCTCTGGCTTCTTCCAGTCCAATGAACAATGCTTGCCCCAGGAATCTCTCCCAGTATACGTACTGCCTTGGGCTCCTTTCTTAGACCTTCTGTTCACGATCAGTCTCTCCTTCTCCTGCTCTTGCTGTCCTTGCTGCCATCGCTCTCCTTGCTCTTTCTGTTGCTGTCTGTATGATGAATTTCTTCTAGCTTTAAAGTGCCTAGATAGCCACTCCACCCTAGCATACTGCAGGTGTTCTGAATTAAGCCCTGCCCTAGGAGATGTGTGATTAGGGATTACATCATTGCTTCTCTGATTAGGCACATGTTTCCCTACTTCAGCTCTCCTAGAGGCTTTCTGTAAACCAGTGGATTCTGGGTCTGGTAGTTTTTTAGGTAAACACCCTGTTTTAGTGCTTTTACCAGCCAGCACAGGTTGCTTATTCAGAGCCAATTCACCTCTTGTATTATTTCCTCCTGAACTATGATAAGCTTCCTTATCACAAACTCACCTTCCCATAAAAGCACTCGCCCCCAAGACTCAAACATCATCAACCCTACCAAGGAAAAGGCAGCATTGTAAAACTGCACCAGTTCAAGAACACAAACGCCTCATTTTGGGGGGGAAAAAAAACAGAACAAGCTGGATTGCTACTGGTTGCACACAAACTACATGCTAGCCGAATACCTTCAGTACAGAACACAGCAGTTGTCAGCACATAGAGAATAAGGGGCTAGAAATTGAAAACAAAAGCACACATAAAAAAAATTGAAACCAGATTCTTCAGCGGTGGAACAGTGAAAAAAGAAGGAACTGCATATTGTCCTGCACTGAACAAAATACAAAAAAGGAATGCATATTTCTGAAGCTGATATATTCCAGTCACTAAAAACTTGAAATACAATGCTTTTCTGTCTCTTTATTTTTTAATTGATATTCATCCTGGCCTCTTTTTCCACTTTCTCCTTATTTATATTTTCCTACATTCTTTTCCTGGGTCTCGCTTTAATTTTCTTTTTCTTCTCCCTTCATCTTCTTTCCTTCCTCCACTTTCCTCTGACAGTGATCTTCCATTTTTTATTTAATTTGTCCAGTCTGCCACTTTGTCCATAGCTAGATTTTGCTCTTCCTTCTGCCATTCTCTTTACCCTCTATCTTCAATTTGCCTCTTTTTACATCTTGCCAACTAACAACTTTGTGTCTCCCATTCTGTTCCCCCATTCTGATCTTCCATAAGAACATGAGATATGCCATACTGGGTCAGACCAAGGTCCATCAAGCCCAGAATCCCATTGCCAATGGTGGCCAATACCTAGCAGTTTCCCCAAAAGACACAGGTTCCACAATGCTGGGTTTATGGACCTTTCCTCTGGGAACTTGTCCAAACCTTTTTTAAACCTGGCTACACTAACCACTTTTACTACATCCTCCGGTAGTATATTCCAGAGTTTGATTACACGTTGAGTGAAAAAATATTTTCTCTTATTAGTCTTAAATAGGTTACCCTGTAGCTTCATTGCATTCTTTCTATATTTTGATGGCGTAAACAATCGATCTACGTTTACCCGTTCCACTCCATTCATTAATTTATAGACCTCTATCATATCTCCCCTCAGCCATCTCTTTTCCAGGTTGAAGAGCCCTAACCATTTTTAGCCTCTCTTCATAGGGGTATCCTTCCAGTCCCCAGTCCTCAATTCACCCTTTCAACCACTCTTAAATCTCCTATTTCTGCTTACTGTACTCATTTTCTCTACAGTTGTCATCTATCTTCATCTGCCTCTCATCATCTCATCAACCCCTAGCTCCTTCTGTCACTCATCCCTGCCCCTGACTTCATTCCATTTCTTATGTCTCTTACCCCCCTCAGCCTCACATTCCTAGCTCCACTTCCATCTTTCTCATCCCTTCAAAGACTCATCCTGTTCCTCTTTGTCTCTCATTTCCTTCCCTCCCTTTCTGTTGCTTCCTGATCCCTCCTCAGCACCTCCTGGTCCTTCCCTCATTTTTCTACCTTTAATTTACCCTGTCACAACTCATACAACACAGCCCTATGCACATGAGGCTATCCAGGTGAGCTCCCCAACTGAGCTTGGATGCGTATATCGTTAGCATCTTGTGGGATGCCACCATCTGGAACGAGAGGCATTTGAGCAGATTCCCTGGCTCGAGCACCACTCAAGGGACCACCCCAGAGGCATGGTGACCGCCAATCTGTCCCAAAGGTGGCCTGTCGCCTGCTTCCATTGCGTTCTTAAGGTCCATTGGGCCTGCCACTGAAGAGACAGGCCTGAGGGATGACAAGCACTGTGGAAACCAAGTGATTAAGAACTCTCAACATCATTTGGGCCACTGTGTGGCTCTGGCACTGCATATCGCCCACCACTGCTACCAGCCATTGCATGCAGTCTTCTGGTAGAAAGGCCTGTGCCTAAGTGATATTGAGGAGGGCCCTGATGATTTCCAGCTGCTGTGTGGAAATGGGACTTCAGGTAGTTGATCACAAAGCCCAGCCACTCGAGCACCTGAATGGTGAGGTCAGCAGAATGCCACATGCCGTCGGGTGTGGTACCTTCTGAGCCAGTCGTCCAGGTACGGGAAGACAAAGACCCCCATAGTCCAGAAGTAGGCAGCTGTGATCGCCAGACACTTTGTGAAGACCCATGGAGCTGAGGTTAGCCTAAAGGGGTAGTACTCTGTATTGATAGTGCTGGCCTCCCAGCATGAACTGTAGATATTGCCTGTGATTCAGGCGGATTGGGATGTATGTACACACAGATCCAAGGAGCATAGCCAATCATCCTGTAGAAGGTATGGGAGCAGTGTCCTCTGCGAGACCATTGTGAACTTCTTGTGCACCCAGGAACCAGTTGAGGTTTCACAGGTCGAGGATTGGCCTGAACCTATTGGTCGTCTTGGGATCCAGGAAGTATCTAGAATAGAAGTCCCATCTGACCTGAGCCTGGGAGACTGGCTCACTGGCTAAATCGGGTAACAGAGCAGACTCTTCTTCCTGTAGCAAGCTCCTGTGCGACAGGTCCATGGGTTACTCCCTTGGGATGTACAGAGATGGCAAATGGGCAAGGTATAACTGATATTCGCTTTGGATGATCTACACCACCTAGGCATCTGAGATGATGAGAGGCCACCTGTGGGCGAAGTTGACAAGCCGCCTCTCTACCTGAGGGGGCACCTCAGTTGACAGCGGGCTGGCTGGTTGGCTATGTTCCTGAGGAACCCGTCAAAGCCCACCCCAGGCTTGGGCTGTGGGACCAGCTGAGCCTTCGGAGCTTTCTCCCTCCACTGCTGGCAGAGGGCCGGCATCTTCGGCTGGACAGACAGCTGAGCAGGATAATACCAGTGCCGGTGTTGGTAGAAGGCCTTTCTACCCTCATGTTTATTCCACAAAGGATCCGTGGTCTTATTTGAGAGCCTAGAGAGGGTCATATACTCCTTCTCGAGCTCCTCTGCCTTCTCTTCCACCAGCTTACCGAAGAGGTTCTCACCCTGGCGGGGGACATTGGCCAACTTGTCCTGGACCCATTGTTCCAGATTGGAGGACTGCAGCCATGCCAGCCGGTGGGCAGCGATGCCCACCACCGCTACTCTGCCCGTGTCATAGGTGCCATGCACATGAATTTAGAACAGTCCTTGCCATGGCCCACCAGGGCCAAAAGTCCTCAAGGTGGCCAGTGGGGACATAGGTGGCAAATTCTGCTAGGTCCAGTATGTCGTCTTTCAGGAACATACTCATATAGGTCTGGTAGGCATGGAACCCTGATAGCATTTTCTCCCAAAGGAGTCCAAGGTCTGAGCCTCCCGGCCCGGGGGCACCAAAGAATGTGTCTTGGTGCTCTTAACCTGCTTCAAGGCTGACTCTACCATGACAGAGTTATGTGGTAGTTGAGGCTTCTTGAAGCTGGGGGCCTTCTAGACCCAGTACAGCAGTGCTTCCAACCCAGTCCTTGGGTACCCCCAGGCCAATCAGATTTTCAGGATATCCACAATGAATATGCATGAGAGAGATCTGCATGCACTACTTCCATTGTATGTAGATCTATCTCATGCATATTCATTGTGGATATCCTAAAAACCTGACTAGCCTGGTGGTACCCAAGGACTGGGTAGGGAACCACTGCAGTACAGGGAATCGAGCCTCCAGCTGACAACTGGAACCATGAGAGGAGTTTCCCACAGCTGCAGTAGCAGCTGTTGCATGATGTGGTGCACAGGTACCGTTGTCACATCCCCTGGGGGCTGAGAGGTACTGAAGAAGTTCCAGCACCTCCATGCTCGGTTCCTCTGATTCCAGGGAGAAGGGGATGGCCTTGATCATGTCCCTGACAAAGACCTGAAAGGCCATGTCTTCTGGAGGCAAGTTATTGCCACTTGGGGGAAGGCAGTGGATTGGTGGGGAGGTCAGAGGACCGAAAATCTGATGCCATCAATTCCTCAGTCTCCCACTCTGATTCAGATTCTGAGAGGAAGTCGAAGTAGTGCCGGGTCTCCTCCCACTGTTGCCTTCATGATTGGGGAGAGGATGGACATCTGTGGAACCCATGCCACCCTATGTGTGAGTGCCAGTGCCCCTGGGACTTAGACACACTGGCTAGGGAAATGGCCATCTGAACTGATTTCTGTTCTGACCTCCCACCTGATGTGCCTGCCTCAGCACACAGCACATGGGTCTCCAGGAAGGGCTGGATGGAGTGTGGTGATGACAGCACCGTAAAGCCTGTGTTCTGTAAGGCTACAACTGCCAAATGAGTTTCAAGGGCTCGAAGACATTCCTCCAACACTACCACCTGCAAGGGGAGAGGTGCCAATACGTCAGGCAGGGAATCCATGATGATCGATACATTGGGAGACAACCGGCTGCCCTCCTGGACAATGGGGTCAACTACTGCCTTCCAGGCGTTGATTTTTCATGCTGGGGAAGCTTGGCCAGCCATTCCCAGCCATTGTTCTCCACATTGCATTGAGAAGGGCTGCGATGACGATACACCTAGACCTTATCCCAGTGCTCCCCCTTCAAGATTGATGGGTTCTCACCAGAGTGTCTTCTCTCAATGCTCGAGCCCCCTGGTTCCGATTGGTCACTAACTTCCCTCCCTGTGGATGCCTCAGCAGAAGCCTTGGAAGGCACAGACATTGGTATCAGGGCCAAGGATACTAAAATCCAATGAGCCGAAGAGGGACTCTTTCTATTTCTCCCGACCCTTCAGTCACCATCACATCATCTGCAGGCACAGATTGCAGGCCGTGGGCTGATGATCGGGTCCAAGGCACTGTAAGCACCAATTGTGTCAGTCAGTGACCGAGATGGTCCTGCCACACTTGGTGCATTTCTTGAAGCCACCAGCTGGCTTAGACATGTCAAAAAATACTACTGCAGCCAAACGCTGCCTCTGCTGTGCCCACAGAATGCCCCAATGCTAGTCAGGTAACCGGAGCATGCAGCAGTGGCACTCGAGGATATTCAGCAGCACCAACCACGTTACTACTGCTTCTCAGCATGTTGGTGGTATCGAGGTTGCACAATAGGCACATTTGTGCCTGCATTACAATTTGTGACATTAAGTGAACTGGAAAACAGCAGGGGTAGCACAGTAGCTTTTTGATAAATGGGCCATACAAACCAATCTCTTACCCTGCCCTCAGGTTCTCTAGTTGCTGAATGCTGTCTTGGGGAAAATAGTGGTTGGGCCCAGTGGTGTAAATTCCGCCCAAGCAGTCCTGCAATGTGGGAGGACCCGGGCAAGACCGGGGCCCCACACGGTAGTGTGGCAAAGTTACTATTCTCTGTTTACTGCACTGCCTTCCTTCCAGGCTCAGAGATGTTCTTCCCAGGCCTGGAATGGAGGCAGTGCAGCAAACAGATTAAAGTAAATTTGCTGCGTGGGGCCACCGCCATTGGAGCAAGGGGAGAGGTTAATGGGTGGTCACAGTGGTGGTGTTGCCATGGCGGAGCCAAAATGGGGGGGGGGGACCCTCAGCAAAATTTTGCTTGGGGGCCCCCACACTAGTATAGTCACCACTGGTTGGGCCTTTGTCTCAGTTGTCCATCGAATTCCACTGCCTATGGAAAACACCATTCTTTTTTGCACATCACCTCCAAAATCCACTTGCTTTTATGTATTTGAAGTGCGTGAATATTTTTAGAATATTGTAATTGCATCTCTAAATTCTTGCCCTGATAGAGATGACGGCTATACAATTTTTTTAAATAAAATGTCTGGAGCTTCTGTAAACTAGTATAAGATTGTAATATAGTTACATAAATGGCATCAACAGTAATACCCATAATAAGCCAGCTGGCCCTTGCCTGTATTTGTAAAATCTGCAAAATACCTATATTGTTGCCTGTGGACTTCTAAAAGGGAGGGAAGATGAGGGAGGCTTGCTACTGTGTATATATGTGACCAACAAAACAGAGCACTGGAAGATAAACTGAAACATCATCTCCTTTATCTCATCAGATCAATCTAGAACAAGTACATTTTGCCATTCAGCCAGCAGATGGAAACAGAAAACAAAAGCTTGTGAGCTCTGTGCTACATAGGGCACCATGCAGTCATATGCCTCTCAGTATTTCTTTCTCCAGCAGATGGGCATGCCTTGCGGCATTCTTGTGGAGGCTGGTGCATAAAACTCCTGGGCCCATTGAAAGAACTGCTCACCCAGTTTAGCCCAAGAAGCCCTCCACTGGAATCAACAGTTGGTTCCTGTGTAATACCTAGAGGCAGCCAGATCCCTTCCCTCCACTCCCCACCCTGGCCCTAGAGAAGACCTGGAAGAGTCCAGGCCTCTTCCTCTTTTCTCTCTATTCTTCGCAGTGGTGCTGCTGATACCTCTTGCTGCTCATGGCCTCACGGACAATAGGCATGCCTAGATCTTGCTGACTGCTCCAGTAGTCTGACTCCTGTGACAGGACGTGATAGCCAGACAACAGCAGGATTCCCAGAAAGCGACAAATTTCATCCACTGTGACTTGAAACTGACTGTCGTTCTTATCTCGGTTAGCGTAAAGGTTGCTTTGCATTAGAATTTCCGTCAGCATTTTGTCATTGAATATAAGGCTCCATATGGAAAACGGAGAAAGCGACAACGGAACAGGAAAACTGTCAGGTAAATGACTTGGCACCAGTGATGAAATTACCTTAGTGAACTTTGTTGACTTTTTCCACTGAATTGCCTGTTTCTGCTTCATATTCTTACACTTTTTTGCTGGAGGGCTGCTTTCATCTTCACTACTAACACTCATCTTCGTCTGTCTCCTCTGCTATCACATCCAGTTCGCCAGCAGTTTCAAAGGGGCGGAGGAGTGGCCTAGTGGTTGGGGCAAGGTACCTCAGGCTGGAAGGTCAGGGGTTTGAATCTCACTAGAGGACAGCAACCTTGGGCCAGAGAGGACTGGGGTTTCTAGTCCCACAGGTGCTCCTTGTGGTCTTGGGCAAGCCACTTAACTCTCCATTGCCCATGTTCCCTGTAAAATAGTTATCTCCAAGTTATAATGTCCTGTTCAATGTAATTTCAGTTTGTTCAATGTAAGCTGCCTTGATACCATGAAAGGCGGTATATAAGAAATGTTAAATAAATAAAATAAATAAAGGGGTCATCATTGTTCAAATTGTGAGGAACATCTTCGACGTCACTGTCAGCAGAATCACCTGTAGACGGCGGCAACACAATGATGGTTGTCGGATGAGTTAAACGTTCCACAGTTGACATAGCATTTTGAACTGTAACTGCCCGATGACGTTTGCTAAGTCTGGTGCCATAAAAGCTTCTTGTATCCATTGTTTATCAAAACTGAAGGCATTATCTGAAAACAATGCGCATTGGCAATTATTAGTCGACTTTTGGATAATCCTGGCAGTGTTCCTATATAGGAACATGATATATATACATAAAATTTACCCCCATCACAAATCAAATAAAATGTGAGTGCACCTGTGCAACACGACCAGGCATGCCTCGTACACAATGATCAGCGTCAAAATGTAAAACAAGCAAGTATCTCAAAATTATAACTGCTAAATTTGACTTACCCTCAAATTGTAAAAAATGTGAAAATTTAAGTGAAATTAAAACTGTTGTGCAACTGAGACCATTTAATGTTTGCACCGCTGTTAAATATGATGTCACCTCTTGTTCACATTCTGCAAAGAATATTTGCAATCGAAAATTGCGTACATAAAATTAAGAATAAGTGTGTGGAGGAGTGGCCTAGTGGTTGGGGCAAGGTACTTCAGGCCGGAAGGTGGGGTGTTCAAATCCCACTAGAGGACAGCAACCTTGGGCCGGAAGGACTGGGGTTTCTAGTCCCACAGCTGCTCCTTGTGGTCTTGGGCAAGCCACTTAACCCTCCATAGCCCATGTTCCCTGTAAAATAGTTATCTCCAAGTTATAATGCCCTGTTCAATGTAATTTCAGTTTATTCAATGTAAACCGCACTGATGCAGAATAGCGCGGTATATAAGAGAATGTAAATAAATAAATAAGAAAGAAAGAAATGTCTGTTATGTTCCCATACAGGAACATTGACGGGAAAAATATGGCTTATAATGAAAACCACTAACTATTTTAGTAGCTGCCCTCTGCATCGACTCCAACCCGCTTATATCTTTTGAAGGTGTGGTCTCCAGAATTGTACACAATACTCCAAATGAGACTTATACAAAAGCACTATCACCTCCCTTTTTCTGCTGGCCATGCCTCTCCCTATGCACCCAAGCATCCTTCTGGCTTTCGCTGTCACCTTTTCTACCTGTTTAGTCATTTTGACATCATCAGAAAAAAATCACGCTCTGGTCCCGCTCTTTTGTGAACAGAAGTACTTCACCTCCTACACTGTACTGCTGCCTTGAGTTTTGCAGCCAAATGGACTCCCGATTTTGTTAAATTCATGGTTTAAAACTCTGTACAGCCTTAACCACAACTATCCGCCCAATTTCTTTAAAGTTCAGTTCTTTGTTTTGTTATAATACTTCTATCCTAAGTTATTCTCTTCACTGTAATTATGTATATACGAAGTTACTTGTAGCCTTCCTTTTAAATGTAAAAGTTTAATGTAAACCGCTTCAACTTGTAGAGTTAGTGGTATAAAAAAAATTGCTAAATAAAATAAATGCATGGCCCTGCATTTTTAGCATTAAATCTCAGCTACCAAATTCTTTAGCTAGATCCCTCCTCATGTTATGTTTACTCCTTTCTGAGTGTCTACTCTATTGCATTTTGGTATCATCCACAAAGAGGCAAACCTTACCTGACAGGCCTTCTGCAATATCATTAACAAAGGTGTTAAAAAGAATCAGACCAAGAGGAGATCTCTATGGCACACCATTGGTAACATCTTTCTCCTCAGAGTCAGCTCTATTTACCTAAACAGTATGTCACCTCCTACTCAACCAATTTCTAACCTAGTCAGTCACTTTATGGTCCATCCCTAGGGTGCTCAATTTATTTATAAGTCACCAGTGTGGAACGGTGTCAAAGGCTTTACTGATATCTAAGTTCACCACATCTAGGGCTCTCCCTCGGTCCAACTCTCTGGTCACCCAGTCAAAGAAATCAACTAGATTTGTCTGACAAGACCTACCTCTGGTAAACCCATGCTGTCTCATATCTTGCAATCCACTGGACTACAGAAACCTTACTATCCTCTGTTTTAGCAGCATTTTCATTAGTTTACACACCATATAGGTCAGACTAACCAGCCTGTAGTTCTCAACCTCATCCTTCCGCTTTTGTGTAAAGGGACTACATGTGTCTTTTGAGAGCCATAGTGACCTCTTTTTCTTTTTACATTTATTTACCTTTCTATCAAAAAGGTTTGTTGCACTTAAAATATTTCCTTTAAGTTTTACCCATTGCTTTTCTACATCCCCCAGCTGTTCCCACCCTGCTAACCTTGAGGTAGTGGGATAAAGGGAATTCTTTGGGTTTAAACAATAAAATCTGTCTATTTTAAAGTTCTGTGTTTTACAAAGTCAGTCAGGGCACTATGTAGCAAGACAGCTTTTGCTAAGTGTTTTTCCCTCCCACCCAACCCAGACATAATCTTAGATTTATAGGCTCTTAAACCAATTAAAGGCAAAGAGGTGTTCAAATTCACTTTCAGGTTTAGTTGGTTATCCTCATCAGGAATGTTGTTGCTGTTAAGTGCCATAGAGCCTGTATTGACTCATTGCGACCCTCTGGATAGTTGATCTAAACTGTGTTTGGTCTTTAGTCAGGTGGCTCATTGTTGAAAGAGTGGCACCCATAGCTGCTGTTATTGTATTGATCCATCTCATTAATAGCCTTCCTCTTTTGCATTGACCTTCTACTGTTTTTCTCTAATGATTTTTCTCTTCACATGATGTGTCCAAAGTATGAAAGTCGAAGTCTTGTTATCTGAGCTTTTAAAGAAAGCTTTGGTTTGATCTCCTCTACTACTGACTGGTTTGTTCTCGGGTAGTCCATGGTATACACAGTATTCGTTGCCAGCACCATAATTCAAAGGCATCTATTTTTTCTTGTCTATCTTTTCTACTATCCAACTTTCGCATCATGGCTTGGACAAGTCAAATCCTTGTATGGAGAGAGACATCTTTGCTCTTGACAGAATCCACAAGATCACCCTCCAATTCCCCACAAAGTCAGCTACTTCCCCTCCTTCCCCTCTTCACTCCCAACTTTCTCCCTCTACCTCTGCTACCCTCTCTTCCTTTTCTGTGATCTCTGAAGAAGAAACTGCACAACTTCTTTCTTCCTCCAAACTCACTCCCTGCTCCTCTGATCCTATCCCCACCTATCTCCTAAGCCCCATCTCCTCCACTGTTGTTCCTTCCATCTCTCATATTCTCAATCACTCTCCATTGCAACTGTCCTTGCAGCCTTCAAGCATGCTGTAGTTACACCTCTCCTCAAGAAACCCTCACTTGATCCTATCTGTCCTTCTAATTATCGACCCATCTCCCTCCTTCCCTTTGTTTCTAAACTACTTGAACGTGCGGTTCACCACCGCTGCCTTGACTTCCTCTCCTCTCATGCCCTCCTGGATCCTTTACAATCTTGCTTTCATTCTTTACACTCTACTGAATCGGTTCTTGCCAAAGTCTTCAGTGACTCGTTCCTGGCAAAATCCAAGAGCCTTTACTCTGTCCTCATCCTTCTTGACCTCTCTGCTGCTTTTGACACTGTTGACCACAACCTTCTCCTTGATACCCTGTCCTCTCTTGGTTTTAAGGGCTCTCTACTATCCTGGTTCTCCTTATCTCTCCCATCACTCTTTCAGTGTGTGTTCTGGTGGCTCCTCCTCTGCTGCTATCCCATTCTCGGTTGGTGTACCACAAGGATCTGTCTTGGGTCCACTCCTGTTCTTTCTCTATACCCAGTCCCTTGGTGTGCTCGTCTCTTCCCATGGCTTTTGGTACCATTTTTATGCTGATGACTCCCAGATCTACCTCTCTACACCTGAAATCTATCCGGCAATCCAGACCCAGATCTCTGTCTGCCTTTCTGACATTGCTGCTTGGATGTCTCACCGCCACTTGAAATTGAACATGGCCAAAACTGAGATTCTTATTTTCCCCCTAAAACCTCTTCTCCTCTTCCTCCTTTCTCAGTCTCTGTGGATAACACTCTACTCCCCCGTTTCCTCAGCTCGCAACCTTGGGGTTGTCTTTGACTCCTCTCTCTCCTTCTCTACACACATCCATCTGGTAGTTAAGCTCTGCCATGTCTTTCTCTATAACATCAACAAAATCCACTCATTCCTTTCTGAACATACTACTAAGACACTCCTTAATCTCCTCCCGTCTTGACTACTGTAACCTACTTCTTTCTGGTCTCCCTTTGAATCATCTCTCTCCCCTTCAATCTGTTCAACACTCTGCTGCACATCTAATCTTCCACCAGCCTTGTCATGTCCATAGTACTTTTCTTCTCAAGTCACTTCACTGGCTCCCTATCCATTTCCACATCCAGTTCAAACTTCTCCTGCTGACCTATAAGTGCATTCACTCTGCACCACCTCATTACCTTTCTTTTCTTATCTTTCTCTACACCCCCCCCCCCCCCCTCTGGATCTCCGCTCTTCTGGCAAATTGCTTCTATCTGTGCCCTACTCTTCTATTGCTAACTCCAGGCTTGACTCCTTTCACCTTGCTGCACCTTACGCCTGGAACAAACTACCTGTGTCTGTATGCTAGGTGCCTTCTCTGGCCCTTTTCAAATCCAGGCTAAAAGCTCACCTCTTCACTGCTGCTTTTGGATCTTGACTCACCTGATCATCTTGTTTCTTTACCATTCCCCCTTGTTATATACCTGTCTACACCTTTTGTGTTGTCTGTCTTGACTAGATTGTAAGCTGTGATGAGCAGGGGCTGTCTCTTACATGGCTGTGCAGCACTGTGTACATCTTGTAGCACTATACAAATGCTCAGTAGTAGTAATAGTAGAGTTTGCATACTCATAGTTGATCTGTACCATAGTTGGCTCCAGGTTTTGTCTTTATTGATGTTATAGAACATTCCCATCATGGACTTCCACAGATGTAGTCAATTTGATTTTTGTACAGTCCATTGGGTGAAGTCTATGTGTACAGTCAGAGCTTGTGTTGCTGGAAGAAAGTATTTGAGATGAATAGATTGTTGGTCTTGCAGAATTCTATCAGACTTTCTCCAGCTTCATTTCTGTTGCCAAGTCTATATTTTCCAAGCACTTTGACTTCTTATTTGTTACCAAATTTTGCATTCCAGTCACCCATGACTATCAGGATATCCATACTGGGATAGGGGGACTTTTCCAAAAGGATGGGTTCCATCTTAACCGGAGTGGAACCAGGCTGCTGGCATTAACCTTTAAAAAGGAGAGAGCAGCTTTTAAACTAGATAATAGGGGAAAGCTGCCAGTGGTTCAGAAAGATGTATCCTTGAAAGATACTAGAAAAAGTGGGCATCCTTATAGGGAGGTTTCAATAAAGATAAAAGTAGTCCAGATGCCTTTAAGTAAAGAGCAGACAGAGCTGAAAGATCCCAAATTACCCGTCAACTGGTGACCAGCTTGTTGATATGAATAAAATACAATCTCTAAAATGCTTGTATGCAAATGATAGAAGTCTAAAAAATAAGATGGGAGAGCTAGAATATATAGCACTAGCTGAAAGGTTGGCTATAATTGCCATTTCAGAGACCTGGCAGAGGAGGAAAACCAATAGGACACCGTGATACCTGGGTATAAACTATATCACAATGATAGGGTAGATCAAATTGATAGAGTGATTGCTTTCTATGTTAGAGATGCTATTGAGTTACTCGGGATAAAATGTTGCAAGTAACAAAATACAGAATATAGAATCTCTATAAATACAAATTCCATGTAAAAAAAGGGAAGGCAATGGCAGTGGTGGTGTACTATTATCCACCTGACCAGAAAACTGATGAATGATGAAATGCTCAAAGAAATCGGGGAAGCTAACAGACATTAGAACACAGTAATAAATAGGTGATTTCAATTACCCCAGTATTGACTGGGTCAGTGTCACAACAGGACATGTTAGGGCGACAATGTTTCTAGATGAAATAAATGGCTGCTTCTTGGAGCAGCTGGTTCTTGACCAGACAAGAGGGGAAGCTATTTTAGACCTAGCCCTTAGTGGAGCACAGGATCTGATGCAAGAGATAGCAGTATTGGGGCCAACTGGCAATAGTGATCATAGCATGATAGCATTTGATTATGAAATGGAGAGAGGATGGCAAGGAAAGCCACAGTATTACCTTTTACCTTTATTTACCATTTTAACAAAAAGGTTGGTTGCCCTTAAAATATCCCCCTTCTAAAATATCCCCTTTCAGTTTTGCCCACTGTTTTTCTGCATCTCTCAGCTGTTCCCATCCCGTTAACGACTCCTTGAGGTACTGGCCCATCTTGGCAACGTTAGTTATCCTAAAGTCTAAGACCCTCGCTTTTGAATGGATTTTATCAGCCCTAGTCCTAATACTGGTGATGACTGGTTGCGAGATGATCTCCCGCTCTATCAGAAACACTTTCACCGTTGGTAAGCACCAAGTCCAGTATGGCCCTTTCACATGTGGGTTCTGTTACCAGTTGCCTGAATAGTTCTTCCTGTAAAGAATCCAGGATCTGCTTGCTTCTAGATGATACTGCAGCAGGATGCACCAGTCAACATCTGGCATATTGAAATCACCTATCAGTAGTGTTTCCCCTTTCCTGGCAATACTGCATATGACTTCTATTAAATCTTGGTCCACTTCTCCCTGTGAGGAAGGTTTGTATATCACACCAATGTAAATGGATTTCTCTTTCCCTCTTTCTAGTTTAACTCACTGTGGTCTCCTCTCTCCCTTTTAAGCCCTGTATTTCCATAGCTTTAATATTATTTTTTGCATATAGTGCTACTCTTCTCCTCCCCTTCTTCCTACCCTGTCCTTTCTGAATAAAGTATAGTCTGGTATAGTTACATCCCAGTCATGGTTGTCTGTGAACCATATCTCTGTTACCGCCACTAAATTCAAGTCAGTCTCAACATCGGGGATCTTATTTCCCATGCTATGGGCATTTATACACACTGCTTTCCATATGTTGCCCCTTTTACCTATTTCCATAAAAATGTTTCACTTACCTGGGGGTTTTCTTCACCCATCCCCAATGAATTTAGTTTAAAGCTCTCTTCAGAGGTTAGCCAGTCTGCTATGGCAACCCTTCTTTGACAGATGGATGCCATCTTTGCTCTGCAACCCTTGGAACAGTATCCCATAATCCAGGAAACCAAAATGCTCTCGATGACACCATCCACGCAGCCATGCATTTATCTCCAGGATGCGAGCTTCTCTGCCTTGGCCTTTACCCTCAATGGAGAGGATTGAAGAGAAAGCGTAGTTACTTGCCTGTAACAGGTGTTCTCCAGGGACAGCAGGAATCAGTCCTCACATATGGGTGATGTCTGTGCCTATGGAGCCCTCACAGAAGCATTCCCATAGCTTTCAAAGAAAGCCTTTGGGAGTTGCCAACAAGCATGTGTGGTCCCCTTCCCGCCCAAGGGTGCTATCTTGCTCAGTCAGATGACATAGCTAAAAGACGGCAAAAAGAAAAGATGGTAAAGAAGCAACTCCAAGGGAAGGAGGGAGGGTTGTGAGGTCTAACTCCTGCTGTCCCTGGGGAACAACTATTACAGGTGAGTAACTACACTTTCTCTGGGAACAAGCAGGAAGTCAGTCCTCACATATGGGATTTCCTAGCTACAGGCTACCCAAAGCCCATTGGGAAAAATCACAGTTACCCTCAAGGGAAGCCATGAGCAGCAGCAATTCAGCTCAGGCTGCAGTAGGACCCATGTGTCCGATGGGAACCATCACTCCGGTAGACTGAACACAGAAGGGTCGGAGGGTAGGAGTTGCCTAGACACTGAAAAGATTAAGGAGCATGGCCTGGATGAAGGCACTGTCCTGTTGGGACTCCCTCTCCAGGCAGTAATAAACTGCAAAGATATGGACGGAAGACCAGGTGACGGCTCAGCAGATGTCCACCATCAGGACGGAGTGCAGGTTTGCCACAGAAGCCACCGTGGTCCTGACACAGTGCACCATGACCTGGCCATCCAGCGAAAGCCCCGCCGACTCTTAGGTGAGGGTGGTACAGTCTGCCACCCAGATAGACAGCATGCTCTTGGTCACTGCTTCCCCCAGTCTACTGGGGATGTACGAGACAAAAAGCTAAGAAGCTTTACAGTGGCCCTGGGTACATTGAATGTAGGACAGCACCCTCTTATAGTCCAAGGTGTGGAGGACAGTGAGGTCTCAGGAAGAAGGTGGGGAGCACCACCTCCTGGTTGAGGTGAAAAGGTGATACCATCTTCGGAAGGAATTTGGGGTGTGTGTGGAGCACAACCCTGTTCTTGCAGAACCTGGTGCAAGATGCCTCCGCCACCAAGGCCTGTAGCTCGCTGACCCTGTGAGCAGAGGTGAGTGCAGCTAGGAACACTGCCTTCCTCGAAAGGTATTGCAAATGGCAGGTAGCCAGGGGCTCAAAAGGCAGATAAGTAAGCTGTGCCAGTACAACATTGAGGTCCCACTCAGTCGCCAGAGGGCATTCCAGGGGTTTCGATGAAAGGAGTCCCCTCATAAAGCGGGTCACCAGCGGCTGGGTCGAGAGGGGTTTGTCATCCACCGGGTGGTAATGTGCCGCCAGTGCACTGAGGTGCACTCTGATGGAGTTCGATTTGAGTCTAGAGTGCGAGAGATGAAGAAGGTACTGCAGCACCAGCCGCATCAGACAGGAGAATGGGCTAATCCCATGCTCTGTGCACCAGACTGAAAACCTGTGCCTCTTGAGGGCATATGCTCTCCTGGTGGAGGACTTACGGGAAGCCAGCAGGATCTCCTCCACTTCCTCCGAGAGGTTAAAAGGGGCTAGGGTCCGCAAGTTGAACCTCGGGTACTGCCTGTGGTTGGGGTGAATGAGAATGTATGTGTATGCATCTTTCAGATCCAAGGAGCATAGTCAATCTCCCTGTTGGAGGTAAGGCAGCAGTGTTCCAAGGGAGAGCATCTTGAACTCCCTCACTAAGAATCTGTTCAGATTGTAGAGATCAAGGATGGACCTTAGGCTCTCTGTTCTTTTTTGGTACGAGGAAGTATCCGGAGTAGAACCTTTTGCCCCTGAGATTGAGAGGAACTGGTTCTACCACTCTGTCCTCAAGAAGACCTGCCAGTTCCTTCAGTAGAAGGTCCTGGTGAAAGGGAGACCTGAGAGATTCTCCCAGAAAGAAAGGGGGAGATGTCTGAGCCAGGTGGAGGAGGTAGCCCTCCTTGACCACTTGGAGTGCCCAAGAATCTGTGGTGATGGCTGGTCACCTTTGAGCATAGTAAATGAGACATCCCCCTGTGGGCTGCTGACCTACTTGGGGTGGAGAGGCTATGCCCAAGGAATCAGAAGCTCCCCCTGGCTGGGCTGGGGCTGACTTCTGGGGCTTGGGAGCCTTCTGCTTACGAGGGCCATGCCCATGTCCCTTGGCCTGCTGATCCTGCTGGGGAGCCAGGGAGGCCTGAAAAGGTGGGTAGATTCTGTAAGCAGCCCCTTTCTTTGGGTAGAAGTGCTTTTTACCCGAGCCCTTCCTTTGGGGAGAGGCATCAGTCTTTTTAGAGAGCCTGGTCCTTGTCATGAACTTGGTCTCCAGTTCGGTCGCCTTGTCGGTCATGGGTTTTCCAAAAAGGTTCTCTCCTTATCATGAGGCATCGACCAATTTGTCCTGAACTCATTACTCGAGGTCAGATGACTATAGCCAATCTTGGCATTGGGCACCGATGCCCGCCGCCACCACTACTTGAGCTGCCGACTTGACACCATCATAGGCTGCCCGAGACATAAACTTGGAGCATTCAGACTGCAAGGGTTCCTTTGAAAGACCAGCTGAAAACCGAGTGTTCCTTCACCAGGTCTCTCAGGTACAAGCCCATGAACAGCTGGTATGCCGGGATCCAGCCGATGAGCATCAAGCCCTGGTAGCATTTTCTAACGAGGGCATCTAGGGTGCTTGCCTCCCTGCCAGGAGGCACCGAGGAGTGCGTCTTTTGACTCTTCAGCCAATGCATGGCCAACTCCACTACCATGGAGTTCTGTGGTAGCTGTGACTTTTAGAAGCCCAGGCTCTGGCAGACTCGATACATCAAGTCGAGCCACTGGCACTGGCATCAATGCTGGTGTCTCCCACATACAGAGCATTAACCATTCCAGGATGGAAGGGATGAGCATGGTGAGCAAATCCCTCAGAGGAGCCTCATATTGGAGGATTTCTAGCTCCTCTGTCTGAGGGTCCTCCTCCGATTCCATTGGAAATGCTAGGGCCTTGGATACATCCCTGATGAAGTCGAGGAACGCCATGTCCTCGAGTGGGGACTGACACCAGGGCTCCGAGTGAGGAGAGTCCGAGGGGACGTCGTGGTGGTGACAGTTCTCCAGTGACTCCTAATCCTCCGTTCCCACTCAGAATAGTCCGGCCAGGATTTGAGGGAAGGGGGGTGGCTCACGAGCTCCAGGGCTGATCCCCCATCTGCGGCCCCTTGGCCGGCACCAAGCGCACTGCCTGGGGAAGATCACGGCCCTGTAGAATGGGAATCAGATCGAGACCTTGATGAGGATCAAGTCCAAAAAACCTCGAGGAACTGGGCAGAGGAACTGGTGGTACTGGACAACAGCGCCCGCTGCTGGTCCATGAAGGCAGACAAGCTGCACTCCAGGCCAGAAGGCTCTGCAGCCATCGGCATGGGCACAGAGGGAATCGGGCCTCGGGCCTGACGTGTGTTCCCCTGAAGTGGAGTCCTCAACGAGGATGGTGTCCGGTGACTGAGGCCAGCCTGAGTTGGAGTCCTTTGGGGGGGACCTTCGCAGGTTGCTCCTTCTCTGATCCCTCGGATGAGTGTCTAGGACTGCAGGACCTGGCTCAGGGCTTACCTGGCCCATCTGAGCCATCCAGGGATGCTGCCTTCAATGCCTTTTTTTTCTTTTTGAGTTCCCTCAAGGGAGACCCCCTTTTCAAGCAACCTCGGCGTCAGTTGGGGTCCGTAAGACTACCCTGGAATTCCGCAGTTTCAGAGGAGGCCTTGGCCTTCGGAGGTACCGGGGACTCTGGGAAAAACATATCGTGCTGCTTGAAAGCCTTGGTGGTCATCTTCTTACAGAGGCTGCATGCCATGGGTCGAGGTCCGGTCCAAGCCAATGAAGGCAACAGTCATGTGTGTCGGTCAGGGACATTATTTTGGCACATTGATCACACTTTTTAAAACCACTGATAGCCATGGGAGAAAAAAAATCCCATCAAGGTCGAAGACCCGCAGTGCCGCCAGTTGGAAAAAAGGCGTGAAGGTGTCAAGAAGGGAGAAAAAACTACAAACCCGAGACTCGATGCTGGGGCAGTAGGCTCAGATGGCGAGAAGAGAATCAGTGCACTACCAGAGTAGAGTATGAAACTCAGGTTGAGAAGATCAACATTTTCTGGGGGAAAACAGACAGACATCTGCAGGGCTCCACCAAATAAAGGAGACTGAGCAAGATGGCACCCTTGGGCGGGAAGGGGACCACGCATGCGTGGTGGCATCCCCCAAAGGCTCTCTTTGAAAGCTGGGGGGATACTTCCGCGAGTGCTCCATCGATGCTGATGTCACCTCTATGTGAGGACTGACTTCCTGCTTGTTCCCAGAGAACACCACCTGCACATCTATCTGTTTCATCTTCTGTCCCAGAGCAATGAAGTCACTTTTGATATGCTTATCGAGATACCTGGCAGTATCATTTGTGTCGACAAGGATAGGCAACATTGGGTAATAGTGGGCTTGATGAGTCAATGGAACCAGTTGCAGTGGCTTGTGATTGATAAACGAACAACACAGGGAGAGCAAGAGCCCTTGCAGCAAAAGTCCAAACAAAAGCACAGGGAGCGAGGGTGTAAAAGGTCACCAATTTAGTGAAACAATAGCCCCAACGCGCTTCGGCAGGAATGACTTCTTCAGGGGGCACACATCTTAAAATAAAACAGATAATGTTTTATTGTTTGTATTATGTGTTTTATTTTAAGATGTGTGTCCCCTGAAAAAGGCATTCCTGCCGAAACGCGTTGGGGCTATTGTTTCAGTAAATTGGTGACCTTTTACACTCTTGCTCCCTGTGCTTTTGTTTGTGATTGATGATATACAGAATCCATAATATGGGCAGACAGAACAGCATTTAGGTCGTCTCGAACAGAAGTGGATTTTTATGTGAAACATGGTTCAGCCAATGGGACTGAATGAGACAGATTGGTTCACAGCTTTGTGATCTGGTTGCTGGTTGGCTGTTTACTTCTTTGCTGTTCTGCTTCCTTTTAAACGGCTTTGAGTTTGAGCTGTTTCATCTCTGAAGGCTTGTTTTGCCAGCCTGTTTGAAAATGGACGAAACCCGAGTTGACTGTTCTCAGGTGGGATTCTCTGGAGTTTGGAGAGTGATCGGGTTGATAAGCTAAGTGTTAGCCCTATGTTTTTCAGTTGTTCTAAATGCATTTTAAAATTGTAAAAACAGATGAGCTATTCTTGAAGCCTACTGTATGAATGACATTTAGGGGTGTTTCAATTGAGCTATTTTTAAGCAGTTATCAGCTGCATTGCACAGCCGTTGGCCCCAGCTCCGAGGCTTCTTCACCCGACAACTAACGAATGTTTGTACTCGTCAGAGGTTTAAGTAATATAGGTAGTGTTGCCTCCTTTAGTTTGAATAGCTGTATTATAGGTAAGGGGGGCAGGAGTTATTGTTAATGTTGGTGGATCTTCCTGAAGACAGAAGTTTTCATCTGATGTTTCTCTTTGGCCTTCGAAACAGGCAAGATTCTACTCCTGTTTCAGAGGAGCCAGTTTATCCAAATCCCTGCTTTTCCTTTATTTTTTCCAGTCCCAGAATCCAAGAACTCACTCCTATTCCTCCTCTGTACAATCTGATATTATTTCCCTCTCCCTCTCCTTCTGCTCCTGCCCCCTCTCTTGCATCAGCAAAACTATCCTTAGTTCAAAACTCTTGTCCATGAGTTAACTGTCACTGTCTGCAGAGGCCAACTTGAATCAAGCAGGTTCCTGTAATGTCCTTAACTTGATATCAGTAAATCCAGTCCAGTCTCTCAAAATAGCCTCTGCAATGGGTTCCTCAGTTCTCAGGCAATCTGGTAAATTTAAGTTTAAATCAGTTTTTGTTTATAATCTTACGGGAAAGGGAGTCTCCTTTTATGAAGTCCCCCACACAATGATCGGCAATTTCTCTTTTCTTAATTTGTCTCAGCTTCATTACAGGGTCACATTTTGCTGAGGGTTCAACCTGACCAAGGACATGTCCATTGTTAGATTTATGTAGCCTTTCTGTAGTTCCACGATAAGGCAGATTCCATTCTCCCAAATGACAAATGATGAAAATGATTCTGAGAACAGCTTTCCAGTAATTTCTTTCCATTGCAGTTAGCTCCATATTGGTGCTGTCAACAATTTTATTGCCAGCAATTCCTGCTTTCAGATCAGCTTTCCTGCTTTCGTTGCATATATGTGTCTGCAAGTCCCCTTGCTCTTTGAGAAAAGAATTGATGTGTTTCTGTGTATGGAAGCCGTCTTTTGAAATAGTATGATCATGTTTTCCAAAAAGAGTAAAATAAAAATAAAATACTTTATCTGCCAATTCTGAACATAAGATTAATGATTAAATTGAAAAATGATGAAACTATTCTCTAATGTGATAGTTTTCCTTTGTAAAGTGTCTGGGAACAGCATCATAACTTTTTTGGAAATTCGATATACAGTATTTGCTTTGGACAATTTCATATCTCTGGCTGTCTGGTATGCTTTCACGCCATAGTGCTGGGTTGTCAGTCAATGTCTCTGATATTTGTGGATTCATCCTACTTTAGATCAGTGCCCTCTGATTTGGCTTCATATATCCCACTTTCAGTGTGGGTATAAAGTGTGGAGAGGGGATTGGGAGGACAAAAGTCGCACATTCCTCCATTTTTCCTTCTCGTAGTAGTTGATATGAAAGGGCAGACTAGATAGGCCATGTGGTCTTTTTCTGTCATCCTGTTTCTATGTTTGTGGTGTAAAAAATGTTAATTTGGGATAAGCTTTCAAACATTTAACCATTTCCTGTATCCCATGTCTTTTTTGTGCATCACTGGGAAAAGAATGCTTCAACTCTAGCTCAAGCTTCTTCCTCCTAAATAGTAGTAGTAATTAGCAATTGATATTTCAATCAGCTTATTAGTAATTTAAATTTCAATCTACTTAAATGTATTTTTTTAAATTTCTGTATATATACTTGCAGACGTTATAAGATCACATGTCCCAGTTGTAGAAGATAATATGGATAGAAACAACACAGTAACATAACATAGTATATGACGGCAGATAAAGAACAGTATGGTCCACCTAGTCTGTCCAGCAAGGCAGCGAGAGTAGGTGCACTTGCCACTTCATGCAGGTCACACCTCCCCATGCCTTTATTTAGGGATGTACCCACTGCTCCGTGTAGGTCACCCCCATTTGTTCAGATATAAGAGATAGTTATGTTTATTTTGATTTTATCCTGTTGCTATAAAGGGATCCACTGTGTCTGTCCCATGCCATTTTGAATTCTGTCACTGTATTTGCCCCCAGGAACCAGTCCAAAAGCGTGGCAGAGGAATCAAAACAACTTTATTATTATAATGGGATTGGGTGTGCCAATAACCCAACACTGGCTGTGTTTTGTAAAACAAACTTCCTCAGGGGTATGGCTCACTAAAAAAACAGCAAAACATATAAACATGTTAAAAATATAAATACATTAAATGAGAAACCTGTGATTAAAAAAATAAATATGTAACACATGAATATTTCAAAATAAATACAATTGGATAAATGAACATCTATAAAAACATCCATGAAAATGTTGTCAAAACCACCATAAAGTATAAGCAGAACTGTAAAAAGGTAAATATAAATAATGAAATGCATTATATAATAAATACACCATAACTTTAAAACACATTAGTATTTAACAATTATAATGCAACATAGAAACGTAACTGAAAGATAAAAAAGGAACAAGGGAGGTCTATGTGAACACTAAAACTGGAGGATTAAGTTGAAAACATAAAAATATGAAATAAATCAACTATCATAAATAACTAAAAAACAAAAAACTGAAGCAGGAGTGAATCAGTTGAATAACTAAAAATTGAAAACAGGGTGGAATCAGTTGAAACGTGACTACAAATCATACCTTAAAAAAATGTATATAATAACGACCCTGTACGGGAGAATAAATTGGCCATTAAAACAAGGACAAAAAAAGTAAAAAACATTCCACTGAGTCATAGGAATCTCCTAATTGCCCAACAAACAGGTGGTTGACACTGTGCGTTCACAACCACCTACTTACTAAAAGAATAAAAAACAAATAAATATTTTAAAAAACTTGCAGATAGGAAGACAATTGTAACCTAAAACGTGGACAGGCAAAAAGTGACAAATGTAAATTAATGATAATCTCCAAAGTGAAACTGAAGCAGTGAAGGAAACATGAGGATATGAATGAGAAACGTCAATAAAAACAAATCAATGTAAAGTAAATGAATAATTTAGCTTAAATGAAGACGATGACCGTGTGTAAAGATTGTGGGTAAAATGCATCCATAATTAGTGAAAAAACTAAAAATCACGGCATGTAGTAAAACCAACACTGGTAAAAAAACGCTGCTCTGTCTTGTGAATGTGAAGACGCCGGCGAAAGATGTGTGAAAGTAAAATGTCCACACATCTTTTGCCGGCGTCTTCACAGTACAGAGCAGCGTTTTTTCTTTAGAAATCTGTTATTTGGCGCAGCTGTAAGTACAATTCGGTGTTCCTTCGGTCATTCTTTTGACTGGTACCAGTGTTGGTTTTACTACATGCCGCGTTTTTTAGTTTTTTCACTAATTATGGATGCATTTTACCCACAATCTTCACACACGGTCATCGTCTTCATTTAAGCTAAATTATTCATTTACTTTACAGTGATTTGTTTTTATTGACGTTTCTCATTCATATCCTCATGTTTCCTTCACTGCTTCAGTTTCACTTTGGAGATTATCATTAATTTACATTTGTCACTTTTTGCCTGTCCACATTTTAGGTTACAATTGTCTTCGTATCTGCAAGTTTTTTAAAATATTTATTTGTTTTTTATTCTTTTAGTAAGTAGGTGGTTGTGAACGCACAGTGTCAACCACCTGTTTGTTGGGCAATTAGGAAATTCCTATGACTCAGTGGTATGTTTTTTACTTTTTTTGTCCTTGTTTTAATGGTCAATTTATTCTCCTGTACAGGGTCGTTATGATATACATTTTTTTAAGGTATGATTTGTAGTCACGTTTCAACTGATTCCACCCTGTTTTCAATTTTTAGTTATTCAACTGATTCACTCCTGCTTCAGTTTTTTTGTTTTTTAGTTATTTATGATAGTCTTTTAGTTGATTTATTTCATATTTTTATGTTTTCAACTTAATCCTCCAGTTTTAGTGTTCACATAGACCTCCCTTGTTCCTTTTTTATCTTTCGGTTACGTTTCTATGTTGCATTATAATTGTTAAATACTAATGTGTTTTAAAGTTATGGTGTATTTATTATATAATGCAATTCATTATTTATATTATTTACATTAGCATATGCATGTATTTACCTTTTTACAGTTCTGCTTATACTTTTATATAGTTCTGCTTATACTTTTTTATGGTGGTTTTGACAACATTTCATGGATGTTTTTATAGATGTTCATTTATCCAATTGTATTTATTTTTAAATATTCATGTGTTACATATTTATTTTTTTAATCACAGATTTGTCATTTAATGTATTTATATTTTTAACATGTTTTTATGTTTTGCTGGTTTTTAGTGAGCCATACCCCTGAGGAAGTTTGTTTTACGAAACACGGCCAGTGTCGGGTTATTGGCACACCCAATCCCATTATAATAATTAATAAAGTTGTTTTGATTCCTCTGCCACGCTTTTGGACTGGTTCCTGGTTTTGCTTCGCGGCAGAGTGCTGCTTTTTGGTGGACTGTATTTGCCCCCACCACTTCCATCGGGAGGGTATTCCAAGCATTCACCACCCTTTCAGTGAAAAAGTATTTCCTGACATTGCCTTTCGGTTTACCCCTTTGCAGTTTCATGTTATGCCCTCTAGTTTTCTAGCTTCCCCATCTTTGGAAGAGGTTTGTTTGTTCATTAATACTCTTTAAGTATTTAAAGGTCTGAATCATATCTCCTCTGTCCCTCCTCTCCTCCAGAGTGTACATATTTAGGTCTTCAAGTCTCTTCACATAAGTCTTCTGACGCAAGCTCCAAATAATTTTGGTCACCTTCCTCTGAACCGCTTCCAGCCTTTTTATATTCTTTGCGAGATATGGTCTCCAAAACTGAACACAATATTCCAAGTGAGGCCTCATTTTTGCTTCTTATTCTCCATTCTTTTTCCCGGGTCACTGTTTGATTTTTCTCATTTTTTAATCACTAAGATAATCCCAGCATATCCATTTATTTATTGCTCGATCCTAGCTATAAACAGTGTCTTTCCCCAAGTCTATATTCTAATCATTTTTTTGTAAGACTCGTTCTCCAGGAACTTGTCTGAACTTCTTTTAAGCCCAGCTATGCAATGCAAGATGCCTTGACCACATCTTACAGCAAATCAGAGCTTGATTATGCACTATGAAAAAAGTACACTCTCCATTTAGCAAATCGCTCAACCTTCCATTGCCCCAGGTGCAAACTGATTTCAGGCTTAACAGGAAAATGCCTTGTGCAACTGGATGTAATTCACATTGAACTACCAAGTAAAAAGTGTGAGCTAAGTCAACATAAATACATTTCATTTTATTTATATACCACTTTTCTAATTGTGGTATACAGCAAAAGATGTGAGAGGGATATGCTTGAGGTATTTAAATACTTTCATGGTACAAATGCAAAGGAGAGATGGTCCTCTTTCAGTTGAAAGGAAGCTCTGGCATAAGGGGCCCTAGGGTGACAGTGAAAGCGGATAACTCAGGAGTAATCTAAGGAAATCTTTCTTTATGTAAAGGATGGTAATTTGTGTAACAGCTTCTCAGCACAGACAATAAATTCAAGAAAGCACGGATCAAGCACACAGGATGTCTGAAGGGGATAAAGGGATTATAGAGCTTGGTTTCTGGTGTGGATGGACAGACTGGATAGCAACAGTTCGAACGGAACAAGGAGAAACAGAATGGTTTAAAATAAGCAAAGGTGTAAGACAAGGCTGCATACTTTCCCCCTGCCTGTTTAATTTATATGCAGAAAAAATCATCAGAGAAGCAGGATTGTATGAAGACAACAGAGGTGTGAAGACTCATCAACCTTCGCTATGCTGATGATACCACATTACTGGCTGAAAGTGAAGATCTGAAAGAGTAGTTACTCACCTGTAACAGGTGTTCTCCAGGAGCAGCAGGAATCAGTCCTCACATATGGGTGACCTCGGCGCCGACGGAGCCCCCGTGCGAAGCATTTCCCTAGCTTTCAAAGAAAGCCTTTGGGAATTGCAGCGCGCATGCGCTGTCCCCTTCCCGCCCAAGGGTGCCATCTTGCTCAGTCTGATGACATAGCTAAAAGACAGCAAAAATAGCAAAAAATAAATCATATGACTGCAACTCCAAGGGGAGGAGGGGAGGGTTGTGAGGACTGATTCCTGCTGCTCCTGGAGAACACCTGTTACAGGTGAGTAACTACTCTTTCTCCAGGACCAAGCAGGAAGTCAGTCCTCACATATGGGACTCCCCAGCTTAAGGCTACCGGAGACCCCAAGCCGAAAAAATGAGCTCCCTCTAGAGCGTCAGAACGTAAGGAAGGAATCTTCTCTGAGAACGCCCCCGACTGGTAGCCCAAACATCAGGGCCGGAGGGAAGGAGTTGCCTAAACCCCAAAGAGATTATGGAGTACTGCCTCTCCGAAAGCACGGTCCCTGCGGGATTCCCTCTCAAGGCAGTAATGGGCCGCAAAAATCTGGCTTGAAGACCAAGTAGCGGCCCGGCAGATGTCTGCCAATGGAACAGAGCGGAGATGAGCCACTGACGCAGCCTTCGCCCTGACACGATGAGCCGTGACTCGACCCTCCAACGAGAGGCCAGCTGCCCCATAAGCCCAGGCGATACAGTCAGCGACCCATATGGACAAAGTACGCTTGGAGACAGGTAACCCCAACTTATTGGGGTCAAAGGAAACGAAGAGCTGAACAGCCCTTCGATGCTCCTGCGTACAGTCAAGGTAGAAGGACAACGCCCTCCTACAGTCCAGGGTATGCAGGACATCTCAGCCCGGTTGGCATGCGGCCTGGGAAAAAAGGTCGGAAGAACCACCAACTGATTGAGGTGAAAAGGGGAGACAACCTTAGGGAGAAACTTTGGGTGAGTCCGTAAGACTACCCTATTCCTGTAGAACCTAGTGTAAGGGGGATCAGACACTAGTGCCTGAAGTTCACTCACTCGCCTAGCAGAGGTAAGAGCTACCAGAAACAAGGTTTTCCAGGAGAGAAAATGGAGAGGGCAGGTAGCCATAGGTTCAAATGGCGGACAAGTAATCCGCTGTAAGACCACATTCAGATCCCACTCAGGGGCTGGTGGATGCAAAGGGGGCTTAAGCAGAAGGAGGCCTCTGAGAAAATGAGCCACAAAAGGGTGGTTGGAAAGAGGCCTCCCGTCCACCGGCGAGTGGTGCGCTGAGAGAGCACTGAGGAGAACCCTGACAGAGTTGGACTTAAGGCCTAGATTGGAGAGGTAAAGCAAATATTGCAATACTACCGCTACCAAGCACGAGAAGGGATTCTCGCTGTGCTGAGCACACCATGCGGAGAATCTACGCCACTTAAGAGCGTAGGATTTCCTGGTGGATTGCCGCCTAGAGGCTAAGACGACATCTTACACCTCTCTAGGCAGTAGTAGGGGAGCCAGGACTACCCTTTCAGCAGCCAGGCCATCAGATGAAGGGACTGGAGGTTGGGGTGCAAGAGAGACCCCTGGTCCTGAGACAGGAGATCGTGTTGAATCCCCAGAGGAAGAGGAGTGTCCACCGCCAGTTGCAGCAGGAGTGGGAACCACGGCTGCCTCGGCCACCTGGGGGCTATCAGAATCATAGAGGCCCCGTCCTTGAGGACCTTGAACAGTGTGCGGGACACTAGTGGCGTGGGAGGAAACGCATACAGTAGGCCTTGGGACCACGGAATCAGAAAGGCATCCGCTGCTACTCTGAGAGGATGCGGTTGTCTGGAACAGAATCTCGGGAGTTGCCGGTTCAGAGGACTGGCGAAAAGATCCATGGTGGGGAGGCCCCACCTGAGAAAGATCTGCTGAACCACCAATGGATTCAATCTCCATTCGTGTGGTTGCAGGATCCTGCTCAGTCTGTCCGCCAGGTAATTTTCTTGACCTGGGAGGTAGACAGCCTTGAGGAGGATTCCGTGATTGACTGCCCAAGAGCACAGTCGTCGTGCCTCCTGACAGAGAAGGAAGGAGCCCGTGCCTCCTTGTTTGTTCACGTAGAACATGGCAACTTGATTGTCCGTCTGGACCAGTACAGACTGGTGAGATGTGAGGTGGGAGAAGGCTCTCAGAGCTAGGCGTATTGCCCGTAGCTCCAGGAAGATTATCTGCTGAGCAGCCTCCCAAGGGGTCCAGAGACCCTGAGTACATGCCCCTTGGCAATGTGCTCCCCAACCTAGAAGAGAAGCATCTGTCGTGAGCACTTGAGAAGGCGGAGGGGATTGAAAACTCACTCCGAGTACCAGATTCGGAAGATGAAGCCACCATTGTAGAGAGGAGACGAGCAGGGTGGATATTCTTACTGAGTCTGCAAGGCTCCCTGTGGCTTGATGCCACTGAGTTCAAAGGCTCCACTGCGCAGGCCGCATGTGCAGGCGGGCATTGGGGGTTTCATGAACCGTGGAAGCCATATGGCCGAGAAGTCTCAGGAATTGCCTGGCGGAGACCAGGGAATTGCTGTGAAACTGCCTGGCTACATCCATCAACCTGTGGGCTCTGTCCACTGGCAGAAAAGCCTTCGCCTGAAGAGTGTCTAGCCTCGCTCCTATGAATTCTAAGTTCTGGGACGGGAGCAAAGTGGACTTTGCAAAGTTTATGACAAACCCCAAGTGCTGAAGCAGAGCCACAGTGCAAAGGGTGGCTTGACTGGCCTCCTGGGAAGACTGGCCCCTTATGAGCCAGTCGTCCAGGTATGGAAACACAAAAAGACCTTGAAGCCTCAGGTAGGCCGCCACCACCGCCAGGCACTTGGTGAACACCCTGGGAGCGGAGGTTAGGCCAAAGGGTAGTACTCTGTACTGGTAGTGGTTTCCCCCAACAAATCTGAGATATTGTCTGTGGTCTGGATGAATAAGGATGTGAGTATAAGCATCCTTTAGATCTAAGGAGCATAGCCAATCTCCCTGCTGGAGGTAGGGCAGCAGGATTCCAAGGGTAAGCATCTTGAACTTTTCCCTCTCCAGGAACTTGTTGAGGTTGCGCAAGTCTAGGATGGGTCTGAGGCCTCCTGTTCTTTTTAGTACCAGAAAGTACCTGGAATAAAAGCCGTGACCTCTCAGGTGGTGGGGCACCGGTTCCACAGCCTGGTCCTTTAGCAGACTTGCTAACTCCTGAAGGAGTAGGTCCCTGTGCAGAGGGAGTCTTGGAGGCTCCCCTGGAAAATAGGAGGGTGGTACCTGGTGAAAATGGAGAAGATAGCCCTTGTGGACTATATGGAGCACCCAGGTATCTGATGTGACGGCTGACCACTTGTGGGCAAAGTGGGCCAGCCGGCCTCCTGTGCTGATGTGAGCCAGCTGAGGAGAAGAGGCTATGCCTTGTGAGTCAAAAACCCCCACCCTGCTGAGCAGGGGCCGGTGTTGGTGGCTTGGGGGTCTTCTGCCTACGGGGCCCATGACCCTGCCCCTTGGCCTGCTGACCCTGTTGGGGAGCTGCAGAGGCCTGATAATGAGGGTATTGTTTATAGGCAGATGACTTCCTCAGGTAAAAGGTCTTTTTTCCCAAGCCCTTCTTTTTCTGAGAAGGGGCAGAGGTTTTTCTGGACAGCCTAGTCCAGGTCAGAGTCTCGGTCTCGAGTTCTGCAGCCTTTTCAGCCATGGGCTTGCCAAAGAGGTTTTCACCTCGGCAGGGGACATCGACCAACTTGTCCTGCACCCATGGCTCGAGGTCGGATGACTGTAGCCAAGCCTGTCGGCGGGCACCGATGCTGGCCCCGGTTACTTGGGCCGAAGCCTCGAAGTCATCGTAGGCTGCTCGAGAGATAAACTTCGAGCACTCTCGAATACCAGTGGACAAGGCTTGGAACCGCTGCAAAGGTTCCTCGGAGAGACCAGCAGAGAACCCGGCAATCTCCTTTGCCAGGTCTCGGAGATACATGCCCATGTAGAGCTGGTATGTCTGGACACGGCAAGCAAGCATAGAGCCCTGGAAGCACTTCTTACCGAGGACATCCAGGTTCCGGGCCTCCCGGCTGGGAGGCACCAAGGAGTGCATCTTCTGACTTTTCAGTCGATGCATGGCCGATTCCACAACCATGGATAGATGGAATCGACCCGCTTGCTTAACACCGGCTTCGAGGCCGGGGTCTTCCACATGCGGAAGAGCAGCCGCTCCAGCATCGGAGGAACCGGTACAGTAAAGGCTTCCTTCGGGCAAGAGTCATACTGGAGGGCCTCGAGCTCCTCGGCTCGAGGCTCCTCCTCGGGATCCGCGGGGAAGGCCAAGGCCTTGGCCATATCCCGCACGAAGTCCGAGAACCGGGTATCCTCCGGTGTTGGATCGTCTCCGAGGCTCGGACTCCGGCGAGTCCAATGGGACACACCGAGTCCGATAAGCGTTGGGTGACTCTTCGTCCTCCGTCTCCCAGCCCGACTCCTCGGAGGAGGAATCGAGCGGCTCCGGTCGGGCGGGCACTGATGCCATCCGCCCCGACGCCCAGGGTACCGGCGTCGACGACCTCGGTCCCGAACGGGAGGCCGAGGGAGACCTTGGCCGAGGATCGGCTCGGCCGCGGGTCGACTTGGACGTCGATGTCCCAGTGGTCGGGGCAGATGCACCGGTGAGACTGGCAATCAATGCCCGCTGCTGTTCCATGAAGGCAGCAAGGCTGCTTTCCAAGGCTGTCAACCTGAGTCCCGAGCTCAGGAGACCCAGCAGCCCCCGACTCGGGCCCCGACGGCGGCTCCCCTGGAGTAGAGTCCACGAGGACTACAGCACTCACGTGTCCAGGAGACGCCATCTCGATACGAGGATGCTTGGCAGGCCTCTCTGACTCCGAAGACCCGGGACGGCTATCGGGGCTATGCGACCTGGCCTTCGAGAAACCAGGAGCGTCCACCGATGCCGCCCTCGCGGGTTTCTTCTTCCTGTGCTGTTCCCACGAAGGAGACCCCCGCTCAGAGGAACCCCGACGCTGCTCGGGGCCGGAGCCCCGAGACATCGAGGCCTCTGACGAGGTCCGGGCCCGTCCGGACGTGGAGTCAGAGAAGATCCTATCCTTCTGGTGCTGCCGACTCCTCAACGCCTTCGAGGACATTTTGCCACACGGACCACAGATCATCGGGTCATGATCGGGTCCGAGGCAGCGGAGGCAGCAGTCATGTGTGTCGGTAGGAGACATAAGTTTCTTACACCGATCACACTTTTTAAAACCGCTGGCAGCCATCGGGGGAAAAAGGGCCCCTGCGAGGTCAAAAGACAGGGCTGCCTGTGAAAAAAGAAAAATGGCGCGAACGCTAGTCACAAAGGACAAAAACCGAAAAAGAGAGAGTGGGCTCGATACCGGCGTATCGGGCCCAGGCGGGAAAGGGATCCGGTGTCGAACCAAAGGAGAAAAAGAAAAAACAGGGAAATCAACTTTTTCCTCGGCGAAAAACGAACTACGTCCGTCGGGCTCCGTGGAAAAAAGAAGACTGAGCAAGATGGCACCCTTGGGCGGGAAGGGGACCGCGCATGTGCGCTGCAATTCCAAAGGCTTTCTTTGAAAGCTGGGGAATGCTCCGCACGGGGGCTCCGTCGGCACCGACGTCACCCATATGTGAGGACTGACTTCCTGCTTGTTCCTGGAGAAACATTTGCTTCTCACGATCAAAGAACATAGTCTCAAAATGGGCCTGCACCTTAATGTAAAGAAGACAAAGATCATGACAACTGGCAAAATCAACAAGTTTATCGTTGAAGAAGAAATTAAAATCATGGACAACTTTAACCTACTTGGATCAACCATGAATAAAGAAACAAGAGTAAATTAGACTTACCTGCTAATTGTTGTTCCTTAAAGAACTCTAGTCCAGTCCCGGAACCATAGAGTTTAGAATCTCCTCCAGCAGCCTTGGAGACTGAAAGACATCATCGCTTTGCTGGCACAAGTATAAATAGGCAGGGACCGCCCCCTTCACCAGTACCTATTGACAAAGCAAACTGAGCAGAGCAACAAATAAGTAGATAACATAGCAATATCTATAACTATCCCTGTAGATTCGGGATTTAATTTCTTTATTTATTCAGTTATTTTATTAATTTATTGTTGTGGATATACGGTAACTTCATGCCTAGAACCAGAAAACTGGAACACACCAACAGTGCTGTGGAAGGGCTCCCACGATGGCTCCACACTACGATCTCCGAGAACCCCACCAACAACCAGAATGCAGCGACTAATTCTCACCCACTTCAGGCCAAATGACCCCCGAAACCTAGGGTGAGATCCGGGACTGGACTAGAGTTCCTTAAGGAACAACAATTAGCAGGCAAGTCTAATTTACTCTTCCTTTGCGTCCCTCTAGTCCAGTCCCGGAACCATAGAGGATGTAACAGAGCAGTACATATCAACGGGAGGGACCCGCAAGCCCAGCCTGAAGCACCGCCGAGCCAAAACGACCATCCCCCGCTGCCTGCACATCTAGCCAATAGTGCTTTGCAAAAGAGTGCAACGACGACCAAGTCGCCGCCCTACAAATATCCTCCACAGGAACCATACTGAACTCCGCCCAAGATGCCACTTGCGCTCAAGTCGAGTGCGCTCTAAGGCCCGCTGGTACTGCCTTACCGTTCAAAAGGTACGCCGACGCAATTGCCTCCTTCAACCAACGCGAAATGGATGCCTTTGCCGCCGCTTCCCCTTTCCGCGACCCCCCGAAGGCCACAAACAACCTGTCAGACCTGCGAAAAGGCGCCGTCCAACATAGGTAAGTTCGAAGAACGCGGCGAACATCTAACAGGTGCAACCTGCCCTCTGACTTCTCCTTCTGCCGTTCCGAGAACACCAGTAGCGACACAACCTGGTTAAGATGAAAAGCAGAAACTACCTTCGGCAGGAACGCCGGGATGGTATGCAAAACAACCTTATGATTAAAGAAGGACAAATACGGCTCCTTACATGACAACGCCTGCAATTCCGAGATCCTCCTCGCGGAACAAATCGCCACCAGATACACCGTCTTCAACGTCAGATCTTTTAGCGAAGCCCCCTTCAAAGGCTCAAACGGCGCTCTGAGCAAGGCCTCCAAAACGAGATTTAGGTCCCACGCTGGCACCGAACACCGTCTAGGGGGACGCATGAGCAATACAGCTCGCAGAAACCGACGGATGTCACCGTGAGCCCCAACACCTGGCCCTTCACCTTACTGCGGTAACAGGAGATGGCCGCTAACTGTACCCGCAAGGAACTGGGCGCCAACCCTTTGTCCACGCCATCCTGCAGGAAAGAAAGTATCTGAGAAACCGAGGCCCCCAAGGGCCGCAGACCCCGTTCCGCACACCAAGCCTCAAAAATACGCCAAACCCGAATGTACGCCAACGAAGTGGAACGCCTACGCGCTTTAAGCAAAGTGGTAATGACGGCCGCCGAATAATCTTTGGCCGTCATCCGAGCCCTTTCAAGAGCCATGCCGTAAGCGAGAATCGACTCACCTGGGGCATGCGAAGGAGACCTTGATGCAAGAGATCCCCCCCCCCCCCGTTGCGGTAGTCTCCACGGACTGTCCACCAGTAACCGCACCAAGTCTGCATACCACGGCCTTCTGGGCCAGTCGGACGCTATCAGGACCACCATGCCGCGGTGACGCTCTATGCGCTGCACCACTCGACCATGGCGGAAACACATAGAGCAGCCCCCCTTCCGGCCACTGCTGTGCTAACGCATCGAGCCCTTCCGACATCTGCTCTCACCGCCTGCTGAAGAATCTCTCCACCTTTGCGGACTCGAAGCTCGCCATCAGATCCATTTGCGGAATCCCCCACCGCCGCACCAACAACGCAAAGACATCCGGGTGCAGAACCCACTCCCCCGGGTCCACCCTGCGGCGACTGAGGAAATTCGCCTCGACATTGTCCACTCCGGCCACATGTGCCGACAAAGCCTGTAGATTCCGCTCGGCCCATTCTAACAACTAAGCCGCCTCTGCTTCCAGCGTCGCACTGCCGGTGCCGCCTTGCCGATTGATGTAGGCTACGGTTGTCACATTGTCGGACAGAATTCGCACGGCGCGCTGGGCCAAGCACCCCTGAAACTGTCGAAGTGCCAAAAACACTGCTCTCATCTCCAGTCCCATTCCTCTTCGGACCAAGGCCCCTGGGCAAATCTCTCCTTGAAATGCGCTCCCCAGCCCAAGAGACTCGCATCCATCATTAGCAAGCTCCAAGAGGGAGGCTCGAGGGGCATGCCCGCCTCTAAACTTCCCGGCTGCAGCCACCAGAGAAGTTTGCGACGTACTTCCGGAGGACAAACTAAGCACTGTGATAACGCATCCCGCTGATGAGACCAACGCCGGAGCAGAGCGCTCTGCAACGGCCGCATGTGTGCCCTGGCCCACAGCACCACCTCGATTGTTGCCACCATCGTTCCCAGCAATTGTAGATACTGCCACGCCATCGGCGCCGTTTTGGATAAAAACTGAGTCACTAGGTGCCGCAACCCCTGTGCTCGATGATCCGGGAGAAACACCGCCGCCTGCTGCGTCTCGAACCGCGCCCCCAAATATTCCAGGGACTGCGAGGGCACCATGCTGCTCTTTGCAAAGTTGACCACCCAGCCCAGGCTTTCCAGCATCTGCACTATCCTGGCGGTGGCCGTCACACTTTCCTCTCTGGATTTTGCGTGGATTAGCCAATCGTCAAAATACGGATGCACCAGCAACCCCTCCTTGCGGAGCGCTGCCGCCACCACCACCATGATCTTGGTGAACGTTCGCGGAGCGGTGGCCAGCCCGAAGGGCACCGCCTGAAACTGGAAATGACCCATCGGCACCGCAAAGTGCAGAAACCTTTGATGCTCCGGCCGCACCAGGATATGCAGATACGCTTCCGTAAGATTCAAGGATGTCAGGAACTCCCTTGCCCTGACCACCGCAATTACCAACCGAAGCATCTCCATACGAAAATGGGTGACCCTGAGACAACGATTTACTCGCTTTACTCCCGCAAACGACCCCCCACGGGAATCACTCCCACCTGAGCCCGTGGTATTTCATTGGGAGTTTTTTGCAGCCGAGGACTGGAACGGCGCAAACCCCCAGCCTGCTCCCCGGAAGCCCCAGAAACCTTGCCACCTTGCGGGAAACCTTGCCCGCTGCGATTGGCCAAAGCGAGAGGAACGAAATCTACGAAACTCTCTAGGAGTCCCCCGGGGCCCGGCCGAACTTCGGCCTTGCTTCGGCTTATCCTCGGGAAGCCTACCTCCCTTCGATTCCCCGAGGTCCTTGACCAACTTCTCCAAATCCTTGCCAAACAAAAGCTTGCCCCTAAAAGACAGTTTGCTAAGGCGAGCCTTTGACGACCTGTCCGCCGACCAATTGCGCAACCAGAGATATCGCCGAGCCGCCACCACTGAAGCCATACTCTTAGCCAAACCACGGATGAGATCATAATGAATGTCCGCTAGGTACACTGTCCCTGACTCCATCCGCGCAACCTCATCCACCTGACCTTCTAAGAGATCCCCCTGCAACCGCTGGGACCATCGCAAACAGGCTCTCGCCACCCATGCCCCGGCTATGGAGGCCTGCATGGAGAGGGCGCTAACATCAAACACCTGTTTAAACAGGATATCCAACTTACGATCCTGCACATCCTTCAACGCAGCTGCCCCCTCTACCTGAATAGTGGTCTTCTTGGTGACCGCCGAGACCGCCGCATCTACCTTGGGGGAGCGAAACAGTTCTCTGTCCTGATCAGCTAGCGGATAAAGGCGAGCCAAGGCCCGGGAACCCTTCAGGGCCGACTCTGGCAAGTCCCATTCCTCCTGGATCATACTCCTAAAAACCCTATGCACCGGAAAAACCTTCCGGGACGTGCGAACCGCCTGCAAGAGGGGATCCTCCAAAGCTTCCTCCGTAGCTGCTCCCCCCGAGGGCATATTAAGCATCCTAAGAGTCTCCGTAATCAATACCGGCAGCTCCTCGCGGCGAAAAACCCTGACAACCCTACTCTGCTCCTCTGCGTCAGGCAATTCGCCTTCTTCTAAATCGCCCTCAGAGACCTCCTCCAAAAGTGCGTCCACCTCACCGAGGTCCTCCCCGAGACGAGACACCGGACTCTCCTTTCTGATGCCCCGTGACCTCTTAGCCGCAGGAGCGCTCTCCGCAGGGTTGTCCACCGACCCCGGCCGCTTCAGCCCCTGCGCCCCCTGAGACGGAGCAGACATGGCCGGTTGAAGCAATGCGAAGGCCTGCTGCATGAGGGAAAAGAAATTTGGTGGTATTAGCGCAGCAGATGCCCCCAAAGAGCCCCCCTGAGACGTAGAAGGGCCCTCCCCCGAGGACAAAGCTGCTAACGGCTTTGCTGGGCCCAGGGAGGGAGGCAGTAGCACCTCCCCTACCGGAGAAACCACCTCTAGACCTGCCGAGGACTGCTCTAACCCCTTGTCCATCGCCACTGCCTCCAGGGTCCTGTACCGGGCCATGGCGGGAACCACATACCAAACACCTGGGTTTTGCAGGCATACTAGGCCAACCGCAGCCTTTCTGCCCTGCAACGCACCTTAAGTAATGCCCAAAGCTGACTGAAACAGATGTTCCCGCAGAGCTATTCACAGGTGTCTTTTTATTTATTTATTTTTTTACACACACCAAGGCACTGCCAGCCCCAACAGGCCTAACCAACACAATTTCCCCCAAACACGAAGCTGCTACCGCGAGCAGTCAGCACCAAAGCTTAGGAAAACTCAATGCGGTTCTAAAATGGCCACCGCGCGGCTACACACGGCCGCAAAAACCGCCGAAGAGAAAACACACTGCCCGCTAACAAAGAGGCTCCGTGGCAATCCCCCCCCTTGCAAGGACACCTTCCCCCGATGTGCCAAGCAGCCCCCACTCACCGTGTGCTGTCTCGCTGGGGGAAGAAGCAGAATACAGAAGGCAGAGGGAGACACCTGCCCGGGAGCTCAGCCCTTCATGCAGCTTCAGCTCTGGTGCTGTTAAGAAGGTATGCGGCTCAGTCTGATTTCCTCGTGCCGCGTTCAAGCCTACCACCTGCTTCTCACCCCTAATAGCGGGTTCGGGAGCAGGGAGGCTAAGCAAGTTTAACTGCCCCCAAATGCTCATTTACACGACAGGGGAAAAAACTCCTGGGGGGAGGGGGGGGGGGAGAGAGAAGGAGGATGGAGCCAGAGCAGAGAACTGAAACTCTCTTCAGCACAGCACTCCCCCTACAAAACAAAAGTCAAAAACGGTCTGTAGACAAAAAAACTACAGAAATATCAGCCCTTAACCTAATTATGGCCAAATTTAAAAAGAGAATGCCCTGCTTATTTGAAACTCTACTGCTCACTGAGCACAGTCCCAGGCTCAGAATCTCCTCAGCTGCTTGGAGACTGAAAGTACTGGTGAAGGGGGCGGTCCCTGCCTATTTATACTGGTGCCAGCAAAGTGATGATGTCTTTCAGTCTCCAAGGCTGCTGGAGGAGATTCTAAACTCTATGGTTCCGGGACTGGACTAGAAGGATGCAAAGGAACAAGCAGTCAAGAAATCCGACGGCGCATTGCTCTTAGCAAAATGGCCAAGAAAGACCTAGACAAGGTTCTCAAGAGCAGAGACATCTCTCTTCATACAAAGCTTCAACTTGTTCAAGCCATTGTATTTTCAATAACATTATATGGATGTGAAAGCTGGACAGTGAAAAAGATAGACAGGAAAAAAATTGATGCTTTTGAATTATGGTGCTGGTGGCAAATACTGCCTATACTATGGACTGCCCAAAGAACAAACCAGTCAGTACTAGAGGAGATCAAACCTAAGCTTTCTTTAGAAGCTCAGATGACAAGACTTTGACTTTCATACTTTGGACACATCATGCGAAGAGAGAGAGCTCAATGCAAAAGAGGAAGGCCAGCAATGAGATGGATCGATACAATAACAGCAGCTATGGGTACCAGTCTAGTTAAGCAGCTCATTGTTGACAAAGACCGAACACAATTTAGGACAACTATCCAGAGGGTCGCCATGAGTCGACACAGACTTGACGGCACTTAACAACAACACACTTTATTCCCATTTCCAGGTCATTTAGGCCTTAGGCGTTGGACCGTGCGGGACCGAGGAAACGGCTGTGCTAATTTGGTTCTGTCTGCTGGTATGTGTTTTGTAGCTAAATGTATTGTAATGTATGTATTGTGCTTCCCTATGCTATGTACCTCCTTGTTCCATCACTTTGATGTAATTATAAAGTGGTTTATCTTTCCTTTACCTTTGTATAACTTTGTACCATATTTACCGCTTTGATTGAAGGAAAAAGCGGGATACAAAACTGTCTAAATAAATAAATGTTAAAAAGCAGCAGATCCAGCACAGATACCTGGGGTACTTCACCTTTCTCCATTGGGAAAATTGGCCACTTAGCCCTACCCTCTGCTTTCCATCTTTTAACCAGTTCCTGATCTGCCTCCTATCCCATGACTTTTTAATTTTGCAGAAAGTCTCTCATGAGGGACCTTGTTAAAGGCTTTCTGAAAGTCCAGATACACTATATCAACCGACTCACCTTTGTCTACCTGTTTATTCACACCTTCAAAAAAACATAACAGATTAGTAAGACAAGACCTTCCTTAGCTAAAGCCATGTTGGTTGCTGAACTCCAGTACCCTCCTCAGGTTTAGAAACTGCTAACACCTAATCAGGAGTTAGTGGGCCTGTTTCCTGAGTGCAGTTGAAGCCTGCATAAAAGGCTCCAGTGCACTGCCTTTTGAGGCTTTCCTAACCAGGGCTCCACAGATCAAACAAACAGTAAGGATTTGAGGGTTTCTTTGTTTGTTATATTATATTACATTGCTAGCTCTCTGACTGGGAGCTCTTAAAAGGGTTTTGTGTATATTTTTTAAAGCAAGGTTACTTTCATTTTTGCTGTTTTAGGGGAACTTTCCTTGAGCACAGTAGGTTGCTGAACTCCAGTAACCTCCTCAGGTTTAGAAACTGCTAATACCTAATCAATTAAAGCTTTGGAATTAGAGCTTAAAAGGGAGAGAGGAGGCATTGTGGGTTAAACTAGAAAGAGGGAAAGAAAAATCTCTTTGCATTGGTGTGATATACAGACCTCCCTCACAAGAGGAAGAGGTGGACAGAGTTAATTGAAGACATACGCAGCATTGCTAGGAAAGGGGAAGTGCTACTGATAGGAGATTTTAATATGCCAGATGTTGATTGGCACATTCCTGCTGCAGTATCATCTAGAAGTAAGGAGATCCTGGATTCTCTACAGGGAGAACTATTCAGGCAATTGGTAACAGACCCCACACGTGAAGGGGCCATACTGGACTTGGTGCTTACCAATGGTGAAAGTGTTTCTGATGTTGTAGTGGGAGATCATTTTGCATCCAGTGATCACCAGATGGTGTGGTTCAGTATTAGGACTAGGGCTGTTAGAATCCATTCCAAGGTGAGGATCTTAGACTTTAGGAAGACTAACTTTGCGAAGATGGGCCAATACCTCAGGGAGTCGTTAGTGGGATGGGAACAGCTGGGGGATGTAGAAAAACAGTGGGCAAAACTGAAAGGGGGTATTTTAAAGGCAACCAACCTTTTTGTTAAAATGGGAAATAAAGGCAAAAGGAACAGGAGACCGCTATGGTTTTCGAAGGAAGTAGCTGAAAAAGTGAAGAAAAAGAGGGAGGCCTTCATGAAATACAAGAGATCACAGAGAGAGGAAGACAGGCATCTGTATTTGGAAAAACTTAGAGAAGCTAGCAAAGTACTCAAGAAGGCAAAGATTCAAAAGGAGGAGGAAATAGCCAATGCAATAAAATGGGGGGATAAGACATTTTTCAGATATATTAGTGAGAAGAGGAAGGGCAAGAGTGGTATTGTCAGACTCAAGGGTGCAGGGGGGGAATATGTAGAAGCTGATAAGGATAAAGCGGAATTGCTTAACAAATATTTTTGTTCTGTGTTCACAGATGAAGAACCAGGAGCAGGACCTCAGAAAACACCCACAAATAAGAACAGAAGCGAGGGACATCTTGAACAATTTTCAGAAGACTGTGTTCGTGAGAAACTAGCTCAACTTAAAGTAGACAAAGCGATGGGACCAGATGGGATACACCCTAGAATACTGAGGGAATACGTTCTAGCAACTCCACTGACTGACCTTTTCAATGCCTCATTGTAGTCGGGAGTGGTGCCAAAGGACTGGAGAGAGGCTCATGTGGTGCCTTTACACAAAAGCGGAAGTAAGGATGTGGTTGAAAACTACAGGCCGGTTAGTTTAACTTCGGTGGTGAGTAAATTATTGGAAATGCTGCTGAAAGAGAAAATAGTGAGGTTTCTGGAGTCCAGCGGATTACAGGATCCGAGGCAGCATGAATTCACCAGAGGCAAGTCTTGTCAGACAAATCTGATTGATTTCTTTGACTGGGTGACCAGGGAGTTGGACCGAGGGAGAGCTCTAGATGTGGTGTATTTAGATTTCAGTAAAGCCTTTGACACTGTTCCTCACAGGCGACTTATAAACAAACTGAGCACCCTAGGGATGGACCCTAAAGTTACTGCTTGGGTTAGAAATTGGTTGGGTGGGAGGCGACAAAGAGTACAAGTAAATGGAGCTCACTCTGAAGAGAAGGATGTTACCAGTGGTGTGCCCCAGGGATCTGTCCTTGGTCCGATTCTTTTTAACATCTTTGTTAGTGATATAGCGGAAGGGCTGTCGGGTAAGGTTTGCCTCTTTGCAGATGATACCAAAATCTGCAATAGACACCCAGGAAGGTGTAGATAACATGAGGAGGGATCTAGCTAAGCTTGAAGAATGGTCTAGAATTTGTAAGCTGGGATTTAATGTTAAAAAAAATGTAAGGTCATGCATTTGGGCTGCAGCAATCCAAGGGAGCAATACAGTATAGGAGGTGAAGTACTTTTGTCCACTAAAGAAGAGCGGGACCTAAGCGTGGTTGTGTCTGATGATCTTAAAGTAGCTAAACAGGTAGAAAAGGCGACGGCAAAAGCTAGAAGGATGCTTGGGTGCATACGGAGAGGAATGGCTAGCAGAAAAAAGGAGGTGATAATGCCTCTGTATAAGTCTTTGGTGCGACCTCATTTGGAGTATGGTGTGCAATTCTGGAGACCGCACCTTCAAAAGGATGTGAACAGGATGGAGTCGGTGCAGAGGGTTGCTACTAAAATGATTAATGGGCTTCATTATAAAGCATATGAGGACAGACTTAAGGATCTTAATATGTACACCTTAGAGGAAAGGCGGGATAGAGGTGATATGATTGAGATGTTTAAATACCTCTGTGGCATAAATGTTCAGGGAGAGAGCCTCTTTCAATTGAAAGCAAGTTCTGCTACGAGGGGACATGGGATGAGGGTGAAGGGAGATAGATTCAGGAGTGATATGCGGAAATATTTCTTTACAGAAAGAGTAGTGGATCCATGGAATAGTCTCCCAGTGGAGGTGGTAGAGATGAGGACAGTAACTGAATTCAGAAAAGCATGGGACCAACACAGAGGATCTCTAAAGGTAAAAAGTGGACTGTTGTAGTTGTTGTTATGGAAGGACAGACTAGATAGGCCATGTGGTCTTTTTCTGTCATCATGTTTCTATGTTTCAATAAGCCATGACTATCTACATGTTCAGTAATTTTGTTCTTTATGATGGTTTCCACCATTTTTCCTGATACTGACATCAGGCTCACCGGTCTGTAGTTTCCCGTATCACCCCTGGAGCCCTTTTTAAAATTTGATGTTACATTGGCCATCCTCCAATCTTCAGGTATTACAGATGATTTTAATGATAGTTCACAGATTACTAATAGCAGATCTGCAATCTCATAGTTCAGTTCTTTCAACACCCAGGATGTATACCATCTGGTCCAGGTGATTAGCTATTCTTCAGTTTATCAAATAGTTGCAATATATCTTCCCGGTGTATTGATATTTTTTTCAATTCTTCCGCAGAATCTCCTTTAAATACCATTTCAGTCATGGGTAACATTCCTACATCTTCCTCAGTAAAGACTGAAGCAAAGAATTCATTCAGTCTCTCCGCTATGGCCTTGTCCCCTTCTTAATGCCCCTTTTACCCCTCTATCATCCAATGGTCCAATTGACTCTCTCAGTTGCTATGAATGTACTTGAAAAAGTCTTTATTATGCATTTTTGCTTCCACAGCAAGCTTCTCAAATTCTCTCTTTGCCTGCCTTATCAATGCCTTGCATCTAACTTGCCAGTGCTTGTGTTTCGAGTTTTTGTCATTTGGCTCCTTTTTCCATTTCCTGAAAGATGCTTTTTTGGCAACAGCCTCTCTGACCTCACCTTTAAACCATGCTGGCAGTTTTTTGGACTTCCTTCCACTTTTCTTAAAGCATGGAATATAGCTGGTCTGGGCTTCCAAGATAGTATTTTTAAACACTGAAGCTTGATGTAAATATTTAACCTTTGCCAACGGCTCCTTTCAGTTTTTTCTTAACTATTTTCCTCATTTTATCATAGTCTCCCTTTTGAAAGTTAAAAGGTAGTACTGTGAATTTCCCTACCATCCTTCCTTCATTTATTAAATCACACACGATCATGCTATGATCACTATTACCAACTGGCCCCAACACCCTTATCTCTTGCACCAGATTTGGTGTTCCACTAAGGACTAGGTCCAAAATGGCTTCCCCTCTGGTCAGTTCATGAACCAGCTGCTCCAAGAAACAGTCATTTATTTCATCTAGACACTTTATCTCCCTAGCATGTCCTGCCATGACACTGACCCAGTTGAGAACGGGGTAACTGAAATCACCCATTATTATTACTGTGTTGTAACTTTTGTTAGCTTCCCTGATTTCTTTGAGCATTTCATCATCCATTTGTTTATTCTGGCTAGGCGGTCGATAGTACACCCCCACTGCCTTCCCCTTCCCCTTTTTACATGGAATGTCAATCCATAAAGATTCTACAGTGAATTTTGTTTCCTGCAAAACTTTAATCCTTTGTGACTCAATGCTCTCTCTAACATAGAGTGCAACCCCTCCCCCAATTTGATCTTCTCTATCATTATGATATAGTTTGTACCCAGGTATCTGTGTCCCACTGGTTGTCCTCCTTCCACCATGTCTCTGAGATACCAATCATATCTAACCTCTCATTTAGTGCTATATATTCTAACTCTCCCATCTTATTTTTTAGACTTTTAGCATTTGCCTACAAGCATTTTAGAGACTTATTTTATTCATATTAATCTAGCTATCAGTAGGCTGAGGGTAATTTGGAATGTTTAAGCTGTGTCTGCTCTGTACTCAGGGCATTTGGGCTACTTTTGTCTTTATTGGAACTTCTCTACTGATATGCCCTAACTTCAATCTTTTGCTAGTATCCTTCAAGGATACATTGTTCCAAACCATGTGCTCTTGGGCAACTGTCTGTTTGCCCCTATTATTTAGTTTAAAAGCTGCTCTATCTCCTTTTTAAAGGTTAATGTCAGCATCCCTTCGGAAGAGCCCCTCCATTCCCCAGTTCCTAATAAATCCAAAACCCTTATCCTTGCACCACTGTCTCATCCACGCATTGCGACTCTGCAGATCTGCCTCCCTTTTGGGTCCTGCTCATGGAACGGTAAGCATGTCTGAGAATGCTACCCTGGAAGTTCTGGATTTCAACTTCCTACCTAAAAGCTTAAATTTAGCCTCTAGAACCTCCCTACCTTACTTTCCTATATCATTGGAACCGACATGTATCAAGACAGCAGACTCCTCCCCAGCACTATCTAAGACCTTGTCTAGGTGGTGTATGAGGTTTGCTACCTTTGCACCAGGCAGGCATGTTCCCAGGCAATCCTCATGTCCATCAGCCACCCAGCTATCTACATGCCTAATGACTGAATCACCAACTATAATGGCAGTCCTAACCTTTCCCTTGTTGGCACATGGCCCTGGAAGAACCTCCTCTGTGTGAGAGGGTTTTACATCACCTGGAGGATAGAGCCTAGCTACACAGTCACTTCCTGCTGCACCAGTGTGATGCTTTCCTGTCATGTGACCTCTCTCCTCCATGGCAACAGGGATGCTGCCAGACTGGAGGTGGGATTTCAGTACTGTATTCCTGTAGGTTGTGTATGTACCTTTCTGTCTCTCTTATGTCCTTCAAGTCCACTACTGTAGCCTTCAGAGATCGGACTCGTTCCCTGAGAGCAAAGAGCTCCTTGCACCTAGTGCGCACGTAAGCCCCCTTACCAACTGGGAGAAAATCATACATGTGAAACTCAGAAGAACATAAGATATGCCATACTGGGTCAGACCAAGGTCCATCAAGCCCAGTATCCAGTTTCCAACAGTGGCCAATCTAGGTCATACGTACCTAACAGTCTCGCCAAAAGACACAGGTTCCTTGTGCTTGTATTGGGTCAAGCAGTGATATTGTAGCAGCAAAGCGCAGACAAACCAATGATACCAGGAGTCTGTTCAGAAGGTCCAAATCATTTATTTGTGCACAAGTCTCAAGCAAGGCAATTTCAAAATGGCTGAGCAAAGTTTTCAAGCATTACAACAACTTTTATAGACTTCTGTTCCATTCTAGGTATAGAAAAACATTTCATTGGTCCCGGTACTCTCCCGTAGCCCTTCTATTGGTCCCGGTACTGATAAGTTTCTCCAATTATGTTCCTTCTGTGGGCTTCTGTAGGCATGACACCTGCCTGCCCCCCTTCTAGTCCCAATTACAATGGTCAGTTCATCAACTTGTTACTTTCACACTTTCAAGGCTATGGGACCATTTGTGCGTGCAGAAGAGCAAGGTTCTGTAACTCATCTGTCAGCACTCCTCAATATTTCTCTGCAAATGTACTTTTTCTTATCAGTAACTTTAAAACACATCTTTTCTGTATTTTTCCATTTCTTAATTCTGCAATTCTGCTTATCTAAGCTAATTCAATATTTCTACTGAGTTCTTTCTTACAATAGCAGCATATTGGGGGATGTGCAATCCTATATGCCTCTCCACAGGCCTCATTTACAGGTCAAGCTAGCCATGCTGGCCTGCCTATGTCAGACACCGTGGGTCACAGGCCTGCACCTGCCACAATATCCTGGGTCTCTTTCAATAATGGTTTATGGACCTTTCCTCCAGGAACTTGTCCACACCATTTTAAACCCAGCTACACTAACAGCTTTTACTTCATCCTCCAGTAACAAATTCTAGAGTTCATTACATGCTGAATGAAAAAATATTTTCTCTTATTAGTCTTACGTAAGTTACCCTGTAGCTTCCTTGTAAAAGACTGGAAAACCCCCCTCTCGCTGCTGGACTCCTGTCTGCATCTTAGTTTTAAGGCTGTGTTTAGCTATTTAAGTTCTTTATTTACTAAGCGTTGCTAGTTTGATCATCACCTCCTCTTCATCCCTTAGTGTTTGCACTTGGTGATCTTTATTTTGAGTGGTTTGTTCTTTGGGCAGTCCCCAGTATACATAATTTGTTGCCAGCACCATAATTCAAAGGCCTTAATTTTCTTCCTATCTTTTTCACTGTCCAACGTTTACATCCATATGACAGTTGTATATAGAATGCTGTAGGAGGTAGAATAGGACATGTTTCTGAACTGGGCAGGGGAGTGGACTAGATGCAAAGGCCATGTCTTCCCCACTGGAAAGCTTATGACTGTTGCCCTTTCCATTGGGACCACTCCCATACCATTTCCTCCCAGATGTTGTCATGTTATTAGTTAGTATCTATATGCAAGGAGATACTCACAAAGCTAATATTATGGGTTAAGGTTGCCCATAGGGTCTCAGACATGGGCTATAAATTTCACATGCACATTCACAGAGTAACATAGCACAATTCCCTTCCTAACACTCCCATTTTAGGTGAAACATAATAGCTGCACCTTTGTATAATGCAAATGTACATGCAGCAGATTTTGTGATGGCCAGGGTGTGGAGGGCAGGATGCAACTTTTCCAATCACCTTTGGTATGTCATTGATTCCAGCTGTGGCTCCTGGCCCATGTGTAATCCTTCCCAAAAATAAAAGCTGTGTTTGGTAGCCCATGCAGTACACAAGTTTTCTCACTATGATGTTTGGCAAAGGTCATATTTACAGAGTAATAGCAGAAATGTACCATACAGAGCTGTACAAAAGTCATCATTTACAAGGGCAAAACTCTGTATGCAATCTGTGTTTGGACATGATTCTCCTATGCTTGGTGGTACATGCTAACCCATATTTTGTCTGATGGACAGGAACATGCATGCCTCAAAATGCTTCTGGAGAGGGTGGTCAGGAATCTAGGCCAGGCCATCAACATATCACTTACCCAGAACTGGATCATGTGAAATGCTGTTCCTGCTATCAACTGGGAATGTTAACAAAAGGCTATTTTTAGGGGACTAGCAGTATTTTATTTAACTGTTTTTTTATACCGCTTTTCACTGGGTCTATGTGATTTAAATACAACATCTGTTTAATGTATGTTTCATTCAACAATAACTTATATACAAAGGTTGTATTTGGATTATATTAATCAGAAACTTGTGAACATGGGTGAGTGGTGAAAATAGAATAATTGAGCAATGTGATACATGTTTACATTGGTTGGGTATTGACAGTGATCACTGGATATGTACAAAACCCCAAAGCTTATTTTTAGCATATGGATAACAGTTGTATATCACAGGCATACAGTTTTTGGTATAAAGAATGTTGTTGACGTTTTGCCTTCATACATGTTTCCAACATACAGAACTCAGCAAAAGGAATAACCTGTGTTTCTCAGGGCTGCAACAGCAGAAGCAATAGCTTTGGAACCTTGACATTTTCACAAGATGTACTACTCATGTGATTAGACTCAGTGACAACATCCCTCAAGACAATGTTGGTGTCTGAGAAGAGGTGGTATACCTGCACTGGACAGAGTGAACATGAGCTAATGCAGCAGCATGTGTCTCAGCTGTAACAGTTACCCTCACTAATTTGACATCAGTCACCTCCCTGGGTTTGTATGAAGGGCCACGCTGTTCTACTCGGTTCCTCTGAAATGGCAGATGCAGATTGTTGACTAACTGTACAGCTGCTCAACCTCTATCTCAGGGTCTCCTGAGTTGCAGGGTGTGCAGCAGGCATAGGCAGTTACCTTGATGGAATTGATTTTGAGCCATCCTTGCTTGTTGTCTCAGATAGCACAGACTTGTAATACCATGATGACCTCTTGTGCGTGATGCCATCTATGGATGTTATCTCTTTGTGTATCTTCCTCACATATCCATTATTGAAGTGGCAGTATCTTTGCCAAAAGGAACTTTGAGATACAAGAAGCTACATTCTATAACTGCCTTGTTGTTGTCGTTGACATAACATGTGTATACCATCTACCACAGAGTGGATGGGGGCCAATGGCCCAAGGTCATGTGTTTTGTACATTGCACCCCTATGTTCTTCCATGCACCAGTGATGATATGGCTCTGGATGTTTGTACACAGTAATTGTGTGAACTCTGATTCACCAGCTAACATGATGTAGGTGCAGTGTTCCTCTACTATTCATCTCCTCTGGTACTATCTGTATGGCAGGGGTTAGGTTGGGCCAATGTTCTAAGTCTATTCCCATTCTTATCATTGTCCCCATCGCCCCCAACATATCAGCTATAGCAACCCTCCATGAGAGGGCCCATGGTGGGCTATTCAGCCACTTCTCGAGGGGCCATGGAAAGTGTCTAGATGACAGGTATACACCGATGGAAGACAGCCTCCATGTTAAGGGGAGACCTCAGCACTTAGTAATGAGTAACTGAGAGGTTTGTGACAGAGATCACTGAAGAATGTACAGATATTGTAAAATCTTAAGTTTGCATATTTCAACCTTACACAGTATCAATGTGTCTGTATGCAATGATCATCCTAAAATAATCCTTTACCATAGGTAATGTCCAAACTTGCTACACTACCCCAGCAGCGTGCCCAGTACCCCTTTTCTCTCTCACCTCCCCCTCCCCTTGAACCAGGGCTATGTCACACAATATTTGTACAGTCCCACTCACTTCACATAAACTGCTTGCCTACAATACTATTATGGCTGGTTGCCATATTCCCCTTGCAGCTTTCATCCATGACTGATATAATGCAGGAACAATTACAATACAAAGAGCCATACAAATGTTTTTCCATGTTTGCATATGGAACAGCTGACCGTACAGGAATGCAACACAAGGCCCATTAAGTAGATACACAGAGAGCTATTGCTGCATTGTCTAGTATGGTAGCAAGTGGACACAGGAAGCGATGGTCCCCATTGGCAAGGAATAGCAGTTGTCTTATAACGTCCCTGAACCTGACATTTGGGGCTGGCCTACCCTAAAACGTCTCCATTGTTACACCTTTGGGCTCCTATTGTCTGTCCATGAAGGGGCAACAATGCAAAGGAGGTATGGACTGCAAACATAGCAGAGGTGTGTGTGCTTTCTATCTCTACTATCCTGTTGCATCTGCTCTCGCAATTATGCCTGTCTCAGGCAATGTTTACAAATTTTAATCTTAAGGTCCCTGAGCGGTAATACAGCAAGCTGTTGTGGAGCTAATGTGTATGCGTCTGACATCTTGACCTCTCCACCACATGCATGAGGTGCATACCTTTGAAGAGCTGTGTAAGCAACTCAGGCCATGTCTATGCCAAACCTACAACTCTCCTTAACCATAGCCCAGATGGTTGCCCAATCATCATGCATGCTGGGAACACAGTAGGCATATGATGAGTGTGGATCTGGGTTGGCCCATTCTACCATTGTAACACTGGGTCATAGACCCTGCATTTGCACTTCAGCATGGGCATGGCAGTGTCCTGGCAAGCAATTCTGCTGACAGAGTGCCTCTAGATATCTAACACACCATAACACCCATCCTAAAAGAATGTGCTTTTTGCTACACATGTATCATTTAAGACACGTTGATGATAACAATCCCATCCTTCTGGCTGCTATATAACAAAAGGAAATGATTGCCTCATTTCCAAGTGATTAAGGAGGAGATACAAGCCATTTGACTGAGACTGTGAGGTCAGTAGTGAGTATAGTAAAAGTGTGTGCCCAGTATTTCAGTGTATGTACTGTATTTCTCAGATTATAATTCACTTTTCTTTTTTTTTTTTTTTATTACATCAATGAAATGATGGTGTGACCTATACAATGGAGCAACCTATCTAATAAATTTATGCAGTGGACCATGCCCCTCAAACCACATATAAATACTCGCATCTGTGCAATGGATGGTCTTTCTCCCAGGTCCCTCTGCTCTACACCCAAAGCCTGCAAGCAGAGCCTCCAATCAGTAGGCTGGTATGTACTTGGACCATACTCACAAATATTATACTGAATGACTTTAAGTTACAAAACAAATGGTGACATTGGACTTCTGGTATAAGCGCAGCAGAGGGCAGATGTGTCTAAGCAAGCTCCATCTCCTCCCCCCCCCCCCTGTTAAGAAGAGCAACAAAAGGTGTACACCCTCTCCAGGGAAGACATAATGCCAAAGACGGTGAGGCTTAGACCAGTCAAGACTATCGCTGAATTATATGTGGCCAGGGGCAAGCTGCAGGAGCCAGTGGAGGGAATGGTGCAAGGCCCGGCTTCCCTAGCGTCATCTATGGCAAGTACTGGAGACAGCAACAGGGAGGTGCAATGAAACAGACCTCGTCACAATATTGAAAGAAATAAGGGACTCAAACAGAAATTGTAAATAAGGTCCTTGGCAAGATAGAGAAGTTCACAGCAGTAGGGGTGCGACTTGAGGAGGCCGAAGCCAGAATCTGTTCCACGGAGACAGGCTCAGATGGGGAGGGAGGTCTCATGCTTACAACAACAACTAGGATGGCTTCAAGCTAAAATGGAAAACCGGGAGAGAAGGTCAAATGAGCGGATCTTTGGAGTGCCGGAAGGCAGAGACCCAATAACATTTGTTAAAGCATTAGTGGTACAATGTTTCCCAGACTGTCCATCAGCAGAGGCCTATGAGATTGAGAGGGTGCACCGTGAACTCTGTTCCTACCCAGAGTTCTCTTTATAGTTAAGCTGCTGCGGTTCCAGGACAGGGAACACATCATTCACCTAGCTAGAAGAACAGGATACGTCTCATTCAAATCATGGAGGGTTTCAGTGTTCCCGGATGTGGCAGTGGAGACTATGAGAAGGTGCAGGGACATGGTAACATTCAAACACACCTTGGCAAAGAACGGGATACAGATGGCAATTTGGTATCTAGTCTGACTAGTATTGATGGAGAATGATGTGAGAAGCTTTTTCACAGCATGGAGGCACTAGAGAAACATAAGACTTGAGCAGGGTGCAGAGGAAGCATGCACGTGGCAGCCATGGACAGTTGAGGAGGTGCTGCCACCCAAGCGAAGATGGCTGAGCAAGGTGAGCAGGAGATGGAGTGGGAGGCACCAGCCGCCAGAACAGAGAGCAGACCAAGCTTCAGATTTGCAGGAACTGAGAACTCAGAGAGGGCTGAACTCGAAGTAACACATGAAGCATGGGAAAAGATGGACTATGAAGGAGAAGGTAGTCTGCTCCCATAGGGAAGCCAAATGGAGGACTGTTTAATTAATGGGTATAACAGGGGAGGGATGGTTGGAGGGAGAGGAGGGGTGTGAGAGGGGAGTGAGACCGCATTAAGCTCTGCGGAAGCAAAAAAAGGAGGGAAAGTGGAATTCAGAGGAAGAGGGGAGGAGTGAAGAGAGGAGGCTAAAGGGGGAAAAGTATGTGATGTTATTTATTGTATGTTTTGATGTATTAATGTGGCTCAGTGTTAATAGTGCGGCACAGAGGGAGCTGAGGGTGATTAGAAAGTTCCAATGAGAGATATGGGGGGGGGGGGGGGGGGGTAACAAAAATGCCTCATGGAATGTGAGAGGTGTACATAACCCCATTAAACAAGAGAATACTGACAAGTTTAGTGTGGGTGAAGGCTGATTTTGCCCTCCTACAGGAGACACATTTAACTAGAGAGGAACATGAGAAACTGAAATGTTTGGGGTACACCCAGTTGTACTGTTCAGCATATAACTCCAAGAAAGGGGGGGGGTAGCTATTCTTGTCCATAAGAGGGTCCCTTTTGTTATGGGAGAGGTGGGGGGAGACACACAGGGTAGGAGGTGTGGATCGTAGGGCAAGTGGATAAAGCAGAGATAGTAATTTTGAATGTATACACTCCCAATGGGCCAAAAGGCAGCTTTATAGACAGATGTTAAGAGTTTACAAAAGTGACCCAGGGGGACTGGATAATAGGGGGTGATATGAACTGCATGTTGGGGAAGGATGATAGATCAAACTTCTCTATGAAGGCTCATGGGAAGGAAGGGAGGGAGCTCAGATGTTGTTTGAGGGAGTGGGATCTGTTAGATATATGGAGGGTGGAAAATAGTGGGCAGCAGGGTTTTACCTACTTTTCATCAAAGGCAGGAGCGTACTCTCGGTTAGATTACATTGTAGGGTGGCGGGACCAAATGGGAGCAGTGGGCAAGTGCCAATTTCACCTATTCACCATTTCTAACCATGGTATGGTGACCTGTCAATGGAAACCATCAAGAAGTGGGGGAGAAGGTAGATACATTGGGTGGAGGGCTAACATGCAACCTTTGTGTAAAGAGGAGACCCAAAGGCAGATTCGGGGTTCATAGAAAGAATACCTTTTAAATAATGATACGGGTGATGTAGGTGGTGCCACCATTTGGGATGCAGGGAAAGCCTATATGAGGAGGATCTTAATACAACTGGGAGCGAAAAAGGGAGAAGGAGGCAGAGCAAAGTCGCTTGCTAAATCTGATATAGGATCTTCAGGCTAAACACTGCAACGGGAGGGCAAAGGGTCTATCGTTGACTGCAATGCACAGACTCAGCTTAATGTGTTAGATATGGAGTGGGCGGAAAGGCTGTTAAGGGCTACCAAGAGGTCCTATATGGAAAGTGGGAACAAGGCAGGGAAATTGCTCGCATGGCAGCTTAAGAAATGAAGGGAGGAACGGTTGGTGGCTGAAATACACCAGCAAGGAGGGAAGCGGGGGTACGCGAATGCGGACATCTGCGAGGAGTTCAGGAGATTCTATGAACAGTTATATAATATGGAAGGGGAGAATTCCCTGGATCAAATGGCCCAGTATCTGGAGAGGAAAAGCTTACCTAAACTGGTAGGGGACAAGGGGGAGGCATTGGGGAGGACTGTGCAGCCAGAGGAAGTACTAAGGGTAATAAAATCCCTTCTGCGGGGGAAGGCGGCAGGAGAGGATAGGTTCCCTGCTGAATACTATCAAGCAGTAGTAGGGGAGGTTGCTCCCGTACTGGCAAGGTTTTTTTCAGGGACCTCCATGGGGAACGGCTTCCCGAATCGTTTGAGCAGGCTAATATCATTGTCCTCCAGAAGGAGGGAAGACCCAGGGAGCATTGTGGCAACTATCGACTGATAGCACTAATAAATTGTGATGTAAAGATATTCGCCAAGGTGCTCGCTCTCAGACTGGAGTGGATTTTGCCCCAGCTAGTACACCCAGACCAGTCAGGGTTTGTCAAAGGAAGGGTGATCTCTGATAATGTACACTGGGCAATAAATTTGCTTCATGTAGTGAAGGAAAGGAAGGAAAAGGCGATCTGTGTGGCACTAGATGCTGAAAAGGCATTCAATAGGGTGGAGTAGTGCTTTCTGTTTGCAATGTTGGATTGCTTGAACATGGGTGAGAGGTTTAAGAGGGGGGATTAAGGCTCTTTATACTGCCCTGAAAGCACAGGTTCTGGTAAATGGGCAACATTCGGAGGAGTTCCAGCTATATAGAGGGACACGGCAAGGATGTCCGCTGTCCCCGCTTTGGCAGGGAAGGTGACAGAAAATAAACAGATATGCCTGATAAAGGTGAGAGGAGTGTAGCATAAGATTTTTCTGTATGCAGATGATACTTTGGTATTTATGTCAAAACCTAAAGAATCTGTGCCAGCATTAATGTATTAGTTAAGACACATTTGTGAGAATGTCTGGGTTTAAAGTAAACCTGTCTAAAACGGAGGTCCTGGCCTTGGGTGGTCTGACACCCTAGGACAGGGGTCTGCAACCTTTAAGACATAAAGAGCCACTTGGACCCGTTTCCGAAGGGAAAAAAAAAACTGGGAGCCGCAAAACCATTGCGACATTTAAAACAAATCTAACACTGCATATATTGTTTCTTACCTTAATGCTATATACGACCCCCTACTTTTCCTGTTAAAATATAGGTGTTTGGCCTATACTCGCCGTATAAGACTACCCCTCTTCCTTCGCACACCAAAAAAAATACGCCAGAAAATATAACAAGAAGTAACAATATTTGATTTCAAAATTATGATGATTTTGTAGTCAAATCACTAATATGAAATAAAATTATTTTTTCTACCTTTGTTGTCTGACCAATTTATTCTTTGATCATGCTGGTCCCGATCTGAGGCTTCTGCTTTCCTGTCTTCTCTTAGCTCTCTTTCTGTGGTCTATGGTCCATCTGCCAGTTCTTATCTCTTCTTTCGTTTTCTTCACTTCTTTCCATCAGCCTATTTCCAGTCCCAGTAACCCTCCCCAATATCAGCCCCTTTCCAGTCCTCACTCCCAGTACCTTCCAATGTCAACTTGCATTCCCATGATTGCCACTGGTGTCCATTTCCTTCCAGTCCCCCTCCTTCCCCACTGACCAGTCCCTTCTAGTACAAATACCATGGCAGCCCCTCTCAGATCCAGTTCCATTCTCCCATCCCCTCATATCAGCCCATTTGTAGCCTTAGCCCCCAGTTATCTTCCAGGGCCAGCAGCTCTATCCGCCCCTCCCCACAATCAGCCCATGCCCAGTCAAAGCCCCCCAATCAGCTCGCTTCCAGTGCTAATCCCCCCTCAACCCCATTACCAGTGCTAGCCTCCCCTAATCAGCCCAATACCAGTCCTACCCCCCATCAGCTCATTACCAGTCCTCGCCTCCCCTAATCAGCTCATTTCCAGTGCTCGTCCCCTCAACCCCATTACCAGTGCTCCATCCCTCCATGTCAGCCCCCTCCCTCCCTCCCTCCCTCCATGTCAGCCCGCCTCCCCAATCCCTCCATGTCAGCCCCCCTCCCTCCATCCATATCAGCTCCCTCCCTCCATGTCAGCCCCCCTCCCTCCATCCATATCAGCTCCCTCCCTCCATGTCAGCCCCCCTCCCTCCATCCATTCATATCTGCTCCCTCCCTCCATGTCAGCCCCCTCCATCCCTCCATGTCAGCCCCCCTCCCTCCCTCCATTCATATCAGCTCCATACCTCCATGTCAGCCCCCCTCCCTCCATCCATTCATATCTGCTCCCTCCCTCCATGTCAGCCCCCTCCATCCCTCCATGTCAGCCCCCATCCCTCCATGTCAGCCCCCCTCCCTCCATTCATTCATATCTGCTCCCTCCCTCCATGTCAGCCCCCTCCATCCCTCCATGTCAGCCCCCTCGATCCATCCCTCCATGTCAGCCCCCCTCCCTCCATATCTGCTCCCTCCCTCCATGTTAGCCCCCCTCCCTCCATCCCTCCATGTCAGCCCCCCTCCCTCCATGTCAGCCCCCCTCGATCCATCCCTCCATGTCAGCCCCCTCCATGTCAGCCCCCTCCATCCCTCCATGTCAGCCCCCCTCCCTCCATCCATTCATATCAGCTCCCTCCCTTCATGTCAGCCCCCCTCCCTCCATCCATATCTGCTCCCCCCCTCCATCCATTCATATCTGCTCCCTCCCTCCATGTCAGTTCCCTCCCTTCTTCTGCAGCCGCGGCTCCCTGCCTCTTACGGAACCGCGGCTGTGCTTTTAAAATCATCTCGGAGCCCTTCCTGTCTTGACGGGCTCCGTGCAGCAGTGTCCCGCCTCCAAAACTTCCTTTAGAGGCGGGACAATGCTGCACGGAGCCCGTCAAGACAGGAAGGGCTCCGAGATGATTTTAAAAGCACAGCCGCGGTTCCCTAAGAGACAGGGAACCGCGGCTGCAGAAGAAGGGAGGGAGCTGACATGGAGGGAGCCCATAACGCGACGTTTAAAGCGGGCAGTGTGCTCCGGAGCCGCGGCAAAGGTGAGAAAGAGCCGCATGCGGCTCCGGAGCCGCGGGTTGCCGACCCCTGCCCTAGGAACTATCGGATTTTCCGTTTCAATGGGCAAAAGGACAATTGAAGAACCTGGGGGTTAGAATATCGGAAAATCCTATGGAGCTGTTTAGGCTGAATTATACACCCTTAATAAGTAAGATTGGGGAGGAGATGGACAAATGAGGGGAGCTCCACTTGAGCTGGATGGACAGGGTGGCAGCGCTGAAAATGAACATAATCCCCAAATTTCTCTTTTTGTTTGCTCAGCTCCCAATTCCCCTAGACATGGCAAGAATTGGGGCATGGGAGAGGAGACTTGTTAAATTTACGTGGGGGAAGATGAAAGCCAAGGTTGGATTGGGGAGGCTATTTCCCTCCTTGAAATGGTACTATAGAGCAGCAGTGCTCAGGGCCTTGAGAGACCACTACTATCAAAGACAAGGAGCCTCATGGGTGGAGATAGAGAAGGCAATATTGGCTCCACAATTGGTCTCTGGAGGGGAGGGGGTGCCAGGAAGGCATCCGTTCCTTAAGGCATTGAGGATATTGGTCAGAGGGGAAAAGAAAAGGGGGGTGATGCCAAGTATGCTTAGTGAATGGTCGAAGTTAACTGATACATATCCATTCTCGGCCAGGGAATTTAGTGTGTTGTGGCAGGATTTGATGGTAGCTGGAATGATGAGCATGCGGGAGGCGGAGGGCCATATTGGGAGGCGGATACCCTTTTTCCAGTATTTCCAGCTCTGGTATTATGTCTTGCTTCCAAATGTTATGAAAAACCTAACCAGGCCCAGCATGCAGTTGGAGAGGGTATTGTATAAAGAGGGGAAGGCAAAGAGCGAACTTTTGAGATAACTGAGAAATTAGTTAGAGATTGGAGGAAAACTAACTTTGATGGAACACAGCAAGAAGGCAAATTGCAGCCGCAAAGCATGGTGACCTGAATTAGAAGCACAGCGGAGAGTAGATGGCAGCAGGTTCAACCTTTATTGCAGTATTACCCTGACGTGTTTCAGTAAGCACCTTCCTCAGAGGGTGTAGCTCTTGTGAGAGTGCTCCTGCTCAGGAATTACTATAGTATCATAACCTTGTAAGCTGTGAACCACAGCGATCTGAAGAATATCCAGCGTACACACTAGCCTAAGACAGCGTCATCCAACAACCCAATTAATCCTGTAGTAAGTTTGATTGTCAGACCACAGTTACAGGGTGCGTTGCAACAGCATGTTGGGAAGGTGGGGGGAATGAGTGATAAAATAATCAAATCAGGTTTGGTGAAGGCTAAGATACTAAAGAGCCCTGATAACCGTGAAGATGAAGAAGACAATAATGAACATGAACTGGCACCTGACATTGCAGAACTATTTCACAGTGACACCAAAGATGAGGACTTTAATAGCTTTCCCAAGAGTCATACAGAACAAATCTTCTGTGGAATGAACTGCTATATTGTTATGCACTTTATTCATGACTGTTATTGTAAAGTGAAAGTGAAACAATTAATCCAGTTTTAAGAAACAGCAGTGTTGTTTCACACTTTATTTTTTGTACCGACTTATACTATGATTTTACCTGTGAAAATGCCAAATTCTGCCACTGTGACTTATATTCTGGGAAATATGGTATTAGGGTTGGCAGCAGTGAGTGTGTGTATATAGTGCAGATGGAGGGTGATAAGTGTGCATGGGTCTGTGCAGGACAGGCCACAGCAGGGTGCAGCCAATGGGACCTCAGCACACCCTGACCCACAGAAGGAAAGGGCAAGGAGATGGCATAGGCCTTGACTGGGACAGAGACTGGCATAACACAGCAAGACTCGAGTGAGGGGTCATCTGGGTGTGTAGGGGTCCCAACCAATGGTAGGAGGTAGGGCACTGAAGACTCTCAACATAAGCCATGTACAACAGCCAAAAGGCTTGATCCTACCCCACAGGCACAGTCAGATATTGGGGGGGGGGCACAGAGAGTCAGCAAAGGAGTACTCAGTGCCTGTTGAAAAGTCTGGCAAGAAAACCTCCTGCAAGCCTGTGCCATCTGCTTTGTGCAAGTGTGGAGAAAGGTTTTCTCCTGAGGAGAATGAGCCCTTCATTGAATTGGTCATAGCTCAAATTATGACCAACATTTTGGTAAGAGAACATGGTCCACATCACAAGTCTCCAGGCAAGCCATTTGGAGGACAATTACAACAGGAGTAGGCATTGCAGTTTGAACAATAGCACACTGTTACTGCTCTCACTATATATCAGGTATATTACTATGGGCTGGCCACATCTGCATCAAATCTCTGTCTCGTGTTTTTGAATCAGAGTGGGTTGGTTGTGGCTGTGTAGCCTGCAGCTCCCTCATGCAAAAGCATGCTGACACACCTGAGAGGCTGACTGGCTATGTCTAATGGCAGGACCACCCTGGAAATTACACAGCAACATGGCCCCTGTTTCTGGTATGGACATGCCCTGCTCCCAAGTGCAAAACTTTACAGCCATATGTGTCCTCTAATTAACATAACCCAAAGTTTCTGGTTCCCCAATCAGTCCACGGGGCATATTCATGCAGTTTTAATTTCAGGATATCTGCAATGAATGGAAATGGGTTCCATTCACTGCCCCCTTGACATTCGGTTTAAAGCATGATCATGGGGAATATGCAGGAAACGTGGCAGAATCTGTGTCCCAAGAACTGAGATGTGGATTGCTACCCTATGTCACCATTTTCCCAACTACTTGAGGTCATGTATCTTTAATAGTGGGTGTCAACAGTCTTCAGGCTACACCTACAAGTCAGATTTACTGCATAGGCACAAGAATGTTTTGCCTGCATTGCTTCTATTGGATGCAGATCTATTTCATCCATGTACATTGCGGGTGTCTTTAAATCCTGGATGGTTGTGGGGCCTGAGAACTGGATTGGGGACTCCCACTGTTAAATATTTGGAAGAGGGATAGTAGCATGAACAGTGCCCTCACATTAGGCTTCTAGTTCTCTTCTTTGTAAGCTGTGTCTTACTTTCTCCTCCCAGAAGCGTTCCTCACTATTGACAGCTTGCATATTATGCTCTCAGGAAGATTTCCTTTTTGGGTACATGAGCCAGTCAGATGTGGAAGAGCCCAACATATGCCCTGTAGGTTTTTCTGCCTCTTCTCATCCTCTCTCTGTGTTGAGAATAGGCATCTCATACTTCCACACTTCCCTCTCCCTTGCACATGTTTAAGCTTCTGGCATCTGCCTGTAAACTGAAGGAAAATCGCTGGTTGTGTTATCAGGGTAGTCTGAGGATAAGGTGAGAGCTAGTCCTTCCCTGCCATCTATATACCATCCTCATAGCCACCACACTTTATATCACCTCCTAACCACACATGGAGCATCAGTTTGCAGCCAAATCTCCCTCTTCATTACCCTCTAGTGTGACATACAGCTACAGTCTACCTACTATTCCAGCACTCTGGCATATTGACTCCCAGGGGCGACCCAAGGGGGGTGCGGGGCCATGTGCGGAGACTCGGTGCGGGGCCTCATTTGCATAAGGGGCCTCATTTGCATAAATATTTGCATAATGTTACCATACACGAACTTTTAGTAAACATGCCTCTTAATGAGTGTATGAATAAAGAAAGACTAAAAGACTTCTACATTACTATAATCCAATACCAACCGCCAGGCACATTAGGAACTACTACAAACACTGCCCATTTAGAACCCATAGCAAACCCGCCGTATCCTAACAGCACTACCAGGACTCATAAAGCACCATACCCTAACTATCAAAAGGAAACGCTGCAAATATTAAACCAATACATTTCAGAGAACAACAATACATGACCTACTGGGGAAAGAGAACAAGTGGCAATGTCAAATAGGAATTACATAAACAGAATACCTCAGCTCAGTTACACATGCAGAACATAGACCATCACCAAACAAGGAATCACAATTTAGAAACAGGAAGACAATAATTAAACTGGGAATCCCAAAAGCCAAACTTGGAATGTACAACACTGTAGAAATAAAACTATACATTAATTTGCTCTTGTACTAAACAAAGCGCAGACGTTAATGATGCACATTTCCCAGAGCTGACATATTCCAATTAATAAATTCAAAATAAAGAGATATTTTTCTACCTTTTGTGCATTTTTTTTCAGCTGCAATTGCTCCAGCCACTTTCTTCTGGTTTCTTCGTGTCTTCTTCCGCTAATTCTTCATCGTCTGCTGTCCATTTGTCTTTTCTTCTCTCTTCTAGTTTTTTTCCATTCTCTCTCTACATCTGCTTTAACATACTAATCTTTCTCCTTTTTGCTCTTTCCTCATTCCTATTTCATCCACTCAAATTTTACCCCTCCATCCTCAATCCCCACCTACTCTCCCAATATCCGGACAATTGTAGATTTGTCTTCCCTCCCACACAAAATATTTTTTCCCTCTCCATTTCACTCTCCCAGCTCCATCCCATTCTAATCCTCCCCCAACATCAGCTCCATTCTAGTTCCAGTCCCACCCAGCATCCGCTCCCTTCTAGTCCCCGCATCAGCCCATTTCCAGTCCTAGCCCCCCATAAGCCCATTTCCAGTCCTAGCTCCCCCATCTATTTGCAGTCCCATCCAAGTCCCTCCATCAGCTCATTTCCAATCCCAGCCCCCCATGAGCCCATTTCTAGTCCTTTCCTAGCCCCACCATCAGCCCATGTCAAATCCTAGCTCCCCTCCACTCAGCCCATTTCCAATCCAAGCCCCCCCATGAGCCTACTTCCAGTTCTAGCCCCTTCATGAGTCCATTTCAATCCAAACCCCCACCACAGCCCATTTCCAATCTTAGCACCCCCAACAGCCAATTTCCAGTCCTATTCTAGCCCATCAGCCCATTTCCTGTCCTAGCCCCCCCCCTCACCCATTTCCAGTCCTAGCTCCCTCCCCCTCACAACCCATTTCCATTCCAAGCCCCCGTCCCCATCAGCTATTTGCAGTTCAAGCCCTCCTTCCACTCAGCCCATTTCCAGTCCTAGCCTCCTCATAGCCCATTACTAGTCCTAACCCCCCATCAGCCCATTACGTCCTAACCCCCCATCACCCTATTTCCAGTCCTAGCCCCCCATCAGCCTATTTCCAGTCTTAGCCCCCCTCCCATAGCCAATTACCAGTCCTACCCCACATCAGCCCATTTCAAGTCTTAGCCCCCCATAGCCCATTACCAGTACTAACCCCCCCATCACCCTATTTCCAGTCCTAGCCCCACATCAGCCCATTTCCAGTCTTAGCCCCCCATAGCCCATTACCAGTCCTAACCCCCCCATCAACATATTTCTTGTCCTAGGCCCCCCATCATCCTATTTGCTGTCTTAGCCCCCCCCCATAGCCAATTACCAGTCCTACCCCCCCCATCAGCCCACTTCCAGTCTTAGCCTCCCCCCCCATGGCCCATTACCAGTCCTAACCCTCCCCCCCCCCATCAGCCCATTACCAGTCCTAGCCTCCCCCCCCCCCATGGCCCATTACCAGTCCTAACACCCCCCCATGGCCCATTACCAGTCCTACCCCCCCCCCCAGGCCCTTTACCATTCCTTACACCCCCCCCATCAGGCCAATTCCTGTCTTAGCCCCCCCATAGCCCATTACCAGTCCTAACCCCCCCATCAGCCCATTTCCAGTCCTACCCCCCACTTCCAGCCTTAGCCCCCTCCCATAGCCCATTACCAGTCCAAACCCCCCCATCAGCCCACTTAGCCCCCCCATAGCCCATTACCAGTCCTAACCCCCCCATCAGCCCACTTAGCCCCCCCCCATAGCCCATTACCAGTCCTAACCCCCCCCCCCCATCAGCCACTTCCAGTCTTAGCCTCCCCCCATGGCCCATTACCAGTCCTAACCACCCCCCCCCCCCCCGGCCCATTACCAGTCCTAACCACCCCACCCCCCTGGCCCATTACCAGTCCTCACCACCCCCCCCCCCCCCCCCATCAGCCCACTTCCAGTTTAGCCTCCCCCTCCCATCAGCCTACTTCCAGTTTAGCCTCCCCCCTCCCATAGCCCATTACCAGTCCTAACCACCACCCCCCCCCCTATCATTCCAAATTAAAATAAAAAAAAAAAACCAAACCGGCTGCTTCTGCCGCGGCAGCATCAAGAGCTCTGCCGCAGGGCCCCCCCCTGCCCGGCAGAGCCTCCGTGCATCTTCAGCTCTTCACGTCCAAAACGCGGGCTTCTTTCAGAGCCGCGAGAGTTTCTTTTCTCGCGGCTCTGTTAATCCCACCGAGGGTGATGGGAAATCCCATCAGCCCCGCGGGATTAAGAGCCGCGAGAAAAGAAACTCTCGCGGCTCTGAAAGAAGCCCGCGTTTTGGACGTGAAGAGCTGAAGATGCACGGAGGCTCTGCCGGGCAGGGGGGGGCCCCGCGGCAGAGCTCTTGAAGCTGCCGCGGCAGAAGCAGCCGGTTTGTTTGTTTGTTTTTTTTTTTTAACTTGGGATGCTTAAGAATGTTTTTTGCACGGGGCCCCCTGAAACGCGGGGCCCTGTGCAAAAAACATTCTTGCTCAATGGACGGGCCGGCCCTGTTGACTCCTTCGCTCCCCAGCTACCTACTTGGTTATTTTCTGTGTCATAAGCACACATCTTACCTTGCAGGCACCATAATGTCAGATACACTTGAGCGACAAATATCTGATCCATTTTATGCTTCTGCCTTTTATGCCTTTGAACCTGTCCTTATGTTTCCAATATGCAGTTCTCTTTGCAACAATGTTGCTGTGAAGCAGTATTCTCTGTACAGTGTAAGTGAAATTTTGACAGGGTGACTTTGCATCTCTTCCAATACCTATGTGCACAATAATACTAGTCACCTTATGTCCCTGTCTTGTGAGTACACAGGCATCAGCCATCCTCCCATATACCTGTCATTATCTTACTAGGCCTCTCTCTCCATGAGTAATTGGTCCCCACATTGACCCATTTTCCAAGAGCAAGCACCTCTTCCCGAGACCCCTACATGGCCTGTTCTTCTCCATTCATATTCCTTATACTACCATCTCTGGGTTATAAAACTGTTAGTGAATCACCTTCCTGATATAGCTAGTCAATAATGTATAAATGGGCATTTGATATGTGCTGGCATTTTCATTCAGTAGTAGTTTCCCAGAGAAAGTAAGTGTCTCACATGTTTTTTTTGTTATAAATGCATAAGAGTTTTGGTTGCACACTTTCATTACCTCATTTCTGTTTTATTGTAGATGCTCCTTCCTGCTTCAATCCCTTGCTAAAACATTATATGAAACCTTGGGTAAGGTCAGGACTGGAACATCTTTTTAGCTGAATAGCCACATTTTCAAGATAAGAGATTACTATTTTTTTACTTTTGAGGTGTTGGTATTTTTTTTTAGCTCTTGCATATGTTTAAAACAAAAAGATAGGAGGGGGGGGGGTGCCTCCTGTCAGCCTTTACACACAGCAGAAGAGCTTTGAGACTGCCCACTAATCACAGAACTTCACCAGTTAAAACCCATAAAGCTCTATGGTTCTTATGGCACATTTCTTTGGTATCTCCTAAGGGACAGATCCAAAGGGGCTTATATGCTCCTTAGGAGCAACATAGGAACTAAAGAGAGGTCCCAAAATGCCTGAAGGCAAGCAAAAGAAAAAGTCAATTATGACAACTGGGCCAATGGATAAGCATGTGATATCTACTTTACCGGATCCTTATGCAGAGAACATGAGTCTTAGCTCCCTCAAGCATTTGCTTCCTTTGCCACCAGGATTGGGAGTTTGTTTTTTTTAGATTTCTAGTTTGTTCACAAGGTGGGGACAGAGTTCCCAGGTTGAGGTTGGGCAATATCTTAGAAGAAGCCCTCAGCTCCATAAGTTACTTCGGTGTCACTCATGAATATCAGGCAGGTTGTTAAATGTACTGAGCAAGTTCTTTCTGACACAGTTCCTCTTTTATAGTTCTCTTGTGACGCTGTTATTAAATTGCAGAATATAGAGGAGGGGGGGGGATCAGGACTCTGGATTTGCATTTATCTAATATGGATACGCAGGTTAAAACTCTTACTATCATGCAAATTACTAATAAGGGTGGCTTGTCTATCCATCAGAAACTTGAAAATATGACAATGTAAGAACTTAGAGTGCTTAATTGTCCCTGTATTAGCTTATTATCTCCACACATTTTGTTTAGAAAATACTTGGATGTGCTTCTCCTTCCTAATGCAGATTCTGTTGTGTTTAAATAAGTGCTATTATATTACTTCTAAAGTTGTACAGGTGACTGCAGCAGAAGGGGAATTAGACATCCTTGAGGATAAGAATACTTTTAATTAACTGCTTTCTTTTTTTTTTTCTTTTTAAAGGATACTCAAGATGTTATTTCTACTAGGGCCATATTGTTAGTAACCCTAGTTTCAGAGGAAGACAAAAGCTATTCTTAAAGCTTAGTTTAGGAAAAAGGGTTGCAGCTTGTGTGCATCAGTGATGCTGAGAGCTAAACTAGCGGTAGTTTAACTACTGGCAGTGTCTCCCAAGATGGACAGGTCACAGCTGAGGTGCCAGACCAAGACAAACCACCCATCCGGGCAGCAGCAGAATGGGACAGTGTTGACAACAGAGGATCACATTTCTGTGACAACAGCAACACCACCAAACTTAAACTGCACAGACGTAAGGCCTGGCAATCTACTTCTACAGCTTGCCATGAAAACCAAATGGATAGTTACAACAAAACAATTTGTGCTGGAAGATGAGAGACCCCGGTCAGACAGCACTCAAATGTCTTCAGCTCTTCCGCAGTAGCTAGTTCAGAGTAAAGGCAGCATTTATGATGTGGTTGGATCAAAGCCCTTAGGATGTCTGAATGCTAATGTAGCTGCGCATGAAATGAGTCAGGAGCTGTAAAGATGTTTTACACATTGGAACATACAAAGCAGGAGCTAAGGGAAGTTGGAGATGGTCAAAAATGAAATAGAACAGGTACAACTTGATCTGTTGGGTGTCAGCGAACTGAAATGGACTGGCATTGGGCACTTTGCATCAGATGCTCACATGGTCTACTATGCTGGAAATGAAAGACAGACAAAGAACTCCAATCCCCATTGAACACGCAACCTGATCTAAGAATAATACTGTTATATGTACATGTAAATACTTTGTAAATTGTTTCAGTTAAATTTCCCCCATGTATTATCCTAATTCGTTTTCCTGTTCAATGTAAAACCAAACAACTTGCTGTTCTGGTCTTTTGTTGTACTGTAAACCACACTGATCCCAAATAGTGCGGTATATAAAAGCTTGTAATAAATAAAAGAAAAAATGGTGTTGCATTTATAAGAAAGAAACTTGCAAGAACTGTAATGAAATACAATTCAGTCAGCAAATACTTAATCTCTATTCGTCTACAAAGAATGCCCATCAACACAACTGTAATTCAAGTATATGCCCCAACAACAGCTGCAGAAGAGGAGAATGAAATAGTACTTGTTCATAGCACTCTTCAAGCTGAAATTGACAGAACATGCAAACAGGATATCCCGATAGTCATGAGTGACTGGAACACAAAGGTTGGCAACAAAGAAGGCGGCAAAGTAGTTAGAAAATATGGACTTAGCAGCAGACATGAAGCTGGAGAAAGTCTGATAGAATTCTGCAAGACCAACAATCTATTCATCTCAAACACCTTCTTCCAGCAACACAAGCAGCAACTGTACACATGGACTTCACCATATGGTTTGTATAAAAATCAAATTGACTACAGCTGTGGAAGTCAACGATGGAAAAGCTCTATAAGCAAACAGTCAAAGACAAAACCTGGAGCTGACTGTGGTACAGATCATCAACTACTAGTATGCAAACTCAAGCTAAAGTTGAAAAAGAGCAAACCACTCATGAATGCAGCGAAATATGACCTTGAAAATATACCACTGCAATTTAAAGACTGCCTGCAAAATCAATTTGCTGCTTTAGATACAAATGACAGAGTTCCAGAAATGTTATGGAATGACATCAAGAAGGTTGTGTTGGGAAAAAAAAAAGGAAGAAGTCTCTACAAAAGGTGAAAAAGAAAAAACAGCCAAAATGGATGACAGAAGAAACTCTGAAAATTGCCCAGAAACGCAAAGAAGCTAAAGCTAGAGGAGAAAGAAAGAAAGACAATCACAGAACTCCGAGATTTCCAACATGCAGCAAGACAGGACAAGGACAAGGACAAGATCAGTTTTCCTAAAGCTACGAGAGTTAAAGAAAAAGTTCCAGCATCGAATTGGAATGTTACAAGATGCTCAAGGTTCTATGTTGAATGATGCCAAGAAGATCAAGAAAAGATGGAAGGAATATACAGAGTTTTTATATGATAAAGATCAAGTGGACCAATAGCCGTTTCAACCTATACCTTATGATCAGGAACCATTGGCGATGAAAGAAGTTGAAGCAACATTGAAAGCTTTATCAAAGAACAAAGCACCAGGCATTGATAGCATTCCCATAGACGTATTACAGCAATCTGATGCAGCTGTTACCGTACTTATAAGGCTCTGCCAAGAAATATGGAAGACAACATCATGGCCAACTGACTGGAAAAGATCTGTGTTTATACCAATACTAAAAGAAAGGTGATCCAACTGACTGGAAATTATCGCACAATCGCTCTGATCCCACATGCCAGCAAGATTCTACTAAAGATTATTCAAAAGAGACTACAACCATACCTGGAATAACCTGAAGTGCAAGCAGGGATCAGCAAAGGGCGAGGAACGAGACACATCACTGCGGATGTGAGATGGATCCTTGAAAAGACTAAAGAATACAGCGTAGTTACTCACCTGTAACAGGTGTTCTCCAGGAGCAGCAGAAATCAGTCCTCACATATGGGTGACGTCGGCGCCGACGGAGCCCTCGCGGAGCAATATTCCCCAGCTTTCACAGAAAGCCTTTGGGAATTGCAGCGCGCATGCGCGGTCGCCTTCCCGCCCAAGGGTGCCATCTTAGCCAGTCTGATGACATAGCTAAAAGACAGCATAAAAATTTGCAAAAAAACTTAAGCAGATGATTGCAACTCCACGGGGAGGAGGGAGGGTTGTGAGGACTGATTCCTGCTGCTCCTGGAGAACACCTGTTACAGGTGAGTAACTACGCTTTCTCCAGGACCAAGCAGGAAGTCAGTCCTCACATATGGGACTCCCAAGCTTAAGGCTACCGGAGACCCTAAGCACAAAAATGAGCTCCCTCGAGCTCGGCAGTACAGAAGGATGGAATCTTCGCTGACTTATTACCCACCGGTAGCCCCCATCCGGGATGGAGGGTAGGAGTTGCTCAAACCTCGAAGAGATTTCGGAGGACTGCCTGTCTGAAAGCACTGTCCCTGCGGGACTCCCTCTCGAGACAGTAATGGACCGCAAAAGTCTGGCTCGAAGACCAAGTAGCGGCCCGGCAGATTTCTGCCAGCGGAACAGAGCGGAGGTAAGCCACTGACGTAGCCTTTGCCCGAACACAATGAGCCGTGACTCAACTTTCTAAGGAGAGTCCGGCTGCCCCATAAGCCCAAGCGATACAGTCAGCAACCCAGATGGACAGAGTACGCTTGGAGACAGGGAGCCCCAATTTATTGGGGTCAAAAGACACAAAAAGCTGAGCAGCTTTACGGTGCTCCCGCGTACGGTCAAGGTAGAAGTTCAGTGCCCTTCTACAGTCCAGGGTATGCAGGACTCGTTCAGCTCGGCTGGAGTGAGGCCTGGGAAAGAAGGTTGGAAGTACCACCTCCTGATTGATGTGAAAAGGGGAGACAACTTTTGGAAGAAATTTTGGGTGAGTCCGTAGGACTACCCTATCTTTGTAGAACCGAGTGAAGGGAGGATCAGACACGAGGGCCTGCAATTCACTGACGCGTCTAGCGGAAGTGAGGGCTATCAGGAATAAGGTTTTCCACGAGAGAAAATGCAGAGAACAGGTAGCCATTGGTTCAAAAGGCGGACAGGTGATCCGCTGTAAAACCACATTCAGATCCCAGTCAGGTGCTGGCGGGCGCAGAGGTGGTTTTAGTAGAAGGAGACCTCGGAGAAACCGTGCTACAAGAGGGTCGCTGGAAAGAGGTCTGCCGTCCACCGGCACATGGTGTGCTGACAGAGCACTGAGGTGGACCTTGACTGAGTTGGACTTAAGTCCCAGATTAGAGAGGTAGAGCAGGTACTGCAAGATCACCGACACCGAGCAGGAGAAGGGATCCTGAGACTGCTGTACACACCAAACGGAAAAGCGACGCCATTTAAGGGCGTAGCATTTGCGGGTAGAAGGTCGCCGAGAAGCTAGGACGACCTCTTCCACCTCTGCCGGCAGGAGAAGGGGAGCAAGGACTACCCTTTCAGCCGCCAGGCCATTAGATTGAGAGATCTGAGGTTGGGGTGTAGCAGAGACCCCTGATCCTGTGTTAGGAGATCCGGATGAAACCCCAGAGGGAACGGATCCTCTACCGCTAATTGCAACAGGAGTGGAAACCACGGCTGTCTGGGCCAGCGAGGAGCCACCAGGATCATGGATGCTTTGTCCTGGAGAACCTTGAACAGAGTTCGGGAGACCAGCGGGATGGGAGGAAAAGCATAGAGAAGGTTTTCCGACCATGAGAGCAGAAATGCATCTGCCGCTACCCGAAGGGGATGTGGCTGACGCGAGCAGAAGCGAGGAAGTTGCCGGTTGAGAGGACTGGCAAAGAGATCCATCGTGGGGAGGCCCCACTTCAGAAAGAGTTTCTGAACTACCAAGGGATCCAGACGCCACTCGTGCGGCTGGAGTATCCTGCTGAGTTTGTCCGCCAGGCAATTCTCCTGGCCTGGGAGATAAACTGCTTTGAGAAGAATGCCGTGACTGACGGCCCAAGAGCAGAGCTTTTGAGCTTCTCGGCAGAGAAGGAAGGAGCCCGTGCCGCCCTGTTTGTTCACGTAGAACATGGCAACTTGATTGTCCGTCTGGACAAGGACAGACTGGTGAGAAGTCAGGTGGGAGAAAGCCTTGAGCGCCAGACGAATAGCTCTGAGCTCCAGGAAGTTGATCTGTTGAGCAGATTCCCACGCGGTCCAGAGACCTTGAGTACATGCCCCCTGGCAGTGAGCTCCCCAGCCCAGGAGGGAAGCATCGGTCGTCAGCACTTGAGTCGGCTGAGGCGACTGAAAAGGCATTCCGAGCACTAGGTTCGGCCGATGAAGCCACCACTGTAGGGAAGAGGCCAGCGGACTGGAGAGGCGCACTAAGTCGGCTAGGCCGCCGGTGGCTTGTTGCCACTGTTTGCGAAGGCACCATTGAGCCGGCCGCATATTCAGGCGAGCATTGGGGGTCACGTGGACGGTGGAAGCCATGTGGCCGAGCAATCTCAGGAAGCGCCTGGCGGAGACCAGGGACTGGCTGCGAAAACGGCCGGCTAGGTCCATGAGCTGTTGAGCCCTGTCGAGAGGCAGGAAAGCTCGAGCCTGAGGAGTGTGCAGTCTTGCGCCGATGAACTCGAGATCCTGTGAGGGGAGCAAAGTGGACTTTGCGAAGTTTATGACAAAGCCCAAGTACTGCAGAAGAGTCACCGTGCGGTGTGTGGCATTGGTGACTGCCGGAGGGGACGACGCTCTGATGAGCCAGTCGTCGAGGTACGGAAAAACAGAGGCCGTGAAGCCTGAGATAGGCCGCCACCACCGCGAGACATTTTGTGAAGACTCGCGGTGCGGAGGACAGGCCAAAGGGCAGTACTCTGTACTGGTAGTGATTTCCGGCGGTGGCTTTCCGGTATTGGCGGTGGCTTGGGTGGATGAGGATGTGCGTGTAGGCATCCTTTAGATCCAAGGAGCATAGCCAATCTCCCTGCTGGAGGTAGGGCAGAAGGATTCCAAGGGTAAGCATCTTGAACTTTTCCCGCACAAGGAACTTGTTGAGGTTGCGCAAGTCCAGGATGGGTCTTAGGCCTCCTGTCCTTTTTGGTATTAGGAAATACCTGGAATAAAAGCCTTGACCTCTCAGGTGGTGGGGCACCGGTTCCACAGCCTGGTCCTGAAGAAGACTTGCTAACTCCTGAAGGAGTAAGTCCCTGTGCAGAGGGAGTCGCGGAGGTTCCCCCGGAAAATAAGAGGGAGGGACCTGATGGAAGTGGAGAAGATATCCTTATCGCACGACTTGAAGCACCCAGGCATCTGAAGTGATGTTGGACCACCTGTGGGCGAAGTGAACCAGCCGGCCTCCGGTGCTGGGAGGGACCAGCTGAGGGGGAGAGGCTATGCTGAGGAAGTCAAAAACCCCCACCCTGCTGAGCAGGGGCTGGTGGGGCAGGCTTGGGGGCTTGCTGCCTACGGGACCCGTTACCCCGTCCCTTGGCCTGCTGACCCTGTTGGGAAGCTGGAGGGGCCTGATATTGGGGGTAGTGTTTGTAGGCAGCCGCCTTTCTCGGGTAAAAGGACTTTTTTCCCGAGCCCTTCTTTTTCTGGGAAGGGGCGGAGGTCTTCCTAGAAAGTCTGGTCCTGGTGAGAGTCTCCGTCTCGATTTGTGCAGCCTTTTCAGCCATGGGCTTGCCAAAGAGGTTCTCACCTCTGCAGGGGACATCGACCAACTTGTCCTGTACCCAAGGCTCAAGGTCAGACGACTGAAGCCAAGCCTGTCGGCGGGCACCAATGCCGGCTGCGGCCACACGAGCCGATGCTTCAAAGCCATCATAGGCTGCTCGGGACATGAATTTGGAGCATTCCCGAATACCAGATGTTAAGGCCAGGAACCTCCGCAAAGGTTCCTCGGACAGTCCAGCAGAGAATCCGGCTAGCTCTTTAGCCAGGTCTCGGAGATACATGCCCATGTATAGCTGGTAGGTCTGGACACGACAAGCCAGCATAGAGCCCTGGAAACACTTCTTACCAAGGCCATCCAGGTTACGGGCCTCCCTGCCAGGGGGCACCGAGGAGTGCATTTTCTGGCTCTTCAGCCGATGCATGGCCGATTCCACTACCATGGAATGGTGTGGTAGCTGTGCTTTTTGGAAGCCAGGACTCTTGCGGACTGGATAGATGGAATCGACCCGCTTGCTCAATACCGGCGACGAGGCCGGACTCTCCCACATGCGGAAGAGTAGTCGTTCCAGCATGGGAGGCACCGGTACAGTAAAGTGCTCCCGGGCGGGAGAGTCGTACTGAAGGGTGTCGAGCTCTTCGGCTCGAGGCTCCTCCTCGGGATCCGCCGGGAAGGCCAAAGCCTTGGCCATATCCCTGACGAAGTCCGAGAACCGGGCATCCTCCGGAGGGGACTGTTTCCGAGGTTCGGACTCAGGTGAGTCCGAGGGGACACACCGAGTCCGAAAGGAATCAGGTGACTCCTCCTCTTCAGACTCCCAGACCGACTCCGAGGAGGAATCAGTGGGGTCGGCTCGGGCAGGCGGGGGCGTCGGCCGCACCGACGCCACGGGAGTCGGCGGCGACGACCTCGGTCCCGAACGGGAGGCCGAGGGTGACCTCGACCGAGGATCGACTCGAGTTCGCATGGACTCGAGGATCGGCTCGGTCTCCGGGGTCGACTTAGACGTCGACGTCCCGGCGGTCGGGGCAGCGGCGCCAGTGAGGCTAGCGATCAGTGCCCGCTGCTGGTCCATGAAGGCAGATAGTCTGCTCTCCAAGGCCGTCAACCTGAGTCCGACCTCAGGTGACCCAGCAGTCCCCGACTCGGGCCCCGACGGCGGACCTCTCGGAGGCGAGTCCAGAAGGACCACAGGACTTACCCGAGCAGGCAACTCCGACTCCAGGCGAGGTCGCTTCGGGAGGTGCTCCTTCTCTAAAGACCCGGGACGGCTATCGGGGCTATGCGACCTGGCCCTCGCGGAGCCAGGAGCGTCCACCGACGCCGCCCTCGCGGGTTTTGTCTTCCGTCGATGGTCTCCGGAGGGAGAACCCCTGTCGGAGGAGCTTCGGCGATGTTCAGAGCTGGAGCCTCTGGATGCCGAGGCCTCCGACGAGGTCCGGGTACGGCTGGGGTCAGCAAAGATTCTATCCCGCTGATGCCGCCGACTCCTCAACGCTTTGGAGGACATTTTGCCACAGGCTCCACAGATCATTTCTTCATGATCCGGGTCCAGGCAGCGGAGGCAATTATCGTGTGTGTCAGTGAGTGACATATTTCTGTCACACTGACCACACCGCTTGAAACCACTGGCAGCCATCGGGGGAAAAAGGGCCCCTGCAAGGTCAAAGGACCGGGCTGCCAGGGAAAAATCGAAAATGAAACTGACAAAAATCAGAAAAAACCGAAAAATAAGGGAAGGACTCGCAACGGCGTCGCGAGTCCGGGCAGGAAAACGACCGGCGTCGAACCGAATTGAAAAACGAGTAAAACTCACGAAAATCAACTTTTTTAGCGGGGACACGACGGGTACGTCTGTAGGGCTCCGCGGAAAAAAGAAGACTGGCTAAGATGGCACCCTTGGGCGGGAAGGCGACCGCGCATGCGCGCTGCAATTCCCAAAGGCTTTCTGTGAAAGCTGGGGAAAATTGCTCCGACGTCACCCATATGTGAGGACTGACTTCCTGCTTGGTCCTGGAGAACAAAAGGATATCTATTTGTGCTTTTACACAGTCCAAAAGCTTTGCTATAGTCGATAACCATGAGAAACTCTGGGCCACATTAAGAAGCATGGGTATACCAGAACACCTGATCATACTCTTGCACAATCGGTACATTGATCAAGAAGCAACAGTTCGAAAGGAACAAGGAGAAACAGAATGGTTTAAAATAAGCAAAGGTGTAAGACAAGGTTGCATACTTTCCCCCTACCTGTTTAATTTATATACAGAACAAATCATCAGAGAAGCAGGATTGTATGAAGACAACAGAGGTGTGAATATTGGTGGAAGACTCAACAACCTTCGCTATGCTGATGATACCACATTACTGGCTGAAAGTGAAGATGATCTGAAACATTTGCTTCTCACAATCAAAGAACATAGTCTCAAAATGGGCTTGCACCTTAATGTAAAGACAACAAAGATCATGACAACTGGCATAATCAACAGGTTCATCATTGAAGAAATTGAAATCGTGAACAACTTTAACCTACTTGGATCAACTATAAATAAAGAAGCAACAAGCAGTCAAGAAATCAGAATACGCATTGCTCCTGGCAGAATGGCTATGAAAGACCTAGATAAGATTCTCAAGAGCAGAGATGTCTCTCTCCATACAAAGATTCAACTTGTTCAAGCCATGGTATTTTCAATATCATCATATGGATGTGAAAGCTGGACAGTGAAAAAGATAGACAGGAAGAAAATTGATGCCTTTGAATTATGGTGCTGGCGGCGAATACTGTGTATACCATGGACTGCCCAAAGAACAAACCAGTCGGTACTAGAGGAGATCAAACCTAAGCTTTCTTTAGAAGCTCAGATGGCAAGACTGACTTTCATACTTTGGACACATCATGCGAAGAGAGAGATCATTAGAGAAAGACATCATGCTTGGCAAGATAGAAGGTCAACGCAAAAGAGGAAGGCCAGCAATGAGATGGATCGATACAATAACAGCAGCTACGGGTACCAGTCTGTCAACAATGACCCACCTGACTCAAGACCGAACACAATTTAGGATAGCTATCCAGAGGGTTGCCATGAGTCGACTCCAACTCGACGGCACTTAACAGGAAAAAGGATATTGCCTATACTGGAGAAAAATTGGCCATTTTTCCAGATGTTTCTCGAGCAACACAGGCAAGAAGGCAGTCTTTTCTTGCTCGTAAGGCCAGGGTACTTGCTTAGTGAATTATCTTTTTCTTGCGATATCCATGCCAAGTGCTTTGTTTGTTTTGGGCAAGATAAAGCATAGTTACTCACCTGTAACAGGTGTTCTCCAGGGCCAGCAGGAATCAGTCCTCACTTATGGGTGACATCAGCACTGAGAGCCCACACAGAGCAATTCCCCAGCTTTTAAAGAAAGACTCTGGGATTCCGGCCCAAGGGTGCCATCTTGCTCAGTCAGGTCCCATAGCTAGAGCCCTACTAAGCAGATGGCAAGGGAAAAAAAGAAAGTATGGCACTCTTAAGGGGAGGTGGGAAGGTAGGGAGGACTGATTCCTGCTGTCCCTGGAGAACACCTGTTACAGGTGAGTAACTACGCTTTCTCCAGGAACAAGCAGGAAGTCAGTCCTCACTTATGGGACTCCCCAGCTACAGGCTACCGAATCTGTAGTTCAAACACACCTCCGTGAGGCCATGAGCAGAAGTTTATGCCTGAAGAAGCCCAAGTCCTCAGGGGCAAGCTGTCGGTAACCATAGAAAAAGGGTCGGAGAGCAGGAGTTGATTATACCCAAACAGGTTACGGAATACAGCCTAGCTGAAGGCGCTGTCCTTGCAGATGTCCATGCAGTTGTGAGAAGCAAAAGTATTGGCTGAAGACCAGGTCACAGTCCAGCAAATATCCATCAGAGGCACAGAGCGTAGCAAAGACACAGAAGCCATAATGGCCCAGACACCGTGTGCAGTGACTCGCCGATCCAGCAAAGCCCCAGTCTTTGCCTGGGTGAAGGCAATGCAGTCTGCCACCCAGCTCGAGAGGATGTGCTTGGTGAGTGCCTGCCCCAGGCGGTTGGAATCAGACAACAAAGAGCCAATCAGAATCACACTGACCATGGATGCACTGCAGGTAGAAGGCAAGAGCCCTCTTGCAGTCGAGTGTAACTAAGACCACCAATGCCCGGTCGGCGTGAGGTCTCGGGAAGAAGGTTGGCAGGACTCTCTCTTGATTGAGATGGAAATCCAAGACAACCTTCGCTAGGAACTTGGGGTGGGTACGGAGGACCACCCTGTTCCCATAGAACCTGGTATAGGGGGCCTCAGGCATGAGGGCTTGGAGTTCACTGACTCACTGAGCCAAGGTCAGAGCCACCAGGAAGACTACCTTCCAGGAGAGATGCCAAAGCAAGCACATCGCCATTGATTCAAAGGGTGGTTGCGTAAGCTGCATGAGCACAATGTTCAGGTCCCCCTCCACCGGTAGAGGCCAGATGAGAGGCTTGGAAAGTAAGAGGCCCCACATGAAGCGGGAAACTAGGGGCTACCCCGAGAGGGGTTTACCCTCAAGGGGGAGGTGGTTAGCCAAGATGGCACTCAGGTGTATCCTGACAGAGTTGGATTTCAGCCCCTCCTTCGAGAGGTGGACATGGTACTGGAGAACCCAACCGCTAGAGCGGAACAGATCGATCTGGAGCTCGGAGCACCAGATCGAGAAGCGCTGCCACTTAAAGGGATAGGCCCATCTCGTAGAGTCCTTCCTCCACACGAGGAGGACCTCCCCCAGGAGATGCAGCAAGGCTAAGGAGACCTGTTCAGCTGCTAGGCTAGAAGGGATAATGAGGCCAGGTTCAGTTGAAATATCCATCCCTCCTCCTGCATTAGCAGGCCTGGGGCGCAGCCCAGGGGGACTGGAGGCTCGGACAAGAGCTGGAGCGGGAACTAAGGCTGTCAAGGCCACGAAGGAGCCATGAGAATCACTGAAGCTCATTCCTGCTGAACCTTGTGGAGGATCCTCACAATGAGGAATAGGAAGGAACACGTAAAGAAACCCAGAGATCCAGTGCAGGAGGAACGCATCTGGGCCACCCTGCTCGGGTGTGGAACCAGTCTGCAGGAGCAGGGAAGTTGCGCATTCACTGGGCTGGCGAACAGGTCCATGGATGGAGCCCCCCCCATGGAACAAGAGGCTGGCCACCTCAGTATCCAGGCACCACACTCGTATGGGCGGAGGATCCTGCCGAGTCTGTCCGCAAGGACATGCTCCTGGCCCAGGAGAAGGCACCACTTCCCGGCAGTGGGAGCAGGAACCTAGTCCCCCCCCCCCTCCTTGTTTATGTAGAACATTGCTACCCTGTAGTCGGTCTGCACGAGTACCGACTTTCTCCTCAGATGGTACTAGAAGGCCCTCAGGGCCCACCGGACTGCCCAAAGCTTGAGCAGATTGATCTGCTGCTGGAATTCAGGTGACCACTGTCTCTGGGCGCGTAGGCTGCCGCAGTGGGCTCCCCATCCCAGCAGGGAGGCATCCGTCATCAAGACGAGCTTGTGCTGTGGGGCCTGGAAGGGCATGCCCCAAAGGAGGCTTTCGGGATCTTGTCACCAATCCAGGGAGCTGCATCGGCAGTGGGAGGGCTGGAGGCCTGGTTCCATTGCGCTCTGGAGGCACCACTGAGCCATCCAAATGTGCATGTGGGCGTGGGGAACAACATGGACGGTTGAGGCCATGTGCCCCAGGAGGCACAACATGGCTTGCACCAGAATCCAAGCCCTGCCTTGGACCTTGGCCGCGGAGATGGTCCGCCCGGTCCCAGGGTAGGAAGGAGGGTGCCGATGAACTCCAGGATCTGTACCAGTTTGAGATGGTACTTGGAGTAACTGACCAGGAAGCAGAGGCATTCGAGGACTGTGCACGATGCCAAAAGGCAAGCTTCCTCAGCCAATGCCCCCATGACGAGCCAGTCATCTAGGTAGGGAAAGCACAGTTACTTACCTGTAACAGGTGATCTCTGGGAACAGCAGGAATAAGTCTTCATATATGGGTACGTCGGTACCGATGGAGTCTGTACAGGAACGCTCCCCAGCATCCAATCAGAACGCTTTTGGAAGCATCCCAACACACCTGTGTGCTGCCTTCCCGTCTTTCCCAACTGTCTCTCCTCAGTTAAGTTTTAAAGCTGAGACAAAGAGAGAGAGAAAGGGAAAGATAGAGATAGAAAAATGCAACTCCTAGGGGAGGTGGCTGGGTTGTGAAGACTTATTCCTGCTGTTCCCAGAGATCACCTGTTACAGGTAAGTAACTGTGCTATCTCCAGGAACAAGCAGGAATGAGTCTTCACATATGGGGACTCCCAAGCTGAGATGCCTGGAGGAGTCCTAGCAGGTTGCGAATTTGAGAGCCATGCTATTTTACCAAAACCCCAGGCATCCTAGGGATGGAGGGTAGGAGTTGAACTAAAAAGATGTGCTGTGGAACAGCAGGACCAAACAGGATGCCTAGAGAGGAGTCTCTGTGCAGGTGATACTTAGTGGTAATATTGGGAGCAATAAACCAACCTGGACCTCACCTGGTGATATTGTGAAAGGGTATTTGGAGGTTCATGTGGATTCATGGATATGAACCAACAAAATATCCCCAGGGAGTACCTCAATGCAAGGAGAGGTAGATAACTGTACATAAAAACAGGTTGAGGTCAGAACCCTTAGGGTGAGAAGAAACAAACCCAGTGGAACTGGGGTAGTTCAATGAGGTAGAACTTTGCGGAAAACGCGGAAGTCCCTATTAGATAAAAACTGAAGCTCTTTTGACTTTAAAGGGACAAAGTTCTTATAGGAGGAGGGAGCTTTAAAGATCCCTATATCCGATAACAAAGAGGAGTGATGAGGCAGTGTAGCCTCACATCTTCTGAAGAGTCAGAAAGTCCCTCCTAATTGGAAAAGAAGTACATGGAGGGCTTCAGGTGTACCTAAACTGAAAGGCATGGTACAAAAAACTCCTCAACTACTAAAGGAAGTGGTTGGATATGGAGAACCCTAAGTATGCTGGGACAGCATGAAAGGGATAGAGAGTATCTGTCGAGTCCGTGGTGGAATATATATATACACACATATATACTTATACATATATATATCTAGGCAGACAGATGGAAATAGTATATAGAGATGTATCTACCCACTATCCTATATTGCAAAGCATATATATAGATAGGTGGGAAAATAGAGATACATCCCTCATATATGTATATGAAGAATATATATATAGATATATATGAGCATAGACATGCAGATGTCCATATATATGCAAAAAATATACATACATATACACATATATACATATATACATATATATATATATATATATAATGTATACATACCCATGTGCGCACATAGGGTATGCAGGGAGAGAAAGATTTATCTAACCACAAGAAGGGAGGTACCTGCTTGGGAAGATAGTTAGAGAATCTGTACTTCCTGGGTAGGGATAGGAAGCCCAGGGAGTTCTCTCACTGGCAAGAGAGGTCTAATGTCCTCCAAGAACTCTAGTTCAGGGACAACCAGGAATGGAGACCTACCTGGAAAATGCAGAGGATGTTATAAATCTGCAGATAGTAAGGCTGAATTCTTCCATAACTCCAGCAGGTAGCTGGAGAAAAGATGCAATAAAAATACCATATGTACCCCTGATGAGGGTAAAAAGGGGTATGGTGCATTCTTGTTCTCAACATGGATTACGCCATGAAGAGTTGAGGATGGAAGGAAAAGACAAGACAAGGAATGTGTATATTGATAGAAAAACCCATCCCTGGTGAAGGGGTCCCCTGGAGATGTGAAACAACCCAGGGAATTGGATAATTCTTTAAGTATTTTCTTAAAGGCTTGGGTTTATTTAAGAAGCCTTTAATGGAAAAATGGTAAGGGCAGGGAGAACCCAGCAGTCATGACTAGGTAAAGCCCTTCCTAACCATCTGACATCATGTGCTCTCTAACAAGGCCCCATAGTGTAGAGCTGCTCCGAAGAGATGCAGAGAGCATGTTGCAGGTTAATTAGAAGAAAAACTGGTGTTTAGGAGCCAGTAGGTATCATGAACCATTACGCCAAGCCCAAGGATTGGGGAAGGCTAAGGATAGAAGATAAGGTAATGTGTCTGCAACAATAACCAGAAAAGGTTTTAAAACCTTCTGGGGACTTCCGGTGGCATGGTGAGCTGAGTGGAACGCATTCCTCTTAGCTCCGGGGCCCGCTCCCCTTCCCTCGCCTAGTTAATTGCCTTGAATGATATATTTTTGCTTAAAAGTGGGGACATAGCCTTCTACCGACCGGAGCTCACCCCAGATACGTGCCAGATTTGAGAGCGAGTTCACATGGCGACGAAAACCCCCAGGCGAGAGAAAACGCGTGGTGGGGAATCAAAAATGGCGGACGGGACCTCCGACAGCTCGATGACGGCGGCCACAGCCACGATGGTGGTAGAGGTGTCCAGGGCGGTGGTGACTGCTCTGGAAGATCGACTGGGCGGCTTGGCAACGCAGATTACTGCCTTAACGCAGGCGGTGTCTGAATTTGTTAGCCGGGTGGAACATGCCGAGCGCCGCATAGGCACCCTTGAAGATACACGTGTTCAAGATGCGGCCCGGATTAAAAAATTGGAGGAGGCCCTAATGAAGCACCAGGATAAATTAGAAGACCTGGAAAATCGAAGTCGATGGAACAACCTTTGATTTATTGGCGTCGCCGAATCAGTGCCAGATAAAGACCTTCGCGCCTATTTAGAGAAATGGATCCCGGAGCACTTACCCCTGGAGGATGGCATCGGTGGCATTGTTTTGGAGCGGGCACACCGCCTGGGACCCCATCGCGCTGGAGAGAATCGGCCCCGGGCTGTCATTGCCCGGTTTTTGAACGCGGCGTAGGAGGGGGTTCTGCACGCTTCGAGGCAGGCGAGACGCTCGGGGGTAAATACCAGCCGGATCCTGATCTTCCAGGACTATTCGGCTGGGGTTGCAGCGCGGCGGAAGACCTTCAAGGAAGCCTGTGGGCGTTTGGTGGAGAAGGGCCTATGATTTACTCTGGCTTACCCTGCGCTACTACGAGTGGACTGTGAAGGTGGTCGGCGAGTGTTTGCATCCCCGGAGGAAGCGTTGGTGTACTGCGACAACCTCGGTTGATCGATCATAGCTGGGCCTGGCTGTGGAAAACGAGGAGTCTGTCTCGGGAGCGACGGGCACACATGCAATGGGATCCCTTGGACCAGTTTTTTGGTTTTTTAATTTTTTTGATTTTTTTAATTTTTTGATTTCTAACCCTTTTTTTTTTTTTTTCTTCCTTACTCCCTTGTTTTGTTTTTGAACTTTTGTGTGGTATCCCACTTTTTGCGGGGTTTGTGGCCCTTGTGCTTGGAGACCATGTGGTCTGGGGAGCGCGAGTGTAGTCTCTCGGGCCTGGAGGGGGGGGGGTTTGTTTCTCCTTGTGGGAGTGGAGGCCCCCGCTTTGTTGGACTGTGGGCCAGACTCTCAGGGGAGTCCCTGATTTTCTTTTATTTGACTTTCTTTTGATTGACTTTCTCTTGTCTCTTGACCGGCATCGAGTCTTACTGCTGTACATTGAGGACAGTGAGGCCGTGCCGTAATGCTTGTGTGCTTCTGTAATTTTTCTTTCTTTTTATTGTGGCATTATGGCAACATGTCCCACATTAATTCTCCGCTGCTCTCCCCAGGACCCTTCCTGATTATGGTTGTTGGCAGGAGGTTGAACCAGTCGATGCAGGGGAGCTTTTTCTTCTTTTCTTTCTTTATTTTTATTTTTTTTTCTATCTTTTTCCTTCTTCTGTCTTGCCCTTTTAGGGGCGGGAGGCCGAAGGTGAACAAATTTGGTCCACTTTGTTTATTTCAGAAGTTATGTTTGCCTTGGCTTTCGCGCCCCTCCCTCTTACTTAATTCTTGGCCTCTCTCCCTCTCCGCTGGGTCCCCCGAACCCTCTTCCTTCTCTTTTTAACTTTTAACTTATAATTTTCAATTGTTAATTTATATTAAGCTTGGTCGACATTGCTTTTATTTATGTCCTCTCACTCCATATGATTGGGTTTACCTTGCTGCAACTTAAAGTCACCTTAACTTAAGTCAATCTAACTTAATTAACTTATATTTTATTTTGTATAATTTTATTCTGGATAATTTATTTTGTATAATTTTTTGTAATTTAACTTATTTTATGTCATTTTTAATTAGTTGTGCACTTTTGTTGTTTCTTTACTTTTTTTTTTTTTTTTAAATGCCATTTTGTGCCCTATTGTGCTTGGAATGCGTGGAGGGTGATGGGGATGTGGCAGGTCTCGATTTAGGGACCTTCCCGCCATTGCGAGGGTGTGCGAGCTGTGCTGCCCTTGGCGTGGCCCCGGTTTATTTGCGGGGCTTGCGAAGCCGAAGCGTGGGGTAGGTGTCTCTCATCTGATTCTTTTTTGTCCATAGGGCTGCAGCGCGTCCAGGGTCTAGTATTAATGTTCGCCTGGGCGATGGGTGCGGGTTGTTGGCGGGGGGGGGGGTGGAGGAGGAGCCCCCTCCCCCCCCCTCCCTCCCTCCCTCCCTCCCGTCTACTCTACTCCCATCTGGAAGTGGGGGGGTAGTTTTGCTCCGGCTCACTGCGCAAGGGGCAAGATTTGATGAAGGTACCTTGGTCCCGGTGGGCTACCCGGCCTTGATATGTTACTGAATCAGGGGGGGATGCTGGAGGGGGGGACGTAGAGGAAGAGGGGAGGGGATTTGCTCCGGGAGTGTTGGGTGAGTGAAGGGAGATTGGTTGGGCAGGCATTGTGGTGGGGGGGGGGTGAGCGGGCTTCACATGCCTAAGAAGTAGAGGTGGGGCCTAAGCGGGTTGCTTGGCGGTTAGGGGAGGCTAAAGTGATCGGGAGGGAGGGTAAGAATGGGGTGGCGTTGACAGAGGGGGAGGGTGGGGTTCATGGAGTTCAGGGGTCACTGCAGGGGAGGGTTTGGGTTTGCGGGGGGGGGGAGGGTTATTACCTATACAGAAGGGGATTGCAAGTGGAAGGGGTTGGATGTTTGTGTGTTGTGTGGGCATGGCTGTCTGGGATTGGAGGTCGGCGGCTGGGAGTGGGAACCCCAGGCTGGGGGGGTTTCTGCCTTAAAGTTTGGTGGCTCTTAGTTTTTTGGCTGCTCTATTGGGTTTTAGACCCCAGGTGATATTGCTACTATTCGAATAGCCTCCTGGAACGTTTGTGGACTGGGGTCCCCGATGAAGCGTTATAAAGTGTTGCAGCATTTGAAGCACCAGCGGCTGAATGTTATCATGCTGCAGGAGACGCATCAATCGACACTGGAGCATGAGAAGCTGTGTAAGGGCCCTATTTCTCATATGTATGGAGCGCCGGTGGTGGGAAAAAAGAGAGGGGTAGTCATTTTAATTGCTAAATCAGACAGCTGGGCCGAGGAGAAAGTGGTGGTGGACGCGGAAGGCCGGTACGTCTGTGTATGGGGGTTGTTAAATGGTAGAAGAGTGGCAATGTGTTCAGCTTATGGACCTAATGTTTATGAAGCTGGGTTTTAACACGCTCTCACTCGTTTTTTGGCGGACACCAGTGGGTATCAGGTTATTCTGGGTGGAGATTTCAACGAAGTGTTAGAGGTAGACGTGGATCGCTCTGGTTCGAGGGGGGGGGGGGGAAGCCGGCATGCTAGACGGCGACTCCGGGGGGTTTGTGAATCACACAAACTTCTGGATGTCTGGCGGATCGTACACCCGGGTAATCGGGATTATACGCATATGTCCCGAGCCCACGGTACGTGGTCTTGTATAGATTTCTTCCTGATCTCGGAATCGTTGTTTAGCGGGGTCTCTCGTGCGGAGATTGGGCCAGTCGTTTTGTCAGACCATGCTATGATACTCTTGGAACTTCGTAGTGGTGGCCCCAGTCGGAACCGTCTGTGGAGGTATCCGCTGGATCTCAGTGGGGATGCGCCATTTGAGGCTTATCTTCGTGAGCGCTGGGCGGACTATGAGGCCCTTAATGATCGGCCGGAGATCTCTCCTGCCCTCTTTTGGGAAGCGGGCAAGGCTGTCCTTCGTGGTGAGATCATTAGTTATTATAGCCAAAAACGTAAGCGGCTTCTTCAGCGGATACTACGGTTGGAGTGCGACTTGGGGAAGGCAAGGAGGGTGGTGGCCGGACACAAGACCGGAGTGGAGTGGAGTGGAGGAGTAGCCTAGTGGTTGGGGTAAGGTACTTCAGGCCGGAAGGTCAGGGGTTCAAATCCCACTAGAGGACAGCAACCTTGGGCCGGAAGGACTGGGGTTTCTAGCCCCACAGTTGCTCCTTGTGGTCTTGGGCAAGCCACTTAACCCTCCATTGCCCATGTTCCCTGTAAGTATTAGTGTATGTGTCTCATATCCCCATGTGCTAAAATGTATCCCCCAATTGTGTTGTGACCGCTTTGATTGAAGGATAAGGCGGTATACAAAACTGTATAAATAAATAAATAAAATAAAAGACCGCTGAAAATCAGCGTAAACTGCGTGAGCTTCAGATTGAGTTGGAGATGCTTCTTCACCAGAGAGCTCAAAAGTCGATGCTGTACTATCGATATCGGTTATACCAACATGGTAATAAGGCTGGTAAGCTGTTGTCTTCGTTGTTGAAGCCCCCTAGGGGGGTCCCGACACATTGGGGCCATTAGGCATCCGGATGGGGGCCTTCGTAGAAGCGCCGGGGACATCGAAAGCGTCTTTACCGATTTCTTCCGACAACTCTATGCTAGTGATGGGGATCAGGAGCAGGCAGGGTGTGCGTTTCTGTCCCGTTGTGTCCTGCCGAGACTAAACGAAGAACAGCTGCGGGTTCTTAATCAGCCTATTTCGGGACAGGAGGTGCAGGCGGGCATTCGTAATCTTAAAAATGGACGGGCCCCTGGTGTGGACGGGTACCGCAGTGAGTTCTATAAGGTCCTGGGTGATGCGGTAGTGGCACCTTTGGTGGGTTACTTTGAAGATCTGGTACGAAGGGGGGAGTTCCCCTTTGAGGCCAATAAGGCTCTAGTTACTATCTTGCCTAAGCCGGGGCGGGACCCTCTTCTTCGGGGTTCATATCGCCCTATCTCGCTTCTCAACGTAGACATTAAGCTTTTGGCTAACATTATGGCTGATCGATTAGCTAACTATTTACCGAGTCTGATTCACCGTGACCAAGTTGGCTTCGTGCGCGGCCGCCATGTCGCGTATAGTCTCCAGCGAGTTTTACTTTCCCTTTGTGCTGGGCGGGTGGTGGGCTCGCATTCTTTGCTCATAAGTTTTGATGCTGAAAAAGCGTTTGATAGAGTTAATTGGGGCTTTATGTACCAGGTGCTTGATGCAATGGGTTTCGCTGGTTTCTTTGTTGATGTGGTCCGCCTCTTATATGCTAACCCGATCGGGGCTTTGCTGATTAATGGGGTTATGACCGCTGATTTTGCGATTCAGAAAGGGACTCGTCAGGGATGTCCGCTATCCCCTCTTTTATTTGTCCTGACCTTGGAGCCTCTTCTGATCCAGATCCGTTCCGCCGAACGATTTCATGGTGTCTCGGTGGGGAGGGAGGAATTCCGAGTAGCAGCTTTTGCTGATGATCTACTGGTTCACCTGGGAGATCCCTGTGCGGGGCTGCCTGAACTGCTTCACCTCATTCAAGAATATGGACAGCCCTCGGGCTTCCGCCTTAACCTTGATAAATCTGAGGCTATGTTGATAGGAGAGGATGGGCAGAGTGGCTGGCCAGGCGCCTTCCCACTGAAGTGGGCGGACGGATATTTTAAGTATTTGGGTATATACTTGCCAGCGAACCCACGGGATCCTTACCACATGAATGTCTCCAAGGTACTCCAGGCAGTGACGCACTGTGTGGACAAATGGCATGATTTACCATTGTCCTTGGGGGGGCGTGTCGCCTTATGCAAGATGGCCATCTTCCCTAAGATCTTATATACGCTTCAGACTCTTCCGCTGCTTCTTAAGCGAATAGATCTCAAACGTCTGGAGCGTTTGCTGAATCGGTTATTGTGGCAGGGACGTCGACCAAGGGTGCGTCTTGAGATTTTACGGCAACCTGGAGCGCTGGGCGGCATGGGATTCCCAGATATCCAGAAATATAACATAGCCTGTCTGTTGCGTTTTGCTCAGGACTGGATGTGGGATTTGGATGATTACTCTCCACTGGGGATGCTCAGGGCTGTGGCGCAGCCCTTCCATCTGCTCTATCTCTTGCATGCTAAAAAGCACAGGGGATTGGAGACTTCTTTTCGGCAGGTTATACTGGACCCTGTGCGGAAGGCATGGCGGTCCTTTTGTGTGGGGCGGGGGATCACTGCGCATTTCTCTCCCTATCTCCCAATTAGGGACAATGCAGACTTTGTGCCAGGACTGGGACAAACGAGCTTTCGCCGTTGGGAGCAGCTGGGGTTGGTCAACCTGGAGCATGTGTTAACCCCCACTGGTGGGGTGGAGTGCTTTTCTGCACTTCGCCAACGTTATCCTTTGGGAGATCGAGATGTTTATCTTTATCTGCAACGTTGTAGCTATATAAGCACGATCCCCGCAGTATCTCTAAAGGGGGAGATCTGTTCCGCCCTTGAACTGGCGCTCTTGGGGGGCGAGGCCGGGACGCAGGTCTCATGGTTGTATAAGATGCTGTGGGATGCGGTCCCGCCTCTCGCTGTAAATGCCTTGGCTGCGGCATGGACGGCGGAGCTCGGTGAAGAGATTACGACTGAGGGGATCCTCTGTGGTTTAGCTGGTATTCCCTTCCCTGAGTGTGTTGATGCTCCACCGAGACACCCAATATAAAATTATCCGCCGCCTGTATTTTGCTCCTGGCGGGCCGGAGTAGGCGATACTTCTTGTTGCCCACGATGTGCGGAGTCTAAAGCGACGTTGGGTCATATGTTCTGGGATTGTCCGCGGGTCCAAGTTTTTTGGAAGCAGGTATTGGGTTATTTGATGACTTGCTTACAGCGCACTATACTTTTGACTGCTGCGAACCTTGTGTTGGATATTTGGGAGGACTCGTGGGAGGCTGACCTAGGACCTGTGAGGTTTCACTGGATGTGTTTAGTGCTGGTGACTGCTCGCGCAACAGTGGCTTGCAAGGCAGGGGCCGACCCGTGGTCTGTGGAGAGTATGCTTACATAGGGTCCTGCTCATGGAAAAGATGCGTGCCAGTGGGGTGGCGCGACGCTGGTGGTGTTTCCTAGAGTGTTGGGGACCCCATCTACAATCTTTAACCTGGAGAGAACGTAGCAGGATTCTGAGCATGTCTTAAGACCCAGTCCCACTCTGAGATGGTCCTCACCTTCTTTTTCGTTTTTACTTTTTCACTTTTTATGTTTCCCAGACAGCCAGCGGCTTACCCTTAGGGTAAGTAAACCCTATACATGAGATTGTTTCGTAGTTCTAAGGGGGGGAAGGGGTAGTGGGGGTGAAGGCAGGGGAAGTGGGGGGGGGAGGGGATTTGGGAAGGGGGAGGGGGGGGTGCTGGCTATTGATGTTGACGGGCTTGGGAGCAGAGTCCACCCCGAGCTCGTGGGTTCTTTCCTACTGTCCAAGGCTGGCGCCCCGGGGGGCACCCCCATATGGGCATATGGGTTTAAGTGTTTGCCTGTTTGCCCTGGGGGGGAGGGTACAGAGGTGGCTAGTGTGCAGTACTGCCGTGTGCTGTTAATTATGTGCTAGGGTGCTTGCGGATGCTCATTGGCATGCTCTGTTTTCTTTTCTTTGCTGGTTTTTCTTTATGGTTCCTTTTGCGATGAATGGATTTCCCTGGAGACTTATATGCAATTCTCCAATGTATTATTGGTTTTCATTTGTATGACACAGCGAGATGTTGTGCTGGCATTTTATACTGTGTTTTACTGTTTATATTATTTCGCACTGTTTTTCTAATGCTCTCTCCTGCTTTGTAGAGTTGTTGAAGTGTTTGATAACTGTACTGCTAGTGGTTTAGGTCACCAAAATACTAATAAAACAGATTGAAACATAAAACCTTCTGGGACCTAGAGGTAAGGCCAGAACCATTGAAATTGGAGAACAAGCCCTGGTGGCTTGGTCATCAAATCGGTGGTCTAGCCAGTAAGAACCCTTGCAGTTCTAACTATTGATAGGGCAGCAGTAGAAATCTTATGTCCCAACATTGGGAAAGAAATACAGACATAAGTAGGAGTGGTAAGACTCCACTATTGTTTGAGAGCTGCCAGAAAAATGAAGAATGCATGGGGGAGACAACTTTGAAAGAAAACTTAGGGCTTAAGGAGAAGCCCCCAGTCAAGTGGTCTCACAGACGAAATGCCTTAGTAAGCGTGGTAGAGTTGAAAACAAGACTTACAGTGGAGTAAATCTTTGAAGTAATATGAGATATGCGGATACAGGAAAAAAGTCAAAGGTAAAGGCAACCTTATTGACAGTTATTACTCCTCTGAGTAGTCCAGAGGATGAGGAGTAACTGCATAAACCTGTAGAGCATAATCAACTTAAGAAGCTCATGGAGCTGATAGTTAGGATGTCCCCCTAAGAGGGACATATGTAAAGTTAGGATGGAATTGATATAGATGCTTGTAGTGGTAGGAAGCAAACTACAGGATCCAAACCTCAAACAGGAAAAAGGATTCAGGGAAGAGTCTATTAACAACCCTGCGGCTGCTGGGTTTGCTGAACCCGTTGAGGTTGTGATTTCCTGAGCCTGGTTGATTGTTTCCCTTGCCTAGGAGGACCTGCATGATGGGTAGATGATGGATAAAACCTTCTCCCATTAAGGGAACAAAGCTTATTAGCAGACTTTCTACAAACTGGGATAGAGGAAGGCATAGATAAGCCTCTGAAAGCAATAGTGTCAGTGGTTAACTGAGCAGCCTGGAGTAAAGTCTCTTTATTAAAGAGATTCTCTCCAGTGCAAGGAGCATTTCCCAGTTTATCTTGTAGAGATTTGTCCAAGTCTGAAGCTTAGAGCCAGGCTCTACGTCGTGCTCCTATGGCTATAGCAGAAGTTCTGCTAACAGACTCGAAAGAGTCTAGGGAATCACAAGTAAGGAACTTAGAAATATTTTGAGCATGATTGACTAACATAGAAAAATCTGCTCTTGGAGGAAAGGGGTCAAAAGTAATAAATCTTTTGTGACCTCAAGAGATAATCCCATATAGAAAATATATGAAAGGATTCTTGCTGAAAGCATAGATGCCTGGAAAGTTTGACGTCCAAAGGCATCTAGTGTCTTAGCCTCATGACCTGGCGGATAAGAAGAGTGCTTCTTAGTACTCTTAACACGCCTCATTGCTGATTCTACAACAAGAGAATGATGAGGGAGCTGAGGCTTTTGAAAACCTGGAGAAGGGGGCATCCTGTATAGGAGATCAGTTGCCCTAGAAGGTGGGGATACCATTAGAGGAGTTTCCCACGTTCGAAATAAAAGATCCTGCAAGGTCTGATGCAAAGGAAACATAATGACTTCCTGTGGATTACAGGGGATCTGTGTAGGTTGTGGATCCCCTGGTGCAGTGTCTTGACCAGGTATGGAAATGGCCAGAGACTTGGCCATATCAAGCAGGAAAGCTTGAAAAGAAGTCTCCCCAGAGGGGAGTTCTCGAGGAAGAACTAGATCTGTTGAAGAACTAGTTCTAGCATCCACCGGTTTATTCAGATTCTGTAGAATAGAAGATCTGAAGGGGTGGAGCATCGGATTATCTTTGAAAGATAGTTGTCGGTACCGCTGAAAAGCGGTACCGCAACTGGTTGGTAGCAAATCATCCATGCTAGGGATAGATTCCAAACTTGGTATGGAGGGAAGCGAGCCGGCTGAAAGGAGCATGGGAGATACCGACACCGATGTTGATGCCGATGCCGATGCCGGGACTGGTACCGTCGGTGACACCGATATATGAAGATCAGTCTGTAATGGCACTATCGGTACCATGGAAACCAAATGTGGCAGATGTTGATCATCAGTGGAATGTCTACGGTACCGTCTACAGTCCGTACCGAGGCAGGTCGGTACCCAATCATCCAGACTAGAGATCGATTCTAGACTCGGCATTGAAAGAAGCGAGTCTATCGATGCATACCTGGAAGGTACCAACGTGGATGCCAGCATTGGTACCGGGAACAATGTGGGAGGACCGGTCTGTAGCGGCTCTAACGGCACTGAGGATACCGAGAGCGCTCGACTGCGATCATCAGTGTGGAGTGTTTCATCCAGCACCATTGCCGGTACCAGCACCGCTCAAAGCGGATACTACCACCAGGCATGGCTCAGGCATGTTCACCGAGGTGAAAACCCCAGGAACAGCCTGAAACCCCGTTAGTGCATTTGAGACAGAAGCCTCCCTCCGGGGTTTTGCCAAGATGTTCTCGGGGGCAAGCTGAAAGGCATCTCTATGATATACATGAGATCTACCACCCAAGGACTGGCTAGTCTTTACAGACTTTTGTTTGGTTACCTGATCCTGCGAAAAAGATGTAGCTGGTACCCTCAGGTCTGAGGGGAACGGCGTATCGAGTTGAGCTCGATGCTGAAAACTTCTTGTAGAAATAAAAGTGCAGGATGGACACTCCAGCGGATGGTGTTCAGGTCCCAAACATTGAAGGCACCAATTATGGGTGTCTAAAACTAATTTGTAAGTGCCACAATTAACACACATTTTAGTGGCTAGCATTTCCCTGAGAGAAAGTGAAGAGGCCTAGCAGGCCGAAACCTGTGAGGTACTAATAGGAACAGAAGTTCCCAGAATGGGAAAAGTTTTCAGAAAAAAATTGAAAAAGAAACACTGGCGGTACCGGTGCATTGAGGGAAGGTAGACGTGACCACAAGAAAAAACAAAAATAAAAGGAAGAATTTTCTGCAGTGACATGAGGACGTCCTGCCTGCTCCGCGGAAAAATGAAAACTGAGGAGAGACAGTTGGGAAAGGCGGGAAGACAGCATGCAGGCGTGTTGGGATGCTTCCAAAAGCATTCTGATTGGACACTGGGGAGCGTTCCCACGCAGACTCCATCAGTACAGACGTACCCATATGTGAAGACTCATTCCTGCTTGTTCCTGGAGATTAATGGATATGCCCTGCCACCAGAGGTAGGCAACGGCTGCAAAAAAGGCACTTGTTGAATACTCACAGGGCAGATGCAAGCCTGAAGGGGAGCACCTTGTACTGGTAGTGCTCCCCTGTACTCTGAAGTGCAGGTACTGCCTGTGCCTGGAATAGAGCAGGATGTGAGCGTAAGCGTCCCTGAGATCCAAGGAGCATAGCCATTCGCCCTGCTGGCAGAAGGGCAGCAAGAGACCAAGCGATAGCATTTTGAACTTCTCCCGCACCAGAAACTTGTTTAGGTTCCTGAGATAGAGGATAGGGCATAGGTCCCCCCTCCTCTTCGGAACGAGGAAGTATCAGGAGTATAACTCCTGACCTCAGAGGTGTGGCGCTACCTTTTTGACCACCTACTGGCAGAGGTGGTTATTCAGCTCTTGTTGCAAGCAAGCCTGGTTTGAGGGACGCCGAGAAGGCTCCGCTGGGGAGAAGGGAGCCTGTCTAGATGAAGATAAGAGTCCTGGACCATGCGGAGGACACAGGTGTCCAATGTGATGGACACCCATTAGGGGGCAAAAAGGGACAGGAATCCCCCCACAGACAGAAGTGCTGCTGGGGGGCAAGAGGCTATGCCTTCAGCATCAAAACTCCTGTGCAGGTTGGTGTGGCGTTAGCGGTTGGGCCTTGGGCTCTTTTGGTTTGCGTTGAGCTTGCGCCCCCCCCCCCCCAGCCCTGCATGCCACAGTAGTCAGTGCGGGGATGGGCATCCCTGGTAGGGGATTCTCTTCCTCTGGAAGAATGGCTTCTTCTTGTACTGTTTCTTCCGTAGGAGAGAAAGAGGTCTTATGCAAGAGGTGGGTTCGAGTTACGAATTCCATCTCGATCTCGGCAGCCTTATCCTCCATGGGCTCACCGAACAATTATACGCCGAGGCAAGGAACATCCAAAAGCTTCTCCTGGATCCACTGTTCCAGGTCCGAAGACTGGAGCCACGCCTGGCACCAGGCTCAGATGCCAGCTGCTGCCACCCAGGTGGAGGACTCAAACCCATCATATGTGGCATGGGAGAGATACTTTGAGCAGTCTGCGACCGACCTCAGGAGCATCTGGAACCTGAGAAGGAGTTTGCCCCCCCCAAGTCCTGCAGAAAAAACACTGAACTCTTTGGCAAGATTGCACAGGAACATGCCCATGTACAATTGGTAGGCCTGGATGCAGCACATCAGCATGGATCCCCGATAGGCCTTGTGCCCAAGGGCATCGAGGGCTCTGGAATCCCTGCCAGGCAGGACCAAAAAATGTGACTTTGGGCTCTTTCGCTTCTGCATCGCCATTTCCACTATCATGGAGGTGTGCAGAAACTGGGTCTTCCGGAACCCTGGGCCACGCTGGACCCTATACATGGCATTGAGCTGTTTGCGCACAATGGGAACAGAGGCAGGTGCCTCCCATGTGCAGAGGAGCAGTTGGGACAGAATGGGAGGCACTGGGGATTGTAAGACTCCCAAGGTGGAGACTCATTCTGTAAGATGTCGAGTTCCTCCACCTTCGGTTCTTCCTCAGTCTGCGTGGGCAGATTGAGGGCCTGCGCCATGTCCCACACGAATATCAGAAAGGAGGGAGGCGAACGCCTCTGGGAGGGGATGGGTCTGAATGAAGGTCCCTGTGGGTGCGGGTATCGGGGGGCGTTGGATGGGGATACCTCCCAGCCCGAGAGGTCCGAGGAGGACTCAGACTGGTCACCTTGTCCAGAGGCCACAGCCCACTTGGAGCTGGAGGCACTGGTCTTGGAGGACCTCGCCCCCGAAGAACGAGATGGCGAGCGAGACCAGTGCCAAGGACCCTCACGAGGCCCACGGCTCTTGGGGGTTTCCAGGGCAGTTTTCTGTGCCCCCTCGATCTCAAGGCATGTGCCAGCCATGCTGGGCAGCTAAGGCAAAAACGCTGCGCTCTAGTGCCAGCCTCCAGGACTCCCACGTGGGCATGGGTCCCTGTGACGCCAATGCTGAAGTTACCGGGACTGGTGTGGAGGAGGAGAGAAGGTCCTCACAGGGACGACCCTCAGGAGACTGGGCGCCATTGCCAGAGGCCTCTATGTCTGTATGAGGTACCTTTTGAGGCCGCTCCTTGTCCGACTCTCGAAGACACCAAGGAGGGCTGAGAGACTGAACACAAGACCGTTCATGCTTGTCTGGAGCCCCTGACAGCAACTTCAAGGTCTTCTTCTTACACCACTCCACCTCAGGGGACCCCTGATCAGAATGCCACTGTGGGCGCAGGGCCACTGCCGTAAGTAGAGGGATGGCCGAGGATGCCACTGAGGATTCCGGGGCTGCCTTACAGAAAATGTTGTCAGACTTCTGCTTACAACTTAGCAGGGCCTTGGCATTTTCTTACAGAGAGAGCAGAGCTCCAGATTACGGTCAGTCCCCAGACACCGTAGACAGCAGTCATGGGTATCTGTGAGCAACATGTTCTTGGAGCATCTGTCACATTTTTTGAAGCCAGTGGCCATTGGTTGTGAAAAAGGGCACAAAAAGGTCCAAAGGGCGAAAAAGGCCCAAAGAGAAAAATACCAAAAAGGCTGGAGAAAAAGGAGTCCCTCACCCAGGGGAACAAGGGCGAAGGGGAGGACTAGTACTACTGGAAGAGAGAGGGCCAGAGGCCGAAAACAAAAACACTTTTGACGAGGGATAGCACCCTTGGGCGAGAAGAGGACTGTGCATGCATGGCAGCAATCCAACGGCTTTCTATGAAAGCTGGGGAATTGCTCCGCACAGACTCAGTCAGTGCCAACGTCACCCATAAGTGAGGGCTGACTTCCTGCTTGTTCCTAGAGAAATATGTGTTTGTCTCCCTTAGATATAGAGAAATTATTAGTTGACAGGGAAAGAGTTGATGAGTATAAGTTAGATTGGGTTTTTGTCCTTTTTTTGGGGGGGGGGGATGTCCATTGGAATGGGGCTATTTGGTTTTTGGACTGGATATAGACAGGGGTTTTGTTCTCTTTTCTTGATTGCTTTATTTATTATTCCCCATGATGTGGGCTAATGTTCCTCACATTCATTTTATGTTGCAGACTACTTTGTAAGTGAATTATTTTGTTTCTGTATACTTTAGGTATTTAATAAATTGAAATTCTTAAAAAAATATAGTATGCAAAAGGTATGGTTGGGCAGCTATGATGACATGAACGCCCAGTGATATTTTGAGCTGTCCCTCTCCCTTTTAAAAAAAATTCTCTTGCCTCTAGTTTGCATATGGCTTGAGTGGGTTAGTGTGCAACTATTTGTATTTCTGAAGTTTAGTTGAACCGTTATATTTTTTCTATTTTTAATATGTAAGTGAACTTTATTAGTTTTGGTCTTTGTTAGATTTTATTTCACAGACTTTATTCATGTATTTTAGTCTTGTGGTATTTTGTGTTTTTTCACCATTGTTTGGTATCATCCACATACTTTACTTTGTATCTCAGTCTACACCCCATGGGTAGACAAAGCATCACCGTGGTCCTATACCAACTCTGTGCAAAAGCCATGAAGAGTATGCAAACAGACATCACATACTGCTGTAAGCATAGCCTGCACAATGGACTAACTCCTCCATAGATAGTCCTGATTAACTTAACTGGATGACTATGACGGTAAAGAACAATGAGTGTGTAATACAAAAGCAACTAAAGCATGCTTTTGTACAAGTCAGCCATACATGCCAACAGAAGATGGATCCACAGCAACTGAGAGATGGTGATAATTGTAGTGTAAGGAGGTAATATAAAAATGCCTTCTCCAAATTGAAGCTATTACTTTTTTTCCCCCCCCCAATCATGGTAGTTCAAGGACATGAAGCAGTAGTGTTAGAAACTGCACATTAGGAAGGCAGATGTCAAGAAACCAATATGTCCACAGACAGTAGAAAGGTACGTATATAGACAGTTGTTGGGTTGGCAGACCATAGCACCTACCTTTCCCATAGCTAAAGGAGGTAGAAAGGTGTCCAAAGCTGAACTTACTGGACACACTGTACTAACTGTCAGATTTGGCTGATGGAGACATTCACTCCATGAGGGCTGGTGCAACAAGCCCCATAAACACTAGCTAATGGCTTGGCCTGTTAACAGTACATAGCTTATCTATCAACAGTGGGCTGGGCTGTGCTGTGCTGTGTTCCACTCCTATAATGCCCTGGAGTCTCCAGTCTTACATGCTAGTATCATAGTAGGTCTCTGGGTGTTGCAAGGGTCCCAGCAATATTCACCTACCATATATCCCAACTGTAAGCTGGCATGGAGGTATGGTACAGTAGCCTATATGTACATGGTGGTTGTAAGTACTACTACCGCCAACACCTGATGTGCTGAGTTCTAGAGAGAGGAGGTCTGATGGCCAAGATGAAGTGGTCTTGGCATACTGTTGTGGCCCTACAGACCTGGATGGATGAGCTGATAAAATCACCACTGCATGCATATTATTGCAAGGACATACATATATATACTGTATCATTGTAACTCGTTTCCTCACTGTCTAGCTCTGCCTGCAGATTTCTCAATGCTCTCTGTCACAGCTATCTAGTATACATCCCAACACATGAGAGCCTCTCTCTGAGAAGGGAATTAACAACACTTAAGCTAGGGCTGGTTGATGTTGACTCCCCAGGAAGGCAAGATTATGGAAAAAGGGATCAGTGGCTAGAGTGTTGGCTGACCCACAATGTCTGGTTCATCTCTACCTAGTAGTTGTTTTGCACAGTTCAATAGGGAATGTTTTTTTGCAGGAATTAACTGCATGTTTCAGTAGTGTTGAGCAATCTGATGCTGACTGTATGGTTTCTGACTGGAACTCAGTTGTGGCTGCAGTTGCTTGCCAGCGCTTTGGCACCTCTTTGTTTGATGCTACTGTTTGAGAGAAGTAGCATTTCTTGAGAAGGGCCGACCGTCGATGGCGTAAGCACTGTATGGGTTCTGCAAAATAGCATAGTTACTCACCTGTGACAGGTGATCTCCGGGAACAGCAGGAATTTAGTCTTCACATATGGGTATCGTCGGTACTGACAGAGCCTGCGCAGGAATGCTCCCCAGCATCCAATAGGAATGCTTTTGGGAGTATCCCTCAGTACATGCATGCTGCCTTTCCAACTGTCCCTCTTCAGTTAAGGTTGTAGCTGAGTGAAAGGATAGAGGAAGAGAGACAACTCCTAGGGGAGGTGGGTGGGTTGTGAAGACTAAATTCCTGCTGTTCCCAGAGATCACCTGTTACAGGTGAGTAACTACACTATCGCCAGGAACAAGCAGGAATGTAGTCTTCACATATGGGGACTCCCTAGCTGAAGAAGCCAGGGAGATGACCCCAGGAAGCTACCACCTATGGTGGGATCCATGCTTCCTCCCATGAATCTCTGGCACCCCACCAGGGTTGGTGGGTAGGAGTTGTATTAGGTTTGAAAGAGATTTTGAAGAACAGCCTGGCCAAAGAAGGCATCCCAACGGGAGGCTTTATCTAGGCAGTAGTGGGCTGTAAAGGTGTGTACCAAAGCCCAGGTGGCTGCTCGACAAATGTCATCAGACACAGAGTGAAGGTTAGCCATAGAGGCTGCCATGGCTCTCACATTGTGAGCTGTGACATGGCCTTGAAGAGGAAGACTCTTACTCTCATAAGCAAAGGATATGCACTGTGCAATCTATTTGGATAAAGTCCTCTTGGAGGCGAAGTCCCAAATGACTAGAATCAAAAGCAATAAAAAGTTGAGAAGACTTTCTAGATTGCTGTGTTCTTTGTAGGTACAAAGCCAAGGCTCTTTTACAGTCCAAAGCGTGAAGGTTGTTCTCTGCATTAGAGGCATGAGGCCTCGGCAAGTATAAAGGAAGATAAATTGCTTGATTTAAATGAAAAGGCAAAACCTTTGGAATAAAGTGTGGATGAGTTCTGAGGACAACCTTCTGATGAAACCTAGTGTAAGGAGGATCAGCCACTAAGGCTTGCAATTCACTAATGCGACATGCAGAGGTGATTGCAATTAGGAAGATGACCTTCCAAGACAAAAAAAAAAACTTTAGGGTAATAGTGGCTAAAGGTTCAAAAGGCAGTTTCATGAGCTGCCCAAGAACTAGATTTAAATCCCACACTACCAGTGGTGGTTTGATGGGAGGTTTTGTTAAAAGACCTCTCAAATCCAGATATGAGAGGAAATTGGTTGTCCAGTTAGAGGCTTATAGGAGGCTGTAATTGCGCTAAGATGGATTCTTACTGAATTGGTCTTTAGACCAGAATTTGATAAATGAAGTAGATACTCTAGTATCAACTCCAAAAGGTATCACCAGGGGGTTTAACCCCTTCTGGGAACACCATATAATGAAACGTTTCCACTTGAAGGCGCAAGATCGTCTTGTGGAAGGATATCCTTTAACTGTTGGGAAAGGTTGAGATCCTGAAGATTTAAGCTCTCAGCAACCAGGCTGTGAGATGCAGGGACTGGGGGATTAGGGTGCCACAGCGTCCCGCTCTCCTGGGAAAGGAGATCTGGAGCACAGCATAACTCCAGGAGGTGCAGCTTGAGAGAAGTGTAGAAGCAGGGGATACCACATTTGGCATGGCCACCGTGGCGCTATGAGGATCATATAACCTGTTTCTCTGAAGCTTGAAAAGTGTTTTGGGAATGAAGGGAATGGGTGGGAAGGCATAGAGGAAGTCCTGACCCCAGTGAAGGAGGAAGGCATCCCTTGCCTGGTAATTGTGAGCCAGAATCCTGGAACAGAACCGGGGAAGATTGGCATTCAGTGGACTTGCAAAGAGGTCTATGTCTAGAGTCCCCCAGATGTGAAATATCTTTGTCACCTGGTCTGGGTGGAGAGACCATTCGTGAGGCAGCAATACTCGGCTGAGTTTGTCTGCCCAAAGATTTTGAATACCCAGAAGATATACCACAAGAAGGTGGATTTGATGCTCTCTGGTGAGGGCCCAAAGTCGTAAAACTTTGTTGCATAATGACAGAGAGCCTGTTCCACCCTGCTTGTTCACATAGAACATGGCTACTTGATTGTCCGTTTGGACTAGGACTGTCTTGTAGCTGAGCATGGCATGGAATACTCGAAGAGCTAAATAGATTGCTCTTAATTCCAGGAGGTTTATGTGAAGACAAGCCTCCTGTGGAGTCCAGGTGCCCTGGGTAGAGAGATGATGCAGGTGTGCCCCCCAACCCACCTGTGATGCATCTGTTAGGGTAGCCTGGAATAGGGGTTGTTGGAAAGGAGACCCCACTAAAGATTCCACAGTGATTGCCACCATTGAAGGGACAAGATCAGCTGATGAGAGTTTGCTATCTTATCTGACAAACATCCTGTGGCCTGTGTGGATAGGGTCCACTGGACTGCTCGCCTGTGGAGGCGAGCATAGGGAACTACATGGACTGTGGATGCCATGTGTCCCAATAACTTTAGCAGTTCGAGCAGTTAGGGAGGATTTTCCCACCGCTTGAGAAGCTAGTTGCACTATGCAAAGACACCGGGCCTGCGGAAGGAAAGCCCTTGACTGTCTGGTATCTAGACTGGCTCCTATGAACTCCAGAGACTGGGAAGGAACAAGTTGGGATTTTGGGAAGTTTATTACCAATCCCAAATATTGGAGGATTCTCATTGTGCGAGACAGTGGAGAGCTGGCCTCTGCAACCGTGGGAGCTCAAATGAGCCAGTCGTCCAAGTAAGGGTTCACAGGAATGCAGCTACTACTGCCATGCATTTCGTGAATACTCTTGGTGTGGAAGCCAGGCCAACGGGAAGAATCCTGTATTGGAAGTGTTTACCCTTGAAAAGGAATCATAAGAATTTCCTGTGATCTGGATGGATCAGAATGTGAGTATATGCATCCTTTACGTCTAGAGAGCAAAGCCAATCCTGACTTTGAAGGTATGGCAGAAGAGTTCCTAGAGAAATCATTTTTAACTTCTCTCGGAACAGGTATTTGTTCAATTCTCGGAGGTCTAGAAGGGGTCTGTGTCCCCCTGTTTTCTTTGGAATAAGAAAATAGGGGGAGTAGAACCCTGTACCCTGCTGAAGAATGGGTACTTCCTCTATTGCCCCTTGGGCAAGAAGTGTTAAGGCAGTTCAATTCTCAGACATCTGCAGACAATCTGTTGGATCACAAGGTCTCAAGATTGTAGGAGGGGGCATGCTGTGAAAATGAAGCCTGTACCCCTCCCCTACAATGGACAGAGTCCAATTTTCTGTTATTTGGTGCCATCTGTTGGCAAAATGACACAGCCTGCCTGGAATATTTAGGGGTTCTGGACCCCTCAGAGGCAGGAAGGCTAAGCTCTCTAGGAAGGAGGCAAAGCCCTTGAGGGGGCTGAACCTGCAGAACAGGTTGAGCTCTCTGGCCTTTTGGCTTCTTCTGCTTTTTGAATTGCTGCTGTTGTCCCTTTTGGGCAACTTGACTGAGCTTGGCTTTGCTGGGTATAGGATGGATAAAACGTCCTCTTTTTGCTGAAAAGGGGTTTCTTATAGGGTTTCTTTCTGGTTGGAGTGGCTGTAGATTGACAATCTAAGGTGATATTGTCAGCATTTATCTCATTAGCCTTTTCCTGCCAATTTTTGCCAAAGAGATTTTCTCCTGTGCAAGGGATGTTGCCTAATTTATCCTGTACCCAAATCTCCAAGTCTGATGCCTGAAGCCAGGCAATCTGTTGTGCACCAATGGCAATAGCAGAGGTTCTACGGATACATTCAAAGCAGTCAAAGGCTGCACGATTGACAAACTTGGAGACATCTTGAGCATGTCTGACAAGCGTAAGGAAGTCTTGTCGTCTGTCATTTAGGAGAAGTGGGCTCATAAGCTCCAAATCTCCTGTGACCTCCTTGATAAGATATATGAGCTGATCCGAGCTGAAAGCATGGAAGCTTGAAAGGTTCAACACCCAAAAGCATCCAGAGTCCTGCATTCACAACCTGGACGATTAGATGCATGTCTCTCTGCACTTTTCATTTTTATTTATTTATTCATTTACATTCTCTTATATACCGTGCTATTCTGCATCAGTGCGCTTTACACTGAACAAACTGAAATTACATTGAACAGGGCATTATAACTTGGAGATAACTATTTTACAGGGAACATGGGCTATGGAGGGTTAAGTGGCTTACCCAAGACCACAAGGAGCACCTGTGGGACTCGAAACCCCAGTCCTTCCGGCCCAAGGTTGCTGTCCTCTAGTGGGATTTGAACCCCCGACCTTCCAGCCTGAAGTACCTTGCCCCAACCACTAGGCCACTTCATCCTACACATGGCTGATTCCACTACCATGGAATGGTATGGCAGCTGAGTCTTTTGAAATCCAGGATATGGTGGAACTCGATACATCATATCAAGCCTCCTAGAATGAGGAGATGTGGTCAAAAGGTGTCTCCCACATTCTGAGCATCAAATCATGAAGAATTTCATGAATGGGCAGAGTGGCTGCCTCCTTTGGAGCTTTATGATATTGGAGAATTTCCAATTCCTTTGCTCTAGGTTCCTTTTCAGGAGCTACTGTGATTGAAAGGCCTTTGGCAACATCACAAATAAAATCCTGAAAGGACATGTCCTCTGGAGGAGACATTCTGCGTTGGGGAGAAGAAGAGTCTTCCGGGAGAAAAAAATCTGGTACCAGCAGAATTATCAGAGTCATCGGAATTGGAGGATTTGAAGTACCTCTGATCACGATGTTCATGTAAGGCACGGTCCCGTTATTGATCGAAGTCAGTACCGAGTTGATCCGGTACCGATCTTTCGATGCCAGGCAAAGACAGCATGGGAAGAATTCCTGCCGGTGCCTGTGCCGGCACCCGCTGAACTATCGGTGTCAACAGTACCGCAGCTGTGAGAAGAACTGCAATACTGTGCTTGATAGCGAGGAATCTCTGGTCTATCGACACTGCCGATGACTGGGTTTCAGTACCGGTGAAGGCTGCTGGGACCCCTGAGCATAGCACCAGTAGTTCTGTCGAGGCCAAGGCCTCAAGAACATCCTGGAACCCTGTTGATGCTTTGGAGACCGAAGCCTCCCGCCGGGGCTGTTTTGCCGGTGTGGTTCCCTCAAGGGCAATGCCAATGGCCTCTCGATGCTTTGCAGGAGAGCTACCCTTTGAGGACCAGCTTTTATGTTTAGTTACCTGAGATCCATGGGAGGAAGAAGAGGCTCTTGAAGACGTTGATGCAATGGACCTAGCATCCAAAGAAAAGAGGGTACCGAGCTTTGCAGCCCAGTTCTGTCTTCCTCTTTTAGTCATTCCCATACAAGAGAGGCACTCAGATGGAGAATAGTCAGGGCCTAAACATGTAAGACACCAGTCATGGGTGTCGGTGACGGAAATGGTACCGCCACACTTAGTGCATTTTTTTTTTAAACCACTAGCTGGTTTTTCCATCCTTAAGGAAAAATGAGGCCTAGTGCCCAAAATGGCACCTAGCACTGAAAAAAAGTTTCTGAAGAGAAACAATTCAGAATTTGTTTTAATTTTTTTTAGAAGAAAAGAACCGGCGGTACTGGTAGGCGTCGTGCGGAGGCAAGCGCTACCCCAAGAAAACAAGATTAAAGAAGAAATTTTCTGCAGTGACAGGGTATGAGTCCTGTTGGCTCCGTGGAAAACTAAGAACTGAAAGGGACAGTTGGGAAGGCAGCACGGATGTGCTGAGGGATGCTCCCGAAAGCGTTCCTATTGGATGCTGGGGAGTGTTCCCGCGCAGGCTCCGTCAGTACCGACGATACCCATATGTGAAGACTACATTCCTGCTTGTTCCTGGAGCTACATTTTATCATAGTCTCCCTTTTGAAAGTTAAAAAGTAGTACAGAGGATTTTCTCACCATCCTTCTTCCATTTATTAAATCAAACACAATCATGCTATGATCACTACCACCAAGTGGCCCCAACACCCTTCTCTTGCATCAGATCCTGCGTTCCACTAAGGTCTAAGTCCAGAACAGCTTCCCCTGTCTGTTCATGAACCAGCTGCTCCAAGAAGTGGTCATTTCTTTCATCTAAAAGCTTTGTCTCCCTACCATTTCAATCAATCAAATGTCAATACTACCCTGTGAAGAGTCAATATGGCAGCAAGGAGTGATCTGCTAATCTGGGACATGCAAGCATCTCCTGCCTATTCATTAGGCATACCCTGAGGCCAGTCAGAGGTTGGGGGGGGGGGGAGAGAAGAATAAAAAAGTTATCCAATGATTATCACTGCTATATGTGCAAACAAATAAGACACAACCACCAAGCCCTACTGACATAAAAGCAAAAATGGTATTTTGTCCTCAAATTCAGAAACATATGTCACACTTCCAGGGTTAAAGTGAACCTTTATTGATGCATAACTAGAAAATGAGAAATGCACCAGTATGAACACAACACCTCACACACTCTGCTACCTTCAAAAAAGGAAATAGTGAACGCCTTTAACAATGCAATAATATCCCAACAAAAAACTTATAGTTTGCTGGACTGGATCCATCCTGTATATGAAAATGTTTTCAACAAGTTGTCCTTAAAATACTACCCATATCTAGTATATACAGTAATGAAAAACAAGTATTTATGTTACCTCAGTAATGATGGAAAGGAGGTTGGTTGAACTACTATAGAAAATTGAAAAAGCTCAGTTTGCATTTAAAGGGCAAGAAGCAGTTCTGTGATGAAACACTTGAGACTAGTGCACATTTCCCACTCAAGTTGGCCACTCAAGAGCAATCTACATGAGTTTACCTAATCTTATTACACAAGTACTGTTCTGATGAAAAAAACAAAAAGCATACAATTTCCATTATACTTACAACCTGATTACTATAGCTAACTTTAATGGAACCAAGACACCTCCCCCCAATAGGCTTCTCTGCTGATCATCACTTATGGAAGAAACAGCAATAACCTATGAATGGCATCCAGCTATTATAATGAGCCTTAGCTGCATAACATGAAACTGTTATGTAACAAAGTACCTGACCAACATTTATGGTAGTCTGATGTCCAAGATGCAAATTCTATGCACAGACTGCATCATTCCCTCATGATGCACTTCAGTTCTACAATGCCTTCTTGCTTAAAAACAATTTTAACTGCAGGTAGTCCCTATAAAAAAGGAAAATCTCAACCCTTGTTTTCCCAGTGGCCGACCTAGTTGGTTAGCTTGCCTCCAGAAGCGTGCACTTACTATCAGAAGGAAAATGGTTTAGCATTTGTACCATAACTAAAAGCAAAAGTCAGGTGTTCTAGAAGCATTTACCAAAGAACGTTAGGAATTCAGGGCACATCAGCTGAAGAGCACAGATAGTCCAATTATCTCCCGTGGGCGGGGGGGAAGTTCATTCTCAGAACATTTAAACAGTTCATTCAGCAGAAGACATTTAAACAGTGTGGAGAAGACACAGCAAGAAGCAGACTACTTTCTCTCTGTACACATTGATGTCAAAAGAGATGACTATCTGTATCTAGCTTTTTACTACATTAAATGCTGAGAGGTGTGGGCTAGTGACAGTTTTGTTCTGTGTCTATTTTCCTGACAATTGTTCATAAAGCTTTGGCACATAATCATCCCACTCAGCCTGGTAACAAGAGCCTGCCACTGGTGCTCCCAGCTTGTACTTCTTACAGAAACTTCCCACCCGGAACTTCCCTCGCTTTTCTCCAGACCGGTTGCATAGGATAGGCTCATCACATTGCAGCTGTTCTGCCTGTTTGTATACCAACCAGACATAGCGGTGCAGCCCTGAAAAGAGGAAAACATCAAGTTAGGTAATGGTTAGGAGGCATTGCAGGTACCTAATAGTCAGGCTAGCCCAAGGCAAACCTGGATTCTTCAAACTGATACCTTTTTTTGGACTAAACAAATTTCAATAGTTTTTGCCTAACTTGCTTGGATCTCTGACAGGACTCAAGGAAAGAAAGCAAGAGGGGGACAAAGCTAAAACTTACTTCATTCTCCTTACAGAGGGCTGGTGCTACTTTCTGCCCTTCAGTATACTTATGTCAAAAGCTAAGAATCCAGGATAGAAAACTGATCAAAGAAAATTGTTTTATTTTGTTACAGGACATGAAATTTGGTCAAATGAATAAAATGGTTTACAATAAGATGATTTAAAAAATAAAAAAAAGAGCTAGAAATTAGCGAAAGATTAAAAGGCTGCAACTGTGCTATCAGAGAAAAGTTTCAAACACACATGGAGAACAGATGAAACAAGCAAAATGTCATCCAGGAAACTCCTCACTGCTTGGTAAGAGGTATAGACTTGCTCAAAAACCCAGGTCTTTAGGCTAGATTTTAAAAAGAGGCATAATGTATGAGTTGGTGCAAGGTGGTAAGAGTTCCAAAGATAGGTTGACAGTTAGCTATGTGGGCCCCCTATCAAGTTGATTTGAGTATTATTCTTGTATGTGAAAGGACTATGAGAGGGGAAATATTGAGGATCTCAGGTCTCAGTGGAATAGTTGTAGTTTGCAATAAAGGCCCCAAAGAAAAAGATTATGAATTTAAATTATTTTAACATATACGGAATGGGCATCCAGTTAAATTTGACTATTACCCCATGCTAAAAATGCAACACCTACAAGTCTATATAAGTTGAAGGCATTTCAGGTAACAGCCTAATATTTCATGGACCAGGGTCAGAATGTCATTTTTCCTATAAAAAAGGTCACAATAGGCCCATCTGCCATAAGAAAACTGTTATGGCTAAAATGTGTATGTGTCAAAAGTTCTGAATCAAATACGATACGATACGATACCAGGAATTTTTAATAGTATCTTTAAGCATGGATTACAGAGCCAAGAAAGTCTTCTAGATAACTATATGGCTTCAGATGTGTGAGGGTTTAAATTTTTAACCTATGCTCCTCTAGCCAGGAGGCGATGGTATCAAACGCATTAGAAAGGTTTTACGTCTGGGAAAGTGGTACTAGGAAAAAATGCAGCATTTGTTTATAGCCACAATGACAAACAGATTCCTTAGCCCAGGATCAGTATGGCCAGGGGCATTAGGAATAGGTTAAAGAACTTGGTCTGTAATGCTCCACTTCAGTAGATCAAGACTTGATCCTTTAAAAAGGAACATACTATGGCAAAACTTCAGGCAATTTGATAATAGTGTTTGTGACAGACTAGTCAAACATCCAATTCATAGAAGCAAAGAGGTTTCTTGGCATTCAAAAGGAACAGCATTGGAGGAATTGAACTGACTAGTGAGATTAATTGTGGAAATGGTTCAAAAGGAGCAAGGGTGGGTAGCAGGAGTCAAATGGCTGAAATTTCGGAAGGAAGCAAAGGCTTCTGATGTAAAAAAAAAAAAAATAAGATGTTTGCTAAAATTCTTGATGTTAAGGGGGGGGGGGCAATAACCTGGGTTTGGATGTTAGAAGCACTTGCAAAGATAAGAACAGTGTTATGGTGAAATTAGGTCTTACCTGCTAATTGTCTTTCCTTGAGCTTTCTCCGGGCCAGTCCAGGGAACGTTAGGGTTGTCAATCCCCTTTAGCAGCTGAAGACTGAAGACTTCAAGTTTTCTTGAGAGCTGAAGCCACTCCCCCTGAGGACAACAAACCAGTCAACCAGTAAACATCTGAAAAACACAAGGTTAACCCGTTAGAAACTGATAATTCTCTATATTCCCGCGGAACGAGCAAGCCAAAAATAGTTCTCGCCTGCATGGCCGCTTTTTTTTTTCATATATTTATTATCTCATGTCTCTTCAGAAAGAAACATAGAAGCCCCAAGTTACCCCATCTGCACGAAACAAGTATCTGGATATCATTCTTGCGTTTCGGCAGAGGTAGCCGAAACAGAAAGGGCGGGACCCTGGACTGGCCCGGAGAAAGCTCAAGGAAAGACAATTAGCAGGTAAGACCTAATTTCACCTTCCTTATCGCTTCTCTGGGCCAGTCCAGGGAACGTTAGGCCAGTACCAAAGCAGTACCTAAACTCGGGAGGGACCCGCAAGCCCTGCGATAAGAGCCGAAGCCCCGACCTTCGCATCCTCTCTGGCCTGAACCATCCAACCGGTAATGCTTGGTAAACGTATGCAAGGAAGACCACATCGCCGCTCTACAGATATCCACTGGAGGAAGAAAGGCAAACTCCGCCCAGGAAGCCACCTGAGCCTGAGTGGAATGAGCTTTCAGACCAACAGGTGGAGTCTGCCCCCTGGCTTCGTAAGCTGCTGTAATAGCGCACTGCACCCAACGAGCAATCGAGGACTTCGACGACGCCTGACCTTTCTTTGACCCGGCATACTGGACAAATAATCTGTCCGTCTTTCAAAAAGGCCTAGTGATCTTAAGGTACGACTTTAAAACCCGACCAAGATCCAACTGGCGGAGAGTACGGTCCATCATGGAATCCGACAGATCTGAAAAAATGGGTAAGGCCACCGATTGATTAATATGGACAGCACTTTGGGCAGAAAAGAAGGCACCGTCCGTAGCAACACTCGCTCAGGTAGGAACTGAAGATAAGGCTCCTGACAGGACAAGGCCTGTAAATCCGAAATTCGTCTTGCCGAGCACAAGGCTACGAGAAACGCTGTCTTCCATGAACACTCTCGCAAACACCCCGAGGAAACCGACGCAAACGGCGGACGGGATAACGCCTCCAAAACGACATTCAAATCCCACGGAGGCACGATTTGACGCACCGGGGGACGGATTATCCTAGCTGCCCGAATAAACCGTTGCACATCTGGGTGCGCCGAAAGACGACGATTCTACACCGACCCCCGAAAACACGCCAGCGCTGCCAAATAAACCTTAAGCGTACTGAGAGCAAACCTTTATCCAACCCCTCCTGGAGAAACAAAAGCACTTGCGGCAAGGTAGACGACCGAGGAACAAAGTTGCGCTGACCACACCAATCCTTGAAGAGCCGCCACACCTGAACATACGCAAGGGAAGTTCCTGGTCTCCTAGACCGAAGTAAGGTGGCCATGACGGAACTCGCGTAACCTCTGTGTTTCAAGCGAGCCCCTTCAAGAGCCAAGCCGTAAGCAAGAAGCGATCCACCTGCGGCATGAGCACTGGCCCTTGACTCAGATTGATCTGGACTGGAAGATGCCAAGGCGAATCTATCAAGAACCGAACCAGATCGGCATACCAAGGACGTCAAGGCCAATCCGGCGCAATTAGAATCACGGTACCGCGGTGACCCGCTATACGCTGAATAATCCGACTCACCATCAGCCAAGGAGGGAAAACGTATAAGAGCCCACCGGCCATGGCTGAACCAGAGCATCCAGACCCTCTGACATGTGCTCCCTTCGTCTGCTGAAAAAATGGTTCGCTTTGGCATTGTTGAAAGTAGCCATGAGATCCATAATTGGATGCCCCCAACGCAATGTCAGCTCGTGAAAAACTGCTACGTTCAGTTCCCATTCTCCGGGATCTAGCACACTGCGACTGAGATAATCGGCCTGCATGTTGTCCTTGCCGGCCACGTGCGCCGCCGATAAAGCTAGGAGACGGCTCTCCGCCCAAGCCATCAACTCCTGGCATTCGGTGAGCAGAGGCAGACTCTTGGTCCCCCCCCTGCTGATTGATATAGGCAACCGTCAACGCGTTGTCGGAAAAAATCCGTACTGCAGTCCCCTTGAGGAAGCTCTCGAAGCTCTGAAGGGCGAGACGAGCTGCGCAAAGCTCCAGCCTGTTGATCGACCACGAGCTCTCCTCCGTGGACCAACACCCCTGAGTTACCTGCGACCGACAATGAGCTCCCCAGCCTGCGAGACTGGCGTCTGTGGTTACTAACACCCATGACGGTTCCTGCAAGGGAATCCCTGCTCTCAGGTGCGCAGGGTCCAAACACCACTCCAGACTTCGCCGCACTAGCTCTGGACAGACAAGTCTCTGCGAAAGAGGGTGAAGCTGCGGAGACCATCAGGAAAGCAACGCTTGCTGTAAGGGTCGCATGTGAGCCTTGGCCCACGGCACCAGATCCAAGGCTGCCGCCATGGATCCCAAGAGCTGTAAATAGGTCCACGCCGACGGAGCCGACACCTGCAAAAACGCCTGCACCTGCTGTAAAAGCTTGTTCACCCTGACCTCGGGCAAAAAGACCGCCCCTCGAGCCGTGTCGAAGAAGGCCCCGAGATAAGTCAGTTGCGTCACCGGCTGTAAGTGACTTTTGGTCTGATTGATGACCCAACCAAGTTGCTCCAGAAGCTGAACCACTCGAGCCGTCGCCGCCACTGAGGCCAACTGAGAATCGGCCCTGATTAGCTAATCGTCGAGATATGGATGAACTCTGATTCCTTCCTTCCGCAGCGCCGCTGCGACCACCACCACCAGCTTCGTGAAAGTCCGCGGAGCCATGACTAGACCGAACGGCAACGCTCAAAACTGGAAATGACCCATAGGCAGGGCAAACCGCAAAAATTGCTGATGAGATGGCCGGATGGGAATGTGCAGATACGCTTCCGTGAGATCTATGGACGAGAGAAACTCTCCCGGCCGAACCGCCCGAATAACTGTACGCAATGTCTCCATGCGAAAATGAGGCACTCGTAAGGCGCGGTTTACATACTTGAGATCCAGTACCGGTCGAAAAGAACCTTCCTTTTTGGGAACCACGAAATAGATCGAGTATCGACCGCAGCCGTATTGGTCTCACGGCACTGGAACTATCGCCTGGAGACGCAAGAGGCGGGAAAGTGTCGGAGATTGCCTGTGACTTCAGACCCGGAGCACAGAGAGACATCACAAAAGCGTCCGACAAAGGGCAAGCGAAGTCCAGCGCATACTACTTCTGGACGACCTCCAACACCCATTTGTCTGCGGTGATCATGGTCCAGGCTGGAAGAAATTCCTGCAGGCGTCCACCCACCGGAACCAGCGCCTGGACCAGCAAACCTTCATTGTGGTTTCTTAGCCGAGGGCTGAGGAGCATTGAAGTAGGACCTGCCGTAACCTCTTGCCCCTCGAAAGGACTGTCCACGAAACCCTGCAGGCCTCTGGAATAGGGAGTAAAGTGCGCTCCCCGGAATCTGCGGATGTCCCAGCCTGAGCCTCGGAGACCCCCAGATCCTCTAACCAGCTTGGGCCTATCCTCTGGCAAGCGACCTCCTTTGGAGTCTTCGAGATCCTTAACAATCTTTTCCAACGCTTCTCCAAAAAGTAATTTCCCCTTATAGGGCAATTTACTAAGACGTAACTTGGAGGAAACATCCGCTGACCAGTTACGCAACCACAGAATACGCCTGGCAGCGACAAGCGACGCCATGGTCTTTGCGGCAATCCGCAGCAAATCATAGAAGGCATCCGCCATATAAGCCGCTACCGACTCTAACTTCGCACCTTCCGCTCCAGTTGCCGAAGCTGAATCCCCCGCAGCGTCTCCTTGAAGCCACCGAATGGACGCCCTAGAGACACAGGCTGCCGTTTGTGGAGCATATAACGCCAAAGCGCTAGAATCAAACGCCTGTTTAAGCAACATTTCCAATTTCTGATCTTGGAGGTCCTTAAGCGCCGCCGCTCCTTCCAAAGGAATGGTAGTCTTTTTGGACACCGCCGACACTATCGCATCCACCTTCGGCATGCGCAATAAGTCCTTCTCCTCCTGCGGCGCGGGGTAAAGGCGAGCCAAAGCACGACTCCCACGGAGAGTAGCTTCCGGACACTCCCACTCAGACTCAATCATCTGTTTTATAACGCGGTGTACCGGAAAACAGCGCTGTTCCACCTTAAACCCCTGTAACAATGGATCCTCCAACGGTTCCTGAGAAGCGGAAGGAAGAAGGAGGTGTAATGCTGATAAGGACTGTGAAATGAGAGCTCCAGGCTCTTCCTTGCAAAAAACCCGAAAAATATTTGGGTCCTCGCCAGGGGCAATTTCACACTCTTCCAGCTCCTCTGGACCTAGGTCCAAGGCAGCGTCCAAAATAAGCTCTCCCTCCTCCTGACCCAGGGCCTCTGAGACCCGAGTAGCAAAGGGATCCACCGGGTCTTGTATTGGCATTTTTAGCTGAGAAAGACCCTCTCCAGGATCCTCTGCCACTGGAGAGACCAGCGGTACTGCTAAGGAGGAAGGAAGAGACCCCGCAGGCGTTGTCTGAGAGGATTTCAGCAAAAAAGCCTGTGCATAGCCAGAATGAATTCGGGGGGGAAAACGCCGAAATCCCTTCCTGAGCTTCAGTCAGGGTCTGCGGAGGCATAACCCACTGAGAAACGTCCTTACTGGACTTAGCCTCTCTCTTCCCGGGCTGGTGCTGTTCCGCGGGCGAAATGGCCGGTGTGCCTAAAATGGCCGCCTTTCCCGCGGGTAAAGACGGCCTGACTCCGACGCAAGTTTCTCCTCCATCGAACTTGCTTGCACAGCTCTCAGCTCTCTTGGGGAAAAAACTCCTGCTTCCCGCGCTACTGCGCACTGAAGTCAGACAGCCGCCCGTTCGCACCGCAATACTAAAAACGACGCTGCACAGCCAAACACTCCCCAGAACAGGCTCACTTGACCGGGCAGAAGAATGCGGCAGTGCCGAGACTTGTCCCGCTGCTAGCGGGACATACTCTAGTGCGGCGTGCACTGAGGCAGAGGAAAAACTGGGGCTCCCAGGTTCAATCTGCTCACACAGAGATGGAGGCGGACAAGAAGGTAGGCTCTACCTTACCCCGCAAATCAGCACCAATTACTCGACGTCTCAAACGTCCCGCTGTCAACTCTGGGGACTAAAAGGAGTTCCCGGGAATATAGAATAAAATCAGCCCTGCTAGAGCAAACTCGTACGGCACTCAAAGAAAAAGAAAAATAAGAACTAATATTCTCATGAGGGAGAGAGACAGAATCAATCCTCTTAAGCTGTTGAGGACTGAAAGACTGGTTTGTTGTTCTCAGGGGGAGTGGCTTCAGCTCTCAAGAAAACTTGAAGTCTTCAGTCCTCAGCTGCTAAAGGGGACTGACAACCCTAACGTTGCCTGGACTGGCCCGGAGAAGCGATAAGGAACAGCGTTTAAAGGACTTCTGATACTCCTAAAGCATGTGAAATTAGAGGCAAATATTTTTGTGCCATCATTTCTGCACGATGCATTGGACACAATTAAATCAAGAACTTTGTGGAACTAAGTGAGATCATGTAAAGAGAAAGATGCACAGAGCTAAAAAAGGAGCAAATACATCTCCTGCTCATGTCAAGTTTGTGTCCCAGTTGGGAGTGCTATAGTGGGCATGAAATCCTTTAAACAATCTGATCCATCCTGTTCTAAATGTTGCTGTTAGACTTCCTGTCAGGATGAGAAAATCTGGACAGCTTTTGCTGATTGTAGTGGGGGAAGAGTTGACATGATCAAGAAATATTGGTAAGAGCCACAAAAATTAAGCTTGAGGAGAGACAACCTAATGAGAAAATGAGGTCTAAAGAATGATCTGAACAGTATTGAGGGAGAGGGGGGAGAACAGGATTATGAAAACCTGTATCTTGCACAGTCTAGGAAGCCCCTTCACTATATGTGCGGGGAAGATCAGCATGAACATTAAAAATAAAAAAGGTCTGATGAGATTTGAACAGGAGGCAGGTGTCTAAAGTGAGGCTCAGGCAGTAGAGAGGGCGATATAAGCAATCTATTTAACTTGTGTGGGGGGGGGAGGGAGGTATGAGCTTATTTGAAGCAAAGAATACAGTTCAAATGTAAGGCCAGAGACAATAGTTCTTGTAGTTGTAAGATACCTCAGATCTATATGCATTAAAAAGGAATCATTTGGATGGCAGGCCCCATTTTGCAACCAAATTCCTGTAAGGCAGCAAGTACACAAGAGGTCCGAAACACAAATGGCTAGAGAACAGTTACATAAGTGATAACTGCATGGCTGTGTAAGGACTAAATTTAAAAAAAAAACCAAGGCCTAAATAAAGATACAGAAAGTGAGCATGCACACTGAGGAAAGCTGCCATGAGGTTGGAGCAGATGTCTGTGGCCCCAGAGCACCAGAATCGGACGGCCAAATAAGTGGCACTCCACTGTTGAAAGAAAACAACAAAATATCTGCTCCTTGTGTGCATGCTATTTTATGCACACTGAATGACTCATGGCCTTGGTGCCGAGTAGAAGGAGCAGCAGAAGGGGCTTTGTTGAGCTTCCAAGACACCATCAAAACCAAAAACTTGATGTGCCAAAACTTCAGTAACCAGACACTAGATAAAGATTCAAAACCAAGCATAAAATTATTCCCAAACAACTTTAAAAAACAGCAAGTGCAATGTTGCTTATTTAACAGCGATGAGGCAGAAGGGGCTGGAAGGCAAAGTGGAACAAACTAATCACCTGGACTGAATGGTATACATTCAAGAATACTGTAATAACCATAGTTATTAATTTTTAAACAATTTCTTAAATTAATAGCCAAAATATCAATTTTTAAAAAGGGATCCAGGGGTGAACTGGGAAACTACAAAGAGCCTAATGGTCCCAGGGGAAAAAATGGTAGAAACATTAAAAAGAACAAAATTACTAAATACATGGGGACAGACAGTGACCCATTTAAACAAAGTGATGGCATGTGAGTCTGCGCAAACAATGTTAATCTTAGATGCTGCTAATAGCCCAGCTTCACAGGCTTAAGACATGCTGATAAAGTATATGCTGTGGCTGCACAGACACTAATACCATGTGCTATGGCTGTGCACAGAGTAAAGGCATGTACTTAATGCTTAGATTAGTAAGGCATATACAAAGCACAGGTTTTGCATGCAGGCAGCTCTATGAGGCAGGAAAAGCGTAGTTACTCACCTGTAACAGGTGTTCTCCAGGAGCAGCAGGAATCAGTCCTCACATATGGGTGACTTCGGCGCCAACGGAGCCCTCGCGGAGCAATTTTCCCCAGCTTTCAAAGAAAGCCTTTGGGAATTGCAGCGCACATGCGCGGTCGCCTTCCCGCCCAAGGGTGCCATCTTAGCCAGTCTGATGACATAGCTAAAAGACAGCATAAAAATTTGCAAAAAAAACTTAAGCAGATGATTGCAACTCCACGGGGAGGAGGGAGGGTTGTGAGGACTGATTCCTGCTGCTCCTGGAGAACACCTGTTACAGGTGAGTAACTACGCTTTCTCCAGGACCAAGCAGGAAGTCAGTCCTCACATATGGGACTCCCAAGCTTAAGGCTACCGGAGACCCTAAGCACAAAAATGAGCTCCCTCTAGCTCAGCGGCACAGAAGGAAGGAATCTTCACTGAATTATCACCCACCGGTAGCCCCCATCCGGGATGGAGGGTAGGAGTTGCTCAAACCTCGAAGAGATTTCGGAGGACTGCCTGTCCGAAAGCACTGTCCCTGCGGGACTCCCTCTCGAGACAGTAATGGACCGCAAAAGTCTGGCTCGAAGACCAAGTAGCGGCCCGGCAGATGTCTGCCAGCGGAACAGAGCGGAGGTAAGCCACTGACGTAGCCTTCGCCCGAACACAATGAGCCGTGACTCGACTTTCTAAGGAGAGTCCGGCTGCCCCATAAGCCCAAGCGATACAGTCAGCAACCCAGATGGACAGAGTACGCTTGGAGACCGGGAGCCCCAATTTATTGGGGTCAAAAGACACAAAAAGCTGAGCAGCTTTACGGTGCTCCCGCGTACGGTCAAGGTAGAAGTTCAATGCCCTTCTACAGTCCAGGGTATGCAGGACCCGTTCAGCTCGGCTGGAGTGAGGCCTGGGAAAGAAGGTTGGAAGTACCACCTCCTGATTGATGTGAAAAGGGGAGACAACTTTTGGAAGAAATTTTGGGTGAGTCCGTAGGACTACCCTATTTTTGTAGAACCGAGTGAAGGGGGGGTCAGACACGAGGGCCTGCAATTCACTTACGCGTCTAGCGGAAGTGAGGGCTATCAGGAATAAGGTTTTCCACGAAAGAAAACGCAGAGAACAGGTAGCCATCGGTTCAAAAGGCGGACAGGTGATCCGCTGTAAAACCACATTCAGATCCCAGTCAGGTGCTGGCGGGCGCAGAGGTGGTTTAAGTAGAAGGAGACCTCGGAGAAACCGTGCTACGAGAGGGTCGCTGGAAAGAGGTCTGCCGTCCACCGGCACATGGTGTGCTGAAAGAGCACTGAGGTGGACTTTGACGGAGTTGGACTTAAGTCCCAGATTAGAGAGGTAGAGCAGGTACTGCAAGATCACCGACACCGAGCAGGAGAAGGGATCCTGAGACCGCTGTACACACCAAACGGAAAAGCGACGCCATTTAAGGGCGTAGCATTTGCGGGTAGAAGGTCGCCGAGAAGCTAGGACGACCTCTTCCACCTCTGCCGGCAGGAAAAGGGGAGCGAGGACTACCCTTTCAGCCGCCAGGCCATTAGGTTGAGAGATCTGAGGTTGGGGTGTAGCAGAGACCCCTGATCCTGTGTTAGGAGATCCAGTTGAAACCCGAGGGAACGGATCCTCTACCGCTAATTGCAACAGGAGTGGAAACCACAGTTGTCTGGGCCAGCGAGGAGCCACCAGGATCATGGAAGCTTTGTCCCGGAGAACCTTGAATAGAGTTCGAGAGACTAGCGGGATGGGAGGAAAAGCATAGAGAAGGCTTTCCGACCATGAGAGTAGAAAAGCATCTGCCGCTACCCGAAGGGGATGTGGCTGACGAGAGCAGAAGCGAAGAAGTTGCCGGTTGAGAGGACTGGCAAAGAGATCCATCGTGGGGAGGCCCCACTTCAGAAAAAGTTTCTGAACTACCAAGGGATCCAGACGCCACTCGTGCGGCTGGAGTATCCTGCGGAGTTTGTCCGCCAGGCAATTTTCTTGGCCTGGGAGATAAACTGCCTTGAGAAGAATGCCGTGACTGACGGCCCAAGAGCAGAGCTTCTGAGCTTCTCGGCAAAGAAGGAAGGAGCCCGTGCCCCCCTGCTTGTTCACGTAGAACATGGCAACTTGATTGTCCGTCTGGACAAGGACGGACTGGTGAGCAGTCAGGTGGGAGAAAGCCTTGAGCGCCAGACGGATTGCTCTGAGCTCCAGGAAGTTGATCTGTTGAGCAGACTCCCACGCGGTCCAGAGACCTTGAGTACATGCCCCTTGGCAATGTGCCCCCCAACCCAGCAGGGAAGCATCAGTCGTCAGCACTTGAGCCGGCTGAGGCGACTGAAACGGCATTCCGAGCACCAGGTTCGGCCGATGAAGCCACCACTGTAGGGAAGAGGCCAGCGGCCAGGAGATGCGTACTAAGTCGGCCAGTCCGCCGGTGGCTTGTTGCCACTGCTTGCGAAGGCACCATTGAGCAGGTCGCATATTCAGGCGAGCATTGGGGGTCACGTGGACGGTGGAAGCCATATGGCCGAGTAGTTTCAGGAAGCGCCTGGCAGAGACCAGGGACTGGCTGCGAAAACGGCCGGCTAGGTCCATGAGCCGTTGACCCTGTCGAGAGGCAGGAAAGCTCGTGCCTGAGGAGTGTGCAGTCTTGCGCCGATGAACTCGAGATCCTGTGAGGGGAGCAAAGTGGACTTTGCGAAGTTTATGACAAAGCCCAAGTACTGCAGAAGAGTCACCGTGCAGTGTGTGGCATTGGTGACTGCCGGAGAGAGAGGACGACGCTCTGATGAGCCAGTCGTCGAGGTACGGAAAGACAGAGGCCGTGAAGCCGGAGATAGGCCGCCACCACCGCGAGACATTTTGTGAAGACTCGCGGTGCGGAGGATAGGCCAAAGGGCAGTACTCTGTACTGGTAGTGATTTCCTGCTACCACAAACCTTAGGTATTGGCGGTGGCTTGGGTGGATGAGGATGTGCGTGTAGGCATCCTTTAGATCTAAGGAGCATAGCCAATCTCCCTGCTGGAGGTAGGGCAGAAGGATTCCAAGGGTAAGCATCTTGAACTTTTCCCGCACGAGGAACTTGTTGAGGTTGCGCAAGTCCAGGATGGGTCTGAGGCCTCCTGTCCTTTTTGGTATTAGGAAATACCTGGAATAAAAGCCTTGACCTCTCAGGTGGTGGGGCACCGGTTCCACAGCCTGTTCCTGAAGAAGACTTGCTAACTCCTGAAGGAGTAAGTCCCTGTGCAGAGGGAGTCGAGGAGGTTCTCCCGGAAAATAAGAGGGAGGGACCTGATGGAAGTGGAGAAGATATCCTTCTCGCACGACTTGAAGCACCCAGGCATCCGAAGTGATGTTGGACCACCTGTGGGCGAAGTGAACCAGCCGGCCTCCGGTGCTGGGAGGAGCCAGCTGAGGGGGAGAGGCTATGCTGAGGAAGTCAAAAACCCCCACCCTGCTGAGCAGGGGCTGGTGGTGCAGGCTTGGGGGCTTGCTGCCTACGGGACCCGTTACCCCGTCCCTTGGCCTGCTGGCCCTGTTGGGGAGCTGCGGAGGCCTGATATTCAGGGTAGTGTTTATAGGCAGCCGCCTTTCTCGGGTAAAAGGACTTCTTTCCCGAGCCCTTCTTTTTCTGGGAAGGGGCGGAGGTCTTCCTAGAAAGCCTAGTCCTGGTGAGAGTCTCCGTCTCGATTTGTGCAGCCTTTTCAGCCATGGGCTTGCCAAAGAGGTTCTCACCTCTGCAGGGGACATCGACCAACTTGTCCTGCACCCAAGGTTCAAGGTCAGACGACTGAAGCCAAGCCTGTCGGCGGGCACCGATGCCAGCTGCGGCTACTCGAGCCGATGCTTCAAAGCCATCATAGGCTGCTCGGGACATGAATTTGGAGCATTCCCGAATACCAGTTGTCAAGGCCAGGAACCTCCGCAAAGGTTCCTCGGACAGTCCAGCGGAGAATCCGGCTATCTCTTTAGCCAGGTCTCAGAGATACATGCCCATGTATAGCTGGTAGGTCTGGACACGACAAGCCAGCATAGAGCCCTGGAAACACTTCTTACCAAGGCCATCCAGGTTACGGGCCTCCCTGCCAGGAGGCACCGAGGAGTGCATCTTTTGGCTCTTAAGCCTATGCATGGCCGATTCCACTACCATGGAATGGTGTGGCAGCTGTGCTTTTTGGAAGCCAGGACTCTTGCGGACTCGATAGATGGAATCGACCTGCTTGCTTAATACCGGCGACGAGGCCGGACTCTCCCACATGCGGAAGAGTAGTCGTTCCAGCATGGGAGGAACCGGTACAGTAAAGTGCTCCCGGGCGGGAGAGTCGTACTGAAGGGCGTCGAGCTCTTCGGCTCGAGGCTCCTCCTCGGGATCCGCAGGGAAGGCCAAAGCCTTGGCCATATCCCTGACGAAGTCCGAGAACCGGGCATCCTCCGGAGGGGACTGTTTCCGAGGTTCGGACTCAGGTGAGTCCGAGGGGACACACCGAGTCCGAAAGGAATCAGGTGAGTCCGAAAGGAATCAGGTGACTCCTCCTCTTCAGACTCCCAGGCCGACTCCGAGGAGGAATCGGTGGGGTCGGCTCGGGCAGGCGGAGGCGTCGGCGGCGACGACCTCGGTCCCGAACGGGAGGCCGAGGGTGACCTCGACCGAGGATTGACTCGAGTTCGCATGGACTCGAGGATCGGCTCGGTCTCCAGGGTTGACGTAGACGTCGACGTCCCGGCGGTCGGGGCAGCGGCGCCAGCGAGGCTAGCGATCAGTGCCCGCTGCTGGTCCATGAAGGCAGATAGTCTGCTCTCCAAGGCCGTCAACCTGAGTCCGACCTCAGGTGACCCAGCAGCCCCCGACTCGGGCCCGACGTCGGACCTCTCGGAGGCGAGTCCAGAAGGACTACAGGACTTACCCGAGCAGGCAACTCCGACTCCAGGCGAGGTCGCTTCGGGAGGTGCTCCTTCTCCAAAGACCCGGGACGGCTATCGGGGCTATGCGACCTGGCCCTCGCGGAGCCAGGAGCGTCCACCGACGCCGCCCTCGCGGGTTTTGCCTTCCGTCGATGGTCTCCAGAGGGAGAACCCCTGTCGGAGGAGCTTCGGCGATGGTCAGAGCTGGAGCCTCTGGATGCCGAGGCCTCCGACGAGGTCCGGGTACGGCTGGGGTCAGCGAAGATTCTATCCCGCTGGTGCCGCCGACTCCTCAACGCTTTGGAGGACATTTTGCCACAGGCTCCACAGATCATTTCTTCATGATCCGGGCCTAGGCAGCGGAGGCAATTATCGTGTGTGTCAGTGAGTGACATATTTCTGTCACACTGACCACACCGCTTGAAACCACTGGCAGCCATCGGGGGAAAAAGGGCCCCTGCAAGGTCAAAGGACCGGGCTGCCAGCGAAAAACCGAAAACGAAACTGACCAAAAATCAGAAAAACCGAAAAATAAGAGAAGGACTCGCAACGGCGTCGCGAGTCCGGGCAGGAAAACCACCGGCGTCGAACCGAAGTGAAAAAAAGAGAAAAACTCACGAAAATCAACTTTTTTAGCGGGGACACGACGGGTACGTCTGTAGGGCTCCGCGGAAAAAAGACGACTGGCTAAGATGGCACCCTTGGGCGGGAAGGCGACCGCGCATGCGCGCTGCAATTCCCAAAGGCTGTCTTTGAAAGCTGGGGAAAATTGCTCCGCGAGGGCTCCGTCGGCGCCGACGTCACCCATATGTGAGGACTGACTTCCTGCTTGGTCCTGGAGAAAAAACAGTACCACACCAAACAGATGCCCCGAGCGGCCCAAACTCAGACACACTGCCGAGCGGATAAGGTCAGGTAGACCCCACAAAACAAATCAGATGTGAGAGACTCAGTTTTGGTACTCACCCCCAGGGAGTCCAAGGCAGGCAAACAATGCTGGGCTCAATGCTACTCACCTGCTTCCAGGGCCTGCAGGCACATGCCTCTGAGGAGCCTTCTTCAGGGGAGAGCCAGGGGAAAGGAGCAGTGAGGTGGCACAGAGATTGTGTGAGGCTTAAGGAATCCTTTTCCCAATTCCTTTCCAAAACGTCTGGCTGCTCAACTGGCCCCTAGCAATGTAAGGAGGAGGAAATGAACCATTCCCCTCCACCATATAGCAGTACCTAAGTTTTAAGGGTGACTCTAGTGGAGCCTCCAGCACTGCACTCTAGTGAAAGCGCCACCTTGAGGGTGGTTCATGAGCAAAATCAATTTTTTCTTAAAATATTTTCCAGATTCCATAAAAGCTATTAAAACTTGCATCCACAATCTGCTGGAGACAGAAATACTAAGGTATGGCCCTAGGAGGTACTAGCTGCTTCTCCATGGACAAGCAGGAATGGAGTCCTCGTGTATAGGTTATGTTGCCGACAGAGCCCCTGTGTAGGAATGCTCCCCAGCTTCCTACCTGCCACTGCAGCACAATCTCGGATTAGTCTCGTTTTCCCACAGAGCCCCACGGACAAGTTCCAGTCATCCTCCAGTTGGTAAACTCTCTCCCCTGCAGAGGTTTTTCACACTTCAGATTTTTTGAATAATCGCCCGATGTCATGGTTCTTTTCCCCTTTTGTTTTCTCCCTTGATCGTATCACTATATTCTTGCTGCACCTTTGCGCCAGCCCTGGTGCTTTGGTCGGGTCTCACTCTCCAAAATCGAGCCATTTGACCTCACTGCAGCTGTTTTTCCGGACATGTCCCAGAAACCTGCCAGCTGGTTCAAGACGTTTTCCCAGTGTGATAGGACCATATCCGCCATGGATATGCACAGTTAGTGCCTGGGATCCGATCATCAGCTCTTCTTGTAATTTGTGTTTGCAGATGGAAGAGAGGACTCAAAGTTCGTGAAAAGTAGCTCCAATCCCTTTCTTGGCACTTGAAAGTCTGATCCTTCGCCTTGGTAGTGGCACCAGTCTCTATGGCTTCTAAAGACTGCATCAGATGCCGACAGTGCAGGCTCAATCTGAGCTGAGCACCCGTAGTGCCCTGGGACATAGGTTATTGATTGATCTCCACCTAAAGATGAAGATTCAGCCTTGTCTTCGACACGGAGGGTTGACTGCACTAAGCACCGAAAGACAACTGCCGCATCAGCATCTGAGCCAGTCAAGAACGATAGGGGTCAACCCTCAAAAAAAAGGTGCCCCGAAGGGAGAAAAGCTCATCCTCCAGAACATTAGAGAGGCACCAATAACTGAGACCCAGCTGCTGATACCCAGATAAATTGGGTACATCTGTCGAAGTTACTCAGGCCCCACAGCCTTCGGAATCAGCCATGGAGAAGCACCTTCTGCAAGCGCTTGAGGAACACACTGCAGTGCTTTTGGCGGTGCAGCAGCCTGGGGCCTCGACATCGGCCACCATGCGCAGCCTATCCTTGAGACATGCCCTGCCTGCGGGAAAGGGATAGTCATCAGGACATCAAAATAGCCCTGATACTGGTGCCTGCCTGGCCGATAACCCTCTCTAGTGTTTCCCTGAAGGAACTCCCAAGCCTCTCGGGGCAGGAGAGAGATCCAGGAAGAGACTCATAAGTACTTAGACTTCCTCTCAGAGTCTGATTCAGAAGGCAGGATCACCGAAGTGGAATCTGAGGACTCAGAGGGCAGGTCCACTGAGCTCACATTGGACCCTTCTCCACCTCATGAGTGGCATAAGTCCCCTCCTGAGGGCATGATCTCCCAAGAGTTTGTAAGGGACATGGCCTCTATGGTGCATGTCACCCCCTTGGCATGCCTCCCAGATAAGGCAAGCTCAGTGGGCTCAGGCCATGGGTCGTCTTGTGTCACCACCCCTCTTGTTCAGTCACTGCACTGGTGGACAAACAACCATAACTTGCTCAAAAGTGTTCCTTTCCAAAACTGCAGCACTCCAACAGGGAGCAAACCACACCTGCAAGTTTCTAGACTGAACAGAAGAGCTGGTGGAAGAAAAGCGGTCGGACTTTATTAGCAATCGCAATGCGTTTTGGCCGTACTGGCCTTCAGAGAGTGCAAGCCTCAAGAGACAAAAATATAAAACAAAAGGTGTAACCAAGAAACAAGACTTAAAATCATTCTGTCATGTACACGTAAAGACAGCTAAATATTTACTGTAGAAAATGTCAATTGAATGCTTATTACAGAGCAAGCAAAACATGTTTTTATAAAAAAGGTACCTGTATGCTTAAGCCTTATCAGAAACTACAGAAAGGGAAGCTCTAGGGGTTGAGTAGTATATTTCTAATCCATCTGGAAATGGACGCCTTGGACTCCGCCTCACCCTTACACAGCCCTCCAAATAATACAAACAGGTGTTCCGACTTACATAAGAACATAAGATATGCCATACTGGGTCAGACCAAGGTCCATCAAGCCCAGTATTCTGTTTCCAACAGTGGCCAATCTAGGTCATACGTACCTAGCAGTTTCCCCAAGGGACACAGGTTCCACAATGCTTGTATTGGTTCAAGCATTGATATCCTGGGTCCCTTCTTAATAATGGTTTATGGACCTTTCCTCCAGGAACTTGTCCAAACCTTTTTTAAACCCAGCTACACTAACAGCCTTTACTACATCCTCCGGTAACAAATTCCAGAGTTTGATTACACGTTGAGTGAAAAAAATATTTTCTTTTATTAGTCTTAAATAGTTTACCCTGTAGCTTCATTGCATGTCCCCTAGTCTTTCTATATTCTGATAAGGTAAACAATCGATCTACGTTTACCCGTTCCACTCCGTTCATTAATTTATAGACTTCTATCATATCTCCCCTTAGCCGTCTCTTTTCCAGGTTAAAGAGCCCCAACCTTTTTAGCCTTTCTTCATAGGAGTAGTCTTCCATCCCCTTTACCATTTTGGTGGCTCTTCTCTGAACCTTTTCTAAAATCGCTATATCCTTTTTAAGACACAATATTCAAGGTGCGGTCTCACCATGGAACGATATAGAGGCATTATAATATCTTTTGTTTTATTTTCCATTCCTTTCCTTATCATACCTAGCAGAAGGAGTCTGTGTTCTTCAGGTACCTCTAACACCCGATGCACATCAAGGCTTTGTAAAAGAGGATCTGACGCTGTCTCCCCCTCTGTTCCAGAAAAGACTGGAAGGGAAACCGATTGGTTTGAGTGAAAAGCTGAGCTTACCTTCGGCACAAAAACAGGGAACTGTCTGTAATACCACATTATCTCTCATCATGAGATATGGCTCCCTACACAATAAACATCTGGAGCTCCGAAATCCTTCTGGTCGAACAAATGGCTATCAAAAAAAAGACTGCCTTCAACATCAAGTCCTTCAAAGTGCAATCTACCAACCTGCTCAGAAGGTGGCGCCATCAGGACAGATGATACCAAGTTGAGATCCCACGGTGGGACGACCAAATGTACTGGCAGCCACAGCTGTTTCACCATTCTAAGAAAGCACCCTACATCCAGGTGTGAGGCTAAGGGTACCCCACCAACACAGCACCTATAGCACAAGGCGGCTGTCACTTGCACTCTTAAGGAACTGCAGCCAAGCCCTTATCCATTCCTGCCTGAAGAAACGCCAGGACATCCGGCACCAAACACTTCATAGCTGAACACCCTTGCGTCTGACACCAATGCTCCATACCCATATGTACACCAGCGAAATCGAACATTTACAAGCCTTCAGCAACCCTGCTATGAGAGGCCAAGGCAGAAAGACATACAGCTGTGGGCCATGGTTGCACTAGTACGTCGAGTCCTTCTGCCATATGCACTTTCTGCTGTAAAAAATGTGCCACTTTGGTTGACTCGAAGGTCGCCATCAGATCCGTGGTAGTGAGCGGGGGGGAGGGGGGGGGAGAAGAGGGGGCAGCCTAATTGTCTGAAAACGCTCTGAGCCTCCATTTCACTGGGTCAATTCTCACTCTGCTGAGATAGTCCTCCTCTGTTTTCTAACCTAGCCATGTTCACCACCGACAGTGCTAAATGAGGCAGACTCCTCCTCCAGCTGTACACTGCCCTTACTGCCTTGCTGGTTGATGTACGCTACAGCTGCCGCATTGTCCCTAAACACACTCGCAGCTTTCCTCCTTAACTGGCGCTGAAAGCCTTGCAGGGCCAGGTAAACTGCTCTCAATTCTAACTGGTTTATGGGCCACTGTGCTTCCTGTTCTGTCCATAGCACCTGCATAAACTGAGCCTCGCAATGTGCTCCCCAGCCAACTAGGCTGGTGTCAGTCGTGAGCTGCACCCAGTGAGGCACCTCCAGCAGCATGCCCTTCATGAAGGTATTGTTCTGCAACCACCACCGTAGTGAGGTCCATGTTTCCCCCGTGCAATGTAGGTATTGATATAGGGGGTGAATCTGCACCGACGAGCTCTCTGCAACGGTCACATATGCGCCCATACCCACGGGACCATCTCTAGCAGCACCGCCATGGACTCCAGCACTTGTGAGTAATGCCACGCTGTCAGCCTCTACAGTCACAGGAACTGCTGGATCTGCTTTTGCAGCTTGTGCGCTCTTGCTACTGGAAGAGACACTCATCCCACGTCTGTCTGAAACCACACACCCAGATACTCTAAGTCTTGCAATGGGGTGACCTGATTCTTGGCAAAATTCACCCCCCATCCTAAACTCTGGAAGCATGCAATGATACTGTTGGTCACCCTCACGCTCTCCTCTTGGGACTTTGCCCTTATGAGCCAATCGTTAAGGTAAGAGTGGACTAGAATGCCTTCCTGCCTTAAAGCCACTGCTGGTGAAAGTCTGAGATGTGGACACCAGCTCGAAGGGCAATGCCTGACACTGAAAGTGCGCCCCCCTGGCACTGCAAATCTAAGAAACTGCTGGTGCTCTGCTCATATTGAAATGTGGTGGATAAGCCTCTGTGATATCAAGGGATGTTAAGAACTCCCCTTCTCGTACCGCCAACATCACAAACCGCAAAGTCTCCATGTGACAGTGTGGCACCAGTAGGGTTCAACTGACATACTTGAGATCCAAGATCAGGCAAAGTGTACCTTCTTTCTTTTGCACCATGAAGTAGATGGAGTATCGACATCATCTGCATTGGCTTTGAGGTACCTGTACCACTGTCTGCAGAGTTCCAGCCAGCACTGCAGGGTTTCCTACACTGCTTTCTGCTTCAGCCAAGTCTTGCAGGGAGAGTTGATAAAGGCATCCTGGTGGGGCTGAGCGAATTCCAGAGTATAGCCTTCCCAGATAGCCTCTAGCACCCACTGGTCGGTTGCAATTTGGATCCAGGCATTGTAAAACTCTGTAGCTGACCTCCTATGGGGGAACCAGGTCCACCTGGCCTGTTCTTGCATCATTGCTGTTTCTTGGGAGCCGTCAAGGCGGAATAGAATCCTTACCATGCCCCTGAATCCCCAAAAGGATGGCCCCCTCGCTGGGAAACAACCCTTCTGGTACAGAGCGAACCTCAGCAACAGAAACCTCCAAAGGTCTCTCAGCTAGGGTTGCCAACCGGCCGGTTTTCAGCCGGCCTGGCCAGTTTTTCCATGGCCAGGCCGGCTGCCAGCACAGATGTAAAACCGGCCATTGAAAAGCCGTTTTTTTGCTCTGGCCGCAAGATTGGGAGTGGCCAGAGCAAAAAAACGGCTTTTGTGCCGAAGTCCGCGGCACGAACGCGATTCCCCATAGCAGTGCAGCCGCTGCTTCTGCTTTGTACAGAGCAGCGGCTGCAATACACTTACATTGAAAACTAAAGACAAACTGAGGAGCCCTCCGGTCATCGCAGAGCCCGAGGAAGTGATGTCATGGGGGCGGGCTCCTCACAGGTTGTCTTTCCTTTTCAAATAAACTTTAGCTGCAATAAAGTTAATTTGAAAAGGAAAGACAACCTGTGAGGAGCCCACCCCCATGACATCACTTCCTTGGGCACTGCGATGACTGGAGGGCTCCTTACACAGTTTGTCTTTACTTTTCAAAGTAAGTGTATTGCAGCCGCTGCTCTGTACAAAGCAGAAGCAGCGGCTTGGGCAGAGGGGGAGGGGGAGGGGGGGTGATGGTGTGAGTGAACCAGCAAGGGGGGGGGGGTGGTGGTGTGAGTGAACCAGCAAGGGAGGGAGGGTGATGGTGTGAGTGAACCAGCAAGGGGGAGTGGGTGGTGTGAGTGAACCAGCAAGGGGGAGTGGGTGGTGTGAGTGAACCAGCAGGGGAGGGGGGGATGAGCGAGTGAGTGAGTGACCAGCAGGAGGGGTGAGTAAGTGACAGGGGGGTGGGTGAGTGAACCAGCAGTGGAGGGGGGTGGTGTGAGTGAACCAGCAGTGGAGGGGGGGGGGTGGTGTGAGTGAACCAGCAGGGAGGGGAGGGGTGGTGTGAGTGAACCGGGAGGGGAGGGGGGGTGAGTGAGTGAACCAACAGGGGAGGGGGGGTGAGTGAGTGAACCAACAGGGGAGGGGGTGAGTGAGTGAACCAGCACTGAGGGGGGGGTGTGACTGAATCCTCGGTAATTTTTGTGGGTGGGGCTGGGGGCGGGACAGGGGGGAGCATGGCGAGCCACAGGTGTCGGGTTTTTCTCTGTGAAAAAGTTGGCAACCCTACTCTCAGCTGACCTCTTCCTGGGGTCGACGAGTGCCCCAATCTCTGCTTGTCCTCCAGCAATCGTTCTCCTTCCGTTTCTCCCAGGTCTTTAACCAGCTTCTCCATGCCTCATTGGAGTCGGGAGTGGTGCCAAAGGACTAGAGAGGCTCATGTGGTGCCTTTACACAAAAGCGGAAGTAAGGATGTGGTTGAAAACTATAGGCCGGTTAGTTTAACTTCTGTGGCGAGTAAGTTATTGGAAACTCTTCTGAAAGAGAAAAAACAGTGAGGTTTCTGGAGTCCAACAGATTACAGGATCCAAGGCAGCATGGATTCACCAGAGGAAGGTCTTGTCAGACAAAACTGATTGATTTCTTTGACTGGGTGACCAGGGAGTTGGACTGAGGGAGAGCCCTAGATGTGGTGTATTTAGATTTCAGTAAAGCCTTTGACACTGTTCCTCACAGGCGACTTATAAACAAACTGAGCACCCTAGGGATGGACCCTAAAGTTACTACTTGGGTTAGAAATTGGTTGGGTGGGAGGTGACAGAGTACGGGTAAATGGAGCTCACTTTGAGAAGGATGCTACCAGTGGTGTGCCCCATGGATCTGTCCTTGGTCCGATTCTTTTTAAACATCTTTGTTGGAGATATAGCGGAAGGGCTGTCGGGTAAGGCTTTCCTCTTTACAGATGATACCAAAATCTGCAATAGAGTATACTCCCAGGAAGGTGTAGATAACGAAGGGGGGGAGGGGGGGGATCTAACTAAGCTTGAAGAATGGTCTAGAATTTGGCAGCTGGGATTTAATGTTAAAAAATGTAAGGTCATGCATTTGGGCTGCAGCAATCCAAGGGAGCAATATAGTATAGGGGGTGAAGTACTTTTGTCAAATGCCAGCTTCAAGAGCATCTCCAACTTATGATCCTGTATATCCTTAAGGGCTGAACTACCCTCTACCAGGATCGTTGTCTTAGTCACCGCTGAGACCGCTGCATCCACTTTAGGAGCACGAAAGAGTTCTGTCCTGATCTGGGAGAGGGTAAAGCCAAGTCATCATTAGAATACCTCTGGGTGCCTCTTCAGGAACATCCCATTCATCCTGAATCATGTGTTGCATGAGGAACACCTGTGTCAACCAAACAACCTGGAATGGCAGGTCCTCCAGAGGCTCTTCTTCCTCTGGTGCCTCCATGCGAATGTTTAATACCTTAGCAGACTATACTATCGAAGCCTCCTATTTCTCTGTGGAAAACCCAGATAATGAGAAAATCCTCTGCCTGTGGGATCTCTCCTTCCCCAACTCCAAATTCTGCAGGTCTTCCTCCTCCAGCTCCTCCACCAGCAGCGGAGTCTCTTTCCCAAGGCTTTCATCCACAAGTCACTTACCGGGACCCGGCGCCTCCTCTGACCCCTCCAGCGCTAAGCTTGTATCTGAGGGCCGCTTAACTGCAATCCTTGGAGCTGCCGACTTCAGTTCTCTGCTTTAAACAAAAAGCTTTAAGCAGCAGGAACACAAACTCCTGTGAGAAGCCACCTTGAGCGCTCACTCCTTGCTCCTTTCCTTCCGTACCCAATGAAGCTGAATTGGGCGTTGCAGAGGGTCCCGCGGCTTCATGGTCTGCCCTACTGCCAGGGAACTTGCCTGGCCTGTCCCCCTGCAGAACTGCCTCAACTGACTGGGAATTCCAACTCACATCCCCTGCAGAACCTGGTCGCAGACACTGAACCCTTGTGTGACCCACAGGCCACACAGGTCCGTCTTGCTGGCATCTGTTTTTTTTTTTCTTTTTTTTTCACCACTCAGTACTAATCTTGCTTGCCAAAAAAGAAATCCTGCAACGAGGGCTCCCAATCGAGTGCCCCAAGCACTCCTTGCCTGCTACCATGGTTCCTGCACTCTTACAAAACAGCCACCATACCACACGGCTTCCTCAGCTACCAATTACACACTGCTGCCCCATGCATCACTAGAACCGGCAATGTTTACCCTGGCGCCAGAGTAGCTGCACTGCTCGCTCAGCCAACCCCTGGGCTTCTGCATCGAGTGGAAAAGAGCCTCAGAAATACCTAGTCTCCTGCGGTGCGACGACTCCTGTCAGCCTGCCGTGCCTGCGTTTTTTGGCCCCCAGTAAACTGTTTTCACTCCTGCCCCAGCTTATCATAGTTTGTCCCGCATCACTTCACTGCTCGCTGCTACACTTGTCCCCCCCAGGGGAGTAGCATAGATTTGGCCAACCACCATGTGTTTGTTTTTTTAATATATTCTTGGCACAGTGCCGCTCCCCCAGCTTTTGACAGCTGCGCCCCAGGCTGTCCCACCATCGCTGTATACTGGTGATTCTCACAGTGCTAAATTTGGGAAAGACACCCTAAATACCCAATTTAAAATGTTTTCTGCTCCTTTAGTGAGTGAGCCCTGGTACTGGGATTCACGTCTCCCAACTGCTTGGAGACAGATAGTCAACAGGCTCCACCAACAGCCTTCAGTATCTAGTGGGAGATCATGAAATGCTCAGTCTCCAAGCTGCTGGAGGAGTGTGAATACCCAAAGGTGCCGGGACCGGACTGGAGGAACGAAATGGAAGTAAACTGAAAGCAGAGAGACTTGTCGTACAGTATGTTTCTAGTATGTTCTATGTGTTTCTAGTATACCAGAACATTTATTTAACAGGTTTTTTCATACTGCCCTATCATTAATTCAGGGCAATTTACAGAAAACATGTCAAACCAAACTTTTACATATAATCATCCAAGTTCAAACACCCTGTTCTAGGTCTTCCCTGTGCTTCAATTAAGCCCACTCTAAATGGACTTCTATTTACTATCTTTTTTGAATTCCCTTTAATACAGTACAAATTCTTGTCTGCTCTTATCACATCATTTAGGATAAAGCTGGGGCAGATAGATTTTCTCCACTTACAGGAGTGTGGCGGTGCTGTACTGACCTGATCCTTTAGGTGGGCCAGAACCAACATAGTCGGCAAGGACATGCCCGCTGCTGATGTCACTTCCTTTCATGTTTACCACCAAGAAGTGATTCCATTCCCTAGCATGATGAGAACCAGGCAAGCTTTAGTATCAAGAGGCATGTCTGATTTTTCACTTAAGAGTCATATTTCACTCTACATACAAAAGCATTCAAACTTTAAAAACTGTAAATGCTAACCAAAAAGGAGAAACTGCAGCAGCCATGGGAATTACAAAATGGTGACAAAAGACAGGCAATCTGAAAAGGAAGTGTTCAAGATAAGGAGGATCAATGTCCATTTTAAACTGTAATGCACTACTATATTCTTTGTTCCTCATGCTGCATTGGGAAGTACTACAGAGAGGTTGTCCAGCAGTCTGTAAAACCTGAAGAACCCTGGTTTAATTCACCTTTGCAAAATTCACTGATTTTCAGTAAGCTACTAAACCTCCCACTGTGCAAAATAGCAAAGTTGACATTACACAATACAGGTGTGCATCTGTCAGCAATACTGTCTCATAAAAATAACCGAGTTTACCAAATCTAATACCATGTAGAACTTCCCACTGTCTTTTGAGACCCCTCAGCTTAGAACAGAGCTTAGAGAAAGTCAACTCCCAGGAAAGGAGGGCAGATCTGTGAAAGCCACCTCATCTGTGGGAGAACCCTTGTTACAGATAAGTAGCTTTATTTTCATTGACAAAGTAGGGTGAAACCAGCTTTTTCCACACAAGTGAAGAATTCCACAGCTGAGGCTGCCCAGTTTAGACCTTAAGACCGTGCAGGGCAACTGGGGTGGACAATGAACTAAAAAGGCAATGTAGAACTGCCTGACTAAATGCACTCTAGGTAGCAGATGAATATGCATAAGAAAGATTTGAATGCAATTGAGGTAGTGCATGCAAATCTCTCATATGCATATTCATTGTGGTTATCCCAAAACCCTGACTGGCTAGGTGTATCCTGGGAGGACTGGGATGAGAACCCCTGCTATAAAGATATTGGAAGTCTCCAGGACCTAGTTTTTTTATTTTTATTTAACACTCATTTATATACCGCATCTTCCAGAGATCAGTTGCGGTGTACAATTAACAAAGCGAGGTTTGTTTTACACAGAACATCTTAAATTTTACATAGAACATCTTAAATTAAACAAAGCTAAGTCTAGTAAACTAAACAGTATATTTAAACTGGAACAGTGTGAATAACAATTTACAATGTAGTGTCTATAAAGCGTAAGACAGTACATAACAGATACAACTATATACATGTGGAGGTAATAGGGTATAAGAGATTGGGTTGTCAATTCGTTTAAGCTAAGTGTGTTGTCCATTTAAGTGGGAAGGTTTGTACTTTGTGGTCAGATACCTGTTTAGCCTAGTTAATTCGGTAGACACCAGAATAATCTATGAAAGGGTACTATGGGACCTTGATCGACGAGGACAGTCTTGACCCTGAGGATCTAACACCCGCCAAGCATCTAAAAGCTCTACCATCTTGCATAAGTAATTTAGGATTTCTACTGCACAACTCCATCCTCAAGTTGAGGCTACAGATCTATCCATATGTGTTTGTTCTGTGCAGTGTATATTCTACAAATGTCTATCAACCTGCCAAATAATTTCACCAGATAGTGTAAACATAACATACCATAGGGCAGGGATCGCCAACTCCAGTCCTGGAGGTCTGCAAGCTAGTCTGATTTTCAGGATATCCATAATGAATATGCATGAGATAAATTTGAATACAATGGGGGCAGTGCATGCAACTCTTAGGTTTTCAGGATGTCCCTAATAAATCTGCATAACTGATTTGCAGCCCTCCAGGACTGGAGTTGGAGACCCCTGCCTTAGGGTCTTATACCGAACAGGACAACCCCAGCCTTTCCCAGATGACATTCCAGACTTTGCCCACCCATCATTACTTTAGCTTGCTATTTTGCACATCTAGTTGCGTCTCCTATAACAATTGTCATTGCTGCTTAAAAGCGTAAAGCAACTTGTACCTCTTAACCAGGTAGCTCAAGCCATATACATTTCAAGAAACATCTAAACACCCTATGTAAAAGCCATACCCTTCACCAGCAAGGATTAGGAGATCACATCCCTGGGCTTTGCCCAGACCCACACCCCACAGGCCAACACCCGCACTAGCAAACTGGTCTTGCAATGCTCTTAGATTCACATCCTTCCTCTTGCCAATTCTTCTCTAATCAACACTGCAAACTTATCCTACTCTTAATCTTTAAACCTCCTCTCCTTGCAACTTGGTCACCACAGATGTGCAAGGGGCCCCTCTCCCACAATATACCAAATCAATTAGGTGCACTGCAATGACAAGCTAATACATCCAGTCCCACAACACACTTAAGCACATGATTCAAACTTTCTATCAGATCCTAAGCCAGGAGGTGTAGACCACCATGGTTAGCTTGTCATTCTTTTGTTTAATGCCTTTGGTGTGATTTGTCCAAAAAACAACCCACAACTCCTCTGTCTAGGTAAGTAAAGCTTTGCACTAAGGTCAGACATGCCATCTGCAGATAACATTATTGGTCCGAAATGCTGTTCAGCCATGGTAGCCAAGTCCCAGATCCTATTAAACAGGTCCCAACTCTAAAGTCAGATTTGACGTTTGCAAGGAAAAAGTAATCCCCACAACATGGCTCCGCCTTTAGACAATGCGCTGCCTAGCCTACATCCAGCTGTCACAGGTCAGATTCTAAAGAGGAGGTAGAAACAAATCCAAACTCAAATCCTGAGGGGGAAAAAAAAAAAAAAAAAAAAGGGAAAGGTCTAGGTTTCCCAGGAGCACAAAAAGCTGTTAAAGCTTGGCAACACAGTTTGTCATTCCTTATCGTCTTTCCAGTCCAGTCCCACACCTCTGGGGTTGTGCACCTCTTCCAGCAGCCTGGAATCTGAGCATGTGGACAAATACAAACTTATAAACCTAGGAAAGAATAGCCCAAACTATGGTTACACGATGCAAGGTTCCACATTGGGAACCACCACCCAGGAAAGCGATTTAGGCGTCCTCGTGGATAACATGTTAAAACCCTCTGCCCAGTGTGCAGCAGCAGCCGCCAAGAGAGCAAATAGAATCATAAGGAAAGGAATGGAAAATAAAACAAAGGATATTATAATGCCTCTGTATCGTTCCATGGTGCGACCGCACCTTGAATATTGTGTGCAATTCTGGTCGCCATATCTTAAAAAGAATATGGCATTATTAGAAAAGGTACAGAGAAGAGCCACCAAAATGGTAAAAGGGATGGAAGGATACTCCTATGAAGAGAGGCTAAAAAGGTTAGGGCTCTTCAACCTGGAAGAGAGACAGCTGAGGGGAGATATGATAGAGGTTTATAAATTAATGAATGGAATGGGTAAATGTAGATCGATTGTTTACATCATCAGAATATAAAAAGACTAGGGGGCATGCAATGAAGCTAAAGGGTAACCTATTTGAGACTAATAAGGGAAAATATTTTTTTCACTCAATGTGTAAACAAACTCTGGAATTTGTTACCAGAGAATGTAGTAAAAGCTGTTAGTGTAGCTGGGTTTAAAAACGGTTTGGACAAGTTCCTGGAGGAAAGGGCCATAAACTATTATTAAAAGGGACACTGGATATCACTGCTTGACCCAATACAAGCATTGAGGAACATGTGTCTATTGGGGAGACTGCTAGGTACTTATGACCTAGATTGGCCACTGTTGTAAACAGGATACTAGGCTTGATGGACCTTGGTCTGACCCAGTATGGCATATCTTATGTCATCTTTCTGACGACACCAGGGTACTTATTCAACTGGCACCGCCTACCAGCCTCAGTAACTCGGTTTCTAAGCAGCTGGAGAGAGATGATCCTAGGGTCCGGGATCACTGAAGGGACAACTTAGGAGCATTTTTTGTTTTGAGAGATTGTTGATAGAGAAAGGTAATCTTTCTCCATTGGGCAAGAGCTTGGTATTGTCTGCTGGGTGGAATCAATAATGGCTCTGTTAAAAAAAAAAAAAAAGCCACACACTAACACACAAAAGGATATGAACACAGAATGGGGATTGCTCAGCTGCCCGTTCCTGGAGTGCAGGGGAAGGAGTGTTTTTTTGGGCACCAGCAGACAGGTGGCTCCCAAACCCACTTTGGGCGAGGAGCCATCAGGAAGAAGGCAACAGGGTCGCTGATCAAGCCAGGCCTTAGCTCCTGCTCAGGTGGACACCAGTGAGAGGACTGAACAGAGGGGAGCAGCAAACAAAACTGCTTTGGGGGTTTTTTCCACCCAGTGCAAGCACAAGAGAGTGGCTTTAGCCCAATAAAAGGTAAACTTTCATTTGCGGGGACCACTGGAGCCAAATCAGGGTGCTCTGTCCCTGCTGAAGGCCTCTGGAGAACTTGCAGCCTTGCAGGAGGTTAAACAGCTGAGGTGGCCATTTTGTCAGTGCAGGAAATGGAGCCACGTAGAATTCAAAGAGGGGAAGCAGGCTTCGGCACAGAGGGGGGGGGTCCCTTTTTCATCGTGTTTTGTTGTTTTCTTCAGTGGGTATCTAGAAGAGGTTTTTCAAGGCAACTTAAAAAAATAAAATAAAAGGTTGAAGCTCCCCCTACTGCTACCTTGCCCGCTGCAGGCCAAAGCCATGGGTCTTTGGCCTGCAGCACAATAGCACTGGTTCGTCTGCAGGGTTTTGCTGCAAGGATGAGGTGGTGTCACGCTCTGTGGAAGAGAGCTTCCAGTTTAGAGCAGAGCAGCTGGGAGTCTTGGAGGGACATGAGGTGGTCTCACAGGTGTCTAGTGGCTCGGAACAGTGACTGCAGCACTGGGGTTCTGGCGTTGGTAGAAGAACTAGATAGGAGGGGGGGGGGGAGCGCGCCCTGTCCCTGTTCAAGTGAGTGGCAGGCAGTAGGGGTCTCCTCAACCTTCTACATACCTAGCAGCGCCTCAGGGTTGGGCACCAGCATGTTGCCTGCATGAAGCAGCACGGTGTACAACACTCAGGAGAATATGAAAAAAAAAAAGTGAAGGGAGCAAAGCGAGGATAGCCAGAGGTGAGTGGAGCAGGCAGTAGTAAACTGTGGCTGGAGGACCTCTGGATGGAGATGGGGTTCCTCCGCTCAGTAGAGCAATGAGCTGAGGACGAGACAAATCCAGAGTACCAAACAGGAGAACTGGAAAAGGAGAAGTTCCACGGGAGGAATCGTGCATTGGGTGCATCATCTTTAGGGAGGAGCTACAGGCTCTCATCTCTTCATCTTGCAGGCGCTCAATAGGCTAGCAGCAGTGCTCCAGAATGTAGATCCTTTGGAGAGCCTGCTGTTTCAAGTCGTCTGTAATACAGTTGGTTTTCCCTGGCATAGGGTTATTAACCAGTGGCTATGAGCAGAATGGGATGTCCTAGAGGGTGTCCCAAAAAGGGATACACAGACAGTGGCCACACTATCCTTACCGGAGCAGGACATAGTGCAGCAGTAGCCTAATGGTTAGAGCACTGGCTTGGGAAATGGGAGACCAAGGTTCAAGTCTCACTAGCACTCCTTTTGGCCTTGGGCAGGTTGCTTGCCCCGCCATTGCCTCAGGAAGACCCAAGTTATCAATGTCCCTGTTTCCACACTTTCCGAAGGGGATTCGGAGGGATCAACAGGTACTGGTTGTAGCAGGCGCAACAGCTAGGTGAGCTGGCTCTGGATTTGGCAGCGGAGATGGCCAAGTTGGAATTGGGGGCTGCTTACCTGGCGGATACTCACCATGATCTCATTAGGGGACTGTCTAAGAGCATGGCCTCCTTGGAGGTGGCTCGGCACTATCTTTGGCTCATGAACGGGGCTGCGGACAGTTCCTCCAAGTCACATCTCAGCAAGCTCCCCTTTAAAGAAAAGCTTATGTTTGGGGAAGACCTAGATGAGCTGGTAAAGGATTTGGGGTAGTCAAAAGGGGACATCTGTCAGGGGATAAAGCTGAGGCAGAGTCACAGCCCTACGGTGTCTTGGGGCCAGCTGCGGAACTCCAGGCGTTTTTGTACCCATGTTTGAACCCCTTCCCTCATGGAAATCTTCCCCTCTGGAAGGGGTTCCGTGGGTTTCAAGGAGAAGGCAGAGGATTCAGAGCAGCCTCTTCCTTGGGGCCCAAGAAAGTCCAGTGAAGCGAGGAGGGCTCAGGCAGAGGTGCAGCCCATGGGAGGTAGACTATGAGAATTTACTCAGCCTGGGTTCAATTCACTTCCATCCAGTGGGTCATCAGGGAGAGCTATGCCCTCCAGTGGGCCCATCCAATGAACCAATGCTTCATTCGGTCACCTGCAAAGCGCAGGTCAAGACAGCTGCAGTAGAGGAGACCTTGTCTTGTCTCCTGCAGCTCAGAGCCGTGGAGCCAGTTCCCCTGGACCAGTACGGCTGTGGTCAAGACTCCATTTAGCTCATGGTATAAGAAAGGTACTTTTTGATCAATCCTTGATCTCAAAGGCGTGAGCCAATGTCTCTGCATGCCGCACTCACGTGGAAACACCAAGATCAGTGATTGTGGTAAGCAGCACTGGGGAGTTCTTGACTTCATTCGACCTCATGGAGGCATACCTGCACATTCCCATCCGGGCAGAACATCAGCAGTTTCTTCGCTTCACGGTACCGCAGGGCCATTTCCAGTTTTGAGCCTTGTCCTTCAGTCTGGCGACTACCCCCTTGTACCTTCACCAAGGTCATGGTAGGGGGAGGAGCAGCGGTCCGCAAGGCAGGAGTTCTTTCACCTGTACCTAGACGACTGGCTGGTCCGGGCAAAGTCCAGGGAGGACAGCGAAAGAGTGACAGCGTGTGTGCTGGAGTTCCTCAAAGTCTCAGTTGGGTGATCACCCTGGCTAAGAATCAGTTACACCTAACCCAGGAGCTGGAATATTTGGGATCATGCTTAGACTCCTGTGTAGGCAGGGTCTCCCTGCCAGACCGTTGGGTGTGGGAACTTTGGAGGTGGATCCAGCAATTCCAGTTGATGGCGAGGCCCTCAGCGTGGCCTTATCTGCAGGAGCTGGGGACCATGGCAGCCACCCTCAAGCTGGTTCCATGAGCAAGTGCGCACATGCGAGGGCTCTACTTCGGCGATGGTTTCATCAGTCAGCCTGTGTCCCAAATACTTCCCTGCCTGCCAGAAGGGCATTCAGGTGGTGGCTCTGCCCAGGAAACCTGGAAAGGGGCATGCCTCAAGGCCCCGAGGTGGATCCTGCTGGTGACAGATGCCAGTCTATCCGGTTGGTGTGCCCATTGCAAGGGATGGTTTGTCCAGGGCACGTGGACTCCGCAGGAGGCCCTGTGGTCAATCAACAGGCTTGAGAAGCGAGTTGTGACTGGCACTAGAAGATTTCATGTCAGGGATACAGGGCAAAGTGGTCCGAGTCGTATCGGACATTACGACCACAGTGGTATATATCAACCAGCCAGGAGGCACAGGCAGTGCGGCCCTGGAGAAAGAAGCAGAAAGGCTGTTTGAATGGGCAGGGATTCATCTCCAGGCGTTGTCAGTGGCGCATGTGGTGGGCATTGACAATGTTACGGTGAGTGGCCCCGGAGAGTAGCAACTCAACCAGGTGTTTGAGCCGTTGTTCCGGTGTTGGGGCACTCCAGTCATGGACCTAAGGGAGGAGTGGTCTAGTGGTTAGGACAAGGTACTTCAGGCCGGAGAGCCAGGGGTTCAAGTCCCACCTGGGGACAGCAATCTCAGGCCGAAGGGACTGGGATTTCTAGTCCTATAGGCAGGCACTCCTTGTGGTCTTGGGCAAGCCACTTAACCCTCCATTGCCCATGTTCCCTGTAAGTATTAGCGTATGTGTCTCATATCCCCTCATGTTAAATGTATCCCCCAATTGACCGCTTTGACCCAGTGAAAAGCGGGATATAAATACAGCTAAATAAATAAGAGCAACATTTGAGTCAGAAAAGGCTGAAGAGGGGATGTCAGAGGGCCCAGGTACTCTAATACAGCCCTGGCCCGAGGTGAGTCTTCTCTATGTGTTCCCCCAAAGGCACTCATAGGCCAGGTATTCCAACGGATTGAGGCACAGGGGGCTAGCGATTTTGGTGGCACTGGTCTGGTCGAGACACCTGTGGTATTCAGACCTGATTTGTCTCCAAGCGGATCAGCAGTGGCATCTTCCTGCTCGAGAGGATCTCCTCAGGCAGGGGCCACTGTGCATGCCCCAGGTGGATCAATTCTTGCTTTCGGCTTGGCTCGAGAGAGCCAAGCTAAAGAAGAGGGTTTCCACTGCGGTAGTACAGTCCTTGCTACAGGCTGGAGGTGGTCTACAAGCCTAGAGTACATTCGCAGGTGGCACATCTTTGAGTCATGGTACACAGAGGGGCAGACACATCCTTCTGCGGTCTCCATTTTTCAGACATCTTGTCCTTCTTGAAATATGGATTTGAGAAAGGTGTGGCAGCCAACTCGTTAGGAGTGCAGCTGGTGGCAATTTCTTGTTATCGCAGGAAGATGGCATTAGGTACTCACCCAGATGTGCAGAGATTCATGAGGGCACCGACCACCAAAAAGCATTAGTCACCTCCCGGTATCTGAGTAACATGATACCTGGATAGATTGAGACCCCTGGTGTAAACAAACTCCGGTCCTGGAGGGCCGCAAACCAGTCAGGTTTTCAGGGTATCCCTAATGAATATGCATGAGATATATTTGCATACAATGGGGGCAGTGCATACAAATATATATCATGCATATTCATTAGGGACACCCTGAAAACCTGACTGGTTTGCGGCCCTCCAGGACTGGAGTTTGAGACCCCTGGTTTACACCATCAAAAAGTAGAAAGAATAGGGGACATGCTATGAAGCTACAGACTAATAAGAGAAAATATTTTTCACTCAACATGTAATCAAACTTGAATTCATTACCGGAGGATGTAAGAACATAAGATATGCCATACTGGGTCAGACCAAGGTCCATCAAGCCCAGCATTCTGTTTCCAACAGTGGCCAATCTAGGTGCTGCTTGGAGACTGAAAGTACTGGTGAAAGGGGGCGGAGCGAGCCTATTTGTACCAGTGACATCATGACGATGACATCTTTCAGTCTCCAAAGCTGCTGGTGGAGGTTGACAACTCTATCTTTCCGGGACTGGACTAGAGGGACGCTAAGGAATCAGTGATTTTGGTGATGGAGAAAGAGGCCAGTTGAGAAGGGCCGGAGACAGAAGGAGAGAGGGATCGGGACGGGAGTGCAGTGAGAGTTCTGAGTAAAGATGGCGAGTGCGGTTGGGGGCAGAGGATATAGCTGTGGAAAAATACACCTGTTTTGCATGATGAACTTTAGCACGGTAATACGAGTGATGATCCTTAAAGTGATGTTCCTTGTTGCAAGATAGCAGGCTTCCCCAAAAAGGGAGTTTGAGATGCAACTTGGAGGCCATGTCAGACCAGGTGTGCAGCCAAAGTTCCTGCCTGGCCACTACTGCAAGCGCCATAGATCTGGAGGTTGCCCTGATCAGGTGTCCGCCACAAAAACAGCCCTTAATTCCTGGTCCAGCCACATCCGGGCTATTCAGCAGTTGCTAAAGCAAGAGCAAAGTGTGCTCTCGCCATGAGACAGGCACAAAAGAACTATCTGGGAGCCCAAGGCCGAAGCCGTGAAGGCATTCTCTTTAGGAGGTGCTCCATTCTATTGTGGACTTCCCTCAGTGCCACACTACCTTCCACTAGAATCTTTGTGCACCATCTTTGCTGTAACCAGGGCATCCACACATGGTAGCCAGCTTGCCATGGATACAAATGAGTAAGGGCCTCTGGCCCCTTAAAGACAAACTCCAGATGTTCCCACTGGAACTTCTCTAGGACCTCTGGCAATAGCACAGCCCCAGTTGTCTGACACCCTCCAAAATGGAGTTTCCCTTATATGGCAGATTGAGCCCCAGCACTGATGTGGTGTCCTGAATTAACACCAAGAGATCCTCCCAGTGGCAGAGACTGACCAGCAATGGGTTCTTACCCTCCAGAATGGGGGATCTCTCGTCTCTCAGACTTTCCTCCAGAGAGGAAGGATCCTATTCTGCCACCCAGCTCATTACAGACACAGACCAGAAATGAACCAAGACAGAACGCAAGGAGCAGCGAGTAAGAGTAGTTACTCACCTGTAACAGGTGTTCTCCAGGAGCAGCAGGAATCAGTCCTCACATATGGGGTGACGTCGGTGCCGACGGAGCCCTCGCGGAGCAATTTCCCCAGCTTTCAAAGAAAGCCTTTTGGAATTGCAGCGCGCATGCGTGGTCCCCTTCCCGCCCAAGGGTGCCATCTTGCTCAGTCTGATGACATAGCTAAAAGACAGCAAAAAATTAGCAAAAACGAAATTGAGAGGACTGCAACTCCAAGGGGAGGAGGGAGGGTTGTGAGGACTGATTCCTGCTGCTCCTGGAGAACACCTGTTACAGGTGAGTAACTACTTTCTCCAGGACCAAGCAGGAAGTCAGTCCTCACATATGGGACTCCCTAGCTTAAGGCTACCGGAGACCTCAAGCGGAAAAATGAGCTCCCTCTAGCTCAGTAGCACAGAAGGAAGGAATCTTCTCTGAAAACGCCCCCGACTGGTAGCCCAACACTAGGGCCGGAGGGTAGGAGTTGCCTAAACCTCAAAGAGATTATGGAGGACTGCCTGACCGAAAGCACTGTCCCTGCGGGACTCCCTCTCCAGGCAGTAATGGGCCGCAAAAGTCTGGCTTGAAGACCAAGTAGCGGCCCGGCAGATGTCTGCCAACGGAACAGAGCGGAGATGAGCCACTGACGCAGCCTTCGCCCTGACACAATGAGCCGTGACTTGACCCTCCAACGAGAGGCCGGCTGCCCCATAAGCCCAGGCGATACAGTCAGCTACCCACAAGGACAACGTACGCTTGGAGACAGGTTGCCCCAATTTATTGGGGTCAAAAGAAACGAAGAGCTGAACAGCCCTCCTATGCTCCCGCATACGGTCAAGGTAGAAGGACAAGGCCCTCCTACAGTCCAGGGTATGCAGGACCATTTCAGCCCGGCTGGTGTGCGGTCTGGGAAAGAAGGTCGGAAGAACCACCTCCTGGTTGAGATGAAAAGGAGAAACCACTTTTGGAAGAAACTTAGGGTGAGTCCGTAAGACTACCCTATTCCTGTAGAACCTAGTGTAAGGGGGATCAGATACTAGGGCCTGCAGCTCACTAACGCGTCTAGCAGAGGTAAGGGCTACCAAAAACAAGGTTTTCCAGGAAAGAAAACGAAGAGGACAGGTAGCCATAGGCTCAAAGGGCGGACAAGTAATCCGCTGTAAGACCACATTCAGATCCCACTCAGGGGCTGGTGGACGCAAAAGAGGCTTAAGCAGAAGGAGGCCTCGGAGAAAACGAGCCACCAAAGGGTGGTTGGAAAGAGGCCTGCCATCCACCTGTGCGTGATGCGCAGAGAGAGCACTGAGGTGGACCCTGACGGAGTTGGACTTAAGGCCCAGATTGGAGAGGTAAAGCAAATATTGCAAGAACACTGCCACTAAGCAGGAGAAGGGATCTTCAGACTGCTGAGCACACCACACGGAGAACCGACGCCACTTAAGAGCATAGGACTTCCGGGTGGAGGGCCGCCTGGAGGCCAAAACGACCTCCTCTACCTCCCGAGGCAGCAGGAGGGGAGCAAGGACTACCCTTTCAGAAGCCAGGCCATCAGATGAAGGGACCGGAGGTTGGGGTGTAGGAGAGTCCCCTGATCCTGTGACAGGAGATCGGGTTGAAACCCCAGAGGAAGAGGAGTGTCCACCGCCAGCTGCATCAGAAGCGGGAACCACGGTTGCCTCGGCCACTGGGGAGCCACCAGGATCATCGAGGCTTTGTCTCTGAGAACCTTGAAGAGCGTCCGAGACACCAGTGGCATGGGAGGAAAGGCATACAAGAGGCCTGTGGACCATGGAATTAGAAAAGAATCCGCTGCTACCCTCAGAGGATGCGGTTGTCGAGAGCAGAATCTGGGAAGTTGCCGGTTCAGAGGACTGGCAAATAGATCCATGGTGGGAAGACCCCACCTGAGAAAGATCCGTTGAACCACCAACGGGTCCAATCTCCACTCGTGTGGTTGGAGGATTCTGCTCAGCTTGTCTGCCAGGTAATTTTCTTGACCTGGGAGATAGACCGCTTTGAGGAGGATGCCGTGAAGGACGGCCCAAGAGCACAGTTTTCGTGCCTCCTGACAGAGAAGGAAGGAGCCTGTGCCGCCTTGTTTGTTCACGTAGAACATGGCAACTTGATTGTCCGTCTGGACCAGCACAGACTGGTGAGAAGTGAGGTGGGAGAAGGCTCTCAGAGCTAGGCGAATGGCTCTGAGCTCCAAGAAGTTTATCTGCTGAGCAGACTCCCAAGGAGTCCAGAGGCCTTGAGTGCATGTCCCTTGGCAATGTGCTCCCCACCCCAGGAGAGAAGCATCGGTGGTCAGCACCTGAGAAGGCGGAGGAGATTGAAAATCCACTCCCAGCACCAGGTTTGGCAGATGAAGCCACCACCGCAGAGAAGAGACCAGTAGGTCGGACACCTGTACTGAGTCTGCCAGGCTCCCCGTGGCCTGATGCCATTGAGTGTGAAGGCACCACTGAGCAGGTCGCATGTTCAGGCGGGCATTGGGCACATGGACCGTGGAAGCCATATGGCCAAGCAGTCTCAGAAATTGCCTGGCAGAGACCAGGGAATTGCTGTGAAAGTGGCTGGCGAGATCCATGAGCCTGTTGGCCCTGTCTAGAGGCAGGAAGGCCCGCGCCTGAAGTGTGTCCAACCTTGCGCCTATGAATTCGAGATTTTGAGAGGGGAGCAAAGTGGACTTTGCGAAGTTTATGATAATCCCAAGTGCTGGAGTAGAGTCACAGTGCGATGAGTGGCCTGAGTGGCCTCTTGGGAAGACTGGGCTCTGATCAGCCAGTCGTCCAGGTATGGAAACACAAAAAGGCCCTGAAGTCTTAGATAGGCCGCCACCACTGCTAGGCACTTGGTGAACACTCTGGGTGCTGAGGATAGGCCAAAGGGCAGTACTCTGTACTGGTAATGATTTCCTCCCACAACAAACCTGAGATATTGTCTGTGGTCTGGATGAATAAGGATGTGAGTATAGGCATCCTTTAGATCTAAGGAGCATAGCCAGTCTCCCTGCTGGAGGTAGGGCAGCAGGATTCCAAGGGTAAGCATCTTGAACTTTTCCCTTGCCAGGAACTTGAGGTTTCGCAAGTCCAGGATGGGTCTGAGGCCTCCAGTTCTTTTTGGTATCAGAAAGTACCTGGAATAAAAGCCTTGACCCCTCAGGTGGTGGGGCACCGGTTCCACAGCCTGTTCCTGAAGAAGACTTGCTAACTCCTGAAGGAGTAAGTCCCTGTGCAGAGGGAGTCTTGGAGGCTCCCCTGGAAAGTAGGAGGGAGGTACCTGGTGAAAGTGTAGAAGATAGCCTTTTTGAACTATATGAAGCACCCAGGTATCTGATGTGATGGCTGACCACCTGTAGGCAAAGTGGAACAGCCGGCCTCCTGTGCTGAGAGAAACCAGCGGAGGGGAAGAGGCTATGCTGATGGAGTCAAAAACCCCCACCCTGCTGAGCAGGGGCCGGTGTTGTGGGCTTGGGGGCCTGTTGCCTACGGGACCCATTACCCCGTCCCTTGGCCTGCTGACCCTGTTGGGGAGCTGCTGAGCCCTGATGAGGGTATTGTTTATAGGCAGCTGCCTTCCTCGGGTAAAAGGGCTTTTTCCCCGAGCCCTTCTTCTTCTGAGAAGGGGCAGAGGTTTTTATGGACAGCCTAGTCCTGGTCAGAGTCTCGGTCTCCATCTGTGCAGCCTTTTCAGCCATGGGCTTGCCAAAGAGGTTTTCACCTCTGCAGGGGACATCGACCAACTTGTCCTGTACCCATGGCTCGAGGTCGGATGACTGAAGCCAAGCCTGTCGGCGGGCGCCGATGCTTCGAAGCCATCGTAGGCTGCTCGAGATAAACTTCGAGCACTCTCGAATACCAGTGGACAAGGCCTGGAACCTCTGCAAAGGTTCCTCGGAGAGACCAGCAGAGAACCCGGCAATTTCTTGATGTTCCCGGGCAGGAGACCCCCGCTCAGAGGAACTCTGACGATGCTCGGGACCGGAGTCCCGGGACGTCGAAACTTCTGACGAGGTCCGGGCCCGGCCGGACGCAGAGTCAGAGAAGATTCGTTCTCTTTGATGCTGCCGACTCCAACGCTTTTGAGGACATCTTGCCACACGGACCACAGATCGGGTCATGATCGGGTCCGAGGCAGCAGAGGCAGCAGTCGTGTGTGTCGGTATGAGACATAAGTTTCTTACACCGATCACACTTTTTAAACCCGCTGGCAGCCATCGGGGAAAAAAGGGCCCCTGCGAGGTCAAAAGACAGGGCTGCCAGTGAAAAAGAAAAAATGGCGCGAACGCTTGTCACGAAGGACAAAAAAAAACGAAAAATAAAGAACGGACCCGTTACCGGCGCAGCGGGTCTGGGCGGGAAAAGGATCCGGCGTCGAACCGAGAAAAGAATAAGAAATAAAATCAACTTTTTCTGCGGCGAACACAAACAGCGTCTGTAGGGCTCCGCGGAAAAAAGAAGACTGAGCAAGATGGCACCCTTGGGCGGGAAGGGGACCGCGCATGCGCGCTGCAATTCCCAAAGGCTTTCTTTGAAAGCTGGGGAAATTGCTCCGTCGGCGCCATCACCCCATATGTGAGGACTGACTTCCTGCTTGGTCCTGGAGAAAACCCTGAACACAGCACTCATCTGAACAAAGCATCCATACGTATCTCAATCACACAAGTTGAACCAATTTTACCTGCCAACTACCCACTGTGCAATTAACCCTGACCTACTGCCATCCACACAACATACACAAAAAATGATAATTACACTTACCTGGTAATTGTAGTTCCTTGAGTGACGACAGTTCAGTCCTCTACTTCTGGGTCGTCAACCTCCTCCTGCAGCCTGGAGACTGGTATGTCAGAATGATGACATCACTGGATATAGTCTGGTGCCCTCTGCTCTCCCTTCCAGTGTAAACTATTAACAAAGCAGACTCAAAGGAGCAACAAATAAGTAACCATAACCCAAGTTAACTATAGTATGAGAACATTGTGCAAACAAAGCAAGCAAGCTGACTTACACCTTGCCGTGTCACCAAACCTGTCAGGCAGAATTTTTTTTTTTTTAACACAGCTGAATAATGAAAATTGACTTACCGGTAGGAAACCTGCAGCTGCCGGCCGGCTGACTCCTATGCCACGACACCGGGCGGGATGGAGGACTGAACTGTCGTCACTCAAGGAACTACAATTACCAGGTAAGTGTAATTATCATTTCCTTATCGTTCCTCCAGTTCAGTCCTCTACTTCTGGGATGTATCAGAGCAGTAATCAGCGGGAGGGACCAGTCCAGCCGGCCCTCAATACGGCAGCTCCGAAACGTGCATCCTGAGCCGCGGCCACATCAAGACGGTAAAGCTTACTGAAGGTATGCAACGACGCCCACGTAGCTGCGCGACAAATCTCACTTGGCGGAACCAAGCCGTGCTCAGCCCACGAGGTCGCTTGCGCTCTGGTGGAATGAGCTCGTAAACCAATCGGCGCCGCCCGACCTTTGAGGAGATAGGCGGAAGAGATGGCTTCGCGAATCCACCAAGCAATGGAAGCCTTAGACGCCGCTTCTCCCTTGCGCCTACCCCCGAACAAGACAAACAGGCGATCCGATTTGCGAAAAGATTCCGTAACCTTCAGATAATGTCGCAATATGCGCTTCACATCGAGGCGCCGCAAACTGCGGTCCCCCGCGCTCCCCTCCAAGGATCCGAGGACGGCAAACACACCGACTGATTCAAGTGAAATGGAGATACCACCTTGGGCAAAAAGGACGGAACAGGAAGTAGAACCACCTTCTCTTTGGAAAAAACCAAGAACGGCTCCCTAGCCGATAACACCTGTAACTCCGAAATTCGCCTTGCAGAACAGATTGCTACCAGAAACACAGCTTTCAAGGTGATATCCTTCAAAGAAGCTCGCTGTAAGGGCTCAAAGGGCGGTTCGGCAAGTGCTCACAACACTAAATTAAGATCCCAAGGCGGAACGGATATCCTACGAGAAGGACGCAACCTAGCCACCGCCCTAAGGAATCGCGCGACATCAGCATGCGCTCCCAGAGCGATGCCCTGGACCTTGCCACGATAACACGACAGTGCCACTAACTGCACCCGCAACAAGCTAGCCGCTAAACCTCTCTCAAATCCATCCTGCAAGAAATCGAGAGCAGACGACACTGAGACCGTCGCTGCCCTAATCTGGTTGCGCGAACACCAATCCTCAAATATACGCCAAATGCGTACATAAGCCAACGACGTGGACTGCTTGCGTGCCCTAAGAAGAGTGGAAATGGCCATTGAACAGGTTCGGCTGAGGAAGAGAGGATATTCGCCGGCGGTCATGCTGTAAGCGAGAATCGATCCACTTGGGGCATGAAGAGGGGACCCTGAAGCAAGAGATCCGGCCGCATCGGAAGCCTCCAAGGATGGCCGTCTAGAAGGCGCACGAGATCGGCGTACCACGGCTGCCTTGGCCAGTCGGGTGCAAATCAGAAGCACCCTCCCCACGTGCTTCTCTATCCTTTGCACCACCCGACCTATTAAAGCCCACGGCGGGAACAGAGGAGACCGGAGGTCGGCCAACGCTGTAATAGCGCGTCTATGCCTTCGGACATTCTTTCTCGTCTCCGGCTGAAAAATCGCACGACCTTCGCGGAATGAAAAGTCGTCATCAAGTCCATGACCGGCAGTTCCCACCTTATCACCAACTGCGCAAAAACCTCGGGGTGTAACTCCCACTCGCCGGCATCCACATGCACTCTGCTGAGAAAATCCGCCATCACATTGTCCTTTCCGGCAATGTGCGCCGCCGAAAGCGCCGTCAACCGATTTTCCACCCAAGTGAACAGCAAATCCGACTCCTCCTCCATCGCAGCACTCCCCGTGCCGCCCTGTCGATTGATGTAGGCCACTGTCGCAGAGTTGTCCGACAGTACGCGAACTGGACGGCCGAACACCAAGTCCTCGAAGGCGCTCAGTGCCCTTGCTACCGCGCGCAATTCCCAAGCGATTTATGGACCACGCCGACTCCAGAGGAGACCACTGGCCCTGGGCGAAGCGGCCCCCGCAGTGAGCTCCCCAACCTATCAGGCTGGCATCTGTCATGAGCGGGATCCAGTCCGGCTGTTCCAGGGGCATCCCTGCCGCTAAGGACTTGGGTTCCAACCACCAGCGGAGCGACTGCCGCACCTGGAGTGGGCACGGAAGGCGTTTGCTCAAAGGATCTCGTTGGTGAGACCAGCGGCGTAGGAGAGCCCTCTGCAAGGGTCGCATATGTACCTTGGCCCAGGGTACTGTCTCCAGCGTCACCGCCATTGTGCCCAGCACGCGGAGATACATCCACGCCGATGGAGCCGGAGTCACTCTGAAAGTGCGCACGAGATGGCGTAGAGCCTGCGCCCTTCTGAGCGGCAAAAACACTCGCCCTTTGAGTGCGTCGAATTGTACCCCCAGATACTCGAGAACTTGAGTGGGTTGGCGATGGCTTTTGTTGGGATTGACCACCCAATCAAGACTCTGCAAGAACTCTACCACCCTGTTCGTTGCGTGATGGCTTTCCGCCTCGGACTTTGCTCGAATCAACCAATCGTCCAGGTAAGGATGTACTAAAATCCCTTCCTTTCGCGCCACCACCACCATGATCTTGGTAAAGGTGCGTGGCGCCGTCGCGAGACCGAAGGGCAACGCTTGGAACTGATAATGTCCCCAAGGCAAAGCGAACCTTAACCAATCGTTGATGCGCCTCTCGGATGGGAATGTGCAAGTAGGCCTCCGTCAGATCCAAAGAGGTTAAAAACTCGCCCTGTCGCACTGCTACAATAACGGAGCGCAGCGTTTCCATATGAAAGTGAGGCACGCGCAAACACCGATTCACAGCCTTGGAGGTCCAAAATGGGCCGCAGAGCTCCATCCTTCTTTGGCACCACGAAATATATGGAGTACCGACCTAGGCCGTACTCTGCCCTGGGAACTTCCACGACCGCCCCTAACTGCAGAAGTCGTTCTAAGGTGCTGCGAACTGCCAAAGTATTTCTCTGGCCCCTGCAAGGAGACAGGACGAAGGAGTCCCGGACGGGATGCGCGAGCTCCAAGGCATACCCGTGACGAATAATTTCTAAAACCCACTGATCGGACGTAATAAGGGTCCAGACGGCGAGAAACCTCCGGAGCCTCCCGCCTATGGAAGTCTCCGCCGTCGGAACCCGCCTCATCTCATTGTGACTTTCGAGCTGTTGAGATGGAACCGGAGGAGAACCCTCTAGTTGCTCCCCGAAAACCTCGGAAACCTTGCGCTCGGGAAGCGAATCTGCCCCTTTGAAAGGAACCAAAGCGTGGCGACCGAAATCTGCGAAAGTCCCGAAACTGGCCTCTGAAACTTTGACCAGATCGGCCTTGTTTCGGCTTGTCCTCTGGGAGTCTACCCGCCTTAGTCTCCCCGAGATCCTTCACGAGCTTATCTAGATCTTCTCCGAATAATAACTTGCCTTTAAAGGGCAATTTACTCAGACGAGACTTAGAGGACCCGTCCGCTGCCCAATTACGCAACCAAATCGACCTGCGGGCCGCCACGACGGATGCCGTACTATTCGCTAGCGCTCTGATCAAATCATAGTGCACATCAGCCAAATAAGCGGCGCCCGATTCCAGACGTCCCAACTCCTGATGCTCCTCAGGATCGAGATGGGGCGATTGACGCAACCGCTGCACCCAACGCAAACATGCACGAGCCACCCAGGCCCCACAAACAGAAACCTGTAACGACAGGGAATCGGCCTGGAAGGTCTGTTTGAGAAGACCATCAACCCTACGGTCCTGGGTATCTTTTAAGGCCGCGCTGCCCTCTACCAGAATGGTAGTTTTCTTAGTAACCGCCGAGACTACCGCGTCCACTCGCGGCGAATGGAACCTATCCTTGTCCGTATCGGCCAGCGGATACAGCCTATTAAGCATACGGACTCCCCGGAGCCCCGATTCTGGCTGATCCCATTCCTCTTGAATCATCTTATCCACTACCTTATGAATCGGAACCACCACTTGGGTTTGACGGACTGCCTGAATGACAGGATCCTCGATCTCCTCATCCTGGGCTGCCGGAGGCGCTAGCTTCAAGGTCCACAGAGATTCTGTAATCAATGCCGGCAGTTCCTCCTTCCGAAAAACTCGGAGGATCTTAGACTGGTCTTCAGGCTCTACAATCTCCCCCTCCTCTAGAGCCTGTAGCCCTTCGTCAGTTTCCCAGTCAAACTCCTCGACCTCAGGCCAATCAGAATCTGCAGCCGAGGAAATCCGGGTTCTAGACCTTTTAGGTGCCGATGGGCCCTCCCCAACGTCAACCAAAGGTGCATCCACCAAGGAAAGGGGGGGGAACATCACCCCCCTTACCCTGACGCTTCAGGCAGAAGGCCTTGTGGAGCATCAAGATGAATTCTGGGCAAAACGCCACTGACTCCCCCGGCTGTTGCTCTGGCAGAGCTGTCGAAGAGTCCGTCAGCTCGTCCCGGAGATCCTCTCGCCCACAGGTACCAGGAAGTCTCAGTCAGCGTTGCTTCTTGGACCTGCGGAGCCTCCACCGCCTCTGTAAGGTCCATTTGCTGTTCCACAGTGGATGAAAGAGATGCACAGCCATGGCACACACCAGTATCCGCCAGTTTGCCTCTGCGGGCACCACAGATCACGCACTGCGGTCGCCCCGCCATCAAACTGTCAATCCTGAAAACACGCAGAGCAGAAATCCTTCTATTATTTATTTAGTTATAGTTAGGCTATTGGTCTTTTTTTTTTTTTTTTTTAAAGTGGAACTGAACTGGAGAGGATAGATCTACCCCGCTATACTACTTAGCTAGTTAAGAAAAAACCAATCGGGTACTGCAGCCGCGAGGGCAGAACCCCCCCCCCCCCCCCTCAGGCTGATGAGACTGAAACCGCTCAAGAGACCCAGTAAACGAAAGTATACCAACTTAAATGAAGCACAATAAAGAAAGTAAAATAAAATAAACCTAAGTGACCCCGCTGAAAAAAAACAACAAAATGAGCTTATGAAGCCGATCGCGGCCATGTTAGGCTGCCACGCGGCATGCTGCGCCGTAAAAATGGCCGCCCGGGGCTGAAATGGAAAAGGGCGCCAAAATCCTGGTCCTCCGGTGCTCTCACCTTGCTGTGGGCCGTATGCTAAATTGCCGCCTGCAACCGGTAAACAGCTGACCGGCCAGGTCAGACGAAAAGTTCCTGGAGCTCCGACGCAGGGGCAGCATTTGAAACGTGAAAGAAAGAAGAGCATATAGTGAAAAGCGAGAGACAGCGCACTACAGACCCCGCGCTCCGGATGAGGACCGGAGCATCAGAGAACTCTTCCCCGAAGTGTCCTGGGGGAGATTCTCTGCCTGAACATTTGCAGCCGATCGCAATTTGGTGACAGACAGGGTGCAAGCAGGCCCAATCGTTGTGCCGGAGCTCTCTGTACACTATGCCCTTTTTTTTTTTTTTTAAAGGGATATATACCCCAAAGTACCAAGAAACAAAAAATTGCTAAATATCCTACACTAACTTTAACCTTCCTTATCTGTTACTCCAGTGAGTCCTCACAAGGGCTCACCCAGTCCTCCTGCTGCATGGAGACTGGTTACACTGGAAGGGAGAGCAGAGGGCACCAGACTATATCCAGTGATGTCATCATTCTGACATACCAGTCTCCAGGCTGCAGGAGGAGGTTGACGACCCAGAAGTAGAGGACTGAACTGGAGGAACGATAAGGAACAAGTAAAATGGATAAAAAGATATTCCTCGCACTACTCCTTCTCCTCAGAAACAGATAATCTCATTCTGGAGAAGCCAAAAACTACCATAACACACCCACCAGATACCAATAATTCAAACAAACCAATATGCAACACACAAGATACATATAACTATGAATCAAACACACCACAACAGACCATGAAGAATACTACACAAAACTCATACCAGCAATGAAGAAACACCTATCAAAATACCATAAGATACCACACTCTCCTGCACATTAGTCAATGCCCACTCAATATGGAACAAATTCCACACAATAATGGACTACATACAGAACCAGGACAGACATGTGCATCACCAAAACATGGCTCTCCGATTCTGACAATGTACTCATAAATCAAATGGCCTCCCAACAATATACGATACACAACTCCACAAGACCAACACGTAGAGGTAGTGGTGTGCTAGTTCTTGCAAAGTCACACCTACAATTTAACACTACATCCAACATCCAAACCACAGGAACTAACATAATATCAATCTCAAAACAAACATCTAGCACTCTGCCTTCTCTACAGAGCCCCAAGCTCAAATGAAGACGAACTCTCCACTATACTAGAACAAATCTGCTCCCTGGCAATCCAAAACAAACCGCTCACAGTCCTTGGGGACCCCAACATCCCATCATTATCCACCCAGAATCAAGATACCTTCATGGAAACAATGGAAGATCTGTGGTACACCCAAATAAATATCCCTACCCACAAGTTGGGAGGAACCCTTGACCTTGTATTCACACCAAATCAACAGGACTTGATAAACACACATAACGGTCTCCCCAATCCCTTAGTCAGACCATCACATGATCAACTTCTTCATAAACACACCCATAATGAGCCGAACACCTGGAACAAAACCTCAAGGAAAAAAGGAGATTTCGGACATTTCACAAAGACAAATTTCTGGAAGAGGTACTGTCAGAACTAGAGCAAAACATAACAGACCTTGATACCACCATTGCCAAATGGAACACTACATAACGCAGCAATCACACCAAACAAATAACAAAAGCACACTACGCCCCCTGGTATTCAAGTGAAATCAACGATCAAAAACACCTGAGGAAAATAGACAATGAAGAACCAAAAAACATAACATCTTGACAAAATACAAATGAAATGCAAGCCACATACCATAGTATGATAAACAGTCACAAGAAGGAATACCACTCAAACCCGATAATGATATCAAGCCAAGAGAACTCTTCTCAATTGTAAGCAAACTCACAAAAGAACCAATGAATAAAGATGACCCAAACTCCATTCATCCACAAGACCGAGCCGACTATATACAACTCAAATACAGATACCACTCAAAAAACCAAAGCAAGCTAATATACAGCTCATAAAGGATGAAACTTGTGACTCGTTCCACATCCCATCAAGACAACTCGACTCCATCATAACCAACATAAACACAACCACCTCCCGTATTGACCCATGCCCAGTTACCTGGATCAAGCAAAACAAAAGAACATCCCATCTACAAATGATCCTTGAATCCTCATTCACACAAGGATACCTCCCCCAACAACTCAAGAAAGCATCCATCAGGCCAATCCTTAACAATCTTGACAAAAATGAACCAAACTCCTACTGACCAATATCCAGCCTCACCTTCGTAGCAAAGATAATTGAAAAATATGTACAGCATCAACTACAAGATCAAACACCTACGCCACACTGGACCCCCACCAAAACCGCTTTAAACAAAACCACAGCGTACAAACACTTATTACATCTCTCTTGGATACCCTCATAACAGGTATGGACAACATACATAGTGGCTTTGTATTATGCTTCTTAGACATCACTGCTGCCTTTGACTCAGTAAATCATAACACACTACTACAAAGACTCAGACATGGGAATAAACGGCACAGTGTTAGATAGGTATGAGAAGAACCAATCCCACTGTACACAACAAGCAAGCAGCAAATCCCACCATTCTGAACCCTTCACCCAACACCAAGGCATCCACAAGGCTCAGCTCTCTCGGCACTACTATTCAATGTCTACATTCAGCCAATGTGCAACATTATAAAACAAAATCAACATCCATTACAGAATATATGCAGACGACATCATGATATTCACCCCCATAAACAAACATCCAGATTACTCACAAAATCACAGCATGCCTTGAATCAATGTCAGAATGGCTCAGTTAAAGCCTATTCATAAACTACAAGAAATCTGACCCCATGCACATTACCAGGAGCACTATATTCTCGCCACTGGATTCAATAAAGATCTTTGACCACACCATAAGTAATAAAACAGGAAGTCAAATACCTTGGAGTCACCTTTGACCAGCAACTCAACTTCCAGCCACACATCAAAAAAGACGACCAGATCAGCCTGCCATAAACTCAGAATGCTACGCAAACTCAAACCACTACTCACTGACGGCTTCTGAACTGTATGCCAAGCCATAACAATGCCTATAATAGATTTCTGTAATGCAAATTTACCATGACGAAAAGGCAAATAATCACGTGCAACAAGTGACAGTACAAAACGTGATTATGACAACAGATTAAAGGATACTTGGGTTTATGAACACAGAACAGCTTCAGCAACCCCCTTTTTTCTGGTGGTGAACTGCGGTTTGACACTAGCAGCGGGCTCAGCGACAATAGCGTGTGGTTTGTCTACATTTTAATATTTTATTATTGATTTCTTTTAAAGCTTATCATTCTTACCACTACGTTAAAAAATGGTTAAAGGAGGTGTTTAAATGGTTTTAGAAGGCCTCTGTTTTTTCCCTTTCTGAATTTGTGGGTTTTTTTGGTTTTTAGATGAGGCGCCGGCAATGACTGCCTGCATTAGTCATCAATCCTAACAGACTACGCTCGGTTGGTTCTTGGTTGTTTCATCATTATTATGTTTAACTTTTCTTTTATCTGAGTTAACCTTGATAAAGTGTGAATGCACTAAAAATCAACTTATGCACACTGTTGTCAGGCTTACACATTGTTCATTATAGCAGCTGTTTCCTCTGTCCAGCGATACTGGTGTATTATTTGTGTTCACATTTTTATAGTAGACAGTTGGTGGCTCCTTTACCCAATGGGTAGAGCCCTGTGGTTTTTATTCTTTATTATGCACATATACCCCCCTTTTTTAGGAAAGTATCATTTTCACTATACGCTCTTGTCTTCCCCTCTTCTTTTGTTCTCTTCCGGTCTTTTATTTATTCTTTTATTCATTTATATTTATTTATTGATGTATAAGAGTTTCTCCTTGGATTTTAGTACCATTTTGCATTTGTTTTACTTTATAGTTGGGCTCCACAGTATAAAGGACATCCACAAAGTAGTTCAACGTTATTGCAGAGGTATTTATTTTTCTTATTGTTGATTGTCACATTCTAGGCTCTTCTCATCTCAGTTCTGGTATTTATATGCATATGTCTTATGTTTTGTGTTTTTTTATGTTTATATGTATTGACAAATGGGTATTTATTTATTTATGATTCTGCATCCACACCTTTTACCCTCTACAATACAATGCCTTGGAGTTTGTATTTATTTTTTAATAGGAGTTAGAAGATATTTTATGCATCAACATTTAATGAGACTCATTTTTAATATGCATGTATTTGTATTTATGGTATTATCTGTTCTTATGTGTTTTTAATAATTATTCATGTATTTACACAATTACTAAGCATGTTTATATGTTCATGTTTTTTAGTTGTTATCTGCCTGATCAGCCCCTGACGAAGTGTGCGAAACACGGCCTGTGTCGGGTTAATGCAATTTACCATGGACTTCCAAAGAAAACAACTCTCCCCTTACAACTGGTACAAAACACTGCAGCCAGAATCATCACTGGAACAGCAAAATACAAACACATAACCCCCATGCTCCATCAGCTACATAGGCTCCCTGTTGCTTACACACCAAATAAATAAATGTTTTTGTATTTAACAGTTTTTATATACCGTCTTTCTACAAGTCAAGACGGTTCACATGAAACATTATAATACAGCATATTACAACTGTTTACAAGGAACAAGGAAAACAATATAAAGTAATATAACTAGGTAACAAGTAACAATTAACTATGGAACCAAGAACCTCCACGCTAGGCAAGAACGTGGACAAGAACTTGCAAACTGGCTACCCAACACAGTCCACAATTTACATTATACTAATAAATGCTAGGTCTATAAGAAATAAAACTCACATAATACATGACCTCACAGATACAAAGCCTGATATACTATGCATCACCGAGACATGGATAACCGAAACAGACCCTGTAATCAATCAAATAAGCAAACCTGGTTATATGACCTATAACTGTCCCCGCTCCAAGAAAAGAGGAGGAGGAGTCCTAATCTTGGCCAAATCTGAATTCTCTCTAACAAGTATAACCACTAAGTGTGCCCGATGGCATTGACATACTCAAAATTGAAAACAGAACCTTATCAGTATGTCTTATCTATAGACCACCAACTTCCCCCCAGGAATCCCTGGCAGCAGCTCTGGAAATCATCTCAGCTACAGTGCCCAAAAACAACAAGATCATCCTTGGAGACCTGAACCTAGCCTCCACCACCGCAGCGCAATCAAACATCTTCCATGAAGCTATGGAACAACTGGGTTATGAGCAAATCATCCAAGACGCAACCCATATCAAAGGTAATACACTAGACATGGTGTGTTTCTACCCGCTAAACATCCCAAGCTGTTGAAATCCAAACCACGAATAACTCAAGTACCATGGTCATATCATCATCAAATCGAACTATCCCTACTTCTCCCCTCAGCACCTGACCAATCGCAACCAGACCAAGCATCGCACCAGCGAAGATGCTTCCAAAAATTTAACAAAGACGACCTACTTGAATCCGTAGCAAACCACATACACACTGATCTCTCGGACCTCGAGCTGCTGGCAAACCTCTGGAACACAGGAATCGAGGCTACCTCAAAACCCACCTGGACTCACCCAAAGAACCCAACCAAAACCAAGTCTGAACCATGGTACACCACAACCCTACGGGAACTGAAGAAGGACCTGAGAAAGCAGGAACGTAAATGGAGAAAGCTCAAAACCGAGGAATGCAAAAAGACTTACCTCGACCTCCTATCAACTTATAAAAATGAAGTCAACCAGGCGAAGAAAACACACCACACAACCACACTCAATAAAGCCCTCAACAGGCCCAGGGAGCTTTTCGCGCTCGTCAAATCACTCAAAGCTCTGCAGGACAGCAATCCTAGCGGCTCCATAACGGCCCAGCGGCTAGCAGATCACTACGCCAGCAAGCTTAATCCCACAGCACCTGCCCTCCTCGCTCCAAAGCTGGACGCAGACAACTCCCTACCAAAAATCAACACCCGGGGAAGAACTGAACAGGGTGGAAAATGGTCAACCTTCCGGAGAGTGGATGACCAACAGATAAAAGGCATCATCACCAACCTAAAAACCACTACCTCCCCTCTTGACCCCTGTCCAGCCTCCTGGATCAAGGCAACCAAAGAGGAAATAGCACAGCACATCTCCCACATAGTGAACCTTTCACTACTGCAAGGTCTCATGCCATCACTCCTCAAGAAGTCTCTCATACGCCCCATTTTGAAAAACAAAGCACTAAACAAAGATGACCCTACCTCTTACCGCCCAGTTTCAAGCATATCCTTCCTTGCCAAGATCATCGAAAAGGCAGTGCAACAGCAGCTACAGGACCACATTGATGACGCAAATGCCCTTGATGTGCATCAATACGGATTTCGACATCACGGCGTAGAAACCCTCCTGTTAGCCCTAATGGACAACCTACTCAAGGGTCTGGAAAACAAGACCAAGATGTACATGCTTATATTCATCGATATCTCAGCAGCTTTCGACTCGGTGCATCACCCAACACTGCTAGAACGACTCAAGTCCATAGGCATTTCAGGAAACCCACTAAAATGGTTCTCCTCCTATATAACAAACAGAATGAAGCAGGTCAATTTCAACAATGTCAAAGCAACCCCCTTCCCTCAAACCCAAGGCATTCCACAAGGCTCCGCCCTCTCCTCCCTCCTATTCAACTTATACCTACAGCCAGTATGCAAGATCTTCCAGGGCCATGACATCAACTACCATATCTACGCAGATGACCTAATGCTCTATACGCAACTAGACGTAAATAACCCGAACCTCAGCAAACTTGAAAAATGCCTACACAAGCTTCAACTCTGGCTCCAATACAATAACATGTTCATTAACCACAAGAAAACAGAAGTAATGTGTATCTCCAGGAAACCGGGATTCGAGCCCCCTGCAACTGTCACCATGAACAATAATAATTACAACATCAAGACAGAGATAAAATACCTAGGAGTGATGCTTGACAGCAACCTAAATATGGACAGGCACCTTCGAAATACTAATCGGGCTATCTTCCACAAATTAAAAGTCCTTCAGCCCTTACGTAGCATCCTCGATCATTCTGACTTTAGATCTGTCGCTCAAGCCCTCATCATTCTACACCTAGACTACTGCAATGCCATACTGCAAGGCCTGCCAAGGAAAACTACAAATATTCTACAAATGGCACAAAACGTTGCTGCCAGAATCATTATGCACAAAAAGACTGACCACATTACACCCACCCTAATTGAGCTTCATTGGCTCCCCATCACGGCCCGCATTCAATACAAAATTTTAGTCACTACTTTCAAACTCATCCATAATGTAGCGCCCTCTCATCTCAACAGCTTGATATCCAATCTACCCAACAGAAGTAGAAGAACAGCGAACCTCAATACCCTCTGCCTCCCGAAGTCCTTCAAAGAGGTTAATGCATGTACCAGTAACAGAGCTTTCTCATTTATAGCTCCTGCACTCTGGAACCGGTTGCCAAGTGAACTGCGTGAAATCTGATCTGAAAGATTTCAGAAAAAACCTTAAGACACACCTCTTCCAATCACACTTCAACTTAACCTCGTGAATTTCACTCAGCTGTGTGTAAATATGTATATAAGGATCCTGTGTAAAGTCCCAACAATCAGTCACTTGTAAATATGTATATAAGTACACTGTGTGAACCATTAACATAAATCAACTGTAACCCTGTAACCCCATGTTTTTGCTGTGCTCTACCTCCCCTCCCTAATCACATTGTATGCATCCATAATTCTGGCCGGTACAGCCAACCTTACCATGTGTAACAACCGCTGCTGATCACTGGAAGCAGCGGGATACAAATGTACGCTAAATAAAATAAACTATGTAACAGGTAATAGTTACAACTATGGCAGTAGAACTAACTACTATGATCGGAGATCGGAGGCGGTCTTTGCCTATTTATACCAGAGAGAGAAGAGAATCTACAAAACATTAAATAACCTCTCTCCAGCAACTCTCCAACCACTGATCAGGAAAATACCTTCAACCAGAAGAAGAGGAGCAGACAACATCCTAGAGACCCCACCAAACTTCAAGAAAGCAAATCAATCCACCTGCAATAGAGCCTTCTCCCTGTTTGCACCCCAGCTGTGAAACGGTCTCCCCACCTCATGTGAAATCAAAGACCTAGTGGACTTTAGGAAAGCAATAAAAAAAACCCCACTTTTTCCTAGAATACTTCCGAGCTACCCAAGATGACTATGATAACTAACTAAATGGAGCATAAAACACTGCTAGTTTCCTTGTAAATAGTTGCAATTGATAATTGCTTGTTATACCCCAGTTAACCTCCAAGTTGTATAAGCCTGTTCTATGTAAAGGTTGCTGTAACTGTTACATGTAAACCACTTTGAATGTATGATAAGGCAGTATAAAAGACCTGTTAAATAGATAAAATCACTGCAGGGTTTTAAGGTTAAGTTCTTGGAGGAGTGCCTAGGCAAAATGGTGAGACGGGGGCGTTTAGCCCCTGAAACAGTTGTGGCAATGGCACCTGAGAGGGTGGGAAGGTCAGGGCCCTGGATCCCAGTGAGGGGGATTGTCAAGCAACAAGGCATGACTGAAGATAACCCAGAAGCTGTTTCAGCAGCTACTTGTCTTCGCTGGGAAAGCTCCTCATCTCTGGCCCACAGGGTCCATTTGGTGCCTCTGACGGGATACTGGATTCCCCCCTGGAGGTCCTCCACAAGTGTTGCATGCTCCAAGGTCAACACAGGCATAAACATGGATGCCCTACTGAAAAGTCTTGGGCCCTTACAAACTGGGAGCAAAAATGTAACTTGCCATGGAGCTCAACATGCAAGTGCCACATAAGAAATGCCATACTGGGTCAGACCAAGGTCCATCAAGCCCACTATCCTGTTTCCAACAGTGGCCAATCTAGGTCATAAGTACCTAGCAGTTTCCCTAAAAGACACAGGTTCCTCAATGCTTGTATTGGGTCAAGCAGTGATATCCTGTGTCCCTTTTAATAATGGTTTATGGCCCTTTCCTCCAGGAACTTGTCCAAACCCAGCTACCACTAACAGCTTTTACTACATCCTCCAGTAAGAAATTCCAGAGTTTGATTACACATTAATAAGAGAAAATATTTTTTCACTCATTCTTAAATAGGTTACCCTGTAGCTTCATTGCATGTCTGTCAAAATATAAAAAGACTAGCAATGTAAACAATTGATCTACATTTACCTGTTCCACTCCATTCATTAGTTTATAGACCTCTATCATATCTCCCCTCAGCCGTCTCTTTTCCAGGTTGAAGAGCCCTAACCTTTTTAGCCTCTCTTCATAGGAGTATCCTTCCATCCCCTTCACCATTTTGGTGGCTCTTCTCTGTACCTTTTTTAATAACGCTATATCTTTAAGATATGGCGACCAGAATTGCACACACAATTCAAGGTGCAGTGCACCATGGAACGATTCAGAGGGATTACAAGAATTAGACTTACCTGCTAATTGTTGTTCCTTAAGGAACTCTAGTCCAGTCCCGGAACCATAGAGTTTAGAATCTCCTCCAGCAGCCTTGGAGACTGAATGACATCACAGCTCTTCTCTCTCTGGTATAAATAGGCAAGGACCGCCCCCTTCCACCAGTACCTATTTACAAAGCAACTCAGCAGAGCAACAAATAAGTAGATAAAGAACAAGATAAACTAAATAAACTTTGGCTAGAATCTAAAAACCTGTGCATATTCTAACCTTCTCTTCGACAAAGGACCTTGTAGAAATGCCAAAAACGTAGAAACAAAACCGCGCTTCTGCGGGGTTCCCACTGTGGCTCCACTCCACGCCCTCCGGAACCCCACTCCTCTTCCGGAGACATCCTCTCCAATTTGACCCCTTTTACTAAGATACAACGGACAACAGCTTCAGGCTGCATACCCTGGGAGGAGTCCGGGACTGGACTAGAGTTCCTTAAGGAACAACAATTAGCAGGTAAGTAATTAATTCTTCCTTTTCGTCCCTCTAGTCCAGTCCCGGAACCATAGAGGATGTAACAGAGCAGTGCACATCAACGGGAGGGACCAGAAAACCCAGCCTGAAGCACCGCTGAGCCAAAACAAACATCCTCCGCCGCCTGCACATCTAACCGATAGTGCTTCGAGAATGAATGCAACGATGAAGTCGCCGCTCTACAAAATGTCCGCGATCGAAACCGAACTGTACTCCGCCCACGACGCCGCTTGCGCCCTGGTCGAGTGCACAGACCTTCTGGAACTACCCTACCTTTCGAAAAGGTAAGCCAACGCTATAGTCGCCTTTAACCATCTAGAAATGGACGCTTTTGCTGCCGCTTCACCCTTCCGCGGCCCCCCGAAAGCCCCAAACAATCTGTCAGTCTTCCGAAATGGCTGCGTCCGCCGAAGATACAGTCCGAAGAACCCGACGAACATCTAGGGGATGTAACCTGCCTTCTGATTTCTCCTTTTGCTGCTTAGAGAATACTGAAAGCGACACCACGTGATTGACATGAAAGGCCGAGACCACCTTCGGCTGAAAGTCCGGCACTGAGCGTAGCACGACCTTATCATGGAAGAAAGACAAATAAAGGTGCCCTACAGGATAAAGCCTGTAACTCCGAAATCCTCCTTGCGGAACAAATAGCTACCAAAAATACCTTCTTTAACGCGAGATCCTTCAGGGTGGCGATGCTTAGCGGCTCAAACAGTAGCTCAAGCAAAGCCTCCAATACCAGATTCAGCTTCCATGTCGGCACCGAACAGCGTACCAATGGACGAAGAAGCAAGACAGCTCTCAGAAAAAGCCTAATGTCACTGTGAGATCCTACCGGCTGACCGAGCACTTTCCCCCTATAACAGGAAAATTGCTGCCCACTGCACTCGCAAGGAACTGGCCGCCAATCCCTTCCGCACTCCATCCTGCAAAATCGAAGCCCTCAACGGCTGAATATTACGCTCCACACACCAAGCTGCAAAGATCCTCCAGACCCGGACATACGCCAGCGAGGTGGAACGCCTGTGTGCCTTTAGCAAGGTAGAAATGACCGCCGCCGAATAACCCTTAGCTGTCATCTTAGCTAGTTCAAGAGCCAAGCCTTAAGCGAGAACCTACTCACCTAGGGCATGCGCAATGGACCCTGCCGTAGGAGCTCCTCCCGCTGCGGTAACTACCACGGATTGTCCACTAACAGCCATACCAAAATCTGCATACCACGGCCTTCAGGGCCAAATCGGGCGCGATCAGAATCACCCGACCGCGATGTCTCCCAATGCGCTGCACCACCCTGCCCATGAGGGCCCAAGGTGGAAAAAACAAAGGAGAACTCCCTCTGGCCACCTTTTCGCTAATGCATCTAGCCCCTCTGTCTTCCGTTATCAGCGCCTGCTGAAAAACCTTGCTACCTGCGCCGACTTGAAGCTCGCCATGAGAGCCATTCCCGGAACTCCCCAGCGCCTCAACAGAAGAGCAAACACCCCCGGATGTAGCACCCACTCCTCGGGGTCTACTCTGCGACAACTGAGGAAATCCGCTTCGAGATTGTCTACGCTGGCCACATGTTGAGCCGCGAGAGCCTGGAGATTGTGTTCGGCCCACACCCACAGCTGACCCGCTTCGGCTTCCAGTGTAGCACTTCCTGTGCCCCCTGCCGATTGATGTAGGCCACCATTGTCGCATTGTCTAACAAGACTGGGATCACCTCCCGACCGAGAGTGTCCTGAAACTCCGGTAGCGCCAGAAACACCGCTCTCATCTCCAACCTGTTGATGGACCGAGACGTCTCCTCCTGAGACCAACGACCCTGGGCAAACCTGCCTTCGCAATGAGCCCCCCCCCCCCAACCCAGGAGGCTCGCATCTGTCATGAGCAGTCCCCAGGACGGCGGTCCAGTGGCATGCCGGCTTCCATATTCTCCATTCTCAACCACCATTGCAGCTCGTGACGCATATTCTGAGGGCAAACTAACCTCTGCGATAGGACCTCCAACTGATGCGACCAACGACGGAGAAGCGCCGCCTGTAACGGCCACACGTGCGCTCGGGCCCACGGAACCACTTCTATCGTGTCTGCCATTGTTCCCAACAACTGTAGGTACTGCCATGCTGTTGGAGCCGGACTCAAAAAGAAAACGCCTGACGAGTTGTCGCAGACCTAGAGCCCGGGCCCTGGGCAGGAACACCTTCCCCTGCTTTGCTTCGAAGCGCGCCGCAAGGTACTGCAGGGAATGTGATGGTACCAACCTGCTCTTTGCAAAGTTGACTACCCAGCCCAGGCCTTCGAACATCTGGACCACCCGGGCTGACGCTGCCGAGCTGTCCTCTATCGACTTTGCTCGGATCAACCAATCGTCTAAATATGGGTGCACCAGTACTCCCTCTTTGCGGAGCGCCGCCGCCGCCACCACCACCACCACCACGACGACCTTGGGAAACGTCCGTGGCGCCGTTGCCAGCCCAAAGGGGCAGCGCTTGAAATTGGAAATGTCCCATGGGTACCGCAAAGCTCAGCCACTTCTGATGCTCTTGCCAAATCGGGATGTGCAGGTAAGCATCCGTGAGATCTAACGACGTCAGGAACTCCCCGGTCCGGACCGCTGCCAGCACGGAACGCAAGGTCTCCATCCGAAAATGGGTAATCCGGAGACAATGGTTCACCCTTGTCAGAGCCAGGATCGGGCAAAATGTGCCCTCCTTCTTTGGCACTACAAAATAAATGGAGTAGCGACCGGAACCACACTGCTCCATGGACACTGGCAGCACCGCCACAAGCTGCAGCAGCAGCCACTGTAGCGTGTCCTGGACCGCCTGCCTGTGCCCAGGGCTGAGCAGGGAGAACGGACAAAGGAACCTACGACGGGTCGATGGAGTTCTAATACGTACCCCTCTCGCATGACCTCCAGGACCTACCAATCTGACTTAATTCGGACCCAGGCAGGGTAAAACTCCCGCAACCGACCTCCCCTGGCAACAACCATCTCCTGAGCCCGCCTTCTCATTGTGTCTGTTTTGTGGCTGAGGACTGGAAAGGAGCGAACCCCCGGCCTGCTCCCCTGAATCCTCAAAACCCCTGACCCCTAAGCGGGAACTTCCCCCGCTGGGACTGTCCATAACGGGAAGAACGAAAACTATGAAAGTCTCTCGGGACCTCCCTGAATCCCGCAGAACTGCGGCCCTGCTTCGGCTTGTCCTCTGGGAGACGTCCCCCCTGGGACTCCGATGTCCTGGACCAACTTATCTAAATCCTCCACAAATAAAAGCGTACCTCCCCCAAAGGGTAACTTGCTAAGCCGAGCCTTAGACAAACTGTCTGCCGACCAGGTTCTCAACCAGAGATACCTCCGAGTTGCTACTACGGAGACCATCCCCTTAGCCAAGCCGCGGAGGAGATCAGAATGAAAATCCGCCAAGTATGTGGTTCCCGACTCCAGTCGCGTGGCATCTTCAAGCTGCCCTTCCAGATCTCAAACAGCCACGTGCCACCGAAGCCGGTCTGCATGGACAGCGTGCAAACATCGAACACCTGCTTCAACAGAGTGTCTAACCTCCTGTCCTGAACATCCTTCAGCGCTGCTGCGGTCCCCCTCCACGGGAATTGTGGTTTTTTGAGTGACCGCCGATACTGCCACAACTACCTTTGGAGAACGAAACAGCTCCCTATCGCGGTTCACGAGCGGATAAAGGCGAGCCAACGCTCTAGCCCCCTTCAGGACCGCCTCTGGCAAATCCCATTCTTCCTGTATCATATTCCGAAATACCCTATGGAGAGGAAACACTTTCTGGGATGTCCGCACCACCTGCAACAGCGGATCTTCTAATGTCTCTTCCACTGCTTCCTCGCTGGAAGGCAGGTTTAGTGTCTTTAGTGTCTCCAAAACCTGGGCTGGAAGCCCTTCATACCGAAAGGCTGACTACCCAGCACTGCTGCTCCGAGTCAGGCAACTCTCCGTCTTCCAGCTCATCTTCTGAGAACTCTTCCCTTTTTGGCGTTCGCCTCGCTCAGGTCATCAGCGAGGTAAGGCGCGGGATCCTCTGAAGTGGCCCTACACCTTTTAGCCACCGGAGCACCGTTCCCCAAACCGACCAGAGAGGCCGAGCGCTTCTGACTCTGGGGTCCGTGAGGAAGAGCCGACATCGCGGGCTGAAGGAAGGCAAAAGCCTGCTGCATCAAGGCAACGAAGTTTGGTGTAATCCCGGTTGCCTCCCCTGCCTGTCCCTTCTCCTGTGACCCGGTGGAGCTGCCGCCCGAGGAGGGCCCCCGGCACTGGCTCCTCAGGATCTAGAGACAGAGATAACAGTGCCTCAGCGCCTGTACGAATAGCCTTCTGGCCTGCTAGGGCCTGTCCCGGCTCTCCGTCCATATGCTGCGCCTCTAGGGAGCAAGGGACACAGACTCCTGATTCCAGCACTGAACTTTTCCTCCTGCCGCACACTAGACAGCGTGGAATTGCAGGCATAGCAGCCGCCTCAAAGAACTACTCTAAACCACCCCGGGAACTCCCCCTCCCCCCCCCGCTGGCCCTGACCGCCAGCCCCGGAAGGAAGGGCTCTCTCCGGGTTGGAGCCCTGCAAAAAACAGCCTAGATACACCTGCTCAATATTTCAATAAGGGAAAAAGCACAGCATAGCTCGTTTCCCTTTGACCTTTTTTTTTTTTTCTAACAGGCCAACGCTCTGTAAGCGCCTGATGAGCCTATAGCAGGTCTGCAGCAAACGAGACTTAAAACGCTTCCAAAAAGCCACTATAAAAAAAAACCATGGTTTTCAAAATGGCCACCGGGACTTTTCCCGCGCAGCAAAAAAGTGTCCGGAGGGCAAAGAACTCCTTTATGAGAACCCCCGCTGAGGCAGGGACATCCCTCTCAACTCCCCTCCAAGAAACAAGTAAAAGAAAAATCAAAAAGAAAAAAAACGCCGTTAAAGTCGACGAGACCTACTTACAGTTCCCTGCTTCAACCTGAGGTGCTGCAATGAGGCAGACACGTGCCGGAGCTCAGCCTGCTCGTGGCTTTGGCTCAGACGGTGCTCCCACCAATCTCACTGTCCCTTACAGATGGCTGGGGCTAAGCCTTCCACCTGCTCCTCACCCTTGCTTGCGGGTTCGGGAGCAAGGAGGCTACTTCTGCGCTGTACAGCTGCTCCTTCACACAAAGGGGCAGCCCCCCCCCCCCCCCCACGAGAGGGAAAATTGAGGGAGAAAGGAGGAAGCAGGACTGGAGCCAGAGGGAAGAAAAAAGTGGCTATTTTAGAAAGGCAAACAAACCAAAAACATCAAGAATTAGAAAAGGAAAACAAAGAAAAAATTCCTAGCTCTGCCTATTTGTGCTGGGCCTATCCCTAGGCCCAGAATCTCCTCAGCTGCTTGGAGACTGAAGTACTGATGTAAGGGGGCGGTCCTTGCCTATTTATACCAGAGAGAGAAGAGCTGTGATGTCATTCAGTCTCCAAGGCTGCTGGAGGAGATTCTAAACTCTATGGTTCCGGGACTGGACTAGAGGGACGAAAAGGAATATCCTTTGTTGTATTTTCCATTCCTTTCCTTATGATACCTAGCATTCTATTTGCCATATTAGACACAGGTGCAGACACATGGTATGCTTGCTCTACTCCATGCAGCTATGATAAAAATAAACCTGTGAAATATGCCTGCCGAACAAGACATGCAGGCTATGGGAGAAAAAAAAAAAACACCCTCACACCACAACCCAATCCAAGACTGCGGCAAGTGCACCAAAATGGTAAACTGGGTAAAATGGTAAACTGCCCCTTTAAAGGCAGAGGGGCTCCTAATCTGGGGTTCCCTGAAGGCCTACACAGGCTGAGAAATACCATTACTGGACTAGGCCTGACTGAGCTTTTTTTTTTTTAAAGCTCCTTTATTCAGCAGGATAACAATTAAGCTCATTGAAGTCTATGAGCCAAAAAAAGAAAATAAATACAAACTGCATCAGTTTAGACTAAAAAGGGTCCTAGGATGATGGGGACAGAGGATTGAAGACTAGGCCTGACCACAACTTATCGGCCAGCATCAGGGGCTCCACGGGATCCAGCCTCTCCTCCTCAACCCACCAGACACTAATAACCCATGGGAAGCAGCACTGGATCCTGGGCTGCTGTCAAGTCAATGGGTCAAAGTCTACCTTCACTTGAAGCTCCGAAGGGCCCTACAACACTCAATCCGAGATCTCTGCACCACGGTGTGAGAGCTGGGACTATCAGCACTTCTGCACCAGTTCATACACACTTGCATCTGCTGGAGGCAGAAACAAGACAATTACTGGCTTTTTTCAGTGTTGCATCAATGGTTATACTTCCTGGGATCACTGAAAGATGCTCAAGCCTGCCTGCACCTGCTAGCAAGGGAGTATAAACTCATCTGAACTGATTTAGCAAGATAAGGAAGGCAACATTTTACTTACCAGTTAAATGCCCTTTCCTTGAGTCCTGCAAGACCAGTCCCAGACAAGTGGGTTATGTTCCCCTACCAGCAGATTGGTGGAGAAAGAACCAATGAAAAGCCCAGGTTCCAATAACATCACTTCCATGCCTCTATTTGCCTCAGCCACCAGAGGTCTTTTCAGTATTTCTCTGTCTCCAGCAGATTGTGGATGGATTTTCTCCTCTGAAGAAAATTTGAAGAATTGAGAGGAAAAGACTGATAAAAAATGTTTGTGACAGACCAGTTTTGAAGGAGACACTCACTTTATCTCCACTAGACTGCAGTCTTTTTGGCAGCCATAAGGATGGAAAACTGGTTCAGCTCCAGCCTCTTACGATAAGAGCCCGTTGAACAGCCACAATTTGAAAGGCTCTGGAAGAGTGCAGCAGTCTCACAACCTCAGCGCCCCCTCCCGCCTATGTCCCCCCTGCTCTTTTCCAAAAATTGCAGAAGGCTCTCAGAGGAATCTGCCTGCCAGCCACCTTTGTCTCCACCAATCTACTGGTAGGGGAATACAACCCACTTGTCTGGACTGGTCTAGCAGGACAATATGGAATTAAACTTTGCCTTCAAAAAATAAGAGATGGAAGAACTTAGATTCCACATCAACTTGGCAGAGCAAAAAGTAAGAGGACTTAACTGCTGTATGTGGGAAGGGGCATGCATGCTCAGAACTTTACACTACATAGTTCAGCGCTCTAGGAGAGCTGTTCCACCCCAGAACATAAGAGCACCCACTTGTGCAACTGACAAAAACAAAAATTAACTAGCTATCAGCCCTTAAGTCAAGCATATCAAAACAAAATAGTTTAAGTTCAAGGTATGACACTCATTTCTGATGTCACTTACTCCCACACTTTTGTCATTAGAATTAGAGTTTACATTCTTGGTGTACAAGTAGATTAGGAAATGTAACCTCCCTGAGGTGTCAACATAAAAAGAGACAATGTAGCTTAATTGTTATATTGAATGTTGATGAAATAAGTTCTGTTCTTGAACAAAATGGTAAAATTTTCTCCAGCCTATTTCCCTCTTCACATCGCAAGTCAGCACTTCATTAGACGAGAATATCACAAACAAGAGAGCTTGGATCAAATAACCTACTATTTGTGCAGAGGAACCAATGACACAAAGGGATTTTAATTTGGAAGAGAGAGATATGACCCTCTGTCAGATAGCATGTGTAGTGCAAATAAGGTTTGGGCGCTAACAACATTTGGGCAGGAGTAAGAACTGAATTTCTTACCTTCTGAGAGACAGGTTTTCTGGTGATTTTCTGTACTAGGTATTTACTGCAGAAAAAACACCCCTGTCTGAAAACTAGTTTCTCCCTCCTCATGCGGAGGGTGGTACATACACTTTTCACAGCATATGTACCTTGCCTATGTCTACAAAGTACACAGACTATATGTAGGGTAATCACTGCATTAGCCTAACACACATTTTCAAAAAAGATTAACTAGGAGTTTTCCTTTTGAAAATTCTTTTTTGGATCCATAGGTACAAAGTTTGCACAGATACTGAAAAGCTTCTAATACGATCTAATGAAATACGAGTCCTATCTAGAAGAATGCCTACTACTCTGCAGGTTAGCTCTTCAGAAGAGAAAGTATTGATATTTACTTGAGAGCATGGGAGGAGGCAGCATTTTATATGAATATTAAAGAAAAAATAAAGGCCTCAGGTTTCTGGGCAACAAGCAAGTGAACAAGAATGTTTCACAGTCTTATAACTAGTAAAAACAATACATCCCCTTGAGTCGTCCAATGCTGATAAAAAATTGAGGAATAATGTATTATAAGAATATTACAAGAAAGCATTGACAGAATAGACTACTTGCTAGAAGGCCAAAGGCAAGATATACCATGTCCACAAAACTACCAACTACCTTTGAAATGGCATTAACCATATTGCTTGCTCCAGCTCCCTCACCTGAACTTTGGGTCTGTCCTTCTAGGGGCATCTGGGTCAACAAGTGCCAAGGTATAATAGCTGCTTGAATCAACACCATCCCATACAATACTGGTCGGTCTGTTCTGAACCTACGTACAATTGGAAAAAAAAAATTGTTAATGTAATTTGCTTTCAAAAAGCAATGAAATCCAACCTCCACACTAGTCTCAAAAAAGACTCTGCAGAAAGAATGGAATATTCTATACTACAAAATGTATGGAATTAACAAAGAAAAGGCAAGAGTCAGCATTAATAAGTGTGCAAAGATAATCTTAAGTAAAACAAAATTATGTGCCTGCTATTATGCACCGAATTTTATTCCCCTTTTGTTTAAAGGCAGCCTTTAGCTAGGGATTCCAATATGCAAGGACTTCATCCTGCTCACTAGAGAGAAAAAAATACTCATCTGTAGCAGGTGTTCTCCATGGACATCAGGATGGAGAAATTTCACTTACCGTTAATTTCCTTTCCTGGAATACTGCTAGACCAGTCCAGACAAACTGGTTGTGTCCCCCTGCCAGCAAATCTTGGAGACAGAATTCTACCAGAGCTCGGATAGGCTGGACTCTGGTGATATGGTCCTACCCCTAGGGGTTTCCCTCAGTATTGTCTGTAAAGCAAACCCAAACATGTAACACAACTAAACCATAAGACCACACATAGTGGACGTTTAATTCAACTATGTACAAGGGAGCTGAAAGTATCCCCAGAACTGAAGGCTGCTAAGACCGATAACGCAGCCATCGGCCCCCCATGGTGAGGCATACTGACAAGGAAGGAACAGAGGCCAACGGCTTCACCGCACTAGCAGCACCGTAACTGACAGCAGGGTGGGTCCTGGACTGGTCTAGTAGTATTCCAGGAAAGGAAATTAACGGTAAGTGAAATTTCTCCTTCCAAGTCATACTGCTAGACCAGTCCAGACAAACGGGCAGTACCCAAGCTACCTGCTTTCAAGGGGGGGGGGGGGGTTCAATGCCGACAACAGCACTGCAGCTCCAAACTGACCCTCCTGACGAGCGTAAACGTCCAATCTATAGTGACGGACAAACGTGGGACAACAACGACCAAGTCACCACCCAGCAAATGTCGAGAGGGGCTACTTGAGACTGCTCGGCCCAAGAAGAAGCCTGAGCCCGAGTGGAGTGAGCTCGGAGCCCTGCTGGAACCTGCTTGCCTTGCAGTATATAAGCTGCCTCAATAGCTCCTCGCAACCATCTAGAAATGGTGGATTTGGAGGCTGCGGACCCCCGTCGAGGGCCCGCAAACAGGACAAAAAGGATGATCGGTCTTACGGAAGGCGTTCGTGATCTTAAGATACCGATAAAGCACTCTGAGGTCCACAGCACGCAATTGACGAAGGTGACCGGAACACTGCTCTTTTTCAAAAGGTAGGCAAGAAAAGAGGCTGGTTGACATGAAATGGGGTAAGCACCTTAGGTAAAAAAGGATGGAACAGTCTTAAGAGAAACTCCCGCCGAAGGAAGAAAACGAGAGATAGGGGTATCGACAAGAGAGCCTGAAGTTCGGAAATCCGACGTGCCGAGGTTATGGCCACTAGGAAAACTGTCTTTAGCATTAAATCCTTAAGGTACATGCCTTCAGGGCTCAAAGGGAGGAGCAACAAGGGCACGGAGAACGAGAGCGAGATCCCAAGAAGGAACTAAAGGACGTATCGGGGGCCGTAATGTCTGAACCTCTTTAAGAAAACGCGAAACGTCCACATGCGAGGCGAGAGAACACCCTATCGGCCCTCGAAAACAAGTTAGCGCAGCAAACCTGCACGCGCAAGTTCCCGAGCGCCAGACCCTTATCTAGGCCGGCCTGCAGAAAGGAAAGAATATCCGGGATGCTGCAACGCCAGGGCGAGATGTGACTAGCGAACAACCAAGTGTCAAAGAGACGCCACACATGAACGTAAGCCAGCGACGTCTAAGACCGCCGTGCCTTAAGCATTGTCCGCCACCACACTCGACGAATATCCCTTCTGAACTAACCTGCGGCATTCAAGAGCCAGGCCATAAGCAAGTAAGTAGCCGGGTTTCCCATTTCCACCGGCCCTTGGAGCAGGAGCCCTAGGAACGACCCCAGGCGTATAGGAGACGCCCGAGACAGCCGGACGAGATGCGCATACCATGGTCTGCAAGGTCAATCCGGTGCCACCAGGATCACCGGGCCGCGATGCTCCCCGACTCTTTGGAGAATCTTGCCGATCATGGACCAGGGAGGAAAGACATACAGAAGGAGATGGGTTGGCCACGCTTGAGACAGTGCATCTATCCCGTGCGACCCATTGTCTCTCCAACGGCTGAAGTAGATCGGTGCCTTGGTATTCTGCGCCATAGCCATGAGATTCATTGCCAGTAGACCATCGAACAATGGACTGAAAGGACTCTGGCGCCAGAGCATGTCGGCTGAGGAAATTGGCTTTTACATTGTCTATCCCTGCAATGTGTTGGCCGAGATCGCCTGCAGATGCCTCTCCGCCCACGTAAGGATAAGACTCATTTCCTTCGATACACCTGGACATTTCGTCGGCCCCTTGGCAGTTGAGGTATGCCACTGTCGTAGCGTTGTCGGACAGAAATTCGAAACCGCCTGACGCCGCAGATGAGGCTGCTGAAACTTTCGCAAGGCTAAGTGCACTGCTCGCGTCTCAGGCGATTGATGGACCACCGGGCCTCCCGAGGAGACCAAATCCCCTGCGCTGACGTGCGAACCGCAATGCGCTCCCCAACCAGAGAGACTGGTGTCTGTCCGTTACCAACACCCAGCGCGGAGTCTCCAAGTGAACCCCTCGAAGGAGACGAGACTGCGGGGCCGGAGCCACCAACGGAGGCAGTCTCCCCGCCGGTAGTAGAGGCAACCGAACTTGATAATCCTCTGGACACCATGCTCGAGGCGAGACCTGTGCTAGGAGACTGCGAACTTGAGAAGTTAACTTGAGGAATCGAGGCATTGACAAAAAGACCCGACCTAAGGCTGTATCAAATCGAGCCCCCAAAAATTCGATCTCCTGGGACGCTGAAGACAACTCTTGTCGTGGTTGATTAACCTGCCGAGGCTTTCGAGAAAGGCAACCACCACCGAGACTGTGCTGCAATCCTCGGGGAGAGAGTCTGCGCGAATGAGCCAGACGTCCAGATAAGGATGAACTCTGATGCCGCGGCTGCGTAAGGCCGCAGCTACTACCACCATTACCTTGGAGAAGGTTCGAGGCGCCGAAGCTAGACCCAAGGGCATCGCACGAAATTGGAAATGTTGACAGAGTACCGCGAGTCGAATGAGTCGCTGATGCCCCTCTCGAATGGGAATGTGAAAGAATGCTTCTTGCGAGATTGAGGGAAGCTAGAATTCCCCCTTGCATACTGCTTGAATAACGGATCGCAGAGTCTCCATTCGAAAGTGTGGTACCCGTAGACTGCGATTGACACCTTTGAGATCCAAGATAGGATGAAAGGAGCCTTTTTTTTTTTTTTTTGGCACCACGAAATAGACAGAGTAACGGCCTAGTCCTCTTTCCAACAGTGGAACTGGACAAATGGCATCTAAACGCTGGAGTCTTTGAACGAATCAACATCCGCTGCCCAATGACACAGCCAGAGCCATCTCCGAGCTACTGTCACCGGTGCTACAGAGCGAGCTGACAGCCACAAGAGATCAGAGAAGGCCTCTGCCAGGAATGCAGCGATGGATTCTAAACGAGCCAACTCGGGAATCACCTGGAAGCTGCTGAATCCATCGAAGGGAGGCCCGTGCTGCTAGACCTCCGCACACCCCTGCTTGAAGGGAAAGAGCAGACGAAAAACCAGTCTTTAGCAGACTCTCAACTTTTTTGGTCTTACTGGTAGCGGAGTGCCGCTCTGCCCTCAACCGGAATTGTGGTATGCTTGTTGACCCCGGTCACTAACGCATCAACTTTCGGGTATGTCCAGCCAACGGTCCAAGTTAGGAGACCAAGGGTAAACTGACCAATACCGCGGGCTGTATGTAGAGAGGACTCTGGAGAGTCCCACTCTCGAGATACCATATGCTGTAACTCGGCTGGAAAGGAAAAAGCTTTGGAAGGCTTACGAATGTCCTGTAAAATGGGATCCGGCTGCAACAGGGTTTGAGAACTCTGAGGATCAGGCGTGTCGGCTAGGCGTAGCGACTCCATCACCTGTGTGATTAGGGCCGCAACTCCTCTTTCCAAAAGAGTCTGATATCTTGAGAGCCCTCGTAAACTGTCAGTGAAGAATCAGATGGAGAATATTCCCCCATCTTCTTTCTCCATGAGTCAGGGCTCACCTCCGACGATTTAAAGTCTTCTGGAATATCCGTAGTGTCCTGCAAGCCACATGCAACGTTCCTGGAAGGACGTACTGCTTTAAGGTCTGAAGACTTTCGGGACTGCTTGCGCGACCCCACCATAATCCTTTGTCTGCTACCGGGCGGGTGCTGGAGGTATACTACAAGACTCAGAACGCCACAGGTGCCATGCCTGGCGGAAGAGCATCAGGAACGCACTGTCAGCCAAGGCTGCCGTGGCTTCCAGTGGCTGTGGAAGCAAAATGGGAGCTGACTGAGTCCTTTCTGCAGGAAGATCCTGCTGCAGAGGTCCTAAGGAGGGAGGAGTTAAGGCGCTGATGTCCCCAGCTGGCAGCGCAGTGGGAATGGAGGAAGAAGATTCTCCTGGATGCAGCATGCAGGTGGAACACAAGCAAGTAACTCCTTTTTCTTATTATTACATATAATACAGCTGTGCAGAGAAACAGGCATTGCAGAGGCTTAAACTTTTTTTTTTAAACAAAAATCAAGATAGGCTTAGGGAAACAGAAGACTCTTCAAAGAAAGTTGAGGGATTTTGAAACTCCGCCTGATGCTTTCACGGCAACTAGTCTTAAATGTTTTGAAATGGCCGCCCAAGAGCTGCCCCTCCGGAGAAGCCCCAAAAAAAAAAAACACACACACTTAAAGAGAAATCCCTCCTTTTTTCAAAACATGGCCGCCGGCTCAGCAAAAACTGCCAAATAAAAGGGTCCTAACGGCGTCTCAAAACCTTTAAAAGGGGGCAGGGAGCAAATCTGCTGGGGGAAAGCGGCAAGGAGTTCTGCTAGCAAGCGTCAAAATCTGCAAATGCCTGACGAACCCTGAATCACCCAGAAATGGAGGGGAGAAGGAAACTGTCAGTTATGTCCCTGTGCTCTGGTACAGAGGAACTGAGTTTCCCATCGAGGAGAAAGAAACTTTCCAAGTCAGTGTAAGGGTAATTACAGGTGAACTGGAAAGGTAAGGGAAGTTAGAGTTTGATCCCGCGGCAGCCACTTAGACCCTCATGGCAGGGCTGGGCAAGGTGTTTCTGGGAGAAGGGGAGCTGCATCAGTGAAAGCAGGAGCTCAAATCCTGTTGTCTTGCTGATTACAGAAAAATACAGTTTATTAGGGAGGGAAGCCTGTAGGGAAAACCCAGAGAAAAGCACAACTACTCGGTTGTTTGCTCGACTGGGTGCCTCCACTGAATAAAGAGTGTTGAAAAGCACATATTACGTTCAAAAACGCCATTTGAACATACCCTGATGAAACCGGAAGTGAAGGAAGCAGGTCCAAGACAGCCGGTCCCATTGCAGTTGAAATAAACCCAGGCCAGCTGAGGCAAGTAAGAAAAAACAGTTAACTTTACAGGTGCTCTCAGAAATTGATAACTGATCCTCCTGCTGTCTAAGCGCCTCAATGGCCAAAGACGCAGCGCTGCTTAAAGAAAATAGGGAGCTCTAACTGAACGCCAGGCTCATGAGCTCCACAGTTTATGTGGGGAACCAAGTTGCGGGAAACCCAGAGTAAACCACCTCTTGTGCAAATCTGGTGCATCCAGGAG